>NW_024102640.1:0-1461548 GCF_013122585.1 Styela clava
AAGTGGTTAAAAAACTTTATTTTTAGCTCTGCGGTTATTGTTCAATCCACCCCTTCTAGTTCAATTCAAATTTTTACCTTAAAGAAACATAAAACATGAAAAATAAAATCATACCTCAAGTCTTGACTCATACAATGATAATGTGGTCAATGATGATTCTTGTGGCGAACGCACAGAATGATACAGACATAAGAATTTGTCATACGTCAACATCAGCCACGAGTCTTCTGGTGAAAGGAAGAGAAGGAACATGCTATCATTTAGCAAAGGAAAAGGCAAGTTATGAGGTAAGAAAACTTGATACAAGTCTGAACAAATAGTCTATGTTCAGTTCAAATTTTGAATTTTATACAAAATAATTATATATGGGTACTCCTGAAGTATAAGTACCAGGTTAGGGTTAGGTCATATTATTATTACGGTTTTCCTTATTTTAGTTCTACTCAAGTTCGGGCACTTTCTGTGTTAGCCAAGTGAATATACCCCCTGCCCATACGTTTCCGTCCCTTTACACAACTTGATGCAAAGTGGGCGAACAAAATTAGTTACCTCCATATTGGTACACATACTTCTGGAGCGTCCATAAATCAAGTATGCATAAAAGTTGTTAAAGTAATATTAAAAAGTTACAAACAATCATCGGTTCTACTTTGGGATCTGATCTCACTTGATTAATGCGAAAAACCAAAATGGTCCGACTAGTTTAATCTCATGAAGACATTCTTATAGAATTCAGTTTCTGACCCAACTATAATCACTAAGATCGCACACCATGGTAGCCCAATCCCCTATGGGTGTGCAATTTTTAAAAGACGAGGGTCAGATACAAATAATTCGATGCACCTGTGGGTCGCACCTTCATTTATCATAGGTCTCTAATAGGTGCAGACCCAATAACACATTAAAAGCTAAGGTTTATTTAGATAGTCACACATAAAGAGCCATCTTGTGATGAGTCGAAGACTCAAATTCCCCTAACAGTGTATCGAACAAATTCAACCTTAAATAAATTTGAAAAAATTTTTCTACAGGAAGCTATGAGATTTTGTACTTCGCTTGGTGGAAACATAGCAGCCATCCCTCAAGATAAATATCTCAGAAGATCAAAGTTGGAAGGTGAAAGGTTATATTGGACATACTCAAAAACAGGCGTGGGACAAGATATTTCTAATAAGGTAAATAATTTAAACCAGGATTTTTCATAATGAATTTTCATAATTTGTGACTTCTATGAAGACTCTTTTAACACCTGCCTGTGCTTCCTAGTACCTAGTTCGATTCTCTCCAAGTATCCGATTTTCCGTGTTTTAGTTCTATTGAGAGTTCAAGGACTGTGCGTGTTAGCCAAGTGAATATACTCCTTGCCCATAGGTTTCAGTCCCTTTACACAAATTTTTCAATGCAATTCTGACATATGATTATGTTCTGTAGTGAGTTATTGATAAATAAGCGTTTTGTATTGTATGTGGACGCTCAGCAATCTGTCTTAGTGATGTAGTCCATGTGTCCAGTAATTAATTTGTTGACAGGACTAATTACAATAAAAAAAATTGCATACAATTACATATCTCTCATCGACTCCCAAGTATTCGAGATTCGATTCGAAAAAATATTCGATTCTGAAATCATCAGATATTCTAGAATGCTCACCCATACAGCTGACATTACTTTAGGTAGATTATAATAAAAATACACAGAAAATAAAATATACTGTATTTCTCGGCGATTAAGTCGATTTTCTGGACCCCAAATTTTTGCTCTGATTTAGGGGGGTCCGTCATATTGGGCAGGTATGCTTACTTTATTTTTTCTGGGGCTTGGAATTATCGTTTTATTGTTAAGAATTAATGATGTGAGTATTATTCCACCTGAAACAAATTTGACCTGGTTCTAACTATATAAAATAATTGATACATATTAGTGCTTAACTGACCAACAGAGAAGCAATTTTTTAGCCCTGTCGTATTGGAGGACTATATGGAAAAACTCTCGTTTATTAAAAATTGATTTCATCTTATTCACCGAGTAAACTTATTCACCGGGAAATACAATAATCGCCTTTATGAGAGAATCCTAAAATCATTATTTTTTTCAGCTTACAGCACCAAATAAGAAATGCAATGCCCTGTACAAAACATCATTCAAATTTGCCCCTCACCTTACAAATTGCAAGAAAAACTTGTCTTATATATGTACAACAAATGCAGGTATTTGAAATATTGAATTTGATATATTGAAAGTATTTATTAAAATTTGATTCTTATTTGTTAAAAAGATGAGGAGAGCTGATAAGATGTTCAGTTACATAGCAAACCAGTGATGCCAGTGTTGAAATAAACACAAGTCTTCAGTTACTATAACTGATAAACCTGAATTGCATATCACAATTAGTTCAATCATCAAAATAAGTTTTAAATGATAAGTCGCAACACAAACCGTATGTTCTGGCGATAGTTTGGTTACTATATTACTGATATTTTCTATTTAAAGTAGGGTCGCCCAACCTGTGGCTCGCGCAGTGTTTTTCGAATAAACCAAACTAACCCGATGTTTCCCACAAATTCAGGCCACAGTTGACACCTCACATAAAAATTGAGTAAATTACGGTATACTTTGTTTTTCCGTTTGTATTTTGTTATTGTGTGTATGTTATTTTTACAAATAAATAAAACTTCTAAAATTTAGTCACTGCATAAAAATGTGTGTATATTGTGTTCAGATATTCACTTTGTGCAATCCAACCGTTTAATTTAAATTTTAATTCTAACGTAAATCTGTACTGATATATATATTGATTAGGTTTGCGGCCCGCAATAAGTTTCCTCATGTGAAAGTGGCCTGCGGCATTCGAAGGGAAGAACATGCCTAATTTTAAAAAATCAATAAAACAGGTTCTTCATGATATTAGACCTGTGGGCTATTTTCAAGCCATTGACTCATCCTGACTCACCATTTATCTGATACTCAGGTTACCTCACTGAAATGACTTGAACCAGTGGTTTTCAAACAGCCCAACAAGGTGGGCATAGATAATTTTGAGAGGGCGTGAATCTAATGAAAAATATAAATATTTGTTAGATTTGATTTTGCCTGCTTTATTCTGAATATTTACAGTTCTTTATTTTTGAATAAATGTTTTTTTGAATAAAACATTCTGATTACTATCTGATTTGCAGCTTATTGTTAACTAGTTATTTTTGAGGTGGGCCACGAAACTTGACAAATTGAAACTTGAAAGGTTTGAGAACCAGAATTGTTTATTATTCAGTTTTGGTCATCCCTGCATATATCAACTTTACTTTCAATCTTACCAACCTCTACGTTACTTTAACTTTTGTTTCTTCTTATTAAAGCATACGCCGGTCAGACTTCGAAAATTTACTGGGACACAAAAACCCATTGCATGAAATCTCATAAACTCAGTCTGTTGTCACCAAAAACCTTGAAGGACGTAGAAGCCACTGTGGAATATCTGAGAGAAAAATGGTAAGAATTATTTAATGTTTTCAACATAACAAGTTTTTGGGCGCTCCTAAAGTATAAGCACCATTTTGTTTAAATATGAATAATATAATCTCTTTCCACTAAGTAGTAAGTTAATTTATGAGCTTTCATTACATCATAGTCTAACTTCTTGGTAAAGATCAATAGTCAGTTAAAAAAATAATATAATAATAGACCAGTACCAATATGGAGGTAAGCCTATGGACAGGGGCCAACACTGACAGTCCCCGAGCTCGTAAAACAACTAATCACAAAGGAAAATTGGAATAAAATTATGGCTTAACCATAACCTGGCACACGCATACTTCGCGAGTACAAGTTTTTGAATCCATCATGCTTTGGTTAAATATATTCACATTTCTAACTTGGACTGATAACTGGTCATAAAGGTTTGTCCTTATGAATATACTTATTAGAAAAAGATTTACATATTTTTTCACGGGGGAGATGAAAGCCGATAAGACAACTTAACCATATGGCAAACCATGGGCTCTCGCCCGGTTACCATTCTGTGCCACATGAATTAGTTAGTTAATTGTTTTCGAAAGCATGGACTTGATGGGGGAGAAAGCTGCAACCGACCAGTGGTTCCCCCTATGGTAGCAAGGAGTCGAGCCATCCACTCGCACATAACCATCCTCGCATGGGATTCACACCTAACTGTGCCTTTTTACGTCACACTTACATGGCGAGTCTCCTTGAGCAAAATTTTTGGTCTCTAGTTCAAAAAGCTTGCCCAACCCTGGTCTGCAAGGTACACTGAAAGTGAAAGGATATTCTTGTTAAAATATTTTACAGGGAGAGCTCAAGTAACCATTTGCCTTGCACTGTATGGATTGGACTTACATGGAGAAACAATATTTCAGCTTGGAATCATGGCATTTACAAAGAATTATTAGCGGATGTTAAGGGTATGATAAATAACAATAGGGATTCGTAATATACCAAAGTTGGGTAGAAACTTGAGTCACGTAAAATCATTGCTGCGAGTCGAGTCAATTTGAGAGCCACTAGTGGGTAGTTGAGCACGAGCAGAGGTGTGAATCAATTTAAGAACAGGTTTTCTCTCGTACCAAACTCTCTAATAATGGGGTCCAGCAGATCAGAAAACGTGCGTATGTTACTATGTAAGCTGCATTAACATGGCACACATTACATCAATCTAATACATAACTTTTGAAATATAACACTAATTGTCATCTGCAGTGTAAGTAACCCATTCACTGAGTTGCCTAACTTCGGTAACAGTCCCCAAACCAGAGTCAAGTCAAGTAACAGGTCTTAAGAGTCTTGCGTCGGGTCAATCCCGAGTTGAGAGCCACGGACGCTTAGTTACAAGCAGTTATGAGATTCAAAATTTTAAGAACGGGTATCACTTTTTATATCTAGTTATTGCAATTGATGACTCGTGAAGAAGTGTCTTCTAGTCAAACTGTGACTAAATGATATTATAAATACAAAAGTCATCGAAATGATGTCAATTTATACGTTAAATTGTAGGTTTCGAAATTTTAAGAATGGTATCGTTTTTTTGTTTCCTTTCCTTGCAATTGATGACTGGTTTATAATAACTGGAAAATTGTCGTAATATATTTATAGTCAAACTGAGTAGATAATTCTTTGAACTGAAGTGATAAAAATTGCGTCAATTTATATGTTGAACTGTGGAAAGCACAATAATCATAAGGTGAAGTAAGGATTCGCATAAATACAAATTCAAAGAAATGATAGGTCGTAGAGGAAATGAAAATCTGACTCAGAAATGAGTAGGCGAAGTTCTAAGAATTCAGGGAAACTTTTGTAAGACTTAGATATTACTGGGGCTCCAAAAGTGTGAATACCAATATGAAGATAACTAATTTTGTTCGTCCTACTTTACATCAAGTTGTGTAAAGAAACTGAAACCTATAGGCAAGGTATGGTATAACCCTGACCTGGTACACATACTATAGGAGTACCATTATTAGCATTTGTTTACTAAACCTGTTTTTTTTACTGTTCTAATATGCATTTTGCTTGCAAATTGAAAATGCAGGATATGATTTACATATTTATCTGGGGGAGAGGAAAGTTAATAAGACGATTTAATCATATGGCGAACGATGGCCTCTTGTCCGGTTACCATTCTGTGTCGGGTATGGTATTAGTCAGTTATTTGTTTTTCGAGAGCATGAACTTGATATGAGAAATATTGTAATGAAAACAAGACTCCAACTGATAAACCTGCCTTGTGCAATGTCAACAAAAATAAGTTGGCACATTCTAATGGAATGAATTCATAATTTTTTCTATTTAGATCTTCCATTCAAAATTATACCAGAAACTCCTGTGGATGCAAAACAAGATCAAAGATATCATGCAATAATGAAATTTGATGGGTTCAATTTCATCGCAACTTGGGAAAGAAAAGACGCAAAGGCCGATTACATTTGTGGGAATTTACCAGCACTGGCCCAAGGCCCTCCAGGAATGAATGGGGAGACAAGTAATGGAAGTTTATTCATATTTACTTCTATAAACTTTCTGCATTTCTCATTAATGTCCACCTATAAAATGAGAAATTATAATCAAGGATAGGATATTTATGATATTTACCATTCCATGTCGGGTATGGGATTAGTTAGTTATTTGTTTCCGGAAGCATGTACTTGATGGTGGGAAAGCCATAACCGACCAGCGTTTATGTGAACCACCCAAAGGCGGCGAGGAGTCCAACCAATCAATCAATTCACACACCGCTGTGCCATTCACTCATCCAGTGCCATATAAATATGTATTTGAGCATTGCTTTACCGAATCAGTCAGTAGTTTATTTATAAACATGCTGAAAATACACATTATAAAGAAAAATATAAAAAAAAGGATTCACTGTGACGGAAGACTTGATAAACCAGTAATGGTTAGCGCAGTGGCACCTTTTGTTAACATTGTAGTAAATGCACACATTTTTTTAAAACACCAGATCCGGAACCTCCAAAAACCAAAATACAGCAATATTGGAATATTATACTGCCTCTAGTGGGGATAATTACCCTATTCTTGATTATACTGACCACAGTTTTCCTACGGAAAAACAAGAAAAGGTGAGAAAACTTAATTATCCATGAAATATCACTAGGACTGTGCAGTGGGAGAATGTCACTCTGATTTTGGTACTCCCGTAGTATGTGTACCAGGTTAGGGATAGGCCATAATTTTATATAGATTTTCCTAATTTTAGTTCTATTACAAGTTCGGAGACTGTCTGTGTTAGACAAGCAATTATACCCCCTGCAAAAAGCCTTCAGTCCCTTTACACAACTTGATGAAAAATAGGCGAACAAAATTAGTCACTTTCATATTCGTACCCATACTTCAGAAGCACCCTGATTTTTGCTCAATTGAAGTTGGACCAGGGTCATATTTACAAATGGCCAAATACAGAAACAGAGCTAAAATTTTGAACAACTCAGGCTCAAATCTTATTTTGACCGAAACCAAGAAAGACATGCCATTGCCAAAGAATTGTATATGAAATTTCAAAAAGCCTGGAATTGGTAGCCTTTATATTTCTTATATAGTCAGAGCTGTTATTTTTTTTAATCAATAGAAATTCTGAATCAGATTTACAGTTTTGAGTTCTATTAAAAACTTAAATTAATGAGATGAATAGCATCATTAGTGTCAGCGGTGGACAAAATTTTCAACAGAAACTCAAATATCATCGAAAATTTAAAAAAGATTGCATACACAAAAAACTCATCTATCAAAATCTATGTCGTCTTAGGATTGGGAGTAAAAGTTAAAATCCTCTTCAAAGCTAGAGACAAAAGTGTTACCAATCCAGATTCAGAATGAATTGCTCAGAGATTACAACCAGATGTAAATTTTCCTTGCCTATACCACTATGTTAATCTCAATGCTTTTTTATTTAGACATGGATGTCTTTATAGCAACTCATCACAAGCAGGAAGTGATCAGAGTCATTCTAACCCAACTTTCCAAATGGAAACGCATGGAAAGAAAAGATCAAGTTCACCTTATATAAGCAATGCGGATATTGCTTCAATACCCAACCTTTCAACTCAACAAAACTTCCAAAACGAACTACCGGTATCAATCCCGAGCAAAAGCCAACAACTCGAAACAGTTAGAATATTTAACCAATGGCCTCGTGGAACCGCCCCTCACATCCCTTTCCCCAATATTAAGATGGGAAAAAACACAGAAACAACAAAAATAAATAGGCAAGTTTCCACAGTCTCAGGGCCTTATGAAACTCCAATGGAATTTGAAACACCAAAGGGCTACCTGACTTTTGAAGTGTGTAGCGGATTACAAGTAAAGAGATCATCTTCAGATGAGAGTGTGATATTGACACATAATTTATATCTTCAAAAATCAAGTATCGATGAACGGAAGCTAACTCGAAGCAAACAGAAATCATCAACATACACTACAATGAATATGATGAATAAAATAACTCCACAGCGCCACCATCCCTATCATCAGATTGAAGAAAACATGCAAGGCAAGAAAAAGATCAAATTTTCAGAGTTAAGATCAAGTAAAAGTTACTCAAATATCAGTATAAAAGGTCCAGTCACACAGAGACAATTATCTGATCCAGCGAAGCATGTCTATGAACAAATGAAAATAAGGTCGCTTAGCAACAGAGTCGCAGGTATGACAACTGTTGCCACAACAAAAGAAGCTTTGCTAGAAATTCTCAAAAAACAAAAACGTAAAACTGAAAATATATATCAAACCGAGAACGATATTCTAGAAAAAATTTCTACTCCAGCCATATTGAGCTATAAAGAAGACACAGACAGTGATGCCAAAATAAAACACAATGCTACTTCTTAATCTTATCTAGTAGTTTTCAGCCCCATTGAAATATACTAAGAGGGTACCGGTACTCCAGAAGTATGTGCACAAAGATGGCAGACACCAGAACGTTGTATGTGACAAGGTTACGGTCAGGCCATAATTTTAGGTACAAATACCATGAAAGTCACTTGGCTATTCCCCGAACTCGTAATATAACTAAAACAAGGCAAATTGTAATAAAATTATGTCCCAACCTGGCACACATATGACGCTCTGGTGTTCGCCATCTTGGTGCACATACTTCTGGAGCACCCTTAAAAAATATACATATAGTAAAACAGACTTTCAGATTCTAATGGCAACTTGTGGAACCATGTTCGAAAATTACTGTTAAAAGTCTTAGTTAATTGAAGCACGTTCAAATGAAATTGTGGCACTGTGCTATTATTGCCCCACTATTTGTTTACTCAGGTCAGAACAAGTTAGGTCTGGTAACAACTATTATTTTTGAGTGTGTAGTGTACATTTAGATCCTTTTTCTGATATCTTGTTGTTAGAATGACAGGTAAACTTCACCGTAATAAATGGACTAATCAATTTATACTTCCCACTATTTAGGTATAGGATTCTTAAAATATAATACGACAATGGTTTCCAAACTTTTTGTTTGTGCAGCCCCAAATTATCGGGAAAAAAACTGACGCTGCATTGACATGAAAAATTACTGCTTTCTAAAATAAATTAATTTTGTAATCATTAATGTGTACTTTATGCCATTTGAAGTTTGTAAATATGACGAAAAACGTCAACTCTCCTTCTTCGTTCTAATAATTCAGCCCGATATTCAGTTTAATATGAATAATATTTAACACAAGTGGAAAGCTGATAGGTTGCCCCTTTCATTAAGTGAGGCTTTTTCAAACATCTTTCAATCTGATCCCTGTACAAAAAGTCATGGGCGTAGAGGAGGGGTTTGGGGACGGACCCCTTCTTGAAATATAAAAAAAGGGTGCACCCGAAGTATGCGAACCAAGATGGCGGACATCGGAACGTAACATGGGTAACAGGTTAGGTTAGGCGATAATTTTTTTCCAATTTTTAGTCATATTATCAGTTCGACCAAGAGCCTCCCGTAGTATTTATACCTAAAATTATGGCCTAACCCTAACCTAGTACACATATTACATTCCGATGTCCGCCATCTTGGTTTGCATACTTCGGGAGCACCAAAAACAGTTTTTCTGTATCATACATAGCAATTTTTCGTAGCTTGAAACAACTCTTGAAAATCTTTGTTTTCAGCCGGACCCACTAGCTGTTAGGCTCTTACCTGGCAATTAGAAATTTCAGAACCTCATTTCCAAAAATTCCTGGCTATACCCCTGCAAGCAGTCGCTGTCGGCATCACCCATCTAATTCATAAAACTTTGGGTGTAGATGGTAAGCATGGGATCAAAACCAAGGTTGTGTAAATAACAATGCCGACAGTTTATTTCAACACTTTATCCAATAAGCTATTAGTGCCCACTTTTATCATAAAGTAAACATTGCCTTTCCTGTAGTTAAAAATCTATGACTGTTATGGAAATAGATTGATTGTTTCAGAAATTTATATGCATTTAGAGAAACAGTGCTCACTTTACATTACTACCCTTTTTATCAATATGTTATTACAAGAATTCAAGCCATGCAGGCTAAATCACTTTTTCTGACAAGATATTTTTCATATATTTCACAAGAATGAGGTTTTTCTCCAGTATGCATTACCATGTGCTTTTTGATACCACTTGTATTTGTAAAATCTTTCTCGCCTATACAGGCTAAATCTGTGGTGATATGAGAAAGTCTAAAACTAGTTACTAGTCCGTGTTTGGCTCTTAAAACTCAAGGGTCGAGTCAGGCAATCAATGAGTTGGACTTGCTGGAAATGAGTTGAGTTCAATTCACTTCAATCTAGATGACTCTAAACTTGACATGTGCAAACTAAGGCCCGCAGGTCAAATCCTGTCCGCTGGGTAATTCAATCCGGCCCACCTGATGCTGCAATAAGTTTCTGCTTTTAACTAATTCTGCATGTACCGCATATGGTTGGTATTATTGAAATCTGTATGGTACAATAGGCTTGCTAGATTAATTTTCATGTTATAGGAATGTTAATAAAACTTCACGTTTTCTTGCATATTCTATTCTAAGGCATGCTTTTTACACCCTTTTTTCTCCTCATGTGCTAGTAATGTGCGGTCATGCACAACCTCCATGTTCAATTAAGTAAATTCAAAGTTTTGTCAACGTCCACATAATGCACTCTTAATCTTAACGCTCTCCTTTTTTCTTACTTCAGCAATCTTGCCATTAAATTTTGTCAATCGTTTCCCGATAGTTTCTAAAAATTTGTTGCTGCATTTTTTGCACTCTAATTTTGAAGATTAACAGCTACGGTAATTTTTATGTCACACTTACATGGCCCGCCAGTATAGGTAAGCAAATTTTTTGGCCCCTGATTCAAATACCTCAGCACCCCAGCACTGTCGCAAACACGTAACACTATCGAAAAAGGTCACATTTTTCATCGGAACTCAACTAAAGATGATTTCACTTGAAACTCTTTTAAATTGAGTCTGCATGAAGATACACTGAGTTGAAAAGATCGTTCGTTACAAACAATCATGTTTAATTTTGTATATATACATTTATGCCTCAAGTTCAAAAATTATTCCTTCCAAATATATAATCCAGATCGACTCATTCGTTTGATATTTGTTCTATATTAGTGGTTCTAAAACTTTTTAGGCCGCGCCCATTTTTTAGAATTTGTCAAGTCTCGCCACCTCAAAAAGCGAAAGTATGCTTTATTAAAAAACACGTTGAAAATACTTGGATGGAACGTAAATAATGAAATAAAATAAGGCGGGCAAGATCAAATCTAACAAATATTTTAATTTTAATTAGCTTCACGCCCACTCAAAAATATTACCTACAATCCCTTGTGGGCCACGCCCAATCGTTTGAGAACCACTGTTCAATATGAATAAGTTTAAATATTGTAATAAAAACTGTATAATCTCATTTCATGAAATAGGTATATTTGTGTGCTTCCTTAAAATCATAGTCTTAACTTCTTCAGACAGTAAAGATCACAAGGAATTGTAAAGTCAATTTAATAAATTCATTAAGTTGTTTGTACCTTTGATTCATAACACACAAATACCAGAGTAGTGCATTTGTGTCACTCCAGATAACTTAATGAGTTAAACTGAGTATGTCTCACTATCAATTTGTAGAATAGTCCTTTGAGTTGATGTTTTGCAATTTATTTAACTCAACTAAAGTAAATTGCCTTGATCTTAATACTTAAAAAGTAGAGATGGAAGGACTTGGTCTGTTTTATCTTGGCTATCTATGCTATTATATCTGATCGTATTCTGACATAAATGTCTTTTCGATTTCAATATTGATTTGAATTTTATATAAATAAAAATTGCTGTGCCTCAATGTGTCAGAATGTAATCTGTAAAGAAAAATACTATGTAGGATTTCAAAAGTCATCGATTGGGTTTCTACGAGACTAATTATATCTGTCTTCTATGCTTTTGCGCCTGTGGATCCGTATGCATATATTGCAAAGATACTGTAGCAAGAGTAAAGATAACTATCTTAAGTGATTAGTCTTGCTGCACACTAACACAAGTATATATTTCTGTAACATTTCGATTAAGGTCAGACTTCCTAAGACATGCATAGTTCAAATGTCTCAGAAAGTTGACCTTGGTCCGACCTGATTGAGTCATGAATTAACAAATTATCAAGTCTCAATAATAATCTAAATTAATCGCGACCGTCACATGACCAAAATTGTTAAAAACTCTAGAATGCCACGGTAAATATTCTTTTTCTTCAGAAAATAGGATTATCTTTTCAAGAGGAATTCAATGATGACGTTTTTAGACTGCGCCTTTTTTCAGTTATTGCGCAACTTCATTTTACTGTATTTTTACCGATATTGAGGGACAACAATGTTCAGACGTCCCCGGGGTGTCTGTTCATCGGTAAAACGTGGTTCTCTGGAACGAGAATGTCATAAACAATCTATAAAGTGTGCCATACCGCAGGTACAAGGTTTTATGAACTGAAGAATAATTTGCTTGCTCATGAAACAGTCTGATCTGTCTTGTTACTATTTTACATTTCAGTGAAATGATATTTATTTTCATATTGTTACCAGCTCACCCAGTGCAAAACTTTTGAATTAACCTCCCTGATAAGGCCCAGTAGTAGGAGTATCATGCGAAGCGTTAGTAACAGGCTTGCTGTCATATCTAGGATCACAGAATTATGAAATTCTTATTATTTTCAGTGGTAAACATAAAATCTCACAGCCTAAGTGATGCATACACCACCATGGAGTTGTAGGGCAGTTCATGTAACCGCTGGTTGGTTATGGCTACCTAAACCATCAAGTTCATGGTTGAAGATAGGGATGGGACGAGTCCGGCATTACAGAGATCCGACGAATCCGAGTAATAGGTCAAGGACTCGAGTCGAATCCTCAGAGTCCGTGACGTCACAATGTAAAAAGTAAAAAAACATGTTTTTGACCATACTACAGCATCGCACGCTCACAAACATACGTCGTAGCTCATATTTTTTCATTAATGGTTCCCCAGATAGCTGTTGAATCAATTTAAAAATATATTTTTCTTATTTTTAGCGGCCATAATACAAACGTAAACGTGGGTCATTGTGCGCGTTGGCTGTGAACTGAATTTCCAGCCTATCACTTTGCGTCAATTCTGGGCAGCTATTTAGAAATTCTTACATGTCAATATGAAAAATAAAAAGCTTTTGACTACAATGCTTTCCCATAATTCCAGATATTTCTAGCCTTAAATTTACTATGTCGCGTGCGCAAATGGTAGAGAGATGCCACTCGTCGTCAAGACAATGCAGGCAATTTAGTAGTTCATGTAAACGTTCTGAATCTCTGCGCATGTTTCATATTTATTTACGCGAATCGAAAACTCAAAAATATTGCGCTAACATATATTTTATTGTGCACCAACTGTATACCAAAAAAGATAGTTTGAAGGCGACTGGCGCATCATTGTTATAAGCTATCAATAGTTTTTAACTTGCGTTATATTATCTGGATATCTGTCGTCGTTTTTATCAGGAATGTTTATAATACACACGAGTGATATTGTTACATATCTATCCTTGAATTACAACTAGTTAAGGTATGTAGTGAGATTATAGGGGTAAAAGTACAAACATAGGCATAAATTAGTAAACAGAATTGATTATAGACTCTGTAAAAACGACGTGGACTCGAAATTGAATCCGAGTCCAAAAAAAGCCTGGATTCGACTCGAATCCGAATCCCGGCCCATCTCTAGTTAAAGATGGATTTTTTCTCCAGTTATTACTTTTATTTTTTGCTATGACGTCATCAACATTATGTGACGCTACATGTCCATATATTTGAGCATAGTTCTCTTGTTCTTTCTGCGCAATTGCCCTATATACTTTTCGAATGACAGTATAGACTATGGTGAGAATAAATATCTGAATCTGACTGAATTCTGGAACTGCTGACATGAAATACTGCAAAGTTTATCAAACAGGCTAACTTTTACCTTCGTTGTTCGTTAACTTCAATTCAATGATTATTTTTTCAGTAAGTAAAGAATCAATTGCTAAATTGTACACAAATTTCTAGAAAGAGGATAATCACACCAGTGTATTCAAATTATTTTATTAGCAATACACACATGAAAAATTAGCATTACATTTCACACAACACCTACCGTGATCGTATCTGTGTTTTCCTTCTGCACACCGCAATGACCGCATATACGCAAATGCGGCAACGGGCTGCAACAGCAAGCAAGGCTGCCTCTGAGAATGGGAACAACATCAATGGAGGCATTACCTCGCTGCCAGTGACGCCGCCACGAGAACACATAACAGGCTTAACCCTTTCGGTTCTTCGAACACAGATGTTACATGACATGACAGTATTGTCTTCTGCTTCTATGATGAATTGAGAGAGAGAATTTCATTTCCGCAAACAATGTTCACATTTAACACGAAATATATAACAATATTGTAACAGTGTATAGCATTTTATGGTTTCTCAGTTTTTCATCCTAACTTCCTCTCGTTTTTTTAACTTTGCTTACATTTTTGTTTGCTCCCCTGCTTCTGTAATCCTACACAATTACTAATACAATTGCACGTTGAAATGCCATACACATTTACAATGTTTCGCTATATGACAATAACACATAAGTTCTGCATTTAAAGATCTGAATATTATACTGTATTGATTATTGTTCCTTTTCCTAATGGTTTCGCGGTCTGGGGATAGGGGTCATATTGTTATTAATATCAAACAAAATTTTATTTTTCTATTTTTATTTCAAGTCTGTGTGTCTAATAAATATATTGTTACTCATGTTTTAGTGCATCCGTGTAGGCAGAAAATCAGTAAATTAGCCACTTTTTTCATTGGATGCTGTTGACTGAATCTTCGAAAATAATAAATAAAATGAAATCCAATTTTATAAATTGATATTTAATACACGTAAAGTAATGTTATTGAATTCATTTAACCAATCAGTTGTTATAATTATATAAAGGAAGACCATTTAATAAATTATTATTTAATACAATTAAATTAAGGTTTTCGAATTCATTTAAAAACCCAAGAAATTCTTAAAATCATATATAGATTCAATTGTGACTGTTTCAAAATGGGGAATATCCAGATAACAGATTTCCTGTTTTAGATATCGTATGTCATTATTAATACAATAGCATATTTATATTAACAATGCATCGCTATTTTCTCGCACGGTTTATGGTACGAGTCTAATCAGTTTTAAAATAGCCGGACTCTTTCTCGATTTGGTTAGGGGTCGGCTATGAATAGAGAAGTCATTCTAGAGTAAGGACGCCTGTGAGCCGTTGTTATTGTAGTCAATCTACGCATACTGTCGGCTCATGTTAACGAATCACCCATGCTCTAATGTTGTTTTGGCAGCCATGGAATGTGCTAGAATTGTACTCCGGCATGTTGGGGGTATTGGCAGTTATTATTATTATTATTTGTTTATTACGGAAGTAATGCGAGAGAGAGCTACAAGCGCTTTTGCATTGTACTTTTATAATCATGTCGCAATTCAAAATTCAAGAAAAGAAAAATGTTATATAATTTAATATTTCTTTCTACTTTTGAGAGCGTTCTGTACCGCCAGGATAGTATTCTTTTCTGACATATAAATATTGCATTTATTCTAGTCTATAGGTTAGCGCAAAATTTCGTAATCTTTTTTTTATAATTTTATAGATATATATATAATATACCCCAAACTTTTTTTCTCGATTTATTACTACGTTATCTATGGCTAAATGTAGAAACCGTATGTTCGGGCACACACACAAGTCGAAAGCTACCGCTGGTTAATCCATTAAATCTGTATAAAACCCCGATAGTTGTTTTGAGATTGACTGGCGATTTTGTTAGTCGCTATGCGAAGGATTTTCAATTTATCGTACGATCCCCACCCCTGCACCACTTTGAAAAAATGGCAGGCTTTCAGATTTATTGGTGATGCTTATTGTTAATTTCAAGAAAAGGAGATTGAATAAGGATTCATCAGGAATATAAACAAATTGTTCTCCGACTTCTTTCAAAATATATATATTTATATGTTATACATAATATTGCACGGCGCTTCAGAAGTATGTGCACCAACATGGCGGACACCGGTACGTAGTAAGGTACACATACTACATTCCGGTCTCCGCCATTTTGGTTCACATACTTCTGGAGTATTAGAAAGGTTGTCGGATATAGGTAAATAATATTTTTAAGAAGCAAGGGAGCCTAATACAACACAATTTTGCCTTTAAAAATGGAGACGTTAAATTAATTTAAATCATTTTTCGATACGGTTATAAACATCCTTAATTGAATGTAATTGTTTTAAAATGAAAGTAGTTCCGTATTGAGAAGTTCCCCAATTCTATTTTGCGCACAGCCTTTGCGTGTTGGGACAAAATCAGTACCCCTAGCACCAGATGAAAATATTTTCATGATTGCGACATAAGTTCTGCATTCCACGATGTTTTAATCTATTCTTTCTGTTTCGCAATATGTTTTGCGCCAGACGCGCCCCTTTGAAAAAGGGGGGTTGTGTGCGACATAGTTATGCGCCGTTTTATTGTTGTTACTTTTTAATCATGTCGCAATTCAAAATTCAAAAAATGTAAAAAGTGTTGTGTACTTGATAAATTTACGCGATCTTGCGAAAATCTTTGAAATGAGCGCAAGTGCCCTCCAATGCACTAAAAATAAAACAAGGAAGTGTAATTTTATCCTTAATTATAAAAAAGCGAAGTATGTTATTGAATTTACTTCGCGTTGAGGGGTCGGCTTAGATTGAGGAAATTGTCTGAGACACCTGTGGGCTGTCGTCGAATAAAATTTTGTTTTGTTGTTAGTCATCAATCATATCGAATTTAAATATTTAACAAAGAAGTGTCGTGTAGCCTAATCCTATACTCTGATTATTAAAAAGGGAAGTATTTTATTGAATTCACTCCGTGGTGGGCTTTGATAAAGGAAATTCCTCGAGACACCTATGGGCTAATATTGTTGTTGTCGTCAAATAAAATGTTGTTTTTTCGTTAGTCATTTAATCAAAGCGAATTTTAAAATTTAACATTTGAAGTGTCGTGTACTTACCACATATATATATATTATTGTTTTTCAACAGTTCGACAGTTCACTTGTACAGCATACAGCTTAGAGAAGAAACCCCCAGCGAGAGACGGAAATAATTTTACGATTCAGACATAAGTTCTGCATTCCGTTTTTAAATCTATGGTAGTATTTCGAAATACGTTTTGTGCAGGCACGCCCCTTTAAAAAGGGAGGGTATGCGCGAGGTTATACTTTTGTAATCATGTCGCAATTCGAAATTCAAGAAAAGAAAAAATGTTAGGTATCTAATAAATTTACACGATATTATGAAACTCTTTGAAATTAGTGCAGGACACTTTCAATGCATTAAAAATAGAACAAGAAAGTGTGATTTAATTCTTAATTATTAAAAAGGGAAGTGTGTTATTGAATTCACTCCATAATAGGGGCCAGTCTTGATTAGGAAAATACTTCGAGACACCTATGAATTCATACATTTGATGTAATTACATAAAACCTTAAAAGTTAATCTTTTTGGAAATGAAGTAAGTAGTCCGCATTGAAAAGTTCCTAAATTCTATTTTGTGCACAGCTTTTATGTTGTGGGACAAAAGCAGAAGTAACCCCTATCGACAGATGAAAATATTTTCATGATTGCAACATAAGTTCTGCATTCCACGATGTTTCAATCTATTCTTTCTATTTCGCAATATGTTTTGCGCCAGACGCGCCCCTTTGAAAAAGGGAGGTTACGCGCCAGGTAATGCGCGAGGTTATAGTTTTGTAATCATGTCGCAATTCGTAATTCAAGAAAAGAAAAATTGTTAGGTATCTAATAAATTTACACGATATTGCGAAACTCTTTGAAATTAGTGAAGATGTACTTTCAATGCATTAAAAATAGAACAAGGAAGTGAAATTATATACTTTGATTATCACAAAGGGAAGTATGTTATTGATTTCACTCCGTGTTGGGGTCAGCTTTGATTAGGGAAATACTTCGAGGCACCTGTGAATACATTACATTTGATATAATTATAAACAACCTTAAAAGTTAATCTTTTTTAAAATGAAGTAGTTCCCTTTTGAAAAGTTCCTAAATTCTATTTTGCGCTCAGCTTTTGTGTTATGGGACAAGAAGTAACCTAACGACAAATGAAACTATTTTCATGATTGCGTCATAAGTTCTGCATTCCTTCATTTTTCAAATCTATGGCTGTATTACACAATTGGTTTCGTAAGTTGGCTGTCGTATATCATGATTGAAAAATAGCTTGTAGACCATTTCGGATATACCTCACGTCGGATTTGTTACAAGCATAGCGTCCAACGAAGACGCTTTGAATAGATCACGAGAGGGAGGCTGTTGCCAAACACGCGATCACGCATGGGCAAATTTTGATATTTTCGTGGTGGAATGCACTGAAATTAGTAACGTGTTTCCCCGAAAATAAGACTGGGTCCCATTTCAATTTTCTTCCGAAACATAGCACTGGGGCTTATTTTCGGGGGATGTCTTATACTTTCATTTATCAAAAATAAAATTACAAAGTAGATAATTACAAGATTCTCAAATATACAAAATATGAAAACCGATATCTATTTACTTATGAATACCACGTTTTATTCAAAATTACTGCAAAACATAGATTACCACTCATTTAAAACGTGTAGGAGAGATTTCTTGATATCGACTAGGTAAAATAAAAAAAAATTCCGCTATCGACTAGGTCTTATTTTTATGTTGGGGCTCAGTGGTGAACTGTAGCCGGAACGCACCGGAACGGCGTAATTCGTAAGTCTGTATACGTCACATCACGCAAATAATTAATACAGCAGTAACATGTAATAGATGTTGCCCCGACATTTGACCCCGTGAAAATTAATCCTGTATCTTTCTAATAATAATATTTGTATTGAATTGCTATGAAAACTCTTATAATTTTACACAAACATATTCCATATGTTTTCTTCACAGTTCATTGCAGTTCTGTAAACGTGCGCGTCGCGTTGTGAATATATTACATTTTTGCGAATTAGGTGCGTTCCGGTTGTCACGATTTTTCCAGCTAATCACTGGTGGGGCTTATATCGGAATCATTTTTAAAATTCAGGCTATAGAGCTAATTTTCAGGGTAGGTCTTATTTTCGGCCAAATACAGTACTAAGGATGGGATTTACTTATTACCCCGAGTTTGGCAGCCGATTTTCGGAAGCATGTACTTGATGGTGGATGAAGCCGTAACCGACCAGCGGTTACGTGAACCACCCTGCGGAGAGGAGTCTCGCAAAGGCCAATCAGAGTTGTTTTTGCCAACACACTCCCACGCAGGGCAATCAGAGATGCGGTTGCGAGCGTCTTCCTAACGCTTAGCACGATGCGCCACACCACCAGCCATGCGCCACACCACCGAGATGCGTACTTTGTCACGTTGGGGATATCGGCTATGAATAATAAAGCCACGTGAAGAACTCGTGATGTTATCTTTGTTACTTATGTAATCATGTCGAAATTCAATTCAGAATTCAAGGAAAAAAACAATTGTTACATACGTTATACACTATATTATATTGTTGTATACTAAAGAGCGTTCAGTTCCGACAGGATATCGTACAGGTTGTGAGACGGATATGTGATCTCGGATTTAAATATCGCATTTATTTTACTCTATTTAAATCACATCGCAATTCGAAATTCAAGAATATAAAAAATGTTGCTTATCTAATAAATCTACACAATATTGCGCAAATGTTGGAAATCAGTGCAGGTGTACGTTCAATGCGTTAAAAATAGAACAAGAGGAGGCGTAATCTAATAATTTGATCATAAAAAAAGGAAGTGTGTTATTGAGTTCACTCCCGGGTGGAGTCGGCTTTGATAAAGAAAATTCTTCGAGATACATGTTTTCAATCTGTTGTTCCTATTTCTCAATTGGTTCCGCACCAGGTGTACTTTGAAAAGGGCAATTATTTTGACTCTTTTTTAAATTCAATTTTATCCTCAATCATTGGGGAAGTATGTTATTGAATCAACTCCGCGGTGGAGGTCGGCTTTGATAAAGAAGACACCTGTGCGCTGTGGGTATAATTAATATATAAATTATTGTTTTCCAACAGTTCGCCAGTATAGCCAGTATCGCCACGGCCTGAAAGACCTAGCCTGAATAATAAATATGATTTTAATAGAAGCCTTCCCTTTGAAATAAGACCTAGTCAAGACGCGATTTTTTTTTACCTAGTCGATAGAAAGAAACACTCGTACGAATTTTAAATGATCAATAATACAACTATGTTTTGCAGTTTTTTTGAATCAAAACGTGTTATTCATAAGTAAATGGATATCGGTTTTCAAATTTTGTATATTTGAAAATCTCGTACCTTTCTACTTTGTAATTTTGTTTTTGATAAATGAGAATATAAGACATCCCCCGAAAATAAGCCCTAGTGTTATTTTTCGGTAGAATACTGAAATAAGACCCAATCTCATTTTCGGGGAAACATGGTAGTTCTGTTATTGGCTGCACTGTTGTTTATATGACGCGGACACTCGATATTCATACTTCCGAATGTGTCGGAATTGTATATTTTCAAACACATACATGACTGATAAGCCAGACAGTTTTTAATTGCGCGGTTAGATGAGCGTCCCCTCAAAAATGTCATCGGTCAAAGGTCATAAAGTTGGTAATTAGTCCCTCACTTAATCGATTGTTCTTCTTAGCTAACCCGTTTCCTAATAAGTGGTCATTTAGGAACTTGTTTTGATATCTCGAGGTAATGACGCTGTAATACCATGGCTGGTACAGGTCTATTTGTCGCGTTTTTATTACTTCAGCTCGATTCTGATTTTTGTGTTCGTGTCAAATTAGAATAATTTTTAGTTTAAATCAAACGGTTCCATTACATTTGAACCCACGGACATTTGAACTCGTAATTTAAACCCACCACAATTGCACCTGCATACTATTGCACCTATGGATATTTTTTTTATGGATATTTGAACCCATACTAACCCTAACCCATGGATTTTAGCACCCAAATATACATTGAACCCGCGGACATACCGGTGCAAATGTATGGGTTCAAATTCCGTGAGTTCAAACGTACGGTCACCGTTTAAACACGTACAACTGTTAACTAAAGTTGAATTAGCTCATGGTAAAAACTCACATGTTATGATGAATGTTGGCTTGTTATTGACAAATAAATTTTATTTGAGAGGTACAACTTGTTGAACCGATTAATTAACGATAAATTCGATTTTTTTTCGAATCGTTTTGAGGAAACTTCATCAATACGCTACATCGCGAACACAATAAACAGCATTCGGGCTTATCCTTTTTGTATTTTTGACACCTTCGTGCGAACAAGCCAGACTTTGCTGCGGAACTCTTATGTGCGGTTTACAGGATGTGTTCACAGTACTTCAAGCGTGAAAGTAACACAGCTACTTTTGCGCAATTGTTGGGCGTAAATACCCTTCTTCTTTATTGTCTATGGACCTTTCCCGAGCATTGACTTCCTTGACTCGATTGTTCTTCTTAGCTAACCCGTTTCCTAATAAGTGGTCATTTAGGAACCTGTTTTGATATCTCGTGGTAATGACGCTGTAATATCATGGTTGGTACAGGTCTAATTGTCGCGTTTTCATTACTTCAGCTTGATTCTGATTTTAGTGTTCGTGTCAAATTAGAATAATTTTTAGTTTAAATCAAACGGTTCCATTACATTTGAACCCACGGACATTTGAACCCGTAATTTAAACCCACGACAATTGCACCTGCATACTATTGCACCTATGGATATTTTTTTATGGATATTTGAACCCATACTAACCCTAACCCATGGATTTTAGCACCCAAATATACATTGAACCCGCGGACATACCGGTGCAAATGTATGGGTTCAAATTCCGTGGGTTAAAATGTACGGTTACCGTTAAAACACGTACAACTGTTAACTAAAGTTAAACTAGCTCAGTATCGTATGAGAGAACTAAAAACTCACATGTTATGATGAATGTTGGCTTATTATTGACAAATAAATTTTATTTGAGAGGTACAACTTGTTGAACCGATTAATTAACGATAAATTCGATTTTTTTTTCGAATCGTTTTGAGGAAACTTCATCAATGCGCTACATCGTGAACACAATAACAGCATTTGGGAATATCCTTTTTCTATTTTTGGGACCTTCGTGCGAACAAGCCAGACTCTGCTGCGGAACCCTTATGTGCGGTTTACGGGGTGCGTTCACAGTACTTCGAGTGTCAACTTATCAGCTCACGTAACACAGCTACTTTTGTCGTGGTTGCGCAATTGTTGGGCGTAAATACCCTTAGTCTTTATGCTCTATGAACGCGAAGTAATGTAATGAAAACGCCTAATTTATCAAAGCCTTATATGAATATACACTAACGTATCAATAGAGGGGTGATAGTTCCCTGATGACTGTAAACGAGTATTATGACGTCAAGTATTATGACGTCAAGACGACTTAGTAGAACTTCAAGTTTTATAATGAAACAGTATGGCTGAAACAGGAAGGTCAACAGTTTCGTATATTTTGTAATAATAATTTTTTACTCGAATTGGGGAAAATAGAACTTGGGCAACTTCCTTATTTTTAACGCTCTGACGTCAGTGGGTTGCCATTGGGCCTTCACGGTCATTGGTTCGCATTTTTCTCTTGAGAACTCACTGTCTATGCATCAGTTACGTAGCTACCGTTTGAGTTTCCTGTTGTAAAATAATTTGAGCAGCCTGAAAAACAATAGTTTGAGAATTTTAGAAGCGCGCGGCCTATTCATATACATAAATGGGTAATCCCGTAGTATGTGTGTACCAGGTTAGGGTTAGGCCATAATTTTATTCCGATTTTTTTTTTTCATTTTGGTTCTATTACGAGTTTGGGGACTGTCTGCGTTAGCCAAGTGAATATACCCCCTGTCTATAGGTTTCATTCCCTTTACACAACTTGATGTAAAGTAGGCAAACAAAATTAGTTACCTCCATATTGGTACACATGCTTCTGGAGCGCCCATAAATGTACATATACAGCAGTAGAAATTTCAGTGATGTAACTTTGCACAGAGATGAGTCTTTCCTATTGCTTTGAGCAAATTCTCTAATGAAAATTATTATTTGTTCGAATTTTTGGCGCTCCCGTAGTATGTGCACCAAGATGGCGCACAGCCTGAACATAGTATGTGTATCAGGTTGGGGTTATCAGGTAGTGCGCCATCTTGGTGCACATACTACGAAAGCGCCGAATTTTTTTCTATTAAGAACCTCCGACTATAAACGTTTGTTTTGTTGTTAAGAAGTTGAGGATTTCCTGTACAAAGAACCCGCCAACGCTCAAAATAGGAAAATTAAGAATTATCCAGTTTTGGTTAGGGTGAGGATTGCGCAAGAAATTCGAATTTCCAAATCATTTCTAACCCGACGGAAAAATTACAAATTTGTTATTTTAAAACGTGGCGGTTTCATTTTTCTCAAATCCAGATTTTTTGCATTAGTGTCGGGGGCTTTCACAAAAGATCCGAAGTTAGTATATAGATAACGCGGCGGTGTGGCTCATCCTGCTGGGCGTTAGGAATACGCCGCCGCACCGGACGAGAGGCCGTGGTTCGCTATATGGCTACACCGTCTTATCGGCTTTCCTCTCCACTGGGATAAATATGTAAATCCTATCCTAAATAGGCATATAGTCGCGTACCCTCCCTTCTATAGTACCATAACGATTTCATACAGCTTCGAATTTCCTAATTAATTTGTTTACCAATCCAAGTTATTTCAAATATACTTGCGTGATGCGTATATATATTATTATCTAGCTAGAACTGCAATTCCTTATTTTACATAAATGTAAAAGTCATTTTAAGACGTCATGATTCATTTAAAGAAATCTAATATGAGGTCAACAAAATGTTTCGGGTGTGAAAAATACAAAATATGACATCATTATATATATATATCGTATATTTTTTTCAATTATCCTTCAACAAAATTCGGCGCTCTCGTAATATGTGAACCAAGATGGCGGACACCGGAACATAGTATGTGTACCAGGTTAGGGTTAGGCTATAATTCTATTACAGTTTTCCTTATTTTAGTTCTGTTACGAGTTCGGGGACTAGCCAAGTGACTCACATAGTATTTGTCCCCGAAATTATGGCCTAACCCTGACCTGGTAAACATACTACGTTCCGGTGTCCGCTATTTTGGTTCACATACTACGAGAGTTCCCCAAATTGTGCGTACGCCACTGTAAGTGGAATGAGTATACACGACCTTGCTTTGAGCAAATTCTTCGATATAAATTTATTATTTGGCGTTTAGAAAAAATCTGTGAAAAGGCAGCAAAACAATATGCACGAACTCTTCATTTTGTAGCGAAGTATTATCAGACGTAGTTACAAAAATATTATTACATTAGACTCAGCAGAAGTTCCCAAAGTTGATTTACCGCGGGCCAAAATTCGAAGCAGAAGGATATTTGCGGTCCAGAAAATGGGAGCGGCAAAAAGGGCAAAATTTAAAAAAATTAAAATAGGCTGCAAGCTGGATTTTAGATGCACCTAGCATCGCAATTTGTTATGTAATAAAATTATTAATTATAATAGTTAGGTGATTGAATACCTGAGGAATAACAAGCACGACACTCAACAAGGATTTGCAACTAATAGTGACTAATGAAGTTACTTGCTCATCTGACATAAATAACTACTTATGGCTTGTTATTTACACAAAAAACACCCTAGTGTATATAATATATAAATTCAAAAAAAAAAACGAAATGCCAACATAATTTAGTTGCGTATTTTTGTGTATACGTGTAAGTAGGGTTGGCTCAAAATCAGATGTTCAAAACGTGGCTGTAATTCAGTACATTGTATTCCCAATAACACATTCAAGTGATTATCGCCAGTCCGGACCGAAGTTTTGATTTGTTGGGATTCAAAATTGTGTTGTTAGAAAAACTGATGCTTAAAAATTTACTTTTTATATCAGGAGAAATGACTTCCAAAACTTGCATCAAGCATTCACGGAAAAATTCCCCTTCAACAAACGGCGCTCTTTTTAGCGATGTTGTGGGCTACAATATAACTGGCCAATAACGTGGATTCACTTTCATTTGACATTTTTTAACATATATGTTTGACTTTTGTATGGATTTAGCAATGAATTAAATTTTGAAGTACATGCGTCAACTGATCATAATTTGAAGTATGCTGCGTCTCATAATGGCGCCTAATAGTATATTCCTTCAGAACTGGTATATTTTGTTGAGAAAGAAGACAAATCGCTGAAGTTTGATTTTTTTTTTCCATAAAGAAATCAGAACGCTGCCATTTATCTGAAAAACGTCTGTTTTCAGTCTCGCAAAAAAGTAAAAACATAAAGTGGTGAACGTATTGAAATTTTAATTACGGTTAAACTTTAACCGTTAAACTATTTTACCCAAGTTCGGCGGGCCATTTTAAATCGTTCGCGGGCCGCAATTGGACCGCGGTTTGGGAACCTTTGCATTAGAGTGCAGGGTCTGAGAACACCTTTTTGTGGTTTGGTAGCTACCGTGTTTTCCGGAAATCAAACATGCCCTGAAAGACCTAGCCTGAATAATAAATATTATTTTAATATAAGCCTTCCCTTTGAAATAAGACCTAGTCAAGACGCGATTTTTTTTTTACCTAGTCGATAGAAAGAAACACTCGTACGAATTTTAAATGATCGATAATACATCTATGTTTTGCAGTTTTTTTGAATCAAAACGTGTTATTCATAAGTAAATGGATATCGGTTTTCAAATTTTGTATATTTGAAAATCTCGTACCTTTCTACTTTGTAATTTTGTTTTTGATAAATGAGAATATAAGACATCCCCCGAAAATAAGCCCTAGTGTTATTTTTCGGTAGAATACTGAAATAAGACCCAATCTCATTTTCGGGGAAACATGGTAGTTCTGTTATTGGCTGCACTGTTGTTTATATGACGCGGACACTCGATATTCATACTTCCGAATGTGTCGGAATTGTATATTTTCAAACACATACATGACTGATAAGCCAGACAGTTTTAATGGCGCGGTTAGATGAGCGTCCCCTCAAAATATGTTGCTGGCAGCATCGGTCAAAGGTCATAAAGTTGGTAATTAGTCCCTCACTTAATCGATTGTTCTTCTTAGCTAACCCGTTTTCTAATAAGTGGTCATTTCGGAACTTGTTTTGATATCTTGTGGTAATGACGCTGTAATATCATGGTTTGTACAGGTCTAATTGTCGCGTTTTTATTACTTCAGCTTGATTCTGATTTTAGTGTTCGTGTCAAATTAAAATAATTTTTAGTTTAAATTAAACGGTCCCATTACATTTAAACCCACGGACATTTGAACCCGTAATTTAAACCCACGACAATTGCACCTGCATACTATCGCACCTATGGATATTTTTTTTATGGATATTTGAACCCATACTAACCCTAACCCATGGATTTTAGCACCCAAATATACATTGAACCCGCGGACATACCGGTACAAATGTATAGGTTCAAATTCCGTGGGTTCAAATGTACGGTCACCGTTGAAACACGTACAACTGTTAACTAAAGTTAAACTAGCTCAGTATGGTATGAGAGAAATAAAAACTCACATGTTATGATGAATGTTGGCTTGTTATTGACAAATAAATTTTATTTGAGAGGTACAACTTGTTGAACCGATTAATTAACGATAAATTCGATTTTTTTTTCGAATCGTTTTGAGGAAACTTCATCAATACCCTACATCGTGAACACAATAACAGCATTCGGGCTTATCCTTTTTCTATTTTTGGGACATTAGTGCGAACAAGCCAGACTTTGCTGCGGAACCCTTATGTGCGGTTTACTGTGTGCGTTCACAGTCCTTCGAGCGTCAACTTATCAGCCCACGTAACACAGATACTTTCGTCGTGGTTGCGCAATTGTTGGGCGTAAATACCTTTAGTCTTTATGCTCTCTGAACGCGAAGTAATGTAATGAAAACGCCTAATTTATCAAAGCCTTATTTGAATATACACTAACGTATCAATAGAAGGGTGATAGTTCCCTG
Organism: Styela clava; assembly: GCF_013122585.1. NCBI lineage: Eukaryota > Metazoa > Chordata > Ascidiacea > Stolidobranchia > Styelidae > Styela > Styela clava. Next base: position 27,118 of record NW_024102640.1, read on the forward strand.
ATGACTGTAAACGAGTATTATGACGTCAAGTTTACTAGTACAATGACGACTTAGTAGAACTTCAAGTTTCATAATGAAACAGTATTGCTGAAACAGGAAGGTCAACAGTTTCGTTTATTTTGTAATAATAATTTTTTACTCGAATTGGGGAAAATAGAACTTGGGCAACTTCCTTATTTTTAACGCTCTGACGTCAGTGGGTTGCCATTGGGCCTTCACGGTCATTGGTTCGCATTTTTCTCTTGAGAACTCGCTGTCTATGCATCAGTTACGTAGCTACCGTTTGAGTTTCCTGTTGTAAAATAATTTGAGCAGCCTGAAAAACAATAGTTTGAGAATTTTAGAAGCGCGCGGCCTATTCATGATACATAAATGGGTACCCCCGTAGTACGTGTACCAGGTAAGGCCATAATTTTATTCCGATTTTTTTTCATTTTCGTTCTATTACGAGTTTGGGGACTGTCTGCGTTAGCCAAGTGAATATACCCCCTGTCCATAGGTTTCATTCTCTTTACACAACTTGAGGTAAAGTAGGCAAACAAAATTAGTTACCTCCATATTGGTACACATGCTTCTGGAGCGCCCATAAATGTACATATACAGCAGTAGAAATTTCAGTGATGTAACTTTGCACAGAGATGAGTCTTTCCTATTGCTTTGAGCAAATTCTCTAATGAAAATTATTATTTGTTCGAATTTTTGGCGCTCCCGTAGTATGTGCACCAAGATGGCGCACAGCCTGAACATAGTATGTGTATCAGGCTAGGGTTATCAGGTAGTGCGCCATCTTGGTGCACATACTACGAAAGCGCCGAATTTTTTTCTATTAAGAACCTCCGTCTATAAACGTTTGTTTTGTTGTTAAGAAGTTGAGGATTTCCTGTACAAAGAACCCGCCAACGCTCAAAATAGGAAAATTAAGAATTATCCAGTTTTGGTTTGGGTGAGGATTGCGCAAGAAATTCGAATTTCCAAATCATTTCTAACCCGACGGAAAAATTACAAATTTGTTATTTTAAAACGTGGCGGTTTCATTTTTCTCAAATCCAAATTTTTTGCATTAGTGTCGGGGGCTTTCACAAAAGATCCGAAGTTAGTATATAGATAACGCGGCGGTGTGGCTCATCCTGCTGGGCGTTAGGAATACGCCGCCGCACCGGACGAGAGGCCGTGGTTCGCTATATGGCTACACCGTCTTATCGGCTTTCCTCTCAACTGGGATAAGTATGTAAATCCTATCCTAAATAGGCATATAGTCGCGTACCCTCCCTTCTATAGTACCATAACGATTTCATACAACTTCGAATTTCCTAATTAATTTGTTTACCAATCCAAGTTATTTCAAATATACTTGCGTGATGCGTATATATATTATTATCTAGCTAGAACTGCAATTCCTTATTTTACATAGATGTAAAAGTCATTTTATGACGTCATGATTCATTTAAAGAAATCTAATATGAAGTCGACAAAATGTTTCGGGTGTGAAAAATACAAAATATGACATCATTATATATATATCGTATATTTTTTTCAATTATCCTTCAACAAAATTCGGCGCTCTCGTAATATGTGAACCAAGATGGCGGACACCGGAACACAGTATGTGTACCAGGTTAGGGTTAGGCTATAATTCTATTACAGTTTTCCTTATTTTAGTTCTGTTACGAGTTCGGGGACTAGCCAAGTGACTCACATAGTATTTGTCCCCGAAATTATGGCCTAACCCTGACCTGGTAAACATACTACGTTCCGGTGTCCGCTATTTTGGTTCACATACTACGAGAGTTCCCCAAATTGTGCGTACGCCACTGTAAGTGGAATGAGTATACACGACCTTGCTTTGAGCAAATTCTTCGATATAAATTTATTATTTGGCGTTTAGAAAAAATCTGTGAAAAGGCAGCAAAACAATATGCACGAACTCTTCATTTTGTAGCGAAGTATTATCAGACGTAGTTACAAAAAATATTATTACATTAGACTCAGCAGAAGTTCCCAAAGTTGATTTACCGCGTGCCAAAATTCGAAGCAAAAGAATATTTGCGGGCCAGAAAATGGGAGCGGCAAAAAGGGCAAAATTTTGAAAAATTAAAATAGGCTGCAAGCTGGATTTTAGATACACCTAGCATCGCAATTTGTTATGTAATGAAATTATTAATTTATAATAGTTAGGTGATTGAATACCTGAGGAATAACAAGCACGACACTCAACAAGGATTTGCAACTAATAGTGACTAATGAAGTTACTTGCTCATCTGACATAAATGGCTACTTATGGCTTGTTATTTACACACAAAAAACACCCTAGTGTATATAATATATAATTTCAAAAAAACGAAATGCCAACGTAATTTAGTTGCGTATTTTTGTGTATACGTGTATGTAGGGTAGGCTCAGAATCATATGTTCAAAACGTGGCTCTAATTCAGTACATTGTATTCCCAAAAACACATTCAAGTGATTATCGTCAGTCTGGACCGAAGTTTTTATATGTTAAGATTCAAAATTGCGTTGTTAGGAAGACTGAAGCTGGAAAACTTAATTTTTATATCAGGTGAAATGACTTCCAAAACTTGCATCAAGCATTCACGGAAAAATTCCCCTTCAACAAACGGCGCTCTTTTTAGCGATGTTGTGGGCTACAATATAGCTGGCCAATAACGTGGATTCACTTTCATTTGACATTTTTTAACATATATGTTTGACTTTTGTATGGATTTAGCAATGAATTAAATTTTGAAGTACATGCGTCAACTGATCATAATTTGAAGTATGCTGCGTCTCATAATGGCGCCTAATAGTATATTCCTTCAGAACTGGTATATTTTGTTTAGAAAGAAGACAAATCGCTGAAGTTTGATTTTTTTTCCATAAAGAAATCAGAACGCTGCCATTTATCTGAAAAACGTCTGTTTTCAGTCTCGCAAAAAAGTAAAAACATAAAGTGGTGAACGTATTGGAATTTAATTACGGTTAAACTTTAACCGTTAAACTATTTTACCCAAGTTCGGCGGGCCATTTTAAATCGTTCGCGGGCCGCAATTGGACCGCGGTTTGGGAACCTTTGCATTAGAGTGCAGGGTCTGAGAACACCTTTTTGTGGTTTGGTAGCTACCGTGTTTTCCGGAAATCAAACATGCCCTGAAAGACCTAGCCTGAATAATAAATATTATTTTAATATAAGCCTTCCCTTTGAAATAAGACCTAGTCAAGACGCGATTTTTTTTTTACCTAGTCGATAGAAAGAAACACTCGTACGAATTTTAAATGATCGATAATACAACTATGTTTTGCAGTTTTTTTGAATCAAAACGTGTTATTCATAAGTAAATGGATATCGGTTTTCAAATTTTGTATTTTTGAAAATCTCGTACCTTTCTACTTCGTAATTTTGTTTTTGATAAATGAGAATATAAGACATCCCCCGAAAATAAGCCCTAGTGTTATTTTTCGGTAGAATACTGAAATAAGACCCAATCTCATTTTCGGGGAAACATGGTAGTTCTGTTATTGGCTGCACTGTTGTTTATATGACGCGGACACTCGATATTCATACTTCCGAATGTGTCGGAATTGTATATTTTCAAACACATACATGACTGATAAGCCAGACAGTTTTTAATGGCGCGGTTAGATGAGCGTCCCCTCAAAATATGTTGCTGGCAGCATCGGTCAAAGGTCATAAAGTTGGTAATTAGTCCCTCACTTAATCGATAATTCTTCTTAGCTAACCCGTTTCCTAATAAGTGGTCATTTCGGAACTTGTTTTGATATCTTGTGGTAATGACGCTGTAATATCATGGTTTGTACAGGTCTAATTGTCGCGTTTTTATTACTTCAGCTTGATTCTGATTTTAGTGTTCGTGTCAAATTAAAATAATTTTTAGTTTAAATTAAACGGTCCCATTACATTTAAACCCACGGACATTTGAACCCGTAATTTAAACCCACGACAATTGCACCTGCATACTATCGCACCTATGGATATTTTTTTTATGGATATTTGAACCCATACTAACCCTAACCCATGGATTTTAGCACCCAAATATACATTGAACCCGCGGACATACCGGTACAAATGTATAGGTTCAAATTCCGTGGGTTCAAATGTACGGTCACCGTTGAAACACGTACAACTGTTAACTAAAGTTAAACTAGCTCAGTATGGTATGAGAGAAATAAAAACTCACATGTTATGATGAATGTTAGCTTGTTATTGACAAATAAATTTTATTTGAGAGGTACAACTTGAACCGATTAATTAATGATAAATTCGATTTTTTTCGAATCGTTTTGAGGAACCTTCATCAATACGCTACATCGCGAACACAATAAACAGCATTCGGGCTTATCCTTTTTCTATTTTTGGCACCTTCGTACGAGCAAGCCAGACATTGCTGCGGAACCCGTATGTGCGGTTTACGAGGTGCGTTCACAGTACATCGAGCGTGAACTTATCAGCTCACGTAACACAGCTACTTTTGTCGTGGTTGCGCAATTGTTGGGCGTAAATACTCTTCTTCCTTATTGGACACGTAGTGGACATAACGATCGTTTCAATATTATGTTGGTCTTGTTGTTGTTGTTGTTGTTGTTCTTTGACACTTTTTGGACATCTAGTGAAAAATCTAAAAAACCGCTTTTCTCTTTCATTTCTGGACCGATTGCTTCGAAATGTTTACTGGTTAAAGATGAAATTTTCCTCCAGAAGGCTATTACTTTTATTTATTTCAAATATTTCTGTTAGCTCTGTGAGATTTGTTTTTGTTTGCTATGACGTCACCGAACGTTCTGCGGACGCATAGCCGACACTCCTCTTCTTTTTGATCACGTGGCATCGAACGTCGATGGTCCGTAACGAAGTCCTTACGGTACTTTGCTACGATTTTGTCCTTACGCTGATCGACGGTACGGTAAACCGTACTGTACTGCGAACAGACGTGTCCATATATTTGGGCGTAGCTCTCTTGTTCTCTATGAACCTTCCCCATTTTTGCATCCGCTCAGACACTTTTCTCACTCCGATAGATTTTCAGGAGTGGTGGTAAACATTAAGCGTTTTCGAACTCTATTCCTTAGTTTTTAGTTGTGTTCCGGAAATTTAAATCAGATAATTCAATTATCACTTTGACTTCTTGAGATTCCAATTGCAGTAACAAAAAAATAGTGTAGAAATGGCTGTGATAGACTAAGCTAAAAAAAATTACCGGTACTTTTAAAAAACAGATTGTCGTATGCGAATTATAATGATGGTTTGAAACAAATACCTCATTTTACAAGCGCCAACTCGCGCAACCATTCTTAAAAAGATAAGCCCTGAAAATTTTGCAATTTTAAAGTATAGGAAAACGTTTTCGGAGTCAAAGATCGGGGAGAGGTTCATCGTTCATTGGTATAGAAACTAAACGCTTAGAAATTTGAAATGGCGATTCACTTGAAAAGATTAGTATATAACACAACAGGTTTTGTTCGTTTGTTTTAACAGTCCCTGAAAAAAGTTCTGGTTCGTTCTAATAGCATGTCGTCTGTTAAAATGTCAGATTTTATTGGTGGGGAATAATATTACGTTCGCGCCACTTTGGTATGTGTGTTCACCGAGATGGCGCACAACCTGACATAGTATATGTACTAGGTTAGAGTTATCAGGTTGTGCGCCTTTTTGATACACATACTACGGGGGCGCCAATTAAATATACTACTTATGTCACACAAAGTCAAATACTTTAGATAACCCGCACCCAATGTTTTGGGAAAATCAAACGACAAATCTGCTCCCTAGATTAGGCTTATAATGGAAAGTGAGGCGTTCCCGAAGCATGTGTATCAAGATGACGCACAACCTGAAATCTAACCTGGTACACATACTATATTCAGGATGTGCGCCATCTTGGTACACATACTTCGGAAGCTCCAAAAGTAAAACCCTCATTTCGATTTCCTGGCACACATACAGGTTGGAAGCAACTGTTCAACAATTTAATTGAAACTTCGAAGTTTGTTCGCGATTGGCTGGCGTTTTTCAATTTTTCAAATACTTGTTTTCAATTTTATCGTACGATCTATATTCCTGCAGCGAGAATATTACCTGACTATCTTGACAAATAAAAATATCCCACCTGTGTTATACATCCAAATATATTGGATAACCCGCACTTAACGGCAAATCTGCCTTCCATTTATGAGTGAAATAACTTTCGAGTCAGTTGTAGATGAATTATGACATTTAACTTGTTAGCGTGAAAATCTTACAATGATGAAGTATGATTATCGAACAAAATAACTACCGGTAACCGTCTTTTGTTTATTAGAGTCATCTTGAATTATCAATTATCAATAACTGAAAAATAGCTAATTAACCATGTCGGATATACCCAACATCGCATATGTTTCGAGCATGACATCCAATGAAGATGGACGACCGCCTGTAAGTTATCTATATTCTATATTATTATCTATGTTCTTTTCTCGTGTAATTTTGTAACTTGAAGTGATGGGGCCACTTCCTCAATTTTAACGTCCTGACGTCAATGGGTTACCATTATGCGTTTAAGGTTATTTGTTTTCCTTTTACCTCGCAGCTTTAACTATTTTTGTCTATGCATTAGTCGCGTAGCTACCGATAGGGGTGGGTACAAAGGAATCCATCTATGTTATAAAAATGCACATATAGCATTTGACATTTTAGTTGTTCGCCCGCAACCTTTTTTAGAAATGAGTTACTTCCAAAGAAGCGTGCAGGACCTTGCTTTGAGCAAATTATCATATAAAAATGTATTATTTCTTCGCACTCTTTTTTTGAGAACTTGCAGCTTTGATCATTTGTTTGTGTATGCACCAGTTGAGTAGCTACCACTTGGATATTATCGGGACAAAAACTTGAAAAAAAAAAACAAGTAATGAAAACGCTTGATCTATCCGCAGGCTTGTCCATAGGAATGGGATTCCCATGGGAAACGTCTCATGGTTTGGGATGGGACAACACACATTTGTATTTCCCATAGGACTAGGGCTGCCAAATGTCCCGGAATGGCCGGGACAGTCCCAGAATTGACGTCTAGCGTCCCGTGTCCCGGGCTGGGTTATGATTGTCCCCAAATTTACCGACTATCAGGCGTTCTGAGATAGAAAGCCACTGTAAGCGTGTTGGCTTCATTCAAAACTGGAGACGGATGTAATTCACGCAAACACATTTTTCAATAAAAACGAACACATCTATATGGTTCATTCGAATAGGAGTGAGTTGAAATTTGTGGATTAGACATGTTTCGTCAATCGTGCCCTCCTGATGACATAACATTATATACAGCAGTCACCCTAATTTGAGAGGGAAAAAAGTTAATCCAGTGAGATTTGTTGAAAAATTTATTTAATAAAGTTGCTGCGTGTAACAATATTTTTGTTTCTTGTTTTTAGTTTATAATGCGCTGTTAGCGTGAGGCTCTTTTATGACCAGGATTTCATTATTCAGTCAGTTTTCAGGCTCGCACAGCCGTCTGTTTTAGGACGGCTTGCTGACAGCTCTTGTCTTAGCGAGAGTTGATTATTTATTATATTTTTTTCGTAAGGATTACAAATTTTGACATAAACTTTGTGAAAACTAACAAAGATCTTCTTAAATCGGCAAAATCACAATAAAAATTTAAATACAAGAAAGACTAATTTCTTGTGTTTTTTGTTAAATAATTAAATCTACTTAGCAAAAATAGTACATTTCCCTGTTTTAGTTTTTTTTGCATTTATGCGTTAATGCCTAAATATACACGACTAGGTTGAAGAGTCAACATTTCACAACTTTCGTTGATTATCATAAATTTATTTACAGTTTGGTAAATAACGCTACACGACGCGAAGCGCGTACTATTGCTTTTGACGTGCTTCGTGTTTCACAAGCTTCTGTTGCATCAATTTTCAAATTCTAGACCAGGCTGGTCCAAAACCAGGCCCGCGGCCCGCGTCTCATTTGGGCAGTGGTAAACAAAAAATCGCATTTGGTGTTGTTTCGTCAAAAAATAACAGAAAAAATCTTCTGTCATATTGTTACATAACATCACTTACGTCACTGAATTGACTTGTGTTATGGCAAGCTGAGGTAACTAGCAAAAATGAATGATGTGCTTGACACGTCTAAATTGTTAACTGGTTTCTATATTTTCGGTCGAGAATATATGCTAACAAAATAGGCTCCATAGAATGATGAATCTATTAGCCTAGGTTGGCTATGCATGATAACTAAATATATATTAATGTAGTGACCGACCAATATAATCCTGCCGGGTGTTTTTTGCAACCGGCCTGAACAGTATTACAAAAAATACCTATATGTTAGAAAATTTGGTAATTACCCCCCTATATCTCAAATTTGGTAAAATTCGGTAATCAATCAATCTGCTGTTATTTGTAAGTTATTTTGTAAATATGAATTTGAAAAGAAAGCTGACCAATTCAAACAAATTTTTGACTGGATATGGGAGGAAAAATACCACAAGGCATGCTTAATATGTCTGCAAGTTGTGTCGGTGACTCTCACTTTCTCCGTTATAAATCTTTTGAAATCTTACACTAAATGTAGATATACTAAAATTTTTGCACGTTTATTGAGATTTTTTGGTGGTTTTTGCATGTTTTATCTTGATAAATACCAAATAGTGACCAATGTGTTTGGACAATAAAAGTGTTTGTTTTGTATTGCACTGTTTAACTATTCGTGGCAATATTCGTGCCCGCGATCAATACAAAAATTATAGTGTGGCCCGCGAGGCCGATGACCTTGGACCACCATGTTCTAGAATGGTTTAACACAAAGTTGGCAACCCTACATGGGACATGAAAACCGTATGATTTTCGGGAAAATTATGGTAAAACAATTCGTTATGGACTTCGTGTTCATATATTTGAGCATAGCTCTTTTGTTAGTTATAAAGAGCAAAATATATTCAGCATTAACAACATACTTCGTGAAGGGCTGATAGACACATGTATAATAGTTATGAATATAAAGTTAACAAAGTTCGTAAGTTTTATTGTTTTGCATGTCTATTCGTACATGTAGTCCTATTTAGTAGACGCTAAATCTAAATTTAGCAATTTTTATTGAATTTATTACAATGGGAATCCCATGAGATGGGATGGGACAGGCATAAATTGCTATGGGATTGGACAGAAAATTGTGTCCTATGGACAAGCCTGTCTATCCACCACCTTTATATATGCTTTACACCCATGCCTGCATCATGCCATGGTGAATGAAGGCGTGGAAATAGTTTTTCAATTTTGGCTGGGATTTCTCAAATATGAAACCCCTGTGGGTATTCACGAGAAATATCGGTGGCATAAAAGTCGACCATTTTGAATCATTTCTGCCGTGATAGCATATTAGTTCAGACTTAACATCGACTATGTCTGCAATGTCCAACGCCGCATTCGTTCCTGCTGATAGTGACGAAGATGCCGCTTTAGTAAGTTGTCAAGACTGATATTTCTGCATTGATTTTATTTTACATCTGTTCATTATAGTTATTATTTTGATGGTATGTATATAACTGGATCAGTTTTGTGCACCAGGACTATGATATTGCGCGTTGGGTGTTCAACTGCGTCTGCTCGTTATGAAGACGTATTCTATAACAAGATAAATTGATAATATTTACGGGTTTTTTTAGAGCAAACTTAGTGAAAAAGCGTAACGAAGAAAAGTTTCTATGCATAAGCCGACAGAAAAAAAAAACTGTCTAAAAGTCCGGTTTAATAAGTGAAAGTTGTTGTTTGGCGGCTTGTTGTTTATTATGAAAAAAAGAATTATTTAGTGTATGTGAATACAAAAAATTAATTATCCATTCTGTGGGAACACATGGCCAGAATGAATAAGAAAGTTTTCCTCCTAAAAATAAAACTCTAGACCTGTCTGCTCAATAGTGTGACAGGACTTTAATGAAATTCCAATTTTGAACAAATTTAAATAATGTAGCTTTTAATAAGGTAACTTAAATTTAATGGTGAGGATCGTTTCAACACTCATTTTTCATATAGGTTAGACGAACTTTCGCCCCTGAAGGTGATTACATTTCACAAGGAAGTTTCGAAGAAAAAATGAATGAAATGAGAGAACAGATACGTGTAAGTATTATCTGTATGTTTTCCTATAAATGCTTTGTTTAAGATTTCTTTTTTGAAATATTTTTTTCTGAAAAATAAAATTTTACTTTTTTATAATCATATGAACTCGAAGACACGAGTGCATAACCAATAAACAAAAAGTTTTTTTTAAGGTTGAAATGAAAGCCGAAATGGAAAAAATGCGTCAGGAAAATGAGGTAAATATATAGAAAATGATCGTTGCTAATTTAATCAATTGGTTTTTAAGATCATCACATTTCCGCTTATATACAATTCACCATGAATAACTTTTACAAGACACTCCCTTATAGTCTGGGTGGTTCCATTTGCACGAACCAATAATAAATTTTTAATTGTACATTTACAATATTGTATGGTCAAAAGAGGCAAACAAATTGTATTTCATTACAACAATTAACTAATATTTCTGAACAAACTAATTAGGTTCAAAGTTGTTATCAACAATTTTCACGCGATCCCGAGTATAATTTAATGGTAATTATATTTGCGTTTACTATATCGCGACATCGTTTTTTACGAGTGAAGTCGAGACGCTTATATTCAAATAAGATTTTCAGACCGCAGAAAACCCTAAAATATAACCGATTTGTGAAATAATCGCCAACTCATCACGCATTTATTTCATTGAGTGCAATTTAACAAATATTTTGATGGCATTATTGAGTTACATTGCATCGGTGGCACGACGACCACGCGCTCCGTTCACTTTTCTTCACAAGTACCAGTTTCTTCGCAACGGCGGATGTGGAAATTTGGATTTTCTGACAAAGACAACTATTGAGGAGTGAATTCAAGACCCTTTTTTTTTTATTCTGATTTTTAAATGTTGCGTCGGCTTTGAAATTCATCATCACCTTTCGTGATTTAACCAGTGTGAATAATTCATTCTTTCAGCAATGTGCATTAGTGCAATTTGGCAGACCTTGTATCATTCCATGTTTTCCTTTAACTTCCTTATGGTGGTCATTAATGTGATTCAAACACTGGTGCATCATTGAGAATTCAGTTTCAACAATATACAAAATGTTTTTTCAGTTTAGTTTCCAGATACGGACATCCCTACCACTGATTTTGGCACAACTGTTGGTATAAAAAGTGCAACTTATCCGCTATTATTATTCATAAGTAACACTTTCGAGACCTTGTCTGTATGCATACCTGATAAGTGAAAACCAAATTATTGTGTTTATCAAACTTTAGAAGGCCGCTCTCTCTTATCTATGATTTACCTATAAAAGGGTGGTTTGTGTAATCTGATTTCAACTTATTCCACTAATTTTCTAGTTTAGGAGTTAAACACATGCGTGCGAATATTCTAATTAACAAGAGTTGTTCTATTTTCTTTAGGCTTGCCGCAAAAGAGATATAGAACTCAAGAAAAAGTATGAAAACAAAATTGAAGAAATGCAAAAAAATCATATGGTCAGTAAAAGTTACAATTTATAAAAATAAAAGTGGTTTCTCTCGCAACTTGTGGACAGGGGCGGAAACTTGTCTCATAACCGAACCTACTTTTGTCTACTAGGCGCATTTGCGCAATTTCAGACGTTTTGTGTAAATCATGAGGTCTGGAATGTTTGTTATGGTCTTGTTTGGAAGAATAGCTCATTTCCTACCCAGCAATAGAAGAATGAACGTTATATGACATTTGGAAGTAATAAAATAGCGCTTACATTTCACGCGTGTACTTCCCGCTGCGATAGAAAAACGTCGCACAACAAGAAAATAATTCAATAAACCTTGGCGTTGCGCGCTAACCAATAACAAAAGCTAGTATGATAAGGTCTTATTTTGAAGGTCATTTTATATGCTACCTAACATGGGAGAGTGGCCATCTCACAACGCCGGGAAGTAATAAAAATATCGAGTCGTTTGATCGCAGCTGCCTCACCGAAAAGAAGTTAGTTCACATAAGCGTTTTATCTCGCGAACTCTCCTTGTCTCACGATTATGTTTTATTATGACTCACAAAAGCTTTCAACGCGATAAAGCACAAACAAACAACCGATCGATCAAGCTTAGCCTAGCCTGATTCGATGTGGTGACTCTCAAACGGAAAATTTCCAAAACGCTTGAACGACGCGCGCTAAAAACAAGCTTTTAATATCACACAAAGAGAAAACCAATGTGCAGTCAACTGTATAGTCACATTTGAGCTTTACGATAGCTTTACACGTCCAACAGCTGATAGAATGAGAGAGTGGAAATATTTTTGTTATTTTTTGACGTTACAAGAGACCTCGTGAAACAGGTGTTTCAGTTTACGGTCCTCCAGTGACATCTAGCGTATAGTACTCTAAAAGACCTTTCTAATGATATATAATTATTGTATATAGGGTAATTTTTGGGGGTCGTATGACATGCATAAAAATGGGTATACAAATTTGGCCTCAATTGTTTACTTAAGCTTTATATGCATTTTCATTGTGAATCAATTTAAAAAATGAAAGTAGAAAGCGGTATGTATGCATATCTTGAAGTACAGTATTAATTTCAGTCCATCAAAATTTGTTATCAGGGGGCAAGAGTATTACTTCTTAATTTCACGGAATCGACCCGTTACTTAGCGCTAAAGAATTGTATGCTCTCAATTAATAATATACGTTTAATGTTGAAAGAAAAATAATATGAACGAAAAAAGTATAATTGATATATAATTTTTTATTGTGATGCCTATTTTGACTTTAAAAAGCACATATTTTGTATTTATTCAGTATTGAAATTAATTTCCGAATTTTAATCTTTTTCATCTAGGCTGAACTGAAATCATTTCGCAAAAGCTTTCTTCATTATGAGGACAGATGTTCATATGCGAAAAAGAAGATCGAAGAATTTAAGAATAAGGCAGCTCAAGGAAAATTAAGCACGGAAGAGCTGGTAGCTGAAATGAACAAGTTGATGGAAGAGTTTCCGGTATTCACTTAAACATACCTTATGTTATTACGAGATGCAAAAATTTTCGTAGAGGCAGAATTGTGAATATGGCAATAAGTTTATATCCTTCCATTTTAAAGTGGTCCCAAACTTTTTCGATATTTACGAACCTTTACCTATTTAAACCTGTGTTTATTTCTCCTACACTGCGCATAAAAATTGTGTTTACATTATTTGTTCAAACTTGAAACGTCACTTAGCTAGTGTTATGCACAACTCTCACCCTAGCTTTTGCGAAGTTTGGATAGTTTAATGCAGTGATTCTCAAACGATGGGGCGCACCCCAAAAAAGGGGCGTAGACTGTTTTTTATTTGAGCGGGCGCGAAGCTACTGAATATAATAATAAAACATTCGTTAGATTTTATCTTGCCCGCCTTACTTTGATTATTTAGATTTCTTTATTGTTTGAAGATTGCGATTTCATCCACGTATTTTCAACGTGTTTTTTATTTTTGAAAAATCATACTTTTGCCTCACTATCTTTTATTTGTAGCTTATCATTTTTGAGGCGGGCCACGAGACTTGACAAATTCTGGAACTAAGACACGACTCAAAAAGTTTGAGAACCACTGGACTTCAATGTGTGCATAACTATGTATCACTATAATACGAATAGCTAGGCAACATTGGTAGAGGCTCACTGAATACATAATATTCAGTAATATTTCCATATCAAATGCCATCCTCCATTGTGAAACATGGTTGCATCTGCTGCTTTGATTGGGTACTCGTTTTTAGTGCCATTTTTGTTATTATAAATTAATTTTTTATACTTTCCTTTTCACATCTCATAGGGAGATGTAAATTCTTCCAAACTATTGGATGACTTGTTCAAAAAGGCTGGAGTGAAAAAGGAAGATCTGGACAAAGCAGCAAAGAGAATTACTAAAAACAAAAGTCCAAATTTTGTGAGTTGAGTTTCAAATATATTTTTAAATTCACAACCATTGCATGACCGCGGCCGTATTTTGCTGGGCATAAGTAACATATTTCGCTATCATCGCACTGATTAACTTGTGTGGGTTTGCTGTATGGGCACTGGTCATGAACAATAGGATTATTAGAGGAAACTAGGATTACTACTTCTAGTGTGATTCATAAAGTGAAAATTTGGTGGCATTAACAAAATGAAATTCCCGACCAACACTTTGTTATTTGTGTTTCAGGACTGGACCAAGTTTTTCTTACTCATTGTAGTGGGTGGGGTTGGTGGGGCATTTTTCGGATGGCTTTTACCATTCCTGTTTGGAGGAAGTATGGTTTTGACTGCCATAGTTACTTTTGTCGGTGGAGGTACGGGAGCCTGCATCGGAGCCGGGATTGGTTGGCACATAAGTTGATTCACTCAAGGGATTTTGATGGTGTTGGTAATTATGGAAGTGGAAGAAAGCGAATTCAATTTTATTTCAAGCCTAGTTTCGCCGAAAAAGCGAATCTTTCCACTTTTTCAAGTAATTATCAAAACCACAAATCTACATTGAATAATTACCGATGCCTGTAAAATTTAAAATGTGTTTTATTGTAATTCATTTTCTTGTACTTCCGTAGTGCGTGTACCAGGTTAGGGTTAAGCCATAATTTTATTTCAATTTTTCATATTTTAGTTCTATTACGAGTTCGGTGACTGTTTGTGTTAGTTGGGTGAATATACCCCCAGCCCATGGGCTCTCCCTCCTTTCACAACTTGATGTAAAATAGGCGAACGAAATTAGTTACCTCTATATTGGTACACGTACTCCTGGAGCACCATTTATATTAATGATGCCTTTAAACATTAGAGACTCTCGAACGCATTACGACAGATTTATTGAAATAAAAAGTTCGAGTTAAATTGTTTTTCTTGATTTTTTGTTGAAATGGATTCTTTCTGGTTGAAAGTAACCACAATCTATGAAACTATTTATCATAATTGAGGTTTCATGTATAACCATATAGATATATTTTTGCAAAATTTAACATAGATTTTTCCGAAAGTCCCTTGCTACCTTTAGTGAAAATAATACCAAGATTTTTTCTTTTAGGTAATGTTTTTTTGTAAATTATCTGAAATATATTACAAATATTAACCCCTTCACTGCCAGGTATCAATTTTATTCAAATTGTAGAATGTGCTATCAAGAGTCTTTTATGTTCAAAACCAATTTGATTGTACATATATTTTAATTCTGCCTATTGCAGGGATGTCGAAAACCAATTAATTCACGATTTAAAAAAATACTTCTGAATATGAAATATCAAATATTCTAAATTCCAGCCTGCTTGCATTTCCCCATTAATCATTGTTAAAAACTGAAATTTATTATAATAAGATAAACATTGTTTATTTGATTGCGCAACCTCTACAGTTATTCGAAATGGATCATTTGCTGAGAAATTACAAATTTCTAAATAAAAACTTTATAAATCATTCTCAAAGCCTAGAACTAATTACCTATGTCGAATGTTACCAATTTCAAAAGCATTCAATTTTTTGATTCGGTTTTGGCATCCCTGTGTTTATAGCATATGTGTAATTTTTTTTCTGTAATTTCCATTTTAAATGTATACTAATCAATTCTATCGTAACTGCTTAGTAGCTAATAAATGGTAACAAGACTAATAATTATGCGTCTGGCACAATGTAGGGGAGGATGGCTAAGAACAAGTATAGGTAAAAAGTCTGGTACTCCCGAAGTCTGTGAACCAAGATGGTGGACAACGGAACGTAGTATGTGTACCAGTTAGGCCATAATTTTATTCCAATTTTCCTTATTTTAGTTCTATTGCGAGTTCGGGGATTAGCCAAGTGACTCCCGTAGTATTTGTACCTGGAATTAGGGCCTAATCCTAACCTGGTACACATACTACGCTCCGGTGTCCGCCATCTTGGTTCACATACTTCGGGAGTACCGAAAAAAGTCTTGACGTAGTTTGAGAAAAGATTTTATTTTTGAGATAGCGAAATTAATATTGCATGTGGGAGCTTCAGTCGCACGGCAGGACTGAAGGAAAACCCTGAGAAAGGGCCTGAACAAGATTTTTATGCATTTTGCTATGACTGTGAAATGGGAGATATTTTACTGTGAAAGCCGGACTCTTGCACATTACAATGAGTTGACCTGTAGATCAGGGCTACTCAACTATTTTTACCGAAGATCCACATACATATCTTGTAAATCTTTTTCGGGACCTCCTGAAGTATGCGCACCAAGATGGCGCACAACCTGAACTCAGGTTATGTACCAGGTTAGGGTTCATTTTTTGTGCGACATCTTGGTGCGCATACTCCAGGAGTACCCTTTTTCGTAATTATCTACACCGAAAGGCAAAAACTGCGTGAGAATGTCACTACAAGTATCACCAAGGGAAGCGAAGAACTTTTATCGACTCATTGTGACGTTTGAAACATCATTATCCTTGTGTCTGTCGAGGAAGACGTGGCAAAATCCCAGAATTGAATGCTGGGTATTAGTATTATTTACGGTTCATCGTCTCAAAAAGTAATATATAATTGTAGCGAGAAGTGGCTGCTTTGAGTCGAAGAATAAGCGTGATGGCTTTGTAGTGAGGCATTAGGCTACACCATCATGCTGTTGCAGGTTAAATCCCGGGTTCAAATACCATGCCCTTACTCTGGGTGTAATAAATAGGGTAAGCAATGTCGAACCAGAAATATCCTGATTTTCCCAAACTATGGTGACGCACCTTATAGGTCCGTACAAACACGGAGGTCTGACATTCCGCACCCTACATTGTTTTCTAAACCAAACTAAAATATCATACAAGTGGCTTTGTAAGTTGTTTGAGGATGATAACATACGAATATTTATGAGATATTCGCCATATTGGGCAAGTACTGTGTTTTCCCGAAAATAAGGCTGCGTCTTGTTTCAATTTTCTTCTGAAAAATAACCCTAGGGCTAGAATGTCTTTTATTTTCATTTATCAAAAACAAAATTATGAAGTAATACGAGGTTTTTAAATATGCAAGATAAGAAAACCGATATCAATTTACCCATAAATAACACTTTTTATTCAAAATAACAGCAAAACATAGAATATTTATCATTTAATAGGGGTGGGAGAGATTTCTTGCTATCGACTAGCACTAGGTCAAAAAATAATTTTATATAATTAAATAATTTTATTGACTATGTCTTATTTTTTATTTATTTAAAATCATTTTAAAAATTCACGCTAGGTCTTATTTTCGGGGAAACGCGGTAGGGTATACAGACTTTTTGCCCCACGGATATTTTCTCCTCATTTTTTTTCTGTAACCAAATGTAGCCCACTTGCGTGAAGCGCACGTATCTTGCCTAGAACTGTATTTTAAGTAGGAGAAAAAAGTATTATGTGGTCCTAACAACTTTTTTTTTAAAGAAATCTAATAATATGACGTCAAAATGAATTTTTAAATTTCTCAAAATGTATTTCAGGACCAGAAGTGTAGCAAACAGTTTATAAAACGTTTTCAGTAAAATTCATTTAATAAACAACAAGAACGTTGATCACCGATTCTTGAAATTAACTACATGTGTTAAGTCTTGAACTGTTACATGAATAATATTTAAATTTAGTCGACTTTTATTCGTGGTAGTTTACCAGGAAAGCCATTCTGATGTTATATCGTTTAATATTTTGTGAAAAAAATTATTTCCACCCATGACTTTTTGGTACTCCCGAAGTATGTGATCCAAAATGGCGGACACCGGAACGTAGTTCCGCCATCTTGGTTCGCACGCTACAGGCGTAACGACTTTTTATTTTCTTGTTTATGTGTGTTCGTGAGCATTGAATGAAACAGTATGTAGGAATGAAAAAGGTCAACAGTTTCTTAGATCAGGTTTATAATATTTTATTATTGCCATGTTGTCAGTAGAATTTATAAGAAACTTAAACTTCCTCATTTTTCAATCGCTCTGACGTCAATGGGTTGCCATTGGGCCTTCACGATTATTGGTTCGCATTTTTTCTCTTTACAACTCGCTGCTTCGAACATTTGTTTTTTTTGTCTATGCATCAGTTGCGTAGCTAACAGCTGGAAGTTGTTGTTGTAGAAATTTGAGCAGCCTGAAAAACAATCTTTTGAAAATTTCAGAAGCGCGCTGCCTATTTATGATACATAAATGGTACTCTCGTAGTTTATGTGTACCAGGTAGGCTTGCACGTAATTTACGGATTTACGGAATTACGGAATTATTTCGAGTTACGGAAGCGAAGTTACGAATTACGTAAATTCGTAATTATTGGTGGAGCGCTTTCGCGATTGAAACGAGCTCTTTTTAGAGCAGTCAATTCCGTAGATTGTAAAAAATTAAAGTTTAATAAGTAGAAGAAGTTAGAGTTCCGGTATTCGCAGCCGTTTTTCTCTCTCTTGTTACTCAGATGGAGAAGGCATAACGCGTTGCCATTTACTAACCTATTATCAACTTATCTAGCATGGCAAATGTACATATTAAGCGTAGATATGGGATAGAATTGTGTTGAGACCGATGGACGCGAACACACCTGGTTTCAACTTCTTCGGGTGAAATGACTAAAGAATGTAAGAGATTAACTTACCAAACATGGTCTATTTGTAAATGCCGTGATAATTAATGTCACGCTTATCAAACAGCAATATGACGACGGAAGAGAAATTGCGTAATGAACCAACGCAACTTAGTCTTTTCGGCACCGGTAAAGCGATTCAGACGGCAGAGAAACAACAAAAAGACGGGATTTCCCGTGTTTATTCTGCGCGAGATCCATTTTCTATTACAAAATCTTGATGTTCTGTTACCGGTTTTATCGTTATATATCTGTCCGGACTTGGCCTTGTTTTCACAATGCCTCGCACTATTTCTGCCAAATATGTCTTTACAAAATCGTTAAGTCTTTTTCCAAATGCGGCAACTTATTTTGATTTATCGTCGACTCAAATACCACCGGCACTCGACCAAACTTGTGTCAATCTTAGCCGATAGGATTGTCGACTTGAGTTAGAAAAGTAAATTAATATTTTCGTGAGTGCAAAATAAATGTCACAAAATGCATTGTTTTGCATATAACTTTGTATTTTCGGAGAAGGCATGTCATATAAGTACGGTATTTAAATTATGCGCAAATAATTAGTATTTGATCTAAATTTATCGCAAATAATGTTATAACATTTAGGCCGCGAAATGATTTAATGTAAAATGAAGCATGGTAATCGGAATATCGTCAATAAGTCGGCATCAATAATTATTATAAAATGCTAACTAGGTAGTAAAGTCGGATAATGTAAAAAAACGGTACAATAACAAGTCTTCGTCGCGAGGCAAGCGCAAGTATAATCCAACGAGAGAATACGCTCGCCGTTGATTTATAAATTAGAAACCCGGAATTTTTATTTAATACGAAACTCGTATTAATACGTTAATACGATTTTAAAAAAGTCAACTATCTTTTCATAAATATATTACCACTTACCAGTGTTGGTAATGATGAAATTGATCGCATAAAATTGGGTGATAAAGTTGATAAAGGAAAATCAAAGCTAACACAAAAGATAAAAATCAGAATAAAATTAATTTGAATTCACTCCTTGATATTTGTCTTTAGCATCTGTCGCCGGCGTGTAGTACTGGCGGAAATATGAAAACCAAACTGTCCCAACTGTCGATGTCCCATTCGGAATAGAAGTGGATTAAATTGGTTGTTAAGATAGTTTTAAAAGTGTGAAAAAAATATCGCAATTACGGGGTCATTACGTAATCGATTTGGCCGTAATTACGGAATTGATTTTTGTCAATTACGTGCGTGCAAGCCTAGTACCAGGTTAGGGTTGCGCCATTATTTTATTCCGATTTTCCCTATTTTAGTTCTATTACGAGTTCGGGGACTGTCTTTGTTAGCCAAATGAATATACCCCCTGCTCATAGGTTTCATTACCTTTTAAACAACTCGAAGGGAAATAGGCGAACAAAATTAGTTACCTCCGTATTGGTACACATACTTCTGGAGCGCCCATAAATGTACATATACAGCAGTAGAAATATCAGTGATCGCTCGTAACTTTGCACAGAGTTGAGTCTCTTCTATTTCTGAATAAGTGCATACGACCAGCAAATTCTCTTATGAAAAAATATTATTCGTTCGAATTTTTGGTGCTGCCGTAGTATGTGCACCAAGATGGCGCACAACCTGAATATAGATGTGCACCAGGTTAGGGTTATTAGGTTGTGCGCCATCTTGGTGCAAAATGAAAAAATTAGTATTTATCCAGATTGCGCTAGAAATTCAAATTTTCAAATCATTCCTAACCCGAACCGGATAATTACTAATTTGTTATTTCAAAACGTGGCGGTTGTGTTTTCCTCAAATCTTTGCAATCTCAAATTTTTGCATTAGTGTCAAGAGCTTTCTACAAAAGATTCGAAGTTAGTTTATAGGCATACAGCCAGGTTGAATCCCAGTTATTACCAAATATACTTACGTGATGTGTACGTCTATGGTACTCCGGAAGTATGTGAACCAAAATGGCGGACACCGGAACGTAGTATGTGTATCAGGTTAGGGTTAGGGCGTTAGGCCCTAATTTCAGGTACAAATACTACGGGAGTCACTCGGCTAGTCCCCGAACTCTCGTAATAGCACTAAAATAAAGATCTTGGTTCGCATACTACGGGAGTATCTTATTACCTCGCTCAAACTGTATTTCACATAGATGTGAAAGTCATTTTATGACGTCATAATTCAATTAAGGAAATCTAATCGAGAGTCAACAAAAAATTTTCGGGTGTGAAAAATACAAAATATGACATCATAATATATACGACGTAAAAATTTTTGGCACTCTTGGCGCACAACCTGATAACCCTAACCTGGTACACATACTATGTTCAGGTTGTGCGCCATCTTGGTGAACATACTCCCTTTTTAAAATTTTCGTTCAAAAAAATTCTGCTTATGCCTCTGTAAGTTGAATGAGTACGCACGTCTTTGCCTTGAGCAAACTCTCCTAAACAAATTTATTATTTTTTCGCTCTTTTTTCTCTTGCGAACAACCAGCTATGAAAATTTGTTTTGTTGCGTAGAAGTTAGTTGAGTAGGCAGCCCGCTGGATGTTATTGAAATAAAAAAAATCGACCATCTATTCTCGCGTGCCTTATATGGACATAGGTGCTCTTACTAGTACCGTAACGATTTAATACAGCTTCAAGTTTTTTAATTTGTGTCCTAATCCAAGTTATCATCAAATATACTGGCGCGATGCGTGCATATCTCACCTAGAACTGCAATAATGTGTTTTATGTATGATGTAAAATGTCATTTATGACGCCATAGTGTATTTTATAGAAATCTCAATATGACACCACAACTCATTTTATTTATGACGTCATCATGCATTTTATATATCAATCCTACACGACGTCACAATGAATTTTTTAATTGTATAAAAATTACAAAAAATGATATCACAGTATGACGTCATACATTCATCTTGCGTACGCCGCTTGAAGTTCTCTAAGTTGCGACAGGCGTCATTGACAATAACCGACAAACATTTTTTCCTCCTTATTAGAAACGTGGAAAGGCTTCGCTATCTCGTTTACAGTATTCAAACACGTGAGTGTTTAAAACAAATCTTCAAAAGGATAGCGGAACAAAATGTACTAATTCTGTATTTTGTAGCGAAGTAATATCAGACGTAGTTACCAAATTATTATTACATTAGACTGAGTGAAGGGTTAAGGAATATTTCTTGAGGTTTGGTAGCTACCGTGTTTTTCCGAAAATAAGACCTAGCCTGAATTTTAAATATGATTTTAATATAAGCGCTTCCCTTAATATAAGACCTAGTGAATAACGGGAATGTTTTTTGACATAGTCGATAGCAAGAAACCTTCCTACGAATTTTAAATGATCGATAATAAATCTATGTTTTGCAAATTTTTTGAATCAAAACATGTTATCCATAAATAGATGGATATCGGTTTTCATATTTTGTATATTTGAAAATCTCGTAATTCTCTACTTTAGAATTTTTTTTTGATAAATGAGAATACAACCCCCGAAAATAGGCCCTAGTGTTATTTTTCGGAGGAAAATTGAAATTGAAATAAGACCCAGTCTAATTGTTGGGGAAACATGGTAGTTTTGTTATTGGCTGCACTGTTGTTTATATGAAACTGGCACTAGATATTCCTAGTTCCGAATATGTGTCGCATGCCGAGTCTTAGTAATCAGACCCATACTTAATCGTTTGTTCTTTTTAGCTCACCCCTCTTCTAATAAGTGGTTATTTAAGAACTTGTTTTAATATCTCGAGGTAATGACGCTGTAATATCAAGGTACATGTCGTCTAGTTCAGGGCTACTCAACTGGCGGACCGCGGTCCGAATCTGGACCTTTCGGGTATTCGATTCGGACCGCGCCTAACTCTTTAGTTCGGATCATTAATTAACCCCACTTTTGAAGTTTCCAGTTATAAAATCACTTTTATAAATTTAAATATATACGAAAAGAACTATACCGCCATAATAAACAATGTTGATTAGCTAATAATCATTAGTCGGCCGAGGAATTGCGTGTTTAAGGATGCGTAAATATAATTTCTGGAAAGACCGGACCCAAATATTTTTGAATTTTGTATGCGGACCTTCGGTAAAAATAGTTGAGTAGCCCTGGTCTAGTTGTTGCGTTTTTATTACTTTAGCTCGATTCTGATTTTATTTTAATGTCCGAGTCAAATTAGAATAATGTTTAGTTAACACGTACAACTACATAAAGTTAGTTAAATTAGCCCAATATGCTATAAGAGGACCAGGAACATACATGCTATGAATGTTGGCATGTTATTGACAAGTAAATTTTTTTGGACAGGTACAACTAGTTAATTAAACTGATTACTTAACAATAAATTAGATTACTTCGAATAGTTTTGAGCAACCTTCATCAATACATCGCAAACATGGTAAGATCACTAGGGTTTATCCTTTTTTACTTATCGACCACGTTGATAGGTATCTGTCTGTTTGTTTGTCAGACACTTTCGTATGTTACGCGATATTTCACGAAAGCGAGGTTGAATCTGCTCCAGATGCATGTGCACTTATCATCGGTCTCCGCTATCTAGTTTCTATTTTGAGACCTTCGTGCGAACACTCCATCGGATTGACGTATGTGCGGTTTGTAGAGTACGTTTACAGCACTGCATTGGATCAAGTGTCCCAGGAATTTTTGTGGTGGTTGCGTAATTGTAGAGCGTAAATTCCCTTTGTCTTCATTCTCTATCGTTCATGGG
The DNA here is from genome assembly GCF_013122585.1 of Styela clava. Lineage (NCBI taxonomy): Eukaryota > Metazoa > Chordata > Ascidiacea > Stolidobranchia > Styelidae > Styela > Styela clava. The sequence goes on from NW_024102640.1 coordinate 50,442, forward strand.
CATAAAAACTAAGCGCTTGGAAATTTAAAATGCCAATTCACTTCGAAAAATTAGTATATTTAACAACAGTTTTTGTTTGTTTGTTCTATCAGCCCCTGAAAAAAAACAAAGTTCTGGCTCGTTTCAATAGTACTTCGTCTGTTAAACCTCACCCATACACAACAGAGCAGTAGTTCTCATGTTTAAAGCCGCGCCTCCTTTTTAAATTTGTCAAGTCTCGCGCCCCACCTCAAAGATAACCATCTAACAAAAAGCTACAAAGCTACAAATAACAAATAGTAAGGCAAAAGTATGTTTCATTCAAAAAAAAAAAACGTTGAAAATACATTAAATGGGACGTAAATGTCCGAAATAAACAATTGTAAAAAACCAAAATAAGGCGGGCAAGATCAAATTTAACAAATATTTTCATTTTTAATAAGCCGCAAGCCCCCTCAAATAATTGTCTACCCCCTTGTGCGGTGCGCCCCACCGTTTAAGAACTACTGCAGTAAAAAATTAATTCTCAAACTACCAGTATCCGTGGCTCTCTTCCCAACTGTGCTCCCGGAGTATTGTACCAAGATGGCGCACAACCTGAACATAGTATGTGTACCAGGTTTGAGTTCAGGTTGTGCGTCATCTTGGTACACATACTCCCGGAGCGCAAAACAAACGAAAGGAATGAATGCATAGCGGCTGGAGAATTAATGAATTCAAAAACAAAAAAATTTCGAACGTTTTTTTTAAAAGAGCAAGAATACATTCAAAACCTTTCATTTTTAGACAAGAAGAACTTTTTTCCCAAGGGGAGGCAGGCGTCACGAGGAACGTTGCCCAAGGTTGGAAAATATGGTGTATAGTGTTGAAACATTTGATCGAAAGAGAGACGTAAGTTTTATCTGAACAGTATTTTTGTGACACATTATGTGAGCAGGAATAGGAATACGTATGATCTAATCTAATTCTGTGGTTCTAACTAAGGATGTAAGTTTCAGAATTTTGAATCGAAGCGATTCAAATCAACTCCAATTCGAATCAGAGCAGTTTTGTGAAAAACGACTAGATTCTACTTAAAATAACATCAGGTGGGCGATTTTCAAATATATGGACATGAAATCCCAAACAAAGTACTTTTTGTATTGTACCTATGGTTACCAAATAACCTCCGAGTTTCGCGTAGTGTCGCTTCAAATCGGAAACTGCCGTCACACTTGGCGTATTAAAAACTGTGTTCCCATGAATAAAAAATATTTCAGCGAAATTTTTAAGGAAATATCATATGTCCTAGGATTCATAGTAAATTTAGGAATAAACAAAAGTAATAGCCTTCTAGCAACAATATCAATCTTCACTCACTGAAAATTCTAAAGCAACTGGTCCAGGAAAGCGAATTTTTTCCTAAAGCAACAGCAACATAACAAAAGTGCGACGCTCAAATATATGGACACGAAATGGTACGGGCATAGGTCTACAGCCTACCATAGCAGTACGCTGTGTTCACGACCACGGGATCGTGAAGGCGCAACCGCCACAAGGAGCGCAATTTTTTATTTGATAAAGTTCCATTTCGTGTTCAATAATAATTCGGGATTGTTCGAATTGCAACATACTGATTCCAAATTTTATTTGGAAATTAAATATTCGAAACTCGCGAACTCATTTGGGAATAGCATTGTTTCGCTAATTACCTTCATTGATGGGGAATATTTATTAGTGCTTACATAATACTTCTTATACCAATTCTTGAATATATTTCAAACACATGAATGAGCATATTTCAATGAATGAGAGTTGTTCTATTTTCCATAGGCTGAAATGAGAGCCATCAAAGCAAGCCACAGAACAGACATAGAAGAACTTATGAGAACGCATGTAAACAACATTAAGAGCATGCAAAACGAAAGTATGGTCAGTAAAATTTACGATTTGTAAAAATAAATGTATTAACTTGTAGACATGGGCGGAAACTTGCCTCATAACCCTTGACCCCATCCTTTGTATGCAATATCGTTTTGAATATATTTAGCCACCTAGAAATGAAAGTATGCATTTCCTTAAGTATTTCCTTGAATATATATTTCAAGAAGTAAACACATGAGTGAGTATATTCTAATTAACAAGATTTGTTTTATTTCCTCAGGCTTGCTACAGAAGAGATATGGAAGGACTCATGAAAAGGCATGAAAACAAAATCGAAGAAATACGGAAAGAACATACGGTCAGTAAAAGTTACAATTCAAAAACATAAATGTGGTTTCTCTCGCAGCTTGTAGACAGGGGTGGAAACTCGTCTCATAATTTTAACCTCAGCTTTTGTATGCATTGTCATTTTGAGTGTACCTAGAAAGTATGCATTATCTTAAGTATTGATTTCAGTCCATCAAAACCTATTAAGGACAAGAACATTCCCTCATAATTTTGAAATTGAAAATATGAAAATATGCAAAAAGAATTTACGGTCCGTAAAAGTTACAATTTGTAAGAATAAATATGATTTCTCTCGCAACCTGTACGCAGAGGCTGAAACTCGTCTAATGACAACTTTCTTTGTATGCATTATCGTTTAGATTAGAATCTATTTAGAGAGCTGGAAATGAAAGTATGCATTTACTTAAGTATTGATTTCAGTTCATAAAAATTTATTATTTAAGGACAAGAACATTACTTCTTAATTTTATGATTATCTAGAGAAGGAACCGATAGATCTGATATATAGTGGGTTTTGTAATCAGAATCTATTCTAAGAGTTAAACACACGAGTAAGTATATTTTGATGAACAAAAGTTTTTCTTTCTATTTTTCTTAGGATAGAATGGAAGCCAAGGAAGCAAGGCACAAAGAAACTATTGAAGGACTGATGAACAAAATTGAGGAAATGCAAAATGCGCATACGGTCAGTAAAATTTATGAATGTGGTTTCTCTCGCAACTTATACACAGGGCCAGAAACTTGTCTAGTAACAGCTGTCTTTGTATACATCGGTATTTTGAATCAATTTAGACATCTAGAAATGAATGTATGTATGCCTTTCTTCAAGTATTGATTTCAGTCCATTAGAATTTACTATTAAAGGACAAGAATATATCACTTACTAATTTTAGGCTCTCGATTAATAATATACGTTTAATGTTGAAATGAAAGTTTTATAGTAGTACCTCGTCTTGTTCTCGTTTTTTGATACTCTAACGTTTTTATTAACAGCTTTGGGCTTTTCGACTGGATTTTGTATTTTTATAATATAAAAAAATGCGTATGTATAAAATGTAGGACCATTTAGACACCAAAATCGTAATAAAATATAATCATCATTTTTTTACGTTCCTCACGTCTGAGATTTTCTAATATTACATGCCTTTTTTCTAATATATGAGTTTCCGACATATATTCTGGCCGACTGAAATATAACACAACTGACACGATTTGCATGCACTACTATATATTTTCAGGGGCAAATCCAACAGTTAACTACCAGACTGAGTGAGGCATTGGAAATGTGCAGAACTGAGAGAGAACAAGTTCGAATGTTGGAAAATGAGGCTGAAACAAGAGAGGTTTATAAACCCCTATTTCTGTTTATACTTTCTATCAAAATACCCGATATTTTTGGGTACAGATAGGCTCGATAGACAGCGTAAAAATTCTGGTGGTCGTCTGAGTTGCATTTTAATTCCGTATATTCAAGACACTCACGTAAAATACAGGTTTTCGAAAGTTTCACTAAAATGTTACCTTTCTCCCCCTTTTTTATATTATTGTACTTTCATCTCAGAAGATTATTCAATTCACGCTATAGACTACTTACATTTCACAGAGTGAACTATTAGAGTACAAAGAAAAGTGTGAAGAGGTCGTCGCAGAAAATGCGAAGCTCCGAGAAAATCTATCTCGGTGTGGCGTGAAAAAGACTGTGAGTATTGTAATTAGTACTTCTTTAGATAGGGAAAATGCGCGTAGGTGGGGTAACAGTTTTTTTTTTTGTTGAACACAAATTAGAAAATAATCATGTTGTAGGACATCTATGATATTATATAATCTATACCAGGGCTTCCCAAACTTTTGCGCTCCCGGCCCTTTTCCATGCATTAAAATTTTTCGCGGCCCCTGTTCCACGTTAATAATGCTGAACAGTTCGAAATATGGATTTTTAATACTTTAGTGACACAGTTAAATTCTCAACTCTTATTAGGCCTATCCAATAACAAAAACACCCACGCATTTACTCGGATCACCGACACTCAATTATTCAGCGTGGTGGGCGCGAATGATTTCTGCATAGCAAGTTCAGTCGTGGCTCAATGTTTGGTAATGCAGGCCTCAATGAAAATGAATTACGATGTCCGACCAGAGAAGGCATGATCCTTATCCGGCATTGATACTCACTCTTAATGATCAAATTTAGCATAAGGCAGCGGTTTGTTCAGTGCCAAATTATCAGGGAAAAACTACACAAAAAAAACGCTGCCGCCTTCCAAATAAAACGCAATATTGTCGTTAATGTGTACTTTGTGCCTATTAAAGTTTATAAACACGTAGGCCTAAAGAATAAAGGCAAAAAGTCGACTCTTCTTCCTTGTCTCTGCCCGATTTCGCTAAACTCGGTTCAGCAAATGAATAAACTGCAGCCTATGAAATTGCAGCAAGTAGGGTTTACCTCTACTGTTACGTAACAATATACCCTACCTAACTATTACTAAATTAAACAAATTAACAAGGTGAAATGAATTTATTGATTCTTATACACATTATTTACAATAATGAGGAACAATAAATATTTGGAATAATGAAAATATGTAAAATACAATCGTATATTAGTAAATATTTAACACAGATCTTTTAATTTTCGAGGTGCCTAGCAAGTCGCCTTCGGATCCGCTGGCTTAACGATTAAAGCCGGCATTGTTATGCAAATGTGCGGAAATAGGATCTTACGATCAGAATATGTATTGTTATGCAAGCACGATGATCAAACGTGTTTCCCCGATAATAAAACCTGACCTGAAAATGCGACCTAGCCTGAATTGCAAAATTGATTTTAATATAACCCGCCCCTAAAATGATACTCAGTCGATAGCAAGAAATGTCTCCTACTCGTTTGAAATGGTTTATAATCTATGTTTAGCAGTTATTTTATATAAAACTTGTTATTTATAGGTAAATGAAAATTTTGTATATTTGAAAATCTCGTAATTCAGTACTTTGTAATTTTGATTTTGAAAAACGAAAATGAAAGAGATCCCTAAAATAAGCCCTAGTGTTATTTTTCGAAAGAAAATCAAGACACTGTCTTATGAGGAAACGCGGTATGATGATGTATTCACTCAGAATCGTGAGATTTTTGTTTTACATTAGTTTTAATAATTGTGTATCGAATCAAGAGTCTAAAAAAATTCAATAGATACAGAAAATTGGTGATCTCTTTGCGGCCCCTAAAATTCGTTTCGCGACCCATAGTTTGGGAAGCTCTGATCTAAACTATGGTTTTAATTCAGAACTTCTGCAATATTTTTAAATTTTTATATATAAAAAGTTGCACTCAGATTATCCGAACCAAAATATATCGCAAGATAGAATTATATATATATAATACGAAAAGTTTTGAACACGATTCTCAACGCCATTGTCTTTTGTTAAACAGAACACCTATTGGTTGATTCCTTTTGGATCAAGATGAGCGAAACAATACCAAATCTTTGTTTCCTACGGATTGTTTATTGCACTGCCTTAAAAATGGCACTTTGGTTATTCACTCTGAACTAAGTTAATCAAGGGTGATGAATAATGTGCAATCTCCCCCATTGGTATCAGCTCCCTAATATAAAATAAAATTTTAAATTTTTACATTGCAGAACTGGGGGAAAGTCATTTGTCTTGCTATTTTCGGGGGTGTGATCGGATTGTTTCTGGACGGTGTAGTTGGATTGGCCATTGGAGCTGTTTACGGAGGTAGAGCTGGCTATATTAGCGATTCCAAATTTTGATGCCAGTTCTTTTCAACCATGTACATAAAGCTTCACAAAACTAAAGTTTCAGTTTAAAGCACATATTGGAAGAGATCCTAAATCAACGAATTTACCGACCTTTTCAAACTTCGCTTTAATGGCAGTTTCTTTTTTCGGGTTGACATTTTTCGTCTGTCAAGCTCCATAATGCTATAATGCTGAGCTCAGAGCTATGCTATAAGACCATATGACATTGCACAATTGTATCGGCGTGTCACTATTCACTATAAATTCTTTAAAAAATGATGAAAAAAGATGCTACGTTGTGTTTGTGGTCAAATTTAACTCATTAGTTTTTTTTTTTTTTACTCTAAAGTGCGTAATATATTTCATTATCTTACAGCATAAGTTCAAAATCCACCCTCCGGCTTCATCATAGCTCCCATATTATAGCCCCCTGAAATATTTGATTCGATAAAACAACACGACGAAAATTATCCATGAGACTGCATTGTTCCGCGTTTGCCACAAAATAATTATTCCGTTTTTCAAAATGAACGTCTGTGAGAAAAGAGAAAAGATATGGAAAAGTATACATATAATATTTCTTGTATTTTAAGATAAAAACTTTGAAATAATTTAAATAAGTATACGTGGTCTAGCTTAAAAGTTTATCACGTGAAGTGAAAAAAAATCAATCATTCGACCGTGTTTTCATTGTTTTAACATTAAAGTGAAATATTTAGGACAAGAATTATTAACCTGATTAAATTGATTTTAACGAATATCAATTTTTTAATACTAAACCGGTTATGTTCTGGAACCCGTCTAAGTTTAAAAACGAGGATCCCCTTGGCTTCAGCCTACCTTGCCTAATGATAAATCCGGTACTGGGTGAAATATCTGAAAATTGCAGACGCGACTTTTTGTGATGAACTGAATATCGAAAAAAATTATTATTACCACGAATCTCTTTATACGTTATGGATCCCGTGTTATCAGTGGGGTATCTAAAATGGCGCCCATGGCAAAATTCGCCCCCTTGATCGGTACCTAACAATTTTTGGTACTCATGTAGTATGTGGACCAAGATGGCGGACACCGAAACCAGATTAGGGTTAGGCCATAATTTCAGGTACAAATACTACGGGAGTCACTTGGCTTGTCCCCGAACTCGTAGTAGAACTAAAATAAGGAAAACCGGAATAAAGTTATTGTCTAACCTGGTACACATACTACGTTACGGTCTCCGCCAGTCATCTTGGTTTACACACTTCTGGAGCGCCCAATTTTTAGGACTATTGATGAATTGAAATACTTGTACGGTATTAATATTTAACTGTAGATATGATTTTCAATTATTTCCAGTTTGAAATTATTTTATGATTAAAAAAAGTTTAGCCTTTTTTGCACTGCTCTCCAGACGACGCCCACAACACAAGCCCTGTTTGCCACACCCTAGATACCCCATACATGTTATTAATGAGATCTGCATTGTTAGATTTCTGTATCGTGTGTAACTTTATAACTGATATTTAAGAGATTAATTTGATATACCGATGACAAAATATGACAGTTTTTATTCATAAAGCACAATTCTTGATACAGAGCTAGATTAAACATTTCAAAAAGGTTTAAAACTTGCATATAATGAAATTTATTTCAATCCAATTTAGAAAGTTGTAGATATTTCCAGCCTTTATTGTTACATTTGACAAATTTCATGTTAATTTTCCCGTATGCTTTGTAAGTGAGAACAATCAGGATTACTACTTTTCGTTTTATTACTAATATACTTGCGTAAGTTTGAAGACTAATACTTTGTAAATATGAATATATATAAATAAAGAACTTGAGCATCATAATATTTGTTTGTTGAATCTCAGAGAATGAAGCAGACTGGACTTAGATAGGATTTATACATATATATATCTCGGAGGGGGAGAAAAAGCCAAACAGAGCTTATTCGTATGGAGAACCACGCCAGCTCTCCAAGCCTGGGTATGGGATTAGTTAACCAGCTACTTGTTTTTAGATGCATGGGCTTGATAGTGGAGGAAGCCGTAACCGACCAGCAATTACGTGAACCCTCCTGTACCACTTGTACAGTAGAGGTAATGTTAAATATTTTGATGAGGTTCCGATCAGGTTAAAATGTAAGGGGGCGCGTTGGAAAATGGCATGTGGTTGAGAAAGAATGTTAACTATTGAAATCGTATACAAAATTCATTGTTCTGAGCTGGGATACAGGCAGCACTTGAAGTTTGCGGTCGTCACTGATCTCCGTGAGGTAACTGATACTCTGCGTATATCAAAAAATACGTCACTATTCGACCATTTCTTTTTAGTTTGGATCTTAGTTACAGTCAGTTGCGTATTTACATAAAATTGCACCTATGGCAAAATTTAAAAATGCGCTCCCCTTGATTTATAATGACTCTAATGAAATGAGTTACGTTATTATTTGAGTAAAAATACGATTTTCAGGTATATATCACCAATTTGAAAATATTTTATTGACAAATTTAACGATTGCAACTTTTTGCCCGTTTTGCGCCTCTATCCAAACGGCGCCCGCGGCACGAGCCATGGCTGCCACGCCCTAGATAAGCCACTGATTACAGTAGAAACTCCATCAACGAATACTCTTGAAAATACTCTACAAAAAATCCAACTCACGAAAATTATTCTCATGAAAATATTGCTTCGACTAACGTAAGATTTTCTACATGCGAAAGGCCGAAATCCTCAAAAAACGTGATATTTATTTGGTCAGGTTAATTTAATGCATAGATGTCCAAATCATATTGAATATTCGATTTAATATCGTTTTTTTCGTGTTTATATTAATCCCGAATATGGCGCCCATATCCTAGCGTCGTCGTCAACGTTTTGATTAGAAAACATTTTACAATTATTTTACTTTATATCGCAATGGAAGGCAATCTTGTGCGGTTTGGCGATAAATAGCAGCCGACATGAAATGATTTCAATAAGCGCTGACTTGAAGTGCTTATAACACGTCGAGAGTGTTTTCGATTGAAAATATTTTACAATTGTTATCGTACATTTCAATTTTTTCAGGTAGTTTGTGCGTCTTCGTCAATAAATCTTAAAGCAAATTGTGGCCTAATTAATTGTTTTATCCTCAGTTTCGATAGTGACCGAACATAGCTAGAAATTTTTTCATTTCTCGCAATTTAGAGCATATAAAATAGCTCTTAGATATTATTTGGTATCTATCGCGGATTTTATCGTTATCCCGGCGTCGTTAATGACAATATCATTCAGTTTAAGTTGGCTGTATTAATTTATAAACAAAAATAGAATTATAACTATAAATTATGTAAAACACGTTTTGCAGTCTGAATTGTCCATCATCGGCGGATGTAAATTTGGGAATCGAGTTGACTCATTTGATTATGACGATGGTAAACAAAGGTACACAAACATACCGTAAGTAGTTTTTTTATTCGTTATTTCTCTGCTCTTTCTTCTTTATGTGTGTACCTTTCCCGTTTATCATGCGGTAATCTAATTCTAACGTGTTTTTGTTACGGGTTTTAACGATTATTATAACTTTTTCAACTATTACGCCCGAGTTTTGTATGGTTTAGAACGAATTAGGGCATTTACAGATAAAATGCGTCTCTACTTATGGAATTTTTTACCTACGAAGTCGCTACAGGAACGAATTTATTTCGTAGGTAGAGATCCCACTGCATTGTATATATATTAATGTCAGCCTACAAGATCACGCGATGCATTAACGGGATTACAGTGAAAAAGTAATAGTCGAATTACCACCTAGATCGGACGTTGCTTATAACAGATTTTAGTTATTATATCCGTCATATGCGGAATCGCCGCAATACATAGGACACCGACAAATACCTCTTAATCTCTCATTGTGACGTTTGAATTACCATTGTCCTTATGCTTCTAATGAAGGTTGTCACAAAATTCAGAATTAAATTAAAGACGGAGTTTATCGCCTTTAAAAGTAATATTTTGGCTATAATTGTAACGAGCAGTGGCCACTTTTAGTATATCGGTGAATGGGCGCGAAGGCCTTGTGGTTGGGGCATTAGACTTTAGCATGGCGTTATAGCGGGTTAAATATCGGGTTTATATCCCATGCTCACCCCTCACTCGGCGTGTAATAAATTGGATAGGCAATGCCGAACCAAAAATATTCCGCTTTTTTTATACTATATGAGCACCTTATACAGCAGTTGATATTTGTCCAGAGCTTTTTTGAGGCAAAAGGCGTATAAATTCGTCGTAAAAAAATATTGTATGTGGGTAAACTGGCAAGGGCTATTTAGTTATTGAGACCGGTACATTTGGCGCGCAAATTTTTAGCTCTGACCTTTTCGGTGTTAGTCGGCAGTCGCCAGCAGGTATGATGACCCAAATTCCTATCTTAACAATCGTGACGCAGTTAAAATAGGTATGATATATAATGTTATATTTGTTTCCTCAAATACCGGTAGTAGCCTAAATACTAAAACAGATACCTCTTGGGAATCAATGGCCTATGTATGGCTCGACGGTGTTGCGCATTGTGCTAAGCGTCAGGAATACGCTTGCCATCGCACCTCTGATTATTCTTCGTGAGTTCGAATCCCATGCGGGGACAGTTATGTGCGAGGAGATTTCTCGTCGCCGTAAGGGGGTTCACTTAACCGCTGGTCGGTTACATTTCCTCCACCATCGATCCTATGCTTCCAAAAAATAACTAACTAACCCTATTGACTGGTAACCGGACGGGAGACCATGGTTCACCATATAATTAAGCTGTCTTATCGGCTTCCTCTCCCTCGGGATGAATAAGGGAATCCTATCCTATAAGTTCTTGTTAATATCGGTTATCTGGTATTGGCGCAGTACACTTTTTGTAAACCAAAAAAAAAATGTTTCATTAAACCTACTTATTTATCTCGGGGGAGAGGAAAGTCGATAAGATAGCTTTAATAGCGAACCACGGCCTCTCGTCCGGTTACCAGTCCATGTCGGGTTATGGGAATAGTTTTTCAGTAATTTTTTTTCAGTTGCATAGACTTTATTGCCATCAAGAAGAGCATGGAATTAGTTACTTTAGCATGCTAAATATTTTTTCCTGATCATACAGTTGTATATCGGCCGTTGATCTGGTTTTAGTGTGAATTGTCCTCAACGCGAAAGACTTTAATTAAAGTCGAATTGGTCGCCAGGTGGAGACAGCAAACTTCAGCGATAAGGGTACAAACTTGGTGCAGTGGTGCAAATTTAAGGTACCGGTTTCTGTCCTATCATTGCCCGTAAGTATCAGTGCAATTTTGGTAACGGCATTTTAAATTCAGTAAATTACGGTACCGGTACCCTACAGAATTAATTCCAATGTAAAGGGATTACCGTACGGCGTATACAGGTACCGGTAGTCTAAGTATGCAAATACCATACTCAGGGTTGCCACTCTAGATGTTTTATATCTAGATCTAGATGTTTTTTTCAAGATCTAGATGTAAAATTTGGAGCCTAGGTGTTAGCTATAAAATCTAGATATATTTTTTTCAAGGTTCTAAATATTATTCAGTGGGAAATAAATAAAGAGATGTGTGTAATACTGTAATAGGTGAATGAATAATATTTCATTATTTGGAAGTATTGATGTAAGATTGATAAAACCATATATATTTACGATAAAACTCATTCATATTGTATTCGTCCACCGGTACCATACAGCCATATGTACTTAAAATATTTGAATAACGAATTAAACATGTTTAAAACATATGACGTTTTAATTAACGTTAAGTAGAAAGGACGACGTTGGTCCGATAATATTGTTGGGGTTTTAAAATTATTAGGTTATTTAAGTCTATAAGTCAGTGGTCCGCGATCAAATTAAGATTTTAGGAAATTACTTGCAGTTCAATATCATTTTTTTGTAATACGCTCGAACATTTGCTGCCTATGACAATGTGACAATAGCCTACAAAAACTCTTTTGATTTATCTCCCGTAGACCTATTGTGACAAATACAAGTTATGACAGCACAATGATAAATACGAGAACGCAGCTACAGTGATCACTTTCTCCGTTTTGGTGCGCCATTTTGCCGTCCTACCCATAAGTATCGATTGAAGCATTACGTGTTATTGTTCCACTCACCTCCCCTTACCTTTGTGAAAGTGGATTTTAGGCTCTCGTTCATATCAAATTCAAGGCTCGTCGCCAACCAAACGTCGAAGACGATTACGTGTTATTGTTACATTCGCCTCCACTTGCGTTTGTGAAAGTGTATTTTCTGCTCTTGTTCATATCAAACCCAAGGCTCGTCACCAACTAAACGTCGAAGGCGATATGCGTCTATCGATATCAAGAACACGACCACGTATTTCAAGACTTGCTTCTGATAAGCAATAGCAGAAATCCCATTGAGTGTATTCGATTTGACAAAATAAATGTAAATCTCCACTAGTTTGGTGTTATTTTTGACTTGGTTAAATCTGTATGGAACATTAGGTTGCTGTTTAAGCTATGAACTAAATTTCAAATAAAAAACTTTTGAGGGGTCCGCGATCGCTTTGAGAGCACCAAAAGGGTCCGCAAAGACAAAAAGGTTGAGAAACACTGCTATAAGTGCTATTGAATGTGCTTTTGGAATGGTTTGCCCATTCATATGATAAGAACTAGGTCTTTTGTAAGTTCTGCAGGTGGGAATTGAATTCTAGGTGATGTTGTTAGCTTCTTCGGCATCTAATATTACTGTATTGTGGTTACTTTTCATTAAATTCAATGACTTCATATCTAGATGTTTTATTTTTCAATCTGGATGTTTCTAAATTTTTTTTTGAAGTCAATCTAGATGTTTTTAGTCAGGCAAAAGTGGCACCCCTGACCATACTTATCTTGCTGAGAAATTCAAGTAAGAGAGATACCGTACTGCAGTACCGGTACTTGTACAGAGATAGGAGAGGATATCAGGGGGTGTTGTCAGATTTTAAAACTATGGGAAATGTGCACCATCTGCCAACTTGCCCAAGTTACAAAATTTGGATATGGAACTTTTCTATTGCCAATATTTGTACAATGCTGTAATATGTAAAAAAATATGATACCAGTGGCAGTACCTGTATCAGGTACTAGCAGGTTAGTAAAGGTTTCTGTGAACTGGGATTTGGCTGAAATGTTGCTTCGATAAGATTATTTATTTTGGACCTTGCTACGCTACCATACTGTGCATTAAATTACAACATTCAAGTCAAAGTTTGCAAATACCAGGTCGCCTAGTCTTGTTTAGTGTTTTTATTACATTTTATGTAATTTTCAGATTTTTTTACCTGTTCTGTTAAAGACTTTTTTGGGTACCCAGGTACCACTGCTCGATAACCATTTTTTGGTTTCCTGTGTGTCCCTTCACCCCTGGAATGCTTTTTTTTCCATATAAAATTTATTATAATTTGTACCGTAAATGTCAGAATGTGCGCTTTCAGCATGGTGAAAAAATAAAATAGTGATTACTGATTAAAATAGATCTTTAGGTTAGTTAGATGTTAGCCGTTAGATGGCGATAATTCACGAAGTTTGCCAACTTCAAATGAGCTTCAAAACAACAGACATGAAAGTACTACATATCACTTTCTGGTATAGAATATAAATGTCGCATACGGTTCCATTTCTCTGGGTATAAATATTTTTCAATCATTTTTAGGAGAAAATTATGAATTAGTACTGATTATTGATTGAAAAAAGTATAAAACAATAAAAGTCTTGACTACAATGTATAAATATTTATTGGAATAATACGGATCACAAAAATCATAAAAATGGATACAACTAAATCTCAAGAAAGTGGAGCTTCTACTAGTAGCGGAACTGAAATTCCAATCAGTAAACAATCTGGTAAAGCTTTGAATTCAAGCCCAATTAACAGTGACTTATCAGCATTCTCTGATTCTGACGTTACAAATTTGTCGAGTTCTGAAAATTCAACATGGAGGTCCGATTTATCTGGCGGTCAAGGGAAACAAGGACGGACTTCAAAACAACAAGCGATCGCAACGCTTGACTTCTTTTTAAATGATGTCAGCGAGATGACAGAAAAAGCAAAACGCGAAGAGGAGAAAAGGTTACAATCAGCGAAAACGGAGCCACCTCTAACAGCTGCAGAATTTTCATTTCCAAATACTGGGAATACAAATACAGAAGTTTATAAAAAATGGAGAAGTTTGCCGTCTGTGGTCAGTGAAGATGACTTCGCACAATTTGATCCGAGACTCCCGAAATCTTTCGAAGATATCAGATCAATAGAATACGATGTTTTCTCTGATGAGGAGTCTATTCCTAGCGCACATGAGCAAAAAAAGAAAATGTACGCAAAAAAGAAATTTAATCGAGCTGATACCTCCATGTCCAGTCAAGGTAGTGACTTCGTTGATGTGCCAAGTTATGGAATAACTCAACTGACACATCTTTGTAAGTTTTTGGAACAGTACGAACAACTACAACAGCAGAACTCTGAACTATCGAAACGAGTGTCTAGATTAGAAGTTGATCACCCCAAAAAAGAAGTCATTCATACCGAAGTGCGGCCAAGCAGCGGCAGCGACAATGCTTCCACACCACAAAGAAATAGTATGATTTTTGCAGTGCCAAAAGAAAAGCCGAAAAAATCGAAAGCCACGAAAATGAAGACCCCTATCCAACATCACAAGGATAAGATCAAAGGCAAAACTAAATATTTAGCATCGTTACCATTTGTGCTTGCTGCCAAATCAGTGGATAACATCAAGCATGGTTCAACGCAATATTTAGACAGAATAGGAAAACCGAAAACATCACAAACTCAAACATTGAAGATTCAAAAACAATATTCGGTCGACGATCTTGAAATTGGAAAATCTCGTAGCTCAACAACATCAGACGACTGGAGGAATTCAAGCGTAAAAAGTCCGTCAGCTGAAAAATCAATTGACATATTTTTCAATAGCGACCCGAATGAGAACAAGTTATTAACGTCAACTCCAAATCAGGAAATTAAAATTGAGGAAACAATAATCCCTGTTGTTGTTGTATCTGAGGAAACGTCAGCACCTGTCACAGAAAGTCAGTCCCAATCTCCACAAAAACCTGAATTGTCAGATGTAAACAAGAAAGTGTTCCCATTGAAAGTTACCTCACCACCGAGGTCGAAGAGTGAAGAAAGAAACTATAAAAACGTAAAGAAAATGACAGAATGGGGAGCACTGCAAAAAGCATTCCCAATACAACAAGCTGAATCTAATGTTGATATTTTGAATCAATTAGAAACGATAATTTCAAAAAGCAAACACCACCATGGAAAGAAAAGCAGCCATCATGGATTCAAACGGATAGGTCGTAGTTCGAGCAAAAAAGACAAGTACTCTACTTCAAATATGTATTTGCCATCTACAGAAGTGCCCGGGTTTGCCTCTACTTTTCTTGCAGCTCACGCAATGGCGAATCAGTTGACCTTGGCATTAAATATGAATGACCTTGAAGGACTAGAGCCATTGAGTTCCGATGAAATGCCACAAACTAGCCTAAGCAGTCAACCAATCTCTATTTCATAATTTGGCATGTTTCACCAATTCATATGTGTCAATGTTGAAGCATGACTAATGGCCTAGTGGTCAAAAGCATCAGACTTGACTGTTGACTTAGCAGTTAAAAATTGATGGTTCCATTCCTCATTGCACACAGCGCATGATAAACTGGGTAGGCCATGTTATACCTTCCAAAATATAGTAGCTACTTCGATTAGTAATGGATGCTTCTTGCTTATATAAGGCCATGCTTTTATGGCAGCGATTCCCCAACTGTGTGTCGCGGCACACTAGTGGCACACCCATTGTATTTGTTTGCAGCCAAATTTTTATTAGTGCGACGCAAGCAAAAAAAGTTTAAGGACCTCTGCTTTATGGAGTGAACACTATTTAGTATTTTAAAAATATTCTGAACTTTTTGAATCGAAATATATATTTTGCTTGTGATTTGCTTATATACATAAGTTTAGTATCATGAATCAATTTTATTGCTGAAATATTGTATAATTACTTTGCTGGCCAATTTTATTGTTAAGATATTATTTTTATATGAGAGAAAAACAACACAATGTAACACATATTATCACTTTTTATAAAGCCCATATTACTGCCTACTTATAAATAGTATTTTCATATTTTTTAGCACTTATAAATGTGAATAACCTGTTCCCACTATGTGATTACACAATTATCCACTTAAAAAGTGTTGAAATTGTTTCCAACTCTGTAATTTTAATATGGTTATGCTATTATTTGTTATATGATTGCACCTAATTATAACGTTATCAAGGCCAATAATTAAAAAAAATTCAAAATAATCATACTTTGATTAAATAAATAACATGAGAGTAGGCTATACTCAAAAATATACCCACGAAGTCAAATTTTAAAAGAAGTGTTCCCATGAAATAAAATGAAAAAGGCAAATTTTTGGTGAAACATATGGCCTTGTGGGACTTATAAATAACAGAAAAGAATAGAAGTATTCTATGTGATTTATGAAGGAAAATCTGCCTTCAGAATATTTGAAAACGGCCTTACTCATGTGATCTTATTCTAGAATACTAAACTATTTTAGATATTGTTATCCCTGGCAGAAAAAAATTCAAGTTCTTAAATGATCAATAATGAAGAAGTCGTGAAATTTGATTATCAAAATAACTTCCTTGTAATTAATGTATCTTTAATATTGATCCTTTGTCATTGTCAAATTCAAGGTCACGAGCATATTACTCTGTCTGATAGGTGATAGTCTTTGCCAAATTCTTTTTGCACCATTGCCCAACATCACCGGTAATTATATTAGAGTTTGGTTTTTCCATGGACAAACTTTTTTTTTTAATACTGTATGATGAATAACATAAATTTATTATTTTGTCTAGTCAAAATTTTTCAGTCTGATCATGATGCTGCCAAATTTCACTGTCCAAATTTCCGAGATTATCAATTTTTATTATTGAAATAGAAATTAATCGCAGCAGAGATATCTTAAAATATCCAACTATTAGGCTACAGTACAGACATCCATAATTATGGCCCCCTGTATTTGGTTACCATTTTTGCCATTGAGCAAACATTGGTAAAGCTAAGCCTAATCAATCAAAATGTCTCGGCATGTGGGTTTTCTGAAATCAAAAAGCTATCAGTCTTTGCCAATGACTCAAAAGTAGAATAAAATTACTAGGCTGTATTGCCTGTATGAATCATATTTTTGGCAAGTTATTTGTCATTTGCAAAGATAGACATAGCAACCATTAGAGTTTTGAAATGATGTATTTTCATGCCTTTTACTTTAAACAAATCAGCAGTCGATATGTAAGCCTATTTTAACTATATAATTTAATCTGTCAAAATCAATTTTGCGAAGTTCACCATCATGGTTATAGTGCCGTGGGTCATGTTTCCCAGAATAAATAGTAATTTCCCCCAATTCTATTTCTCTCTATTTGTAAACAAACCCAACAATTGCAAACTATTATTTATGTGCATGGCTGCATGATATTGCTTTTCTTATCATAGTTGAAATTTATTGTCTGAAGACAATACTTTCCGATATACATTTGTGTTAGTGTCCATTATTGAGTTCACAAAATACTGGCCTAACTTCTCATATTTGATTTGATCAAGTGAGGTATCTCCAGTAAAAAGAATAATCTAATTATTTTGAGTTCTCAAAACAGTTCCACTTATCTGATATCACTAATTTTACATTTCTTGGGAGTCTTATAGACTCCTTAGACCATGTTTCATATCCATCACTGATTGATTTCTTGACACTGCCTTTAATCAATTTTACTGAAAAATGGCGGGTATTGATCAAGCATTTTAACTGCTTCCCTGGGGAAGATTATACAAGAATTAATAGGTCACAAGGGAAATTTTTTTCAATCATTTCTCTAAATAAGTTTTTAGACAAGCTGACACTTTTACATTAGAACAGTGGTTTCCAAACTTTTTAACATTGTTACCCTTAAATTGAATTACCAAAAGCTCGATTCCCCCCTTTCTAAATATACAGTAGTCATATCGTTATTACTTTTTCTAATGGCGATAATACTATCACCTAATTCCATCCTCTGATCAGACTTCGAGATGCTATACTTGTGCTAGCTCAGCATCTGAGCCCACAATCTGTATTTTTATTATGTTCCCACAAAGTGCATTGACATTTGTATAAATTAAATGTGCAGTTTTCTTAAAAATCATAAACTTTTTGTATTGAATAATTTGTAATTTTACGCAATTGCTATCTGTATTATGCATCTTGCCGGTTTTTCATTACCTTTTTATAGCTTTTAGCTATATCAGCATTTTTTGCCTCGCAGTCAACTTTATTATTAAGATTTATTGATTGATGAATTTTATTTGGGAGTGATATAACAATTTGTTCGATTTAAATAGTTTGAATTTATTTTACTGGTACAGTCATATTGTATAGTTCAGTACTCCCGTAGTGTGTGTACCAGCTTATGGTTAGGCCATAATTTCATTCCAATTTTCCTTATTTTAGTTCTGTTGTGAGTTCGGGGACTGTTTGTATTAGCCAAGTGAATATACCCCCTGCCCATAGGCTTCAGTCCCTTTACACAACTTGATGTAAAGTAGGCGAACAAAATCAGTTCCAGTATCTCCATATTGGTACACATACTATAGTTCTTCTGAAATATTTCGGTATAGATAATCAAAAAAGTGATGGCAAGTGTGTTCGTATCGCTTAACCAGTTGCACCGAGCATGTCAATGCTTGCCAGATTTTTTCCTGTCACGCTAATTTATATTTCATATATGCCAAATGTTTGGTCACGCTTGATGCACTTTCAAAATTATTTTCTTTTACGGAATTTTGTTTTGATTTATTGAGTCATGCTCTATTGAAGTTGTTATATAATATTTTGGCCTGTGTAAGATTTGTTAATATTTGAATATTTTGAAAACGCAGAGTTCTGAGATTTGAACCACATTGGAATTTTTACTCCTTGTTTTCATTGCCACTCCACTGTGGCTTATATTTAGCTGGTAATATACAGAATCAAATTTTAAAAGAAAAATTTAAGAGGTATTTTTGTAAGTTTCCACTGGCTATAATAATCTAAATTATTTTGGTATCTAGAACCTCTGTCAGCCAAAACTGAACTATAGATGATTGGATATATTCGAAATTGACTACCGTATGTTCAACAAATAACATTTAGAATTTTGGTTATCAATTTATTTTAGTGAGTTTGAAATTCAGAAAGTCACACAGAATCAATTTTTAATGAAAAAATTTTAAAGGTATTTTTGTATGCTTTTTTTGACTTGAATGTTATGATAAGTTATTGCTGTATGTAAAACCAGTACGGCAAAACTGAATGTTTCACTATTCTTAACACTACATCGCCATCAGGGATACACAAACCTGAATAAAACTACGGTACTAAATACATTCTGAAGTTGCGTTTTTGAATGTGGAATATATTTTTAATTGGATGATTGATTTGTTAGTGTTCTATGTTTGATTTTTTCCCTACTCCCTTGTAGGTGACGTTGCTCGCTGGTTTATAGGGACTTCCGTCACACTGAAATGCATTTTTTTATCTTCCCTACAATCCCTAGTTCTGTGTTTACAGCTTGTATTTTCAGCTTGTGGAAAATAAACTACTGAATGATAGAACATATCATACACATGTCAAATTTTATAATATCGAATGAAGACTTTTTACGAGTTCCACTGACCAAATTGATAATTTTCCAAATGAAATTATTTCGAATCATTCTGAAATCTGAATATTCGATTCGACTGTTCTTCATTTCGGTTGTTCTGCTTAGAACAAATTGATAAAAACAATCATTTTATTGCCCGGGAAAACTGACCTAGCTTGCAAAGGTACACTTCCAGTTCCAATATTTATATATTGAAGCTACTTTTTACCGACTTTGTATATTTATTTGCCTTAGTTGATTTTTCAAGCAATTGACATTTGCTTTATTAATTTTACCACTTGCACTAGAAACTTGGACATTCAGGATCACAGTCACAGATTTGTGGTATGATTTAACTATTATTATGTGGTATTGATTATTTCTTGTATAAAAAAAAGATGCAGAATCTAAAAAATTTAAATTTAGATTATTCCTAAAATATTTTATGACACAAAATCCAATTTCTAGAGGAATTTTACAGATAACACCCTGAATCGTTGTGCTTCCAATCTACAGTCACAAATATTATTTGGATAGATTCTTTTCTTTTTGGTTTAGAATCAATCACTTTTGTATATTTTTATTATTGCACTACCTTAATGATTATTAAGACTTGAATGAAATTAATTTTGATCACAAATTCGTGTTGTCTGGAACGATGTATTGAGGGGAGAGGTTCATTCGTGTTGTCTGCTATAATGTATTAAGGTGGGGGCGGGCGCCCCTTCCCCCCAATAATTTCGTGTAAGTCGAGCGCGAGCAAACGGCTAGGTACCGATAATATAACTGTTTTCTTACAATAATGTAGAGGACCTAACACACCGCCGATCACGCGCTTCGGTTTTACTTGCCGTTCCACGTTGCGCCCTTATAATTATCACAGGTGTTCTCTCTCTCGCACAACTTCATTCATTTTTGTTACAATTTAATATGTTTCTCCCATTGCCAAAATCATTCAATAATGTCATTGTTGGCACTTGCGGGAGAAATGAAAGAGGCAGACACGGTGGATTTAAAACATTGCACCAAAAGTGCAATTCACGACGACTTAATGCTTTTAATAAACTAAAATGTATGATCGAATCACATCGTTCACATCGAAATTCCACAGTTACGTGGAGTAACCCGTCTCTCTTTGCCTGACTGTGTTTGGTGAATATTTTTCAATCGAGTTATTCGAATATTTCCAACAATAAGTATTGTCATTTTAAACAACATTGATTGTAATGTCGGCCGCCGAAGCGGTCGCCGTGACAATAATTTTTTTTTCGGATTTTACCAGAAGATTGAAAACCCCGTAACAATGCGGCGTTTTTTATTTCCTGATTTTGTCATAATCGCAGGCTGCAGTATAATTTTTGTCACCGCGATCGTATCGGCCGGCGACATTCCAATTAATGTTGTTGAACTATATTAAAGCACTTTTTTATTCACTAGCACATATTAATTCTCACGCAACGGCGGATATCGTAGTTTGGTTTTTATATTTCGGACAGATTTGTTATTTCACGTCGGCGAAGATGTTAAAGACAACTAACTATCAAAGGAGTGCATTCGCAACACAAATTGATTTTATTCTGATTTTCATCTTCTGTGTAGGATTTGTATCACAGTTTGTGGATAAATGGTTTTTTTTTCGCAAGCACCAATACCTACACAACGGCGAACGTCAAAGTTTGGTTTTATATTGCTGGGAGAACTATGCTTTCATATCGACGACATATGTTGAAGACGGCTATTAAGGCGTGAATTCGGTTTTCTATTTTGCGCCGGCTCTGATCTTTCTCGTCACCGTTTGCAAATTATTAACTGTCCCGATTTAAGTAAACAATGGTATTATTTCTGACACCGGAATGCGGATATTTATGAAGACGATAGTTAACCTTCTTATGATTTTCTATTGTGCATGTTTATTTTCTTATTAAATATTAAATAAAAATCCTGCGAAGTCATTGCGTAAATCCTGAATGTTATTTTGAGTTCAAATGATGATTTAATAACTCGACAATAATGGCAATTCTACTGGTAAAATAACAATTCCTTGGAAAAATTTCGCACAGTAATTTGTTACCTTGTTAGACATTTCTAATTTTACGAAACGGTGTTGGTGCGCTTAATTCAAAACTGAGAATTGAAACAATACCCAAGTACGACTCCTCAAATTTGTCGTTTCTGTTTCTTAGCAAGAGCCGTGAGGTAATTTTCGCGGAATTCAAGGGATCGGTTTGGAGACGCGCAAGTTTTGTGTCCAAGCAAAGCGACCAAGGTACTCGATAGCCTATATGAGTATTAAAATGACATTCTAATACGCATGAGAATGACATCGAAAGGTTATTGTTACGTAACGATACACGGCGCGGTGTTTTTTGTTAGTTCGCCCCCCCCCCCCAAATTATGGAAAGTGTCCGCCCCTGGATTGAGGGGAGGGGTTCAGTGCAATTTACTAAACATGATCTATATTGATACATACAACAGGGAGCACTCACTGGTCTAATACAGAAAGTCGGTGACTGGGTTAACCAGACAGAACCAATTATTCGTTTCATAACGAATTTGTTTGTTGAGTTGGCAACTTAATGCAGCCAATTCCTGAGTGATTTGATTATACAGTCGAATTGGTGGGATATACATTTTTATTCTGGAGGCAGGAGAGCCGAAAGTTCGTCTAATGGTATAACAAGCGGCGACCTTTTTTCTAAGTTACCAATCAATCACTTTATTCCGGTTTTGTGACATAAACAACACACAAAGTAAACCGATAAACAAAATGCAGAGATACCTGAAACCTGGGAGGCGAGCATTGCTTAAAAAAAGAGTACGTGCCCACCCACCAAAAATAAAACAAGCACACAAAAGAGTGAAAGCAATTCGGAATAGGGCAATAATCTTGACGCAATTAAAAATAAGGTTCCGTTACATTTGAACCCATGACAATTGCACCTGCATACTATTGCACCTATAGAATTTTTTTTTGTTTTACGGATATTTGAACCCATACTAACCCTAGCCCATGGGTTTTAGCACCCACATATAGATTGAACCCGCGGATATACACATGGGTTCAAATGTACGGTTTTATTTGTATATTTCATGTCTGTTGTCCTACTACAACGCAGCAGTCCTAAACTGCTGTTATACTTGTTAGGGGTGCATGTCGCACATCCGTGTCTTAGGCCAGTAAGGTCTTAAACATGTATCCCGTCTCTGTTTTTCTGTTTAATTATTATGCAGATACTGTTACATTTTTAAAGCAAATAAACATACATACATACGCAGACCACTTTTTCGTCGTTCACGCTTATTTCGTCATCTTAGTTTATATCAGAGGAGCCCAAATTGATTGCTCATATTTTCTTTCTATATAATAATATCTAATTGTTTCGTGTCTTTATTTTTCTGACACATATTGTCGTCCATATTTCCTTAGCTCCTTCAATAAACCAAGCGGTCGGTGAAAGACAGCCGTTTTTAACGAGTTTTCACTCCCTTTTACTTCTATTAATGATTAATATGAGACATAGGATGAGGAAACCAAGAATCAGAATAGTCGTCTAATTATCACAAAAACAACTGGAAAAGTCGCCAACTATGTACCATACGAAACATGATCGAAAATTCAATGAATAAACTCGTGTACTCCTTTCCCTACAGTTGAAATGTCCATAATGCAAACCGTAAGAAAATGGAAAAGATTATCATCAGTAATTAATCGTTCCCGACCACTGGATTTAAATCTTTTGTTCAAAGCCTCCCGCTAGAAAAAACACCCGCAAAAATATGAAAATTAGTCATTATCCAGTTAGGGTTGAGAATGCAGATTGCGCAGGAAATTTAAAATTATTCTCAATCTTTTTTTGTAATTTTACATTTTCCCATTAGTGGCGGGGGCTTCGTACAGAAGATTCCTTAATTTTCCTAAAATTTCAATTTTTTTGGGCGGTTTTCGTAAAAATACTACAAGCCGTGTTGATAGATAACTTGGCTGTACATTATTAGTAAAAATTTATTATTATCTTGTTGTACATCATATTAATTGAAGCGTGTACCCAATCACTCTGACTGTTATTAGACAAGTCGACTCATAGATCTTTTTCTTAAATTGTCATTCCCTTTGTTGACACAAAAAGTAGTTTTATTTAACCAATTGTTTTTGAATATTTGATAGGTAAACGGTTGTTGTTTTACTGAATATTTTCCTAATTTCAGTCAATTTCTAACAACCCAAGGATTTCTGGTGATCTTATTAGACAATTTCTCTTGCAGTGAAGACGACACTTTGTTTTCAATATGTTTGAGCATGGCTATTTTTATGGTATTCCTCGGTAATTTTTCAGTTAGTTATGTTATATTTTGTTAGGTTCGTAATTATCCTAAAGAGCTAGAGACAAAGTGGGAAGAGTTGGAATATTTGATCTTGATTGGGATTTTGAAACAGAAATAGCTGATGTTAAAGTCGAGTTCACAGCAGTAATTGTAATAATAATTATCGCTATTTATCTAATATTAAAATATTATAAGCTAATTGCAAAATAAAAAGTATTGACGACATGTCCATTAATTTTGTGATTTTTTAACTCCTATTGATTCGTAGTAACTGTATTCGTTTAACAACCAAACTTGATGAGAGGTCCATTTAAGCCCTGATGACCTCAATAACGGCGGCTAACGTCATAACGGAGGAGTTTGATAGCACATAGTGCGGTACCTGATTCAGAACTTCGCAGTGCGCACGTTCCGTAATTTGACAGTAGGCCTATGTTATTTATGCGACCACACCAACATATTTACATTGCGTAGCAAAACTGATGCTTTCAATAACAGGTGTTTATGTTTTCATGTTTACAAGACGTGACAAATACAAAAGAGGCTAAGAGCTATTTGCTGTTATAAGTCAACACCCAAAAGATTTACGCATCAGTAATGAAAAATATTTTCCAGAAAATGCGGATCCTCGTCTGGGGAACTTTTGGATTGTTAATCCTTTTGCAAAATATATTGATTTGTGCAGTCTTAACATTGCTAAGAACGAATCGACGATTGATGTCCAATCATAAAGAGTTGCCATTGTCACAGTTTTGGATATATCTTGAAAACGAATATCCCGAACTCAGTGACAGAGCAATTAAATTACTGCTCTTTTTTTGAACAACTTACCTTTGTGAGAAAAGCTTTTTAACGTTAACTCTCACCAAGACCAAACAGAGAAATCGTGTGGAAGTCAACGCTCTACTTCGCCTTTCAAAAACTTCATTAAAACCGCGTTTAGCACGTATAATATCAAAAAGAGAGCAGCCAATTTTTCATTAAATTTGATTGTCTTCTTTTGCATCGCCGACAAATGGATTGTCTTCTTTTGCAGCGCCTACTTTTGTCATAATTGCATTCTTTTGATTATGTTTTGTGTTCATGATATTTTTGGTTAATTTTGAAGGTCCGCCGGTCCGCAAAATTCATTTTAAAATTTTACCGGTCTGTGAGCTGAAAAAGCTTGAGAACCAATGTTTTATAGCATTATGTTTGGTTAGGTTAAGCTTTCTATAAACCGAGAACACTCGTCCTATTCTTGCATTCCACAGCTTTTTGAGATTCGGGGATTGAATGTTTTGTGAATAAATTGATGAATGCTATTATTTATAAGCATATGTGTCAAAAGAGTGTTGTCTTCTATGGTTAAGTTTGGGCTCTGGTGCGATACGGGCCCTGCACAGGTCAACCTTCCGAATAGAAAAATTAGAGCGGCGTATGCTCCTGTGGCCGTGAGTTATTAACCAGCTATGAGAGGCGTCACACAATTTTCACACCGATTTTCGGAATATTTTTCCACGATTCCATGGCGATATTACTCGTTTGAAACTTGTGTTCTAAATCAGGAATCATTTCAGGGACTTTAACGTAAAGTTCAGGCATCCGAAACAAATATTAACTGACGAACCAACCCATACCCTGCATGCACTAGTAACTGGACGATACAGTGGTACGCCATGTTTGCCGTATTAACGGCTTTTTCTTTCCCCCAGAATAAATATAAGAAATCTATGTTAATCTTTTACCCAACCATTCGACCCTTTTCGGTTGATAAATAATAGTGTCTAGTATATAAATATCAAAACCAAAAAAGGAAGGAAATAGAAATTAAAAATACGGTACTCCCGAAGTATGTGAACCAATATGGCGGACACCGGAACGTAATATGTGTAGCAGGTTACGATTAGGCCATAATTTCATTTACAAATACTACGGAAGTCACTTGACTAGTCCCCAAACTTGTAATGGAACTAAAATAAAAAAAATTGAAATACAAAATACACGTTATAAATCGGGCGATCATTGCATTAGTGATCAGCGCGGCAACACATTGGAAATCAGGAAAAACCTCGATTTTCATACTGCTTTATATGCCTCGGTGAAGGTATATATAACAAGTACAGTGTGGGTTTAGTTAGTTATTCGTTTTTCGTAAGCATGGACTTGATGGTGGAGGAACCCATGTTTACTTCATTTAAGCGTGACGGCTCTATATTCAGGTGAAACCCCCGTATCATTTAAGAGTTATATCGATTCCAATTTCTCTGTTGACACAAAAGCAGTGAAATATAAAATCGACCGCTTGAATTCCCTTGTTTGTGATGTATAGAGTATAAAATAACAGAAGTTTTCAAGCAAGCTCGAGTCTGTGGATACCCTTATTAGTTTCATACGTCTTTGTTCCTTGTCTTTCGTCTGGACGTTTTGTTTGAGATCGAGATGCTGTGGCGTTCGAGGAATGCTAGTATGAGCGTGGTAGTATCATGAAGAAATTTCACCCATTTCATTTGAATTTAACGTTCAGATATATATATTATACTTCATAATCGAGCTTCAGCTTCCATCGTATCGTTGATAAACTTATATCCGCGCTCTCATATCCGGAGTGAACCGAAATGTCTAAATCGGATTCGTCCGCTCAAATTTAGCAATTGAAGTATAATTTAGATTAACTCGCATTTATTTCATTGCTTATCCACGAACCATTAAACATTTCCAAAGTGCAGAATAAAATCGATATACAACATAATCGTAACGGCTATTGAATCTCTTTTGCTGTAAAATCGTAAGTTATGGTCAGAGAGCTACTGAGACTGAAAAGTCACAGTACAGATTTGAGCATTAGTAAATACTGATCGACGCGAAATCAGTTTATATCGATACAAGCAGGAAAATACCTATAAAGTAGTATGTTCCAAATAATTAAAGTCCTAGGAAAAAATGCTTGATAAATAATCATAAAATTTTTATGTGGTAGATATATATTGTGTGTAATTGTACTAAAATTATCAATATCGGGCGAATGAGGCCGACTCTCAGAGGTTCCGGTGCTGACTACGACATTTTTGTAATTTAGTGTTTGTGGACTTTTAGGACGCCGTAACCGTATAACATTGTCAGAACGCCAGCCCACAGTAATGTTTTGTTAGGTAATACTGATGGTAACTGGGCCGAGTTTTGTGTTGCATTTGCGTGGAATATATCAGCTATAGTCGAAATATTATCAGAGCAACTAAGTTATGTAGGAATAACGTTTATACAATGAGTATAATAATGTTTAACCCGTTGACCGCAAGCTGAGTGTTGGCTGAGCGAGTGTGTCAGTCAGTCAGTAGTTTATTTATCACCTAAATTAAAATGCACTTACTGTGAACACGAACCAAAAAAAAAGATGAAAATGCCATTGGGGTAACTCTGATACTGTAATGCACCTTTATTACAATGACATCATAGCGTTCAATGAATATAAATTTACGCTACTAGAAAAAAGACAGAAAATAAAATGGCGTCCATTGACTTAATATTTTATTGCTAATATATTTATGCTTTTCTCAGTGCTAGAGATGGTCAGATTCATCAACGGTTGATTTGAATCTTTTTTAAATGACTCTCACTTTTCGTAGACGAGCCTCGACTTTTTACTGATATAAAAAGGACTCTCCTATTTGCTTCGCACAAAAAACACAGAATACACGCCTTCATCTCAAACAAAATTACAATGGAGCGTTCTACCTATTTCATAACAAAAGTGTGAGACTTATTATTAGTTTCAGTGTATGCTACTAAATGTTTCCGATAAAGTCTCAGCCTTTGTTTTTTTTTATCCGGTTGCAAACGTACAGATTTAAAAAATCGCTTGTAAACATCGCCGAAGCATTTTTCGCGCAATACTAAAAGATGATGCTCTTATTAAAACATTTTTCAATTTAAACTAAATAGCTGTAAGGAAATCAAAAATTAACACTTCAGCAGTATAATCGAAAAAAGCAAAAATGACGGTAACAAAGTTTTTAAGTCAAGATGGGTGCTATTCTGGCTTGAGATCTACCCCACGTCAGTCTTTAGCGTGAGGTCCACCATTCCGATGATATATTTTCTATTTCAGTGTTTTATTATAGTTGGTAGTGTTTATAATGGCAACTGCAATTGCTCAACTTCATCATTTCTATTTCGATGGCCTCATGGCTCAATTTCGTTTGAGTCCGTGGTGGGAAGCATGGCGTGGTTTTTTTACGAGATTGAGTGTTGCATCTTCTCTATTTATGATGTACCTGATTACTCAAACAAGCATACCTCACTGTTCGCCGGTGAATTCCAATAACAGTGCGGCTACCTTTTCTGCAATCGATTTCGTTAACACATACTGCGTTCATCAAGTCAGATTGATCTCAATATATGGCATTCTACCGTTCTGTACTGTGGTTGTAATGTTCGTAGCTGCTCATTTCTGGCATGCAGTTCCCGAAGTGAAACGTGCTTTCAACACTTACAAACAAATTGAAGATGAGTTGAAAAATCTAACGGAATCAAAGTGGGAAGATCGTATCAAAACCTTGGAGGAATTGAAAGAAAAAGTAAATAAAGAGTTATTTGATAAAAGTAGAGGTCTTTCCGAAAACGAAACGCGTTTACGAAATGTCTGTTCAAAGGTATTGGACTATTATGGCGCGCGCAAATCATGCTGCTGTTATCCATGTAATATCAATATTACACCGAACATGTGGTACATCTTTCGTTGTAGTTTGATGCTCGCTTCCACTGTTGGAAGCTTGGGTGGAAGTATATATTTCACAAAGTGGATGTTTGAGGATAATCATCATTTCAACTGCAGAATCGCTGAGGAAGATTTCTGTCAAGTATCCCAATATCTTAGAAATCACCAGAACTACTTTTGTTCCTATTCACTTGCAAAGGGGCTAAGGCCATTTTTTGTTTTTTTCGCTGGCTCACTTGTTTTTGAATTGTTCCTTGTTATCATAGCCATAGTGAAATCGTGCAATTGTGGATGTTGTAGTTGTAAAACAAAAGTTTATGATCCTTTTATTACGTTCATGAACTTCCTATATCGTAGTTCCCGTCCTGTTAGTTCTAATGAATTTCCTGATTTTCTTGAGCATATTGTATCAAAAAAAAAGGAAATTCGAGCCGCAGTCCCTTCGGATTCCTTAGAAATAGTCGAAAACGTTTCTACTAGGGGCCATAGACGCAACACGTTATAGGGGTGAGTTTGATCAGGGGTTCTCAAACTTTATGTGCCTGCGGATACTTTACGCTTCATTGAAGTAACGGCGGACCCACATTTTTAAACCTAAAATACAATAGAATAACATAGCATAGAGCTATTCAGACAACAATTGAATTAGCTGCCACTTTTTACGCACGCAACACAAATCGCTTACTGATTTATTGAAACTAAAAGATGCCTATTATTTTAGTGTGAACAGTGTGCTTGCAGCTCGAAAAACGAATTTCATAGAGCCCACAGCAAAAATTCTTGTACAATCTTTAATCACAAAGCAATTTATCCTGTAGTTGAAGAGAAAAGCGTTTTTAGATAAACACAAAATGATCCATATGTCCACTTCATGTAAAATAATTAAAGGGTACTCATGTAGTATGTGAATCAAGATGGCAGACAGCGGAACGTAGTATGTGTACCAGGTTAGGGTTAGGCCATAATTTCAAGTACAAATACTACGGTAGTTACTTGGCTAGTTCCCGAACTCACAATAGAACTAAAATAGAAAAATTGGAATAAAGTTATGCCCCAGCCCCCAACCCTAATCTGGTACACATACTACGTTCCGACGTCTGTCATCCTGATTCACATATTACGGGAGCGCCAATTAAAGAACTTGAAAATGATAAAGAGCCTAAAATTTAAAGAACTAACTTACAAGATAACTCCAAAAACAATGTTAGCCTATAGTGCAAAAACTAAAGGCTGTCGCGGCCTGCTTGACGTTAGCTCGCGGACCCCAGTTTGAGAACCACTGCTTTAGATAATAATTTTCACACTTACTTGACCTTAATAGTGACCTGAAGTTAGGTATAAAGAGTGTCATTATCAGAAACCTGTAAAATTGTGAATGAAACGCCGAGATTCATTTGTTGATGTTCGGATTAGGTATTTCAGTTTGTTTTGACTTTTACATCTCAAAACTGCGATTGAATGAATTCCGTTTTGTATTTAGAGTTTTTTTTTTACTTTGTTTAATCCGACAAAATTATATATCCTTTTTATCGATGCATACATATGTTTGAAATTTCAATTTTTAGTGAAACCGATGCTAATTGATTTCTTAGCGTTAATTCATGTCGAAACCAACGATGTTGCTATTGGGTATCAAATATCTTCCAAAGTTCTGGTTAATTCTACGTTTTTTTTTTAATTTTTGTGAAACTACGATATTTCGTTATGGAGAAATGTTTAAACTATACATCAATAACCAAGATATTTTTTGATCTTTGGGTCAATTTTAACGTTTTTTTAATTTTTATGAAATTACGTATTTCGTTGGAATACTAAGAGTTTTTCCTAATTTTATTTAATTGAAAGGGAAAGATGTTCAAGCTCTTCATCTATAACCCAAATATTTTTTTGAGCTGAAAAGGCAGATCTTGTTCAAAGTTTAACGTTTTTTAGACTTCGTTATATTAATTTTTTCGTTAGAATACCTATAACAATATTAACAATTAGCAATATTTCAAGTAGGCTTGCACGTAATTTACGGATTTACGGAATTATTTGGAGTTACGGAAGAGAAGTTACGAATTACGTAAAGTCGTAATTATTGCATTGAAACGAGCTTTCTTCAAAGCAGTCAATTTCGTCGATTGCGAAAAATGAAAGCTCAACAAGTAGAAGAGGTTAGAGTTCCGGTATTCGCAGCCGTTTTTCTCCCTTTTCTCTCTCTTGTTACGTAGGTGAAGGAAGGCATGACACGTTGCCATTTACTAACCTATTATCAACTTATCTGGCATGGCCAATGTAAATTATTAACGTAGTCAAGGGGGAAGAAGAGGGCCGTTTGATGCCAACACTCCTGGTTTTAACTTCTCCCGCAACTTAACCTTAGATAAGGGATAAAATTGCGTTGAGACCGATTGACGCCAACACACCTGGTTTCAACTTCTCTCGCATCTTATCTAGCATGGCCGTGGCCAATGTAC
The DNA here is from genome assembly GCF_013122585.1 of Styela clava. Taxonomy (NCBI): domain Eukaryota; kingdom Metazoa; phylum Chordata; class Ascidiacea; order Stolidobranchia; family Styelidae; genus Styela; species Styela clava. The sequence goes on from NW_024102640.1 coordinate 81,576, forward strand.
ATAATAACCTTAGATAGGGAGAAGAATTGTGTTAAGACCGATGGACGCTAACACGCCCGGTTTCAACTTCTTTGGGTGAAATGACTAATGAACGCACGAGATCAATCTATCAAACATGGTCTATCAAACATTTGTATCCATTTTACTTTTATTTATTATTTACTTGTTCCGGTTTTCCGTTACTTAAGGTATATATGTTCCGTTTCTATTTTATAGTCACGCGTTTAAATAGTGGGAATTCCCCACCAAGTGTGGATTAGCAATGCTTAACCATTCTTTATTGTTAATATCAACACTTGATATATGAACATGGAATATCATACTGTTTTTTGGCTGTTTTATTTCAGACTTGGGGTATAAACAGAAAATATCCATAACCTTTCAACACGACGATCTTGTGAAATTTAACGAAGAGCTTTCGCGACGAACTGGAACCAAATAAGCGAAAAGAGCGATTGATCACTCGCGCCAATACCTCGCCGTGATAATTAATGTCGCGCTTATCAAATAGCAATATGACGAAAAAAGAGAGATTGCGTAATGAACCAACGCAACTTCGTCTTTTCGGCATCGGTAAAGCGATTGAGACGGCAGAGAAACTACAAAACGACGGATTCCTCGCGGACCGCTAAAAATTTAACTGCTATCATATATAATCAAATATGAGCCAGTGTGTTTATTCTGTGCGAGATCCATTTTCTATTACAAAATCTTGATGTTCTGTTAAGGGTTTTATCGTTATATATCAGTCCGGACTTGGCCTTGCTCATGATGTTTTTCACAATTCCTCGCAATATTTCGGCCATATATGATTAACTATCTTACCAAATGCGGCAACTTATTTTAATTTATCGTCGACTTGAATACCACCGGCACTCGACCAAACTTGTGTCAATCTTGGCAGATTGGATCGCCGACTTGAGTTAGCAAATAAATGTCGTGAGTGTAAAATAAATGTCACAAAATGCATTGTTTTGCGATATAACTTTGTATTTTCGGAGAAGGCATATCATATAAGTTCGGTATTTAAATAATACGCAAATAAATAATATTTGATCTAAATTTATCGCAAATAATGTTATAAACATTCAGTCCGCGAAATGATTAAATGTAAAATGAAGCATGGTAATCGGAATATCGTCAATAAGTCGACATCAATAATTATTATTATAAAATGCTAACAAGGCATTAATGTCGGATAATGCAGAAAACGCTGCAAAAACAAGTCTTCGTCGCGAGGAAATCGCAAGTATAATCAAACGAGAGAATACGCTCGTCGTTGGTTAGTAAATTAGAAACTCGTAATTTTTATTCAGTACGAAAGTCGATTTTAAAAAACTATCGTTTCCATAAATATCCGTATACCAGTGTCGGTAATGATAAAATTGATCGCATAAAAATGGGACGGTTAATTTGCGAAGGTGATAAAGGAAAACCAAAGCTAACACAAAAGATAAAAATCAGAATAAAACTAATTTGAAATCACTCCTTGATATTTGTCTTTAACATCTGCCGCCGGCGTGTAGTACTGCCAAGAATATGAAAACCCAACTTCAATGTCCCATTCGGAAAAGAAGTGGATTCAATTGGTTGTTATGATAGGTTTAAATGCGTGGAAAAATATCGCAATTACGGGGTCATTACGTAATTGATTTTGCCGTAATTACGGAATTGATTTTTGTCAATTACGTGCAAGCCTAATTTCAAGATATTAAAAGTATCGAGTTTGAACTATTCATTCATAAAGGGTGTGTGGGGGGGGGGGGGGGGGGGGGGGGGGGGGGGGGGGGGGGGGGGGGGAGTGTCGGGCAATGAAGCAGACCTATGGATTGTTTTGTTGTTATTGCTCACTTGTTTCTGAACTGTTCTTTGTTATCCTAGCCATTGTTGAATCGTGCAATTGTGAAGTAAAGATTCATCATTGTCTTATTACGTGTTTAAACTTCCTATATAATATCGTAGTTCCCGTTCTCTCAGCTCTAAATAATTTCCTGATTTGCTTGACCACATTGTATCAAAAAGATCCGCAGTCGCTTCCGAGTTCCGAAAGGGTGAAAGCGTTACCACTAAGGAGAGGTATCATTATCAGAAACTCGCTCGGGCAACAAAAAAGTTCCACACGCACCTGCCCACAAGATAGGTTGCAATTAGCGACGGGATTTCGAATTCTAAAAACAGATTTTCTATTTATCGAACAACAGCAGGTTCTCTCAATTTATAAAATGAATGTCACCATGTAAGCTGCGTCAACATGACATGCTTCACATAGGTCTAATACTTAACTCAACTGCGATTGACGTTCTCCATTTTCTGCGACCGTTTAATGTCCAAAACAAGAACGGGTTTGCGCGATTCCCAGTTGGTTGCAACTCTATTAGATTACTGTAATATTCAACACTATAAGTCTAGTCGTTAGTATATAAGTAACTAACCTGGCTGCTTAGTTCTTGAGCGAACATTGATCAGAAAACAAGAAGTTGTCCTACCAGTACTCTGGCCCCTTCATTGCAACGGGTAAAGGATGAAGTCGTTTGTCTGCTTTTCATGCATAGTTCCATTGTGAAAAATGTACAATTTTCCTGTCTCTCCAATTTACGAAGTAGGTTTTGCATTATTTTTACGAACACCAGACCAACCTAGACGGAAAACTCGCTCGCTCAAGGTGAAGCCTTCCCTGTTGGTCATATTCGTCACAATGACGCAAACATTTATGACTTAACAATGCATATCATCGTTATTGATACATGGTGACGTTACAATACCACATTTATTGCTAGGCGACAAGATAGGGTTTTTATATTAATCCCGGAGGAGTGAAAGTCAATAAGACGGCTTAACCATATGGCGGACCACGGCCTCTCGTCCGTCAGTTCATTGCGGGTGAGTGATTGGTTAGCAAGTTGTCCCGCGAATCTCACCTTACCACCAGTTAAAAAGTCCTGACTGTAATATAGTGACTTTTGACCCGTGTACGTTCATGTCTAAATGTTACTTCTAAGTTCTGTACTTATCACGTGTACTGTGTGACATTAGCTGTTATGAGTTGGTACTGTGTGCATTAGTTGTTTTAAGTTTATTTATCTGGAATGTGTTCTGTTTCGAATGTGAATAAAGTATGCAATAGCAATATAGTTGTGCGTGTATACACACCACCTTACACTGACAAAGACTATTTATTCCCTTGAATAGCTGCCAGGGTTGTGTTTTGCAAATTACACCCCCCGGGGCCGATCCGGTCCATCAAACAGTTTTTTTCGGCCCAATAGCGTCTGCTTAATTAACGACTATAGTTTTTATGAAAATGAATTTCGTTCGAAATAGAGACGATAATAACGTTATAATTGATTGCTACATTGTGCTTATTAATATGAAACGTTAGCCTACCTGTTGAAAATAAAATGTTTTATTCTTAGTTTTTCATATAGAGTTTTGAGCAGGCCTGCCCAACCTTTTTCGTCTCGCGGGCCACTTTCACGTGACAAAATTCGTTGCGGGCCTCAAACGTTTGTACCAAACATTAATACCAGCTAAGTCCTGATTTCGGTGTATGTAATTTATATAATAGGTAAAAGGCAAGTTTACATAAAATTATTCAAGTTAATAATTGCTCTCTGGTTACTGAGTAGGGCTGGCAAATTATTCGAATACCAAGTCGAATATTAGAATAGCAGTTAACTATTCGAATATCTGGTAACACGGGGCGTGGACATGACACATACGTTTTTGGCGACCACACCAGAACATACACATCACGTCGAAATTGATTGTTATATTTGCGTTATAGTGTTTTTATTATTGATTTTTCAGTAGCTATGATACTAACAATGTTTTTAAATGAGCATAATGTGCGGCAAGTCGCGGGAATATCAAATTCAAGTGGGCCGTTTCGTAAAATTTGAAACACCTCCACAAGTATTTAATGAAGTAACATTACTGAACGAATAGTCGATATATATACTGATTTGTGACCAATATGCAGCAATGCCATTTCAATTTCATCAGAATCATTGATGGATACGCAGTGACGACATTTCCGAAATCCTATTTAACCCAAAAATTAAATAAAAACAAACAAACATAAGAGGACAACGAGTCCGGGGACCAGTACCAAAGATAGTGTTGACTTTTATTTTACGTTGTCCATATATACGATCAAAGCCGACACGTAAGAAAACAATCAAAATGAAATTAGTTTGCAAATTTAGACTCCAAATTCATTCCTATAATTGCGCTCAGCGTTCGTCCTCAGTGATCGCACAATATCTTTCGAGTTCGTCGAACAGAACGTTCAGTTTTGTAAGAAATAAAAAGAAATTGAACATCGATGTCCACCAGGGTGCAAGCCTTGACACATACGTAATAACAAGAACTGGCATTTGAATGTAGATAGATGACAGGAATATTTACACCAAAATCACGAAACATAATTTATCCCCTAAATTTTATATATAACATAGTAAAAACATAAGTCTGCTTAAAACTTTATGGGCGGGCCTCAAAAAACAGTCTGGTGGGCCGCATGCGGCCCGCGGGTTGGGCAGCCTTGGTTTTGAGCCTCCAGCCCAGTAACCAAGTCGATTATTTGTAACTGGCCCACTCAGAAAAGTAATTGCCCACCCCTGTATGGTTTATTAGTCAGACACTATAGACACTGTAAAAAATATATGTATTATAAAATTGTACAATTATTACAAACAATAAAAAACAACGTCTATATGAAACTATAAGCTGAAGAAACAAGGGAATGACATTAACTAGGCATACATTGACGATTACTGGTTTAGTTTATTTTAATAGACAAATTCTGGAACAATGAAAAAGCCCCTACAAAAATCAACACAAATATGGTACATTTAGCGTATATTGGTCGATTAGAACAGCACATTCCTTATTCCTTTTGCAAGAAGTTGATTGAAATGGCGCTTGCACGTACGTAAATTTGATTTCATTCATGCCTACTTTAGGTTTTCCGCAAGGGACATCGACCCATTCAAAGTGTTCAAACATTTTTTATATTCTCATGCAGTGAGTGTTAACACGAAGGATCCAAACACTAAACAGAGGCTTCACATTATGTTATCGCTAATCATAATTGAAAAGAGTCTGGGTTGAAGAAATCAGAATCACAATATTGAGTCTGCGAAATGATACAATCTCAGTCGAAAGTATTTAGTGAATTAAAAATGAGTAAAAACGTTTTTGTTTTATTTAAACTGGCACAACAATGAATTTGGGTTTAACTACAATTGTGTATTATTACTCAAATGAATTTTGAATGAGGCTTGAATCACATACATATTAAAATTACAAAATATATGGAAGGGTGTGAAATTCGTTCAATTTTGAACTAAAAAATTAACCAATTCTTTAACAGAAGACGTTTTTCTTTAACAACGTATTGAAATATTTTTTTGAAAGTGTTTTTTGACTCTGGTGAACATTTAATGTGACAAAGAATGTAAAATACATTAAAACCTACATTCAGACCTACAAAATTACCAAAATGTCGCCGAATTGAAAAAAAATTTACCCATTTAACCCACTACAACAACGAATTTAGATTCTTTAAAATCTCGATGTTACAAAATTCAATATATTCAATGTTGGTAATTATATTAGTGAATATATGAAAGGTGACCACCCTAAAAAATTGCAAAATTACCAGATCTGTGGAACACGTTTCTTATTTAAACTCACTACAACAACGAATACAGGGGTTTTCAGAGGGTTAGGAGAAGTCCGACTCAAATTAACATTACAAATTCATTATACAAAAAGGGTATTGAATGCTCGTGCATTTAAATTTCTGTTTGAACAAATAACAAAACTATCCAATCTGTAATTGAAAAAAAAAACGTCTTACTTTTTATTTAAGCCTACGACGACAACGAAAACGGGTTCAGGTTCAATTGTGTATCACGATTTTAAAAGTCGGATTATTTTATAAGACCATTAAAAACATAGCACTAATTACACAGTGGACATAAAACACGTTAAAAAATATAAAAGGCTACAGGCAAAATGGTGATATAGCACTATGCTAACAGTTTCTTCCTAGTAAACAAAAATATGAGTATAAAGCAAGCTTTATTTGTCCACATTTAAGCATTTGAACAATAGGTTACGAATTTGGAATTTCATTTTTACTGCCCGACTCATATCAGACTTCGGAGACAGAGTTTGGTGGCAAGTTTCCATTAATATTGGAGTCAGAACCATATTTTCAAACTTCCATGAGCTGGGAGTTTTAATGGTGGAATTTAAAATCAGACAGAAATCGAAAAGAGACTATATGGTGTGTACGACAAGTCAAAACAAACTTCCTAGTGTGGAAAATATACGTTAGACCTAACTGTACCGATAAAGGTCAAAGATCAAGGATTCCAACATCCTGGCCATCATTTCACCCAGGGGATAACAAATCAGGCAAAGCAACAACAGGGACTTTCTTGAAATTGTTGCTCATTGGAGTGAAAGTGATATATATTTATATTTTATGTGCCATTCACCCTTGTCATAGTCTATTTGTATGGCTAATTATTCAGTTTTGTCTTTAATTTTTGTTGGGTAGAGTTGTTGATTCCAATCTACCAAGGGTTTTTGAATCCTTCCAATGAATCTTGTAACGGACCAGGTCCCGCTGCGTGGATTCCAGACTGCTTAGCACCACCTTGAGGATAATCCCCAATGCTGGATAAGCTCGTTTTACGCTGTGTGATTTCGGTCTTCGGAAGACGTTTCAAATCTTTCTTTGAAATACGAACTGGGGTTATTGTTGGGTCCATTTTAGGGGGCTTTGAGGGGCCGTCGCCTATTTTCTCTGAGAAAGCTTGCATGGGATTAGGGTTGAACTTTGAACCCGTTGACCCCAAGGTCATGCTATCAGTAACACTCAAAGATGCAGTAATCAGGTTGTGCGACGTTGTGGGGTTTGTGGAAGGGTGGCTGGCCAATAAGAGAGGATCTTGGGAATGGTTGGGGCTTAACCTTCGACCCCCTGACCCCGATCTAGAAGAGGGTAAATTTTGATTCAGATCCTGGTATTCGAGATATTCAACTGAATTTGTGGGGATAGATGGGTGAATATGACCTGGGTGGGGCTCTTGACGAGACCTGCGTAGCGGCCCCAAGTTTGGGTTGGAAGATAGCTTCGTTGGGCTTAGTGGAACGCTGTTAAGATCTGCTGACAAGGGCCGGGGATCTTTTAAAACCATGTCTCCACTCGACTGACGTGTGACAGCACGTTTTTGTCGTTTAGGACTCCCAAATCTTTGTTTTTCGTTCTCGTTTTCTATACTTTTGCTTGGATGGTGTTTACTGCTTTTACCAGATATTGATGCTGTACTCGCCACTGCACTGTCAGGAGAATGAGCTGCTACGGGAATAAATAAATAAAAAAAATTATAAAGTGAAATTTATTGTCAAAATATGTTATCTCAGGTCACACCACTCACCATCTCTATCTTTTCTTGCACTTCTCATCTCAGATTCAGAATTACTTCTGGCAGAAAAGACAATGTCATCTCCTATTTCAGCATCTGCTAGAACCTCTCTGAGTTTTTTCTTCAGATCTCTTTAATGATAAAAAATAGAGTAAATTATTAACAAGCTGTTACAGCCTCCAATGATGATTGTGTATTTATTGAAATATATTTATAGTATATCCTCGCCTATAAGTCGACCCTACAAGTCGTAGCATGCCGCACCCACCTATCACAGCAAATGGTTGTAGAAGAGAATTAATGAAAATGATAAATATTATTGTTTTATTTTCATTTTTATCAGTGAGATGTGTCTTAAAATCCGTCAAATTCATCCTGTACTGACTGACCCATCCACTGACAGAGCCAAGCATGACAACCATTTGTGCACGTATAAGCCGCCCCCTTAGTTTGACAAAAAAAATTAGTTTTATACTCGGTTTATATACAAGAATAAGCAGTATGTAATTGTTTTGTTTTTCACAACTTCAATCAGATCAAAGAAAAATATAAGAGCAGTCAGTGATAAGAAATACGAGTCAGAACGCATTATCGAATCTTTTTATTTATAGACCAGCAGTTTTTTAAAGGGGGGCCACAGACCGGTTGGAGAGGGGCCACAATGCTAGGTGCAGAGCTGATTTTACTTGTCCCTGGTTCTTCATAGGTTCATTGCTCGAGAAGAAAATTTCACAGGATGTTTTCACTTTTATTAATCATGAATTGTTGAACATAATGGGATTTGGATTCTACTGACATAATACCACTCACTGGAATGATAAACAGGGGACCATGAGTGCTAAAAGCCTGCGGAAGGGGTTCATAAGCCATAAAAGTTTGGGAATCACTGTTATAGACAGTCTGATTCATATGTGATAGTCGCATTAGATACTTCCACACAAGCACTTCCCCGTCAGTAATCAGTAATTTATTTTATCACCAAGAAATACACACTGTACATACAGAACGAGATAAGAAAAGAGAGGAAAATAATGCATTTCAGGGTGAAAGGGGACGCGATAAACCAGCATTGGTTATCGAGCAATGACACCTATGAATAATCTAACATTGGGTTATACAAGAACAAAAATCAAACTAAATATAGTACTAAAGTGAGGAGTCGGACACCAAAATACTAACATTGGCAGAAATATGTTTAAAAAGACCGGATATTTCCGGACTCACTAAGCAAACGACTCCGAACGCTGACTGGCAGATAACCATGACAACTACGGCACAAATACGGTAACGTCTAAGTGACTGGAGCACCATATTGCAAGCTGAGTTGGACGTCCACATTTATCTAAGGGTAAATGTCGCTGATCCGATGACCTTTATAGTCCTTCGCAACCCATATCAACTGCTATGGACCACATGTACGTTTTTTTCGTATTATATATCATCTCATTGTTATTTTCATGCCATTATTTACATATTAATCAATTCATACATCAATTCTTGCATGATGAAAAATAAATATCTGAAACTGAACTTTGTGTCCAATATGGGAACTTACCTATTTGTTGTCCTATAATGGGCCAAATCTTTCTCCAAAACTTGAATCTTTGATTGAAGTTCTAACACATCATCATTAGTAGCAGGATTGCTTGGTTTATCTGGATCTAAATTGATAATCTGTATTTAATATGCAACGCAAAGACAAAATTCCCATCGTGAGTTTCAACCATATGCCCACCCATGTGACAAATTGGGTAGGCAGTGCTGAAATGGAAAGTTTCTTTCGAAATATTCAGAGGGTTGTTCAAGGTTTCTGGTCCCCAGTTTCCTTTAACATATTCTTTATACAATCTACTGTATGTTCTAAGCCAGTGTTTCCAACTGGGGGCTTGTGGCTCCCCAAGTGAGCCACAGAGCAGTTGGAGAGGGCTACAATTCTCAAGGCAAAACTAATTTCACTTTTTCATTTACAAAAAACTCCATGTTCCTTCTAGTATCATTGTTTGAAAGGGTTATTTCACAGGGTGTTTTCACTTTGTTGAGCATGAATTGCTCGAACATAATGGGATTTGAAATGAACCAAACAAAATAACACTATAAATACCACTGAAATGATAAAATGGGGGGGCTGTTGATTCTTTTATGAAAGGCACTACTACGATTCAAATTTACCTGATAATTGTTTGATAAGTTGTTGCGTCCTCTTTTCGTGTTGTTTTTCCATTTCCATAAGGCGTCTGTCGCTTTCAACGACATATCTATTAAATCAAGAAAGATGTTAAAAATATGAAAGGAAAGTCTGTTAAGGTTGATCTTGGACATAAATATACTTGCATACACACAATTAACACATAAATTTCTAATTACCATCTTTCTCCCTACATAATACGCACACAATTGTTTGGGACTTTAGCTACCTTTATTAAAGCTAAGTTTTTGTTGGACTGGATGTGCTTTTACCGAAACAAGCATGATCTGATTCTAACAGACTTTGCTAAATGAAATTAAGACACTCAAGATTAATATATGTGAGAATTATTAGCCAGTTAAGCATAAAATGAGGCTAAATATTTTCTATGTCAATGCATAATACGCACATCTTTGTTTTGAAAACAAAAAATTTTCACTCAAAGTTATGTTTGCGTGTGATTATACCCGAGATGACATTTTCCTTAAAGACACCCTATTTAAACCAGAAATATTATTATTCTATTGGATTGTCTTGGCCTTCCGATCAGTTTTAATGTCACAGTTGCCCATTGCTATTTGTTTTTATAGAGTTTCACTGTATCCGAAATCTTCAAGAAAGGAAATTTTTGTGTCTGAGCTTGTATTTATGCACTGGGCTAGAAAAATGCACCTGCCCGCATGCTTCAAAGACTAAAAACAATATAACTGACCTGTTCAGTGCAGTCTCGGCTTCCAAAACAGCCCTGTCTTTATTATTCAATCTGGCTTCCATATCAGTCAGCTTGCTTTCAAGAGTTTGTTCATATTCACGAAGATCTATAACCTAGGAAATTTCAAGTATTTAAATGACTGTTCTACGATGAATAAAGGTAAATGAGCAAAGAGTGTCCCAAAAATGTTGTGCGTCACATGACTCAAATTCCAGACACGTGTACCTCATTTCAGAGACACAAGTGAGCCAATGTACCTCATTTTTGAGACAACACTGAAACAATGAAGGCTGACACTGATGTATGAGGTTGATTCGAAATCGTGCATTCAAAGAGATTTTTATGTTTTGAATATATAGAAGATTGAATCCATTGTAGTATTCAATTCCTCTTGGACAGTTATGATTGCAATAATTGAAAATTAAAAAACATTTTCAAGAAATATATAGAGCACTGCCAATGTAAGTAAAAAGACGATTAGTCAACAGATGAATGTGCCATAAAAGAAACCACTGGCATGTTTCAAGGGCGGCATCTAATCTTATGTAACTCTAACCATAAGTCTAATCTTACCCGCTCAAAACACTTCGTGAGCAGCATTCCTGCTTCAGTTCCAGACAAACTTTTAATATATTTCTGGAGTCCAGAGTTCCTCTCTCTCGCCAATTTCAATCTGCTTTCTCTCAAATCTTTTGATGTACTTGTCCGCATAATCGTATCGTCCTGCCACTCGATGGCAGCAGTCAGTGCTTCTACAGCCTCATCAAGCTCAATAAGTTCTCTCTCATCCTATATAGAAACAAAAGTTTGGCAAAATGAGTTTATAATTAAAAGTAACATTGGGTCTTTTATCCTTGATACATCATGTCAAAATTTAGAATAGGGATATCATATTTATCTCAGTGGAAAGGGAAGCCAATGAGATGGTATAACTATATGATGGCCTCTCAACTAGTTACCGGTTCATGTCGAGTATGGCACCAGTTACTTCTTTCAGATGTATGGACTTGAGGTGGTAACCGACTCTGATGACATTTACAGTTATATCATTATTAGTTATTACCCAGTCATTAACCAAGAACTGAAATTCTTATTTTGTATATAGCATGTTTTTGTAGTCGGTTTGACGAAAGGAGTATGTTCTTTCTCTTGAAGCTGATGAAGCCTAATGCTTTGCACGATGCGCCGATCAACAAGTTTTGGTACTCCCGAAGTATGTGAACCAAGATGACGAACACCGGAATGCAGTATGTGTACCAGGTTAGGGTCAGGCCATGATTTTATTCCAATTTTAGTTCCATTACGAGTTCGGGGACTAGCCAAGTGACTCACGTAGTAATTGTACCTGAAGTTATGGCCTAACCCTAACCTGGTACACATACTATGTTCCCGTGTCCGCCATCTTGGTTCACATACTTTAGGAGTACCAAGTTATCACATGGACCCTGGTTCATGTAAAAATTCATAAAAAAGATGATCACCTGAGTATCCAAGACATCCCCATCTTGTAACTTCTCTTCCAATCTTCTCCGTTTTTCTTCAAGTTGTATTTTCTCAGATTGCAGTCTTTCTATCGCACTTTTCAGTTGATGTTGTCTATTTGCCGATGACCCTTGATGACCCCGGTCAGAGGTCAAGGTAAGACTATCTCTCAGTTGCTGAGTCCTTGCAGATAATTTCTGATCGACTGAAGCCATTTTAGAAGCAAGTTGTAATGCCTCAGATGAGATGACCTATAAGTATTAACAATTCAGAAACTTATGCAAAGCAAAGGAAAATGTAACAGTTTGTATTAAATGTATATCTGTGAGAACAACTGCTTATACTTGTTTTATGATTCGTGCTGGTAGAACTATATGTATATAATGCAAGCAGGGTCGCAGCCAGGATTTTTAAAAGGGGGGGTTCAATGAGGCCGGGAAATTGTGTCATTATCATCACGAAACAATGTAACAATAAGAACTATGTGTCATTATCAGACTTGATCTGATAATACCCAATATGCAAGATCAAGTTTCGAATTAATAGTAAATTGCATGTGGATACATCATTTCTTTTCTCATATTTTACCAACTCATTGTGAGTCGCACTAAAAAATGGCAATAAAAGAGGTTGCGAACTCAAAAAGGATGGGAAGCACTGCTTTAGGGTTCAACTTACCTGACTTGATCTCATTTTCTTAGTTTCCAAAGCTGTTCTCCTTTGGATTGCTTCTTCTCTTCTGATTACTGCAGCCTCTCGTGCTCTGAGTGCATCCTCAAGTTGTTTGAGTAGTTTTTGTTGATCGAGTGCTTTTTCTACCTCCTCATCTAACCAACGACGTTGCTCATCGATGTCATCTGGCTCCTCAGGTGAGATAGATTTTGCTGAAAATGACAAGGAGATGAGATTTTTTCAAAATATTACAATGGCAACAAGTATTAGACTAGAGGTAAGATCAGGCCCAAAAATTCAAGCTTGGCCCAACCCAGGCCCGTGGGTATTAAATCCGACCCCGACTAATTAACTGGATTCGCAGGCCCGAGCCCGAAGCTAACCCGAATTTCACATTCCATTTAGGAGTTTTTTGAATATTCATTGCAAGAGTACAGTATGTGTCGTGTTGATGAGGCAAATTCTGTTTTTTTGCAGAACACAGTCTCTCGAGGCCAAAACATCTCATTAAAAAAAGGCAGCGATAGAGAAGCCCAACCCGACCCGAAAGTAGTGATTGATATTTCTGGCCCGACCAGGCCCAAATTTCGGACCAATATGTCTGTCCATATACCTAACCAGCTGTCTATATGACAGCCGAATGGTCCTTTATGGAGGGGACCATTCAGATAAGGATTGGGCTTATAATATATCCAGCCTGCATTTAATTTTAGTAGCCAAGTTGAACCATAGAAAGTGAGGAGCGTGATAGAACCATAGAACATGTTTCATTCAAAACTTAACTCACCACTTCTCAATCTCTTCTGTATAGCAGCAACTTCTTGAGTTTTCCGCTTCAAAATTTTTTCCTGATTCTTGTTTTTCACTTCAAGATCCTTAAAAAGAAGTGATTTTGCAACCAATTAATTAACCGAGAAAGCGATCAGAGACCGCCGACTTATCGATCTAGCGGCGTGTACCCTTCTCTCTGACTCAATAGCGACACCGCATGTCTTTTCACTAATTAATTAATAACTCGCTACTTATATGACATAAATTATCCAAAATCAATAGGCTTCTGGTCCGAGATATGATGAATGCACATGCAAATTTTGGAGCAGATGCAACCTCGCTTTCGTGAGATATCTAACAGACATACAGACAAACAAATACCTATCAACATACTTACAGATCGAGATCAATAAGTAATAGGCCTATCTATATGCATGTGACAAGCGAGAGCCATAGACTCGGGAGAAATTTTTTTTTGTCAGATTTCACAAAAAATTCTCGCTCCAATCCAGGTTACAAAAAATTGAGTTTTCATATAAAATTTTCACCTATTACATCACTGTTGAAAATCAGAAATTTTAACTCTAGCGTCTGGGAATTCAGAATTTTGGTTTCGACACTGGGGATGTTAAAATACGAACGAAAAATACGAAATCCATGGTACAAACCTTTATTTTTGCTTGATCTTTACTCAATTCAGATTCGAGCTTTCTTTTCTGATCTTGTTCTGTTTTCAATTTCTTCTGCATGTCTTCTTGCATTTGACGCATCGCTGCAATACCTAGAAAATGAAATGGAATTGAATTTATACCATTGCCAACCCATATTTATTCTGACTTGACTAGTGTTTGGCACAGGGTTTCCCAAACTTAGCAACCCTTCATAGTTACGAAGAGTTTCTCTGAGGGCCTATAGTGGAAGTTTTTGCTATGTATCTACTCGCAGATGGGTCGCAAATTTTTCCTTAATATAGGTGCGACCGCTCGACATTAGTGCAAATTGCCACCAATTCGGAACAGCGTGTTGGGTATTCATGAAAATCGTATGGTCTGCGCTTGCGTACATGCACTTATCCTGGCTCACAGGTTTCAATAAACATATTTTGATTATATGCCCTACAAAGAAAAACAAAACCGGAAGTTATCTATGCAAAAAAGCTAAGGAAAGGGCTTTTAAATCCCTAGTTTTTAGTGCGACTTATGTTATCACTAGTATTGCAAAACAAAGTGTTACGATATTAAGTTTCTCTCAGTTAAACATGAAATTGTAATTTTCATTTTTCTGTGTTATGTGATGCATTTTTCTGGGATGTTATTAAATTATCATGTGCTTCGTACTAGAAACCACGAGAGTGTTTGGGATGGGACAAAAGATCCTGAAAGTTTTGAAACAAGTGAGTTGTTATCACATAGGTTATCATGGCATTGAAAGCTGTGGTGGATGCAATGGCCTGGTGATTAGAATGTTGGTCCCATGGATGGCTAAAACCGAATATTTCACTATTCCGAATACATTCTGAAAAAATATTTTTGAATATCGAATACATCCTGAATTTGGGGCAAGTTCATGTGGAAAATGACATAAATCACTATATCTTTATGTTGATCATTGATCTAAAATGACAGAGACATAAAGTTCATTGTTTTTTCTGTGCTGTTTCTTTCCATTTAAGATATTGTACATTTCGATCTGCTTGTCTAATGGCTCAAAATCCCATATTTTCAAATAAAAATATTCCAAATTATCCCTGAATTTGAAAAATTTACTATAGAACATAATGAATTTTGAATGTATTTGAATATTCGATTCAGTTTGGACATCCCTAGTTGTTGGTCGATGTGTTAAGGTCTCAGGATACAGATTTCAGGTAGAAATCAAATTCCAGTCATCTCACACAGGGTAGAATTGGTTGGGCAATGATGAACCAGAAAGACTCCGGCTTTTCCTACAAGAGCATCATTCTCTTACGCCTAACAACTCCACAATTGAAGAATCCAAAAATTGAAAAAAAATGAAGATCATACCAATTTCCAGTTCTTTAATCTTCTTTTTATTCTGAGATGGGATGGTTGCAATCCTCTCAGTTTCTCTCTGCTTTTTCTGAAGCATCTGTTGACAATAAAAATGGTCAGGAATGTAAGTTATACAACATTCCAGGGTGAAATAAATTGGGTTGGAAAGGCCAACAATGCCAATGTATGTGTACCAGGTTAGGGTTAGGCCATAATATTATTTCGATTTTCCTTCTTTTAGTTCTATTACAAATTTGGGGACTGTCTGTGTTAGCCAAGTGAATATCCCCCTGCCCATAGGTTTCAGTCCCTTTACACAACTTGATGTAAAGTAGGCGAACAAAATTAGTTAACTCCATATTGGTACACAGACTTCTGGAGCGCCAAAATTTCTATGTCTAGTGACACCGAAAGTGAAACCGATGCAAGAGATCATTTACCTGGACTTTGGATTTTGCGCCTTTCAGCTTCTGCTCATAATCAGTTTTCAGTTTTAGAAGTTCCTGAAACAAAACAAAGTTTGTCAGAATAAAAGAATAATCAAATACAAAATTCACTGTTTAGAATTATATAAGGTGTCCCTGAAGTCTTAAATTTTTATTAAATTGTAAAGGTACCTAACATGCTAAAACCGATAGAGTTGATTTGAGGGGGCAAAACGCAAATTTAGGCCCTTTCATTAAACAAAGTCAAATAAAATTTAACTGACCTGTTCACTCCCTCCATTTTGCAAAGCCTTATGTGAATCCAGTAATTCACGTTTCGCAGTCTGAACTTCTTTTTCAAGAACTAGTATCCTCGTCAAGTAATCACGATTCACTGCCTCTGCATCATGGCCTGAGAAAAAATATTGGGAATAAGTAAGTTGTCCATAAAGTCCCTTTACAATTTGAATTTTGTCAGTTATCAATATTTTCAAGTCAGTTCTCAATATATCTTAACCAGGTTTGTTGTTTTTTAATCAGTAATTGTCAGTAATTTTGTTTGAAAATTTAACAAATATATAGGTTCTTATTGAGGTGATATCAATCACAGTTTAAAACAATATTCACAAAATGATTTCAATACAAAGTGAACACAAAATCTAACACAACACAAAATCTAATTCATGTTACCTGTCCTGACAAGATCTTTAATCAATTCTTCTTTCATTTTAATATTGATTGACAGTTCTCGTATTTTATTGTTTGAATTCTGAGCTCGAAGTTCTGAGTCTTTTAATCTCTTTACTGATAACACTGTGCTCTCTCGAAGAACATTGAGTTCTGTGTCAATGTTACCTATAGAAAGAGAAAAAAGAATAGGGGTTTTGAAGAAAAGAAATATAAAAACTTGGATGAGTGAGTATCTTACACTTAGGATAGGATTTACATATTTATCCCGATGGAGAGGAATGTCGATAAGGCGGCTTAATCATATGGCAAACCACTGCCCTCTTGTCCAGTTACATGTCCATGCCAGGTATGGAATTAGTTAGCCTGTTATTTGTTTTCGTATGCATGGATTTGATGATTGGGGAAGTCGTAACTGACCAGCGATTTACGTGAACCGCCCTACGATGGCGAGGAGTCTAGCAACATATCTATCCCATAATTTGGAGTCAGATATCGGGCCTCGTAGGAACACTGAGCTCTGACTCAACGTACTTGTAGGAAAAGAGAAAAAAAAGTATAAGGTCCTATTAAAGATAAGCTGGCAAAATAACATGATGAACCACAGTTTCTTGTGCAGTTACCAGGCTCTGACCTTGTGCAAGACCTGCGTAGATGGAGAAAAAAATTTACAACTGGCCCCGATACCAGGTTGTAAATTTGGGCCTGTAGAACACCAGAAAAATTGAAAAAAAAACAAAGTAATAACCTTCAGGTAACTTTGTCCCATCAGTTGTGGAATAGGGGTCCCAAAAAGTTTGGGAAACCCTGGGTAAAAGCATTGGGCTCAAAGGTCAAAGATCTGCTCCCGCCCTAAAATGAAATCATATGCAAACAAAAATTTAATGTACCTTTTTCATCTTGATCAAAGCTTGGGCCACTTTGCTTCCTTGCAGAAGGAATTCTCCACTGGTGCTGTTGAATGCTGGAACATATAATAGAATGGTAAAATACATGAATGCAATGGA
The DNA here is from genome assembly GCF_013122585.1 of Styela clava. NCBI lineage: Eukaryota > Metazoa > Chordata > Ascidiacea > Stolidobranchia > Styelidae > Styela > Styela clava. Next base: position 98,971 of record NW_024102640.1, read on the forward strand.
TTTAGAAATAACTCAAGATTTTTTCATTTAAAAACTTATCATATTTAGATTCAAACTTAATATTTAGATAAACTGAACAGGAAGGAATGTAATTTTCAATACTGATGCTTTTTTTAGAATTGACGTTCGGAACGACTCAATTTGAGATAACAACCAAATATTGTTTCCAAGCATATTAGGAGTAGTAAATTGTTCTGACGATTCGTGATTAAAACTTAGTACCTAGAAGCAGGGACATATCCATTGGGGTCATGGATTGAGGGTCAGAACTCTTGAAAACCCAAGTTTTTCAGAGCTGATTCGGTCCAACTTAGAAATTTCAGAACACCCCCATTTGAAAATTCCTGGCTTCGTCAAGCTCAGGACGCAAGATGTTAAAGGTTAAAGATCCGAAGTCTCAATCAAATACTTACTAGCTTGCCCATAGTGTTTGTTATAAATACCCTATATCAGCGGTTCCCAAACTATGGGTCGAAACGAAAAACAAAAAAAAATGCTACACAAAGAATGACCATGTGGCGTTTTTACGCATAGCAGTTTTGTACACTGCACAGCACTTCATACCGTGTTTCCCCGAAATTTAGACAGGATTTAGATTTATTTTCTTTTGAAGAATAACACTATGTTTTTTTTGGAAGAGGTCTTTTGTGTTCATTCATCAAAAATAAAATTACATGGTAGATAACGAGATTTTTTAATAAACTTTATATAAAAACCGACATCTATTGTTATTATTTGTATTTCCTATACAAAAATCAAGTGACAAATATCATAATTGTGATTGTGACATCACACAATCTTAAATAGTGGTGTGATCTCCACCTCAGGTCATTGAACCATTCCTCTCCCACACATTTTGAATTTATTTTAAGGGAAGGGTTCAATTAAAATCATTTTTAAAATTCAAATTAGGTCTTATTTTCAGGTCAGGTCTTATTTTCGAGGAAACACGGTAGTTTTGCGATGATTAGCCATTGCTGTGTTCTTTGTTATGTCATAAAAAGTTAAATGGGTCGCCATAAGCTGTGGTAATAAATAGTGGGTCGCAACTCTAAAAAGTTTGGGAACCACTGCCCTATATAGTTCCAGTAGCTCTTAGTAGTCTCCCGCAACTGTACTTGCAGATAAGTCTACCTTACCCCAGAGTGAGTATACGTGACATTGGTTTGGGCAAATTCTCATAACAAAAAAAAATAGCTAGGGCTATCCGCTTAACTAGTATTAGCAAAAATTTCTGCTAGTTTATAGGTGAACAAGGTCAGAAAAGATGGTTTCAAAAAATATTAACATCTTACAAAGCTTCCCTTTTCCTAGAAGCAGTACTTCTATCACTCTTATCTCCTGCTTCCTGGTTTGAGTTATATGGGTCACTTCCTGGTTCATCACCATCAATTCCAAAGGATCTATGATCTACCTCATCTTCTTCCTCTATTCTGTCTGCGATCACATGATTTCGCGCTCGAAATCCCGCCATGATCCGTTCAGCTGAGATGAGAGGGGGTGATGAATGAGCCTGTAATAAAAATTTGCAAATGTTATTATCCTACCATTGGTAAACAAGTCTCTGATTCAGTTGAGAGATGGGTACTTCCAAAGAATGTGAACCTAGATGGCGGACACCGGAATGTAGTATGTGCACCATGTTAGGGTTAGGCCATAATTTCAGGTACAAATACTACGGGAGTCACTTGGCTAATACCCGAACTCGTAATAGAACTAAAATAAGGAAAATTGGAATACAATTACGGCCTGACCCAAACCTGGTACACATACTGATTTCTGGTCTCTACCATCTTGGTTCACATACTCCGGGAGTATCGAGAGATGGATGAGAAATTCAAATATATTTAGGATAGAATTCACATATCTAGGGAAATAGGAAAGCCGATAAGACGAATTAATGACCCCGGCTTCTCGTCCGATTACCGATCCATGACGGATATGGGTGTAATTCATCAGTTATTATTTTGTTTTCAGACGCACGGACTTGCATATTTTCTATTTGGCCATGCACGTGGATAGAAAACTACCCAATTCAATAATCAGGAGAAAAATCAGCATTGATTTAAGTGCACAAGTACGAAGAAAGTTTACTTTATAAACAACTGTGTGTCTTCTGCTCATCTGATTGTTTTTATAAAACATATTCACACCTTCACTATTAAACCAGTGGTTGGCGTGGCCCACAGGAGGGGTGTGGACAATTACTTGAGGGGGAGCATGGAGATAATTATTCATTAGTTTGGATTTTGCCCGTCTTATATTTACATTTCTTTATTGTTTAGAGATTGCAGAGAGCTGTAGTGATTGTTGTTATTTTTATTATCTGTTATATTACTTTCGCCTTACTATTTGTTATTTTAGCTTATTGTTAGCTAGTTATTTCTGAGGAGAGGCGCGAGTCTTGACAAATACCAAAAACGGTTATAAAGTTTCAGAACTACTGCTATAAACAAGAAGCGAAGGCCTGCCCTGTCTGGTTAGCCCATCACACCAATGCCAAGTTGTTTACGAAAAACCCTCCAAGAAGACATAACGGAAATGCTGTCATCACAATTCTATGACTGTAGAAGGAAATTACTTTGGACTCAGTCAGGTCACGGAGGTTCATTAGAAACAAACTATTACTCAGAATTATTTCCTACTGATTCCTTATTTCACTGGCTAAGGTTTTCGATTGGCTAAAAATCGGAAGTGTCTATTTCAAATGATTTTCATTGGCCATGAATGGGAAGTTTCTAATACATATGGTTTTTCTGTGTTAGTAGTTTCCATTGAATAAGTTTGGAGGTATTAATATAAAAAGCATGGCTAATACACATTGAATGAATTGAGGTATAATTCGAAAATTGCCAATTTATTTTCATCAAAAAACTTTTTTATATTTTCTAACTCTACCAAATACTTTGTTTATACGTTGTCAAGAATAATGTGCAGTACATTAGAAACTAGTTGTCAGTAACAGTATCTATTAGATGGCCCTGTAAAAACTCAATCAGAATTTCTTTTGTACAAATGGAATATAACACAGGTGTGAATCCAACATGATATTGACCCTGGGATGACCCTTCGAGGAAGTAACAAAGGAAGGCATGTTTTTCTTGACAAAGAAATGTTATTTTAATAGTTAGGGTCAAGTCGTGTGTTAGCCAGACATTGAGAACAAGTGCTCTTGTCAGAATTCACGTTTCCCTAACAAAACTGACAAAATATTTTTCTAACAAGGAAGTTCAGAGGTCAGCATTGCCACTTCCTGATAAATGTTTTGATTGAGGATAAGCCAAGTATTCCTAAGCGTTGTTAGAAACCACGGCACCAATCACCATAACTCCCAATGTTTACTAAGTATAGTAGTGATATATGGTATAGCAATTCAGAACCAGGGGCTGAAAGACAGTGATTAGACATTTCACCCATAGGCGTAGCCAGGAGGGGAGACTGAGGGGGCAAGATCCCCCTGCAAATTTTCAACTTTTTTTTTAAGCAATTTTGCGGCATTTGCAGTAAGACATAGATTCTTAATTAATTTATACGCATATATTCATCTGACCTAAAAATGTTGCCCTAGAAATCCATTTCTCCATTTAAACTTTCCAAAATACTCTCAAAATAAGTGTCAAAAATTTGGCAATAGTAAATTAGAGAGATTATTTTTTAGAGATCAAAGGTCGAGGAAATCTCAATTGGATTCATTGTAGTTAGATGAACACTAAATTTTAAGTGCCTACTTGTCTATATCCGTATTCAGAGAGAACAAAGGATTAGAATATTAGCCGAGCCATCATCCAAACTAACAAAATCCCTCAATATTTTGAACCTATTTTTTTTCCTAAAAGATATACTTATCTACAACCTTGTCTTTTACAGACACTCATAACTAGAGATAAAAAATTTAACGAAACCACAAGTAAAATAACAAATTTTCCTGAATATTTTAAAATTAGCTCTTCATCAAACTTGTCTGGAGTCTTGTATAGAGCGACTATGCAAAACCACCCCATAAAAGCAATTATTTTCAAATCACTCAGACAAAGCCCTTTTAGTCTTATATCAACACTATAACACATTGACAGGGGAAGTGTGACCCATTATAAGCTTTACATCAGCGGTAAATGTTTATTTACGTTAGCCAGTTAACAAAACACGAGGCTTAGTGAAGTATTTTTAAAGCTGAGGTGTGATTTGAGATTGTTTCTTAACAAGTGCTATGTGGTAGAAATTGAAATAGGGGTATCTAGAATGAATTGGACATTCGAATACATTGCAAATTTGATTTATTCAATATAGTACATTGAGCAACAGATTGAGTTTAGCTTCATGATAAGTTCGATAACGCGGGTTTATCTAAGTTTTTATTAGATATCTCATACCAGTATCAAGATATCAAAGACAGTTCGGAATAGGGGGTTAAAATTTATTTTCAAGAGGATTGGCTCACAGCAAATCATGCACACCTAGAAATAAAGGATGAAGGAGACTCACAGCTGAGCAAAGTTATAGGCGACCAAAGATATAGTAAGAGCTAAGTGTAGCAGTAAGACAAGTGCACTAAAATGGGAACAATTGCCAATTTACTAACTAAAATTTATTTAGCTATAGCAGACAGTTACTAACAAATTATCCTTTACTCCAAATAATAAAATAAAACGACCATCACTTTGCCAGGGATGGCAAGAATATGAGATGACATTCAGGAAATGCTGTAACATGATCCTGAAGTCATTAGCAAGTGTTCCCAAGTATTAAATTAGTGACTAAATGTATTTAAGGACACATTTGGTAACTCGATGCAGTGGGAGACGTAGGCTTTGGATATAGACAGGATTAAGTTTGACTAGTATTTTGAAATAAGAAGTATCCAAAAACTGTTTTAAAAAATGGTGATCTAGCAAAAAGGGTTCTGTGGATAATTTTTTTAAACTTCTATCCTGTTGCATTAGTGTAATTTGTTTGCATTTACTGAAAAGACATTACAACCCCACAGTCTGGCTTTTGGAATTAATGTTTCTAAAATATTTTGGAGAGTTTCTGGCAAATAATTGGCATATCAGTCTTAACATAATGACTAATGGAAAAGACTTGTTCGAAAATCTTGCCAGTCGCCTCCCCATCATGAGTAACCTGATGCTGTCTTAGAAAGTGTAGACTTTGGGTATGGGGTTTAGTTTGGACAGTATTTTTTGGTGGGAGAGGTATCAATTGAAGTTCTATGAACAGTTTTAAAGTGTACTATCTTGCAATTAAGGTTCTGTGAAGTTACCTACTCATCATTTTTCTACTCTTGTTGTGATTTGTGCAATTTATATGTATATAATGCAACAACATTATAACACTCACTTGTAATAGCGTGGAGGAACCAAATTATTGGATAATAATTTAGTAATAAATTGTTTTAGAAATAACAGCTTCACAACAAACAAAGTTTTCATGAATGTGAGGGGAATGAAGTGTTTCAAAATATTCAAAGAGAGAAATATAGCAAAAAGTCTCTTTACATTTGTCGAGACAAAAATGTTTAATTTGTAATCCAACACCTCGATCACTAGTAAAGTTCTTCCCAGAGTGTCAGATTAGTGGCATTAGACACACTTAGAGTAAAGGAAGAAGGGTGGGACCGCAATGTAACTGAAGATTATTCTCTATTTATATGTAATATGGAAACTATACTTTCCTTGTGTTTAACCTCTCCAGCAAATTTACTTGTGTACTTACTCACTGTATGAGTGTCGATGTTAAAATATAAAATTTACTTTTACAATTTTTTATTTTATTATTATTTTCGGCTCGATACAATAAACTCATATGCAGAGAGCTGGGAGGATCATAGTTTTTAAAATTTAACAGATTTTGCTGTAAAATACATAGCAATTTTTCGTAACTTGAAACATTTTAGACCCCTAAGACAGGGCTACTCAACTATTTTTACCAAAGGTCCGCATACTAAACTTCAAACATATTTGGGTCCGGACTTTCCAGAAATTATATTTCGGCATCCTTAAACATGCAATTCCTCTGCCGACTATTGATTATTAGCTAATTAAGATTGTTTGTTATGGCATTATAGTTCTTTTCATATATATTTTCAAAACTATAAAAGTGATTTTATAAAAGGAAATATCAAAAGTGGGGCTAATGATCCAAAATAAAGAATTATGTGCGGTCCGAATCGAATACCCGAAAGGTCCGGATTCGGACAGTGGTCCGCCAGTTGAGTAGCCCTGCCCTAAGACTCTTGATCACCCTTGTTTTCTGGTCGGACACACTAGCTGTCATCGTTTAATTAAGAAATTTCATAACCCCCCTTTGAAAATTCCTGGTTAGGCCCCTTAAAGCTGGTAGGAATATATGTCCGTTTTTTCATCAGTATTATGAAAGTATTTCATTATTTGTGCAATTGTTATCTTCTTATATATCAGTGGCTAATTATGCAGTGCCCTGTACACAGTAAAGATGTGAAAAAATATTATGCTCACAAATAATGGTTACAAGTCATTTTGGTACCTTGGTAAAGATAAGTGCCCGACTGCTCATGCAATATAAATTCAATATGAATGTACCCACTTATGATGGTTGCAAGTCATTTTAGTATCTTGGTAAAGATGAGACAGTTATATTATACTGAACTACGTCAGTTACATATTTAGTTACAGAAATTGAGAACAGTTACTATAAAATTTCAGAAGTTTATATTCTAATTGAAACTCAAAACGTTCATTGCAGGATTACGTTACTTAACTGTCTATCTTACACTGAATCTGAGTCAAACCTAGATCAGTTCAGAATAAACATGAGTGATTTTAATTAATAACGTTAAAATTAGTATTTCGCACCTCAACTTAGCGCAAGACCTATGGAAGATGCATGCACTTATAGGGAACTTGGTTAATTAATAAGACAACTTTCGCCATGCTTGATTGCAAACATTATTGCATCATAGAATGCCAATGCAGTGAACCAGAACTGTTGAAAGTAATTGAAGTGTATCATTTCACGGAATCAGATTACAAAATAAACTATCTTATTGCAGACTATTCCAACTTTCCGAATGAAGATTTGAGAAAAAAGAGAAATTTAGAAAGTAAGGTTTCGCTAATTTGATAGTCTAGTTTCCAATATGACGTTAAAGGAATGAGTAGCGAGTCAGGTTGGGTCATTTTAGTCATAAGAGTCCTAGATCCAGTCAATCACTGAGTACAATGTCACACACAATAAGTCAAAACTAAGTCAATGGCAGGACAATCTTAAAATAACAAGCTATGAAAAAAAAAAAAATAGAAGAAACAGAGAAATTTTTAGAGAACATGAGATGCAAACAGTTACGAGTCCCACATCAGGAAAAGTGTTTGGCAACTTTAGAAAAAAAGCTTCGGTAAAAGCTTATTTGATTAATATACGACGTATAAATCTACCCCATATATGGAAATATATCCAAAGACTGATCAAAAGCAGGACTATGTAGTCAAGGAAAATTCAAAACTGACTCATACTCAAGTTTGAAAAAATTTTGGCATCAAACTTAGCTCCTGCCCACAGGTTAGGAAACAAATTTGAGTTTAAAAATATGACACTGACAGTGAAAACGTGCCGGACTTGACTGCACAAAAGGTCACGACCCTATAATACACATATTTACATGGTATGAGTCAGGAATGTATTCGGTAAGAAGCAGAAATTCCCGAATGCTCATCTAATGAAATATGGACGGTATGACCTACAGGAAGTGCCAATTCATATAGCACAGGGTCAATCAGAGTCACAACGTGACACAAACCAAGTATGGATAAGTCAATGGCCTGCAATCAGCAACTTGCGGCTCTTCTCAGAATTCTGCCTTCGTAAATCAAAGTGGTTACAGCAGATTTTTGTTAGAAGCAGTAGGTTTTCAATGAAAACGGAGGCATAAAGTTAAATGCTCCTCACTAATCACACATCACGGCGATTCCCAAAGTAGGAGTTCGCATTAAGGTGATTTAAATCTGTCAAAAAACCCTTTAGCGAGTTGGATTCAACTATGTCCTTGTCACAGATCAAAATTTCTGCTTCAAGCCGCATGTCCACCACCTAACCAAGGTGTAAAAATATGGGTGAGCTTGATGATTAATCAGGAATTCTTTCAGAAAGTTTTTTTTATCTATGGTTGATTGTCTAGAGTAGGGGCAAGTAAGATTTTTAGACCGGGAGCCAAAATTGAATCACCGAACAGGCTGGATTTGGCCTGCGATCCGCAGTTTGCCTATGCCAGGTCCGGAGCCTTATTCTGAGCAAAACACTGAAAATTCTCAAAAAATTACTATAGTTTTACTATGATCTGATGGAATTTTACATTTACTGTTTTAAATGTACTATTTTATAATATTTTATTAAATAATGCATGGAACAGTAATACAATTATGTAAAAGGTATATTCCATGATATCAGGAAATCACAAAATTGTATTTCAATAACTGCTCCGCCACTAGAATCATTCTGAATTACTGAAATAAATGACCTCATATCCTTTTACAATGATGTCATGTTCCAATATAAAATGTCTGTTATTATTACCTATTGTTGTTACAATCCTAAACAGGATAAGTACAGAGCAACACAAAAAAACAGAACCTAGTTGATGTAGAATATATTCTAGAGCAAACGGTGGGGCGCACCTCCACAAGAGGAGCTAGACAATTTTTGAGGGGAGGGGGGGGGGCGTGAAGCTAATAAAAAATTTGTTAGATTCGATCTTACCCGCCTTATTTTGGATAGTTATAGATTGCGATTCCATTTATGTGTTTTCAACGTGTTTTTTGATAAAACATACTTTTGCCTTACTACTCCTTCACATGTATTATCATGGAATGAATTCACAAAATTGCTTTAAAAAGGCCTACTATGCATAACTGTGTATTATCTTAATGGCTCATGTTTGGGCGCTCCAGAAGTTATGTACAAATATGGAGGTAACCAATTTTGTCCCCCTAATTTACATCAATTTGATAAAAGAACTGAAACCTATGGGCAGGGGGTATATTTAATTGGCTAACACAGACAGTCCCCGAACTCATAATATAACTAGAATGAGGAAAATCGGAATAAAATCATGGCCCAACCCTAACCTGGTACACATACTACGGGAGCATACTTGAACCAACATAAATATAAATTCCATACCACTTGAGGTTTTAAGTGGACAATGATATTTATTTGGGCTCAAGCGGTCACTTGAAAAGGCAGATTAGGATTGTTATGAGGATAGAATAACATTCTTAACCTCTTCAGATGGTGTTTGAGGTTATTTCGAACACAAAACAATAGATGATTCAATATTGCATTATTGGACATGAAGTCTATATGAATCAATACGCAAAGTTGTTAATCTTGAGTTGTTAATGTTGTTAATCTTGAGGTAATTGTTGTTATTATGAAAAAAAAAAAGCTCATCTTCACTGCAAATTCCAGCCAAATTTTTGGTAGGTAAGGATTGATGAAGACGCTAGAACACTCTTATTATTTTATTTTTTACTTTTTCTGGGACCCACAGGTACAGTATTTAAATTAGTTTCAATGGAATGCTTGGATTTGTTGTGAAAAACGCTTTTTTTTGCAAATATTGGACCAATTGCATTCAAATTTTCAGTACTAAAAAAAGGTCACTAGAAAGTCACTTGCTTTTATTTTATAAAAAGAAAATTTTATTTTATAAAAAAAATGTTCAGTACTAAGGGTTCAATATTCAACCAAAATTTTGGCATTTTATTTTAATTTAGGTTACTTTGTTTTAATATTTGACCATCTTCAGTATTTAAAGATGATAAAACAAGTCGCTAGAAAGCCATTACTTTTGTTCCTATTCCTTGGAAGCCTATAAATGCATTACAGGGAGTCCTCGACTTACGACGATGTTCCGTCTCGAGATGCGATGTAACCCGAATTTCAGTGTAAGTCGGAACATTATAATGTACAGTACATAAATTATTCTATACATATCGTACTGTATTGTGAAGTATGGTACTGTAATAAAATGTACAAATAATGCAAAAAAGTACTTTATTAAAAAAACAGAAAACAATTCCATATCACATGAATAAAAGCAAATACTGTACAGTACAGTATTATCTTTCATATTTTTCATGGAGTGTGTTCGTAACCTCGAAACAGTGTAAGTCGCGACCTTCGTAACCCGAGGACTCCCTGTATTTTCTCCCACGTTTTGCTTCATATTTCAAATCACAGTAGCTCTATTCGATCTTTATGCTCCCATATTTGAGCATTGCTATTTTCGGTTGCTCCATAAGTATTCGCAAGATGTCGCATAACCTGAACCCTAACCTGGTACACAACCTGAGTTCAGGTTGTGCGTCATCTTGGTGTGAATACTTCAGGAGGTCTCTATTTTCTTACTATGTATAGAATAGGTTAATACTGGCTATTAGTACTTATAAATTCAAGAAGCACCAGTAGGTAGGCCTGGAAAAGGGGGATTAGGGCATTTCGTCATGGCGTTTTATTTTGACGTGATATTTTGTATTTTGGCAATACTCCCCAAATTATGATGTCAAACTTTGTATTGTGACGTTAAACGAGTCTAATTAAAGTTATTTTAACATTCCAGATATGGGTTATTTCACCCTATCCCATAGATAGGATATTTAGTTTGTTACAATAACATCTAATTTTAGATTTGTTTTAATCAAAGGAAAGGATATGACATAAAACCAGGAAACCATATTTAACACTTGATCAGGTATGAATCAATGATAAAATACATCCCTTATACCCAGATCATGTGTGGCTAATGAATGGTATGATATATTCCTAACGCAAGGTAGAAGGGAAATATAGATACAGTATCATGTTGTTTTAGAATGTTTTTAGGGAAGGATCGTTTCCTTGATATGAAGTAAGAATTGATATAGCATGGGCACAGTTAAAGTGGTAATAATATCGAATGTGGTATAGAATAGTATCATGATGTTCTAGTACCTGTTGCAATCCAGTTTTCAATAAGTTGGCTAAAAGATAAGACTCGTTAAATTGTGAGCCTTGCCCAACCTTGAGTAATTCATTAAACAAAGATGGGTTAAATTTAAAGTTGGCTAATGGAGGCACATGCTATTTAAATTTAATTCACCAAACTCTTTAAATTTAGATAAAATTTCTGACTGATCAGTCAGTCAATGCAAGTTAGGTATAATTTATCAACTTCAATTCTGAGTTTATGATACAATGAACAACTAACCACTCTAACTCATTCAAGCATAAAACAATGGAAAACAAATTTACTATGACATCACATACATTACATTAAAAATTTGGAATTTTATTTCCCATTGACCATGTCTGTCCAATTATGAAAAAGATCTTCAAGGAAAAGTGATTTCCTCCTTAAAACATAGTGATTTATAGTTTCCTTTGATAATATTTATACTGTCCACACAGGAGGTAGGAAATGACTTATAATAGAATCAGTTATCTCAAAGAATAGGGGAGTGCTCCATTATAAATTTATGTAGTTTCATTTCTCAACAATAGCTATAAAATGTTACTTGTCTTGTTTTTGTGGGATGCTGTTTCCTATCATATTTCAAAAAAAAGCTCTAGAAATCAAACTTTTATAGATAGAGACCTATTAAATCTTTTGCCTAATCAGGTACATACAGTGAATTTTACAACAAAATTGGTACTGGTAAAAGAACATTTTAAGCATTTAGCATCTTGCCTTTACAGTTTTATAAAGATAGCAAATAGAAGATTTTCATGGGTTGTATGAAAACCATGCTGTGAATAAGTTGCCATTTACAGATTTACTACTCATAGTTAAGAATGTACAAGGTTACGGAATTTGTTACGTCAGCTTTACAAAGTGGGACACCTCAATTCTATTCATTCAAATAAGATTTGGCATGCAATTTCTGCATGTACTTTTTTGAGGTGTGTTTTTATACAGGACATGCATATTTCTGTATTTAGAGTTGAAACGATGTGTATAAAGTAGTAGATGAATAGATACAAAGTATAGCAAATATATACACAAATCATTCGAGTATATATAAAAGTGCTTTTAATACAGGCTTGTTTAAATTTTAGATCTATATAAAATAGTAAATCATACAAAATATTCTATATTTTGACTTTTATATTTCTTTAATATTCATTGAGAATTGAGTTTTATAACACAGAAAAAGGTAGGATAAACACTACATGGAGATTGTACCTTTTTTCAGCTTTAACCTTAAATTGAAGACTGTTCTTCCAAGGCAGATTCAAACAGTCCAGAGCGCAACCAACGCAAATAAAGTCATGCAATGACGCAAGTTAGCATTGAATATAACGTGATGTGTTATTTCCTGTAGACGCATCATATTTTTTATCCGGTATCACGATAGCTGAGCACGCCTAATTTAAAAATATGCAACGTGGAGTCAGACGTTGGTCTTTGTACGCAAGTATATCGCATAAGAAATAGATTTAATGCATAGAAAATTGACCAGCGTTTCCTAACACAAGAGAAATAACACATCAGGTATCAAGTATTCATGAAGTCAGGTAAATATTTTGGATACGCAGCATTTGGGTGGTCGCATTAAAACATTTAGAAAATGTAGAATTTCAGTGGATGCACCTCATAGATAAGCATTATAGTATCGTAGTAATATTAGTGAAGAATATTAGTAGATGTGCAACAGCAAATACTAAGCAAAACTTCTCCCCTGGTTAGGAAACAGTGACCTAACCTAGGGCAGACAAGTCCAGAGAAATCATTTGCAAACTTTTTTAATTTAATTTTGCACCATTTTGCAAGACATAAATCACAGTTTCTTAAATGTAAAAATGATAAATTTGGAAGAAGAAAAGTAATTAAATAGGTCTGAATTCTTAAAATATGGCTGATTTAATTAAATATATGCAATGTATTACATAAACATGATTGTTACCTATAATTTGACAAATCTGTATTAGTGTAAATATGTGATGTGACAAAATTAGATAGCAAATTCGAAAGACTATGATTGGAAAAAGTGTTGTTTACTTGGAGGCCTGAGATATACAGAATGAAATAAATCAGATAATTAGTTGATGGGTAATAAAAGGATACTACATATTGCTGTATCAATTCATTACAAAATATCATCATATCGTACACATCATCAAAATGAGAAAAATTTTTAGCGATCTTATCACTTTATTTGATGTTTTTACATCAAAAACTAGTCAATTTGTGAATTGTTATATCTACAATACGACTTATCTGAAGTGTGAGGATTATATGTGACATTATTACAAGAATAGTGGGATATGCATGCATCATATGATTGATAACTATAAATTAGAACAAATCTGTGTTAGTGTATATTATTACATAGCAAATTTGAAGACTATGAATGTTCTAAAAACAGTGTTTACTTAGATATACATTGCTAAATAGTATATTATTACACGAATAGTGGAGATTTAAAACAAATTTAAATCATTGGAAAGGAAAACAAATTCCTATTTATTCCAGGAGAGAAGATAGTGATTTAAATGTATTTATACTATTCCCAGTTAGATAAGCATTACTAATTATTTCATTAGTATGTGATTTTTAAAAATATGAAAAAATTCGACTTGAAATAATTTAAACGGTGATTGGTCAGAAACTGAAAAAGCATTTTTCATCTAATCTGTGAGCATACTGAGTTCATTGAGTTGAATGTAAAATGAAATTATAGTAGGCCTACTTATTATCAAAATTTTTCATTGTGCAAGCTCAAGTAAAAATTGGCAATTTTATCACTCTCTTTGATGTTTTACATCAAAAACTAGTCAAGCTGTGAATGGTTAGATTACAATAGGTCTTATCTTAGGCGTGAAGATTAAATTAAAGATTATCACAAGATAAGTGTAATATAAATATCAAAGGTACTATCTTCAGAAGAAAAAATAAGATGAAGTTTGGAAATTTAATAATCATATGAATTGCCTAGAAAGAATAAGAACTATCTTTTACTGTCCTACTGTTAACTCACTGATATATTTACTCAGTTCTGCTGAGATTATGTTGGGTTAGAAAAAGTTAGGTTACAGAGAGAAACGTGAGGCAATAATCAAATTGTTGATGTCGTGTTAGCTTAGTTTAGATACGGCACCACATTTCTAACCCAAAATACACAAATAAAAGGAAACAGACTAGAAAATTAGAGATGGGGCAATAATGATGCTACCTACCCATTACAGTGAAATTTAAACAGTGAGACCATGGCCAGGAAATTCAAGTTTCTAATTGCCATGTTAGAAAATCATAGTGGATCCTGTCTAAGACCAGAAAACTTGGGTTTTCTAGAGCCTGGAGAGTTTAAAAAGTGGCTCAACCTAAGAAAAATTTCTATGTAATGTACAGAAAATAGTATAAAAATAGTATTTGAGTGATTTTATGAAATAAATTCCCCTCTTATAGCAGTGAATCCAATATTTTTTTTTCTCTGACCTTGCCCAGGAATAGTAATATCAAATTCCATGCAGAGAATGATCTCTCGTACACAAATAGAAATTGTGTTAGCCATATGGTGTCATGAATGGAAGGAAATTGGTCACAATATTTTTCTTGCTTAGTCAAACAAATTATATTCAAATTTTTTAATCTGGACTGTTATTTTTGAATGATGTATTATGTGTCCCTATTATTCTATTTCTGGCTAGGCCTGGAAGTAGAATTGAAAACTTCATACCGAGATTAAACTTTTGTGCGCAGAATTGATTTTTTCAACAACTATTTTCAATCTTGTTCTGTTGTGTTTATAAGATACTAGAATAAGCATATATATATGGAAAGAGAGAGAGAGAGAATAATAGAAGGTATGAGTGCATTCACAGAGACTGAGAAAACATGAATTTTTGATTACTGATAAATCTACGAAAATGAAAAAAAATACTACAGCTAAAGTAAAAGTAAAATTTATGGATAAGGAATACATCAAAGAGGAGAGAGAGATATAATGATTTATTTCTGAATATATCATCAAAGTACACATTGCAATAAAAAGAATAAACAATAATCGTAAAATATAATCGGAAGGGGATAATCAAGACTACCATAGTTTTAGTAAGCTTCTAAAAATAGATAAATCATAATTACATAAAGTATTTTTTCTCCTAAAATGAGCAAAATAAACCTGACCTCAGATGGCAGCTTAAAAATATTTATAATTCGAGTCCAAAATTTTATATTCAAATTAGTCTTTAATATATATGGTAAAACTAATGATATAATTTTAAAAAATGAGAACAAATTAGGAGGCAGATGGCCCAATATAAACAGTGATAAAGTGTTTGTTGTTGTAAATAAACTTCAGATTTAAGAGTCTGTGGAATTTGGAAAATTCTAGTTGCAAGTCATTAAATGGTGTACTTTTAGAATCTGGATTGTTGTTTTTGAATCAAATATTGTTACCTTTTTTATACAATGCTTTTAAACTAGGCCATGTAAACACATTTTTTGGTACTCCCGAAATATGTGAACCAAGATGGCGGACACCGGAGCGTAGTATGTTACCAGATTAGGGTTAGGCCATAATTTCAGGTACGAATACTACAGGAGTCACTTGGCCGGTCTAACTAAAATAAGAAAAATTGGAATAAAATTATGGCCTAACCTCAACCTGGTACACATACTACATTTCGGTGTCCGTCATCTTGGTTCACATAATTCGGGAATACCCATTTTTTATATACCACATAAATAAAAACCATGGAATGATGTTTTCAGATCTTGGGAATTTTCTGTTGATAGTATTGATATAATCTAAAAAATAATCATTCAGAATTTCAGAGTAAACATAAGGTGGTTTCTTTTTTATATACTACATAAATAAAAAACCAAGAAAATATATTTCAGATCTTGGAATTTTCTGTTGGTATTATTTATACATTCCAAAAAATTTCCCAGGGTCAACATAAGGTGTAATACGAGTATAAACAGAAGCCACAGGTTTCTGAAAAATCATTTCTAAGAAAAAATTTCCATACAAAATTTTGCAAAATGTTTGTATCAGAACAAGCATTTTAACAGGTGAACCGTGTTTCGACAGCACAATCAACAATATGACTTGCATGATTGAACATAATTCTGAAAAGTGTAATCATTTTGTATATATCATTTCTGAAAAAAAATTTCCAGAAAACCAAATTTCTGAAACATCCTTTCTAAGAATAAATTTCCATATTGAATCTCAGAAGATATCTGATCAAAACAGCATTAAACGGTGGACCGTGTTTGGACAGCACAATCATCTGAATGACATGCATCATTGGACATAATTCTGTAAAATGTTATCATTTTGTTTCACCACCTAAATTACCTTATACATATTTTTACTGAAACCGATACAGGTTACGGCAGCATAAGGCCTATTCATCAAAACAAATTAGGGAAAAACAGAAAATAGATTCCAATGGTGTCGGCGATCCTGATTTTATCTGAGGACAATATTTACAACCATATTAAGTACTACAATTTGGATTATGCAGTATTCAGGGGGCATTAGCCACTTGAGCACTAGTACTTTGACAGACCAAAATTTCTGACCTACACGTATTATCACACTTAGGGTCAAAGTTGTGAGACAGATTCTATGTTTGATTACCAAGTTGAGAGAAATCAGTGTATTTTATTCAGACCGTGGTGTTTGGCTTGACTTTATTATTGTGGGAATTGTATATTCAAAATCCTCATAATTAGTAGTTTGCGTCAAAAAAGTAGGAATAAAGCAGGGATTGGAATTAAGTGAAATTTTTTTTGATTTCATAGTTTTGATTTTTTTTGACAAAGGCAATTTACAGGCAGAACATATTTAAATACTATTTTTGAGCAAAAGAAAAAACACAATGGCAAATCTACCAGTATTACACATCCTTTGCTGGAATATTGTCTAGACTAGGCAGATACAGCAAATCTGTGTTAAGAAAACGGGTCAAGAGGAAAAAAAATTTGAGTAGACCATGACTGGGAGGATTCCAACCTTCAAAAAAATAGCTCTCCACATAGTCAGTGACTACCTGTACACCTTGAAAATGTGAAAAAGCGCTATAAAAAAACTACTTTACTAACTAAAAATCTTATGAAATTCCCCAATTTAAAAAAAATTGCCTAAAATTATTTGCATAGACTTCAACATTTTCAAAATTCAACTTGATACATAAATGATCAACATTTTATCATGCATACAAAACCACTGCGGTCTGTTTGCAAAACATGTCAAAACACCCACAGAATTGAGCTTAACATTGTTTACTCTCTGTAGATTATTTCCATATTTACACCCAACACATTAGACCACCTAGCTGCTCTCAATTGACTTTATATTAGAACATTCGGTGGTGGATGCTATAGAAAATGTTCAGCAATGTAACTTGATTTACACAGTAATATATTCAGTGCAGATTAAATTTTTAATATTCAAAAACTTCAGATTGATTTGATGTTTAATATTATTCTGTGTTTGTCTTTCCGTTGATGTTTTGTTCTCTTTGCCTCTTTTTATCTTAGGTTGAGATAGGCACAACCAGGGGCCTATCCAAGAATTTCCAAACAGGAAGGGGGGGAGGGTTGTTAAATTTCTAATTACCAAGAGAGACCGTGTGAGCTAGTGGGTCCTAGCTAGCCGAAAAATGTGGGTTTAAAGCAAGGGTGGGCAACATACGGCCCGCAACGAAATTTTGACCGGCCCGCTGACTGTATTCAACAACACTCTGTAATGTGGTCCGACGCATCATTCCTAAAAGTTGCCGATCGCTCTACTCTCACCGCATTGTCAGTGCGAGTTGGTGAAATAAACAATTGCCTGGGTGAACAAACAATTGCGTTAGCACACTTGTTAAACAAACAATATAAGGTCAGAGCAGAGAGCGTTTAAACATTCCCCACTACTGTTATCAGTTATATTTATAATTAGATTCTAAATGTAAATGGACTTTAGAAATTAGATTTTATAATAAGTTTTATTAACCATGGAATATCCCAAGAACGTTAAAGTTGACAGAGAGTGTCGAGCATTTAACAAAGATTGAATACCGAAGTATTTTTCGTAATAATCCGGCCCGTCGAGAACTTCATTTTCCCACATCTGGCCCGCCAACTAGAGAAATTGCCCACCCCTGGTCTAAACAGTCTTGATGGTCTAGAAACGTATGTGATGTATGTATGTATGTATGATACAAAAAAAATGTTGTTTTTTTTACATACAAAGCTCCCCCCCCCCCAACCCCCAGCTATGCCCCTGGGTGCAAAAGAAGCATAATAACAACAGGTGTTGAATGCATTATTATACTTCTCCGAACCTAATCAAAACCAAACAACAAAATGGAAATATGTGGTGGGGCAATAGCAGAATACTAACCAAAATGTGTCAGGAAATAATCTGAGCTAATATTGCAGTCGAAACAGAAAATACCTGAAATTTAAAGTCAATTAACACTCACAAAACTTGTTCGCTAGATCTATCTGGTATCTGATTCCCTTTGTCAATTTCAATTACAATCCCAAAATCAAGTGGGTTGGATGAGTGAACACATACTACTACTTTTGACTACATCTTTCAATCTAAAATCTTACTTCAATTTTTGTTTTCTTTTCTGATTCTATGATCCTTTTTATTTATTTTGTTTTTATCAGTTACATTATGGTCTATTATGCTGATTATGGAGTCGAAATAAACTTATACTTATTAAGGTCATTTTTGCCAGTCAGTAAAATCAATCAAACATTATGCTTTGTACCATATCATGCATGCTAGTGTTATTACTAAATTCTTTTCACAGCATCAAATTATAAATACTCGAATAATAGCTAATTAAAGTAAATATGACATTTTTTGTCAAAGTGTTAATAGGATTATTTACACTAAATATGGAATCAAAACAAGGCATAGGATGAGAAATGGACAATTTTGGTTTCGAGAAAAATAAGAAAATTTCGATTTACAATTTGAGATAATTAGATCATGTTACAGTCATATTTTATTGGCAATGACAGAATAAAGTTGGGACCAGGGGTGTATTTTGGTGGGCTATATAGGAACTTTAGACATCTGACCAGGCCACACAAAGAAATTAGTTTTTTATTCACACAATAAATTAAATTATCACAAGAAGAATAGAATGTGTAAGAAAGACTATATGAAGACCATATTACACAACTGAGTAACCTAACTCAAAATATTTTAATTTATTCTGTCATAACTATCTTGTAGTTTATTCTTTCATTTTAAAATTTGCAAGAGGACAGTTTTTTTTTAAATTGGGGGAATTTAGGAAGAGAATTGAGTGAATCTCACCCAATATGTGATTAAAAAATATGTACCAACATGGAGGTAACTAATTTTGTTCGCCTACTTTACATCAAGTTGTATAAAGGGACTGAAACCTATGGGGGTATATTCACTCGGCTAACACAGACAGTTCTCAAACTCCTAATAGAATAAAATGCCGAAAATCGGAATAAAATTATGCCCTGAACATAATCTGGCACACACACCACAGGAGTACCTATTTTTCACTTGAAAAATGCTTGCCTATCCAAGTACCCATATCCTCCATATTTTTTAAAAGTTTCCACTCTGATATATTTCAACTAACACTATTACTTTCAATCTTTTATACAGAATTTTAATAACACTAGATTAGCCAATATGGCAGACCCACGGACAATAAAGAAGAATTTATTACAAGACTTAATGCAAAGAGCACGTTCATCAACACACTCAGCTAGTCCAGGTGGAGTAAAGTTTCTTGGAACGCAGAATTTGTCTTTAAAAGGTAAGTTGGATAAAAACTCATTTTTCAATTTTTTTTTAAACTTTAGCTGTTTGACTCTGTGATTGCTATTTTCTAAAATTGGATAGTTTTATCGAAAAAGAGATAGAATTCTGTACAGGTAGTCATTTATGTATGTATTCATGAAAATTCAGCTTTGTTTAAATAGAATGAACTTAAAATTCAAAATGATTTATGAGATGTATGTTCTGTTTTATCCCAAGTTGGATGGGTTTCGTTGTGGTAGCAAAGTAAAATGTCAAAGTAATGTTGCAGCTGTTTAGGTCAAGTTAGACAACACTCTAGTAATGAATAATATGCCAGACTCCTCAATTACTTGGTGTGGTTAAAACTTTTACTTGCTCTGCAAGACAAGATAAAAAGCATACGTGTTCTGGGACTTAAAAAAGTTTGAGAAACGTTGAACTTATTTACATGATTGTTAGTTTTCTGGTACAATTCAATCTTTAGTAACAAATTTTCTATTAAGTCACTTTAAAAATTAGGAGTTAACATTGGTTTGTTTGTTTGATTTGGGTCAAGTTGTTAAAGAGGTTTCAAATAAACCCTGTATATTTTGTATGATGAAACTAGAATATACATAACATCTAATAAATTACCTAAAATCTTTGAAATCAAGTTTAAACCCAAAATATAGGGGTATGTATTGTGGTAACAGATTAAATGTCAAAACAGAATTCTCAACACAATACTGCCGCTTGTTTGAGCTGTGTAGGTCAAAGTTAGACAACACTCTAGTAATGAATAATATGGCACACTCCTCAATTACATGGTGGGGCGGTGTGGTTGAAACTTTTACATGTTTAACCAAGCATAGAGTATAAAAAAACTATTCTTTCATGTATGAACTATCTCTGGACCATATTTAACAGTAATATAATTGATTATTTCCGATTCCAGTTTTGGTATTTGGTTACAATATTCATATCAAATTGACTGTGACATAACATATTAGCCGAAGGATTTACGTACTAAGAATACAGATACAAATGGAGAGATATATTTTGCTGAGGAAAGGAAGGCATGTAGTATTGAAGTCCAGTTGGTATTCTGGGACTCATGGAATTGGATAAAACAGTAGCGGGCAAGGTTTTCTGCTTTTTTTTCCGAAACTTAAGCCAGAATTCTAGAATTTGGAACAGGGCATAGTATGGAAAGAATGACGAACAGAATATAGATGAGAAAACAATAATTATGTTTTTTAAACTGTAATGTTATAATCAGGGAAGGCCAAAACAAACTGATTCAATTCATGTAGTATTGAAGTTGGGGTATCTGTGTTAGAGTAGTCAGGTTTGATAAAAACCCATTTTGTAATTAACTTTTGACTAATAGCATTCATTGTGCAACAACACTTTTCTCTGAACATTTTTGGCATAAATCATAATTTTAATGCAAAAATGATGAATTTAAAATAAAGAAGTTTATTTTGACTTTCAAAACAAAAATTTATAATTTCGTCAAGATATCTGCCAGATAATACAGGATAACAAGTTATTAATAAGATTGTAAATATGCCGGATATCTAGATTTATTTTTAGAACTGCTTTCCAATAAGGAAATAACAATAAACAAATATTTAGTGAGACAGATTGCCTCGCGCAATGACTCTTAGCATTTCCCACCTCTTCGAACTCATCAACCAATTCTTGACCCCAATTTCAAAATTTTTGAAAAAATATCATTGTCTTATTTTTTAATAGCAAATCCAGTCCTAGGCAGTTCCAAATCATAACATCACCAATAGTTTGGTGAATTTGTTGAGCCATGCAAAGCTAAGGATATTTATTCCTTCTGATTTTTTTCATTTAACTGTGCATTTGCACATCTAAACCTTTGTTCAGGATTCAAATGCAAAAAATTGAAAAAAAAAACGTTATAGTTTTTTCACTTTTCTTCTTCAGAAAAGGCAATCTGTATAGGGAAAAGCAAAATAAAAAAATCAGTAAAATTAATGCCATTTCATAGTACCACATTCAGTTGCCTTGTTATATCTTGATACAATATGAACTAGTTTTTATTGGAACCCTAGATTACTATTTCAAATTACTAGATTATGGTACTTATTCAAATTTTCGCCATCGAAGTCTCATCAAAGACTTCATTAGTTGCCCTCAAATTTGCTTTGAGATGACATTCTACTTCTCATTCTGAGTGAGTGTTTGTGACCTCACTTTAAGCAAATTCCAGAATAACATAAACCTCAACATCAATTCTCAATAACTTTACAATAGATTATACCTAATTAGACCTGGATTATCCGTAGGTCTTGGATGGGAGTGTTGTACTTGATTTTCATATTTATATGTTTTGATAAATACAGATTACAAACGATTATGGGTTGAGATATAAGATGATTTGAAAGGAGCAAGAAATTGTAATTTTACGGTCTAATTCGTTTCATATGAAATAGGGAAAATATTTGAAGCATTAGTAGAAATTTGAAATTTAGAATAGAAAAATACATAGATAGGTGTTTAAATGTGAGAACAGCAGTTTTGCTGTTGCTGGGCTCCTCGTCGTCGTAGGGTGGTTCACTTGATAAAGCTATAATAGTTCAATTTTCAAAAACTTTACTATCATTTTTTCTAAAATACCAGGAAACATTTACCATTTCCTAAATAGAATTATTATTTAAAAACAACACGAAAAATCATTTCAAATTTCAGTTAGACACAAATAGATAGACCTAAATTTTACGGCATTTCAAAATTGAATGCCATATTATTTTCCTTCTACAAATTTCCCTCCAACCTTTTTCTTGAAATGTCAAAAGAAGCATGAAATACAAGTGTCAGACAGTGTTAATATCACAGGGGATTATAAGCGGATCTTATTCTATTTTTGGGATTCAAAATCCATATTCTGTCTATTGCCGGTTGGCTAGGTAGGCATGAAATGTAAAAAGGAATTTTTACGAAATAGGGAATGTAAAAAAATGGAAAGTCTGCGGGGTTTTAAATATAGAGGCTTCCTCTTTGTAGCAATAATATACAAAGTAATAATAATACAAAGTACCTTTCAGAATGTTGCAATGTGGTTTCGCCTCAAGTTATTACTATAAAAAGATTTAAGACTCAGGAAGTAAGAGATTTAAAGAACATTAAAATGTGGTGTAAATTTTAAGATATCAACTATGACTGTACTACAATATTTCATACCGCTATAAAAAATATGATAAGTTGTTAACTTAATTTGCATAAGATATATAGAAAACCTAAAGGAAATAGAACATAGTTTAGCTATATTATTTAACTGCAATTGGAGATATTGATATCAAAAACGATTGGGTGCAATTTAATTGTATTCTCGCAATATAATGAGGTTCAAATTTATTATGATTATAACAATTTTATTATTCTTTTCATGTCACTATAAAGACTTTAGAACAGTGATGAAAACAAACCAAAATAAAGAGGGACAGTATATACGCAGGCCGGGAGAGGGGTACTGTCCGACTGGGATGTCAATTGTGCCCTGAGAAAATTTTAAATAACAAGACACTAAAATAGACCGCAAGATCGATTGTAAATTCGCCAAGCATCGCAGTTTGTTATGTAATGAAATTAATAATTGTAATAGGTAGGTAATAGAATACACGAGTAATAACATACAATACAATCAAAACAACTTTATGGTTTAGTTGTTACATTCAAACTACTACTAACTTCTTAGGAAGTACTTAGGATTCACAAGTAGACACGACCGTGACCAATTCAATGAGCCATCGACCTGTATTTGCTTTGTTTACATTCTGATTTATTTATTGCCACCATATGGCGGTCACATATTGCTTGTTTATAATGGAAACCATGTCCACTGCCTGGAATGGATGTTGTATACACAGGGGATTAAAAAGGACATTGCAGGACATGAGTAGAACACCATTTACTGGGAGTGAATTAAAATGAACAAAATTGGAAAAATGCTTAGAGAAATTTAAATTTTATGTTCCTTTTGAATATAGATATAGGCCAAAAAAGAATCTGGATTATTTGTAACATATTCTACGGTGAAAACATAACTTTAGTCATCCTAGATTTCTCAAACTTTTGGGGATAATCATGCACAAATACAAGTTTGATTTCCATGGGAGGAATTGGATATTTATTATTTTTTTAAGAGGGGGAGGAGGAGGTGAAACCCAGTGATTTGCCCCCACAATAATTTTCATAACATCTGGAAACTAACTGCAATATTAGTTCATGTGAAGGCCACTATTGGCATCTTCTTGACATAGATACTTCATTTGAACTGAGGATTAATGATAAAATAACATAAATATATTTATGTGTTGTTTATTTACATAACACCAATAGGATATCTGAAGTATGTTAAGATATAGCACTGAGAAAAAGTCTAGATATTGCTATATAAAGGATGGTGGCCATTTTGTAATTCAGTTTCAAAGAAGGAAGGAGGCTGGGACCTCCTGAAGTATGTGCACCAAGATGGCGCACAACCTGAACATAGTATGTGTACCAGGTTAGGGTTCAGGTTATGCGACATCTTGGTGCACATACTTCAGGAGCATCAGGGGCTGTACATAGAAGAATGATAAAAAAAATGTTCATAAAAATCTCTAAGTTTTTAAGAATCTAAGACACTGGTTGTCAACCAGTGGGCCATGGACCACTGCTGGGCCACAAGAACGTTTTCAAGTGGGCCACAGACCTATTAAAAATTGCTAGAGTTGTCAATATAGTTAGTTGAATTCGATGGTAGTAGCAATGAATGATGCAGTTTTTTATTACAAAGTGGTAATTTTCACCTAGTAATTGCTAAAGTGAAATTGTCTATTTTCGCAGAAAAAATTATGTTTTTTTTACATTTTAAATTTTGTTAAATGCGCACAATTTATTTTCTTCTGCAACCATTTGCTTTGATAGGTGCGTAAGGCGTGTTACGATTTGCAAATTTTTATAAATTCACCGTTTTAGGTGGTCGATATACGATTCATATATCTATCTAGTTTATATATCTGCAATTTATTTACAATTTACCAAGGAATTTGAAATTCTTTTGGAACATTTTTTCTTTTTTTTAAAACATGCTGTGACAAGTTTTTTTGTGTAACATTACATATTTAATTGTTCCAGTATATATTTACGTCACAGAAAATTCCCCACGGGAGATGTTACTGTAATGCCATTTTGATGTTCTGATTTGTTGAGGCTGAAAAATTTGATAAATGAGATGAAATTTATTATATACAAACCATGTAAGGGCCATATTAAAATTGAATTTCTTATATATAACCCTTGCTTGATCATTTAAGATATAAATACAGTTCCCTGGGGTACTTGTGGTTCTAATTAAGAGAAAATTTGCCCTCATGACATCTATTTGGTGCTAATGACATTTATTTGTCTCCGCGGTGCCTGCGGTTAGTTTACATGACACTGAAACGTGTCCAAAGGGTCATTTTCAACCGTTATGGGATTAATAGGAACAGTTGTATAGTGTTTGAAGTTAGTATTGTTAAGAATTATATTTTTAAAATTGACGCATGTGGTGGGAAACAGCATAAGAATAGATTGAAATTTATTTTCTCTATTGATAGTTTTATTCATACAAAATAACCTAAAAACTATTATACATTATTTGAATGTGATACAGTCTAGAACAGTCTTGTATGAGAAGCCTATGGTTATCAAGCATATTCTTACAGCTATGGGTTAAGGTGCCAAGCTAACTGGTACCCCTAGTATATACGGTAGTTAAATGAAGCTTCCTGATTGATTACTTTTGTAACTCACTTTGCACTTATATGTAAGCGTAGAATCGTAATCAATATTTCTTATTTTAGGTAGTGTTCAACTATTTTACCAAATTCAAAATGCAAGGGTCACTAATAGA
This sequence comes from Styela clava, assembly GCF_013122585.1. Classification (NCBI taxonomy): domain Eukaryota; kingdom Metazoa; phylum Chordata; class Ascidiacea; order Stolidobranchia; family Styelidae; genus Styela; species Styela clava. The sequence goes on from NW_024102640.1 coordinate 124,618, forward strand.
TGCCCCGTTTACCCTACTTCTTAGTCAATGTGAGAAATTATTTAAAATGAGTTGTTAGGAGAGGATAAGTTGTAGGAATGAAATAAATTAATGAAGTTTATTTTCCATTTTGGGAGTTTCATTCATATTTATATAGCTTACTACCTATTATACATCCTTAAAAGCCATTTGGTTTTGGTTTAAGATATGTGGTACCTGAATGGTTATCGAGAATCATCTAAGGTCTGTTGGGTAGAGGGTGCCTAGACCATTGGCACCACAGACATATGGTTATATGAAGTTTCTTGATTCATTATTTTTGTTTGGTATACTCTATGCTTGATACTGTAGGTTGAAATGTATATAGAATATATGAGAACTATGCTTACTTATTCCAGTGATGTTTCTCTTCTCTCAAAATGTAAGAAACGTTAGAAAATGGATTTCCTAATTGCAATACAATTGTATGTGGTTTATATGACCTTTCGTTGAGACTATTAAAACCACATTAGGGACATCAGGGTCGCATAACTGGGTATAGCAGAACAGTATTGAGTAGGTGATAAAAGATGTAAAATGTATGTTCGAGTGTATGGTGATTTAAATGTTACATTCTTGTGCACAATCGTAGTGCGTGTACCAGGTTAGGGTTAGACCATAATTTTATTACAATTTTCAATAGAAGCTGCCCAATGTTTTTTTTTTGTGGGAAATTTCATATGCTATCTGTGAACCCTAGACAAGTAACCATTAATACATAATAAGTTATTAATTCTGAAAGTTCTTCCTTTCTAGCTTTGCAAATTTGACATGATCCAAAAAAAAAAACTCAAAACAACTATACCTAATAACTGTGAAACAGATGCGAAACAAATTGCCGGTACCTCTTTCTAGTTGTTATTTAAATTCAATTGCCCATATCAATACATGGATCAAAGCCTCTGTTCTTACTTGTTGTGGTTAGAAGCTATTACCGGTGAAGGAATTTGACTGATAGACAAGTTATGTTCCAAGTTGTACAGGGTGACACAAATAACAGAACTCTGGTAATTTTGAGTATATTTTTGATAAAAAATAACTTTCGTGGAATGATCCTAGATAACTGTAACTTCTGGGCACTATAATACACAAATGGGAGGCCAAGAGTTAGGTACATTTTCTTCATTTTCGTAGATTTAATTAAGACACACAAATGCGGAACTTAGGTCATTTTGAGTATATTATAGATAGAACATAACTTTTGTGCTTCCTAAATTACAATAGATACACAAATAGAAAGTGTTTTTGTGTTGAATTAAATTTTCTTCATTATCGTAGAAACTTTTGGGTACAATCGTACACAAATGGAAAGTGCTTTAGTGTTGAATAAATTTTCTCCATTTTTGTAGATTTAATTAGGAAATTTATGGGTTCTATTATTTCTGGATCACCATAGGTAGGCAATGCCAGAGCAGAAAGATGTCCTTTCAATTATATCAGCTAGTATAGTTCCTTGTTAAGAGCAAAAGCCTTATAAATGTGTTGTTTAAAAAATTCTGTAATTACATTTTTATATGTAGATAGCTTGGTGTAGTTTTAATATAAGTTTACTTGAGAGTAAAAAAATACTAGGTAAAATGGCGATAGTGATTTTTGCTCAAATATGAGTCTCCTTTACTTCTAGGTGAGTGCGTGTGAATTTGCTCAGTTCTTGTAGTTCCCTTGTGCGACTTTGCTTTAAGCGAATTTTCTTAAAAAAATATAACTTCAACAATACACAATTCAGTTATGCGTATCCTCAATATAGCAAAGTGGAATTTATCAACAAAACAACATGTGCCCAGGAATTTTTGATTAAGATAAAGTATGGTAGTCTGTGGGTTACATGTTTGGAACGTGAAACGTGAAAGGGCAATTTTGGTGAAAAATCACCCACCGTGGAAATAGAAAGTATGTAAGAAAGCAGCGTTGTACCCTGTTTTGTTTGCGTACTTTGTCAACATTTTTTTGTTGTACTTTGTTAACTTTTTTATTAATGAAAGGTGTTCTAAAATATTTGGCATATCTGCGACACTTAAATAGTTTTGAAACATGGGTTTCGAACTTACAGAACCAACAGTGTTACACCAAACCACTACTATTTGTGGGATTACTATTCAAAGAACCCATAGCTGTGTCACATTAAAGTTATTCAACTATTAGTTGCTATTAACAGTTTATCAGCTACTTAATTCTCATTGTCGCCAAACAGACGGATCAAAAATAAAAGTGATGTCACAATAATGAATGCATTTTGTTCAATTGTTGCATGAGAATGACTATTCAATATACAGACTATTCTTTAAAACAAGCATGGGCCGAATATAACTAGTACTATCAAGTGTATGCCATACTTGTGCGGTATTTGAAATAGACAATTTGTAATTTCAAAAATCAAAGAGCTTTAGATGAGCGATGACATTAACAATGGCCCACGTGGCCATTTCCCATGAGAAACCGCAATAAAAAGTCTTTGAAATCAACCGCAAGCCGTTGATAGAAAGACCATTTACATGTAATGTCGCTAAGACCGTTAGAATGGTTTTACAAAATTAAAACTACCAAGTTAGGTCCATATATAAACTATATACTTCAACTACGGACCATGGTTGATTGGTAAGAAATTTACAATCAAAGATTAGGAAGTGAGTCAAATATGACTAAAGTTGTTGACAATAATATAATTATGTTTGAACATTTTCCATAAAACTTGGGGTTTAAATTTGATGGGCTGTCACTTTTTTTTGAGAGAATATACTTAAAGAAAAATCGCTCATTCAGAAATAAAAAAAGACTCATTTCTGAGCAATAATATGGCAGTCACTGAAACGGAAATAGCTATTGTGGACATATATACGTAGAAAACGAGAAAACTGATGAAAACCCATTTAAGAAAACTGTTTGTTTATCAAAGACCAATCACTGGCCTAGAAAAATTTCAAAAAATAAACAAAATTAAACTAAATGTAGCAAAGTTATAATTGTCATCTATGTTCAATCAAGGCTGGCCCGAAGTTGAGATTTAGAAGATTATTTGAAATTAGCACCATCTAGTTCAGTTGTCCAAAAATAAATCTTGCCTAAAAGCACTCCCATCTTAAACTAATACAAGAGTAACTAGTATAGAGAATACCATCACAATCAAACAAAAGAGTACACTTTTCAATGGCCATTACTATATCAAGTACGATATAAAATTGCGAAGTTTTTGCAAGCAATGGCCAATATCAAGTGCATATACAACCACTTTCAAGCAAATAGGGTACTCCCATTTAGACGGTTTAAAAGCACATATAAAACCACTTTCATGAAAAGAGGCTACTTCCATCCGCGGCCGATACTAAGGCGCATATACAACCACTTTCAAGCAAATGGGGCCAAAAGTCGCAAATGACAATGATGTTCAATTATCAAGGGAGCAGAATGATTTACAGCAGCTAATGCCAGGATGTCTAGGTCAGAGGAAGTGTGGTGTGGTGGCCTTTGGATGATTTCCAAAAGGGTAAAATAGCCAAGATTTCATGAGCATATATGAAATTGATAGGCATAGAGTCTGTAGTTAAATTTAGAGTGACAATAGTTAGATGCGGAGATAGATTCTAGTTTAGTGGTTTAGACAGGAGCGTGTGGAGTGTGTGTACCAGGTTAGGGTTAGGCCATAATTTTATTCCGATTTTCCTTATTTTAGTTCTAGGTATATTACGAGTTCGGGGACTGTCTGTGTTAGCCAAGTGAATATATCCCCTGCCCATAGATTTCAGTCACTTTACACAACTTAATGTAAAGTAGGCGAACAAAATTAGTTACCTCCATATTGGTACACACACTTCTGAAGCGCCGATTTTAGTATATATGATTCTAGTTTATTTCATGGACAGAAACAAATAGATTGAAAATAGTTTGGATCTCGCCGAATAGAAGTAAGAAAGGTACTAGAATTTCGGTGCTGTGTTATCTTTGCCCATCTCTAATTTTCTGAGCTGTTTCTTGGAATTACCTTTTCTAAGCTATCTATGTAACAATTATTTTTAAGTAAAATTGAAGTTATGTGCACTGAATGTGATGTTTTTATCAAAAAAGGTAATTATTAATGAAATGTTTAAAAATAGCTGTAAAATCAAGTGTATTTTGAGGTAATACTAAGAGCTGTCAAAATATCTGAGTTGATATGTTTTAAATAATTAAAGATTCAAATGGAAAATGTGCAAATCTGGTTTCTGGAGCTCTTTCTACTATTCGGCTATCAGAGAATTATTTCAAAATACAAAGCAGTGCTATACAATGGAGTCATGGATGTAGTTTTTCCCACAGAAAAACAAAATGGAGGTCAAAATGAGTGCATTAATAATCGGTGTGCATTGAATTCTGGAAATGTAATAGGATAACAGGAAGGAGACATCATTATTATTTTGTCTGTGATTTACCACGAAAACATGCAATCATTTTAAAAACGTTGCAGCAATAGGTCTAGGAGTCTCATCGCACACATGACAAAATTTGCAGTTATTTTTATCATTTGTATACGATTCTTATATTATGTGTACATGGATGAGGACAGATATCAAGTCTAATAGAATACTACTTGAGGGCAAATGAATCAATGCTAAGTCTTAACACAAATGTACAAACTCTCGATAATTCGTCAATTAATTAAATCATAAAAAAACTAAAATAGGAAATTTTTTTTTCGTCGCATGCAGATGCAGTATTTTTGTCACATTGAATCAAGTATGTTTGTCTGAGCAAATCTGACTTCGGTAAGATGGAACGTTACAGAAAAACATTTATTTAGTGTGCAGTAAGATTCTTGAATCTGATAGATTTTTGTAGAAAAAGGGGGGTATATAGTGTTAGAGCATTTTTACCAGATGTTTTTCAAGTATTTCTAGATTGTAAACAGATAAGGATGGCCAGGATAAAGGCCACCAAAGCCGGTAATGCTTTTCTAATTGTTTTGAAAATTACTGGAAGAAGATAAAAATATGAGAGATTGGGAGTTAAGTATGGATAGATATGAGATAAATTATGTCTGATTGAATTGGCCAGAAATAAGCTCAGTTATGAGCAACAATTGATTTGCAAAATTAGATTTTTTTGCACTTTCGCCCATCAGAAAAATTCTTCCGATACTTTAACATAGAATTTTGGCACTCCCGTAGTATGTGTACCAGGTTAGGGTTAGGCCATAATTTCATTCTGATTTTCCTTATTTTAGTTATATTACGAGTTCGGGGATTGTCTGTGTTAGCCAAGTGAATATACCCCTGCATATAGGTTTCAGTCCCTTCACACAACTCGATGTAAAGTAGGCAAACAAAATAGTTACCTCCATATTGGTCAACACACTTCTGGAGCACCAAATGTTATATAGGGAAATTTTTAATTTTCTAATTTTCTCTATGATGAGTTCATACTTGATAGAGTCTTTAAATTTCACCGACGAAAAGTGATCAAAACAAACACCTCATATAAAATTAAACCTTCCTTCAAAAGGAAACAGAACTTTAAACAACATCAGAATGTGTGGTATTTTACCACCTGTAAGCACTCGAGATCTAACAATATTTTGACTTGGGATGTATTTCAAGAAACATTTGGCGCAATATGTCCCCAAATAATTGTGTCGAAATATTCTCCAGACTAACACGGTCCATAGACGGAATATATTATTTAGATTTGGGCCATGTTGAAGCCAAATATTGTTGAAAAATTCTGTCTAATTTGGGTGAAAAATAAATTTGTTTATATTTGGTCTATTGATAATGGTAACATTACACTTACATTGACAAATTAGAAAATGTTTAAAGTTTCAATTGTTACAGGATTGGTTAAGAAAGTTAGGCGTTATAATTGTAAGTTTGAGAACTAATCATTGAGTGATATAATAATGGTAATGCCTCTTTAGTCAGTTTTTTAATTAAGCATAAATACCATATTGCAGAAATTTATGCAGTCTTTCGTAAAGTCATCATAATAATTCTTCCTAGATAAGTTACAAAATGCATTATGTTATTAGACAAGATTGCTCAGAACAACTTCACAAATACTTAGTTCAAGATAAGTTACAAAATGAATAATGTTCTCAGATAAGATTCAATAAAACGAAGTCACAAATCGCAAACAAAAAGAAGATATTTGATAAAAGAGCTACAATAGATGAACTTAGGTGTATCGTATCGCAATAGCCAATAAACAATGCGATTGACAAGATTCACAATGATGCAAAAGTAACTGTATTAGTTTTATGACATCATTTGGCTGATAAAAGTATAGATACACAAGTGTCCGTCCACTGATACGTAGTAGGCCATATATATTTTTCTTCAATGAAAATGTGATGTTTTTGTGCATAAACAGCAGGCTATATATGTTATCGAGCAGATAATTGAGCAAACAGTGCAAATGATGAGATCAAGAATGACGCAATCGTACCTTTATTAGTTCTTTAGTTACATCATCTGGCTGATAAGAATATTTATATACAGGTTCCTTAAGAAATAGTGAACCCTTATGTAACAGTAGGTATTACTTGAAGCCTTGATCAGAGTTCGGATATGGAATTCTTTACAGAGAAATGTATAATTCATAATTGAAGCCCCCAATAATCACACAGGGTGTCTAACAAATTTTGCCCAATTTTGTAACTGTTATTGCTGTGGAGTCGAGCAAGATATTTTGGACACTCTGTATATAAATGTTCTTCAAATTTTGACAAGATTAGGTGTCTGGAATACTTTTCTAAACTGGATTTTGAGTTGGCACTGCAGAAAACTTGTTTATATTGATGAAACTATTTGAAATAACCAATAAATGTAAAGCATGGCGTTCATCACGTCCTGTTACAATTTCAATTTTGTAATGAGATCAGTTCCCAATATATCTTAATCAGTTTATATTTTAATTTTAATATGTGTATGTTTGAGTCTTTTTACTCAATTAAATAAAATGATTAAGATATATTGAGAACTGACTTCATAACAAAATTTTGAAATTGTAACAGGACTTCATGAACACCTGTGTACATATTCCATGCTTGACTTTGGTATTATTGAAGTAAATGTTTGTTCAGAAGATATAAAGTAGATAGATAGAGAGATATTTTTGTGAGACATTTGCACAAATAGCAACAAGAGTCTGTAATTAGTAGAGTGTGTTGTGTAAATAACAGTAGTGCAAAGCAGGGGTTTGCAACCTTTAATACAGCAGGGCCAGAAACAAATAACTGGGTGAAACCGTGGGCCGCAAGTTTATTCAACATAGGATTTCTAGTGGTAGTAGGCATGAAAAAGGGCATTGTAATGTCATAGGCATTGATAATAAATATGACTCAGGTTTAGGCTTTGCAACGAAAAGGGAATTACTCGCACGTACCAGATTGAAAACTCATTTCGCGGCCACACACCATTCAATTGGCACCACGAGCCACACAATTTATCCTTGTGGGCTGCATTTGGCCCACGGGCCGCATGTTGCACACCCCTGGTGTAAAGTTCATAATTTTTTTTATCTGTTGTCAATTTTTGTTGCGATTTCTTGCAGGACGAAATAAACGTATGGTTTATTGTCTATAGTTTATATATACTTCAGCAATTGGAAGTAGCTATAATAAAAAGTCGTCAAATTCGTATATTGATATTAATATATGGACGTAATTCTTAGAACTAAGTTGCAAAATCAGGAATCGAATCACAAACATATTTTATGTACAGATATCTTCTACCAGTGAAATTATTATTGTAAAGAAATTGAAATTTTATTGCAGATTTTAATATTGTTCATAATGTTAAATGTAAAGAAGTAATCCAGCGTAATCATCCTTGAAATACATAGTTGAAGGACAAAGTCATAGTTCACTATATATGGGAGCACTATGACCTTGTTTTTAGTGTACTTACATAACAAATAAACGCAGAATGACAAAGTAGGATGCTGCATTACAAGGTGATGACAAAACCAAAATATCCCAACATTTCCTGTCTGAATCATCAAACACATAAATTAAGGCCAAAACTAAAATTTGTACACAGTTACTACTTTGCCCGATGTCTATAATATGATGGCTTCATAGGTAAAATTTTATAGAAAAAAAGTTAGAACTTCCTTATTTCTAGTCAGACCTTATATATTAATTGAAAAATAACCAAAAAATAAATCTGGTTGTATGCTAAGAGCTTATATAGCAGGTTGATTATTTTAATGAATATCAACGTAAAATATAAGATAGTTTTGTTATGTTTGGGGTACAGATAATTCCATGCTGTTAGTAATTGTGTTGAACTTAATATATTCCTGACTGACAGTTTTGATCTAGAGTAGGAATCTGATAAATAAAACTATTACATGTAGTGATTTTTTTACATTCCTAAATTTCAATGACTAAGGCATGATTCCCTCTATACATAAAGTATAAAATGGACCATGCAGAAATAACAAAGTTGATAAAGTGCAGGAAAAACATTGACAGAATCAGGATATGATTTTATAATTAATTTTGATATAGTTGCAAGCGTGGGTGCTGTCAATCATATTCAAATTCTGCAGGAAGCAATAGTGCTTGAAATGTGAGAATTTCACAGTTAAGGGAGAACAGAAGCCGGCATGGTAGCAAGAAGAAATATTCATTGAAAGGAATTGTATTTCCTGGTAAAAAACTATAGATTGTAGTGATACACAGTAAAAAACATTAGCTCATAAAGCTACCGGTACATAGAATTTAGAGCGTGGATTTGAGAGTGATAGATGTATGTACTGAAATTATTTAGTCAAGTGTTGAAAAATGAAAATTTTTGATTTGTTCAAGCGTCGTATTATTAAATTTACATTGAAAAAAATCGAAAAATTATATTATTAGAAAAGCATGCCATATACATGGTGTCCAAAAAGTTTCGCCCGATTTCATAGCATTACCAATTGTAAATTTGAATGAATTTGGTTGTATGAGAAATGGGGACTACAACATTCAGCATCTATAACATCCAATTAGAAACAGGTTGACTATAAATCCTTTTTAAAATTGAAAAAAAAATAACATTCGATTATTAAGACTTTATAATCGGACAAAAACTTTTTGGACACCCTGTATATATAAAGAGTCAGAAATATAAGCTTTTATCAGCAATGTATTAAAATGATAAAATGATATATATCTCCAGATTGGATTCAGTTATATCATTAAGAAATTGGAAAAGCTGTTACCCAGAATGAGTTCGACTTGGCCATATATGAAAGAGAAAATTCCCATTTTTTTAAGCTATATCACATAGCATATAATATATAGACATCCCTTTGCAAGGAGCGTAACTGAGCAAACCTCAAAGATATAAATCTCAGGTCATTGTGGACATATCGTAAGATCATACTGAGGATACCAGGTCACGAATATTCCAACTTTGTTTACAAAATACAAACGCAGTGGGCCCTTACCTAGCCTGGTCATTTTTGCTTGTGATTTATGGGAAAAAAATAAATATTTTATGAATATATATTTTAATTAAGTATTCCTCAAAAATATTAATCTCTGATTATTGTAAAAAGATACCCTATACTATGTGAGATATACACCGGATATTGGGTCATGGATATTATCACTAACGTTGTTTACAAAACTAAAATTCTCTACTAAGTAGACTGATAAAGGACATGTATCGCAAAAACTTCACTATATGTAAGGAATTATATATCATTTTGGAATTTATTCGAAATAACGATTTGTTTAGAAAAAATGGAATTTATACTAAATCTGTTTTTTTTTCATTTGCTCAATCAAAGCTTCTAAAAGACATTTTTTTTAATCATTAATACTGATTACATGATCTACCATAATTTGCATATCGAATTTGTATGAAAATAAAATTTCCGGTTTAGGATCAAAATCCTATTCCAACAGGAAAATATTAGTCTGTTAATATTAATTAGTGTCTTTAGTCTCGCCTATTTTAATTGATAATAAATTGATTCTGTCAATGTTTTAGGTTAAGCTGAAAAAGCATAGTAGTAAGAAATTGTTATAGGGTGTACATAAAGTCCGTTCACAATTTCAATTTTGTTATGAAGTCAGTTCTCAATATATCTTAACCAGGTTTGTTGATTTTTAATCAGTAATTGTTTAAGTATTTTCTTACTTCATTTAATACATGTGTGAGGGCCAAAACAATATATGGTATAGATGAATTCTCTTTGCAATTTTGAAAAATGTTAGGAGTTTAAGAACACTTTATATATAGGATAGTGTAGCACAAATAAAGGGTATTATATTAGAGAAGTTATGTTGAATAATGCTCCAGACAAATGGTTTTCAAAAAGTTGGGCGCGCCCCATAAAAGGGGGGCTAGACAATCTTTTGAGGAGGCGTGAAGCTAATTACAAATAGAATATTTGTTAGATTTGATCTCGCTCGCCTTATTTTGGATGTTTTTTGAATAAAACATACTTTCACTTTACTATCTGTTATTTGTAGCTTTTTGTCAGCTAGTTATTTTCGATTGGGGCGTGAGACTTGACAAATCCTAAAAAAGGGGGTGTGGCTTGAAAAGTTTGAGAACCACCGCTCTAGACAACCATGAGACTATTCAGGAATACTCTGTATTGTTATGTTAAACTATTTTTTGACATAGAACTGATACTGAAAAAGGAAAACTGCATCCAAATAAAAAATTCCAAATTGAAATTGGATTTCAAATTTGTGTAGAACTGCATGCTAAACACCATTGAAGGTTACTTATTGGATTAATTGAAACATTTAAAATTAAAAATTCTCACTCTGTTATCCAATTAGTACTTACAAATAATCAAGGAATAGCAAATAAAGCTTGTTACAACAGTTTTACTATTTTTTTGTTCAATTTCCTATAAATCGTTATTCAAAGCCAATTATGGTTAAAATTAGAAATACTGTAGTGTGTGTATCAGATTAGAGTTAGGCCATAATTTTAATCCAATTTTCCTTATTTTAGTTCTATTATGAGTTCGGGAACTGTCTGTGGTTAGCCAAGTGAAAAGTATTTGAAATGAACGGCAACTTAGATATTTGTTCGTGATATAGTTGATTTGTATGATTCAGAATTTTTTTTGCAAAAATTTAAAATTTCCATGTTGGAAAAATTAGTCAACTAAGACCCACTTATACGTAGGAAATTGTGAAAATATTTTAAAGTAACTGTACTTTAAAATAACTTTCAGTTGCAAATTTTGCATTCAGATTAATTAAAACCCTTTGATTTGAGATGCCTATTTTTATCTCTACTTTAAATTCTCCCAGGTATGGTTGCCCATGGTTGTTCTATCACATCTTAACCAAGGCCCATACTTGAGGGGTAGATAAATTGATAAAAATCGTTTTTTACAAAGCACAGGTCTGATTATCTACACTTGTTTCTTAGTAATTGAATCAATATTAATTTGTTGGAAAGAATCAATTACTTGCCTCATTACAAGGAGGGAATTTAAACTATACAATCTTACAAGCCTTGTAATCTGGTACATTTAGTTAAATGTCAGAGTGAAAAGATTGTTGCCATGAGAAATAGTACCAAAACAACAGTAGTGTCAAAGATAATTTAAAAAAAAAGAATAATTTAGCCAGAAAATTTAAAACAAGCATGCTTCATAGTATATGATACTGTATTAGGTTTAGTTGTCAACTTGAAAAATTACAAAGAGGGAATTCACACTATACTTTGGAAAACGAGCCTAGTGTAATGTATGAGACGATACATTTGTTCGCTTATTTTACATCGAGTTGCATGAAGGGACTGACCCCTATGGGCAGGGAGATATTTATTCACTTTACCAACACAGACAGTCCCGAACTCAGCATAGAAGTAGAATAAGGAAAATCAGAATAAAATTATGCCCTAACCCTAACCTGGTATACACACTACGGGAGTACCGACTAATCTCTGCGGAGTTACAAGCAACCACTAAAAGCAGAAAAGTTTTTGTTAACTTTTAAAGAATGCAACAAAACTTGAGAACTTTTAAAGTAGAATTGCAGCTAGTGAAATTTATTCTGAAGTTTTTCAATTTTTTTGCAAAAATAATAAACAGGGTGTCCATAAAGTCCGTTTACAATTTTAATTATGTTATGAAATCCGTTCTCAATATATCTTAAGCAGGTTTGTTGTTTTTTAATCAGTAATTGTTCAAGTGTTTTTATTTCATTTGATAGATCTGAGAGGGCCGAAAAAAATTATGGCATCAATAAATTTCCTTCGCAATTTTAAACAATTTTTGAGACTTTATGAATACCCTATATTATCCATTCTGATTAGAATAGAGGAAAAATAATTTCAGTATTTAAAATTTAAATTAAGCACAAAGCAATTATTATGAATCAAATTCAAAGACATATTGGAATAAATGGGTTTTAATAATGTAAAAATGAAATATTTTTCATTCAGATTAAAGAATTCATAATTTTCAATCAACTCGACACCATCAATGTGTATTTTGAATGCTTCCATTCAGTTAATCTTATAAGGATTGAATTCCAATTGAATTAAAAGAGTTTTTCTGTTTTGTTGAAGCTCAAAATCAATGTCTTCGGCAACATAAGCCTGTTTTTCGTGCTAATGTACTTAGCGGCTTCATTTTACTTTTAGAGATGGTTATGTGGTCAATTTAAACACTGCTGGGAGTGCTGTATCAGTATAAATAGTAGAGGTTGTATGTTGTCTTTATTTTGGGCTTAGATACAGGATAGATTGGGATTCACTGTCTTTGGCAACTTAAGCCTGTTTTTCATGTTAATGTACCCAAAGGCTTTACCTTTTAGAAATAGTTATGGTCAATTTAAATACCGGTACTGATGAGAGTGCTACAGAGTAAAAAATGAATTTTATATTTAAGTTATTTCAGATATGATCAACATAAAGATAAATTGATTTATGTAATTTTCCACATGAACTTGCCCCGAATTAAGAATGTATTCGATATTCCATATTCAAAAATATTCGGTTTTGGGCACTTCAGAATTGTGTTTATCCATACGGAAGTAACTAATTTTGTTCGCCTACTTTACAACAAGTTGTGTAAAGGGATGAACGCCTATGGACAGGGGGTATATTAACTTCGCTAACAACGACAGTCCCCAAACTAATGGAATTAAATAAGGAAAATCGGGATAAAATTATGGCCTAACCCTAACCTGGTACACATACTACAGGGGTACCCAGTTTTGGGCATCCCTGCCTAAGCAGATATAAAACTTTTGAAAGTGACCAAGTCATAGTATCTGTGATAGAAGCTAACAATGATACAGTTACCAAAACAAAATCCCAACAAAATTCCTCAAAAACACCTTTGAAGATTCCATATCAGAACATAAATGGCCAAGCATATCCCAAACTATAAGATTATATTCCCATACAAGCAAACCAATAAGGCCCTCTCAACCCTTGAGAAAAATAATAGGACAACTTTCAACTAAACTATAAGATAATATTCCCAATACAAGCATACTCAAATAAACGAGACGTAAAAGGGGCCCTCTTAACTTACGAGAAAAATAATAGTACAACTTACCAAGAACAACAATATCTATACTCAACTTATATGGGTACTTGAACCAGGACGCAAATACTTAGTCGAATTGGTGAAGGAGTATTAGGGTGTCATAAGCTATATGTAAGTTTTCTTTAGTCATATAAGGGAGGGTGCTTGAACGCAGAGGTAGTTTAATTTTAGGTCAGCGACTATTGTTGTGTTTTGAGGCCATTTTAGTTTCTGAACTTTAATAATGTTGTGTATTAAAATTCGATATTAGATTATAAAGATATATATATACTTTTTGTGGGGCTCTAGAAGTGTGTGTACTAATATGGAGGTAACTAGTTTTGTTCGCCTAATTTACATCTAGTTGTGTAAAGGGACTGAAACCTATGCGCAAGGGGTATATTCACTTGGCTAACACAGACAGTCACCGAACTCGTAATAGAACTAAAATAAGGAAAATCGGAATAAAATTAGCACCTAGCTCTCACCTGGTACACACACTACGAGAGTACCCTTTTTGTTAGGTGTTTCAACAAATTCACTAATAACAAGGCTCTCAAAGTGCAGCAACTTACATATTTGAGACTTCAATTCTATAGAGAACTAATTTCTCTAAATTAATTTGGGCAAATTACAGCCAGTGGCCGGAGTGTGTCATCCGATCCACTTTTGTCAGCTGGAATTATGACTATAGTTTTTATGAATAGAAATTTCCGTTGAAAATATCAATGAAAATAACGTCATAATGACCCTGATTGTTACATTATGCTTCTTATTATTATATAAACGTTAGCCTAGCTGTTTAACTAGTTTCATAAATGAACTGTTTTCATTCATAGTTTCATATTGAGTTTAGAGCCTCAAGCCCAGCCACCAAGTCTATTATCTGTGACTGGCCCACTCAGGAATTGCCCATCCCTGCTCTATATCTTCAATTTATAAGAGCATACTGGGTGAGATTAAAAAGATCTCGAACTTCGTCCAGTTTCCCTCAATTGTACCAAATACATTTATTTCTATTGTAGTTAATATGTATGACTAGTTGAGAGAAAATTACGAATGAACAATGCTACATTTGCCAAATTCTCTAACCATAAAGAACTCGCACTTATCTATTTCTATTCTATTTCACAGGTAGCAGGTCAAGCCTTAGATCACCAAAGATTAAATCTTCATCTCGATCTGGAAGTAAACGATTACATTTTCCATCAGTTTTCCGATCTAGCAAGCAGACGTCATCCAGTCCTGTTGCTTCAAAATCAGACTCTTTAAAAGAAAATTCAAAGCGAGGAGGAGGCAAAAACAAGCGGCCAAAAAGTTTTTACGAAGAAGAGAAAAAATCATCCCCTTTGATCAGTAAAAATTCCACGAATTTAAAAACAAAAGAAGAAACTGAGCTTGCAAAAATAAGAGACAAAACTTTAGCGGAAAAAGTGCTACAATCGGTTAAACAGAAACACACTCCGAGTAAAACAAAAACTGCTTCTAAATCACAGCACTCAACTCCACAGCATGTCCTTTACACCACGTTTGAAGATAATTCCTTAAAGTCACTTCTGCAAGATAACGAAAGCATAACTGTGGTACCTTGGAAGACTAGCAAGGGTATTCCCGCATCTCCAGGGAGGAGTATTACAAAAGTGTCTTATTGCAACTCGTGTGGCCATGTTGACGAGAAAAACGAGACTAAACTTACAACTGACAAGACCATTGTAGTTGAAAAACGTGAAAAAATACAAGAAGAAAATACTTCTAGTAAACAAACGAACAATAAAGTAAATAGGCTTAGTTTTAAAGCGAATAAAAGCAAAGCCAAGAACAACACAAAAACTGGTCAACGACCAAAAAGTAGCGACAGCCTTGAGCCTCAAAAAAGGGCGGTGTTATCGCCACAAACTTTCAAACGACGCCCACTATTTCGATCTTTTAGTGACCCATCTGCATCTCCGAGAAAAGACACAAAACCCAGAGTGTTATATCAACAAAAACAACAAGTAAAACAAGCAACAATCACACAGACTCAATCATTTTACAGAATAGGTATCCGTCGAAGACATACTGACAGCGATTTAGACAATTCAAACAGTCTTGCGGACAAAGAAATCGCTTTGTGGAACGACCAAATCAAAAACAGTGCATCAGTATTTGCTGACTCATCAATTCCAGCTCCAAAATCAAGTGACTCACATCTTTCAACAAGCGCTAAAAATATGATGCCCAAGGTAAAAAACGGGGGTGTGGGAGACATTTACCCCCTTTTAAAAACTAAAATTCCGGAGGAATATACACAAGAGGATGGGAGCGTAACATATCGCAAAGGGGTAGCGGAGGGTGTTCAAAAAATTGAAGCCGATCGGGACTCTGGGGTTGATGTTGACAACAAAGCATTGTGTCAAAACAATTCAACTGATGAAAATGAAGACTATGACATAGACAATGAAACAATGACAACCCCAGATAGTGCTCTCGAGTCATCTTCAGTGCAAGATGATTCAGAATTTGACTTTAGCACTTTAAAGCGACCAACCAAGCATGCAACAATGCCCAAACTGTCCTCAACCAATCAGGAGAAAGATGAAAATATTAAAGAGGAAGATGATGAAGGTGACAGTGACACTTTGAAAAAGGGATTTACAATATCTATAAGAGGTGGGGAAATTTAAATTTTTTTAATGCATCTGTCAGTTGCTTTTTTAATGCATCTGTCAAGCAACTGAAAATGATATCATATTTTTATGATTGATTGGCATAGCATATTCCTAAATACTGCTCCCTTATATCTGCATTTGTGTTAGTGACTTTTTCTTGAAAAAATTTAGATTATTCAGAATTGAATCAAACTGCAGTCATGCAGTTTTAGACTGATTCCGATAATAAATTACGAAATAGAGATACCATGAGTCATGAAAACGTGATCTGTACTTGAAAACCTAAACTGGCCAATAATCAACATTGACCAGAACAGCCTATCAATGTATAGATAAAAATAAGCATGAGTATTCAAATAAAATAGGTTTGAATCTCCTGGACTCTGTGTGTGTATCTATAGGGTGTCCATGAAATCTTAAAATTTTTTGAAATTGCAAAGGGAATTTATCGATACCATGTATTGCTTTGGCCCCACAGATAAATGAATTAAAAAGAATTGAACAATTACTGATTAAAAAACAACAAACCTAGTTAAGATATATTGAGAACTGACTTCATAACAAATTTGAAATTGTAAAGGGACTTTATAGATACCCTTGTATGTTTATTTGTTTCAATAAATAACAAAGTCTGTAAGTAAAGTACCAGTAATTAGAAACTACAAGAAAATGCACTCAGACAAGGTCATCTACTTGTTTATTTTGAAATTGAAAATTTGAAAGCTATGACAACACAAGCAATACCAAGAAATGTTTCAATCACATATCAACAACCAATCAAATGGTGTTTTCCTAATTTGAATTAGCCGCAGAAATCTTATTGGTTGTTCAATTGAGCTTATCTCTCACATGGTATGAAAATAGTGTTCCCAATTACAATAAATTTTAAAAAATTTCGGAATTCCCGTAGTGTGCGTACCAGGTTAGGGTTAGGCAACAATTTTATTCCAATTTTCCTTATCTTAGTTTTAATTCGAGTTCAGATACTGTCTGTGTTAGCCAAATGAATATACGCCTGCCCATAGGTTTCAGTCCCTTTACACAACTTGATTTAAAGTGGGCGAACAAAATTAGTTCCCTCCATATTGATACACACACTTCTGAAGTGCTCAGAAAAGATTATTAACTATAATAAGAATCATAAATTATTGTACATGTTGTTGAAACACCATCAATCCTTACAAATTTGAAATTAATTTATTGTGAAAGGGAACACTGCCAGCCACTAATTTCCTCATTTAACAATGTATGAATCTGATGGCTGTAATATCCTGACCAATTTCCTTGCAAAGAAATGATGAAATTGCTAGAAGTTAGGTCATTATTACACTAGATTTATCCCTGGCCTGTAGAGATCATATTATATTTGAGTTATCTCAGATTGCTATACAAAATGAATGAACTGGATGGAGGTTGGATTACAGTGATCAGTAATTTATTTTTTCACCATGCTGAAAATACGCACTATATACATACACAAATCAAAAGAAATATGAAAAAATCTCTTTTAAAGATGAAAGAAAACGCCGAAAACAAATACTGGTTTTAAAGCTTCGGCACTCTTGAAAATCGCTCTGTATTCGACAAGTTAGGAATTTGTAATAAATAAGAGGCGTATTTTTCATTTGAATTTTCCACATAACTTCATATTTTTGTAGATTGTTTCAGAATTTTGGGCGAATTCAAACAAAATTTCCCAGACACTAAAAGTTTCTGGTCGGACAAATTGCCATACCAGTACAAACATGTCCAATCTTTATATGTTTTGTTTTATACAAATTATTAATAACCCCCTTCTACCCGCCCCCCCCCCCCCCAAATAAAGTAAATGGAATTCTGTTTTTATTTGTAACCATAACAACATTCCGAATTTCAACCCCTAGATGGCAGTAAGAATACGATATTTTCAAGGAATTGTCATACAAGATCAATGCACAATCACGTAATAATAAATAGTTTTGCAGAAACGCACCTCGACACGATATAATCACGTTGGTAAAATTTAAACACAGGAATTAAGTCACGTTTCGGTATAGGGCACGAATATCAATTCTATTGATTAACTCGTTGGTTTCCTGGAAGTTTTATTGTTCACTTCCATGTTACGTCAATAGAAGAATTAAAACTAATCAGCACAAAATAGTAACGAGCATCCAGACCTTTTTTCTATCGTAGGCCACTTTGCACAAAAAATTTTGTGGCCTATTAACTTTCTCATGCATAGTAAAAACTCGGGTTGTGTACCAGGTAAGGAAAAACTTACAAAAAAAACAAATTTTATTTCACCTAAAATTAAGATCACATTGGAAATGTTTGATATGCATTGCAAAATAGAATTCCTTTTTCCCATATAACAAAAAAAACGTTTTTTCACTATATTATAATAGTTTCACACAGACACACACATATACATTTTTATCCAGTTTCAGTTGGCGTTATTCCTATCCAAAAATGTATCGCAATAATTTTGAAATTATTGCAACTCATAACAATACAAAATTTTCGGTTTCGTTGAAGTTTTTTTGCCATGCAGAAAAATTCTAATTATCATAATTACAAATACGGTACAAGATATTAAAAACTGACATCAAGCCAATTGTCGAAACTGCACGTATTCTACATCATCTATCAATCATATAATACATAAACATAATTTGGACACATACAGAGGGTCAATACTGTATTCATGGAAGCGGTGCTAGATTTCGTGCGGTAGTTTCCAAATGTGACAAATTCATTCATTTTAGAAAGGAAGCATGATAGTATTGTTGCAAATGTGTAACTGTGCTGCAAAAACTTTGTGTGCAGTAATAGGACTGGAGATTATCTTGGGATAAGAGGTCTTTATGTAAAATTAACACAGTTAAATTTGGTAGTAAGAAGGGCTTATATTTTTGGAAAATGTCTAGAGTAGCAACAATTGAATCATAGCTTTAGAACAGACATGGGCAACGTATGGCCAGGGGCCAAATCCGTCCTGTTGGGGAATTCAATCTGGCCTGCTTGATGCTGCCACAACCAACCTGAAATCAAATTTTGATGTTTTAGCTAAAAATAGCCCAAATTTGTTCAGATTGTTGTTAAATTTAGTTTTGGCACGAGGCATATTGTTTTCCACCTTTGCTTTGTCACACTGTAAATATTGTTCCTAAAAATGTAACTATTTATGTCACACATACCTGGCCCGCCAGGCTAGGTGGGCTAAATTTTGGGCCCCTGGTTCCCCCTGAATGATCTATTACTTTAATACGTTTTCATGCAATGTTTACTATTTGAATTGGTATTTCCATATTACAAAAAAGTATCTAGAAACTTGGAAAATAACTTAACTCAGAAAACTAATTTTTTAAATTTGAAATGTAATATTTAGCAGGAAAGATATATTTTAAAAAAGGTAAAAAGTCAAAAATTTTCAAAAACGTTTCTGTTATACTGTATTATAAATCATGATTTGTTGATGATGAATCATTTCAAATTTGATAATTAATAATGATGTGATAAAAAGTGCAATGGCATAAGAATACTGTAAATTATGAGATTTACATTATATTTTAATTCTCATTTCAAATTAATACAGTGTTCCCATACAAAAGAATGAAGTTAGAAATAACTAACATTTATTTAGTTGAGGGAATCAAGTTTAAACTAAATTTAAAAAGGAATTTTACATAGAAGGATAATTTATGAGATTACGAAAAAGTTAAATAATCTGCAAAAACTTTTACGTCATATTATTCTATAAATCATGATATGTTGATGAATTGTTTTAAATTTTGTGATTAATAATGACATCATGTCATAAAGTAACTTATTTTTCAAGAATTACAGTGAATTTTGAGATCATAATTGTCATATTGCAATAAAAAAAAATTATTTTGTGAACTGATGACCAAAATTTGATGAGGTAATATTTTCATGACTCGTTGAAATTTGTGAATTTCAAGGTATTTTCTGCAAAGTAAAAAATTTAGAATTTAAAAAAAAAATTTCTTGTAAGCTCGACTTACTAAACTATATGAACAGCATATACTGGGAAATAGGAAATTTCCATCGGGAATAGAAAAAGGAAACTCCTATATTTACCATTCTCTCAGAAATCGGCCATTGGTACACCATGCTACTCAGATATAGACCATACCTAATACGAGTTAAGACCAGTTTTGACCAGTTTATTCCACGAAATAATTTCTATTTGAAACATTACACATGACAGACTAATACGTCTGCATTCCAAAATTAGAATATACACCGATACGCAACAAAATTATCGTTATTGTTACATTGAGAATCATTTCGATACAAAACATGACATATTGACTAGTAATTATCGCACATTGTGCATGATTTTGGAAAATACCTCATTGATCGAGATATTTGGATAATTGTATTTATTATAGAATAGATATTTTCGATGAAACTAAATGCCAGTCTAATAATTACGAAACTCAGGGTTTATACAGGTGTACATCGATAGGATTTCTCAGTTAAAAAAAATCGTTGCCTGTGAGCCTGTTGAAATAAAACTGCAATAGTATTGTGCTGAACAGCTAAGATTCGTATTTCTGAAAACTAAAGGTACAAAGCTGTTTATATAGTACAGGGTGTCCATAAAGTTCCTTTACAATTTCAAATTTGTTATGAAGTCAGTTCTCAATATATATTAATCAGGTTTGTTATTTTTAATCAGTAATTGTTCAAGTATTTTTACTTCATTTAATACATCTGTGAGCCTCAAAACAATATATGGTATCGATGAATTCCCTTTGCAATTTTGAAAGATTTCAAGATTTTATGGACACCCTATATATAATATATATTTAGATTTAAAAAAGGTCTGTTGAGGAAAATTAGTGTATTACATACAAAAGCAGTAATTATCAAGGAATATTGAGTTAGTTTCATATCACTGAAAATTCAAGAATAAAAATACTTATACCTACATACGTTCCCCTGAAAAAAAAAACATTTTTCGTTAAAGATTACAGAAGAAAGATACCACTAGAATTTGGCACAGAGATGGCCCAAACTGATAAAGATGTCTAAGTTTAAGTAGTAAAGGTTTTGTCCCTTAGCCTACCAGTCACTTACAGAAAAGAAACGATTTTATCTGTCAAAATTTCTTTCAACTAACTGAAATATTTGGATTCCTGTTAATCAAAATTTGACCAAATGTTCAATTATTCATAACACAAAACTTGACATTTTAAGTGAATATTATCAAGAAACAGATAGAATTCTGCGCAGTAGTACATATACAGAGCTTTGTTAAAAGCAAAAAAAATGTTATAAAAATGTTGTACTGCAATCTCTGGTTGAGAAAGTTCATTAATTAATTTATCCTAGTATTTGTTCGCTTTGTTCTGTTGCGTTATGATTATTTTGTCAAGCAGTACAAATTGTTCTTGAAACCTGCTTACCAAGCATTAGGAAATAATACTCCAGCATTGTATTTGTACTTTACATTTGCTGACATGAATCAGGGGGATCTTGTTTAGGAGAAAAGTTTTAGTAAGAGCTGGAATACGTATAGGTTTTCTTGTAAAAATAAGCAATACAATATAAGATTTGAATTTATTGCCTAGTGTAATAAGGCATCCCTTAAATCGGACTTGTGCGCAAACAATGACAATTAGTTCGTTCGCTTCCCTTACGATACTGGTCAACGATTTGCCAAACAGGCACCTTGAACTATGTCATATTTTATTGGTGGTTAGAGACGATTAATAAATCAAAACGGGTAATGAAGTTTTTGCGTTTTACCTGGTCCTGATTCCTCTCAACGTAATAAATGTTATGGACTAATTAACGGCGGTATATTAAGTGAACAAAGTTCAGGGACTTGGAATTAGAAACTGATTAACAAGATTTATGGACTTGGCTATAAGTTGTCGAAGTTAGTTTTGAGGAAAACACGTTTTCCTTTTTGGAAAGAATTGTGAAAGCAACAAACTTTGGCTACATCTAAAAAATTAAGAGAATTAAATTAAATTTTATTGAGGATTCAGTTTAAAATTGATTTACCTGGGTATAAAAATATATTCAAAATATATACAATAAGGATTGACCAATGAGCATGTATGAGCAGAAATAATGTAGCAGGCAATTTTGACATGTTTCTTTCAAACTCTTGACATTTTGGACAACAATTTAAATGTGCTTTTTCTTTTTAATAGATAACGGCAAGTGGGATATGTACGCATTACTACGTCGCTTCGAAAGCGTGGAATGGGAGTTAAGTCCGGCGGAAAACATGAAACGACAAACATTAGATTTAGATAATTGTAACCTGGACTGTGTACCGGCTGCTGTGACAGAGATTGAGTATTACGCATTCAGAGGTGAGTGATGGGTTAGTTTTCATTTTTAAAAATAGTTTCTAATCTCTAGATAGGTTTGATATATTGTTCCGGTCAGCATTTAGAAGGTTAGGTATAAGAATGTATATATGGCCCCAGAATCCATTTGAATGACCTTCTCAGTATAAAGCTATTAGGCCGCCATACAGTAAGTTGAGAATAGCGATGGACATATAGTCCCAATTGGGTGCTCCCGAATGCAAACCAAGATGGCGGACATCGGAACGTAACATGGGTAACAGGTTAGGGTTAGGCGATAATTTTTTTCCAATTTTCCTTATTTTAGTCCTATCATCAGTTCGAAGACTAGCCAAGAGCCTCCCGTAGTATTTATACCTGAAATTATGGCCTAACCCTAACCTAGTACACATATTACATTCCGATGTCCGCCATCTTGGTTCGCATACTTCGGGAGCCCCCCAATTATCATTCGAATTGCCTCCGCAGTAGATGTCTGATGGGTTGACAAAAAAAAATTTCTGTTTTTAAGACAGCTACACAAGTGATATTCATGAACGTGTAACGTCGATCAAGTACATTATTTTATATCACGCAATATCATTTTGACCCGTGGTCTTCCATATTTTATTAAGTCGCCAGTCAAATTCAACAGAAATCATACTAAATTAATTTAAAATTATAATATCATATTTTAAATATATTAGAATATAATATAGTATTCGTATTCCATGGAGTTATATTTATGCTATTCTTCAAAGTTCTAATACTAAACCAAGCCCTACTTTCTACAGATGTTGAAGCTGTGAGTTTAAACCACAACAGCAAGATAGAGAATGCAGATGTGCTTGGCAAACTTGCTGATCTCCGGATAATCAACATGTGGGGATGCAATTTGAAAGCAATCCCACAAACATGGTCGAGACTATCAAAGCTGCAGGTAATTTTTATCTATATTTTATTAAGTAGGAGAGATGGCCTAGTGGTAACAAACCACTTTTTTATCAGTTCTTACAGGTCATGTCAGTAGAACTCACACTCGACATTCGCGTCATCAGTGAATGATCTAACCCAGTGGTTGGCAACCTTTTTTCAGTGATGGACCGGTAAAGCCTGACCAAAATTTTGGCGGACTACCTTTATACAAATTACAGACGAACTGATGTAATTTAATAAATTATATGCGCAAGAAAGTTATGTTGACAATACATTCTAAAACAAAGGTATAACGTGTTTCTTACGTTCGTCCTACTTAAATATTTCGTTTTTGTAGTTGTTAATTTTGAAAACCTGACTTTACATACTGGTAACAATGCTATTAGGGCATTGTACGTTTTTTGTGTCACCTTTCTGCGGACCGGTAGCAATCTTCCCGCGGACCGGCAATGGGCCGCGGCCCGGTGGTTGCCGACCACTGATCTAACCAACTGAGCAAACTGACCATATAATAAATCATGACACAGCGACACCCAGAATTAAATAAATATTAGGAAAACACTGAAAAACCTCAAATTGTTAAACAGCTTTTTACCATGATATATTGTGTTTTTATTGGAAATTTCACCTGTCTACCATGAACACGTTTAAGATCCCAAGTTATATATAAGGAAATATGCAGAAAAGCTCATTGTAACATGTCATAATTTACAAAATGAGGGCACAAACATAAAAATGCTGCGAAACCCCAAATTTCAAATATAATCTCAAAATAACTTCGCTGTAAAATTATCCTTGTTTATTTCAGATGCTGGGTCTTGGAAACAACAAAGAATTATCGAGCTTTGGTCCTTTGAAGCATTTAACAAATATTATATGGTTGGATCTGGGTGGATGCAATTTGAAAAAGATTCCTGATGTTGTGCTGAACATGATGAAATTAAAGTAAGTATCAACTTAATGTACTATAGTTGCGAATTACAAAAGGGATTTAATCACAAGTTAACTGATTTGAGTTAAACCTGCATAATGCACGAATAAATTGGTAAAAAAGGCCAGAAAGAATTGTCCGTCTGAAATAAGTGTTCCAGTGGTTTCCAACCTGTTTGACACATTCTTCACTTGGCTTATTAAGTTCCTAACTCCCTTACTATTTGTCATTCAATATTTAACATAACATTTACTCCTGATACGTGCAACTTGTACTCTGCCTTTGGTACATTTTGAACAGTTTTTAATATATGCAGATTCATCGGGAGAATTTCAAGTGTCTTTTTAAACATAAACTGTCGGATTAGAATTTAATGCTTGATGGAAAAAAATATGTGCTGAAAAGGGCCATACTGAATGACTTGGCGGGCCAGATCATGGCCCACCTGTTGCACACCTCTCCTGTACACTATATAACTAATCAGATATAAAATATTCAAACTACTGTCCCTATTGTCGTCTTTTCTTCTGACTAAAATGGAACTCTTGAAATCATTTTAAATTATTGTATTCCGTTGACTATATAAATAAATAGGGGCTCCCGAAGTATGCGCACCAAGATGGCGGACATCGGTATGTAATATGTGTACTAGGTTAGGGTTAGGCCATAATTTTAGGTATAAATACTACGGGAGGCTCTTGGCTAGTCTTCGAACTGATAATAGGACTAAAATAAGGAAAATTGGAAAAAAATTATCGCCTAACCCTAACCTGTTACCCATGTTACGTTCCGATGTCCGCCATCTTGGTTCGCATACTTCGGGAGCACCAATAATACATATCATTAACATAATCCACATTCTCTTTTCAGAGTCCTTGCTCTTGGTGGAAATCCAGGAATTGAAATCGGTGATGAAATCTGTAGTTTATGGGATTTAAAGAAACTAGGACTCAATGATTGTGAGCTTGAAGAAATACCAAAGTCTGTATTCAGTTTGATTAAGCTGACTCATCTGCATTTGGATAATAATTACATTTGGTGAGTTCTATTCTCATGAATTTTTCCGAGGTGGTATACACGTTGCTCTCAACAAGGCTCTAGCCCAGTGATTCCCAAACAGTGGGGCGTAGACAATTTTTCAGGGGCTGTGAAGCAAATTAAAAATATAAGAGTATTCGTTAGATACATTCTTGCCTGCCTTACTTCGAATATTTACATTTATTTCATTATTTACGTTCCATTCACATATTTCCAACAGGTTTGTTGGAAATAACATACTTTCACCTCACAATCTGTTATTTGTAGCTTATTGTTTGTTAGCTAGTTATTTTTAAGGGTGGGTGCGAGACTTGACAAATACTAAAAAGGGGGCGCCGCTTAAAAGTTTGAGTTCCACTGCTCTAGTCATTCATCTATTATGTTTTTAAAATATTTAAAATTAATACAGCTTGGCATATAGCTGGGTTCTTCACCCTGTGTCAAGATAGTGTCTAAGAGTATTTGCCAAAAGCAAGTCCACTCGCTCAAAGGTGAAAGAGACTAATCTCTGAGCAAAGATACCTACTGACATGACCATGGAAAAAATAAACATTTGTATATCTCTCAGGTCGCCACTAGTCAGTTCCAAAATCTTATGTCAATTGTCTGCCCATTTTTAATTAAAAATATGTTTCAAATTACCTATTTTTGATCAATTAGAACACAATTCACAAGTAATACAGGGTGTCCATAATGTCCCTTTACAATTTCAATTTTGTTATGAAGTTAGTTTTCAATATATCCTAACCAGGTTTGTTGTTTTTCAATCAGTAATTGTTCAAGTATTTTTACTCCTTTAATACATCTGTGAAGGCCAAAACAATATATGGTATTGATGAATTCCCTTTGCATTTTTAAAAAATTTTACGACTTCATGGCCCCGCTATATATTTAATGACTCGGTTTTTATAAATGTTCTCCATTTTTAGCCAAATCAATCAAGAAATTGTGCAACTGACGGACTTAGAAGAACTAACAGTTACTGGCAACCCTGGAATAACATTTCCAAAACTATTAAGTCAGTGCGACACAATACGCTGCATTATCGTGGACTCAGGAAAAGATTTGTCCCGCGTTTCTGGAACTTTAAAAAGCAGAATGCGACAAATGCCAACTGCTACAAGTCCTGTGAAGGAGCCAGCCCCGAAACCAAGGAACATGTCTTACTCTTGATGAAGAAAAGCGAAAGAACGATAAAGTAACACACTGTTAGCTCTGTGTATCAGATCTAAAGTACAGCGTAAGTTCAAAAAGATGAGCATCTGAGATATGCAACATCTGGGACGGAGGACCTCAAGGGGGGTGAAGTCCAATGAGTGTAAGAACTACTGAGCTAGGCATTTGAAAAAGATGAACCAACAAATTATATGAGATGACATTACTAGGCAGATGAGATTTTTATAATTCTTTTTAATAAAATTCTCTCTAACAGACATAGTTTGCAGACCCAACATGCCAAGTTATTTCTTTCAATTAACACGGTTTATTACCCAAAACTCAACAAACAAAGGCTTCCAATCTAGAGAAAGGGGTCTGATTAAGTAATGGTTACCGATACTTATATTTTGTGCAAAATCTCGAAGAAGTTTCAATCTTGGTCATTGGTGACCAAAAACCTCCATATTTGTTCAACATATTGTTTTATAATTTTTTTAACCACTGTGTTTATTACTGTTTTAAGTAATAATATCATTTTTGAAATTAAAATTGACAAAAGTTATTTTTTATGTTCAAAGTGAGTGAGCCAATCTACTGTCAGTGTACCAACCAGTCGAAAATTTGGAGTACTCCCGAAGTATGTGTTAAGGGTAGGGTTAGGCCCTAATTTAATTTAGATTTTCCTTATTTTAGTTCTATTATGAGTTCAGGGACTGTTTGTGTTAGCCAAGTGAACATACCCCCCGACTATAGATTTCAGTCCCTTTACACAACTTGATGTAAAATAGACATACAAAAACAGTTACCTCTATATTGGTCACACACTTCTGGAGAGCCTTATTTTATGTTCATAGTGAGTTCTCACAAGTTCACTGCCAGTACAAACAAGACAATAATTTGGCGCCACCATAGCGGGAGGTCCATCAAACTAGGCTAGGGTTAGGCCTTATTTTATTCCTATTTTCCTTTTTTTAGTTTTATTACAAGTTCGGGGACTGTATGTGTTATACAAGTGAATATACCTCCTGCCCATAGGCTTCAGTGCCTTTACACAACTTGATGTAAAGTGGGCGAACAAAATTAGTTGCCTCCATATTGGTACACACACTTCTGGAGCAACGATTTTATACAGTATGACTTATGACCTTGTCACACAGTTCACTGATATTGGTTGATTAATCAATTTATGGCGGAATTTGAATTACATCGAAGAAATTGTTTTGTTGCTTTCCTAACATGTTTTATGTTTAATATATAGTTTTATAATCAACTAGGTCACTTTTTCCTTGTTTCTAATAATACACATGTGCATTTTGGCAAACAATTCCCATGAAAATTAACAGTTCCTGCACATTATACGCATAGCTAATTATGCTCTCCAACGTTACCGGCATTTTATTTTTATATAAGCCTTCTCAAAAAGACTTTGTATTAACTGTATCACTAGATCGAGGCATCTCCAAAAAAATACAGTGGTGTTCATGCATTTAGGTATTTTTATAACACATTTGCTTTGAAGATACCATCCTCGCATATAAGTCGAGTCTGAAACTCAATAAAAAAGGGGCCGAACTAAGGGGTCACACTAAAAATTCGGATCATAATTTTTATAAATTTCACTGTTTCAGGGGGTCGACTTGTATGTGAGATCAGCTTATATGCAAGGATATATGGTATCTTAAAAGCAAATTTGTTAAATAGAATAATTTGGGTCGAAATAAATTGTAACAAATATTTTTTGTACTACTCAAACAATTTATATTAAAATTCAATGATCATATAGTTGAAATGTTTTTCCATAATTTTAAACAAATTTTTTATACACCTCAGAAAATGTATAATAACCTCAAATAAAAAAATAACTGATTTATTTTGGACCACATATTGTGCAAAATATAACTTTTTTTCTAGTTATGACACATTCTGACACACTTAAGCATCATTGAACATCATTGATTCCCATAAACCAGTGATTCCCGGCCTTTTATGGCACGTGGCCCTTTTCCAGAGGCTTTCAGCACTCATGCCCCCCCTGTTTATCATTCCAGTGGGTTGAAACCCCCTGTGGCATAACCTTATTCAGCAAGGAAATTAGGAAAAATGGGAGGTTTTCTTGTAAGTGAAAAGTAAAAAAAGTTTCGCGCCTGGCATTGTGGCCTCCTCGGTGTGCCACGAGTCCCTTTGGAACCACCGCTATATACAAATCCAGAAGCATCAGCAATTAGTAGTAGTAGTACATCGCCCGTCCCTCAGTCCCACTTGCCTATAATAACAGTTTGCATAAACAAAATAATCTTAAAATGCTGACTTAATTTGCTTCCACGTTTACAATACAAAAAGCAATTGGGTCTGATATGTTTGCCAATATTTATGAAGTTAAGTGAACCATATAGGGTAATCGAAATTTGACCTGATATGCCTGAATCAAATCATTTTCTAAACCTTTTCCAGTTATCCCCCCCCCCACCCCCCCCCTCCCTCGCCAATATATGAATACTCACACTTAATGATAAAAAAAAGGATTTTGTTCGAGGGGGCCTATTCATCTTTATCAGGACATTCATAACCAAACCCTTTTTGGCTAATATATAAGATTTGCTAAAAAAAATGAGTCTTCTTAATATTAGTGGTGGGGAACAGAATTTGGTTATAACTGTAAAAAGTCCCATTTTCTCATGTAACTCCCGAATTCCTCTTCATTTTATTATGTTTTTAAATATTGATCGTGTTATATTTTTATCTCGTTATTCTCAAAAAGTTTCGCTTTTTCTTTATTTTTTTGTTCCTATTTAAATTTATTACTGCAGTTCATTATTTTTCGATTATTTTTCTCAAAGACTTTTTGTCAAAGACAATAAAGATTTTCATGACAGAATAATGAGTATTAATTGTTATGCTGGGTCATGGACAGTCTAATGAAAGGTTCAATTTAACTGACATTGAAAAAATGATTTAAAATGAAGAGTCGTCCATTGGTATAGTAACCGAGCCTTTAGAGGTACCGGTATCTGTCTGGTGTGCATTAGAAACTTACCATTTTACAAGACGCCAAATGGAAAGAAGGAAAATGACACTCATTATATCTCATTCCAATACCCCCAATATTATCATCCTAACGTCCATCTATAAGAAAGAGAGTCATATGGATAAAGTGACACCAAATTTCTAACAATCCAGAAAAACGAAATCCTCAAACTTTCCAATTCTTTCAGCGGCCAACCCTAGTCCATTCAAAAAACTTGAGCTGAAAGAAAACTCATGCCTACAAAAACAAAAAATAACTCACTCTTTTCGCTTCCTCTGATAGCAATTTTGAATCAGTGGAGAATGCAGCTCCTCTTGCTGGATGAGGAACAGACTGAGCTCTTCCCAACAACCCAACATGATGATGATGTCCAGATGGAGAAGGATTCTGAAGATGTTGGAACTCTTCTCTCATGTAGAGAATCTCCTCTTGCAATTCCTCAATGATGACTTTCTGTTCGATTAATTTCGCCCCCTGTGAATAAAATGTTTGTTATGTAGCTTGAAAAATAAAATACTCCAAACATAGCACAAAAAACATAAAGCGCTAAAAGAGCATTTTGCAGTTTCGCTTTACGAAAACTCGCACTTGTACCTTCATGATCCAACCTTTGAGGCAAGCATATCACTACTGACAGAATCAACCAGATAGCTGTGACAGCTACTACAATACAAACAAAGCACAAAAAAGCATGAAGAGCTAATAGTTCAGGGGTGTATCAAAACCATTGTTACTTCGGAACAGTAATTTCTCCAGTACTTAAATTTGAGATAAATTGGTGACCCATTAGCCCCATCAAGTGATGAACCAAATTCAAAATAGTTTCATTTAAAAATTTGTCCTGTGAAGCTTCCAATAGATATACGAAAGTACGAATTTATCCAATGTCAGGCTGACTGATGGAGCTGAGCTTAACTAAAGGGTCCAGTTAAAAACAAACGAGAATATCGCTCAGAGACCGAAGACTTATCGATCGAAAGTTAGGGGATCCCCCAAAACAGCCATCTTACTCCATAGTGACACCTTGTGTCCCATCAATAATTAATCAATAACTCGCTAATTATACGACATAATTCGCCCAAAATCAATAGGCTTCTGGTCCAAGATATGATGAATGCACATGCAAAATCTGGAGCAGATTCAGTCTTGCTTTCGTGAGATATCGCGTGCATCTAACAGACAGACAAATACCTATCAACATACCTACCGATTAAAATCGATAAGTAACTAGGTATTTTCATTGGGAAGCAGAGAAATACAAATTTTGGAGTCTTTAAAAGGGGCAACGTATCACGAAAGTTTGAGAACCACCAGTTGTAAAGGCAGGAGAGTGCAAAATTTTTTGTCGATAGGCTACATAACAGACTTCGGGCATCTAGCTGGACCACACAAAAAATTTAGCGGAAAACGTGACAGAAGAGAACGTGGCTATATTTTAGCTTTACAGTAATAAATGCACCAGGCAAAAAAAGACAAAAACTTTAACGCAGAGAAAAGAGCAAAAAATATCATCTATTTTTATCCATGTGAGCGCCTCTTTAATTAAACATTAACTGCCGAATTCAATTTTATGCTTGATGGGAAAAATCTGAGTGATGACAAGGGCCACACTAAATGGCTTGTCGGGCCGGGTGATGGGCCATTGCAGACTCCAGGGCATTTAAACCATTAAATATAAATTATTCATCAAACCTGCTGTTCTCTTATCTCTTCAGCCATTTGAAGAGTTTCCTCTCTATCTCTGATTTCATCTTGGACTTCAGATAATGCTTTACCAAGTTGATCAATCTGTTAAAATGAGGATAAGATAAAACAAGAATATAAACATCATAAAAGAAGATAAGGTTAAGAGATAATGCCTTACTAAGTTGCTCAATCTGTGAAAAAAAAGGTAATTATCTTATCAGAAGAAGATACAATCAAACAAAGATAAATATCTTATTCAACAGAGACAATATCAAACAAAGAAGATAAGCCCAAGTACAGATAACCATTTTATGAAAAGCTGATAAGACCAAAGTGACCGAACATAGATACACATATTATCAAAAGAGGATAAGATCAAACTGGAATTGGGATAGGATTTACATATTTCTCCCGGGGTAAAGGAAAGACGATAAGACGGCTTAATCATATGATGAACCTTGTGTGCTGTTTCCAATTCATGTTGTCGGGTATGGGATTAGTTAGCCAGTTATTTGTTTTCAGATGCATGGACTTGAGAGTAGCGGAAGTCGTAACCGACCCCATGGCGGCGAGGAGTCCAGTAGTTCTCTTGCACATAATTATCCCTGCATGGGATTCGAACCACGCAGGGTAATCAGATATGCGGTATTCCAAACGCTTATCCTAATTCAGATTTTTATAGAACAGAAGTCAAGGTAAAAAAAATTTACAAAACGAAAGAGTCAGCATTCTCAATAAATTCCATCCCAGAAATGAGTTCTCTTGTTTTTAGAAAGGAATGAGTCATTCAGAATTCATTAAGGTTAGGAACCCAGGATTTCCTGGGCAAGAAAAATTGTTGAAGACTCATTGAATGCTCCTCTCCACGGAAATCTTTAGTAAAAGGCGAAAGATTTATGCGTGTAATGAAGAGAAACCAGAGTATTAATGATTGAAAACATACAAAATTATATACCCAATTTAAATAACCTAACGTTTGTGGTGTAAGTAGATAATAATAAAATAAATAAAGAACATCCCAGATTTGCTTTTTTCTTTTTGTTCTCTCACTCTTTGCTCATAATAGAAAAAGTGAGAGAATGAGGTAGTGCAAATAAAAAAAAGAGAGAGAAAATATTGCCATGCATGAGTTCTTTTAAGAGAGAAGCACCTTTCTTTGCTCTTTGCAACTGATGACATTTTGCCAGCCCTTTTAACACCAAGTCATTACTTATCATAACTAATAACCCATTTCAAACAACACTGTTTTTTTTTTCTACTTTCAAAGGGTGTGGGATTTGTGAAATTAGATCTGTATGAAATGCAGGTAATGATCACATGAAATCTGTGTTAAATAGCATATAAAGACATACAGGGTTGCAGGGGTATTGTCATGAATTTTCAAGGTGAGGGAATTTTCAAAATTTCTAATTGCCAAGTCGATTGTAACAGCTAGCAGGTTCATTGGGTAACATGGTTTTCAAAAGTCATGGGGGTCTAAAAAGCGCTTGAAGCTTTGAAAAATTGCTATCTATGATACAGAAAATGATATTTTTTTAAATTCAAAAAGGGGGGTTTCAACCCTGAAACTCGCCCTGGCTATGCCCCTTGCAGAGTGGCCAAAAATCAAAATTCAGGTGATTTGGAACTTATTAGAGCTAGCACGAGTTTTGTGTAAAGTGTCCTTGAATATTGAAACTTTCCGATACAATCAAACACAAATAGTTAGATCTCATTCACAGTGGAAATGCCTGTTAAAATAAGAAACCCAAACCCACCTGGGCGTCTTTAGCTGCAAAAACCTTATCATCAGATTCCAGAGTTCTTCTATACTCTTCTAGTTCCTGTTGTATCCGCTCATCTCGAGACATAGAAGCAGAGAAACTTGCGTTGAGATTTTGTTTGGAGAAAGCTGGGAGTTGAAATGAGATAATAATGAGGAAACTGAACTAATAAACAAGTGGACATGATGGCCCTAATCAGGGTTTTTCAGGCTCAGTCTCAGTCCCTGGCCATGGTGGAGTTCTCTTGTTGGCTTTTTTAATATTAAGATATGACAATTAAAATAACGCGCTATAAAATCGAAAGCAAAGGTACAGGAACTGAAGTCAGGATAAAACAGGGTAAAAAAAAAAAGAAAGACTTGAGTCAGCATTCCCGAGATAAATTCCGTCAAAGATATTGGAAAAATCTAGCAATCCTCTCACATCTGGCAATTGCTCAAATATAATAGCCAGCTCCATGAGGGGTCAAAAGTTCAGTTTGAAGAACCCTGAACTAGGAAGAAAAAAGCAGTATTAAGACCCAGAGAAACAGCTCCCTTTGCTCATGAAACCCAAAGAACCAGCTCCCTTTGCTCATGAGACCTAGAGAACCAGCTCTCTTTGCTCATGAGACCTAGAGAACCAGCTCTCTTTGCTCATGAGACCCAGAGAACCAGCTCCCTTTGCTCATGAGACCCAGAGAACCAGCTCCATTTGCTCATGAGACCCAGAGAAAGAGCTCCCTTTGCTCATGAGACCTGAAGAACCAGCTCCCTTTGCTCATGAGACCCAGATAACCAGCTCTCTTTGCTCATGAGACCCAGAGAACCAGCTCTCTTTGCTCATGAGACCCAGAGAACCAGCTCTCTTTGCTCATGAGACCTAGAGAACCAGCTCCCTTTGCTCATGAGACCCAGATAAACAGCTCTCTTTGATCATGAGACCTAGATAACCAGCTCTCTTTGCTCATGAGACCTAGATAACCAGCTCCCTTTGCTCATGAGACCCAGATAACCAGATCTCTTTGCTCATGAGACCTCGAGAACCAGCTCCCTTTGCTCATGAGACCCAGAGAACCAGCTCCCTTTGCTCATGAGACCCAGAGAACCAGCTCTCTTTGCTCATGAGACCTAGAGAACCAGCTCTCTTTGCTCATGAGACCCAGAGAATCAGCTCTCTTCGCTCATGAGACCTAGAGAACCAGCTCCCTTTGCTCATGAGACCCAGAGAACCAGCTCTCTTTGCTCATGAGACCTAGAGAACCAGCTCCCTTTGCTCATGAGACCCAGAGAACCAGCTCCATTTGCTCATGAGACCCAGAGAACCAGCTCCCTTTGCTCATGAGACCCAGAGAACCAGCTCCATTTGCTCATGAGACCCAGAGAACCAGCTCCCTTTGCTCATGAGACCCAGCTCCATTTGCTCATGAGACCCAGAGAACCAGCTCTCTTTGCTCATGAGACCTAGAGAACCAGCTCCCTTTGCTCATGAGACCCAGAGAACCAGCTCCATTTGCTCATGAGACCCAGAGAACCAGCTCTCTTTGCTCATGAGACCCAGAGAACCAGCTCCCTTTGCTCATGAGACCCAGAGAACCAGCTCCATTTGCTCATGAGACCCAGAGAAAGAGCTCCCTTTGCTCATGAGACCTAGAGAACCAGCTCCATTTGCTCATGAGACCCAGAGAACCAGCTCTCTTTGCTCATGAGACCTAGAGAACCAGCTCCCTTTGCTCATGAGACCCAGAGAACCAGCTCCATTTGCTCATGAGACCCAGCTCTCTTTGCTCATGAGACCCAGAGAACCAGCTCCCTTTGCTCATGAGACCCAGAGAACCAGCTCCATTTGCTCATGAGACCCAGAGAAAGAGCTCCCTTTGCTCATGAGACCTAGAGAACCAGCTCCCTTTGCTCATGAGACCCAGATAACCAGCTCTCTTTGCTCATGAGACCTAGAGAACCAGCTCCCTTTGCTCATGAGACCCAGATAACCAGATCTCTTTGCACATGAGACCTCGAGAACCAGCTCCCTTTGCTCATGAGACCCAGAGAACCAGCTCCCTTTGCTCATGAGACCCAGATAACCAGATCTCTTTGCTCATGAGACCTCGAGAACCAGCTCCCTTTGCTCATGAGACCCAGAGAATCAGCTCCATTTGCTCATGAGACCCAGAGAACCAGCTCCCTTTGCTCATGAGACCCAGAAAACCAGCTCCCTTTGCTCATGAGACCCAGAGAACCAGCTCCCTAAGGGGCCCCGAGAGTTCAGTTTGAGGGGGATATCAAAAAAACAGTAATCAAGACTTACCCAGGCCATTCTTTGAGACAGACTCCAACCACTTCTTAATATTACTACTGTGTGTTTTATTGACGTGTTTTCCAGCACAAACTAATTTGAAATGCTTCGCTGCTTCTTCTATGTGTTTCTTGTATAATCTACAGTGGGTTTGCAACTCTTCGACTTCTAGTTCAAGAATCTGAAATAGAATTGTTGATATTTTGATGAAAAATAACATTCAGCAGGAAACTTGGGGTATTTCTAGTAGACCAGACAGTGGGGCAGGGCCGTACCCAGGATACTGTCCAGAACCCCCCTTTTGAAATGTAAAAAAGTAATTTTCTGCATCATATATCATTGCGGTGTTACACAAAAACTTCAGAACTCTTGCCGTAATCAATTTTTCAAATTTGAAGTATGTGATTAGAGTACTTTGCAGTAATGTTGCTATTTATGAGCAAGTTAACTTATCTCAACTTATCTTGTTAATCTGGATTAAATACAAGATTGAAGCAAAAACATTTACATAAGTTTGTAAGCAACATATGTACCAGGGGTGTATCCAGGAGTTCAGGAAGGCTTCACAAATTTCCAATTGCCAAGTTAGACCATAACAGCTAGGACAGGGGTTCCCAAACTAGGGTTCGCAGACCTTTTGGGGTCTGTGAAGCACTTTCAGAGGGTCCGCAAAAGAAATCTGTTATATGGCTCATAGTTTGATAATGCAAGAATTAAGCGCTTAAATTTGCAAATAAACATTTTCGATCACGCTGCCCAATTATGATGTTACAGAGCTGTGAGCCTGTGATATCACAGAGAGAGTTCAATTGATGCATTACAAGTTGATGACTGCAGAGAGGTAGCTGACGGTGCCTTTTTGCACACTTGTTGATTTTTCACTATACCATACGGCGCATTTTTTTTTTGTTTCGATCTTTAAATGTTTTATTTTAGTGCACAAGACCGTGAATCATTACAAAAACTGCAAGAGGTCCGTCATAGAATTTTTTTTAAAAAGTTTGGAAACCACTGAGCTAGCAGGTAGGTAGCGACGAAATGTGGGTTTTCAGGTCTTGAAAGGGTGCTCCCGAAGTATGCGAACCAAGATGGCGGACATCGGAACGTAACATGGGTAACAGGTTAGTGTTAGGCGATAATTTTTTTCCAATTTTCCTTATTTTGGTCCTATTATCAGTTCGAAGACTAGCCAAGAGCCTCCCGTAGTATTTATACCTAAAATTATGGCCTAACCCTAACCTAGTACACATATTACATTCCGATGTCCGCCATCTTGGTTCGCATACTTCGGGAGCCCCCTTGAAAGCGTTTCAAGTTACAAGAAATTGCTCCGTATGGTACAGAAAAATGCTTTTTCCAACCCACATAGCCACCCCCTAATCTGACCAATACTGAAAATGTAGTACTATATCATCAAAATAGCTGGATGGAGAAAAAAAAATTCGGGGCTCCCGAAGTATGCGAACCAAGATGGCGGACATCGGAATGTAATATGTGTACTAGGTTAGAGTTAGGCCATAATTTTAGGTATAAATACTACGGGAGGCTCTTGGCTAGTCTTCGAACTGATAATAGGACTAAAATAAGGAAAATTGGAAAAAAATTATCGCCTAACCCTAACCTGTTACCCATGTTACGTTCCGATGTCCGCCATCTTGGTTCGCATACTTCGGGAGCACCAAAAATTCTTTTTCAATAAATTGGATATGCTATGCCAAATCCCGAGACAGTTTTCAGTGTAATCATATTAGAATTGAATTTTTATAATTTCTGGAAAGCTGAATATTCTACCTTTTGTTTTTGCATTGCAATCTCTCTTGTTGTTGGTCTGCTCTGTAACTGTTGTTTCAATTCTTCAATTTCATCTTGAAGGTCTTCAATCAAAATCTATAAAAAGTAAATATAAATATAGTGAAAATAATTGACACAGAAATCTTATATGTATCGATTTGCTAAATTTTTTGGAGTTACAGAAAATATGTGGACCAAGATGCCACACAACCTGAACAGAGTAGGTGAACCAGGTTAGGGTTATCAGGTAGTGCGCCATCTTGTTGCACATACTTCTGAAGCGCCCATCTTTTTTACAGACAATTTATCAATATATTCCAAATTTTCACTAGGATAAATATGAAGTTATCTTTAATTGCAACAAATAATATATCTTTTTGCACATATTTTGACACCCCCTGGCATTCAGTCAGGATAGTCTGCCATCTTTTCGCTAAACCCTGTGCTTAGCTATAGCCTATAATGCAATTCAAGAGTCCTGCTGTATGTTAGTGAGCAGCAGGACTCTCTTGAAGGCGTAACCTCTACTGATAGTTATCGAATATGCTCTTTTTACCGCCCAATCTTGATTAAGGGCCTGTTTGAATAGCCGCCCGTGTGAACAGGACATAAAAATAAATAAGGGCCGGTGCTTGAATACCCGCCCGATGTAAAAGCTGATTTTTCAGTGGTAGAGAACAATAGGAAATAAGAAGCGCTCTTGTCACAACGCTGTTGAATTTTAAGCGCTGGTAGATAACACTCACGCCTTAAGCGTCCAATTACATAACAGATAGCATTGATTACGTAACACCGTGGTTCTCAAACTGGGGGTAGCGACGCCCAAGTGCGTTGTTTCAATACTGATAGGGCGTCGCAAAACTTTTCTTTATTTGCAGATTTGTACCTGCGGTGCGTAGAAAAAGTCAACATTTTCGTTATTCTCATTTAAAGCATACTTGAGAACTGGAAATGACAATATCAAATATTTTTTTTCAAAGATATCGTAATTTTTGTGTATAATTTTACTTTAAAAAAAACAAGCGCCCGTGCTTGAATAAGGGCCGGTTTGAATAAGGGCCCAGTTAGTGAGTTTGGTTAAAAAAATATGGGCCCGGGCTACAAAACAAGCAAATACGGTATATTGCTTTTTTTGTTGACTTTTTACCATTAATTATTGCGAATAAACTAACTGACAAAAACCTGTTGAAACAAAACTAGGTTTTTGG
Organism: Styela clava; assembly: GCF_013122585.1. NCBI lineage: Eukaryota > Metazoa > Chordata > Ascidiacea > Stolidobranchia > Styelidae > Styela > Styela clava. The sequence goes on from NW_024102640.1 coordinate 162,878, forward strand.
TATAGAAAAACAGGCGGCCACAGAGTGTTGAAAGTCTTTGAAAGGGGGCCGTGAAAAATGTAACTTCGAGAACTGCTGCACTTGCCCATCACAACATAAAGAAAAACGCTTTGCGGACTTCCCTGCCGGCACCCACCAAAACTATCACACATGGGCCTCGGGCCTCTGGATTTTTTATTGGGTTTCACTCCACCAAAAAATTGAAATGAACTGCCCTAGGCCAGGGCTGCGCAACTATTTTCACCAAAAGTCCGTTTAGAAAACTTCAAAATTACTGGGGTCTGGACATTACAGAAAATTTATTTCATTAAATAAACGAGCTTCAAATGCAATATGAATGGCTCGCAATTATGGACACAAATGTCGCACATCTGTAGCTGTGTATTTAAATTGTATCAAAATCATCTAAAACTATAACACGATGCTTGTGCTGCCAAAATAAACATGCAGACGCGGTCCAAATTGAATGGTGGAAAGGTCCGCCAGTTGAGTAGCCCTGCCCTAGGCCACTGCCCCACAAAAATCCGCTCTTCACACTTCACTGTGAACACCCACCTGTTGAGGATCTCTGTTTACCACTGGTTTATTGGTGATATTCTTGGCACGATTTGCGTACTTCAAAGCATTCAATGTTTCATCAAAACTTGTTGAAGACGGACTTATGCAGGTGATCATGACTGTGCGAGCGTTCCCTCCAAGTGAGTCTTTCAGGACTCTGGAAATACAAAGGGTTGAAACTGATTTGGGTGGCAAAACAAGTTTTTCATTATTTCAAACATTAAAAATTCTCGTCCCTCCCAAATTGTAGCTCTTCACATACCACTTTAAGGACTCTGGAAATAAATGGACATGAATTACAAATCGAGATCAACTCAAATCTTATGCCCATTCACAGAACTGAAAATTCTTTATTACTGCGCCACAAGAAATACAAAGAAAATACAAAAGTATCTTGGTTATGGCTTCCTACGGCATCCAAATTCATGTGTAGAAGTTTAAAAACTCGAATTTGATTACCTCCAAAAATGCTAAAATCCACCAGCTATAGAAGACATTTGACTTCCATGATAGAAATATGGTAGAATTTTAATTTACCTTGTAATCTTTGAGTCCCTGTAAGGCACGTGTCCAATTTTCTTTTTCTTCGGATCACTCAAAGCACTGATAACATTTCCCAAAGCAAGAAGCCCAGTGTTGATTTGAACTGACTCTTTGAACCTATGAAACAACAAATGTGATAGATACATAAATGGGATGAAAATTTGAAGATGGATAAGATGTTTAACATTGAAAACGCTCTTTAAATAATAATAAAGTTAAAACATACAGTATACATATAATTCATTTAAAGCGTAAATTCTAGATATATCAGTAGTAAATCTGTATAGATAGGGACTGAAGTAGCTGAATTGCTAGTATCACATGATACTGAAGCAAGAAATGTATAAAAACTAATCCATTTAATAAGATCTCCTTTGTGAACTGTTTTGAGAATTAAAACTACAATTTTATTTCAATTTTTGCAAAATTATCTATTTTCCTGTTATGAAACTGCCTTAAAATATTAGATATTAAAACATTTTTGATAAACCCCACCTAATGCAAAGTGTAATAAATTGGTTAGGCAATGTCGCACCAGAAAGATCCAGGTCTTGTAAAGATTCTTGTTCAAAGCAAAAAGCGCCAAACGAAAAAATATTAACACTATAACAAACCTCTCTCCAGTATTCCCAGTTCGATTAGCTCTTTCTGAGCCAGCAAGGTCAACGAAATGAAACTTAGCTGACATTACATTCTGTATTTTCTCATCATCAAGATCATCTGAATCCATCAATCCATTCATGCTATTATTACTGTTGTTTGTGTTCAAATTTTTAGGTCTCGGTGTGCACGGCCATGTCTGGTAATGATGTAAAGAAAAGCATAAATCTTGAATCAGAAAAGTGGTAGGTGAAAAAGAGGTTTAAGTGGGATTGGATTTACATATTTATCTCGAGAGATAGGAAAGCCGATAAGACGGCTCAATTATATGGTGAACCACGGCATCTGGTCAGGTCACCAGTCCCTGTCGAGTATGGTTAGCTAGTCAGTTATATGTTTTCCGAAGCATGGACTTGATGGTGGAGGAAGCTGTAAACAAGTGGTCGGCAACCTTTTTTCAGTGACAAACCGGTAAAGCATGACCAAAATTTTGGCGGACCACTTTTATACAAACGAACTAATCACCTTTGTTTTTGAATGCATTGTCAACATAAATTTTCTTACGCATATAATTTATTACATTAGATTAGTAGCTGCGTTAGAAAATTTATATTGACAATACATTCAAAAACAAAGATACTATTCACGTAACGTATTTCTTACGTTTGGCCTACTTCGATCTTTCGTTTTTGTGTCACCTTTCTGCGGACCAGTAGTGACTTTTCCGCGGACCGGTAGTGGGCTGCAACCCGGTGGTTGCCGACCACTGCTGTAAACGACCAGCGGTTACAATAACAGGGGACATGTGATGAACTATCAGTTATTGGCCTCTTTTTTTATTTAAAACGCCGGACCCCCATGTGACCTTTGCAGGGGAGTTCAAGAGTCACCTCCTCAAGAGGGCTGGGGAATGGGGATCCAGAGCTGAAGCCAATCTCACCAAAATAGATAGAGCTGAAACTGTAGGTACCAGAAATTTTAGCGTTTCCAGCTGCCTATAAAATCTATCTCTTTCAACTCCAATATTAATAAACTGTTACACAAGACGCAGAGCAGCCCACAATTTAAAATTCCAGAAAACCCATGTACACTAAACTACAATGATAATAACTTTCCTTCCAATCTCTTGCTTTGTAATAAAACATTCATTCTACCTACATAACCCAAGGCTATTTGAACCATGGCAGCCATAAAAGCAGGCAGTGGGCGAACAAAAGTACAAAAAGGAAAATATTAGCTACATATGTTAAATTATTTATTATTGTTCATGACGGTATTTTGAATGCGCATGAAATATGCATGTTGAAGTAAATGCAAATTTTATTTTGCTCGTAGGGTGCAATGCATTAATATAGAGAAATTGGGTAAGCAATTACATTGTTAAAAAAATAGTGAACCATACTGAACCAAACCTGTATCATATGAATAGTAAATATTGCATGAGATCTGCTTGATAACTCATTCATCTGTGTCGCCCCAGTGTGACGAACTGCGCTGCCCTTCTGAAGTAAGCTCATGACTTCGTCAGCTGTGGAACAATTCTCCTCTCTTGCCCCGATTATCACTGAAATAAATATTGAAGATGAAATAGCAACAAGAGAAAAATATTACGCAGTTCAAGGGTCTTGATGCACATTAACACAAATGATCTCTGTAACGTTTCATCTGACCGAGGTCAGACTTCCTCAGACAATCTCCGACTTTGATCAGACAAAATGTTGCAGAAATACATTTATGATAGTGTGCGGCAGGATTCTAGTATAGCATTGTATGGCCATGTTTATTCTTGCTACAGCATCCTTGCATTATACACATACAGATACACTAGTATAAATGCATTGAGGAAGGATAGGGACAACCAAACTCATAATTAAGAGAAAAAAGATAATAAAGCAAAGAGCAAACATATAACATATATCAGTCAGCAATTCGAAAGACTATACCCCTGGTTCTAAAAACATTAAAAAACATTGATTTATGGAGATGATTTATTGCCTATACCCACTACCTCAATTTGGTCAAAAAAAATTGTATATGCAATGCTGCAAAGCTGTATAGGCAATGTAAGAAAGATATCTAATGAAAATAGTAGATCTTCCTATATTAGTTGCAAAGATTTTGCTCATGGACAGAGAACTAGGGATGGGCAATAAAGAATACCGAATCCGGAGGGTTTAAATACCAAAATATTCGAATCCAACAAGATCCGATAACAGGATTCGGTTTCCGCCTCTCCGGTGCCATGCATCAATTTTTGTATTTCGGGTTTCTAATTTATCAATTGAAGACGCGCGTTTTTTCTCGCAGGGAGATCTCTCTCGTTTATTTGAACTTGCGTCTGCTCTCAAAGAACCCTTAAAATCGGTTAACATCAAACACTGTAATTGTAATCTCAATTGGCGTATTCTAGACAAGAAGTCGGCGAAGTACACCTCATGGCGAAGACTCGTTATGACACAATTTTTGTTCAACCCGAGCATTTTTTCTCGCATGGAAATATATTCTAGACTAGTAAATTATTCTACATTGCTCATCCCTACAGAGAACCTCGGCCGAAGTGAGAGTGTGAAAAAGCCGTATAAAAAATAATCGCCCCCTTGACTCAAGCAATTATTTACCAGTGTTCCCATTCTGATCTTCTCTGATATGAACATCTTTACATTTTTGAAGATCAACTTCCAATAAATCTCGGACTTCTTCTTTATAGATTTCAACATAAGAAACCTGGGTGGTGATAAACTAATATTAGAAATATAAAATTGTGAGCATGAGGGGCTAGCGCCGAACTCAACTATTGTGTCCGAATTTATATCCCCTTTACATATTAGTAGGTGCCCATTGAGTCTTATTATTCTGAGTGAAAACATCAAAAAATAAAATATCATAGCCATGCACCAATAGTTAAGTAGAATTTCCTAGGTATTCAAAAAAAAAGGAAGGCAATGAGATAAACGGCTTGGGTTAGGGGCGCTCCAGAAGTGTGAGTACCAATATGGAGGTAAATAATTTTGTTCGCCGACTTTACATCAAGTTGTGTAAAGGGACTTAAACCTATGGGCAGGGGGTATATTCACTTGGCTAACACAGCAGACAGTCCCCGACTCGTAATAAAACTAAACAAGGAAAATCGGAATAAAATTATAGACTAACCTTATACACATACTACGGGAGTACCAGGGTAGGCATATAGCTAACTATTGTCCAGTCACAATGACCTGTCTAGGTTTGGTATGATTATAAGAATAATTACCACCTTTTACATAGATGGACATGCAGGGGGAGGCATAATAAGAAATTTGCTCAAAATAAGGTTAAACACCCTCACTAATAAGTAAAAGACTCTCCAAGTAAAGTTTTGGGTGTGCTACACACACTCACAAAGAAGTAAGAGACTCCTCCCCGACTAGAGTTTGGGTGACTTACACACACTCACTGAAATGTGAGAGACTCCCCGATGAGTAAAGTTATGGGTGACCCCTCAAAAATCTGCTGGAATATTCCAAGAAAGACTGTGTTCACTGTTCATAGCTTGAAACAACATCAGTGACAACTAAAACTCAAAATAACCGCGGCGGTGTGGCTCATCGTGCTAAGCGTTAGTAATACGCTCGCCACAGCATCTCTAATTACTCTGCGTGGGTTCGCAGGTTCGAATCCCATGCGGGATGGTTATGTGCGAGAGGATTGCTGGACTCCTCGCCGCCGTTGGGTTGTTCATGTAACCGCTGGTCGGTTACGGCTTCCTCCACCATCAAGTCCATGCTTCGGAAAAACAAATACCTAACTAATCCCATACCCGACATGGAATGGTAACCGAACGAGAGGACGTGGTTCGCCATATGGTAAAGCCGTCAAATCGGCTTTCCTCTCCCCCAGGATAAATATGTAAATCTTATCCTTATCCTAACCTTAATTGCATGGTCAATATGTTTTCTTCCTGGTGATTTAATCTCAGAAAACATCTCATTAATAGCTCTTGGTATAATTCCTTGTTCATCCCTCGTTATGTTTGCAGGATTGCTCCCACCGATAGTGTATGTCTTCCCTGAACCGGTTTGACCATACGCGAACACTGTAGCATTGTAGCCTTGAAAACAGCCATCAACCAGAGGCTTCACAGTGGTTTTATAGATATCCTGAAAGTACGAGGGAAAGATTTGAATTCAAATAATAAGAAAATGGAAAGCTGAACATATAGCTACCCAGTGATATATCCAGGGTGTCCATAAAGTTCCTTTACAATTTTGATTTTGCGATGTAGTCAGTTCTCAATATATCTTAATAACCAGGTTTGTTGTTTTGTTTGTTTGTTATTTCCTGACAGTTGCAGAGTGGTTCAGAAACCGCTGGTCTAGCACCAAGTCATGTATCTCAAACAAACGATCAGTAAACTACCCTCACAACAGACATGTAATGACAAACCGCGAGAAAACCCTGGTTTACCATATGAGTCACTTACTATGCTATATATCCTACACTACCAAACCAGCATTAGCACATGCTAACAAGCCCAGAAACTTAGAAATATCTAAAAAGTTACTTATCAACATACACAAAAAGTGAATGCAAGTTTTATTAACCAACATAAAATAAATTTGAACCTGTTGTTTTGTGTTCCACCAATGCAAATGATCAAAAGTGAAAGATCTGTCTTTTCCAACAAGAAGTTGATTCTTGGAGTTTGAAACTTTCTTTACACAAACCTGAAAAAATAAAAATACTGACGTCAATTTATTCTTCGAAAAACATGAGCTTTAAAACTAAGGAAAAATAGTTATATGATATGTTATGCCATATTTCCCATATGCAAAGCTTCCCTTTCTGCCACACTAAATCTGTTGGAAAAGTGTCAAACCACCTATTATCTGACTGGGTAGAATTACAATTATATGTAAGGCCATATATAGTCATGTTATATCTATGGAAAATATTACACCCAACCAGAATAATCATGATGATTAGGGGACAGTTTCACCTAATTTGCCATTTGATATGTTTTGACCTTGAAAGAAAATAAATGAAGCCTATTGGACGGTGACCGTACATTTGAACCCATGCGTATATCCACGGGTTTAATCTATATGCGGGTGCTAAAACCCATGGGTTAGGGTTAGTATGGGTTTAACTATCCGTGAAACAAAAAAAATTCCATAGGTGCAATAGCATACAGGTGCAATTGTCATGGGTTCAAATGTACGTGGGTTCAAATGTAATGAACCCTATTGGACAGATATAAGAAAATAATTTCAGAAAAGTTGTAAACATCTTTAATTCATCACCTGGTGGCTATGAAGTCTTTCACTTGGTAGAAGAGGCCTCACACGGACGGCAACACAGACATTTACAGAATCATCGGCCATCTTGCTCTCACAAAGTGCAATCAAAGAAAATTAAAATTATATTAAAATCATACTAAAATATTTCCTGAGTGAAGAAAATAATTGAGAAAATCAGAAATGTTTTTATTACAATAAAATCGAGTTTTAGTCCTATTTTTTATACAATTACACTTATTCAATGCCATCCTGCATAGACAGGGTGAGAAATTTACTGGGTTATACAGGGCTATGTGTTAAAGTCTCCTTTGCAAGTACATTTAGTACATAGTTTTGGTTAGACTACCAATAATTTCTTTGAACATCTTCGGGAATCAGATCTACTTCGTCTCCAGCTGTTCATTGAACATGTACCACTCATTAAACCTATTCTACTCTGCTAAAATCTTTCCACTCTGCCCCTATATTTTGTCGAAGCATCAAAACTGAGTTATCAATTAGAAAGAGGACAACAAAAAGATTTGAGATTATGAAAATGATTAATTCTAGTTTTATTCCAATAACTCCAAGTGGCAAGAGAATACGAAATCTATTATATTGGAGTCTGAAATATTCTTGAAATCTAAAATTCATCAATCCAACAAATACCTTATACATTCGTTGTAGGCATTTATGAAAAAAATCCATACTCAAACAGAGGATAACATTTCATTGATTCATTTTTCTCTCAGTCGTTTTATAAAACAAACAATATCATTATTTCTAATCCCGTAAGTTTTTAATTTATCTTTATCGTTTCTAAGTTTTTGTCCATCAAAATATAACCAATATGTCTGCCATACATATTTCCAACTAATATGTTTAGGCCCATTTTCTCGTTGCATTTTGAGCGTAAAGTGTCTTTTTATCGCAGATTTTAAATCTTTTACTGTTCCATTTTGGTTGACAATAACTGTGTAGCAATCTCCATCAGCTCTGTTCACTGTGATAGTCATTGCCCGTCCATATTCCAGATCTATCAAGGATTTTATTTCTTCTATTGTGATGTCATCTCTGATGTCATAAAGCAATGGATCGCCCAACATTTCATCCAATTTTTCTTTAAATATATCCTTACTATCTTCCTCAGTCATTATAATAATACAGTAGCACTGTATAAACTTTATATATATGTTGAAATGCTATAAATGTATCAAGAGCCAGAGTTCCTAATTTTCTTAACTAAAATCAGAAAATACAAATACTGAAATATATATTGAAATAATAAACGGTAATTCCTTTGGTATAACTGGGATATGTTGATACAACCCAAACACAATCCATACAGGCAAATACGGGTAATACAATAACTTTTTTAAATATTCAACTCAAAACAAGGCTCCCAACTTTTACGAGCAAATCTGGACAAACTCGAAACACGGCGCAAATTGTATCAATTTTATTTCAAAGGCATCCAAACAAAGTTTTCTGTTTGTGTACTGACAACTGATGTCACGTGACCATGGAAATCCATTGATGTGTGCAATGATTTTCCTTAAATTCTCAATAATCGAGACAGAGCAGAAGTATAATAAAAAATGAGTCGAAGTTTCGATCTTTATTTTAATTCAAAATATTATATAAATCAGCCTAAAATGTGCAAAAGAGATAATCATACACCAACATTTGTCGAGCCCCTTCTGTCCACTTGATAGCGTATGTTCCCGCGACGATTGCACTCAGCGTGTTCACTATTCAGTTATTCTTGCTTAGGCGCGCAGGTTTTGCTTGCGAATTTTTGAAATTTTCTGGTTCAAAAGCCGAAATTACGGAGAAAATGGCGTACAAAGGAACCAAAGTACAGAAGGTTATGGTCCAGCCTATTAATCTAATTTTCCGATACTTGCAAAACCGATCGAGAGTTTCAATTTGGTTGTATGACCAAGTTAACATCAGAGTGGAAGGACATATTGTCGGATTCGATGAATACATGAATTTAGTATTGGATGAATCAGAGGAAGTTCACCTGAAGAGGAGCACTAGAAAAACTCTTGGCAGAATCATGTTAAAGGGAGACAATATCACTGTCATTCAGCAGGTCCAGGAGCCGGAATCCATGGCTGCATAGTTCGTCTATTGGCAGCTAGTTTTATGGACTGAAACAACGGATTTAAGAACTTTCTGATCATCAATTTTATTTTAAACTTAAACGGAATTTAAGCTGCGGTTCCAAGTAATTTTTGAATCCTGATAATGATGCTGCAATAAATTTTGTTCGTACCATTTATTAAAAAAATTCAGCGAAACCATCACTGCTAAATTTACAGTTTTATGAACTGAAACCCTGGAATTATAAATTGCAGTTACCTTTCCAATCATCAAAATTTTTTGAACCTAAAAACAGATTTTAAGGTTTAGTTTACCTGAAGTGCAAACAGACTTTAATTTCTTTTATTTATAATTTTGATGATGATGCTGCAACAGTTTTTGTTATTACTGTATTAGCTGAACAGAAAAAGTCTAATAATAACCAACTTCAAAATTATTGAAAGCTGATTTTCAACAATCTTTATATCCTATTCTGAAGTCTTCACTTCATTCAGAAATTAAAAATGCTGCAATAAGTTTCGCACGTAACATTTATTAAAAATATTCAACAACTCTGGAATTATAAGTTGCAATTAGCTTTCCAATCATCAAAAATACTTTTAACCTGAAAACAGATTTTAAGGTGCAGTTTACATGTGCAAACATACTTTAATTTCTCATTATTCATAATTTTAATAACGATGCTGCAACAAGTTTTATTATTACTGTCTGTATTACCTTAATAGAAAAAGGCAAATAACCAAATTCAAAATTATTGAAAGCTGCTCCTTAATTTTTTAAATCCTATTTTAAAGTCCTAGTTCAGTTTTTATCATGTGGAGTGCAAATTCGATCGCTGCTGCTGTTTGTTCAATTGTGCAGTAAAACTTTTCATGCTATTGCCAATGGTGGTGTCTCCATCTCACTGGCAATGGATATATTTTGCTGCTTTTTTGGCTTACTTAGAACTTAAAAAATTTCCCAATAAACCTTTATACTATATGAACTGTTGTAATTTATTCTCCGACATTTTACCAGAATTTACATTTGCACTGCGCAGCTGTTGAAATATGTGCAATTTTTTATATGGGTTCCAGATCTCTTTAGTGTGAAAAAAAGGGTGGAGCAGATTATTAAATTTTTAGTCAGAAATGTACTTTGCTTGTCGATCACGAGCACTCTGAATGAAGGGACCATAGAAATTATTAGCACTTCGAGACTCTAAAAAAACATCACACTTGTACAGCCCAATGAATTTTCAGACAGATCATTAAATTCAGAGTTGAGAAATGCACAACACTATAAGGCAACAAAGGATATTTACTTCCATTTTATTTTCTGAGGTATTTGTTCAAGCATATTCATGTGCTCTGCTCCCACTAAGGAGTTAAGGTGAATTAATATCATTTGGGATCCCAGGATTCTACTTCAGCTTGATCTGGGTCCTTTTTCTTAGGTTTAGGAACTTCAGTTTTTGGTATATCCTTTTCTTTTTTTTGCTGTTCATCTAAAAATTTCACTCTTTCTTTCATTTTTCGCATTCTAAGTAAATTGTTTTCAACTTCTAGCTCTGTTGGAGGAAGTTTCCTTCTCCCTTGAAGCCAAGATAACCATTCTGTGGGAATATCTCGGCCCGATTCAATTATATCTCGTTGATGTGGGTCTTTCACCGGAGTATCGACTGATCTTTTCGTTTTAAATACTTCTTTGAGTCCAAAATAATATTTTTGTGGCGGAGTCTCGTAGTAAATATTCCCTATAAAGTCTCTTCCTTTGCATATTTTATCCGGTTCCAATCGTAGTGATTTCGAAATCGCTTGCAAACCTCGTCGAAGCATTATTCCACAATGCTATTTAATTAAAACATTTTTTAATTTAACTATCTGCTTTAAGAAAATCAAAAATTAACAAAATATTGCACTTTGATAGTATAATCGAGAAAAGCAAAAATGCCAGTAACAAAGTAGTCAAGATGATCTATTAATTAAGATTGAAGTTTAGCATGACTAATTCATATTTATAAATCGGGAGTCAAAAATTTTAAAATTATGCAGAGGCCCACTTCCAGGCTTTTACTGGTGTTAATATCAAAAAATTTTGACAGAAAACGAGTAAGCACCAACTTTACTAAGAATTCTCATTAGACTAATAAATGCTTTCATATACCAGTGTTTCTGTTAACTAACTTTAGTTTTCTTGAGTCTGAGTTAACACACAGGCCAATAGGAAAAAAAATTGGACCTTTTCCAGTTACCCCCACCCCTTAATATACAGGGTGGGCAAAAGTTATCCATAGTTTTATTAATTTAATGACTACCTATTTTTGATTACCCAGTTAGCAATGCAGATTGTACTGGAAAATCAAATTCCATTCAAATCATTCCTAACCCTAACTGGATGAATACTAATTTGTTATTTTAAAACAGGGCGGGGTAACAATGGTGGAGGGGGGGATAGCAGAAAAATATCTGAAATTTCATATGAAATGGATCAACATTTCACAGTACATTGAAAATTATCGCACAGTTTGGAAACCACTAATGTGAAGAATATAAGAAATTTCAAAACCAGGCACAGAAATGGCAATACAGATGAATTTGAATCAAATTTTATAATAGAAATGTAACATGTACTAAAATTTACTGAAGTGAAAATGTATTATCATATACTCGTTCATATAAATTGAAGTAATTGAACTGAACAATGACATTGCACAGCAGCAATTCCCAGCCGAGGGCTCGTGGCTGCCCAAGGGGCCACAGAGCAGTTGGATGGGGGGAATGCTGGACGCAAAAATCATTTTACTTTCCACTTCATACGTAAACCACTCGTTCTTCCTAGTTTCATTGCTTGATAAGGTTATTTCACAGAGTGTTTTTACTTTGTTGAGCATGAATTGTTCAACATAATGCAATTTGGAATCTACCAATCAAAGTAGCACTATGAATACCACTGGAAAGATAAACAGAGGGCCACGAGCCATAGAAGGTTGGACACCACTAGTGTACAGCTATGTTAGAAGACCACAGCTGACAACTAGCATTATATTTAATAACGTTCCAAAGTTATGTAGTAGATATATGTAAAGCGTGTAATGTTGAATACATACATGAAATGAGGGAATCTGTTGTTGGTAAGTTCAATACAAAAGACTTGCTACAGCATAGATTGAACTATCACAATTATTTGATGGCATTTGGCAAGCATAGTAAATAGGTTCTAATGAATATATATAAAAGGTATTGAAAATCAAAAATAATGTAATATGCTAATTGTGAATAAATAAATGAATATCAATATAATGTTGAAAGAATAATACAGATTAAATAGAACATACACAGTAAATACTTGATAGGCTACAGATTATCAATGAAATTTACCGAAAAAAAGCTTACCAATACAGAAATGACTCTTGGTACACAATGGTAAATGACTATGCAGATATGGACAAATCCTATGATTAGTGTGGTCGTCATGCGGTATGAATGAATGAAGGTTTTGGGTGCAAACCTCGTGCCAATCAACTTGTCTACTATGTACTAAAATTAATATGAACCAGTAGGTACAGTACAGTAGAATGAGATTTGCATATTATTCTAGAGATATGGTGAACCAATCTGGTCTGGTTACCAGTCAATGTCAGGTATGTGATTAGTTATCCAGATATTTGTGATGAACCATACAAATTCTAATTCCTCCAGAAATAGAATATCTATCACATAAGCAGATGTCTGTCTAAAACTTTGTTCAGGGCTAAGATACTTTACCAGATGGAGTATTGGTCGGTATTAAAGGTACTAAGAGGTTGCGTAAAGTAATAAAAAATGCTGTGATTCATGAGTATGCCAGTGAACGAAACAGAGAATATACAACAAGCATATGTCCATATTCAGAAGGTCTTCCATTATGAACAATATATATGAAATTTTTTAAGGTTTTTTCTTGCTGTATAGACTTACCATTATTGCTAGTCAATCAGTGTTGTGTCCGAGTATATTGTTGGGAAAATGTTTAACGTAAGCATATGAAGTGAGATTCACGCTAGGACGTTCTGGGCATAAATATTGTGCTTTCGCAGAAGCTTAGAATGCCATACAATCAGGATAAGTGTGAGACTAGTGGGGACATATTTAAAGCAGCTTTTGATAACAAGTTACCACTCATGAACAATTTTAACTGCTTGAATCATCAATATCACTGTCAAATATAATGATCGAAGTTGGGTCAGCTTTTTGTAGTGAATCCATCATATCTGTACTGAGATTAATGAATGTCATTTTAATATCGTGTTTGTTAAACTCTTCAGCAAGTTCTATAAAGCTCTGAATTGCAGTGTAATCTAGATGAGATAGATTCGATGCATCTATAGTAATCGTTGATATATCTTGATCGCTTATCTTTTTGAAGATAAGATGCCTGATCTTATCAGTTACATATTCCGCAGCTGGGTAGTGTAGACCCGCTTCAGGGGTTATAATGACATTAGTTCCAGAATCACGATTTGTGATGGTTTTGTATGGGATTCCCGGGAAAGCATTTGGATATAACATGATTAGAAGCGAGACTGCAACTCCAGCGAGGATTCCGTAAGGAATTTGCCAGAAACACACAAGAAAAGTTGCAATTAATGGTAACAGGTCAATCTTCTTGACTTTCCATAAAGTAACTACAGTAGCATAATCAACCATATAAATAACAGCGGAGATAATTACGGCAGCGAGTGCAGCTTTGGGGATATAGTAGAATGAAGGCGTCAGGACCGCGAGGCTTAAAATCACAAGCGCTCCGGTGAAGATCCCACCAGCAGGGGTTTTAACATTACTTTGAGCATTGATAGCCGTTCGAGAAAAACTTCCAGTAACACAATATGATGATACAAATGAGCTGAGGATGTTAGAAGCACCGATAGCTATCATTTCTTGATTAGTGTCTAGTAAATAGTCGTTTTTTCTCGCAAAAGCTTTCCCAATAGCAATACTTTCAAGGAGTCCCATTAACGGAATCACAAACATGCCGTCACCTATTCTGCTTACAAGCTCCTTTGTCGTTACTGTAGTGTTTCCATTGACTTCATTGAATTCCGGTGGCTTAAAATCTGGCAACCCTTCATCAATTTTTCCAGTGAGGGTAACACAGTCTTCAACTTTACATGATGTGATATCTTGAGAGTGGATTGCATAAGCTACAAAGGCAGCTGATATGACCACAACAGCATTTCTTGCTGTGCTTATAAGCCAAACGAATTTTTTCGATATTTTTTGACAAATGATATCATCTGGGGACTCAGGCTCAATCCAATCTTTTATATAGCGGAGTAACACCAGGCATGCAATACAGCTGAGACCCATTACAACATCCCATACATTAGTATCTCCAAGGGCTTTCAGCATTTCGATAAGTTGCGGTATAAAACTACTAGAGGTTGTTTTCACTCCAAAAATATGCTTGAACTGGCCAAGAGCAATTGTTATTGCGGCCGCTGAAGTGAATCCACTGATTACAGGGGTAGAAATGAAACGCATAATGAATCCTAGACGTAATATCCCCATTGCAAATTGAACTACGCCTGCTAGAAAGGTCAGCAAAACAGCCTGAACAGGATCTCCATCACCATAAGTGTGCACTAACAATGACATGATTGCTGTTGGTCCAAGCGTTATATCTTTGCTCGTGCCAAATATACAATACACAAATCCACCCATGAAAGCACTATAGAGACCATATTGGACAGGTAAACCAGCTATTTGAGCATAAGCAAGTCCCTGTGGTATCACAGTCAATCCAACAGTTAAACCAGCAATGATATCACATTGCAACCAGTTTAATTTGTACTTTGGGAGCCAACTCAAAATCGGAAAGTAAGATTTTATGATGTCTAGGCATTTGCTCGTTGTACATTCAAAATCAACTTCTTGTCCAAAGATTGTTTTCTTCGACTTTTCAGGTTCCTCAATTTTTGGAGGTAAAAATGGTTGGGACTCTGAGTTATTGATGAATGGATCGGAGACATTTATATTAGTCATTTTCAATTATTATTAATGTTTAAATACCCTGGGTCAAATAAAAATTGTTAAATATTTTATAGCCTACATAGATAGACAAAATTGTTCAGACTTTATGGACACCCTATATATTAAATCTGACTACATAAAACTTGGCTTCAAGTCGTCAGCGCTTTCCAACCGAAGAGAAATTCATCCTAGCTTTCAGAAATCGAAAGTTGTTTACCATTCTTATACTATTTGTGAGAATTCAAATTAATGATACATCATAGAGACAAGTATCTAACATTAGACTATTGAGAGAGACTTTTTATAAGACACTTTTCAACACATTTCCTTCTGAACAAAGCCCAGCATAGCGGCTATTGGTAACAACAATATACTGATATCTGATATGAGAGGAGCTAATATTTCAGAAATGGTTGGAAATCTTTCAGGCTTTGCATTTCTTGCCTAACTTATTACACCCAAGGTGAGGTTGACACTAACATAAATATCACAAGGTTGCACAGTGACATTTTCGCATCATAATTACGGTACATCTTCCTGTTGAATCCGCTGATCTGTGTCAAGATGATTTCTGAACTAGTACCGTATCGTAATAATAAAAGCTCTCATGATATTCTTGACAAGTCTGAGCTAAGAACCACATAACTGCACTAATACAGTAATAGGCCCACTAATTCTTTTCTTTGCAAATTTATTTTCTTATGTTTGAATTACACCACAATTTTATCATTTTCAACGTACTCATCGACTCGTACGGTACCCAAATACCGGCACCGTACCAATGAATACCGATAAACATTGAAACAGTACCGGTACGGTAAAACTCACTCAACCTGTCAACGGAAAAGGAGCCTCGATGACCTTCGTCGGTCTTACAGACTGACCCACATGAAACAATATTATCTGAACAGTGGATTTCATATTCAATAATGTATATATTCAGGTATTTTTAAATTTTTAACGCATTCTGTGAAATAAAATCTTTTAGGCTAGTCTTTTTTTTTTTTTTTATGATTCCACAATGTGGTTTATGCAATATATAAAAATCATAAAATAATATATGAACAACAACAACAACAACAAGTATACAAAAATAACAAAGGCTAGTCTTTATTTCTGCCCCAATCCTACCCCTTTGCCGCAAAATTGTGCAAGAGCCGATCACGAGTTGTTGCAATAATGCAAAAACACCTTCACAAAAATCAGCTCAAGAATGACATCTAACGGTATGTTAAAATTAAACTTTCGTAGCGCAACACACGCCGTCATGTTGTTAGGTTCATTATCAGTTTCTGCATTGTCAGTAAGTGTCGACACCGGTACCGGTAGTGTATCGTTCTTTTTTAGTAATAATTTCAGTTTAGACAAAGTTCCTATCTTCGAAACTGCAAGAATAATGTTAATGCGGTGCTTGACGTTAGGCCCAGAGCTCGACCGATATATCGGGCGGATATTGCGTGTTTGCCGATATATATCGGCAAGCGCCGGGATGCGTGTTTCAACGGCTCTCGCCTCTGCATAACTGCTGGTTTACCAAAATTTCTATCGCTTCCATTTTGCATTGAAAAGATGTCTCTCCCAATTCCCGTTGGTACCGGTACCGGTACATGATTAGCCATTTCATGCATTGTCATAACTGAGCAGTTATCATCCGGTGTAACAATTTCGAGAGAGAAAGCACAATGAGAAAAAGGCAAATTTAGTATCAATAGAAAACGGTGGTTCTATAAATAGAATCGATTTGAAGCTGGTGGGTTAGTAACCACAGAAACATGGTACAGGTAGCTCAAAGCAATAATGTCATCAAAGTAGCTCCCGAATTTGGGACCTTCCCAAATTAAATTTTGAATTTCTGGGGTTAACAGTTTCATCAATATGGATAGTTGTTTATCATTTTCATGAGAATTACACAAAAAAACCTTAATCCATTATAATTAACTAAATAAGGTATTGAGAGTCTCTAGAAACATAGTTATTAAAAATTTTCACATGTAACTGCACATATGCTATTACAATATCGAAGTCTTTTATCATTATCACGATTCACTTTAGAATATATCAATTTATAATTTTTCAATACCCCTAACACATGCCCACGGCCACAGTTATATTTAAAATCGTCAGATTAAAGGCTAGACTGATATTGAAGTCGCAGGAAAAGTTACAGAATAACATTTGTTCAAGCATTAACTGGAGTTAGTTAAATAAAAGTCTTACTGCAATGATACTAAATATCAAAATGAAACTACAGACTTACGAGGTACATAATAAGAGCCCATATTGTGGCACAAAATATGATTAATATCGGCATCTGCGTCGAAAAGTGATATCAGTCGAGCTCTGCCCAGGAGGCCTAGTGGTTCCAGCGTTTCGAAACTAAAGTACGGTACCGGTTCTGTGTACCATCATTGCCAGATTGCAATTAATACAGTACCGTTTTCGTAATAAGTTCCAGTCATTGATGGTACAGTAGGACAGTACGGCACACTATACAAATCGGGTGACATTGTCTCGTTTCAGAGAAACCCATTTTACAGATGATCAGACACCCCCTTTGGGAGACGTCTGGACGTTGTTGTCCCTCAATATCGGTAATAATACAGTATAATGAAGTTGCACAAAATACTACAAAAAAGCGCAATCTAGTAACGTCATCATTGAAGTCCTTGTGGAAAAATAATCTGATTTACCGAAAGAAAAAAAAATTTACCGTAGCATTCGAGAGTTTTTAGCAAAAAACGGAAATTTTGGTCAAGTGACGCCCGCGATTAATTTAGATTATTATTGAAACAAGCATGGCGCGATATGAAGCATCTGACGTGGTCCCAGACGCCCCTCGTTTGTGAGACACATGGAGTGTTTATTTTATTGAGCCAAATGGAGGGAAATTTATGGAATTTGGATAGTGTGCTGTACTGTAGGGCTGCCCTGGCGCAAGGATTCAGTAAAATGGACATGTTGTGTGTAATATCAGGTAGCCGACTCATGAGGTTTTTATATTTAAAAGGTATTGCCCGATTTTGTATTATTGTTGTGTATGTCTTTTTTTGGGGTGTTCTTTGACTCTTTTTGCCACATTCTCAAAAATTGCAATTCCCGTTGAGCAGTCATCGTCATGGTCCAAGCTTATCGGTTCTGTTTACTCCTGTATTGCTAGTCGCACAAGGTTATGTTCTTGGGCCAACTTTCTTTTCAATGTTCAAGAATTATACCGTATGTGACCAAAATAAAATTGATTGATTGGTTATATCATGGCTATTGGGTCATCGATATTGGAGTCTGAAACAAAGTGACGTTTTCAAACCTTATTCACCCCATTGATTCGATCATAAATTTTTCTCGACTACAAAGTCTTGCTTAGAAGGTCAGTCAAGTCAATGTGATAGCAACTCGCTTAGTATTTGTAATGTAGTTTTCTGGTTGATGGATAATGATAATATTTTCTAGATTAAATTACAGGCCAATTATTCATTCACTGGAAATGGATCGAATTAATTTTTTTGATCTCACATTTGATGATGAATTTGCAAAACCGGCATTCATGCCAGAAATTAAAGAAGAAATTATTGAAGACGGTCTGTCATTTTTCAATGAAAATCAAACTGAAGTTACCAATATCTTTGAGAAAATCAATTCTCTTTGTAATCTGGAGGCTGACGACTCTTTTATATCCGAAAATAGAGATTTATTTGATGAACAAAGAATTTGTTTGGAAAATAACTATATCGAAGAGCTTTTGTTGGGTAATAAAAGAAAGAAAAAACGTCGAAAGATACCCCGTAAATGTGAAGTTTGTGGCAAGATTTTGACAGATAGAAGTACATACTGGAAGCACAAGCAGGTTCATTTATCAGATAAAGCTTATAAATGTGAGTTTTGTCCGAGAACATTTAGTGGCAAGGAAAGTTTAATTGTGCATCGGTTTGAACATACTGGACAATATGCTTATAAATGCTCCAAGTGCGGTAAACAGTTCCGAAGTCGCTGGGGGCTGACTCTACATATTCGAACCCATACTGGGTATAAGCCGCATGGTTGTCACGTATGTGGGATGAGATTTTCTAATACTGGAGATATGGGGAAACACTTGAAGCGACATTTTGCTGTAAAGTCGTACAAATGTGAAAGTTGTGGGAAGGAATTTGTTTCTTCGAAAGAGCTCAAAATACACTTTAATAGAGTTCACTCAAATGAGAGGCTCCATAAATGTGACAAGTGTGATAAATCTTTCAAAACTAGAGCGGATATGTTACGACATGAAAAGCATCATCTTGCTTTGAGAAGCTTTTCATGCCCAATCTGTCAATTTACCTGTTCAATTAAACATAATTTGGAAGCGCATTTCAAAGTACACTCGAGCGAGAAGTCTTTTTTCTGTGAGGTCTGTGGCAAGCAATTCAAACGTGCAGGAGATGTTAAAAAGCATATGGCAACTCATTCTAATAAAAGACCATATCAGTGTAAATTCTGCGATAAAACCTACAAAGCTGCTAAACATTTGAGTGTTCATGTCAATCGAGTACACACCGGTACCAGGGACATTGAATGCGTGCAATGCAAAAAGAAATTTTTCGATACTGCATCGCTTAAAAATCATATTAAGATACATATTGGCAAAAAGCGATTTTCATGTGAAGTATGCAACAAACGTTTCCTAGTGAAACATAATTTAATAACACATGAACGAGTGCACACTGGAGAAAAACCATTCAAATGTAGAATTTGTGGACAACGTTTCACGCAAATGCCGAATAGGGCACGTCATGAAGAAAGACATATATTGAAAAATACAGGCTTAAAATCTTTTTCATGCAAAAAATGTGATAGGTCATTTTTAACTAAAGACTATCTAAATCATCATTCTGTGATTCACTCTACTGAAAAACCCTTTTCATGTGATTTTTGTGGAAAATTGTTTCATTTCAAGACTAACTTGGAAATTCATCTTAGAGTTCACACAGGAGAAAAACCGTACAAATGTGAAGCATGCGGGAAGTCATTTTCTCAGCACAGCTCTTGGAAACATCATGTCAAAGAAAATGTGTGTGCAAAAGATGTGCATATGTAAGCAAAATTTAAGTCTTTCAATGAATTTTTTTAACACAAAGTGGACTGATGGATCGTTATGGCTAGAAGCAGTGATGGGATTCAAATTTTTCGTCGGCCTGTTCCTTCACAAAAGTCATATTTTTCAGCCGGTTCTGTTTCAAACAAAACATTGACAGTAACCAGTAATGCTAACCGGTTCGCTGATCTCATAAAATTCTGAGTTCTATAGAACCGGTTACGACCCGGCTGAATCCCACCACTGGCTAGAAAGCTATTACAAAAATTATTATTTATTACGGCTATTATTTCAAAAAATTTTTGGGCTCTTGTGGAATTTTTCTCAATTTTAAATTTTTGTTGAGATGACATTGTCAAAATTGAAAAATTCGCACTGTGCTGTGGTTTCGTTATCACATCTAAGCAATTTTGTTGTCTAACCACTGTTACTGTAAGATTTGATGCTGCCTTGTTATTGAACATCGTGTCCAAATATTTGAGCATTGATCTCTTATTTATATAATTTTCTTTGATATGTTCAGTTTGGTTCTTTCAATGGTGTTTTCTCATTCTTCCTCTTAATATGTTCCCAATTGATGAAATGAAGTGAGTAATGCTGTAGAGTCAGAAAAGTTTGTAGCGTACAGGAGCCATTAGAAAACGATTCTGTATTTCGGACTCAGGGATGGTCATTTCCGAATACTAAACTATTCCGAGTACATTCTAAAATAATGTTTTCGAATCTGGAATTCCGAACACATTCTAAAATCGAAAATAACACATTTTTGTTTTAGTTTATTAAAACCCAGTAAATTAGGAAATAAGCTTCAATAGAAATATCAGAATAAAGCCACAAACCAACAGTATATGTACACAAAGTAATTGATAGTTTATAGCTATCAATAAAAAATAATAGCAACTTGTGACACTGGCAGTTTATTAAAATTATTCACTTTGTACAAATGATCATATGAAAAGATAGCCAAGAAGTTGTCTGACGCTTTCTATCATTGGTACCATGATATTACGATAATAGTCAAGTCTATTGACAAAAATACTACTTGTATTCAGATAATTGTGTATATTTTCTGAGAGTAATAAAATATATTGGCAATACAGGCAACTGAAACAAGCAACAACAATCGAAAATCCATTATGCCTTTAAAATGTTTAAGCCTAGAATATTCTACTACTTACCAGTATATTTGTATAATAATTTATGTGAACCATATTATTATTAGGTGTAGCATATTGTTGTGTCTGAAATTAGAAATAAATAAGTGGAGGATAGATGACCACCACTGCCAGCCGCGCAGCCAGGATTTTCGAAATCGGATATTTCCATTGCCGCCTGTAACACCCACCGCGATTCCGCGCTCGTTGAAAGAGCCGTCTTTTCAGCGTATAATGATCATCCTGTTACGTAAAATATTCAATCCATGACAACTACGAGATTCTAAAATATCTTTATATAATAATTTAATGTGTCCAACGTAACTCGCGGTTTCTTCTTCTTACGTCAAAAAAAACATTACTATTCGGTCCACGGCGATCTGTGACCTAAACGTACGAGATAAACTGCCTGATGTATTTAATTTTAATACATATTTTTGCAATCTTGCCAACTCGTTATCGCCCTTAGAAAAATCTCAGATAATGAAAATTCTGTTAAGTGTAGAGTATGATTCATTTCATACAATGAATATACATATAAAGTTTAGCAGTAAATTAAAAATACATATTCATCGCCGCGATTATGCCACCTGTTAAAAGAGTCGACTTTTACAACAAATAATATACCAACGAATATATATTTTTCTGTTGTGCAAAGTGATGAATTCGTGACCGACACGGGCATATTTAAAATGTCTTGCTTTATTAATTTAATTGTCTTCAATTTAACCTGCGGTTGCGTCGACAAAATAAAATCCTCACCACTTTTATATACCATTGCAATCCGCGGTCATAAAAATAAGTACGTGTGGTAAACTGCCCGATTAAATATTGTTTTGATCCGTATTTTGCGAATTCGGCAAATATTTAGATGTAGTTGTTAACAGTGACTCCGCTTAATCGAAATGCTGCCATTCTGATTATTTTCAGATAAAACCGTTCGAAAAATCCATAAATCTGCTGTAACATATCAGAGTAAACATTATTTCATCACAATAAAATTGATTGAATATACTTAGATTAATTATATACATCCTCACAACCCGGGATTGTATAATGTTAATGCGAAAATATTCGACAGCAATTTAAAGTAACGGATAATCAGGCAAATCCCGCCATCAATTTGTGACGACATGTTTCTAAACGCCGACCAAACATAATGTGTGCCATAGGCACACGAAATTTCACGGTTTTCACTGCCTAGAAAAGCGTTTTTTTCTTAATTTTCGCGGGCCCCAATAAAACCTATATTATTTACGTTTTATTTTCGGTATTTTAAATTGCCGCTTTTTAATCAAAAAGTTGCGTTGTCTTTAGAAACTCGCCGCCGATGAACGTATTCACCGGATTCACAATTTCGTGCGAGTAGGCTACATGTTATATAACATGTTACGCTGATGAGTGATGAAAACAATCACGCGCAAGTTTCTATCGAGAATGTTTTCATTCAACGAAAATGTCTTGAAAGCGGCGTTGAAAATGTCATTAATTGCATTAGATGCATGGTCAAGAAAAATTAGAACCCCTCACACACATAAACCAAAACATAAAACACGGTTTGCATTTGCAACATCATTTTATTTGGTTTAAAATAAGAATAAGTAAAAAATGTACTTCTGATGTGCTATAATTATAAATATGATAAAAAAAATATACAAATTATGGTAGAAGCAACGAATCTGCTGAAAAAATGATTACAATTGTATATATATATATAATACAATACAATTTTATCGTGTACAGTTAAGGCTGGCGGATAGGAAAAGTGTTTCCCTCATATAAATTAAAAACACCAAATAAAGTTTTTGATAAAACTCGAGAGTAAATTTGAAACAAAGTAAAATTAAAACCCTTTTAGAGGGAAGGTTTGTTTTGTTTAGTCCACCAGAGAAAATTAACACAACAAAATACAATTCACAGCAAAAATAAATATACTTATATATACAGAGTGGGTGACAACAATGGGATCGATAAGAGTCAATTACAACAATAACAACAACAACAAAAACAACAATAAATTTTCATGGGGAAAATAATTTAGTTACACGTAAGCGATAGGCAATCATTCATAAGCCGTGAAGGTAAATTAAATTTGAGACAAATTAAGTTCTCGATCAATTATGGTATTATTCTAGGTTATATGAATATATATTTAAGTAATTAAAAGAATAATTGCATACAATAATGTGACATTAGTTAGTTCCATTTAAGGAATACAAAACATCATTATAAGAAAATGGTGATCAAATCAGCGTATATATGGAGGCCCTAAAAAGACAAATTAAAACAAAAATACTAACATCTGGCAAAACCATTTAATGGTTTACCTCATACGTAAAATCGAAATGGTCACGCTGCTCCAGTGCGGTGCATCCCAAAATAGGACTTGCTATAAGCGTTGTGTGAGGCTAGCTCTACGTTTTCTGGTACTTTGTATCGCAAAAATACTCTATTTGACTTTGCAAGCCGGAATAAACCTTCCTGGTATAAAGTGACTAGCCCGCCCTCTAGTGCACAATTCAGATGCTGGTCCTCGCTTAGTATACTGTAATACTTGGAATCGTCCTTGTAGTTTTGGACTCCTACTTCCATATGCACCCTGCAAAAAAAAAACCATCTCTTGAAAACGGGTAACTTATTATGACATTACTCAATGGGATAAAAATCGTTTTAATTCCCCACTGTTCATCGTACATAATTATCAATTTATTCAACCTTTCCCTAGTTTGGTCTCCAAGATACTATGATTTTACATCAATTTTTGGTACTCCTGTAGTATGTGTACCAGGTTGTGGTGAGGACATCATTTTTTTCGATTTTCTTTATTTTAGTTTTATTACGAGTTCATGGACAGTCTGTGTTAGCCAGGTGAATATACCCCCTGCCCATAGGCTTATCTCCCTTTACATAACTTGATGTAAAGTAGACGAACAAAATTAGTTACCTCCATATTGGTACACATACTTACGAAGCGCGTCATTTTTTTATAAAAAAAATCAAATCCTGCAAAAATAGCAAATTTTGTCGCGTCAAGACATGTATTGTGTATTGACCACGAATGTCGACAAGTTTAAAAATCGAGCTGAAATACACCAATTACTTTTTTATTGTGGCGTGGCACGTTCTCCTCGTTCGAGAAATCATGCTAAGCATCTTTGATTGCCCTGTGCCAATTTGCAGGATCGAATCCCGTTTTGGAATATTTATGTGCAAAAGGATTGCTGAACTCCTTGTTCACGTGAGCCCTAACGGCTTCCCTACCATCGAGTACATGCATTTGATACAAACAACTGACTACTTAATCCCATACCGGACATGGATTGGTGGCAGGACGAGAGGCCGTGGTATGCCGACTTATCGGTTTTTCTAACGCCTAGCTTGATGCGCCAACAGACGGGTCAAATAAATAATATTCGAAGTAACATACCTTTTTCTTTTCTTGTCTCCCTCCGTACACACAAAAGTAATTTTTGCGTACACATGGTAGAGACCAGATTCCTGCAAAACTGCAAATCCGTCCTCATATGACCCGCTGGGTCCCGTTGACACCGAGAAAGTCGATCTATGTCGTTCGTAGTTGGTTATTCTAGTCCAATGGGTTGCGTTTGCTGGAAAAGAACTATATTTGAACACAATAATCTAAAAACATAATCCGCTTATCCGCAATCCTATAAATCTCGCTGCCCGATACCAGCCTCGGTCCCAGCATACAGCTTATATTCTCAAATTAAAAATGTGTACTCAATTTATTTTTAATTTTGTATGTCGTTTTTTATTGGATGGAAAATATACACTTGAATAGTACTTTTCGAAATAGGCCATTTTAAGTGCTCTACCGTAGGTGAGTATTACCCTCAAATTTCGCCTACCCATGAGTAGTTTCAAGTCCACCGAGTCAAATTTACTTGTTCAATATGTGCCTCAGAGCATCTGATTGAAGATTTTAAATTCGGATCCCATGTCCACCATTTCATTTAGGGGGTAATTAAATCAGACAGACAATGCCGAAATAAAAAATTGTGGGCTGGCTACGATCTTGCATGTCAACTTGGTGAACGATGTCCAACCGAAAATTGTCGACCCTCCCATAAATAGCTCTTTGTGTACAGAGCCTTTTTAGGGAAGAGAAAAAAAAAACATAAACTTCAACACCGTATCGTGTATAAGTAGTGCGTTAACTTACATTGATTTTCTTCGACCAATGGAAACCAATGTAAAACCATCATGTTTGTTTGTTCCGAGAACTTCTCTAAATATTCTGCCTGATCGTCTGTCATTTCTGTGGAAAATTATGAAAAAATTGTAAATAGAATAAGAGAGCTATGCTCAAATATATGGACACGTAGCGCCACCCAGTGGCAATAATTTTGATGACGTCATAGCGAGAAAAAAAAGTAATAGCCTTTTGGAGAAAAATTTTATCTTTAACCACTGAAAATATCAAAGCAATTGGTCCAGTATTCGAAGAGAAAAGCAATTTTTTAAAAATGGAGACGGAGACAAATAACAATAACAATAAAATTTTGAAACGATCGTTATGGCCACTAAACATGTCCAATAAACGTGTCCAATAACGTGTTTTCAACAAACGTTACTCTCAGTGTAAGAATGAACATATGGCTCCGTGATATACTTTAATGGCTCCGAAATGATCGTTCCTACTAAAATTCAAGATTCCTCTTCGACATTAAAAGGCTATGTGGCAAGCCAGACACATAAACTATCTCATGGGGAGTAAGACATTGGTAAATAAATTCAAAAATAAGTGTCACCCACATTATAATTCATATCATATTAAATAAATGTAAAGTCGTGATATATTTTGCATAGTACTGGCCGCTCTTGCTAAGCTTCTTTGTTAGCTTTTCAGCTAACATACGGAACTACTTTTTGCAAATTTATAATTTTTTCCAATAATGGACAAACAAATTTAAATAAAATTACCATTATTTAGCATTTCCATTTCTTTTTTCATGTCATCGTCTATTTTCTGAAAATATAAACGACCTTAAAAAAATAAACGAATGAAGTCAAAAATGAAATTCTGTTGTTTAATAGAAAATTTATTTTCACAATTTTCTCTAATATTGGCATATTTTTTGTGATCAAAATTTATATATGAAAGATTAATTTTTTTTTTTACCATTTTTAATCGACCGAAAATAGTCAGTAAATATCTAGCACGAATATAATCTAGAACGAAAGTTTTCTCAGAAAACACATTTTAACAACACTTTGCAAATGTATTATTATTGCCTACTTATAACGTGCTTCAAATTTCAGAGATTTGCTAGAACTTTGACTGCTAAATATTATGCACTTTCTGGCGTATCGAGACCCAGACTATCACTGTGGAAAGTAACCAGCGATAAAAAAAAAATTTAATGACCATAAGACGCACTTTAAATCCTATTTGTTCTCGAAAATCGACCGTGCACTCTATAAGCCGATGCGCCTAGTATTATTCAGGTAGTGCGTCATTTTTTACGTTTTATCCACGAATTTTCAATGTGTTTTTTGAATAAAACATACTTTCATCTGTGATTTGTAGCATATTGTTAGCTAGTTATTTTTGAGGTGCGGCGCAAGACTTGACAAACTCGGACGGAGGTGCGGCGCGAGACTTGACAAACTCGGACGGAGGTGCGGCGCGAGACTTGACAAACTCGGACGGAGGGGCGGACCTTAAAAAGTTTGAGAATAATAGCTCTATTGCCTACCGTAGTACCTGTTACCATTATTTCATAAACAAACCGCCGATTTCTTAAAAACCGCTGCGTCTTATAGATAAAAAACCAATGTAAGTAATTCATCAACATGCGCGTCATAGTCAGAGACGTCGTATGGTCCTTTAAAAGTACTCCCGTAGTGTGTGTACCAGGTTAGGGGTAGGCCATAATGTTATTACAATGTTCCTTATTTTAGTTTCATTACGAGTTCGGGGACTGTCTGTGTTAGCCAAGTGAATTTATCCCCTGCCCACTGGTTTCAGTCCCTTTACACAACTTGATGTGAAGTCGGTGAACAAAATTAGTTACTTAAACACAGTAATATAATTCTAATAGGACAAACCTTTTCCACATACTCCCTTGTTTCGTGGCTATTGTGGCATTTTTCGGGCAGAGTTGACTTTTTAGACAGCCTTGATATTCGCCAACCATGGTTTGCACATTTTCTTCTTTTTTTCTGGCTGCAAAAAAATAATTGGATATTGAAAGGCGTGATAGACTTAGATAGATAGAAAAAGAAGTTGCGGAGCTTTGTTCTGTTTCAGTAGGGTAATTTAGAACAGGGGTTCTTAAACGGTGGTGCGCCCCCCACATGAGGGACGTACACAATGTTTTGAGGGGGCATGAAGCTGATTGAAAATAAAAAATTTTGTTTGAATCGATCTTGCCCTCCTTATTTTTGATATTTACCCCCCGAACTTACGATGGATACGATCCTACTCCGGGGGGTTTGAAAATAAGACTCGGTTTTGACTCCTGTGACAACATGCCAAACTCAGTCGCCACAACTCTGCTTGCAACTATCAAATGAACACAATTTTCAACTAATGAGATTGAAATCTTGTCCACTCATCAGAAATAAAAGAAAACATATTTTTCTCGTGTTCAGCACCACTCCGTAAAAGGCTTTGGACAAATATTCACTGATGTGCACATCAATGAAAATACTTTGTTCATGATAGAACCAGATGCATCAGAGCAACACTAAATTAAGTACTATTTTCGTTATTGGAACGTTATCTTGCTTACACGAAATCAACAAACGTACACTTTTATCGTGTGTTTCATAACACTCTAAATAGGTTTCTAGGTGGACAAGGGTTTCGGAACAGAGACTAAAAATTTCGCCCACCTAGACTGGCGGTCCATGTAACTTTGACGTAAAAAGCAGTGCTACCTCATTTAGATATGCAATTTTTAATAATATCATTTGTGCTGGCTGTAAATATATAATAATTCCTTAATAATATTGGTGATATATAATATATATATAATAATATATTGATAAGTTACTGGATAAGGTAGTAGGTATGCAGAAATAACCCGACATAGTTACAATGAGCGATAATACTGTCGCAGTGAAACAAATAATATTTACACAGAACCCTTTTTTAAAATTTCAGAGTGATAATCATTTGTTGGACTATACCGTTCTCTAATAATTAATCGACGGAGTAATGTCAATAAATCTGTAATCGGAGCAAGCAACGCAGAGCTCGGAAAGGTTCCGTCCTTGAAAACATGGTAACTGCATACATGTCATTGGTTGCTTGCAAAGAGTCTTGTTCCTAAAAACTTCGTATGCAAACGTACATTATGCTATAATTTGTAACAGCTCAATGTGCAATGTTGTTTGTTTCATTACAATTTTGCCATAAAGCATTTATAGCGTTATTATTTTATAATTATAGCCGATGCGGTGTTACCGAAGCCCAATTTGTTGCTATTTTATGATTTGCAAGCACTTGCAAATGATTTGCATTTGGGTGTGCAATCGATTTTTAATAATAGTATTTGTGTTGACTTTAAATATAACGCATAAAGGAGAGCAGAGCAGAGTTACTGTTTACCACTTAGTAGCAAGAACCATTAAAAGTAAACAGATTTATGGCGGTGCTTTTACACACTTATAAATAGCAATTGATATAATACTAGAACCATGTCTGGTCTATATAATATCAGATATGGGAGTGGATTGACATTTTGAGATAGAATTTGATATATAGATAAGTAAACAAACGGTAATCTATTACGTCAACGGGACGGAAATTCCCATTTGGAAAACATTATTCGTTAGTTATCGATAGTTCGATACGATAGCGACGCTTGAGCACACAATACCATCTGGCACTGTTCTCAGAAAAGTATTGGGTACTCCTGTAGTATGTGAACCAAGATGGCGGCACCGGAACGTAGTATGTGGACCAGGTTAGGCCATATTTTCAGGTACAAATACTACCTGAGTCAATTGGCTTGTCCCCGAACTCTTAATACAACTAAAATAGGAAAAAGTGGAATAAAATTATGGCCTAACTCTAACCTGGTACACATACTACGTTACCGTGTCCGCCATCTGGTTTCACATACTACAGGAGTACCAACTACTGTCCTCTTTGCCCCTGAGTGAGTGCCCATAACTTCGTTCAGAAATGAGTCCCATAATGCACCATCATGATTGTTTAATATAATAACCTTGGCATTTCAGTCGTAACTTTGCTTAAGGATCATCACCTTTACTTCTGAATGAGTGGCCATGACTTTGCTTAATGATGAGTCGTCTTTACTTTTAGTGAGCTACTGGAATTATATATATTTCTGGTTATTTATAGATCAAACAAAATGAATTATGTTGAAGGATTGATTCATTTTGAATAATACGGGAACTTCCGTCTGGAAAATATCACATTTGTCAAATCCTTGACAATGCTAGCCATGGGAATTGTATATTATCAATGTTGCTTGAATTACGGCAACAAAAAGCAAGAACTATTTTTCTTCTTTAAAAAATAATAATACGTATGCTACCCTACAACATAGCCCGTAGATTTATGTCAAAGCATATTCATAATTGTAAAATGCTTGGTCGATATTACTTATAGTATACGCCATGTTTAATCAATCTTTTTTCAAGCCTAATATTGAATTTCTTTGACTTGTTTTAATCAAAACATTTTGCGCTTGACAGATGGACCATTGTGTGAATGAGGAACTTGTGGTAGCGTGCCCCCGCCCCTTCCCCTTTACGTCATTGCTAAAATACAGAACCTTAGTGTTTCAGTTCCCGTTGCCTATAATAAACACTTACCACGGCAGTTTTTTTACGCGGGACATAGCATATAAAAAAGCAGAAGTTCTAAATGGGTGGTTGATGATTACATATTTATTCTAGCGGTGAAACCGATATTGTTTGCTAATACACCCCGATAAAAGCTTTTCGTTGTTAGCAAAGTCAAAACAGAATTTGGAATTCAATTTTGAATTATAACTCTCATTCAAGAGAGTCGCAATGAAAAAATAGATCTCTGCCTATCAGACTATACACGTTCAGGGCCTTGTTCCGAGCGAGCATGTTATACGCTGCTCGTGAAACATTGTTTGTGCCAAATATAGCTAGTAGTTGTGAAACTCAGTCTTCAACATTTTTATTCAAACGTTAAAACCAAGGTTTTCTGCTCGATAGGCAAAAAATGCTGTTGGCTGTCTAACACGTAAAATTATACCCTTTCGTTTCTGATTTACGGCCAATTTGCAGAACAAAAAATGACAAATGACCCACACACAAATAAATGGCCGCAGCTCCTTTCTAGAGAAACTTTTATTCAAATTTGTTCAAACCTTAATAAAAGTTTTCAATTGTAAGTAGACTATAGCAGAACTAGATAAATTCCAATTTAAAACGGCATTCTATAACAATCCTTTGTGACAACTTGGACAACTTTGCGGAAGCACAGTAGATATGAAACACTAAAAAGGAGAAGTCGTGAATTTACGGACATTTTATAGCTATTTGTTCAAGCTTTAAAACAAAGTTTTTATATTGCATAATATAACAAACATACCTATTCCGACCGCTTTTAACCTATAAAATTGTCATCCTTTGTTACAACTATAATCTCTTTGCAGAACGGCAATAAACAATACAGCTGCATAAATACCTGTCGTCGCTCTTTGTGTACGACGCTCGCTCGTATTCCACATCTGTTTAGTTAGGGCAATTGCATTTATGTTCTAATTTGTGTCGAAGTATACTTGCGTTCACGGGTTCTAAATTCCATGTCAAGACTCGCAAGCGTTTTAAGCTACAAGGAATTGGTATATATTATATGCAAAAATGATATTTTTGGATTCCAAAAAGAGGGACAAGGGGCTACGCCTCTGCAATATATATACAAACACTCTTACCAATCATTTTCATCTGAGCAATCCGAATCTCCATTTTTATGACACAAATCACATGTCACACACTGAAGTTGCATTTTCAACTTTTCCAAAGTATGAACTTTGTCTTCATTGTTAATGCAGCCAGTCATCAAGAGAGAAGCCCACATTGCTATTCCTAGCACTATTAAACACGTTGAGACGGCAAAGCACGGTCTATGATGTTCAGGGTTCACACACTTCAACATTATATCATTGCTGATGAGTAATTCAAGGCTGTCACAATAGATATGCTTTATAATTAACTGCATTGACAATATTAAAAATTTAAAAGTGGAAAGGGTCTCAAATTGGCAGATATTGCAAAGTATCATGCGTTATTTTAATTGCTCTTTAGTTGCAAACACATGGAATCTCAATATCATCTCTCTAAATACTAAATACAACGCATTCTGCTGATCAAATGATGGAATATTGAAATGCGAACTGATAAAAGTTGATTCCAATTCCGAAATACCTAAAGCAGCAAGTTTTGTGTTTTCTTATACTGACGTGAATATGCTTTTACCGAGTTTCGAAAATACGCCTCCTATTTTGTTCGCCTCCTATCCGCGACTCCTATCCGACGTTCTCTTACCTACACCGAAGCGTATGAAAGTAAATATTGACTCACAGCAACATTTGCCAAAGTGAATATATTATAGTCACTTCGACATTTGCGAAGCAAAGGTACGGTCCGTTGATTATCGCAACAGCGTATAATAAAGGGGAACTCAACACACTGACGTTATCGCGTAATAAAATAAACTGACACTGTACTTTAGTCCCTCCAAACAAAGACAAAGCACCAAAACAAAAGAAATTTACCCACGTATGAAAAAATAGTTGCAAAGTAAATACGAAACCATTTTCCGCTTATGTGGGAAAACCCTACCTAAGTCAAGCGATATGAATGTCGAATATCGCAGTTTGCCTCAAATTGCAATGTGCTGTAACGCTGATCACAAATGGAGAATGTCTTGATTTTATATGGTGTAATGCAGGGTTATGCAGACTGCGACCCGAGGCCCACAAAAAAAATTGTGCGGCCCTCGTACAAGTGCCAATTTTGAATGATGAGTGGCCGGCGAAACGAGCTTTTAATTTAGTTTAATTTGGTACGTGCAAGCAATTTTATTCTCTTTGCGTTTCAAATCCAGAACCTGAGTCCGATTTTTTTTATTGTTAATGCCTATGACGCCACAATGCCTTTTTGTGCCTGCAACCACATAAAATCTTATTTTAAAGAAAGATGCAGCTCCCGATTTCACTCAGTTATTTGTATCTGGCCTTCCTGCCTCAAAGGTTGCACACCTCTAGTGTATCGTATTACAAATTCGATTTTTAACTCAGCGTTATTTCAGTTTCTGAAACCTTAAAGGTAGGGTGGTGAGAACGATATTATATTTTGACATTTCTATAACTATATAATTCATTTTTATAATGAAGCAGGTGGTAGACGAAATTTCTAGCGACATTTCTCCGCGTTTGTGTTGCTAAGCAACCGCATTTGGCGCCATCGAGCGATATAAAAATGATGCGTGTTATGTAAACACCTGCTCCACGCTAGGGATTTGTCCAAAAAGATTTGTTCTGAAACAATTTTTTTGAATCAAAATTTTTTGCCTGTTTTGTTTAAAATGGGTGATGTACTTTTTTTGTGGTAGGTTAAAACAAGAAAAATAATTGCAAAACCCCCCTGATCGATTCTTATAGTACAAAATACATTATAGCAATACATAACAATGTCATTTCAGATCACTATACAATACCTTTTTTGTTTTTATTAAAACAAAACATTATTGCAGTAAACAATATTAATAAATACTATATCATCCTATATATATATATCAATAATGACTCATGACAGTGATTATGATAATATAAAAACATCTGTTTGTAGTGATAACATTACTGCAATCATTAAATGAACTCCACTTTTTTCTATGTATGTGAAGTTTGCCATTTTCTATTACTGCATATTTTTCACTATCACGAATATCACATTAAAATTTGAAAAAACACTCCCTCTCAAGCTGTAGCACAACGCTAATGCCCAACCACGCCACCACGTGTTGGAGTTGCGACCCGCCAGATTCATAAAGGCAGCGGAGTTTTCGGTAACCAGTAGGGTTGGTTGGATTATCCGGATAGCGGTTAACCGGATAACCAAAAGGTATTTTGCTATCGGATATCCGGATATTATTGTAACGGTTAACCGGATAATAGAGCAGTATACATAATGCATGATTCTAAGCGCATATAATAATCACTTATATCCACACTACTCTGCCTATATTTTAGTCATCCGTGTAATGCTGGAGTAAACTTGACTATTACATCACAAACACGCAGAAAAATGTGATTATTGCGTATTTGCGTTATTGAAAGCACTTCTATTCTAGATATGAAAATAAGTTGTAAGCTGCACGAATAAATCAAATTTCTTATTTTTGCGATCTTGCAAATTCATCAAATGTGAGCTATTATTGCAGTTCCAATGAGTATAATTTATTTAGTTAGCTTTTACTATGTATGTGAAGTTTGCCATTTTTTTATTGCTGCTTATTTTTACTTTCACGAATATCACATTGAAATTTGGAAAACACTCCCTCTCAAGCTGTAGCACAACGCTCATGCCCAACCACGCCACCAATATATCAACATTTTCGGAAGAAAAGTCGGGTTCAGTGTCGTCGGTATATTACGCCGATAGTTGTCTTATTTTGCCCGGAGCTGAAATGGCCGCAGTATGTTATCTATCGTCGTATCTATCTATCGTTAAGAGAGTAAATCTGAAACACACATTTTTGACTGAAAATAAGGAAGTGAATACTAACGAAAATACCACGACTCTTGATTTATGAGCCAGTGATAAACTTGCGTTTTATTACGCCATAATTCTTTTTACATTACAGCAGACAAATATTTAGTGCACAGAAGGTTTCGCCGACCTTTGACCCCGTGAAATTTCATCCTATACCTTTCTAATAAACACATTCGTATTGAATTGGTATAAATATTCTTGTAATTTCGAACAGACATATACCAGATAATTTCTTTATATTTCATTGTAGTCCTTCGGCTCTATCTTGGGACAGAAAAAAATTTGTGGTGGCGTCGTGTTGTAAATATATATTGCATTTTCACAAATTAGCTGCGTTCCGGTTGTTACGATTTTCCCAGCTCATCACAGCCCCGAACCATATGTTTCCCTTAACACAACTTGATGTAAAGTAGGCAAACAATATTAGTTACCTCCATATTGGTACACACACACTTCTCGAGCGCCCTAAAATTTTTTGACGACATTGCCTTCTTAACAGATTGGAACACTAGCTATTGTATGAGTGCACTTGAAACATTTTGAATACGCGCGTCACTAGTCAAATTTTCCCCTTCCTAGACAGCTTTCAATGCAAGATTCTGTCGAGGTTCACAGTGGTTTTCAACTCCTTTTTCTGATTTATCCACTTCTGATTTCGGAAGGATTTTCTTTCTCCACGTACCACTAATGCCTCGAATAAAATTTGGTAAAACCCTGTTCAATGGAGTGTAGAAATCCAGACCTTTTTACAGCAACAACTCTTGAAAAAGTTTGTGGTCATAATTATATACTTCTACGCCAGTGGTTCTCAACCTTTTCTTCTATTCGTCCAAAAATAAAAATGAAGTTTGTAAAATCGCGCCACGCAAGGATATGCTCAAATAGTAGGCAGTATGTAATGCTTATGCATTGAAAATGGTCACAAAATCAACTGGCGTTTTTGCGCTGTGATACTTTCCACATTAACAACTACTATTAAGCAACGCTCTAATACAGTGGTTCTTAAACTGGGGGGCGCGCCCCCCTAGGGGGGCGCGAGATGCTCACAGGGGGGGGGGGGGGCGCAAGAGGTCACAAGATGGAATCGGAAATTGACATGTAACGGCTCCTGAAACGGTCTCCGCGTTCATTAAAAATACCGGCTTTTTCGTGGTATAATAATTTTTTCCGTCTCGTAATAACTAAAAAAATTCAAAATGTCTCTCTATTTTAATTCATTTGTGTTCAAGGAAACTTGCGGTTGCGGCGACTCATGTCAAAATAAACTCATTACCGATCTAAAATACCACGCCAACCCGCGGACATATCAAAGTGTGATCAACTGCCCGATTATATTTCGTTTTGATATATATTGCACTGATGCGAATTCGTTGACTTCATTAGAAAAATCTGGTATAATATCCCAGAAAGTATACTTAATTTAGTACAATTAAAATACATATTCATCGACTCGAAATCCCCGCGGTACGAATCCTGAGTCTGTCCTCGACATTACGCCAGTCCTTATAAGAGCCAACCCAACTTTGTCAACGGATATGTAATGTATATATAATATATATAATGTAATAATAATACTCCAAAATACCACGGTAATCCGCAACCATAAAAATGTGTGGCAAAGTGCCCGATTATATTTTGTTTTGATTTGTATTCTTGCCAATGTCACCATTATGAGGTGTCCCTGCAACTCTTACTCCGCTTTATCGCAATGCTCGATTAATTCCTTATTCTACGATAAAATCCCACGGAGTAAAATTTATTTCAAGTCGGTAGTTTTAGAACACTACTGGTGTGCCGCAGGCACAAGGAATTCATGAGATTTGCAATGTCTAAGAAAGTGTTTTTAATCTGTCGCGGTCCACCCCAAAACAAAACTCATGGTGTTTTCAGTTTTATTTTTAGTATTTTATAATCTCGCTTTTACAATAAAGAAATATTTGGTTGCAGATTCACTACTTTATTCTATCTTTAGCATCTCGTCGCTGATGAATATATAATAAAAACTAACTCGTGTTCCTCAGAGATGTCATGGTTCTATTCGAAAATAAAAAAAGTAATTATAATCGTCTTCGCGACACAAGAATATGTCCAGGGAAATTTCTGATTTAGGGAGAAAAATCACCAAAATCAAGATTTTTACGGCATAGCGGGCCACGCTTACGAAAACAATCGAGATTTAAACAAAATGCAATCGCAAACCCCTTAGCGACTTTATTTTTCAGTGGTCAAGGGCCGAGGAAACGTCCACATTCATAATAACTATTAAAAAATGAACTGCTTTTAAATTTACATAAATTCATTTGTACTTCTCCATTTTGTTTGAAACGTTAGGCAAGCCAAGAAGTCTGTAATTGTTGCTTATTTTTAACACACAGTAAATAATTTTGGCATCGCTCAATAGTGATGAAGTAAACAATTGATTGAAATTTTAAGTTCTTATGTAAATGTTTAAGCAGAAAATACATTAAAGCATAGGTTCATTGCGTGTTTAGTTTTACTTAAAAATTAGTTTGTCTTTACCAGGTATTACAAACTGAGGGGAAATACGAGAATGTATGATGACCAACCATTATTTGGCTTTATACATACGACAGTGAATGGCAAAGTTGTACTCCGAAGCGTTTTATGCCTAAACAATCTTAACAAAAAAATGTACTAGAAAATAGAGTAGTAACTTTTAGGTTTTTAGTGAAAAATAAGGCAATCCAAGAAAATTTTTAGGCGACCGAATTTTGGGTCAGTACTCATAGTTTGGGAAATACTGCTTTATGCAACAACACGTTTACAAGAAGTTTCATAAAACTCTCAAGTACTTCTTTGGGTTATGTGAACTAAGATGGCGGGCACCGGAACGTAGTATGTGTACAGGTTAGGGTTAGGCCAAAATTTTAATTCTTTTTTTTTTATCATAGTTCTATCACGAGTTCGGGGACTAGCCAAGTGATTCCGTATCATTTGTACCTGAAATTATGACTTAACTTGATACACATACCACGTTCCGGTGTCCGCTATTTTGGGTAACATACTACAGGAGTACCCATTAGTGAATACTGATTGAAGCGAGACCCTTATTGGCACCGTGGGCATATTTCTTTCCATTGTGCAATTATATTCATTACTTATCGATCTCGATCGGTAAGTATGTTGATAGATATTTGTCTTTTAGACACTTTTGTATGTTACGCGATATCTCACGAAAGCGAGGCTCCAAATTTTGCATGCGCATTCATCATATCTTGTAGCAGAAGCCTATCGATTTTGTTTGATTTAGTGTCTCATAATTAGCGAGTTAATAATTATTTAATGATGGGACACGCTGCCTCGCTATTGAGCCAGGAATCGAAACCTGTGGAAGATCGATAAGTCGGCGGTCTCCGATTGCTATCTAATTTACTGCGTGTGAAGTCCGATTATTCCCTTTCCATTCCCCACAATTGCACATAACTTTTTTTTTGTCACTGATATAAATTCTTTATTTACATATCATATAATTGCCGCCTGCAAACACACTTCTAATAAATTTTTGATCGAAATTCTAAGTAAAACACAAATATTACATTTGAAATATTCTCAAAAATCAATGTACGTAGGTGTAAATAATATTCCTATAAATAGCATTGAGAATTTACAAAGAAAATTGCATAGAGAATTGTTTCCATTTGCATATGAATAAAAGGTAGTATCGAATATTGCAAGCAGCATAAATTAACAAAGAAAATTTGGAGCTCCCGAAATATGTGCACCAAGATGGCGCACAGCCTGAACATAGTATGTGTACCAGGTTAGGACTCAGGTTGTGCGCCATTTTGGTGCATTTACTTCGGGAGCGCTGAAAATTGCATAGAGAATTATTTCCGTTTGCATATGAATAGAAAGAAGTTAGTGTAAAAAAAAATAGTAATTTTGTACCTTGATTTTCAAAATTAAATGATATAAATAAAATATATATGAAACTATACAGTATTGAATATTGCAAGTAGTCACACAAAATGAATATATAGCTTTAATCAGTACAGTAACAATGATCTGAACGAAAGTCTCAAGATACGTGATATATTATAACACAACCCTGTGGAGTCAGCGTTTGGAATTAAATTATTATCTATGGATACCGGAAACAGGGCGCTCTGGAAGTATGTGTACCAAGATGACGCACAACCTGAACCATAACCTGGTACACATACTTTATTCAGGTTGTGCACCATTCTGGTACACATACTTCGGAAGCACCGGAAACAGAGATTCTCCCTAAAGACGGGAGTCCATGTTAGAACCATATTTTTAATGGTCGTCGCGATGGAATGGGTGATAGGTCAGAGCAGGGGAGGGCAAGGTTTTTGGATCACGGCCCAAAATTTTGCTCACCTAAACTGGCAGGCCATGTAAGTGTGACGTGAGTTACATTACATGTTACATTTTATGAACTATATTTACAGTGTTACAAAGGCAAAAGTGGAACCTATTAAGCCTCGTTTCCAAACTAAATTCATTCGCAATCTCAATAAATTCCTCGAGCTATTTTTAGGCAAAAACACCAAAATTTGGTTTTAGTTTGGTTGTGGCAGCATCAGGTGGGGCAGATTTGGCCCGCGGGCCGCAGTTTGCTCATGTTAGGGTTAAAGCCTCAGCATTAACTATGTTGTCACCGCAGATTACGGTAGGCAATGTCGAACTGGAAGTATTCCGCTTCTCCTTTCCCAATAATAGTAGCTCCTTACAGGTCAGTGGCTGCTTGTACAGTACCTTGTTGGGAGCGAAAGAAGTAAATGAGAGTCCTATAGCAATATTTCAAAACTCAGTCATGCACTTATCCTCGGAAAATATCACTGAAATATTGGGCGTCTTCTGGCACAACTAATTCAGGTGCTCACGGAATATGGTACACGTTCTATGTTAAGGTTGTGCGTCATCTTAGTGCAGACACTTCGGGAGCTCCCTTATTCAATTACATATCGTATGATTGTCACCTGACTGGGATTTCCAGTGAAGGCAATGAAAGAAGCCTAGCATGTGTCAATGTTTTTTTGTCAAAATTTCGCTTTTTTAGAGTTGCTTCGAAAGTCGAAAACATTGTTAACCTTTGGAAAGAGGTAACCGGGTTGTTTTTGAAACAACTCAAAGCTGGGTGTAAATTTTCCCAAGATGTGAGAGTGCTGTTAAAACCGTTAGCTGCATGAAAATAGTTAATTACAGAGCATTTCGAAATTACTTTTATCAGTTACGAGAAACCACGATCGATTTGCCATGAGGGTTATATTTTCTGAATTATACTAGACTTTGCTCTGAACAAGGTCAAGCGCAAGCGGTGGATTATATGTAGGAAGCTAATCTTTCGGACGGAATGAAATCTTTGTGGGTATGGGGTTTGAATTAAAGATATTTGACGTAGAATAGCAACACGTTTTCCGAACAATTAGCATCGATTCCACTAAAAACTAAAATTTCACACATAAATGCATCATAAAAAGAATATATAAATTCGTTGGTGCTCTCGAAGTATGTTTACCAAAATGACGCACAACCTGAGCATAGTAGGTGTACCAACCGGTATAGGGTTCAGGTTGTGCGTCATCTTGATACACATACTTCGTTTGCTCAGAAAAAAAACGGTCTTTTCATAAATGGAACAAAATAAAAAGTACCGTCAATAAAAAAGGGCTTAATTCAATCCAATTAATGTTCTAAAATATCAAAGTCATATCATACAGAAATCTTCAATCCTAAACACCAACACGAGTATCCCAACACTTTATTAACCACATTACTTGGGATTTACATTTTTATCTCGGGTGAGTGTGAAGGCGCTGAAACGGCTCAATTATATAGTAAACCACGGCTCTCGCCTGGTTCATGTCGGGTCTGGCTTTAGTCAGTCAGTTATTCGTTTTCACATGTATGAAATTATTCAAATAAACTTAAAAATGTGACATTGCAACTTCAATAAGTAATAGTTTCATTTTTCACACATTTGAAACGTACAAGCAAAGTCATTATGTAATTAGTTACAAACCGTTATATCACTACCTAAGGTCAAGTAACAATGAAATATTTGCATTAGCTGTTATTATTATCAAACTAAGCAACAAATCCACCCCTAAAGCTGGCTCTCATCATGTTCCGCCACTGCGATATTATTGCGTCCAGAACCAGTTTCGTTTATTACTTGGATATTGAGTCCCTACTTTTTGATACAATATACACAAGAAAATCGGGAAATTCATTACAACTAACAGGACGGGAACTACGATAGAGGAAGTCCATGAACGTAATTAAAGGATCATCAGCTTGATTACAACATCCAAAATTTAACGATTTAACAATGGCTATGATAACGAAGAACAATTCAAAAAATAGTGAGCCAGAGAAAAAACAAAAAAGGGCCTGAGCCCCTTTGCAACCGAATTGGAACAGAAGTATTTCTGGTGATTTCTAAGATATTGAGATAAATCACAGAAACCTTTATCGGCGATTGTGCAGTTGAAATGATGATTATCCTCATACATCCAATTTGTGAAATATATACTTTCACCTAAACTTGCTTCAGTGAATGCGAGCATCAAACTACAACGAATTATGTACCACCTTCTTGGTGTCATAGAGCACGAAGAGCACGACTTGAGCGCACGATGATACTTCCATATCTTTAAACAAACATTTCGTAAACGCGTTTCGTTTTTGGAAAGCTCTCCGCTTCCATCAAATAATGTCATCTTTACCTCTTTTTCCAAATCTTCCAAGGTTTTGATGGATCTTCCGACTTTGGTGGTTGCGTGAGATTTTCCATCTCAGTTTCAATTTCTGTGTAAGTGTTGAAAGCGCGTTTCACACAAGGAATTGCATTGTAGAAATTAGCAATCATAAACATTATAACCACGTAACGAATGGTAGAATGCCAAATATTGAGATCAATTTGACATGCTGAACACAGTATGTGTTAACGAAATCCGATGCAGAGAAGGCAATCACATTGTTATTGGAATTCGTTGGCGAACAGTGAGGTATGTCTGTTTGAGTGATCAAATACATTATGAATAGTGAAGATGCAATACTCAATCTTGCGAAGAACCCGTGCCAGACTTCTCACCATGGACTCAACCCATATTGAGTCATGAGGCTATTAAAATAAAAATGATCAAGTTGAACAACTGTAGCTGGCATTATGAATACTGTCAACTATGATATAAGACTGGAATGATAAAGATATTATCGGACTTGTGAATCTATTTTTGACATGAAATAAATAGGGTGGATAAATAGGAACATAGTATTGTAACAGGTTAGGGTTGTTCAGGTTGTGCGTCATCTTAGTATGAATACTTCCTGAGCGCCATAAATAGAACATTCGTTGGAATCTTGTTGGAGTCGAGAGAATAAAGCCTGTTCTTTGTGTGTAGCAAAGATGAGAGTCATGTTTATATCAACAAGGACGAGGCGTGTCTATAGTAATCAGTAATTTATTTCTTCACCATACTGAAAATACAAACTATACATACACAAATTGAAAGAAATATAAAAGATCGCACTTCTGGGTGAGAGGAGTCGCCGAAAACCGATTCTGGTTTACGGTGAAAATAAAATATGCACCAAAAGTGCAATTCACAACGACGAAATTCGTTTAATAAAATAAAATGTAGGCGTCGTTCACAACGAAATTCCACAGTTACGTCTCTTTGTCTGGCGGTGTTTGGTGAATATATTGTATTTATTTCAAGTCCTATTTTAAACATCGACCAATAATCCGTAGTCAGTGGGTACCCGAATTCAGGAATGAAACATCGAAAATCGCAAAAATAAATTTTAGAGAGAACTATAACTTGCAGATGTGAGTTTTATATGTACAAAAACACGCTCGAATGTAGCGCCGATCAAATGCATGAAATGTGAAACAATTACTTGGAATTTATTGTTTAATGAAGTTGATTTTTTACTGCCATTAATTGATTATTTACATTCGCTGTGATTAGTGGCGGGTAAAACCGTATTTTTTTAACGAGGTATTACAGTATTTTCATTTTAAACAACATTAATTGGGATGTCGGCTACACGAGCGCCGTGACAATATTCTTTTTTTCCGGATTGTACCAGAAGACTGAAAACCCCGCAACAATGCGGCGTTTTTTATTTTTTTCATAATCGAGGGTTGAAGTAAATTTTTTGTCACCGCGATCGTTCGGCACCCGACATTCCAATTAATGTTGTTGAATTATATTAAAGCACTTTTTTTTATTTAATAGCAAATATTAATACCCGCGCAAAGGCGGGTATCGTAGTTTGTTTTTTATATTTCGGACAGAATTGTGAATTCACATCGGAGTATATGTTAAAGACAACTATTGAGGAGTGCATTCACAACACAATTTAATTATGATTTTCATCTTCTGCGTAGGATCTGTATCACAATTTGTAAATTACGGTCCAAATTTTATGCGAACAATATTATAATTACTGACCCGGGGATGCGATATTTGTGAAGCGGATAGTTGACGACATTTTTATGCTTTTAGTTTGTAACCCTTCTGGAATTGCAAGTATATTATGTACTTCCAAACATCAATGTAAAATTTTCTGCATCATTTGTCAAATTTGGATCGAGTTCTGCTTCAGGAAGATACTTTATATAAATATCAAGCAGTAATAATCTGTCAAATGGAATATAGATTTTATTTTCTCATTGTATTAAATATTTTCTGCACCATCAAACCCACCACACTCAGCATCAACTTTCTGCGTTTGTTGTCATTTGTATTATTATATATGAAGCTCAATAAACGATTAGCTGTTGACTGAAGTCAACTATTTTCGTAAAGAGCATTTAGCGGACCAGAGTCCCGAGGTTTGCATTAACAGTGAGTCGCCTTACATCCTCCAAACTTATATTTAGAAGACAACACTCTTTAACACATGTGTTCATAATTTCTCATTAGCATTCACAAATTTATTCACAATACATTTAATCCAGCGATCTCATAAGCTCCAAAACAGGACACGTGGTCGAAGATTTTAGGCAGACTAAGCTAATTACACATGATTTCTATAATACACTTTATCTCAGGGGTGTGATCAAAATAACTAGCAGCCCGCACCTCTATTTAACATAGGCTTTCCAGTAGTTGCAGGCTCAAACATTTGGGTTATTGATCTTGTGACATGCGCTTCGCATAAGCTAGCTGTTACGGCATTGCAACCTCATATGCATAGATGATAAATTGGATACACAACAATTTTCCTTGTGGCATTTGGCCCACAGGTTGTACACTCCTGCTTTATTTAATGCACACTTGATTTATCACATGTTTTTTCATAGTTCTCGAATGTGCGAAACATTTTTCACAGTTTGTGCATTGATATGGCTTTTCTCCAGTGTGAACTCTTAAATGAATTTCCAAATTACTTTTAAGACGAAAGGTATTCCCACAAATTTCACATGAATATGGTTTTTCATCTGTATGGATTTTTGAATGTGTGTTTAGGTAGCTCTTTGTTTTATATGAATTTCCACACCATGTACAAATAAAAGGTCTCTCGCCGGTCTTCTCCAGTTTGTGGTTGTTTATATGAGTGTTTAATTGGCTTTTCTGACGAAATTTGTTCCCACATTCTTTACATTCATATGGTTTTTCACCTGTGTGAATTCTATGGTGGATTTCTAAATTATGTTTACTTGTAAATGATTTATTACACACAAGACACAAAAACGGCTTCTCCTTTGAATGACTTCTCATGTGTATACGTAGTAGAGTACTTGTGAAGAACTTCTTTTCACAGACTTCGCATTCAAAATCTCTTATTCTCATATGATACATTTCAATATGTGCTTTCAGATGGGACGTTTTTTTGTACGTTTTGTCACATAAATCACATTTTTGAGGTCGCTCATTCA
This sequence comes from Styela clava, assembly GCF_013122585.1. Classification (NCBI taxonomy): domain Eukaryota; kingdom Metazoa; phylum Chordata; class Ascidiacea; order Stolidobranchia; family Styelidae; genus Styela; species Styela clava. Next base: position 206,785 of record NW_024102640.1, read on the forward strand.
AATGCGTATTTACATGTTTCCTAAGATCTCCTGATCGTTTAAAATCCTTTCCACATATTTCACATGAAAATGGTTTTTCATTTGAATGTACTTTTAGGTGCGCAACCAGTTGATTTTTCCTTACGAACGACTTCTGACAGATTGTGCATGAGAATATTTTTGAATCTGTGTGAGCCTTTGAATGAGTTAACAAGTTTTCCTTATTTTTATAATGTTTTCCACATTCTTTACATTCATATGGCCTTTCATTGGAATGCACAGACATGTGAAGTTTGACTTTATAAAAATTCGAAAATGATTTATTACATAATTCACATTTATATCGCTTTATATTCGCATGTAAACGTAAATGTTTTCCCAAATCACTAGATGCAGAAAAAGCTCTACCACAAATTTGGCAAGCATGTGGCTTGTATCCAGTGTGACTTCGGATGTGAAGTTTTCTACCCCAGTTGCTTCTAAATTGTTTATTGCAGAAATCGCATTTATAAGCATATTCTCCAGTATGTATATATGTATGCACGACAAGACTTTCCTTTTTTGCAAATGATTTTGTGCAATACTTGCATTTGTAGGCTTTATCAACTAAATGAGTTTGTTTATGGGACCAATAGCATGATTTTGAAGCTGAAACAAATCCACAAACTTCACATTCTGTAGAGATTCTTCCAAATTTTTGCTTTGGTCCTTGGATAGATTCCGAGCAACTTGCGACATCCTTGAAAATGGAGGGGTCACCGTCATATCCAATTCTAAAATCGGCTTCATTTGGACAAACACTTGTGTTATTCATATTTTCTGGAGCAATTTCTTCAACAATTATTGGTGTAAACTCGACTTTAACATCAGTTATTGCTGCTTCAATATCCCAGTCAAGATCAAATATTCCAACTCTTTCCATATTGATCCTAGGTCTTTAAGATTATTACAAACCTAATAAAATATAACATAAATAATTGAAAAATTACATACAAATAAGATGACCATGCACGGTAAGTTCGAAAAGAAGATACTGTTGTCGGTAGTTTGACTTCACTGTGTACTCTGTTGTTGAATTAAATCACTAAAGAATCCTTGTGGTGTTGAAACATCACCAAAATTAGAAACACATAAAAAAACAAATGCATTTACCCATTGAATATTCGGAAGGAATTGGTTGAATAAAACTACTTTTTAGTCAAAAGGAATAGCAATTTGTAAAAATGATCCATGAATTCATTTGTCTAATAACAGATAGAGTGATTGAGTGCGCGCTGCAATCAAGATGTACAACAAAATAATATTAAATTCGACATTCTGGCATTTACAGAAAAGCATTTTTAAGTTTAATTGGTTTCCTCAGCAAGCTATATGTTCCATTTTTCACCCAGAAATATCGAATATATATTCTGTAATGGGTCTCTTCCACAAGGGAAATCAATCCTTCAAGCCGATAGTAAATTTATAGAAATAAAACTTGGTCATGCAAAATAATAGAGATAAACATTGTTCTAAATTCTCTATTTTTTGCGTCAGAAGTTAGTTAACTAATCCTGGAGGGGGTTGTACTCGCTGTATTCAATTAGCAGGTCTGATTAGTAGGTCTGCAACATGAGAAGCCTACTAAGCATTATTCAACTCTTCATTTTTGCGATAGCATACTTCTTTATTAACATGTATTCCGAGATGTGATTGCTGTGAAAAACTTTTTCCACAATTTCTACATTGATACGGTTTTTCTCCAGTGTGAACTCTCATATGAGTTTTCAAATTACTTTTTTCTCGAAATAATTTCCCACATAATTCACATGAATATGGTCTATCGTCTGTATGGATCTTCAAATGCAATTCTAAGTAATATTTTAAAGCGAACGATTTCCCACATATTACACACATAAATGGCTTTTCGCCAGTCTTCTCCAACTTGTGCCTGTTTTGATGGGCTTTCAACTGATTACTTTGTCTGAATCTTTTCCCACATTCTTTGCATTCATAAGGTTTTTCTCCTGTGTGAATTCTTTGATGAATCATTAATTGTGACTTATCTACAAAGGATTTATTACAGATAAGACATGAGAATGGTTTCTCATTCAAATGAGTTCTCATGTGCAAACGCAGCGAGGAATTTTCAAAAAATTTTTTTTTGCAAACCTCACATTCAAAATTTCTAATACCAACGTGTTTTTTCATAAAATGGCTTTTCAGATGTGTATTTCTTTTGTAAGATTTTTCACAAAGTTTGCATTTATAAGGTCGCTCATTAGTATGTACTACCTTCAGATGTCTCTGGAGATCTCCTGAGCATTTGAAGGACTTCGCACAAATCTCACAGGAAAATGGTCTCTCATCAGAATGCACCTTAAAATGAGATACAAAGTTAAAATGCTTCGTAAATGATTTTTGACAGATTGGGCATGAGTATATGTTTGAACTTGTGTGAGTCTTCACATGTGCACGCAAGCTTTCTTTAGTTTTAAATTTTTTCCCACATTCTTCACATTCATGTGGCCTTTCATTTGAATGTACAGTCATGTGGAGTTTTAATTTGTAATTACTTGAGAATGCTTTGCTGCAATGTTCACATTTATATGGTTTTATATTTGCATGTGCTCGTAAATGTTTTCCTAAATCACCAGATCCCGAGTAAGCTCTACCACAAATTTGGCAAACGTGTGGCTTGTATCCAGTGTGGGTTCGAATGTGAAGATTTCTACCCCAGTTGCTTCTAAATTGTTTATTGCAGAAATCGCATTTATAAGCATATTTTCCAGTATGTATGAACGTATGCATAATAAGACTTTCTTTTTTCGCAAATGATTTTGTGCAATACTTGCATTTGTAGGCTTTATCAATTAAATGAGTTTGTTTATGGGACCAGTAGCATGATTTTGTAGCTGAAACAAACCCACAAACATCACATTCTTTTTGATTTCTTTTACGCTTTTCTTTTGGCCTCTGGATAGCTTTTGAGAAACTTTCTACATCCTTGAAAATGGATGAGTTGACATCAAATCCGATTCCAAAATCAGCTTCATCTAGACAAGCACTCATGGTATTCATATTTTCTGAAGCATTTTCTTCAACAATTATTGGTGTAAACTCGACTTTGACATCAGTAATTCCTGCTTCAAAACTCCAGTCAAGATCAAATATTCCAACTCTCTCCATATTGTTTTTAGATTTTTAATTAAGTTAATTACGAACCTAACAAAATATAACATAATCAAGTGAAAAATTCACAACGCCAAGGGATTGGGATGGATTTCGAGAATTAAAAATATTTTCATTTGAGTATTATTTCAGCATTTGAAATAATTAGCTTAGACACAGAAAAGATTTTCTTTTAGTTCTGACACCGAGAAACAAAATCAATCAAATATCCTTTATTTGAACATTTCACATTCCAAAATTTAATTGCTATAAATTTTTTATTATTTGTTGCAAATCACTCTGTCAAACCCAATTCAATTTAGATTATTTCCAATATTACATTTTTGATTGTATTCAGAATGGTGGATTATACGATTTGAACATATTTGAGTTCAGCCTAAAGTATATTATTATTCCCAGTCTTCTGTGAATTTATCATGCCATGCCAAATATGAAAAATGCACAGACTCAAAATTTAAGTAATGAACAATGCTAAGAAGTCAATTTTCAACAATGTATCAACTCTACTGAAGGCAAGAAAATGAGAACTACCAAGCATTATGCTATTCTTCTTCTTTTCCTGAAGCATACTCGTCTATTAATATGCATTTTGATATTCGATTGCTGTGAAAAACATTTCCCACAGTTTTGACATTGATACGGTTTTTCTCCAGTATGAACTCTCATATGAGTTTTCAAATTACTTTTATCTCGAAACAATTTCCCACATAATTCACATGAATATGGTTTATCATCTGTATGGATCTTTAAATGCAATTCTAAATATTGTTTTAGAGCGAATGCTTTCCCACATATTGCACAGATAAATGGCTTTTCGCCTGTCTTCTCCAACTTGTGCCTGTTTTGATGGGATTTCAACTGATTACTTGTCTGAATCTCTTCCCACATTCTTGCATTCATATGGTTTTCACCTGTGTGAATTCTTTGATGAATCATTAATTGTGGTTTATCTACAAAAGATTTATTACAGTTTAGACATGAATATGGCTTCTCATTTAAATGAGCTCTCATGTGCAGACTGAGCGAGTATTTTTCAAAAAACTTCTTTTGACAGATCTCACATTCAAAATTTTTGATTCCTACATGTTGCTTTGTAATATGGCCTTTCAAATGCGAAGATCTTTTGTAGGTTTTTTCACAAAGTTTGCATTTATGTGGTCGCTTATTAGTATGTACTTCCTTCACATGTTTCTGACGATCTCGTGAACATTTGAAAGACTTTGCACAAATTCCACAGGGAAATGGTCTTTCATCAGAATGTACCTTAAAATGTGCTACGAAGTTCAAATGCTTCTTAAATGTTTTCTGACAGATTGGGCATGAGTATATTTTAGAGCTTGTGTGAGTCTTCCCATGTACATACAAGTTATTCTTGGTCTTATAACATTTTCCACAATCTTTACATTTATATGGCTTTTCATTTGAATGCACAGCCATGTGAATTTTTAATTTAAAGGAATTTGAGAATGCTTTGCTGCATTGTTCACACTTATATGGTCTTATATTTGCATGTGCTCGTAAATGTTTTCCTAAATCACCAGATCCAGAGTAAGCTCTACCACAAATTTGGCAAATGTGTGGCTTGTATCCAGTGTGGCTTCGAATGTGTAGCACTTTCCCCCAGTTGCTTCTGAACTGCTTATCACAAAAATCACATTTATAAGCATATACACCAGTATGTACAAATGTATGAATAGTCAAACCTTCCTTTTGTGCAAAAGATTTTGGACAAAACTGGCATTTGTAGGCTTTATCAACTAAATGCGTATTCATATGGGAACGGTAACTTGGTTTTGAAGATAAAATTAATCCACAAACTTCACATTCGCAGGGAATCCTCATGTCCTTTCTCTTTGGCCTTGGAACAGATTTAAGAGAGGAACTTACAAGTGCGGGGCTCCCAATCTTTGCAATTTCATAATTTTCCCCATCATAACAAGAATTCTTGTTACCCAATATTTCTGATACATTTTCTTCAATAATTGTTGGAGTAAACTCGACTTTTACTTCAGTTATTCCTTCTTCTAAATCCCATTCGAGATCAAATAATCCAACTCTTTCCATTTTACACAGTTTGAAATAAATCAAGAATTTTAACAGAAATCTGAATAGCATGAGAATAACGATAGCGAACAAGATTTTATTGTGAATTTAATGCTGTAAATAGAGCACAATTGTTTAGTCTATGATAGGCCCGCCAGAGCTTTTGTGTGGCATAAATACCGTCCTCACAAAAACAAGCATATTTATCCTGCGGAGCGGAAAGATGTTGAGATGGCTTAATCATATGGCGAACCACGGCTTCATGTCGGGTATGGGATTAGCCAGTAATTTGTTTTAGGAAGCATGGACTTGATAGTGGAGCTCAAACGTATAGCATGATGCGCCACACCACCGAGCTTGCTATAAAGAAGTCAAAACAATATTATTCTAGTAGTGACTCATGATTCCCACACAAATATTATTTTTTCGACTCCTCAGGGCTCAATTCTTGGACCAATACTTGGAGTGCTATAACTACCAGTCGCCTTTTTTAGTTTTTTGTCTCAAAAAGTTGCTGCCAGATTTTCACAATTCAATTGAAGTGTACAAGATATAGGATAATAGATTTTGCATGTCAGATAATGTATCAGCAGGCAATTACAATTCAGATATCTCGCAATAGCTCTATGTTAATTATATTGGGCACAATGGTGCACAGTTTAACACAATGGATCAGGGGTTGAACACGAGTCTTTTGGCATCGCAAGTTAAAATTCTCCGCTTACTACCCCATGTTCACTCCGCTAACCAGGGTGTAATGAATAGAGTAGGCAGTGCGAACCAGAAAAATTCCTTCTGAACTGTGTTACTGCTCTCTACCTAGCAGTGGATGCCTATATAGAGCCTTGTTCGGGGTGTAAAGAGTATAAAACATTGCATAATAATATTTGCTCAATTCTCTCATTTTGACTTCAATATCGTACGGTGCCCTTCAGACGGCTCGGCGGTGTCGCGCATTATGCTAAGCGTCAGGAATACGCTCGCCACCGCATCTCTGATTACCCTTCGTGGGTTCGCAGGTTTGAATCACATGCGGGAATAATCATGTGCAAGAGGATTGCTGGACACCTCGCCACCGTAGGGTGATTCACTGAACCGCCGGTTGGTTACGGCTTCCACCACCATCAAGTCAAGTCCATGCTCACAAAAACAAATACCTGGCTAACTAACCCCATACCTGTACCTGATCTGGACTGGTAACCAGACGAGAGGCCGTGGTTCGCCATATGATTAAGCCGTCTTATCGGATTTTCTCTCCCCCGGGATAAATATGTAAATACTTCCTTCCTAAACTGACAACTTGTCAGGACGCCGGTGTTTTCCCGTAATGAGCAAGAAAAGTTTCTACTTTTAGGTCTCGTGTACTTTCGTACCGCAATAACTTCTAGTGGGCGTGGCACAACATTATTTTTATATGTCATTCCTAACCCCAACCTGACTACGTCATCCAGAAATTAAATTACTACGAAGGTCACATTGACGTAATAAAATCCGCGGAAATATATGGATAGTCGTCCAAAACGCGCAGACTATCAACCGTAGCCGAGCAAGCTATTTCTCCCGTTTTCTCGTCGCAACGATCCCGGTATGAGAGAAATCGCCGTCGTTAGTAATTTTTTTTTCAAAATGTATAACAACAATACGGTAAAACTATTTTACTGGGATTGCAAAATCGACGGACAAGAATTCCACTTTGAAATCCCGTTGCCACGCGAAGCTAGCGCCACCAAGTTGCCGTTTTTATAGGTTGGTTACTTCGCGAGAAAACCATTTGCGCACCCCTTTGCCCCTAAATTCAACCTGATTGCTCATCAATTTGGATATATTTTCCCTAGAGATGATCTACTAACACATAGATCAATCATGATGTTACATTTTCAATGCAACACCAGTTTTGAAGATTATTATATGAAAGGATTTAAATGTCCAAATTTATGCATTATTTATATTAAATATTCATACATAGAATAGATAGGCAAATGAAAAATGCCAAAACACCCACTTTGGCTATTTTTTGTCTAATATTTGTCTTACAGTTATTGCACACACAACTATCTTCTTCAGTTTCCAGACCCAGGCACAATCTAACTTTGAGGCACACTTGTAAAAGGTTTACCGACCACGGACTTTTCTGACGTGGCATTAGACGTGTTGAGTCATCTTCTGACATTGGGAGTCGCTTGAAAATAACGATAGTAGTGAAACCATTCGAGGAAAACTCATTTAGATTGTTTTCTAGGCTTTTATTAACTCAAAGATCACTACAATACTAAAACAAGAAAAAGAACAAGTTACAAGATGTGGCAACCTAACCAAATAAATCCCAAGCTTTGCCACGCGACCATTAACATTTCATAGTGCTCGGCGATGGTGCCACGTTGGCCACATTAGGTGGCGCTAATTTAATTTCATCACAATGATACACGAAAACATGCGGATTTATCTATAGAACATATCCACCACATTGGCGACATACACAGTACCTTTAACCAGCCAGGTTTCAACTCTGAACAAATATCGTCTTGTACTGCTTTATCAGCTATACTCTCTTTAACTTTGCCTGGTCAAACCTAACTACGCCCATATGCGACATGGACTGGTCACCGGACGAGACGACGTGGCTCGCCATATGATTAGGCCGTATTATCGACTCCCCCCTCTGCTCCTTGGTATTCTCTTATTAGCACCTTCTGTGAGAGACTGAATTAAAAGCACTTTGACAAATTTTCACAACACACTCAGTTTCAGCATAAACACTATTTATTTGGAGAACTTGGCCACACTGCGAAACAGAGAAAAAATATGAATTCTGAACTGCAAATTGGGATAATTCCTACAAGATATGAAGGCAATTGAATGCAAATTGAATTTTCATCTCAAGAAAATAATGCAATTTTTTATTAGTATTTGAGAGCATGAGTTGTATTTTCAAGCTCGCAGAAGTCTCGAAACGAATTAGATATATTTTAGAGTTGGTGGTAATTGGAATCAAATATGCTAAAGGTAACTAAAAAGCTTTGTGTGGCGGATTGTCTAACTAATCAGACGGTGCTCCCGAAGTATGCGTACCAAGATGGCGGACACCGGAACGTAACAGGTTAGGGTTAGGCGATAATTTTTTTCCGATTTTTCTTATTTTAGTCCTATTATCAGTTCGAAGACTAGCCGAGGGCCTCCCGTAGTATTTATACCTAAAATTATGGCCTAACCTGGTACACATATTACATTCCGATGTCCGCCATCTTGGTTCGCATACTTCAGGAGCCCCAATCAGACAAATAATGAAGGTGAGCATAGGCCACATTTTTCATGGTCAAAATTGGGTGTTGAGTTGAAAATTGGATTCAAAAGGTAAAAATTTTCTTCATCTTGATCCAGATGCCACAGTCAAAAAGATGGAGAGATGCCAAACAATTTTTATCAACAAGTCCAGGGGGGGGGGGGGGGGATTCATTTTCCCGGCTCAAAAGAGAGAGAGATAATGATTTATTTGTAACATGGTCTATTGAGCAGATGCCATTCCATGTCAGGTAGACTTAAAGTAATTTGTAATACAATATAACATTTGCTCATAATGTATATGGTATAAATAATATTCAAATTATCCATCGCTTCAAAAAGAAAAGAAAAAACAATCTCTCACAGCTTTTTAATCGCTTGAAATAATATCAATCAATCACAACAAATTGTTGAACTTGAGTTGCTTTGTGCTCATTGATGGAACATGTTCTACTCAAGTAATATCGTAAAGCAGCTTTGGGAAAGAATGAATGAAAAATAAAACTAATCTACCAATCTCGTGAGAATGTTATCAGATAAAATTGAAAATAGAGATGTTAATATTGTAACATACGGTGTTTCCCCGAAAAAAAATTGTGGTCATATTCCAATTCTATTTCGAAAAATAACACTAGGGCTCATTTTGGGGAGATATCTTGAAAACCGATATCCAATTATCTAGATTTAGAATAGATAACACATTTTTATTTAAAAAAAAATGCCAAACATTGATTATTCAAAATTATCATCATCTTCCAGAATATCTCGTAAGTCACTAGATTCATGTCAATGTCAAAAAAATTTTGTGCTATCAACTAGGTCTTATTTTCTAAAATCATTCTTAAAATTCAGGCTCGGTCTAATTTTCAGGGAAACACGGTAATGGTGCAAACTACTTTAATAAATATGAAGAATCTACTAGTAATGCTGTTTGTGTTGTTATATATCGCATATATGTCAGAGAAAGGAAAGCCGACAATATAGCCCAACCATAACCTATCAACCATTCAAATTTCTGGTCTGGCATAGGGGTAAGTACTCCTGTAGTATGTGTACCAGGTTAGGGTAGGGTATATTCACTTGGCTAACACAGACAGTTCAGAACTTGTGATAGAAATAAAAAAAGGGAAATCGCAATAAAATTATGGCCTAATCTGGCACGCATACTACAGGAGAATTCATAAATTATAGTATATTAGGCATTCTAGTAATATTGGTATTGCAAAATGTAATTGGAAGCATTTATAAAAGTGAAAAATAAATCAAAATTGCTTCATCCCAAAATGTGTAACAATTTTTGAATTAGGTTTTAAATTAAGGTGCAGCGAAGGTCGTATAATGATTGGGAACTCGAAAAATTAGACAAAAACTATGTGTTCATAAATCCATGTTGATATTTATCGAACAGTTTGGTAATGTAGATTTTCTTATTTCATTAATTTTAAATAATCTAGATGGAATAATTTTTGGTCAGATTTATGCTGTAGGTTTTTAAGTGTAATAATTCCATTGATAAAAAATAACAAATTTTATAAGAAAAAATTCGAATATCTGACTTATAAATTCTTTCCAATGATTCAAATTGGGATTTCCATTCTAACTAAATTCTGCTATTACGTTAATTTTGATTAATAACTAATTTACGAGGATTTACTTTCGACAGAATTATGATTCATGCCAAATTTTAATCTGTGTAAACTTTATTGTGATTATTCCACTTATAAATATACATGAAATTGTTTATCATCTCTTGACATATTCGTTCAATAGTTTTTAATCGTTAATTTTGTTCATAATATATTCTACGGACTTTACATCATATTTATTTGAAACGACAGTGTTCAAAATATTGATACTTTGCTATTATTCAGCAGATGCTTAGATCAGTGGTTCACAACCAGGGACCAGTTGGAGGGGGCCTAGTGTGTGAGAAACCAAGGCAGTAGCAAAGGCCAATAAAAAAAAAACGAAAAGAAGTGAGTGGAAGCATCTACCGCCCATCAACAGTCTATACCTAAAATACTTTTGCTAGCTGCAAAACTGATTTCACCTTCCCTTGACAAGAAAACTTCCGTTCTTCCTAGTTTCATTGCTTGAAAGGGATTCTTCCCTTTGTTGAGCATGAATTGTTTCAACATAATGGGATTTGTAATCCACCAATCGAAAACAACACTGTAAATACCTTTGGAATTATAAACAGAGGGGCCATGAGTGCTAAAAGCGTCCGGAAAGGGGCCACAAGTCATAAAAGATCGGGAACCACTGCTATAGATGTTCATATCCGAATACTTTGTGTATTGGAATACTCTCATGCATTAAATTGAATATTCAAAATTTGAAAAAAAATTCTGATATGTGCCAAATTTAAATACATTTTGGTGCATAAATTTTCAAATTAGTCGAATAAATATGGTTGAATACAGTTGATTCGGACTTTAAATCAGAATTATAATATGGCCAATTTCAATATCAACTTTAGTGCAAAGACAACATAAAACCAGTAATTTAAATTAATACAATTCTTGATAAATATATTTTTATAAAGCCTTCAATTTGAATATGTACCAACTTTGAAATCCGTTGTGCAAAAACTTCAATTTAGTTTATGTTCAATTCAAATTTTTAATTATGATATGAGACAATTTATTTACTTTATTGCAAAAACGTCAAATTTTAGATTGAAATGAATACAAATTATTGCAATTTTCAACGTAGATATTTCTAAAGCATTCAATTTGAATTACATTTGTTCATTCCTGCTATTCAACAGCTCAGAGCCAAATATGCTGACCTGAAGCACCAAATGATTAAGCAGTGAAAAAGTTTGAGCGTGGTCTACTTCAGAACTATTCCAACACCACTATCATTGAAATTTGAGTGATCAGAAATAATCTCATCCTACTAGGCATTTGGCCGATGCTGTTACTTTCTGATTTATACCAGGGGTGTGCAACTTTAAATGATGGAGAACCAGATACAAATAACTGGTTGAAACTACGGCAGAACCTTTAGTAAACATAGGCTTTCTAGTTGATTCAAAGATTTTAGTTATTGATCTTGAAATATGCGTTGTTCACTTCGCACAAGCCAGATGTAAGGGCATTGTAACCTCATAGGCATAGATAATGAATTGGTGGCTTCGCAACGCAAGAGATTGGGATTACTCACACATAACAGATTAAACTCGTTTCACGAGCCACACATCACTCAAAATTGGCACTTCTCCGCCAGTCGCACGATTTTTCATTGTGGACTGCAGGTTGCACACCCCTGGTTTGTAAATTAGATTAAAGGTGAAATAATACTAAAGTAGACCTGACCAAAGAGTATATATAGCTGAAATTTAAAAGGAATAGGTCTTTGTTATTTTATTTACTTCTTTGTTTTGTAGAATCAATAAAATCTCTTCCTGCTTTGTTCTTGTCTCTTTTGGAAAACCACGAAACCTACAACGACACACACGCCGAGACCTAGTAATGCACAGATGAAAATCAAAAATATTTTAAACCCAGACATCGCTGTGTTTCTGAATCCGCCTGCCGCGGACTCATCAGTGTTATCTAAAGGCGGTTTGAAAAAGCTGACGCTTGGTACTGCAGTCCCCCAACCATCATCTTCCCCTTGTGGTCTGTGGGCATCAATTTCGTATAATTTTACACCAACAATGTCATGGTTATCAGCCAGGTCACCAGTGGCAGCAGAGACACCAAAAAAAATAACCGACTGGTAACGTAACTCCCCTACATCGAAGCACTCCCTCCAATCCATACCATCGTCGACATTAAGAGAAACTGTTAATCTGCTTTGACATATCTGATAAAATGCTGGTTTCAAAATCTTTATTCTAAATGAAGCCAAACAGCTACCGATTGAATTTTGACGACCGTCACTGCATGGTCATAATTCATACTTCCATTGTTCACCATAGCAGTTATAAACGGAAACGTCACAGCTTGTGGACCATTCTTATAAGTATCCGAGAAAAACACCAAGCCCACTGAACTGGTCGCGACTCCCAAACACAGGACCAGGTTTCCATTCGTTGTTTGTAATACCAAATAGCAAATCCATCTGCAGCTAGTTTCTGCCTCCCCCCGTGAATTTTGAACGACATGATAAGTTCCCAGTCTCGTAAATACACCGGTATTCTATTCCAAAGACTTCCTCGTTTCCCTTGATGATCTGGCGTTAATCTGACGAAACTATTTGTAATCATAGTGGCATCCCGATAATCCCAATTAGGTATACTTGCGCTACTTCCAGTATATGGTTTGATGAGACTGTGTTGCCTTTTCAAAAATCCAGGCTCATTATGGTCCAATGCCAAAGAAAATGCCACGAACAAGGACAAGAAAACGCATATCTGCTTCGAAAAATTTGCCATTGCTGTGTATTGAAATGATATTTATATTGTCCTTATATCTTGTTTTTTCAGTAGTTGCACACAGCCGCAGGCTTTCAGCCTCTGGTAGAGCACAAGTGCGGCAAAGAGATTGGAAAATAAAATTATAGTATTTATTAGTCAATATGTAAAAACAAAAGAATTATAATAATAGCCACACACGCTCATGCTTTTTGCAAAGTGTAAGCACAGTAACAGGTTAGGGACTATGGAAATTTAAAAATTGAAGTTGTAAAAAAATATTTGAAAACAAAATAAATATAATTGGTTGACAAAATCGAACAAAAGTTACTGCCTGAAATATCGAGTCAGGTAAAGTGACCAGTTGTTTCAGAAAATACCAACTTGTTTGTTTGAATAAAATTGATTTAGCCGGCAATTTTGATGATGGGGCAGGTAAGATAAAGTTTATTTATCCCATCAATTAATTTTTAATGCTATCTTTTTTCAATCGTCTCAAATGTTTCGATTCCGTGCTTGGGCAATGATTTTGACCATTTTCAAAGCAGCAATAAGTTGCTGCATGGGTAATTGGTTACGCCCATTTTCAGAAGTTCATTTTTCTAATTCTGGAACCTTTTCATGATTATCTTCAATTACTCCAGCCAAAAGGTCCATGTGAAAAAAAAACAAATAGACACAAAAAAAAGTTAGAACATTACTGCATTAGGCAGAAGTTACAAAACTTGAAATAGCTCATCAGACTGCAGGACTGTCAAAGTCATTACAAAAGTATCTGGAAATTCAGGAATTGAATAGTGATTACAGACAGACAGAGGGTTGTTATTTGCATTTGCTTAGAAACAACTAACGGACCGAAATTTCAATTAAAGAAGGAAACGTTACCGGTACCGGTACCATTTACGATTCAATCAATCTTACTTTGGTCACTTTGACATAAAATAACAGGACGTCTTTCTAATCATATTTTACCTTCATTTCATATTCTACCATCGTCTATTATGCTGATTATAGAGCCAAATTACCTATACATTGAAATATTTCCTGAAAATGAATCTGAATATGCTCGACAAATACGGTACCGGTTCCCCTTCTTGCTGCACTGCATCACACACTTGGTGACGCAACTCAACGTGCTACGTGAAATCGCTGAAGCAAAATCACGAAGCAAGACTCCTCTGATGACCACGTAGCCCAAAGAAATTAGTCAAACATTCATGGAAAATCAACTTTGAGCAAAAAAAATAAATAATATTTGTGATAAAAACCTTGAAATATTGTATCAAGCATCTGCGATGGCCGAACTTCAGAAACTTGGATAACATAGTGTCGGCGACAGAAGTTTCTTTTCAGCGGCGGTGTGGCTCAACGGGATACGCTCGCCACCGCACTTCTAATTACTCTGCGTGGATTCGCAGGTTCGAATCCCATGCAAGGATGGTTATGTGCGAGAGGATAGCTGGACTCATCGCCGTCGTTGGGTGGTTCACGTAACCGCTGGTCGGTTACGGCTTCCTCCACCAGCAAGTCCATGATTCCGAAAAACAAATAACTAAAACTAATCTCATACCCGACTTGGAATGGTAACCGAACGAGAGGCCGTGGTTCGCCATATGGATAAGCCGTCTTTTCGGCTTTCCTCACGCCTTAGGCGTCCAAGTACATAACAGATAGCATTGATTACGTAACAACATGGTTCTCAAACAGGACGTCGCGACAAGTGCGTCGTTTCAATATTGATAGGGCGTCGCAAAACTTTTCTTCTTTTGCGGATTTGTACCTGCGGTGCGTAGAAAAAGTCAAAATTTTCGTTATTCTCGTTTAAATCATAATTGAGAACTGGAAATAACAATATAATTTTACAATATAATTAATTATTGTAACGATCGAAAATAACAAGCGCCCGTGCTTGAATAAGGGCCCGGTTGGTGAGTCGGTTGAAATATGGGCCCGGGCTACAAAACGAGCAAATACGGTAATCCAAAAGGCTCGAAGATCGCAACTGGCATGTCTAAAAACAGAGTTACAATTTAAACTGGCTGCTTATAATAAGTATGAGTATAATAAGTATAAGTTTATTTCGACTCCATAATCAGCAATAGACGATAATAATGGATAAAAACAAAAGTAACTCATTTTTAGAATCGGGAGAGCGAACAAAACCTTTAGTAAGGTTTGAAACGTAAAGATTTTAGATGGAAAGGTATTGATAAAAGAAGTAGTACGAGTTCGCTCACCCAAAAGTAAAAAAAAAAACTAATTAAGGCATGCACGCACACACACACACATACACACGATTATCGAGACATGATACTGTCGGAAGATAAAAAAAAAAGCGAGACTTAAAACCAATTAAATTACTCAGTAAAACGGAAAATATACAAATAATCGAATAATATCGAACACATTACCTCAAATTCGTAACTCAGTGTCAAAAGCTGCGTTGAAAAAATGCGTTCCGAATGTGATATCTGAAGTTGAAGGTATGAACGATGAAATTGATAGTTACATCGACCGCGATCCTGAAATATCGTGCGTGGCGCCTGACGAAGAGAACTCTCATATTTCAGGTGAAAGTATGGGAGAGGATAGCAATAATAATCTCCAGCCAGCGGGCGCCAAACAGCCCGATGGTGAAATGGGGGCGGCAACAGACCAATCCGCCCCTTTCGGCCATTCAATTTGGACCGCGTCTGCTTGTTTATTTTGGCAGCATAAGCATCGTTTGGTAGTTTTAGATGATTTTGATACAATTTAAATACACAGCCATACATTTTGTCCTACTGGTACCAATATGTGACACTTGTGTCTATATTTGCGAGCCATGATTTGACGTTTCGTTTATTTATTGAAATAAATTTTCTGTACTGTCCGGACCCCAGTAATTTTAAGGTTTGCTGAACGGACTTTTGGTGAAAATAGTTGAGTAGCCCTGATCTAGTGGACGAGAACACGCCGATCGCCGGGAGACACCATTTCTTTCAAAGATTCACTTTATGAGCCCAAGGTTCAATAACTTTGACGAACACGACGTGTTACAATCAACTCGAAATAAAAGTGCCCGCTTCGAACCAGAGACTTTTACCACTCAAATATACGTCGTGAATATACAATTTCTTACACTCCAAGACATTACCAAAATCCTTCACCAGCAAACCAGATGTCGTTGCCAGACCGATCGGTAGACTCCTGGATCGATAATCTCCAACCAAATCGAGAAGGATCTAGAACGGTAAATGATAACATTTCTTTAGCTGAGCAAACGTGTTTATCTTTGAGTTAAATTCTAAAATGTGGGCTGAGCAGCATCATTTGCCGCCGGTCCAAATAAGTCCGTTTGATGGTAGTGCTATAAACTGGCCTAATTTTATTGAATTGTTTTATGAAAATGTACATTTACGGTTAGACGATGATGGTCAACGCATGGTGAGATTGTCCACGTGTTTATCTGGTTCGGCGAAACGTCGTGTTGAAGAATTAGGTACCGCCGGTAGTCATTACATACTGGTTTTAGGGGAATTAAAACGCCGCTACGGGCAGCTGGTATTGGTCGCACGGGCGGTGCTTGACCGTGTTGTAAACGGAAAACGTATTTCACCTCTCTCGGCTGATAGATTACTGAATTTTTCACTCAGACGTGCGTGACTGTGTGGTGAATCTAAAAAAGATGTGTTATTTGGCTGACATCAGTAGCGTCGAGAATGTAAGAAGAGTTTCAAGCCGGATTACTCATGGACTGAATTCGAGTTGGGATAAATTTGTTGTAGGTTTTATTCACAAAAACTCGAATCCGACATTAATTGACTTTTAGCAATGGTTGTGGAAAGAATTGAGGAAATCGCCAATCCTTTTTCTCCAGATGTTACTTGCAATGTGATCAATAGAATTGATCCGACTGACCATGAGATACCCAAAAGCGCTCGTCGCTGGTTTCACACTCCATTTTCAACGTTATCAAACTTGGAACCCGATAATACGTCATATATGGACGCATCACGTTGTCAATTCTGCAATGCTCGCCATTTTTGAGGAAGCTGCGAGTCGTTTTTTGGTGCGACCGATTATGTAAAACGTAACTTTGTTGTAGATTACAGACTTTGCTTTAAATGTCTTGAACCGGGCCATCGTGTATTTATGTGTAGATGTGATGTCAAGTGTAGTATATGCAGTGGGAAACATCATAAATGTATTCATGAAATTCGCATGTTTGAAAGTGACCCAAGACCAACAAACCGACAGGGTATAAACAATGCGGTGTCGCCGTGTCGGTAACCACTTGGGTTCAATTTCAGATGCTGCCCGTACTGATGGAGAAAATGGACGCGCCGATTATACAGTTGCTTTGCTTGATTCGGAAAGTCAGGTCTCTCTCATTCATCCCAAACTTAAAACTAAATTGGATTTGCGTGGGTGTCGTAAAAAACTCATGTTAACGACCCTCGGGAGAACTGGGGTCTCGCATGACTCAGAAGCCGTCGAACTTGTTGTACCTGACAAATTGAATCCAGATGGCAAAGAACTAGCTCTAAAATCAGTTTTCGTATGTGGCACCAAAAATTCCCCACCCTGAAAGACGTGATAAAGATTTTGAAATCCTTTCATCATTTGCGCGGAATATCAATTCGAGAAAACGAAGTTATGTTGCTCATAGGAGCGGATCATGCACTTGCCTACTTTCAACTTGATAGACGTGTGGGGGCAGACGATGAGCCGATTGCTATAAGAACGCCACTTGGATGGACTTTGTTAGGTGCAAACAAACGCTTTTGTGAAGTCGATTTTATTCAAGCTAATTTATTTATTACACGACGATTACAATATCGTGCAAACCCAAGATAAGCAATTTTGGAGTACGGAAGCCATAGGGGTGGGCTACAACACGAGACGAGTCGAATCTGTGGAAGATCACGTGGCTGCTAATATCAATATAGCTAAAACGTCTATTCTTGATGGGCATTATAAAGTCGGCTTTCTGTGGCGTCGCGATACTCCCATTATGTCGGAGATTTATGACGGTCTCATTTGAGCGTTTGAATGAGTCCGCGACGAGCCAGAAATTCACTAACTATCAGCGACGATTTACGTTCGAATTTACATAAAACATGAAAAGCAAGTTTATTCACATAATAAAACAATAATCGGGTCAATATTTACTGGTTACTGAGTGGGGCTGGGGCGCTGGGCATATATTCGAATATTCAACCATCAGAATATCAATTTAATTTTCGAAAATTTGGTAACAGGTGACGCGACAGGTCACTTGCGCGTCGCTCAATCAAACAATTGGATGTGGGATTGGATTTCACAACCCACTTGCGAATTTCCGACAAAAACACAAGACTCTGCAGACGCTTCGATAGATGCTTAAGTGGTGTTTCTCGTGAGTTAGAACAGCGAGAAATAATTTTTTTTTCTGGTAGGTTCCAATGGTGGCAACCCAAATTTTCTAAATTGAAGAGCGGCAATACAAAATACTAAAAATAAAACGGAGAACAATATAATTTTTGTTTTATGATGGTCCGCGACTAATTAAAAACGCTTTTTTGGACATTGCAAATCGCAAAATTTCGGGTGCTACTGTGATATACGTACCAGGGCATTTTTCCTTGAGATTCTTGGTATGTACAGTACTCGAGCGTCGTAAGTGTTGCACGAGTAGCTCAGATTTGTCGAATTCACAAAAATAGGAAGCAAACAAAATATAATCGGGCCCTTTACCGCGCATTTTGTGTCCACGGATTGTCATGATATTTTCTGAGTAGTATTGCTGTTATTTCGTCAACACAACCGCAGATTAAAATGATCACAATTAAATTTATAATAAAACAAGGCGATAAATATGTATTTTTGATTTACAAATATACTTTAAATATATATTTAATAAGTACTAAATCAAGTTGTACTTTCTGAAAATTTATAGCAGATAGTAAGTAGGATTTTTTTAACGGCGATAACAAATTCGCAAGATCGCAAAAATTATGTATCAAAACTAAAAAAAATCGATCAATATATTCTCACATTAGTATGTTCGCAAATTGCCGTGGCATTTTAAAAAAGTAATGCTTTCATATTGTAAGTCGACGCAACCGCAAGTTACCATGAACACAGTTAAATCAAAATAGGAAGACATTTTAAATTCTCGTCGTTGTCATGGATTGGATATTGTGCGACAGAAAAGGCCATTATTCGCTAAACAAGTCGGCTTTATTGCTTCTTCACACAGAGTACGGTTGCACTAAACGCACCTTGAGTCCGCTAAGGTTTTCGCTGGTGAGAAAATAGTCCGCGACCAAAAAAGGTTGGGAAACGCTGGATAATCAGATATATTCCGCACTTGATCTCATTAAGAATTTGATTGGAGTTTTATTGCGCTTCAGAAAAAGACCGATTGCATTGAATGCTGATATTGAAGCCATGTATCGCATGGTGCGTCTACCAGAGTCGGACACGGATTCAGTTAGATCAGTCTTGCAAGAAAATCGCCTGATGACAGGGAAACAGGGAAAACCGGCTGATGACAGGGACTGTCAATACCGAATAGTTCACTATTTTGAATACATTCGAAATTATTATTTTCGAATATGAAATTTCGAATACTTCGAAAATAAAATCAAGTAATAGAAGCCTATCCAGGAGTGCATGAGGGGATTTCCATATAATAAACAATGGAATAACTGCTATCTACAACCTAGCTATATTACCAGGCATTTCATGTTTGAAGATTATTGCAAAATCATCTTAGTAAAACGCCCATATTTTCAAATACCAACAATTATCCAAATTATTTGCCAAAAAGCGGGATAAAGTAGGAGTTATTTTTCCGACTTGTGAAAATTTTTTCGTGAGTACAAAAATACGAATCAAAAATTGATTATATTCGGTAACTTTACCACACATTTTAAGTCCGCAGATCGCCGTTGTATGTTTGAGTAATGATACTTTTATTATTTTATAAATACGAAAATAGGAATCAAAAACTAATTATAATCGGGTAGTTTACCACATAATCTCTGTTCACAGATTGCCGTGATATTGTGCCGAAATATAATTAATTTTTGCTTCTTATTTTTGGACTCACAGATAAAGTCGGAAAAATAATTGATACTTTATCCCGCTTTTTGGGAAATAATTTGGATAATGATTGCCATTGGTTTGTATTTAAAAGTTATAGACTTTTTACTAGGATGATGTTGTGCTGCGGAAAATATTCGAAACCATGACCGATACCACTATTTACCGTGTTCATTTAATTCTATTAATTTAACTCGAATGTTGGTAAATCGGGCAGTTTACCACACATTCTAAGTCCACAAATCGCCGTTGTATTTTAGAGTTATAATAGTTTTATTATTTTGTTAATACAAATCCGAAATCAATTGTAATTGGGCAGTTCCCCACACATTTTATGTCCACAAATGCCCGTGGTATTTGGTATTAATACTTTCATTATTTTTTTAAATATGAAAATAGGAATCAATAATTAATAATATCGGTCAGTTTACCACCTATTTTATGTCCACAGATTGTCGATACAACCACGAGTTACGTTGAACAGAATTAAATTAATACGGCATGACATTTTAAATGCCGGTATCGGCCATGGATTGGATTATTTTGCGCAACAAAAAATCATCTTGATTAAAGGATGGATACTTTTAACTATCGCTATCAAAATTATTTGCCACAAAGCGGGTAAAAGTAATTTTCCTAATAAATCGACTTGTTTTTTCGACTTGCAACTATTCATTGGATATCGTAACAATTACGGCTATAAGTATTTGTCAATATTTCGACGTAATGGAAATGAATCTGTAAAGTAAAAGCCTCGTAAACGAATGTCGGCAATGTCCACTCACGCAAATGTGTTGCAACACTATGCGACGCACGGTCGCGCAGAATATAAACAATCAAGGTGCCGATTCTATTTCATCGTCATTACAATACGTGAGAAAGCGTAAAAAGTCGTTTGAAGATTCCGGTAAAACGAAACACCGTGTTTACGGCGAAAAGTGGCTACTATTCGGATTGATTCGAAAATCAGCCAAAAAGGTATACGAATACTTTGATATTCGATTCGTTTTGGACAACCCTGCGCTGATGTATATCAATTTCTCGTGAGAATATTTGGTGCGGTCGACTCGCCACACGTTGCAAAAACCGCGCTTGAAAACACCGGGGAATTTTCAATGGAAGCAGTAGAAATTGTTTTCAAGAATTGTCACGCAGCCGATTTGCTTTCATCAAAATGTAATGATGACTCCGCTTTTTCTGACGCTCAAGAATTTTCTAATATATGCGGTGTGGCTCAACGGGCTAAGCGTTAGGAATACGCTCGCCACCGCACCTCTAATTATTCTGCGTGAGTTCGCAGGTTCGAATCCCATGCAGGGATGGTTATGTGCGAGAGGATTGCTGGACTCCTTGTGTCGTTGGGTGGTTCACGTAACCGCTGGTCGGTTACGGCTTCCTCCACCACCAAGTCCATGCTTCCGAAAACAAATAATACAGTAAAACTAATCCCATACCCGACTTGGAATGGTAACCGGACGAGAGGCCGTGGTTCGCCATATGGATAAGCCGTCTTATCGGCTTTCCTCTCCCCCGGGATAAATATGTAAATCTTATCCTATCCTATATATATTAGCAAGCAGGGGTTTTCGATTGATAAAATGGCTTTCATATTCCAAAACAGTATTGTCGAAATTTAACACGGAGGATCGTCGTAATCCTGACTTTGATTTAGATTGTTTGCTCATTTCTAAGGTGTTGGGACTTCACTGGAATGATTTATTTCTTGTTTACAATTCGTTGGCAAAACTTGTGACGAAAAGAGGAGCGCTAAGCGTGGTCGCATCAGTTTTTGATCCTCTCGACATTTTAGTCCCTATTAGACGAAAGATCAAAATAAAATTGTATTGTATTATTTTAACTGCGAAACTCCTTATTCGGGAGTGCTGGAAAGATGACGACTTGAAATGGGACGAAAATTTTGATGACCTCGGGAAGCATGCTTGGGTAGAATAGACCGAATCATTAAAACGATTGACTAATTTCCATGTGCCTAGACTAGACAATATGTAGGAGTCTCGAAAACCGACGCTATTTATGAGATGCATTTTCGCGACGCATCTGAACAAGCTTACGTTGCAGTAGCTCACTTGCGTTCCAAGAAATGTCAGTGTGTGAATTATAGTTTTTTGATGGCCAAATCAATTGTTTCTCCGATGAAATCTATGTCCGTTCCCCAACTAGAGCTGCAAAGTGAATTTTGGTCTGACATAGACCAATGGATTGTCTTTAAGACCGATAACTTGGATTTTAATCTTGGAATGAAAGAATGTTTTATTGGCTTCGATGACATTTCTGATATACAATTCATCAACTGTGTGCTGTTAGCTGCACGGTTCTTTATATATAGATGTCGGATTCAAAAGTGTAAACCAGTTTTTGATGTTTTTTATAAATTCATTTCTGATATTCGAAACAATGGGAAATATATCGCAATGAAAAATGGTAAAATCATGATACATAATACAAAGTGGCGTTTATTTATATATTCATTGATTACTTAGCTTAAACCTGACAACTGTGTTTTTGTTCTAATTTGTTTATAGTCTTTATATAGCCTAATATATATTTAAAAGTGTGAGATTTAGAAAAAAAAATAAAAAATAATTCTCTCATGTTTATACTGTAAGATAATTTGATTAAAACTGTTATGTTCATGTTATGAAAAAATACTCTTATGTCTGTGTTATAGAGTAATATTACTATTTATTTATTTCTATGTTTTTATGTATAAAATCCAAAATTATCTGTGGAATGGTTTAAGGAGTTTATTAATATTGTTTGCTGCTATATAATGTTTTATAATTTATGAAAATCCAAAAAATGCATGTCCTATAGAGTGATCTGAAATGATATTGTTATTTATTGTTTTTTTGATTTTGAGCGATATTGTTTATTGCAATATTGTTTTTATTTAATAAAAATCCAATAAAAAAAAAATAAAAAAAAAGTGCTTTATTAGCCGTGTTCGATGTTATGAACACTCGCTAATTGTTATCCATAATTGCTTTTTTGTTTTGACGTGAATTTCGCGGGCTTTACTGCACCTGTCACGTGTGGCTCTTGCATCTCGACTTTACGCGTCGTAAGTCGTTCTTGTTATGGTGTTAGTGGTGTGGTTTCGCATTATCTGCTTTACTGATTTTGCGTGTTGGTGGCATTTGGTATCGTTAGGTAGAACTGTGGTGAGGGTATCGTTACGGGGGACCCATATGACCATCGTCGTCATTTATTGCTTTAATTGTTCATGTATTTTTTATATTCCATTTTTATTAACTGCTTTCTGAATTTAGATACTTACTATTTTTATTCCGATAACGTAAGCGTACACGTTTCCTGTCAGTTTCTTGTCGATTTAGGCCTTTGGAGCGTTATCATGTGTAAGTTTATTTTTTGTTAACTTTCTGGTTATGCATTTTCATTCCGTCCTCATTTTGTGATTGTTTATTGATTGTTTCATTTTATTTACAGTCACCGTTTTACAATAAACGTGTGTGCCTAAATCTGACACATAGTACCGATTTGGGAAAAAATTTTCTGGCAGATAAATCTATGAAAAATATAAAAAAAAAAGACATTCTAACTTGTGCACATTTCTAAATAGTTTAACACTATAATTTGTTGTTAATGGACCTTTTCCCGAGCATCGACTTCCTTGTTTACTTCGTGACATTGGCCAATCAGCAAATTGCAAGAGGTGATGTAACAATGCTCCTTTTCGCATCCGCTCAGACACTTTTCTCACTCAGACAGATTTTCAAGCGTGGTCGTAAACATTATCTCGTTTTCGCTTTTTTGAACTCTATTCGTTAGTTTTCAGTCGTGTTTTGTAAACTTAAATGTAAATCAGATAATTTAATGGTCACCCTGTCTTCCTGGTAGTTTTTGGACACGAAGTGGACATAACGATCGTTTCAAAATTTTGTTGTTATTGGACACGTTTAGTGGCCATAACGATCGTTTCAATATTATGTTGTTGTTGTTCTTGTTCTTTGACACGTTTTTAAAAAATCGCTTTTCTCTTCGAATACTGGACCAATTGCTTTGAAATTTTCAGTGGTTAAAGATTAATTTCTTCGCTAGAAGGCTATTACTTTTATTTATTTCAAAATTTTGCGTGAATTCTATGAAATTTGATATTTCGTCTAAAATTTTGCTGTATTATTTTTTATCCATGGGAACACATCCATTTTTCTCCAGAAGGCTATCAATTTTTCGCTATGACGTTATCAAAATTATTGCCATTGGGTGGCGCTACGTGTCCATATATTTGAGCATAGCTCTCTTGTAATTTAATTGCAGTAATAAAAATTAGTGTAGAAATAGCCGTGATAGACTAGGCTAAAATTCTTTAACGGTACGGTACTTTTAACGGTTACGGTACGGTTACTTTAACAGATTGTTGTATGCGATGAATCATAATGATAGTTTGAAACATATACCTCATTTCACAGGCGCCAACTCGCAAAAGCACTCTTAAAATAGCCCCGAAAAATTTTGCAATGGTAAAGTATAGGAAGAATTTTTCGGGGGTCAAAGGTCGGGGAAAGGTTCATTCGACGCTATGTTATGGTATCAAACAAATTTATTATTAATAATAATTTGTGAGAAAGAAAATGAGGTATTAAAAAAATCAAAATGTCATGAAATCTACAAAAAAGTTTTATTTTATAATGAAGATAAGGGTGAAATTATTCTGATGAACAATAGTCGGCCCGAGCTTCACGTTCTGTTACAAGATCGTTATCGTTCCATTGGTTGGTATATGACTTTCATGTTCATAAAAGGTTGCCTTGTTTCGCATAGTAATTCCTCAAAACGGTTTTTCATTATTGTTGTTACATGTATTTATATTTAAAAAAATACGAATATTATGTTTTCTAACCTGACAAATTGAGTAAACTATATTTGATTTTTCGACAACACAAAAGTAGTTCAGCCACTGCCGTGAAAATACTTATACGCGAAAGTTCATTCGAGAAAAATTTGTTCTAATAAAAGATTTTTTTTTTAATTTTTTTTTTGAATAACACTATCTCGCCAAATTTCATTTATTTTGGCCAAAAAATATAAATTTACCCATTCGATCGACGCCTTCAATTTATCCCGAGTCACGCATGGCTGAACACGTTCAAAACCAGCGCGGGCTGCTGCTATTTCTTGTTGCTTGTTTTGGATTGCGTTTGCTTATCAAGATATCGCTTTTTTGATTAATTTGGCTGTGGAGTTCATACCTAATTTCCTCCAAGAGGAGGATTATTTTTATCTATCTATATTACCGTAAATTATGGGCCGTATACATTCTGACACTAATCATAGCAGGATAAGCTGATACCGGTATCTGTACAGACTGTACCTGTGATATCTGGATATGCAGATATTTGCGTCATATAGCCTAGTCTTGACAGTAATAACTGAATAACGCAATACTGCAATAACGGATTGTGAGTTTCACTGTCTGATTGCTGGACTGTAGTGCGCGACTTTTCATTCACCTTGTATAATATAAATTAAGGTTAGGCTTACGGTACCATACGGTATGTCCCGTTTTAGGCGGGACAGTCCCACTTTTTAACATCTTGTCATGGTGGCCAAATGTCCCACTTTGGCGTTTAGCCAGTACCCGTATATTACTTGTTACGATACTGTTGTTGCTGTGTTGCGTATCGGTACACTACTAACTGAAGGGGAATGCGTGATTTTTTTTGTTTCCTTGTTTTCTGTTGCGGAATCTTATTAGCGAATAATTCTACAATTTGTTAAGTGTAAGCTGTGTATGCCAAAAGAGTGATTAAAGTTAATCTAAAGTCCTATTTTTCAAACTGAAACTGATATCAGACAGAACCGCATGAACTATCAATGACTATATTATCAATGAAGACGCCCAGGGTGGTTTTAAATGCAGTGCGGCACACTATCCCGATTACGGATTTGTGGCTGTATTCTGGAACACAAAGATACATGCGCGTCTCTGAAATCAGGGCCGTCGAGTCAAAGTGAAGCTCGTATGCGTGGAAACGTCAGATGTCTGGCTGGGTATACGCAGGGTTGCCATCTACCCAGAGCCAAAAATAAGCACGAGCGTCAAAATGTTATATTTCAAGGGGAGGGGTCTTAACAACGGCAGAAACGCAGAATGAGAAGGAGATCATACACGAGTCTCCAACTTTCTATCAATAGAAGTCGCTTCGAACATGGTTGTACGCAGCTCCAAAATTGCAAAAAGCTACAGAAAGACACGGAGTCACTGCCGCACGCAATCCCTAAAACAAGGGTCGGCAACTTTTGTCGCTCCCGGGCCAAAACCAAGTGTTACGAATATTGACTGGCCGCACATATTTTTTCAGGAACGTTAAAAACTGAACGGATGGCTGATGAACCACATTATTTATACAGATTAGAAATTCAAATTTCGGACTTTGATAGCGAGCGAACACCGCGACAACTCGTCGTCTCAAGTCGTCTCATTCTACAAAATATTTACAAATAACATTTAAATGCGACACTAGGTGACACACTAGATAAAATCAAAGTTTTCTAAATGTCTATCACTAATCCTAGTTCTTCGCAAGGAAAATTTCATTTTGGTTAAGTAATTGAAAACAAAAGCGATCTTTTTCATAAAGATTGGAAAACGAATTATTAATGAAGAACAAGAATAACATAATAACGATCCGTAGGTTTAAGTGAAGCACTGTGGGCCGGATTATTTTACTCCGTGTGCCGGATATGGCCCGCAGGTGGCCGACCTCTAATCTAAAGTCCTCATACTTTGGTTTCCCGCAATGCTTCTTGTGTTTTTATGGTAGTATTGTGGGCATCGATTACTGTTTTCCACCTTTCTCGATGTCGATGAATTTCTTTTCATGTTCGAAACAGAACTCACGGTTACGCTTACTCTAAATTGCAGTTTGTCCCTAAAAACAGTATTTCTAAAAACTAGCAGCAACTATTGTGTGTGTCACAGTTTGCCTGGAAATACCGCAAAACCCACCGTTGACAGAAAAAGTTCGTCCCTCGTTTCCACGCAAGCTTTGTACGCAAAACAAGTACTGGTCATCCACGTTTCTAAGATCATAAGCACGCGACTCAAAAATAAGCACTTTCCTTAGAAATAAGCACATCGTTACTTTATAAGACGCGGGCTAGAAAATAAGCACAAATCTTAGAAATAAGCACGGTATGGCAACCCTGGGTATACGTCACAGAAAGTCACGCACAAATCTGCACGGCTCTCAAATTTTGCCTATTTGATTTCCGTTTTTCACCGATGTATACTGCCCTATATGATTACATATGCAATGTATTTCAGAACCATTTTATTCAGTTCAATGTTGGTAGTGATCATTATTAAAATAATGGCGCGTAAATGCAAAAGTCTGTAAATAAAATAAATACTTTTAAATAAGATCAAAGGATTACAGAATTATGCGTTCCGATTAATACGAGTCGAACTGATTTTTTTCTTCTAAGTTTTTGTGAATCCATGACATCTTTTGAATTGTCGTATAACGTAGTCAAAACGATGCACGATATTGAAGTTTTTTTTTAATAGTTAAATTAATATCGATAATGAAACTTTGTATGTCCGTCTATACCTGTAATTACAACAGTTTAACATAGCATCTTCGGTTATTTAGAACTGAAACTTCCAGAATGCACAACGGATTACGATATCATTTACCTTCAAGAATTTATTCAAATTTGAGTGCCAACAATCCATAGTAAAATGAAAGCCTCGATGCGTCGTTGGATTAAATTATTTTGTCAATTTAATTCTTGTTTTTCACCGATTACGCAAGTTAATCATTTGCGGCATGCGAATGCATCGATGCGGCATTATATTAATTTGATTCTTGTTTTTCACAGATCGGTATGCAAATTATCATTTGTTTCATATGATTGCCTCAATGTGCCATTGAATTAAATTATTCTTGTATACCGTAAATTTAGAAGTTAAACATTTGCGGCATATGAATGTATCGATGCGATATTATAATAATTAATTTGAATCTTGTTTTTTGTTTTTATACTAATATAAATTTCGCAAATTGAACATATGCGGCATATGAATACATCGTTGCGGCATGATATCAAATTATTTTGCTAATTTTATTCTTGTTTTCGCCGATCTATTCTTGTATAAATTACGCAAGTTGCACATTTCGCGGCATATGAATGTCTCATTGCGGCATTAGATTGAAATATTGCTTTATAAACTAATTCATCTAATGCTGCATCGAGGCATTAATTTTACTGTTTATCGATTGTAGGTGTATGAAATAACATAAAAATATGATATATGGTGTTATCAAAATGTAATTTTTATTATCTCTGATCCATTTAATATCGTTAACACGCCATCCCATCTACATTGAAAATGAGAGAAATACGCCAAGCCAAGGTTTGCATCGAGGAACGGCCGATGCGTACCTGCGTTTGTCGATTGAAATTCAGTGACGTCACATGCCGGATGATGCCGCAGATCGTTTTTTGCTATTTCTTTCAAACGCTTCGGTAAATTTTATTTCCTTCTGTGGATTTGATTATTTTTTCTCGAGGAATCCAATGGTGATGCTCTTAGCTTGCGCTTATTTTTAGTTTAATGCGCAACTTCGTTTTATAGTTTTTTTACCGATATTGAGGGACATCAGCTGCCAGACGTCTCTCGAAGGAGGGGCTTCTCCAATTCCAATTTAAAATAGGATTCTCTGAAACAGGACAAAGTCTCTCGATATGTATAGTGTGCCGTACTAAAATGTAGGTTCTCAATGAGGCGTCCCGCTTCAAGGTCAAGTCAAGGTCAAATATAGGATAACTAGGTTCAAGTTCATTTTAAATCCTTAATCAGCATACCATGCAATACCGCAATAAAAAGATTGATAAAAAGTGATTATAAAATCAGGAAAGCTAATAAAAAATTACACACCATATTACAGTATTAATAATTTTGTAATGGTTGCCAAATTGATCAATTTTCTAATCATGAGTGAACAGTAAAGACCGGAAGAAAATTTTCCAGACTCCTATCATAATATATTGCCAAGCTGATTATATTTGGGTTTAATATCAAATTGCCATTACCACAGTACCGGTACCATACCAAAGTTGCCAGATTTGGGTGCATGACTGCATGAGGTGGGCCAGACCACTTCATTCTCCAAATTAGATCCAATTATTGCCAATTTATAGTCCAGATTGTACAGCTGTTGTAATAAGTACCGTACCTGAAGTTACCGCTTACCGGTACTGTAACAGTATAAGTTAGTATAACTGAAGTAAATTAGGACAATAGAGTATGGGAATTTATTGGTTACCAAGGGTGTAAGTAAGAGTTTTTTCCATTCTTAGATATTGACTCCTTTTACAGGATCATTTGTTTAAATTTGATAAATCCTGTTGTCGTGAGGTACAGTAGATGTCGATGCAACCCTAGGTCTTGTTTCGTTTTCATGCTGATGATTGCTTTTTCTTCGCCTCCTATCATATAAATGAATATTCAATTTTATATATTTCAGGCTTAGTTTATATTCTTTAGTTTATATTCCTTAGTTTAAACTGATTGGAAAATATAATGTCAGAGCCACCTCCAGATGTTATCCCGGTACGAGCAGTCGTTCGGGGACGACCTTTGATCCCAAAGGAAGTTGATGAGGGTTGCCAAACTTGCTTGGACTTCTTCATGGAAGAAAATCGTGTGATGGTAAACGGTAGCAAATCCTTTACCTTTGATAATGTATTTTCGGCAGACGTGAGCCAAGCTGATGTTTATGATATCGCTGTAAAGCCCCTTACAGAAGGATTTTTCAAAGGATTTCATGCAACTGTTTTAGCATATGGACAAACAGGCAGTGGAAAAACATATTCTATGGGATCTGCACATTCCGCAACTGCTTCAATTGATGATGTAACTACAGGAATTATACCTAGAGTTATTAATGATATTTTTGACGGAATTAATGATCGTCCAAATCATAATTTCACTGTAAAAGTTTCCTATCTTGAACTGTACATGAAAAGTTTGAACGATTTGCTATGTTCTCGGACAGATCGGCAACAAATTGTAATTCGCGACGCAGATGATGGCGGTACACACATTAGCGGACTCACTGAACTCGTTGTGGCGAACGTAAAAGAGACATTTGCTGCAATGGATTGCGGGAATTCGCATCGTACGACAGCCGCGACTGCAATGAATTTAGTGTCATCTCGTTCGCATGCAATTTTTACCATTCTTCTTGAAAGTGTCAATAGAGAGGATGAAAATGATAAAGTGTCCTGTAAGTTCCATCTCGTTGATCTCGCTGGATCCGAGCGAGCGAAAAGAACAAAAGCAGAAGGAGAACGCTTACAAGAAGGCATCAGAATTAATGAAGGTCTACTTGCGTTAGGAAACGTCATCAGTGCTTTGGCGGATGAAAACCTTCGTTCTGGGCATATAAAATATAGAGACTCAAAATTGACTAGGATTCTACAAGGTTCGTTGGGAGGCAACAGTCATACTCTAATGATCGCTTGTGTGAGCCCTGCAGATTCAAATCATGAAGAAACGATAAATACTTTGCGATATGCAGATCGTGTTCGTAAAATTAAAAATCGTCCTGTTGTGAATCGGGATCCACAGGCTGCTTTAATTGCGTCGTTGAAAAAGCAGATACAAAACCTAAAATTACAGCTTTTGGAACGTGGATTAGAGTATCAACCTTTAGGAGCAGAGTCGATTGCGCCTTCAGAAAGTACCAGTGCCTTGCAACAAAAAATAAAGAAGTTGTCGAATGACAATGACAAACTAACTGAACAATTACAACAGAGCGTAGAAAATTACAGTGAAATGTGTGAGAAAGCCATCGTGACCGAGATGTGTTATGATAAAATGAGAGAGCAATTTTCGGAAATTACTAAATCTGCACGCGGATTACTTGATGAGTTTCCTGACATGTATGTGATAAATGAAGAGAATGAATCTATGAAGGAGCGTTACCAGAAACTTCTATCTCTACATAAAATGATTCTGAAGACTCATCCTATGGGGGCAGAAGAATTAATGGAGACCGCTTTACATGGAAATGACGAAACTCTGGCTCCGAATGAGGACGGTTCCATCCAAGGTGACACAGTGTTGGAAGCCACCACAAGTGTAGATCCTCAAAATATGACGCATGCTATGACAAGCGAACATGCCATGAAAAAGGCTGATTTAGGAAAGCAGTTACAAGAGTTGTCAAAAGCACTTTCGATTAAAGAAGAGCTCGCAAAGCGTTTGACGTCAAACGATGCTCAAATCAGTGCAATGAAGGGAGAATTTGAAGCGAAGCTTCAATCTTTAGCGAAGGAAAAAGCAAGTTTGGAACTTGCGCTACAACAAGCGCAAAAAACAAATGAAAGCCGTAAGCTGAGTGAAAAACGAAGACAACGTTTGAATGAGTTAACAGCTGAAATTCAGACCCTCAAAAAAGAGAAAAGGGAAAAAGAAAAATTGGTACGAATGAAAAACGAAAGTGATCGCTCAATCGAAAGACTACACACCGAAATTCGAGATATGAAACGAAACAGAGTCAATTTGATGAAACAAATTAAAGCTGAGAATGAAAAATTTAACGCGTGGAAAAAAGAGAAAACAAAGGAAGTCAAACAACTCCAAGAAAAGAACAGGAAGCGTAATTTCGAATACGTGAAACTGGAAAGAACGTACGATAAACAGAAGGCAATCTTAAGAAGAAAAACGGAAGAAGCAGCCGCGGCCAACAAACGCCTTAAAGAAGCTTTGAGCAGAAGAGAGGCTGCTGCCGCAAAACGTAAAGCTTCAGAAAAGCGGACCATGGAAACCATAGGACCAAAAATAAGAGTGTGGTTGGATGAGGAAATTGAAGTTCGTACCAGCATAAGAGAGGTTGAACATCATGAAAAAGTGCTTATTAACGATCGTACTGCATTGGCAAAAGAGTTGAAAGAGTGTACAGATTCGCCGAAGAAGCGGAGACGAACATTCGATGCTGAAACTGATATACGAGGCTCAAACAGAAAGCTCGAGATTCGGCAAGAAATAGAATTAAAAAGTGCTCATATTCAGAGTTTACAGAATAAATTATCAGAAGCGAAAGAGCATTTAAACTCAAATACAAAATGGGCAAATATTGGAACTCTTGTTGATGCTAAATATGCTATCAAATATTTAATGAAGTTAGCAGTGGATGCCAAAATTGAGAACTCTCTACAGAAAGACGAGGCCGCAAATATGAAACGGGAACGTGAGGCCGCAGAAGAAATAGTAAGAGATCTTCAAAATCAACTACGACAAACTATCAACAGACATGAGATGGATAAAACTTTATTGCAACAAAGCCATGCGGTTCAGGTTTCAGATTTGCTCGCAGAATGCACATTTTCGAAGTCAAATAGTTTCCGCGAAACTCCCGATAACAGCCAAACTGAAATTTCAAAATATCAAAAAGAAAATAAACTTCTCAAACAAGAACGGAACATATTACATAAAAAGTTATTGGAGAAACGCCCTTCGTCAACTTCCGCTCCTTCGCCAGGGAAAAACCAATCATTTTTTATGCCGATCAAGCTTATTGACAAGTCTGTTGAAGATATTTTTGAAGAACAAGATGAAACCTTTGAACTGGATGAGGAGGACACAGATTCAGAATACGCACCAACTCCCAAGAAAAAAAGGAGAAGAACCGGTGTTGTTTCTGGATGTAAATGCTCCAAATCCAAGTTTCGTTGTAAAAGTGAGTGATCTGCTATTTTTGTGGTTATATGGTTCGTTCTTCGTAGTATCAATGATTTGTGTTTTCCTTTGGGAGAGCGATTAGGCTATCTCATGAAGTAAATCATATTTGTACGAGTAACGATTTACTATTTTTGTGAGTGCTCCAGAAGTGTGTGTACCAATATAGATGTAACTAATTTTATTCGCCTACTATACATCAAGTTGTGTAAAGGGACGGAAGCCTATAGGCAGGGTATATTCACTTGGCTAACACAGACAGTCCCCGAACTTCTAATAAACTAAATAAGGTAAATAAGAATATAATCATAATTCATAACCTAACCCTAACTTGGTACATATACTACAGGAGTACCTTTTTGTGTATGAATGGTTTGGTGGATCAAAGATTTGTTTTCACATCACATAGTAAAGTAGGGAGGGAGTTCAGGAGTTGGCTGTTGTTTGCAACATGATTGAACCTTATTGACTTTTCTCTCCTTTGGTGTACCCTCAATTTTGCGGGGTAGACTTATTAAATCAAGTCAAATCCTTGTTTTGTCACATCGTGGCGAATAATACATCTATAATTTCATTCAGATTCTTTGTGTGGGTGTGTTAAACGGAACAGCAAATGCGGAAAGAATTGCAGTTGTTCAGATGTCGGATCAGCGTGCTATAATCAAGGAGAAGGAATGATAAATGGTTAGTACATTTAATATTGTTTTTGCTTCCCATCCATTTGGTGCGGCCTGGGATGGTCGAAACCGAAGATTTCACTATTCCGAATATATTCTGAAAAAATATTTTATCAAATATATTCAAATTGGAGGCAGATGGAAAATTACATAAATCCCTTTATCTTCATGTAATACACATATTTAAAAGGGTGACTGTTTTCTCTTTGTTGTTTGTTACCATTTCAGATTTCCCATGATTAGATCCGCTTGTCTGACGTCTCCAAATTCCTAATTTATTCTTATAGTCCCTAGTTTGTTCCAAATTATTCTAAAATTCAAAAATTTACTATATCGGATATAATAAATTTTATCGCAGTCCGGTACTTGGCTCTTGAATAGGTTCAATTTGTGATTTGTGAATACAAAAACTGTATTTATATTAAAGACTCCATTTTTTTTGCGTAGTCCAATCATAAACAAATCTCTAGATTTCAAAAAGTTTCAATCAGACACAGGGGTGAGGGGGATTTTTCTGTCTCATACATAGCAGATTTTGGGGTTCCCGAATTATGCGAACCAAGATGGCGGACATCGGAATGTAATATGTGTACTAGGTTAGGGTTAGGCCATAATTTTAGGTATAAATACTACGGGAGGCTCTTGGCTAGTCTTCGAACTGATAAAAGGACTAAAATAAGGAAAATTGGAAAAAAATTATCGCCTAACCCTAACCTGTTACCCATGTTACGTTCCGATGACCGCCATCTTGGTTCGCATACTTCGGGAACACCCAATTTTTTTTAGCTTGGAACGTTTTTACACCCTTAAGATTCCTAAAAACCTACATTTCCCGACCTCCGACGGTCCAACTTAGCAATAAGAAATTTTCAGAACCCCCCCATCCTTCGAAATTTCCTGGCTACTCCCCTGATCAGACTTTTTTTTAAATTAAACAATTTTCAAAACTTTTTTTTAGATGCCGCAAATGTAACCTTTGACGTAGAGGCCGAGAAGTCTTCAACTCCTACATTTCTTTTCCCGAAACTTGAAGGCGGTGATAAGGAAAATAACCCCGATATCATTCCAAGAACCCCGTTATCTGGACTCGAGAACTCCACAAAATATAACCCGGTATATTTCCAATCACCTATAGTTGATGAACCATCTGCAGATTCCCAAACTGAATAAAATTCCTAGTTGTCTGCAATTTGCAATTCTTATTGACATGAACATCAACTAGTATTTATTGTCACATAATTCTATGTTATAATTCCTTATAGTAGATGTTCCCAACCGAGGGTCACATAAGCGCAAAACTGATTCGATTTTTTACTACAAGAAAACTCCCTGTACTTCCAAGTTTCATTGCTTGATAAGGTTATTTCACAGCGTGTTTTCATTTTGTTGAGCATGAATTGTTGAAACATAATGGGATAAGGGTTCTAACAATCAAAATAACGCTATAAATACCACTGGATTGATAAACAGGGGGGTAATGAGTGATAAAAGCCTACAGAAGGATGCCACGAGCCATTTAAGATTAAGGGAACCACTTCCTTATAGTCTCATTATCTCTCCTCATTCACATGGTTGCTGGTAAATGCGCTTAGATATCAGACTTCTTAATTTCTAAATCTGGTATTTATCGCCGCACAATTCTACATTATATTTCCTTATAGTTTCTGCAACTCTTGGCACTTTCGTTGTCGCCTAGAACTTAGCTCGGAGACCATTAATTTCTGAGCGTGACCTTTAAGAAACCTTCCTTAGAAATGTTTTTTATGGCTGAATTGTTTTTTATAAGTGAATTATGATTGCAAAAAGTTAAGCTCTAAATTACATATGCCCACATTGTTAGCAGAATAATATTTTCAAACAATGCTATGCTTTTATTAAGACTTCCCAAAGTATCCTAACGTGTCAACCAAAATTGTGGCGTCTCAACAAATTCACAATAAACTCCAATTACTGATTGTAGAAAATTTCGGTTCGGACCCAGCTATGAATTACAAAGTATCAAATTTTAATAACAGTAACTATTACATATCAAGCTTTTTTAATAGGATATAAAGTCGTAACAGCATGCTATATTTATCTTCTTGCTTTCCATTGTTCTATTTTTTTTTTTTTCTTATATAGTCAATAGAGCATGCTCTTTGTTGTTGTACAATCTGTTTGCTCAAAGATACTTGTAAAAAGCAATTCAGAACAAACGATAAGAACTGGTCACACCACACTATGGTCATCTCTCAATATTGATTCTTATTTCCGCGAAATTTTATCATAAGCATGTTTGTTAAGTCAATCTGCTTAGCTTCTGAGTGAGTGTTCTTGACGTTACTTTGAACGCCGCATCCTAGTCAGAGTAAGCTTCGAATAAGTGATTCGAGGCGAAATGTGTCAGTTTGGTCTTGAGGCGTCTTTGTGAAGGAGACAACCCCAAATTTCAGTGGAGAAGTCCAGTTTGGAGAGATCGTTTCAAAAGAGTTTCATAACAACTGTAACCCCCATTATTCTAGGTTGGCAAAACACAACTAAGTCCATACTTAAAAACTTTTGTATATCTTTTTATTCGTGAAGAAATATTAAAACTGCCCACCACCGGGAGGTCATCTCTGATTATCGTTTCTTATTTCCGCAAATTTTTATATTAGCATGCTCGATGAATTAACCTGCCTTGCTTCTGAGTTGAACAAATTTCCTAAAACAAAAAACTAAATTTTATGTATTTGTGTTGTGGTGATAGCTATTAGCAATTTCACTTATGAGAAGTACTCATGGGTGAACTGTGTGCTCACTTTATTATTCATATATACTGTTACATGTTTCCTATTGATCTTCTTTCCTTTTTTGTTTTGTTGTTGTCAGTGTAATGTAGTGCTCAAGAATTGGTGCTCCTGAAGTATTCGTACCAGGATGGCGCACAACCTGAACATAGTATGGGTACCAGGTTACGGTTGTTCAGGTTGTGCGTCATCTTGGTACGAATACTTCCTGAGCACCCAAGAATTCGCTTCATACTCATGCTTACCGCAGCTTGATTGCTAATGGTATTGTCTACATCAGGGTGGTCCAAGATTGGCAGCTCCGCGGGCCACAAAATTACTTTTGCATTGTTCACGGGCCACGATAGTGTCAAGAACTTCGCTCGTTTAACTTCGCTAGTTGCCTCAGCATGCCATAACACTAGTCAATTCAGTGACATTAGTGATGCAACAATATGTCAGAAGATTTTTTGGTTAATTCTATGACGAAACAACACCAAATGCGATATTTTAATCCCACTTCAAATGTGACGCGGGACGCTGATAATGAAGCGGTGGCCCGCGGGCCTGGATTTGGACCACCCTGGTCTACATAGTTCAAATTTTCTTCAGTCAGTTTTTTCGAATTTTTGGTGCTCCCGATGTATGTGCACAAAGGTGGTGCACAACCTGAACCCTAACCTGGTACACATACTATGTTCAGGTTGTGCGCCATCTTGGTGCACATACTCCGGGAGCTCCCAATTTTCTTGCTCAGTCTGTTAAATATAGCCTTTTCTTTTTTATGGTAATCTGAATCACCATGATTTTTCAACTAAACCATTCTAGAGTCCCAGATCAAAAGAAATGCAATTGTTGTATATATTTAACACATGATTGATAAGAAGATCACAAAATTATTTTACAATTTCGATCCAGACCAAAAGACTTATGACAAATGTTTGTGTTCTACTTCAGACTACCTGCTTTAGCAAATGACAAATATTCTTGTGCCCGTCTTGTAAATTGTCCCTCATGTGTGATGGATGTTATTTTCTGTCCTATTTTTGATGTATCAAACTAGAATAAACTCTAATTCATATGTCTTGTCTCGTGATACTTGGTTTTACCCAATTGAAAAGGTCTTCCAATAAATTGCATTCATTAGGGAGAGGAGAGAGTGGATAAATTGTATGAACGTATTCTGGACAATATTGACGTTTAAGGTTAAATGCTTGGTAATTTTCCATTTGGTCTTCAGTAAGTTAGCATGTGCAAAATGAAGACTTTACTGAGTTTATATATAAACTAAAGGAAAAGCAGTTAGTCCCTAGCAATTTTTGTGGCGGCAAGCAAAACTGGTTATATTCCAATACTCGTATCCATTTATATTTTAGGGTAGTTACATCACTTAAGCAAGACACACCCCAAATATAGTTGTGGTAATCATACAAATAGTTTATTTTACCAACGAAACAATAATACCGTCACAAAGTATGTCACGGATGCCGTTATCGACAACTAGACAAGCGCGCCAATCGGTTTGGACTCCGTGAAATCGGCACCACTGGCGGGAATCTTGCAGCAGGTGTACCAGGGAATATGGCAATGCGTTTACATTTGCTTTTACTGACGTACCGATAATTTTTCACGGCTATGGTGCTTCCGGCGGACAGACTGATGAATAAGCTCACCCTTCGTTGTTGTTTTGTGTTTTGTTTGTATCAGAGTGACCGAATAAAATTGATTGATTGATAAATATTGTTTTATTGATATTTTTGAATTCAACAAATTTATGCGAAAAAGTCAGCACGTGAGTTGAGCTCATACTTCTGTACTTTGAGTCGTTGAGCGACACCTAACTTACATACTACTGTACAGGTTCTAAACCGATATTACCGGTATCTGGCTAGAACTTAGAAGCAACACTATGCACTATGGGAGCTTTGGTTATGTTTTATCGCTTTATGTTTATCAGTCACTCTGTGCTCTGTGTAATAATAATTATAAATGCTACGTCAGTTTAGTAAGCGATTTCAGATTAAATATTCACATAATTCCGGAGTCATATATTTGTTAGTTCTCAGTTGCCCAGGCATTCAATTTTGAAGCAGTACAGTGCATAAGTGTCAGGTAACATCTTAAAACGGTAACATACAGACATAAGCAGTGACATAATTAACATTTTTCTAATTTCAAAATTGCAATCACAGAATTAGCGACGCCATTAAAGCCTTGAGTTAATCCATTTGTCTATCACATTTTTGGTGAAATCCCAGGATTTAAATAAATAAAACTTTTATTGCCTTATCAATAATTTTTTAGTAAACTTCCACAGGACTTTGTTTTTATTTCACATACAATGGAAAATACATGAAAGTTTTCATCACTTAAACTTGGTAATTGCTGTGATTTAGCCATTCATTTGTTCAGCAGGTTTATAAATGTAAGATTATAGGCCATAAAATGCCGAAAACATTGCTTCATTTTTTCTCCCCAAAATCTGTCAAAAAAGAAGAAAATGGCACGAGCTCACCGAAATCAAACTCTGGGACTCCATTGAAACCAAAAAACACATTTTTAACCCCAAAATCTGAGGGGAAAATTCTATCAAAGAAAACGTTTCTAACCCCCAAATCTGAAGGAAAGATTCCTTCAAAGAAATCACCATTTTTTTCTCCTATGGTTCCAGCAAAAACCATTGAATGCAATGTTTGTGATATTGTTTGGGCTAAATTAGATGGTTACCCATGGTGGCCGAGCATAGTTTGCAATGACCCCACGGACGGCGTTCATGAAAAAAGGGAAGGAAAAAAGAAATTTATCCATGTTCAGTTTTTTGACAATCCAGTAACTCATGCCTATGTAGAGGCAAAAAATGTTGAAATATATGACGGTTCTCAATCTCTTGATTTTCAAATTGGTGGAAAATTCTATAGTCCAGATCTAGATGTCATTGAGGCCACAAAAAAGGGGGATGAGGCCTTAAAAAAAGGGGTGGAAGGCCGTGAAAAATTGCTTGTTAAATTTGAGGACAGTTTTGACGATTTTGCTGATGATTTAGATGACATGTTAGCTGATGCGTGTGACAATTCTGTTGCTAGTAGCAACAATGAAGTTTCCATGGAGATTGAAGAGGGAAAAAGACCGAAACGAAAGGCGGTAAAAAAAGCAGCTAAGAAACGACGCAGAATCGAAACTCACTCTGATGAGGATGATTGTGTTTCAGAGGAAGATTTTGATCCGAATAAAGAATCCGAGAGTGATGAAAGTGATGAAGATGTTGGGGAAGAATCTTCTGATTTAGCTACTGAATCCGAACCTGACGATTCACCAATTAAAGATTCTCGAAAACGAAAAAGAAAAGGTTCGCTTCCCGCTCCAAAAATATCAAATACACCTAGTAATTCAAAACTTGCTGCTTTTAATCCAACTACCAGTACCACCTCTCGAACTCCGCTTGTGTGCCAGCAAACAAAGTCACGATTATCATTATTCCAAGCTTCAGAGACAGAAGGATCTATGGGAGATGACTTAGAGACTACAAAGTATTTACATGAGACATTGGAGTTTCTTTTTCCAGAGAATTTACGAGATAAACATGGTAGAAAGACGGGCGACCCTGATTATGATTCAACATCATTAAAAATTCCGCAAGAGTTTTTAAAAAAATGTACGCCTGCTATGTTCCAATGGTGGAAATTAAAAGTAGATCATTTTGATGTGATATTTTGTTTTAAAGTTGGCAAGTTTTATGAGTTATACCACATGGATGCCGTGGTAGGAGTCAATGAATTGGGGCTCATTTACATGAGAGGGTCTTTTGCACATTCTGGATTTCCAGAAGTAGCATTCGGTCGTTATTCCGAATCGCTCGTACAAAAAGGTTATAAAGTCGCTCGTGTGGAACAGACGGAAACGCCGGAACAAAATGCAATTCGAATCAAAAAGGGAATGCCGTCAAAACAAGAGAAAACATTAAGAAGAGAAATTTGTCGAATTGTAACAAAAGGAACGCAAAGTTTGGGATCCTGGCCAGGTAGTGGCAATATGCATAGCGGGAATAATTTTCTTTTAGCTGTCACTGAAAAATCTTCAGGAGGAAATAACTTCCAAGAAGGAGTTAATTCTAACGTGTGTCGTGAATTTGGAATCTGTTTTATCGACACTTCTGTTGGTTTGTTTCACATCGGTCAATTTATGGATGATCGCCACTGCTCTGCTTTGTGTACTATGCTCTCTCACTACACCCCTTGCCAGATTTTATTTGAACGTGGTCACCTATCAGCTTCATTACAGAAAATTCTTCGCTCAGGACTTTCCTCGATTCTTCAAGAGCCATTATTACCAGGAACTCAATTTTGGGACGCAACAAAGACGATGAAATTTCTCAAAACGGAGGGTTATTTTGAGAAAAACGGGGAGGATGATTGGCCCACTGCTTTGAAAAGTATGATGCAAGACGCTGAAGCCGTCAGCTTTTCAGCGGCAAAGAATTATGAGCTAGCGATAAGCGCGTTTGGCGCTTGTGTGTTTTATCTTAAAAAATGCTTGATTGATTATGAAGTCATCTCAATGAAACAGTTTGTTGAGTACAAGCCGCCGAAAAGTGGAGATCCACAATATGTTGCTCAAGAACTTGAGGATGCTGTTGCAAATTTTGCGAAGGGCGATAATAAAATGATTCTTGATAGTGTTACTTTAGCAAACCTGGAAATTTTGGAAAACACCAACGGAGGTACTGAAGGGACTTTAATTGAGCGATTAGACCACTGTCATACTGCTTTCGGTAAGCGTTTGCTCCGCCAATGGCTCTGTGCACCCCCATGTAACCCCGAAGTTTCCTCGGATAGATTGGACGCTCTCGAGGACCTAATGGGATGTCAAGAGTTTGTATCAGAAACCAACGAGGTCCTAAAGAAGGTGCCGGATTTGGAAAGAATGTTGATGAAAATTCATTCTCTTTCGAAAGATTCGAAAAAACCTGACCACCCTGACAATAGGGCTGTTCTTTACGAGGAAGACAAATATAGTAAAAAGAAAATCGAAGATTTTTTAACAATTTTACAAAATTATGAATGTGTTCATAAATTACTAGTGAAGCACCAAGATTTAGTGAAAAGTTTCAGATCCTCTTTGCTACAAAAAATATTGGGTTTGTCCAGCGAAAATGGAAATTTTCCGAATATGTCTGACACTTTAAAGCGCTGGAAAACAGCTTTTAATCACACAAAGGCTGTTGAAACAGGTAAAATAACACCGAATCATGGTGCCAATCCAGAATATGACTCAGCATTAGATGAAATTGCTGATATACAAGCGAAACTGAATAGCTATTTGAAAGAACAAAAAAAACATATTGGGTGCTCGAGCATCGTTTATAAAGGAACTGGAAATAAACGTTACCAATTGGAAATGCCAATAGACGTGGCGGACCGAAAAAATTTATCCGGTTATACAATATCAGGTCAAAGGAAAGGTTTTAAGAGTTTTCGAACTGCTGAAACGGAAGAGTTTTTGAAAGAAATGGAAGCCGCTGAAGCGCGACGAGATTCTGCACAAAGTGAAACCATGGCGATTATATTTCGTGAATTCGATCAGGATTTTGCGATGTGGAACAGCGCTGTTCAGTGTTTATCTATATTAGACGTATTGCTCAGTCTAACGGAGTATTGCAAAAATAGTGAAATTCAAATGTGTCGGCCCATACTGTCTTGGAAAGGTGCCAATACCTCTCCATTTTTGGATATTTCAACAGGAAGGCATCCATGCGTGACTCGTACATTTTTTGGCGATGATTTCATCCCTAACGATACTCTTCTCGGTTGCCAAGGTGATGATAATGATGTCACAAACAATCCAAATTGTTTGGTCCTCACTGGCCCTAATATGGGAGGAAAATCTACTCTAATGAGACAAGTGGGACTCATAGTCGTGCTGGCACATTTAGGGTGCTATGTTCCTGCTGAACACTGTAGGCTATCACCAGTCGACCGTGTCTTTACAAGGCTAGGGGCATCAGACCGTATCATGTCTGGCGAAAGCACATTTTACGTCGAATTGAGTGAAACTTCAGCGATTTTGAAACACGCAACCAAACATTCTCTCGTGCTTTTGGATGAGTTGGGCCGTGGCACAGCGACTTACGATGGTACTGCGA
The DNA here is from genome assembly GCF_013122585.1 of Styela clava. NCBI lineage: Eukaryota > Metazoa > Chordata > Ascidiacea > Stolidobranchia > Styelidae > Styela > Styela clava. The sequence continues at coordinate 248,987 of NW_024102640.1, forward strand.
TAGCTTTAGCCGTTGTTCGAGAGATTTCTGCTAATATAAAAAGCAGGACAATTTTTTCAACTCATTATCACACCGTTGTTGACGATTTAAAAGACAACGCAGATGTGAAACAAGGCCACATGGCTTGCATGGTAGAAAATGAAGATGCTGACAACGAAGACCCGTCTAAAGAAACTTTAACTTTTCTGTATAAATTGACCGATGGACCATGTCCGAAAAGTTATGGCTTCCATGCAGCACGATTGGCCGATGTTCCAGAATCTGTGATCACTCTAGCGCGACACAAAGCAGCAGAGCTTGAAAGTAACAATAATAATGTGTCAATGTTCAGATCAATATGCCAAGGCAATGTCCCTGAAAAGAACAATATTACCGTTTAACTCACTTAACCAAAGCTTAGCTATGAGCTGGGAATGTCATAACTTGTGTCAATCGTTATGTACTTGGACATTACGTACCACCCTAATTCTACATGATTCAAGTGGATCTTGAAGTTTCAGTGGTGCTCTGTAATTCTGCTTAGAGATGTATCTCCTTTCATTTGAGCGATTGCCTATGGCTAACCCAGCTTTGAACAATTCTTTCAATAACAGACAAAAAATACCGTATTTTATTTTGTCAAAAAAGTTTTCAGTCATTTCCATATTTAGGAACATTTAGAAATTTCTCATGGTAATAGATTCATATTAACTTAGTCGTATGGCTTTCCTCCCATATAAGTATGAAAATTTTACTCCAAGTATCACTCAACATCTTATTTGTTTACTGTTCTGTTTTTTTTTCTTTCACCTATTTTTTCACATTATTTGCAATCTTGTGAGCAGTTTTCAATTCTGTTCAAAAGTTTTATTATGTCATGTTTTTGCTTCTTACATTTAAACAAGCATTCACACACAAACCCTTATCAAAACAACTTTTTTAGTTGGTGCTATTAGGGCGTGAGATTTATCTAAAGCTAGTATTATAATGCGAGGTCTGCCATTGCATTTTCATACATACCGGTATATGGCGGTACCCCTTGCGTTTTGGTGTCGCAACAGTTATATCAGAGGTTCCCAACCTGGGGGCAATGAGCCGTTTGAGAGGAGCCCACAATGCTAGAAAAACTCTTTTTGGTTTCATTGCTTGATAAGGCTATTTCACAGCGTGTCTTCACTTTGTTTAGCGTGAATTGTTTGAACACAATGGGATTTGGAATCAACTAATCTAATCAACACCATAATTACCACTTGATTGCTATACAGGGGGCATGGGTGCTGTAAGCCTACGAAAGGGGGCCACAGGTCATATAAGGTTGGAAACCACTGATTTATATAATATGATGGAAGATATGGGAACTGTGAATGTAATGGCTCCGGCTATTTTTGTGATGATGGACCAGTTAAAAAATAAATGTATATAATTGTATTGAAATGTGCTAGTTTAAACTTTGACTACTCTCGATATTAAAATTGATTAATTTTGGTGAATGTTTGCTACCATGTTTTGTAGAATAATTAATTTTTTTATTTTTTATTACCGCTTGCCATTTTGTACACACATTTTCTCATTTAAAGAAAAAATTTGGCACTCATTTTGGTTGATATATCCTGAATAGTGATCACAGCCTATTCATTGGCCTATAATTTCCAGGGGTGTGCAACATTTTTTGTCGGTGGGCCGTATAACCAACGTCAGACATCTAGCTGGGCCTCGCGAAATGCGGCTATCGCTCAGCCTCACAGTAATGAAAGCACCAGGCAAGACAGTTTAACAGAGCAACAAGAGAAAAAAACTCTAAGATTTGATTCTGGGAGGGAAAACAACGAAGTGTTAATAGTGGCCCCACTAAATGGCTTGGCCACCAGTTGCACACCCCTGCTCTTTTTGCCATTATCATTCGAACAGTGAACTTTTCTTTTTAAACTGCCATCTTGAGCCATCATTTTTCTGTCAATTTCCTAATAAAACTTTCTTACGAGAGCTTTGTCATAATGTTTTGTGGGATAGAGTGTTAATCAAAGATACCCAATGAATTGGCATTCAAAAATCTGTAAGACAACTTGGAAGTTTTCTTCTGCGCAGCAGTCAAATCAATTGACATTACTCAACTTAGGAGCAAAACTCTCACCTTGTCAAAGCATACCATGGACATTACACTGAGATAAAATGGCCAGGGCTTCCTAAACTGGGGGTCGTGACCTCGCTCAGGGGCACGCAGCAAATTTTAGGGGTCGCAAAAAGTACACCAAGTACTCCTGTACTTTTTTAAACCTATGATTCGAAACAAATATTGAATTTGTGCAAGATTTTGAAAGAATACATAGGATCAGCAAAGCGACGCGCTTTCATAAATATGCCGACGTTGATCCTGAGACCACGCTGGCATAGCAATGCTGACTTTACTGGGCTAGACAATAGGACATATTTCTGATCTTTTGAAAAGTTATATCCTCAGTCTGAACAGTACTCATAAAATAACGATGGGGTTGAAACCTGTTTGGCATGGCCCGCACATTTAATGGGTACATTGCATAGGCAGTGAACTAGACTATGATGGAATCAGTTGGAAGATCTTAGGTGGAAATGTCCAACCAGGAGTATTCAGATCCTTTCAAAAATGTCGTGTCTTTTTCAAAGTAGAAACTCAAATTGATCCTTCACAAGATAATCTTATCCCGCCCAGTATGTTCCCCAGCTTTTCATGTTAGGGGGTGGTAAATATTATTCTACTAGCATTTAATCTATTTTTAAATTTAACAGACGATATACTCTGATAAATATTCCATATTCTAATATATTTAAACACAAAAAAAAACTTGAGATCGGAATTACAGTGTGGTATCACACCTCAAAATTAGGGGGAGGGGGATTACTGAAGTCCCGCCTGTGTCCATAGCCAATTTTCTCATGAGATCAGTGATGTAACTAAGTAAGCTTTACTGTGCTTAAGACAACAGCCAAAAAATCACTTTGTTGGTGATCAAAGTATTGTTTGTGACTTATTCAAATCAATATATTTTGAAAACAATTTTCAAGGCATAATAACAACACTGCAATGAAAATAAGTAAAGCATGAAACGGACGAAGCACCACTATGGCCATTCGATATCAGTTGTTCCAAAACAAAAATATGAAATTTAATCAATTATGTTTGTATATGAATATTCGATCTGCTTTTGAAATCCCTGCTTAAAACGTGTGAGATTCATATAAAATTCTTACCATTATGATTTAGCCAAATCGTACAGTAAAGTCAATTCACTATAGCAGCGGTTGCCAAACTTTTTGTCGGTTCGACGCTAAATTATCATGAAAAAAACTCACAGCGCACACAAACAAAAACAATTCTAGCCTTTAAATAAAACGGACTCAAAAGTATTTGTTATAGAATTTGATTCAAGTTCCGTGCTGTAGTAGGATCCTTTACAACCCAGAGTCTTGAGTATGACCTAAAATCTTTTCAACCGGAATCGGATTATTTCCCTGATTCCAATTTACGTGTAACACCAAATTAGTGAGACAGTTCTGAACTCATCATAGAACTAAAATCGGAAAAGATCATGAACAAAACTGGTACACATACTACAAGAGTATCTAATATTGTACAAAGCTCAAGATAATTTTGTATTATAAGAAACAAATCTCGCGTTCATGGGGTTATCTGGACATTTTTGCCAGTCTTTCTTTAACATTTGCTTTAATTGCGACAGCCTTAAATTTGGGTTCTCTTTTTTCAAACGAGGCATATTTTCTTCTTCAAATTTAGTATACGCTGCTTTCATACGTCTTTCGGGGTGACGCTCTAATTCTGTTGCAACGGATAAAACAGAAATAGCATCTTCTACACTTCGTGCTTCAATGACTTCACCCTGGGCAACCAAGTCTCCAACCAGTCTATTAACATTTTCTTCAACTTTTTCTGAATCGTTTTCTTTCTTCTGAGAGTTTATTTGTCTTTCTTTTTCCAAGCGTTCAATTTCGGCGTTAGCGGCTATTTGGGCTCTCGTTAATTTTTCATTTTTTTTTACTTCGGTTTTCTTAGATTTAAGGCTGTCCATTTCAGCATTATATAATTCCTCCTTTTCTTTTTTTCGGTTCAAATTTTCAGTTCTTTTCATCTCTTTTTCAGCTTTTCTTTGTTGTTTCTTTTGAAGGCTTTTATTATCATCAGCCCAATATGCATCTTCTACTGCTTTTAGTTTTTGTGTCTTCGCTTCATTAGCAACTGCGGCCTTGCGAGCTCGGGCCTCAGATGATTTGCTGTTTTCGCCTCTAAATTTTTTCGGCATGGCGGTGTTTCTGAACTAAATATATAAAAAAGATTGTTAAAAAGGTGCAATACCATTTCATGTTTTATAACAAATAATAGGAAATAATAACACAGTTGATGGCTGATACCTCATAAGTGACACATCATCATCACCTATGAGCTATGAAAATATAACTAAGAATATTTTGGGAAGATGTCTTCTCTTTGGGTTTATCAAAAACAAAATTACAAAGTAGCGAATAAGGAGATTTTTAAATATACAAAATATGGAAACTGATATCCATTTACTTTTTTTTAACACGCTTTTATGAAAGAAAAACATTCAATTTATTCAAAAATTACCATATCATCATCCTCTAGAATTTCTTGCAAGTCACTAGTTTCATTCGTGCTATCTGCTAGGTCTATTTAAAGGGGAGAGCTCATATTGAAATCGTTTTTAAAATTCAGTCTAGGTCTTATTTTCAGGAAGAAATGGTACATGGCAAATGGAGGCCATTGTTTTAGTGCTTTACCTAACTTTTCTCCTATTTTTAATAAATATGAAAAATCCCATGCATGACAGGTTGTCTCTATCTGCAGATCTACTGACTGATCAAGTTTTCTGTAATCAGTTTTATTTATTTGTTTTACCAATTATTTTATGGTCTATTATGGTGTCGAAATAAACTTAATATGCATAATAAATACTAACTAACCTTCAGTTGTTTCTATGCCTCAGCACATCAGTACCACATCAAAAGGCTGAAAGACAACAATCAAATCCCAAAAGGCTCCGATTCCGAGCGTTTCAGATATGAGAATACTGATCCCTTGTAATTTGACAAGAATAATTTATAGATGGGTGGCGCTATTGAGGCGGGTTGAAAGTTGGTATCTCTATCGCCCTCTGACTCTTGCGTGGGTGTTCATTTCGAGTTTTCAACTCCGTAATTTGTGTATTTTTTGTGGTATCATATTCACTGAATATTTACCGGTAATCCGTCAGTTTGGTAAGGATAACCATAGTCTGATAGTGGTACCGCACTAGCCATAAATAGGCATATGATCGAATTTTTTACATGAATGTATTGTTTGTAAAGCGAGCATGATGTGGTGGTGTCAACCACAGACTGACAGAGGAAAATGTAATTAGTAATTACACTCGTTTCGCCTCTCGCGTTCGGTTTTATGGTTAGTGCTGGCTGATGTTCGCTGGTCTTGATTATGTAATTAATTAGAAGACCGTATTACACGGCTCAAGATAAAATAAAACATTTGAATTACAGCTCACCTGAGTCAGCATACATTCCCAATTTATTTTTTCAAAATACATTAGGAATCATCAACTAGGTACCGGTACCATGCCTACTGAACTACGGTACCGTATGCTCCTCCAGGTATCTCTGCATTTTTTTGTCTGTCTACTTTTTGCAGTTTTGTGCTGTTTTGTTTTTATGTCAGAGTACGGAAATGAATGAATGATGCTATGTGTGTTATTTCAAGCATGTTTCTTATAGGCCTACCTTCAGAACTCCAAGAAGGATACACCATTACAGAAATACGGTACTATATCACTGCAGTGCCACAATTTCTTTTTTCACTTTAGTAATTTAAATAGAGAAGTTAGACATAAGCTTCAAGATGGAAGCGTTTTCAAATTGGTTTTGGCAAGATTATTTTTGGTTACCTCAAGGAGTGTCCTTCAGAGATTTGAAAGATCGTCCAGGATTCGTTTATGCCAAACCAAGGGATTTATTTTACGTTCCAGTTGTCGGACTTGGAATTTATTTTGTTAGAATTATATATGAAAGGTAATAGAAAATAATAAATACTGAAATATGGCATTTTCTGTTCTAATATGACACCTTTACCTTTTAGCAAAGCCTTGTGCTGGCCACAGTTGTTCTGGCAACAGTCACAGTATATTCAAACTGTGGCTGTGGATCAGGAGCTTCATTTTTTCACTTCAGAACTAGGCTCAGGCCTCCATACCAATTGAGGTTTTTAAATATGAAGTATCTGTCCTAATTCCGTTTCATGGAAGCTGGACTCAAAACTAGAGGCGCAGTTCTTACCACTTCCTGGTAGCTTCTGCCACAAACGTATCGCAGCATTTCTTGCCATAGTTTTATCGCGCTATTATCTGTATATTCACAAAGTCATGTACAATATTTTAGTTTATTATGCGGAATTATATCCACTTAAACCCAAACCTAACCCCAGATACATCAAAACTGTATTCATAAGAAAAGCGTTCCAACTTACCCAATATTTATCACCATCATGGGCAACCCTGCTATTACAACAGACATTTTGTGATTATGGCAGCAAAATTGGTGGTATTCGATTGGTATCTGTTGGTATTTTGTTTCGCTGTTCGTTTGTGGCAGCTAAAAAGTCAGTCGCGTGGGTTTGGTCATAGCGGCCATGGTTTGGAAATCCTGCCATGGTTTTGCGGCAGCTCTAGACGCCACAAAATACTTGCAAAACTATGAGAGAGGGTTTCAATTTTCAAACTAAAAAGTTCAAATATTTAAATTGAATTTGAAACTTTTAAATTAATATTATAAATTGAGAAAGACAATAAGACAGCTTAATCATGTTGCGTACCACGGCCCCTTGTCCAGTTACCAGTCCTTGTCGGGTATGGGATTAGATAGTTATTTGTTTTGAAAGTATGGACCTAATTTTATTATTTATATAGCGTAATACAAAATTATAAATGTGAAAAAATAATAAGAGGGTTAAGAGATGAAGCCACTGAAATTTTATGGTATTCAAATATTCTATAATTTATTTGGCTTATTTTTTTTTTTAATTCGCCCATGTATGCAGTGCAATTTTTTAGGCTTCGCTCTAATCTAATAAAAGCCCTTGTGCTGATGTTCTAGGTCTATAGAATGTGAAATTCAGAAAATTGAAAGTTCAATTTTGTTTTCAGGTTTATTGCACTGCCATTAGCAAAGAGATTTGGGGTTTCAGATGGGAAGGAAAGAAAACCAGCGCAACCTAATAAACAATTAGAAGAATATTTCAACTTTAAATCAAAACATCCAACTGAGGTAAACACATATTCTCACTGCCGACCGTATGCCTTTGCTGCAGCACTGGACGTCCGCACTTCCATGCAGTAGGGCACAGTTCTTCGATTCCAAATGTTCTGACATTTGGTTCAATATTTGTCTCTGCAACGAGGTGGCTTGGCATGACGTCCGCACTTCCATGCAGTAGGGCACAGTTCTTCGATTCCAAATGTTCTGACATTTGGTTCAATATTTGTCTCTGCAACGAGGTGGCTTGGCAGAGTGTCTTGTAAATGGGGGGGTTTGCACTCACTTTTGCAATTTATGTCTTTTAATGTTGGGCTATTCTCGGAATCGGAGAACTGTACCGTACTGCCATAGGCCCCTTTTTTATTCTAGGTGTGAGATATAGATTTAATCATTATCAATTATAATCATTGTATAGACCGCAAGACCCATAAAGTTACTTTATTCATGGTGATAAAATGTTGATACAAATCCATTTTTCCATTGAATATTTCCTATATGATGTTATTCAACTGAAAATTTAATTTTGTATCTATTGATATTCAATTTCCATTTTCTCCCAACATAAAATTAGCCGTCTGCAGCTTAGTGAATTCTTATTCTGAGGTCAGCCTTTGTTGATTAATAATATTCTTTAGTAGGGACGTCAGCTTTGGTTGAGGTGGATTTATTTTATGTCTGTTTATATTCATAAGACTAAAGGTTCCATTGACTGAAAATATGGTTGGTACTCCCGTAGTGTGTGTACCAGGTTAAGGTTAGGGCATAATTTTATTCTGATTTCCCCTATTTTAGTTCTATCATGAATTCGAGGACTGTCTGTGTTAGCCAAGTGAATATACCATACCCCCTGCCCATAGGCTTCAGTCGGTCTACACAATTCGATGTAATGTAGGCGAACAAAATTAGTTACGGTACCTCTATATTAATACACACACTTTTAAAGTGACAAATATGGCACAGTTTTAATTACTAAGCCATAAATACCGGTAATATACATTTATGTAAGAAACAATGTTTTAACATAGTATTATCAATTAGTTTATCACTCTAGTGTTAAGTGTTTGATAGGAGCTCAAAAATATTTTTAGGGGCTCCCGAAGTATGCGAACCAAGATGGCGGACATCGGAATGTAATATGTGTACTAGGTTAGGGTTAGGCCATAATTTTAGGTATAAATACTACGGGAGGCTCTTGGCTAGTCTTTGAACTGATAATAGGACTAAAATAAGGAAAATTGGAAAAAAAATTATCGCCTATCCCTAACCTGTTACCCATGTTACGTTCCGATGTCCGCCATCTTGGTTCGCATACTTCGGGAGCACCCATTTTTATATGAATAGTATTCATTTTGACATTTACCTATCGGTATCTAAACTAAATGAGTTAGACCAGGGGTTCTCAAACTTTTAGTGTTTCACAGCCCCTGAAGAGGTTGACTAGTATATACGGAGCCTACAGTGGTTTTTACTTATTGATTCATGTTCCTGAGTAAATTAGAATAAATTTATTTAATGTTTCTGATGTGTTTATCGTTGTCAAATTTTATTAATGTTGTTATTACTTCTTTGTAAAGTTCCAAATCAGCCATGTAAACGAATAGCTTGTGAAGCCTCTTTACTTTAAGAGCCTATAATTTAGACAAAATTTTTGTTTTACAAATTACCAACTTCGCTAATTGGTTCAACATTATTATAACGAAAGCTTGCGAATGACAAGATTTTTGTTTACAAAATTAAATTACTGTCTGAAGTTTAGAGCTGGAGTCAAGTTAAAATTTTGAATGAATATTTGTTTTGCTCTATTTTTTGAGTCTGTTTCAGATCTCCCCTTGACAAATCAGCCCCGAAGTTCAAATCCTTTTAAACTTTTCTATAACTTATGTTTGTCCAACGTTTGTTTCTCACTTTCATAAATTAAAATATTAATAATTAATTGCTTTGGCATTTCTTTGTTTGATAACCAGGAAGTTCAAAGTTCATCTTCCGAGTCCCTGCTGTGACATATTTCTCTGTGTTGAATTATTTATGCCAGTGAAACTATCTGTACATTGAGTCTTTGGTACTCCCGAAGTATGTGATCCAAGATGGCGGACACCGGAGCGTTGTAGTATGTGGACCAGATTAGGGTTAGGCCATAATTTCAGATACAAACACTACGAGAGTCTAGTCTGAACTTCTAATAGAACTAAAATAAGGAAAATTGAAATAAAATTATGGCCTAACCCTAACCTGGTACACATACTACATAACCTTGGTTCACATACTTCGGGAGTACTCGTAATATTATCTGTACATTAAGTCTTTGACATAACATAGGGTGTTCATAAAGTAGATTCCAAAATCTTGTCATGTAGTTAGTTTTCAATATATATAACCAGGTTCATTTAATTTTTATCAATACATACTACATACCTATTTAAATATGGCCATCAATAGTTTTCACAATTTTAGTTGTTAGAGTGGTAGTGTCCATATTTGCAGAGAGAAATTTTTTTATTCACATTATTTTTTTCTTTCACAAGAAAGTCAATAGGACACAGAGTTTTTGTGCAACGAAAATGGGCTGCGAAAAAAAAAGGTTGAGATCCACTATAGGAGAATATTCAGTTTTGGTTATCCTTGCTATATATCTCAACAAAATGATATTTTTTATTGGGTCTTCAGTAAGTGAAACTGGAACATGCCGTACTTCAACTTGACATTTTCTCAATACAATAACATCCAATCATGTGATACACAAACCTGGGACACATCTCTTTTTATCTGATGTTTGTGTTTCGTAGGTTGTGATTATGGAGTCTGCTTTCTATTCTCATAAGATAATGACACTTAATTTCATTTGGTATGAAAGGTTTTTGGATCAGTGAAAAAAATACGGTACTTTAAATTTTATTGTGAATTGTCATCATAATCCTGCTATGAATGCTGATATTGGTTGTGTTATTGTTTTATATATTTTATTTTGGAACGTGCGCTATAGCAAGAATAAAGATGCTCATTCTGTTTGATTCAAGATAAATTTTCCAGTAAATACCAATCATTGTTCGCTTTAACCACGTTCACTATATAATAAGTTATATTCAGTGATCTCAAGATCAAATCAAATATTTTGATAAAATCATAGTTTATTATTTCCACAATGTTATAACAAACTGTGTTCCCCCGAAAATAAGACAGGGTCTTATTTCAATTTTTTTCGGAAAACAACACTGAGTTTTATTTTTCGGGGATGTCTTTTATTTTCATTTATCAAAAACAAAATTACAATGTAGAGAATTACAATATTTTTGGCTATCGAGAAAGGAAAAAGAAATTCAAGGCGGTTATGATATTTTTACTTCAAATTGTTTCATCTTGTTGAATTACATATGGTCAAAATTCTTTACATTCATTAGTTACCGTATGTGTAATCAAAGCTTTTCATAAAAAGTCATGAGAGTTTAATAATCACAAAATATATGTTTTTATCACATCCTTAAAACAGATTTTTTAGGTTTTGCTCTTTGCTATGTTCTGTTATTTAAATATTCTGCCCAGATATAGACATGCAAAGTTGGTGTGATGATAGCCTGGTGCAGGCTAGAGCTATTAACTGACTATTATGTATGGTTGTTGGAGACTTAATCATGAAAAATACTCCTGTTCTTTAAAAATAACAGATTGTAAAGCATAAGTAATTATACGGGGGTCGTGACCCCCAGTTAAAAAAAATTTTGGCGCAAAATTTCTACCTTCTACAAAAAAGCAACCTCGTTGTACAAATCCTACAAATCCTGTCATCAAAACAACCACTTATTAAACAGAGACACAATTTAACATCAAAAACTTGTAATAAAGGGCATTATATTATTTTTACTTCAAATTGTTATCCCCTTATTGAATTACATTACGAGCCAAACTCTAAAGGTTTTTAATTAGTGTAGTCAAGTTTTTAAGTAATCGATGCTTATCAATAAAAATTTATGCTAGTTTAAAATTTAAAAATGTACGTTTTTCTAATCAATTTTCTCAAGATTTTTCAAAAGTTGCATTATCGAATTCATATGAGCGGAATTCTATACATTCTTTAGTTATGTGTAATCAATGCTGATTGTGTGATGCTTGCAAAATTTATAGAATACACACCTAACATATTTACTTAATGCTTTCTATTGTGCAATAGACTAGTTCTTGCACAACAGGACTTTGTACTTTCTATCAAGGAAGCCTGTTGCTGTCTTTGTCTGCATGATTAATTTCATCAATATGTTTTTATTGTTATCAATAGGAAAATCACGCTAGGTTTTTGGGACTTTTTGCTGACAGCATCCAATTTGATATGACCTGTTTGTTTTGTTAATATTGCTGACAATCTTGCTATTCTCAACTGAGGCCAGGAATTTCCCATTAAATTTAACATTTTAATTAATTCAAAGCTATGGCCTGGCATGAAATACGTTTTAACTGAATAAACTCTAGAATGAAACTCAAACTAAAACATTCTAAACTAAGCATATGCAACAATTTTTGTAGGTTGGCCAAATAAGCAATCTAAGACCAAATGTATTTATTCCATGAGGGAAGGGCAAGATGGGAGAATGAGGAATTGCTTAGCCTTGCAGTAATAAAGACATCGTAAGACGTCAGAAGATTTAACATAATAACAGGAGCAAAAAATATTATTTAATTTTACCCATGTGAACGCCCTTATGAACATAAGCTGTCGGATTAGGTTTTTATGCCCGATGGGGAAAATCTTAGTGTTGGGCCGCACTGAATGACTTGGCGGACCTGTTATACACACCTGTTTCAAACACTTTGCTTGCATACTTAGCATGCTTCGCTTGCAAAGCCTTTCTTTCTGAACAATGCTTCAAACAAGATTTATAAAAATTCGCATACAAGCTGACTCTACAAATCGTAACATGTCGTGCGAGTTGTAGCTGTTGGAATGGCATAATGCCATTTCGTTTGAGTGCGATCAGAGTTGAGCCAGTTGGCTGGCTGAGGCAACTAGCGAAGTTTAATGATGCGCTTGGCTAGTCTAAATTGTTAACTGGCTTTCTTTTTTTTTTTGGTCGGGAATATATGCTAACAATTTTGGCATCATATTAAACTAAAAATCGAATGCGGATTTTGTTAGCCTAGGTTGGCTTGATAAGTGGCAAATACTGACCAATGTGTTTGCACAATAAAAGTGTTTATTTTGTATTGCACTGGTTACCTATTCTTGGTACTATTGTGGCCCGGGAACAATGCAAAAATAACTGCCACAAGCCAGTCTGCCACCCCCTGCTTGAAACTTGCAAACTCAAAGGAATCGATAAAGCCACACTTTTTTTAGTTTTATAGTTTTAAACTCATCTTAAATGTGCGAGGATATACATACTATAATATGTGTACTATATTTGTGGGCGAACATGAAATTTATTGCTAACTTTATTCTTGCTTCTAACTAGCTAAAATATATGGCACGAAGGGTATAAGTTGAACTGATATCTAAACAGTTTTCTTGTTACTATGCTTTAATATGAAATCTTTCTCCAATCTCTCTTCAAGAAGTTACTCAAATATATTTGTTGTTCTACTCAATTTTTGGAATAACCCAAGTTTCAGTGCTATCTTTATTCTTGCCTTTAACTAGATGTGACTGAGGTAACAGTTTTCTTATTACTATGCTTTAATATGAAATCTTTCTCCTTGAACAAAGCTTTAGATAAGAAGTTACTCAAATATATTTGTGGTACTACTCATTTTTAGAGTAACCTGAGTTTCAGTGCTATTTTTATTCTTGCCCCCACTAGATGTAACTGAGGTAACTCTAACTATCTCAGACTAGTCAAATATTTAAATACATCGATTATATATGATTCAGTAAATTCTTCAGTTAAGATTAATTTAGAATATTTTTATTAGAAAATGTCTTTTTAGCTTTTATTATTTTATGATAGAGAAAAAATTATTAACTACTGACAAAACACAGTAGAGAGTACTATGAGAGTATTAAGGCAATGTTTATTCCAATTGTTGTGCATGACGAAATTTGATTTCCACGATTTTTAAATTGAGGTCGGAATAAAAGGATCCGAATTAGGCAAAGGCAGGAATACATCGGGAAGGTTAGGGACCTGATGCACTAGACCAGGGGTGGGCAACATACGGCCCACGGGCCGGGTCCGGCCCGCTGAATGTACATCATTACATTATGATAATAATTATTACACTTTTAGTACATTATGATAAATTCATCATGTGTTTTTTGGTCTCTATTTTTAGTAAAGTTTAAACTTTACTTTGAACGCGATTCATAACTTTCTTTCTTGCATTGTCGAATAAACATGTGATTAAGATATTGAATACTATTCATGTTATAATTTGGCCCACTGAGGACTTCATTCTCTCACATCCGGCCTGCCGACTAGAGAAGTTGCCCACCCCTGCACTAGACGAACGCACCCACAAGTCCTTAAAGCTGAATGCATGCCGTTGCTCGCTAATCAAATTTGGTTTCTTGCGGCTCCCCTCATTGTTTTTAATTATTTATTGCAATTTGTATATCAAGTGTGTTTTCAATATGGTGAGAAAATAAACTACTGATTACTGATTAATAATTGTATGCCTTGCTATCGTGTTAAATGTCACATTGGTGTCACATTTGGCATTCCTTGAGGCTATTTACTTATCATGAGATTCAGGAATTTTATCAGGGTTGCGTTTTCTATACCCTTCACTTGAACTTTTGTGTAATAAATCTGGTAGGACAACATTTTTTGTTGATATTAGAACATTAGTTTGTTTTATGTTATAAGTATTTTCTTATTGATTGAACAAAAATGGCTCATATACGATAAAAATAGTTTTTAAACTAGAAAGTCTTTCCAATATCATGATAGCTTCATATGTATCAGTGGAAACTTGTCTAGTACCTTGTGTGTACCTAGAAAAACTGACCAACTGTTGCCCTAACTAAAGAAATCGTTGTGAATATTGTAAAATATGTCTATGTTCACCATATCAATTAAAAATTGTTCGAATCAGAAGGATCTTAATCCTTACAAAATTAGGTACTCCCGTAGAATGTGAACCAAGATGGTGGACACCGGAACGTAGTATGCTTACCAGGGTTAGGCCATAATTTCAGGTACAAATACTCGGTCACTTGGCTAGTCCCCGAACTTGTAATAGAACTAAAATAAGGAAAATTGGAATTTGGCCTAACCCTAACCTGGTGCACATACTACATTTCGGTGTCCGCTATCTTGGTTCACATACTTCGGGAGCTCCCAAAATTATAGTAGCTACGTAATGGCTACATGCCCAGTGCCTCGTTTGCAAAGTTGTGTAATGCTTAAAAAAAATGTAACTGTTGATTTATTTAGAGCAGTGGTTTTTAAACGGGGGTGTGTACTTTTGAGGGGGCGTGAAGCTAATTGAAGATTGTTCTTGTTGAAGAATATTCGCGGTTCCCAATGGGTGCGCTGTGGTATGTTGCTGAATGCGCCGCGAAAATTAACATAATTATGCCAAACATAACTATTATACGAGTATGATTAAATATTTTACATATTGTATTTATTATAAATGTTTTATTGTTTCTTATCTTAAATGCTGTGTATATGGATTGACTTTTTGCCCTTAACTAAACTTTAAAAGACATAAAGTAAACATTAATGAGTTTTATTAAAACAAATTGATCAGAAATTCGAGTATTATTTAATGTGTGTAAGTGCACCGTGAGTTTTTTGTCCCTGATAATTTGGCGAAACGAAAAGTTTTTGAACATCTGCCCTAGGTAATAGCACTTTGGTTACTGATCAATTGTAATAACATTTCATCTTCTGTTTAACAGGCAGAAATTGACGGCCTTTCAAAACAATTGGATTGGTCAACGCTCGCAATCAAACGATGGTTCAGAAGGAAAAGAAATTTAAGTCGACCGAGTCTACAAACGAAGTTTTGCGAAGCGAGGTGAGAGATGACAATTCTGTTTTTTACACAACGCTCACAAATCTTCTCGCTTGCTTAAAAAAGGGTGTTCTAAAGCAGCCACTGATGTGAAATGATTTGTAGAGAGCAACTAGTTCGGAAAAACTGAAATCTTTCTGTTTCAGCATTGACTACACCGCGGGTGTGCAAACTGCGGCACGCGGGCCAAATGAAGCACATAAGGAGAAATTGTGCAACCCGACCCGCAAAGCGAGTTTTTAATTTAGTTTAATCGAGTAATTCCAATCCCTTTGCGCTGCAAAGCCTACACCTGAGCCAATTCATCATCTATTCATATGACGTTACAACGCCCTAACAGCTAGCTTTTGCGAAATGAACAACGCATGTCATAAAATCAATAACCAAACTTTTGTGTCAGCAATTACTAAAAAACCTATGTTTAAATAAAGGTGCGGCCCTCAGTTTGACCCAGTTATTTGTATCTGGCCCTCCTGTATTAAAGGTTGCCCACCCCTGGCCCTACATAATTCATTATAGGCTACTTCGAGTGAGCTGATGGCCATGAGATTTGAACCTGTGATATGTAATCTGCGATACTAACACAGTTAACTTTTTAACTGCATCACGGCACATTGAAATTGTTACAAACATTTTGAATCATTGAAATGGTATTGGAATTAGGGATGTTTAAAAAAAATCAGAAATCTATTTCAATTCTTGTGTAGAAATTGGTAAAAACACAGGTAATCAGGTTGCAATGTAATGTCTAGCAAACAAATTAGACACATACGCAATTAATCAATAATGCTTTCACTTAGGATTTCAAAATGATTTGTTTTTTTTCTCTGATGAGTCTTATAATTGAAAGGAATTGTAATAATGACTCATTCATTTATTCATTTGACTATTTCCTTTCCTTCAGTCTAGGATAATTATTCCAATAATTAGGCTTGCAATATTTATAGCAGTTTCTCATTTTTTGAGCTTTGAAATTTATTGTCATATACAAACCGACTTTATTAAGCAATTAGGATTGCTCATCCGGGATTTAATAGATTGTGTAGGTCGTAGGGCAAGAGTATGCAACAGACGACCTGTGGGCCACAACCGGCCCGCCAAGCTATTTAGTGTGGCCCTTTTGAACACTGAGATTTTTTCCCATCAAGCATAAAATCCTAATCCGACAGTTTGTTTGAAAGGGTTCTCACATTGATAAAAATACAATTTTTTTTTGCTTTCGTCGCTGCGTCAAATCTTTCTTTTTATTCATGCCATGATTGTGTGTGACCTCTTTTGTTCAAAATGATAGTTTTTCACATGTAATGCTATTCCAAATTATTCCTGAAACCAAAAATTTTGAAAATTGAATATTGTAAACTTTGAATCAATCGGAGTATTCGATTCCTTATTATGGACATGCAAAATTACTAGCAGTGCTATTGTCCACACTGAGAAACATTAATATGAATTATATTGTAATAATATTTAATTAAAAATAAATTTTCAATGTGGGGAATTAATATGGAATTTGAATTTATCAATGAATTGATAATTAGTGTATGTTCATATATAATACTCTTCTCTGATAAATCAATATATCTGGCAAAGCTTGGCTATGGCTTGTCTTGGTTACTGAAACAATATATATGCTGGTGCTTTATGCCCTAAAAATAGCGATTAATATGAAACCTTTAGCAATTTAAGTCAATATGTTCGGAAACTCCATGTATGCCAATTATAATAAAGATGTTTAATAGAGCGCTGTACCTTATGACGCTGAACTATGTTACAGCAAAAGCCTGTAAAATTTATATTATGTGGAATATGGTTCTGTGCTTTTCTAGCTGATTGGTCACATATAGCTTTTATTAAGTGTCGGAGGCATTGAGAAAGTCCAAATATACTTTTGTGAATGTTCAATGAAACTTATATTATGTGAAATAAGATGCTACTCTGTAAATTTAAATTTAGATTGTTCAATTATTTTTTAAATGGCTATTTTGAAATTCAATCACGATTTAAAATCAAGTTATCTAGTCATTGATCAGTCAATTAACTAATATATGTAGCAAACAGCTTTCTCACGCTTTATGACAACATGTTTCATGTTCTGACATTAGCTGTCTTTATCAATCATTACAGTAATCAATATGGAAATATTGACCCCTTTTTGACATCAGGAAGTTAATTAATAAGGAAGTTGTAGGAATTAATCTTTTGCCTTGTGCCAAATTGTACATCAATATCCTGTAATGCAAGGGCTCAAAGGCTTCAAACTCTTCTCCCCCTACTATATTTACAAACCTTGGGCCTCCTGAAGTATGTGGCGCACAATCTGAACTCAGGTTATGTACCAGGTCAGGGTTCGGGTTATGCGACTGTTGGTGTGCAAACTTCAGGAGTACCAAAACCTTTTTTTATTTATTTACAAACTATAATGGATCATTAGCTAATGATATATACAAATAGCACTTTGGTTTTTGTACAATTTAAGTTGTTTATAATGTGTGTGTAAACATGGATTACCATGACACTAATTATATAAAAAATATCAGTAATACTACATGTAAATACAAGGTAATTTTTTCTCCCTAAAAACAATAAAGTTCCTTTCCAATAGGGGAACGCTGCCTCTATTCTTTATCCACAAAAACATTGTGTGTCCACATATTCTAAGGAAGACTGAGTAAATCAAGGCCACATGCATCGTTCGCACATAAACACATATCAAACTGCTTAAAGCTTTGTATTATTAATCTGATTCTTTTTGGTTATTGGGCTAATCAAATATTTAACAATTTCTTGCGTTCGCGACTCAAACTTTTTACCATGAGGCATAAAAACTATGTTTGGTTATTTGAAGCTTTAAGCTAATGCTATGCGCAACTAGCAGCTCCGAATTTCGTACAGTTTGAACATTTTATAATAAATCATTAAATAGGTATTTAAATAATACTAAGTAACCAAACGAATTTGTGAAATACACCAAATACAAAGTAATATTTGATTCCCGTGAATATTAACCCCAACCTCTCCCCCCTTTATGTTTATTACCTTCCATATGAGTGTTTGCTTGCCAATTTGGCTAGGTTATATAGTTAATAAAAATTGAGATCATTCTTACCTTGAGCTTGGAATTACACTTATTTTCCTTTTTTTCCAGTTGGCGATGTATGTTCTACACTTTGGTCTTTACTTTTGGAATGGGAACACTATGGCAGGTGGGTTTTCTTTACTTATTTTTCATCATTTACGTGATTTTGCAGCAATGTCTGGTACACTTTTATTCTGTCTCTGTCGTGGGCTAAGCGATGCGGCGCATTGTGCTAAGCATTAGGAATATGCTCGCCACCGCACCTCTGATTACCCTGCATAGGTTCAAATCCTGTGGGAGATAATTAGGTGCGAGAGGATTGCTTGTCTTCTCGCTGCCGTAGGTTAAGTTTCCTCCACCATCAAATAGCATATGAAACAAATAATTGGCAAACTAATCCCATAACCGACAGTGGACTAGTAACTGAAAGTGGGGTCGTGGTTCCCCATATGATAAAAGCCGGCTTTTCTCTTCCCAAGGATAAATATGTAAATCCTATCCTATTTAACTGTCTTGCCATTTTTATATCTCACTTTTGGTTGCTGTTGCACTTATGTTTCTAAGACTATCACCGCGACTCAGTTTGTGTTTTCAGAATTTTCATTGACAGTATGCATCTCATGTAATTGACAGTACACATCTCAATAACTGAACGTACTGTACATGCGCCCTTTATTAATGAGGGGGCCATTTAAATGACGATTGCGCCCATATATCCACCCCTATTCCAAACCTACTGATTATATATCAGCCCAATAGCCTTCCACAGAGAAAGCGATTCAAATGACGATTGGGGCCATAATTATATCCGTCCTGATTTCTAACCTGCTGCCACTATGACACCCTTATAGCCCCCTATAAATGGGGTTATGGGGGAACAACTACCATTCTGTTTGTTATTCAATGAACGGTGCTCCCGAAGTATGCGAACCAAGATGGCGGACATCGGAACGTAACATAGGTAACAGGTTAGGGTTAGGCGATCATTTTTTTCCAATTCACCTTATTTTAGTCCTATTATCAGTTCGAAGACTAGCCAAGAGCCTCCCGTAGTATTTATACCTAAAATTATGGCCTAACCCTAACCTAGTACACATATTACATTCCGATGTCCGCCATCTTGGTTCGCCTACTTCGGGAGCCCCCAATGAACTGCGGTTTCCATGGTTACCTCGCATGTCGCCTCGCTTTCATTGTAAGTAACAAGTGACATTGGGACAAAACGTATCTTAGACTTACAAGTCTTAAACATATCTCAAAAGTTCGGTTTTCGTTAGTATTCTATGTTCCTCATAACCACTATGTAGAGAATAGCAGTGAATATTATTAAAATTAAAACCTTTTTGTTCCAGACTCCATGGTTTTGGGATAATTTGCAATGCTGGGTTGACTACCCCCGTCAATCTGTCGAACAATCAACTTATATATATTATATGCTGGAAGCAAGTTTTTATGTTTCTTTGCTGTTTACAGTTATGCAAGATGTCAAAAGAAAGGTAAGAGGATTTGATTTTTTTTAAATTGTTTCTGTTTAAGTGGTTATTTAGATAAAAGGATTTGTAGTTAGAGTACGACGTCGTTGCTTTTTCGTAGAAGGTAGAAATTTTGCATCAAAAATTTATTTAAACAGGGGGTTACGACCCCCGTACCAGCCCATTCAACTCTTCCATGATTCCTACTTTGTTTTGGAAAAAAGTTCGGGTCCTAACTTAGAAAAAAACATAAATTTCTACCATGAAAATGTTGATGTATGCAAGCAATTGTAAGTTTAGCTTTCATAGTTCATAGTTTTAGTCTGAAATACTTATTGCCACTGTTGACTTGATTTCCACCATCAAATGACTGAAATTCTGGTTTTCAACTCAAGAGAATTCTAAAAAACCTTTAAATAAATTTAAAGTGAAAAACAAATTCGACAGAGCACACAGAATTTTTTTTGGTTAAATGAAAATTATAGCGCTCCCGCGACAACAATAATCTTTGACCACTGGAAATTTCAAATATTTTTAACCTGTAGGTAACAGTAAAGCGATTTAGAAACACCAAGAAAATGCGGAATGACAACATTAGCTTATAACGCAAAAAACTAAATGCTCTTACAGCTCCCCTGATATTCCCTCGCGGGCCCTTTTCAGTTTGAGAGCCACTAGATTACATTGATTATTCATGGTTTATTTTTTATTTAATCGTGTGAGTATCATCGTACTTCACTTACATGAAACATTGGTATTTTTTTCAGGACTTCAAAGTTCAACTGATCCATCATGTTGCGACGTTATTTCTGATTGGGTTTTCATATGCCGCAAACTTCGTGAGAGCCGGAACGCTTGTCATGGCCGTCCATGATATTTCAGACATTTTCCTAGAAGGGGCAAAGTGCTTTATTTATATTAAATGGAATAATTTTGCTGACACCTTGTTCATCTTTTTTGCACTTTCTTTTCTTATATCAAGACTGGTTATTTTTCCTTTTTGGTGAGTTGTTTTTTTGTTTTTCACAAACTTTCGTGGTTTGTGGCACTTACCCGAGGACTCTTTGTTTGTGGCCCCCAGACACGCCGCCAAATTGAGCGATAATATTTTGACTTATCAGTGAACAAATTCGAATAAATTACAAATAAAAGTATTTCATTTTATCCATTTTTTACAAAGGCCATGAAAGCCATCTTTGTTGATTACTTTCTCAATTCAAGATCTGGCCATGGACATTTATATGTATGTCTTGTTTATAGTGAAAGTGGAAAACCCTTCATAAAAAATCATCAACAACTTCCTAAAAATTTCATTTTCAATTTGCGAAGCCATTCAGATTTTAATTCTTTCAAAAGTAGTATCAGCAATTGTTTGTTTAGTCCAGGGGTGTGCAACATTGGGCAATATAACCAACTCTAGACATGTCGCTGGGCCACACAAAACTTAGCGGGAGAAAAAGAGAATGCGCTATCGCTTAGCCTTACAGTAATGAATGCATCGGGCAAAACGGTGAAAGAATTACCATATTGACAAGAGCAAAAAATAACATCTAGTTTTACCCATGTGAGCGCCATTTCGAAAATGAACCTGACGGATTAGGATTTTACGCTTGATGCGTGAATCTGTGGGTTGACAAGGGCCACACTAAATGACCTGGCGGGCTGGGTTGCGGATTGCGGGCACACCCCTGGTTTACTTTTTAAAGCGGGGGTGGGCAAGATATTTGGACCAAGGGCAAAAAATACTCATCTAGACTGGCGGGCCATGTAAGTGTGGCATAAAAAGTTATGTTCAATGAACAATATTCACAGTGCTACAAAAGCAAAGATGAAAAACAGTGAACCCCGCGCCTAAACTATATTCAATCGCAATCTCAACAAATTTCTTAGCCATTTTTTATAACATCTAAATTTGGTTTTAGTTTGGTTGCGGTAGCATCAGGCGGGCCAGATTAAATTATCCGACAGCGGGATTTGGTCCACTGACTGTAGTTTGCCATGTCAGCTGTAGAACCTTGTTTCAAATCAATACGCGAAAACACATTTTACAATTAACATCATTTTACGATTGGGCTGTGACCTGCGGACCACCTGTTGCACACCCCTGGTTTAGGCTTCAAAGCCTTGTCCCAAATAAACTTGCGAAAACACATTTTACAATTAGCATCATTTTACAATTTGGTTGTGAGCTGCGAGCCACTTGTTGCACACCCCTAGTTTGGCTTCGAAGCCTTGTTCCGAATAAACTTGCGAAAACACATTTTACAATCAACTGAAATCTTCTTTTTTTTCACAGGATTATTCATACCACATACATAAAGAGCATGTGGTTATTCGACCCGTACCCAGGATATTATTTCTTCAACGCTTTGTTGATGGTGTTGCAAGTCCTTCATATATTCTGGTCCTACTTAATATTACGTATGGCATTTTTTATGGTGACTGCTGGAAAGGTAAGGGTGAGCAGCCTTTTTTCTACACTGGATTTTTGCTTGAGAAATTAATAGCACTACTACTACCACTCTGCGTGCGCACACTGAAACGTTTAATTCCACATTACATACGTACAATTTGGTGGTGTAAGTATACTACTAAGGGGTGAGTCGGCACTTTCTCTGATAATAATCATTTTCGAAAGCATGATTCGGTATTTTTCGATCAAAAAATGTTTGCATGCCCTCGTGATCGGTTTTGTGTTCAGTGCCTGACGAATCAAACGTTCAAATCGCCGTTTATTTATTTTTTAGCGTGCCTATTTTTATTACAAAAAGCAGATTATGCCTGAAATATATATATAGCTTTTAATCGTGTCGGTATATTTGATTCGATTTTTCTCTAATTGAGTTCATCTTTTATTTTTTCATTGTGCATATTTTTTCTACAAAAATCAAAAATTTGAATACACCCATCTTTCAATTATATCTGTATATTGTCCACCATTGTCACCGAATTCTTCATAAAAAGCATAAATTGTGAAATTTTTAGAATTTCTTACTCCAAACTTTATACATATTTTTTTTCAATATTCCATCTTCAGCCATTCTAGAGCAGTTGTCGGCAAAGTTTTTTAAGTGAGGCCCAAATATTAAAATGGAAAAGGTTTCAAGGCTCAACAATTTCTTAGAAAATTTTAAATTCAACCACATAATGAAATTGTTGATAAGATGCATTCAATTTGTTTAGTTAAAATAAACCTGAACGTAATGTATGATCGTTTGATATATGATGAACAAAAACCATTTGGCAAAAAATTTAGCTGTAATGTTGGACTTACAGATCTTTTTTGTGTATCCTAATTTTATAATATTAATTTTTGGGGCCATAATTTTATTGGGGACACACAAGAAAATGCTTGGCGCCCAAGATTGGACCGCGGACTATTGTTCTAGCTAGAGCTACAATTTGTCACATTTTGAGTATTTAGAACTTATTAAATGTATGGAAAATTCTTATTTCGCAAAGCAAATTCATATATATTTCCCTATTTTGTGAGGCGTAAGTATTGGAAAAGCTGTAATTAAGCCATCTTATGGCATATGAGATAGTATTCTGGTTATATCCCCTTTATCACTCATTAGATGAGTAGGTGACACAAGTTTCAATCAAAGATTTTAGCCTTGTACAACTCTCAATTATCATTTTATCACTCATTAGGCGAGTAGGTGCCACAAAGTGCTACAACTGGTCCAACTTTTTCAAAGGAAAGCTCCACATTTTTAATGTTGATGCATATCATTATTTTCTTGTACAATTTACAAGTGATCCTGTCACATCTTAGCCAGTATTTAGGTCGAATTTTATTTTCAGGTTTAAATATAAAATACTATCCAAACCTAACCATCAACAATAATTAATTCTTCAATTCTTTTTCTTTCATATATAAACCTTTGAAAACAATAAAGGTAGCGGTAAGTACATGTAGAAAGCATTTTTCAAAATCTTAGTTTCGTGCGATCTTAGAAAACTAAAACATGCACTAATTTATCAAACTAACTCAAATATTTTCAATTTTTCTGACTCCCAAAATCTAATTAGCTATTTGTGTTCTACTGACCATTAACACTGTGCTGGTACCATTTATGAGAAAACTTATTTTCTGGGAAAACATGTAAATAACCAATTTCTCTATGTTATTGCTTAAAGTTAATATTTATTATTATCATGAAATGCAAGAAATCAGTGACTATTTAATTTTTCATTCAATATTAGATAAAATACCTGTTTTGAACCATGAAAATAGCACATCATTTATAGAAAACTTAAAATGGACTCAGTGGTGGCCATTAAATTATGATAAATATAAAAATCGCCATACATACACTACCTAATTCATCCATACATTCGTGCAATCGATTTTTGAGAAAAGAAATAGGATTTAAAGTGCCGTTATTATCACAATTAAAATAAATAAATAAATTTTTAATTTGAATTCGAACAATTTAATAGAACAGTGTTTACCAGCTGGAGGACGCGGACTCAAATGAGACAGCAGAGGCACCTGTTAAGTCCACAGGCGCATTGGCTACATCGAGCAACTTATGATAAAAAACAATAACTTACTTGTAACGCCGAACTTTTTCTGTTTCGTGGAAAATTGAGAGCAAAAGCGCAAATGTAAAGCGATAAATAGTGTTTTTATAGTTGCCCTCAGTAATCAAATTTCAAGAAAAGCAACATTTACTTAATTCAGGTGTCGTGAGTCCGCGCCATTATTTTTGTTTCTGAAATAGCCTGCGGTCAAAAACGGTTGGGAAACACTGTTTGTCCAGAGATTGATTCATTTTATCATATGATTATTTCACCTACATCTGCTTGTATTTGTTTTACTTCACGAGCATTCATTTGCAGTGTGTGTGTGTGGCTTGCCTTGTGTGATTCAATGGTTTGTCAAATCAATTCGAAATCATCCAGTTAATATATTACAGGTTGCCCCAAAAAAACAGAATTCATACAATAGGTTCCAAATGTACTGAATTTCGTTTTTTTGGGGTCACGCTGTATATATAGCACATGATTGTCACATATATCATACTATTTACTTATCAAGATTCGGCATTACGCCTTAATAATACACCTATGTAAATGTTTGTGGCTTCACCATATCATGCACTGATGAAGTTTTCTGAATAAAAATTCTAATTTTTGCAAGTTGCATCGTTTTCCTAACACACATTGTGCTGTATATATCCTCAATATATTGTGTGCCGATTTGTGAGTTTGCTTGTTCAATTGTGTGTGCCTCAGATTTGCATCCGATGTTATTATTAATATTAAAGGTGTCACAAGGAAACAAGACTCTGTATTTATAAAAAAAAAATGAAGAGTACTCAGGACTTGTGACATCTTTAATTTGTGTTCTGATTTTGCATTTCTAAATTAACATGGCTGTGACTGCTTTGTGCTGGCTACATGGATATCATCAGCTGGTTAAAAAGCGATAGAGTACGGAGTCGTAGTGTTAGAAATTGACCAGATGTTGACCAATATTTTGTATCTTTTTTTGGAATTAGACTTCATTGACTTTAATGTAGTAACTTAGATCTCACATCTGATATTTAAAAAGATTGTTTTACTATTCTCCCATCTCTTTGTTATTAGTAGGGTATTGGTTGTTAGATTATGAAATTAAAATGAGAATTAGGATAAAAAGAAAATACCATCAATTTGTCAAGTTTGAAAAAACAAATTAAGAGAAGAGCTCATTTCGTTTCAATCAAATTGTATTTTTTTATCCCGAATTTTTAGACCTCATAATTGCTGCATTTGTTCTGATAACTGGTGCAATTCGCTAACTGAAATTTTTATTCTATAATTATAACTGCTATCAAGGTAGTAATTAATAGCACCAAATAAATTAATAATTAATTACTAATTGAGAAACACATAAAAAAAAAATTCTAAAAGATTTTTTTACAACGAAATTTAAGGTTGAAAAGGATGATCGTAGTGACGTTGAGGAAGTGTCAACAGACGAGGATACACCCAACCATGAACAGAATTCTATCAACCATGACAAGAAATCAACCATGCAGAACGACAACCATACGGCAACGAAAAACGGGCCTACAACAAAAGCTAAACACAGAAAATAATATTTTTTTGGCTCTTTCTAAAATGCCAAATTTAAATATTAGAATTACCTCTCATAAGACTAAACATTCTGCCATATTTGCTGCTTACAAACTGCTCTTGTAACTATGGTAACTATGTCAGATAATCGCAGATTTCTGTTATATCCAATACTTTTCCTTAAAACCACGCCAATTATTTGTACAATCAAATTTATTTGAACCTATCATTATTGACTAATAATTTACCCCTATTACTGCTTATTTGTCTAAGTATGGAGAATATTTGCAGTGTATATCAGTATACTCCACACTTTAAAAAAATGAAAATAGTTTTACTTATCAAATATTATCAGTGGGTGTTTATCTATGCCTTATCTTTTATCTGCTGATAAGTATACAGTTGATAACAGTGTTAGATAACCATCATGATTTAATATTGTGGGAAACAAGTTTGAAATGGCACAAAAAACTAAGCATAACAGGAAATATTTCACATTTATATCTTAAATATAATTATTTGATAAGTATGTAACTGATAGATAAGAACTCAGATAAGGCTATATTTGAGTTTGATTGGTTTTTCAGAACATAATAATGTATCAGTGGTTTATCTAATTGTGATAAGCATTGATAATCCTCTAAATAATTATTTGGGCATTATAGATAACACACCCTTTAACTATTTTGATAACTGGCTCTCATCAAACTTACTTTTTATTTTTTTTACTTTTATTCCAATGAATAGAAAACTACATGACAGAATGGAATCTAATTCAATCACTTCAAAATATTATGTTAATTTTACATGATTTTTTGTAGCCTTTATTAATCAATTTAAAATCAGTCTCCTTCATTTAAAATCATGATTACTTGATAAAATGTGACATGGGGTCAGTATTGCTTAATCACTTCACTTTTTGACCTTGGAAAAGCTTTCAACATGAGAGGTCACATTTTTACTGGGCTATCTGGGAAAATGATTTGAACAAAGTCACACTAAATCTTACTTTAAGTTATGAAAAGTAAAATATTCACCAAAGGATGTATAACAATTTCTATGATGAGGATTTACTCAAAAGAAAAGATACTCACACTCACTCTGAACTGCTAAAAGTCTCTCGTTAACTGAAATTTACTGGATTTTAATTTACCACCATAAGTCTTTATATTTGCTATGCTTGGAGGCACGAGACTTTTCTTTGAGAAAAATCTTAAAAAAATCCTGTTATGTTCTCGCTTTCGACTTCTCAATTGTTCCGCAAACTTACTGACCAAACTAATGTGATAAAATGCCTCTTTCGATGAAAAAATCATATTTAAGAAATTGCATTTGTGTTTTCACCGTGCCAGTCTTTGTATCAATGATTTTCCACATGATTCTTTTTGTCAGCAGTAATACATTTCTTTATTATTAAAAAGTACATACCCAGTCAGAAAATCTGTTCTTTCTACATGGTCATATATATGGACAATGCTACAAGGCTTTATATATGCAATAGGCTCAAGGAATTTCTCAACAAGTATTTTGTTTTTCCGAAGTTCGGTGTAACTGGATGTTAAAATATGCTTCACAAAATTTGGGGAAATTTAAACCCAGTTTGCAGTTAGTGTGGGCTTAGGGTAGTTCACTATTTCCCAACCTATGGGACGCGACTCTAAACTGCATCGCCTGGAGATTTTCTTGGGTCGCTTGTTTTTTTCAACAAAAACCTTAAAGTTAATCATTTTATTCTCCAATAAATTTTATTGTTCATTTTGTATTTGGTATAGAAGTGTTGCTCATTAGTAATTGGGTACTCCTGAAGTATGCGCACCAAGATGTCACATAACCTGAACCCTAACCTTGTACACAACCTGAGTTCAGGTTGTGCGTCATCTTGGTGCGCATACTTCAGGAGGTCCAGTAATTGTATGTGTAGGAAGTATCACAATGAAATTTTGACAGACCTTTTTTTGCTTAGTAAATCCACGCCACAATTTCAAAGAAGAATACTGTATTCTTATTTAAAGCCAGACTATTTTATTTGATAATTCCTCAGTCTACAATAAAGGCAGAACATTGAAGGTCATTGGCACATGTCACAGAGAAATAATTGATGCTTTGTGTCTATGTCTTCGCATATTAGCAATTTGTTTACAGCCTTTTCCCAAGGGAAAATTGAGGCATTGCTCAAGAAATTTTAACTTCTTCAACAGAAACAAAATATTTAACCCTCTATCAGACTCAAATTCACAAAACTGCAAATAAAAGTTTAGAGTCATAAGGTAGCATGCATGAAAAACCTTTTTGGGAATAAATTTTTAGCGTCATCTTGCTGAATGGGAGGTAAGGTCTTAAGAGTTGACGACGAGTTTAAACTGTTCCCCAAATATAACAATATGTCAAATTTCCAAGTATTTGAAACGATGATCTATTTGAAAGTGAATCTACAGCCTGTCTTCGGTCCATATATAATCCATGCTTAGAAAGGACATTTATTTCTGACTGGGCAAAATTAATTTTTTTTTATTATATTTGCTTGCTATGATCATTGCATGTTTATCCTATACAGTATATTTCACTTGATTTTTCACTTTTTTTATAAGTTTGAAGAGAATCAGATGATAACTTATAAATTCATATTTTTGTTACTTTTTTTCCAATTGTAAATAGCATAATGAAATACTTATCATTATTGTAATTTGGGGACAAGTAATTATCCCCCAATCTTGACTGTATACTCCAAAACAGCAGTTATTAAACTTTTGATGATCCCTGGTCCTCTTATAAACCCTCTAAAGCAGGGGTCGGCAACCTACAGCTCGTGGGCCGAATCCGGCCCGCGGAGTAATATAATCCGGCCCGTGACGCTTCACTGAATCATAGTAACGAAGAAGATGTTTTGACGATTATATTCTTTACGCAACAGACTACATTGTGAGACACGTGTGGACTGAATTATATTATAATCTAAATATAAAATTCACAATTACTCGTTTATTGGGCCTATAATTTAATTATAATTAGACAAAGCGCAAAGGGTTCGATGGCGTCGATAATATTCAAATTTTTTGAGATGCAGTGAGCAAATAAATCTATATTCTATTCGAGAGATGTATCACTGCTTTATTGTTAATATAAAAAGTAACATACGTTTGGTTTCAACTTTCTAAAAATATGTACGGCCCGCCAATGACTTGCAACCCTTAATTCTGGCCCGCGAGTGACAAAAGGTTGCCGACCTCTGCTCTAAAGCTTATCTCCCCCTGCCCTTCTCATTCCCTATCACCCGCTACTCTTCTAGAATAATAGCTACTGGAGGCCTGCCTCCAAATACTCTCAGCAGTTGTGGCCTCTGCTATTTTGAAAAAATCCTACTTTTGCTTTTAAAGATTGTGGTCAAATTACAGACAATTCATACAGGGTGCTCGGACACTCGCTACTTTGTCTGTAGAAGTATTTGACCTATGACCTATGCTAAAAAAAAATTCAAATTTAATTATTGCCTGTTCAAATTTCCATATTATCTGATCTGTACACTGCATCTTAAGTTTTTCACTGAACTTTTCTTTGCCCAACAATTTTCCTTAAAACATTTTAATTTTTTTTGGCAATACTTCATGCACCCACTTTCTTTCAGTTTTTAGTAAAAACACATATTGATAAGACGTTCAATGATTATGTTGGCAGTTACAAATGAATGTAATTTTGTTGTTCGATTTTTTTTTGTGCAATTCCATTTTTTATTTTGCAATCTTCACATAAAATGCATGTTTTATGTTGTCAATAGCATTTGAGACATTAATTGTGAATTTGTTTTAGGTAAAAATGTCTATTTTGTTTGAATATGTATTTGAAACTGGGTTACTATTTCAATATGGACATGGTCTGGTATCTGGATGGGAGGTTTGTCATATGATTGAGCCGTCTTATTAACTTTTCCCTCCATCAAAGATAAATATGGCAGACCTAACCTAATACTTTTTATCAGCACAAATTAAATAGAACTGATTATTTTGATGTCCAGTTCCTTTGATTATGCTCATATTTGCAAGAA
Source organism: Styela clava (assembly GCF_013122585.1). NCBI lineage: Eukaryota > Metazoa > Chordata > Ascidiacea > Stolidobranchia > Styelidae > Styela > Styela clava. Next base: position 278,874 of record NW_024102640.1, read on the forward strand.
AAAGTTCCAAAATAATTCAAATTCATCAATTTACCTATGGAATCATTAATTATGATTTTGTGAGATTATTCCTATTAAAAATAATCAATCGATTCTCCAAATATTTTTGATTACATACAATTAATTTGATTCGCAATAACTGGGATATAAGGCCTCTCCATAGTCTCAAGTGTAAGACATTTCTCCATTTTTATGTTATGTATATTTATACCTGCCTTATTAATATGCTTCTCTCACTAAAATGCTTTATCCATGGCCGTTGATAGATTTTTCAGTGCTACTTTAGCGTGAGATCTACCTTTGCATTTCCCAACCCTAATAGATTTAATTAAACAATAATCTCATGATTTGTACTCGTCCCAGAGTTATTCCTCAGACTCAGGATACTTTTATTTCAGGCCAGGAATTTTTAAAGAAGAGGGGGGGGGGAATCTGAAATTTGCAAGTTAGAATGTAACAGCTTGTGAGTTAGTGGGAACACGTCGGTTTTCAAAAATTTTGAGGGTCTAAAAAACGTTTCGAGAAACGAAAAAAAAAATTGGACCTCTTGAAGTATGCGCACCAAGATGACACACAACCTGAACTCAGGTCGTGTACAAGGTTAGGGTTCAGGCTATGCGGCATCTTGGTGCGCATACTTCAGGAGTACCGAAAAATTCTTATGTATGGTACAGGAAATTGCTTTTTTACATTTCAAAAGGGGGGGGGGGGGGGCTGTTCCAAATCTCACTCCCTACCTGCTGTGCCCATGCTCAGGACTATACCCGAGTGGTAAAGTGGTAGACCTCATGCTAACGCATCACCAGTTTTTCTCTACCAGGCATCGCTATAAACTGAAGGTCTGGGCTGTTACGATAAGAGTACAATAGGTTAGGGTTGCCATACCGTCCAGAAAATTCCGAACATGTCCGAAATTTTGGGTCCGGGAAGAATTCAAAAAATGCTTAAATGTCCGGAATCCGGAATTTTACTGCATCTGCAATCGTACTGTACACACTGCTAATAAAGAACATTGTTGTTTTGTACCGTGCGCATATTTTTTACTACGAGGTCATGAACTGTCCGGAATTTTGCTTTTTCAAATATGGTGACCCTACAATAGGTATGATACAGATTGGGTTAACACGACTTGATTGACATAATTTTTGAATATACAGAGTGTCCAAAACATTTCTGTTTATTAATAGTTCTTATTGTGCTTGTAGTTTTCATTTATCAAACAATGAAATTTAGTTTAACTTACAATTGTTATTACTATGAATTCGGGCAAAATTTTTGGACACCCTGTATACTTAGATGCCTCAACACGGAAGCAATTGTCTCTCCTCTTAGCTATGGTACTGTCAAGAGAAAACTGGAATTTACTTTTTGTAATTTTTTTGATATTGTGTTAAAATAAAAACAGCGTCCACAGCTCTTAATGAGGCTTGATCTATTATTCTTTACATTCTATTTACCAGATAGAGATTTAACCACGCTTATCGAAGGCCGACATTTTAAAGTAGTTTGAATAACTATGGTTCACTAGATTTCAATATATGCTAATTGAGACGCTTCATTCCTACTAAAACTTCATCCTTGAAGGCTTCTGATCTGGGATGGCCCAAACTGATTAATGTACACTTCTGAATACATCCTGAAATATTACTTTTTGACGAGGAATGTCAAATATTACTTTTGAATAAAGAATGTTAAATATGTATCCAGAATGGGTCAATTTTAACAGAGAACATGCTTCAACCATTGTATATATTGTCAATTTGATAATGTATAAAAGTTGAGATAAACATCATTTCGTACTCCCATAGTGTGTGTACCATGTTAGGGTTGTGGCATAATTTTATTCCGATTTTCCTTATTTTAGTTTTATTATGAGTTCGGGGACTGTCTGTGGTAACCAAGTTAATATACCCCCTGCCCATAGGTTTTGGTTTAGACGAACAAAATTATTTACCTCGATGTTGGTACACATACTTGTGGAGCGCCCATCAGTTTGATTGTTTTTCTATCTTTACATAGCATGTTGAATGAAGATTACTATTGGCCCAAATGACTATATTTAGAACAAAATCTAAATTAAGTACTAATTATTTTTAACGTGTTTTTTTTTAAAAGAGCCACCGCTAATGTGGCAATCGCAATCTGCAGTACTTAAAATATGGCTGGTGTTTTTTTCTCAAATATGACATTTTTTCATTAGTGGCTTTCTACAAAATATCCTAGAACAGTGGTTCCCAAATCGCGTGGCCAATCACAGCGTAACAATTTAATATGGGCCACCGAACTTGAGTGAAAAAGTATAACACTTTATGTTTTTACCTTTTTGCGTTCTAGATACCACCAACTATTACGTCTTTATCACAATTTAAGCATGTGTATATTGGTAACAATTCAATCGCTCCACTCTCCTGGTCTACGAATATCAATCAACTTTGGGAACTACTTTTCTAGAATATAAAATAATTTGGAATGTATTCAAATATTCAATCTGTTTTGGACATCACTGATTCAGCTGGCTCACTTTATCCCAAGTTATTCATGCTTATTGAACTATCATACTCCTTCATTTAGTAGCTGCCTATACATTATACTGAAGTTCTTTGATGAGTTGGTCGAATTTATGTCACCTGATTTCACTTTTTTCTTTAAATCATGCATGTTCACAGCATTTATTGATTAATAAAATGCAAATAAATATTTATTGGAATATATAATGTCTTTTCATTTGTAAGTTGCTGAAAAGTTTTAAAATCGTGCTATAGTAAAATTAAGTGTCAAGGGCGATGGAATAGAAACTAAACTTGTATTACCAAGATACTAAGCAATTATTTTAGAAAGCAGGGGTTCTGAGTTTATTGCAGGAAAAAATTTTTTTTTTGTATTTTCTCCTCAAAAACAAGCGTTTCACTTGACATAGTGAATATGAAGTCTCCTAATACGAACCAATATCTGACAGAAAATTTTAGATTGTTTCAGCATGCGATAATGCAAGGTTGTCGAACCTAAAGGGTGAATACCGCGGGTACCCATATGCTATTGTTTTAGATAGACTGTAAAATCAGGGGTTCTAAGTTAACTATGGGAAAACACTTTTTGTGTTTCTATTTTGCAAGAATGTCCAAACATAATATCATGCTTCTCAAAGATATCTACCAACAGCGAATGATAGATAGGTATAATATCCGATTCTCAAAATGACACATAATTTCCCCCTTGGGTACTTTAAATAATTAATTAATTTTTCAAGCAAGAAAGTGCACAATCAAATGTTTTCATATTTCACTTGCAGCACATGGCAAAACATAGTTGAAGCGATAATTGTATTTTTGGAATTTGGTGGGTAATAAGAAATAAAATATCGGAATCCTCTTCAAAAACGTAACATTTTGAAATAGTATGGCTCTATGGGAGGAATGCCTGAGCTCTAACGGAGATAATAATATACAAATTTAAAAAATAATAAAAACGTTCACATCCTGGGGGAGTCATACACTTTACTTTTATTAGTCCATGTGTTTAAAGAATGGTTCCTGTACATTCCACAGACTCCTAAATGTTGAGAAAATCTTTGTGATTTTCCGTGAAAAGTTGTTGGTGCTGATTCATGTGTTGCGGGGAGAATTCCGTAAATACTTGAAGAGGTTTTGTACAAAGGATGTTGTGGTTGATAACTTCCATCCCAAGCCATTTCATCTCTTTCTACTTCCACTCGAGACATGCAGGAAAAAACAGGGTTGCCAGTATTGCTGCATGGTACTGATTTGACAGATTCTGTAGCAATTAAAATGCATCATCAATATTTTATTTTGATAAATAAAAATAATTATCAGTATTTTGCCATAATATTTGTAATAAACCATGAGTATATAATTTTAGCAAATGCTAAGCCACAACTTTGCTCAAAACAATGTCATGTACAGTCAATCAGTAACAAAAAGAGTGGTCCCGGGGCAAAGTGACTCCTTAATAAGAAGCCAAGAGCTATGAGCACTATATAAAACGATATAGGTGAGATTCGTGTTTCGGACAAAAAAAAATTTAAATAGATGAGAAAAACTGAGCTCTCAGAATTCAACTAAAACGGATTCTGACTTCGAATACTCCAAATTTTAATTGTAGCAACTTTTGCAAATCTTTCCGGAAACTTAAAAAAACATTATGCTGACCATAACCAATGATTTATACATTAAACAACGACTTGTTTCTAACTTGAACACAAAAGTGTGATGAAGTCCATGCATCTGAAATTACTGGCTCAAATAATTGACTCACTAATCCCATACCCGACATGAACTGGTAATCGGACGAGAGGCTGTGGTTCTTCATATGATTAAGCCGTCGTAACGGCTTTCTTATCCCCAAAATAAATTTGTAAATCCTGTCCTTGAATGGAATTAGTTAGAAAGCCAATAAAAAAACTCACCTAAAGCTTCTTGTGCACTAGTTGGGAATCCAGGAGGATTCAAAACCCCTGGTTCTGCATTTGTGGGATTATTTTCCGTTTGTCCTTCCATAATTTGAGATAAAATAAAGCGCAGAAAACAAGAGCGACAGCAAAGAGGTGGGGAAAGATGACTATCATTACTATGGAAACCATTTACCGCACTTTAGCGCCACATGATGTGCGGGTTTTCGACTGATTTTGACAGATGGTAGCACATTTTTGATCAATTTTTAGCTTTATTTTTGAAAATTAAATAAATTGAACTAACAAGTTGATGAAGTATCAATATATTAGTCATAATTAAAAAACTTCAAACATCAACCATTTCGTCGCAAATGAAACTAGTTACCAGATTTTGTTGACAGCTGCAATACATATCGTAATGCAATTTGTACGTAAACTACCAGTGATAATAGCAATGTTTCATCGAAGTTCATCAGGATAACTTTTAAAAATTTAAACAATTTTTTTTTTGTTACGTTGTATGTCACAAGGTGAAATTGCATATGTAGTACTTCTGTGTCTCATGTTTTAAACAAAACCTCGTTTGAAATTTTGGCAACGGAATTTGACAATCCGGAACTTTCGTTTTTGTTTTTGTAAAATTCGAAACAAATTATCTTATAATATCCATGTAGATTGCACGAAAGCAAGAAAAAATATCATTATGCCACATTACAATTATTGGTAACTATTCAGAACGTGTGTTAGGTAGTAAACTTCTTTGAAATCTGTGAAGGGCGTTATAAAAACACTCATTGCGGTTTACTCAACGACTAGGTTTACTCGCCCACCCAGTAAACGACGAATGAGTCATTTTGGAGGCGTTTCCGGGTTTAATCAGGCACAGCCGATCAACAAGATTTCGTGCAATGTGATGTCATATTGAAACAACCAGAAAGGTATCCCACGTGATCTGACGTCAGACCACAACAAACATTTGGGCAGCTGATCTGAATGCTCCCTTATCGTATATATCCCTTTTGAATACTTCCATTTTTTTCAATAATTAAAGAGTTTTCCTTGTGGTATACTAATATAAATATATTACTATAACTTATATCAACAGTTAGGTATATCTTAGGCAAGTAAGTCAACTTTTAGGCTTTATTTTTAAAAGAATCAAATACCGAGGGTGAACACTTAGTGCACTCCTCTGTTTACTTTTTGCAAGATCGTCTACTGAGCATAAAGAGATTCGGGAGTGCAAAGACACGACGAGAACGCTGGTTGGTTATGCATCGTTTTATTTTAGCTTAGAATATTTACTGGTTTTGAACTGGGGAAAGATGAGATTGCGCCATATTGCAGCAACGCCTATATCATTCACCACATTATTTCATTGGGTGAACAAAGAAATAGGACGTTTTGGTATCATTCAGCTATTTTCTGATTTTATTCAGGACTTGTTGAGATTTTTTTTGAGATTCACCACACCAATTTCGATTCTGAAAGCACTGCAGCTTTGCACTATAGCCAGGTAGCGTAGAGATGTTTGACATGACATCAGAAAGCCATAGGAAATTGGTTTATATAGCTATAGAACCCAACAGTTGAAATGCTAAAAAAATGACATTCAGTACTCCAGTAAATTTCTATTTTAATATTTTTAGGTAACAATAAGAAGATGCTTGCTGTATTTGCTTCAGGCTTTTTTGTCACAGTCTGCAGTACAGTTGAAACAGCTAGTGATAATTTTAGGGAAGCTATAAAGTCAGAAAGTGTTAACTTATGCTTTTACAGTTTTACTTTTTTTCATGTATTTTACAGTCTGAATGATAGAAACTTCCTTTTCTAAGCATGACATTATTTTAGAATCAATCAATCAATCATTTATTTCGGTACTCTGACATAAAAACAAAACAACACAAAAACTGGACAAACAAACAAAATGCAGAGATACCTGGAAGGCGAGCATAACTTAAAATAAAGTTAAAAAACGTAAAAGTACGCGCCCGCCCACCAAAAAAAATAAAAAATATTACTACAAGAATACAAAAAACACGATTCAGAATCGGGCAATGCTTTTAAGGGATCTGTGGACAACTTACACAAAATATAACAAAATTTATGTAGATAAATTAAATGTAATAGACTTCTGACTACCTCTTCCGTCCAATTATGGTAATCATCAGAATTTACCCCACATATCATATATATAAATGAAGTTGATTTTAAATATTTAACTCTGGGTCTGGAATTCTAGATTGTGTATTGCTAAATGAGTAAATAGCTGTAGGAAACAGCTAAATAAAATATGGGTTCATCTGAAACATAAATTTTATTTTCTGGATAAAAATTTATACAGCAAAGTACAATCTGCAAACAGTACCAGAGTACAGTAGTATAATGATTTATTTCTATTTTCAGATTACAGGTTAATGGTTCCAATATTTTTCCTAGGGGAGGAAATTGTATGTGACCAGTGATTGTGTGAGCAACCCCTACCCATTTAATGATGTCCATTTAAGAGCTTTACCGTGTTTTCCCGAAAACAAGACAGAATCTTATTTCAATTTTTTTCGAAAAATAACACTTGGTCTAATTTTTGGGGACTTTTATTTTCATTTATCAAAAACAAAATTGCAAAGTAGAGAATTACAAGATTTTAAAATTTACAAAATATGAAAACCGATATTTATTTACTTATAAATAACACATTTTTATTTAAAAAGAAACTGACTAGGTCTTATTTTAAGGGGAGGGCTAAATGCTAGGTCTTATTTTCGGGGAAACAGAGTATAGAGAAATGCTTGTTAGATACTCAAATTATAAATGGTTGATATTTTCTATATTTCAGAATTTTTTATGGTTTAAGAGTGAAAACAAATAATGGATCCGAATGATTCGGATGGATCATGGGAGTTTGTGGATCATAAGGTACATTTTACAATAATTTCGTTCATTTTTAAAAAAAGTTGAACGAAATTTTATCGCAAGTATTTGCATGTATGTATATATATCTTAAAACATTCACGCACAAGCACAGTATATAAGTGTCTTATTTATTGGGTGAGTCCTGGCGAATATTTTGAAATGTCTTACCATCTTAGCTGAAGACACACACACTGTTTTTCCACTGAAAATACTTCCTCTAGCTTTTTTAAATATTTGATCTTGCCTGCCTCAGTGCCTCCTTAGCACGGAGCATGTTTATTAAGAGAACTCAATTTGCTGTTTTCACAGATTCTAGCACCCTACACACAATGTCAACGAGCTTTTCGTTATTATTTATAGTACATTCATATTATTTTAGCTAGTTATTTTATAGGTGGCGCGAGACAAATTCTAAAAAGGGGGCGCGGCTTAAAAGTTTAAAAACCACTGCTTCAGCCCATTCAAAAATAGCTCAGTGAGAGCATGAACAGAGTGTTGTTCAGAGTCAAAATGTGAAAAAAACGCTTTATAATAATTTCAAATCCATTAATAAAATCGTAACTTTTTTTGACTTTTTCTTTAGGATTCAGACTCTGACGCATCATCAGTAGCATCACCCTATGATACTGGATTACCAGAGGAAAACCTGGCAACCCTGCCTTCACAAAATGAGGAATCAGTTGGAAGTGCTTGGAATAATCATGATGACTTTATAACTGACAGTGATATAGAAGGTAAAAGGACTTAAATTTGATTCAAAGTTTATGTTTGATTTGCACTTTGTTTATGTTTTGACCATTGGTATTTTGTCTTGAAATTTACGAAATATGGAATGTATCCTTTTCTGAGTATACTGAGAATTTTCATATATTTTTCAGCTTGTGCTGAAGAACCTCCTGAGTCGGATGATGGGGATGGAGATATCACACTGAAGCAGGTAAAAAAGTTGGGAATGAGCTCAGTTGCCGTAAATCCCCTGTGTGAACATTTTTTCTTTCTTTCTGGGGTATCATTACTCTCTGGCCGGCAAGGGCATAGCCAGGGGGGGATGAGAACAGTTGAAAAACTTTCTCTTTTGAAATGTAAAAAAAGCATTTTTTTGTTTCAAAAATAGCAATTTTAGTAGCTTGAAATGCTTTTTAGACCCTCAAGACTCTTAAACCCACATTTTTGGCTTCTGGCCGCTAGTTGTTACAGTCTGACTCAGCGATTAGAAATTTCAGAATCTCCCCCCCTCCCCCCCTTCTTTGAAAATTCCTGGCCATACCCTGCTGCCAAGGCATATAAATGGATATATTTGACAAAATTTAGTAGATTTTTTTTCGGGATCTTGTCACCCATGATAATGAAAATTTAATATTGTTCAGTATTCACATAATATATGGGCTTTGTTATTTGCAAGTTACATTGACCTAAATGGATAAGGGGGTAATTTGATAAAAACTGGTTGAATTTTTTCTCAGGATACCCTGCCTTCATCACCACAGATTGATAAAGATGACTTGGCACCTGAGATGCAAAGTTCTGAGGAACATGGTGAGTCGATTTTGAAGGTTAAATTTTTTATTTAAATCTGGGATAGGATAACAGTGGTTCCCAGCTGGGGCTCGGGGCTAGCCAAGAGGGCCGCAGAGCAGTTGGAGGGGGGCCATAATGCTGGATGTAAAACTGATTTTTTTTTCATCTCTAAAGAAAATTCTTCGTTCTTCCTAGTTCAATTGCTTACACCAATCAAAATAACACCATAAATACCATTGGAATGATAAACAAGTGGGCCATAAATGCCAAAAGCTTGCGGAAGGGGGCCGCGAGCCATATTTGGTTGGGAACCACTTACATATAAGCTAGACATATAGAAGTATTTGTACATGCTCATAGAGGCATGCGAAATAAAATTTTTTAAATATCTGGCATATTGCAATAACCACTATGGTTCAATTTTTTTGCAATTTTATCCACCCCTCGGGAGAAAATTTGCCCATGGGAAGTGAATTTTGCAAGAAGGAAAGTATGACCAAATAGGGTCGTAAGCAGGTTTTGACAGATGTTATTATGTTCTGATTGCAGACAGACTGTCTGTCTAGCATTTCTTGTTTCATATTTCATAATACAAAGCCGACTATAATGTTAACTGTGGATGATGTAGTTGTACATATCATATCGAAATAGTGACCTCAAATATTACTAAAATTATACCCATATGAGGGCAGTTTGACTAGAGCTCTATTTCTATATACAGTACATCAAAGAGACAATTGGACATAAAAGTAAGAACTGCACCAAAATTGCAATTTTCAAGGAATATCAAATGAATTATTAAACAGCGTTCAGTTCAAGTTCGATTCCTTTTGTAATTTCATTATCATTGATCTAAGAGTGACTTTTAAAATAATTTTCTCTAATCAAGGTGTTATAAATTCATTTAAAAATGAAGGAGATGCATTTTATAGTTAAATATAGCAACAATTGAAACGCCTTGACTTTTTTATATGTTGTTTTCATGGCCTTCACACTGAACAAGGCGTTGCACAAGAAGCCTAAATCCAAGCTGATTTCTTTTCTGGTTTGGCATTGCGTACCTAATATATTACAGCCTGAGTGAGACAGTGAAGTTTTATTAATGAACTACCCAATATTTAGAAAGTAATTGCACTCCTACACAGAAACATTTTATGTGTATGTGTCCTTTAATAACTCCGAACATTGCTACATACAAAGAGTCGTTGATATACACCTAGTCTTTTTGGAAGGGTTTGGATCTTTTCTGGTTTTGCATGCCTACCTAAAATATGCAGCCTTGATGAGGCGGCGAAGTTCCATCAACCAACTTCCCAGCATTTATAAAGTAATTGCACTCACACACAGGAACACTTTATGTGTCCTTTTCTCTTTACTCTAGACATTGCTTTCCCCAACAAACATTGATATCTAACGAGCTACTATTATTTTGGAAGGACTAGAATCTTTTCTAGTTTGGCATCACCTACCTAATAATTATCACAGGCTTGGTGAGGGGGTGCAGTATTATCAACAAACTACCCAATATTTAGAAAGTAATTGCACTCACACACAGGAACATTTTATGTGTATGTGTCCTTTAACTCCGAACATTGCTACATACAAACAGTCGTTGATATACAAGGATCTAGTATTTTTGGACGGGATTGAATCTTTTCTTTTTGGAATTGCCTATCTAATATATTACACCTTGGGTAAGGTGGTGGAGATTAATCAATGCAATATTTAAAAAGTAATTGCACTGCTGATTAAAAGCAAATGATGTATGTTTCGTCAAAGTATTGAATGTTTATACAAACAGACACATTCTCCAGGGATTTTGTAGATAATAATAGATATATCCCATTGCATATATATATATAAATAGTTATTGACCCTTTCATTTATATTTGTGAAGTGTATATTTATAACCGACTGTTTAATAGCTATGAATAATTTGGAAAGAATCAATTGCTACCAAGATATTGATCCAATATTAATTAATATTAAATATGTATATATATTTTGGCGGGTGGTACTTGCCATGACCTCTGATCACCCTTGAGGGCTCGCAGAACTCGCAGGATGGTCGGGTTTGAATCATGCGGGGAATACTCATTTGTAAGAGATCACTATACTTCTCATTGCGGTAGGGTGGTTCACGTAACCGCTGGTCGGTTACGGCTTCCTCCACCATCAAGTCCATGTTTCCGAAAACAAATAACTGGTTAACTATTCCCATACTCGACATGGACTGGTAACCGGGCGACAGGTTGTGGTTCGTCATATGATCAACCGGTCATATCAGTTATCCTCTCCCTTGGGATAAAATGAGATCTCAGTCTGAAAAATATGTTTGTTCAGGTTCACAATCTTCATCAAGTACAATCACAAAATCAGTGACAGCAATGGAAGATGAAAATCCACCACAAATGGTAGCTGAAACCTGCGATGATATAAATACATCTGCCATATCCGAAACCGACTGTCAGCAGGTATAGTCTTTATTTCTCTGGGTGTGACCGGGTGGATTGATCGATTTCATTAAACATTCTCAAAATGGTAATTGTGGTTTTGTTCAATACAAACATCAAAATTTCTAATGGGTGACTTATCAGAAGCTACTGGAAATGAGCATTGTTTAGAAAAAATATATTTAAGCCCTAAAATTTGAATTAATAAATATTACCATTCAAATTCAAGTATTTTCTGATTAGTTTACTAAGTTTAACTTTCCATTCACTCATTACAGTTGTTTATTAGTGCAGTTGTTTTTGGCTGACAAAATAAGAAATGTAAATATTCAAACTAGGACGTGCAAGATCAAATCTGACAAATATTTTTATTTTCAATTAGCTTCAGGTCCCCTTAAAATCACCCCCCCCCCACCTTGTGGAGCGTGCCCCGACATTTAAGTACCACTGTTTTAAAATATTGCCTACAGAGCATTGTTAGGAGTAAAGATATTAGAAAGCCCTAAAAAGGAACTAATCAATGTTAACAACTCAAATTCAAGTTTTTCCTGATTGGCTAACAGAAAGGAACTGGTTCTTTTAAAATTTCTAATGGATTACTTATTGAAGTGAGCATTTTCTGGAAAAAAATGTTAAAGCCTAAAAAATGAACTGTCAATATTTCCATCAAATTCAAGGATTTCTGATTTCCTAACAGAAAAGATCCTGTTATTTTCAAAATTCCTAATAAAGTAGAATATTTATCAGAAACTAGGCTAGCTACTTGAAGCGAGCATTTTTGGAAAAAAGATGTCGAGGCCTAAAAAATAAAAATATCCAATATCACCATTCATATTCAAGCATTTTCTGATTAGTTCACTAAGTTTTACCTCTTGTAACTTTCCATTCACTCATCACAGCCGTTATTGTTTTTATTACCTTTATGAATCATGAAATTTACTCATCATAGGTTGCTATTAATAACACATTGTGCTTGTTTAAACTACAGACCTTCAGTTAACTCATGAAAGCTTTTCCGAGTCAAGTTTTGTGCACATTTACCTTTTAGAGCAGTGGTTCTCAACCTTTTTTCTTTTGTAGCACACTTTTGTTGCACTAAATTTACTTATGCAAAGGAAAAGCTACAGAAAAAACAAAATAAAATCTCTTTCGAAAGAAAGACACTTTCACAATAAGAATTACCAGAACAGAATTATCATTCATTGCTTCTACAATAGTTTCACTAATTTGCCAATAACTCAAGCAATTTTCAGTAGGATTTGTGGCCCACCTGAAAACGTTTTTGTGGCCCAGAAGTGGGGCATGGCCCACTGTTTGAGAATCGGTATTTTAGAACTTCGAAATTGAAATTATTAATACATTTTTAACTCTTATGCTTATAATTATTTTTTTTTAAATAATAGTCACTCTTTACGTAACGTTAGATATCAATGGCTGTATTCATAGAGCTTTGTCTGAGGCTGAAGGCTTGAACAAGTGTCTTATAAATGAAAAGAACTTAAAATCATTTATTAAAAAATATGAATACAACACAGAAATTCTAGTCTTAAATATTTGAATACGGTGGATTAAAACTAATTAAATGCTACTACCCCCTAAAAATGACCCTAAAACAGTGAATTTATAAAAAATCGCATACAAGCTGACCCTACAAATCGTAACACCCATCACGGCAAATGGTTGCATAAAAGAACTAATGAAAATGATACCCATTATTGGGTGCTCCCGAAGTATGCGAACCAAGATGGCGGACATCGGAACGTAACATGGGTAACAGGTTAGGCGATAATTTTTTTCAATTTTCCCCCTATTTTAGTCCTATTATCAGTTCGAAGATTAGCCAAGAGCCTCCCGTAGTATTTATACCTAAAATTATGGCCTAACCCTAACCTGAAACACATATTACATTCCGATGTCCGCCATCTTGGTTCGCATACTTCGGGAGCCCCCATTATTGTTATGTTTTACTTTTATTAATAACAATAAGAAGTGTCTCAAAATCCTTCAAATTTATCATCACTATCATTGTCAAACCCTTTAGTGCTATCAGAGTTATATCGTGTATAAGCCGACCCATTAGTTTGGCAACTTTTTTGGGGGTTTCAAACTGGCTTATATGTAAGGATATATAGTAACTATAAAGTTGAACAGTCTAATTTCTTTTACATAGGCAATAAAATTCTAGTATTGGATGTCTGTTGTCGGATTGCATCATGAAAACTAAATTTTTTTAACAAAAATATTCGAAATATTTCTAACATTGAACAACAAATTTTGAATATATTTGAATATTCCATTATGGAATTTTATTCCGGTATTGTATTCATGTTTTTTAAGACCTCACATCTCATTAAATGTCAAATTGTTATTATATTTCTTAGTCATTAAAGGAAATCATTCTCGTTTGGAAATTGAGCTTCACCAATTATTCGCTATTACCATTTTTATGTGTGGCTCAGGCCAAATTAAACATGATATTTTATTCAATTTTTACCTGATTAAAAGTAATGGCTTTCTGTCAGTCATTTGGGCATTGTGATCCAATTCCTAGTTTGAGAAATGGAATTGTTTTCTCGCTATTAGACTATTTATTTCATGGTACAGAATAATTGAATATGCTTTAAAATCTTTACGTCCAAAGTATTTTTTGGTTTTATAATTCATGGGTGTACTTTCATATGACATTCTGTATAATTCTATTCCGAGGCAGACACTTTCCATAATTTTGGGGTCGTAAACTTTGATTGTCAATCAAGAAACACTGTGGCGTGTTGATACATTTTTATGTCACAATAACTTTCGATTTTGTCATTCTCTTAATATTTTAGAATGTCATTTTACTATTCAAATATTTGATACCGCGGAACCTATTTCGCTTTGCTCGGAAATGGTAATCGCACGTCATTAAATCGACCCCTTGAATTCCGGGAGAATTTGCGAGAAATCTCCTGTTCTTTCTAGTTTCATCGCTTGATAGGGGTATTTCACAAAATGTTTTCACTTTGCCGAGCATAAACTGTTTGAAAATGAATGAGATTTTGAATCAAAATAACACTATGAATACCACTGGAATGATAATCAGGGAGGGGGTGAGGGCATGATTGCTAAAAGTCCACGGAAGGGGGCCATAAGCCATAAAATAAATGTTGGGTCCACTGCTCCAAGTATTCATGACAAAACAACTTCGAAGCGCATACAATGAAGCACACCCAATTAATTTCCAATTATCTCGTATTCGATATTGTTTTGCATGCAGAATGACAACACTAGTCCTGAAGATGCTGATCATCCCACAGAGGAAATGACATCACAGGAAATAACAATTAAAGACGCATCATTAGTTGATGACATCACTGTACCACTCACTGACTCAGGTTTGTTTTGAATTATGATGTAATATTATGAATATAATGACTTTTACCTTTGTGTGGTTTTAGTTTGGCCATGGATAATAACTATCTTCAAGACTTTCACCTATGTGTAGTTTTAGTTTGGCCATTGATAATAACCATCTTTTTAAGTTTTTTTTCAAAACCAATCTAAATGAAGCAATGTGTTTTCATTCATGTATTATAATCTCTTTCCGCTTTTTTGGATAGGATTTATATTCTCTAATGGGAAGAGAATAGTCGTTAAGACGGTTTGATCATATGGCATACCACGGCCTCTCATCCGGTTACCGGTCCATGTTGGGTATGATATTAGTTAGCCAGTTATTTGTTCCAGATGCATGGACAGACGCCCTTTTTATTTTCGTTTCAAATTGGTATAAAATCAAAAACCAACAATAATCTGTCAGATAAATCAAATTATTTGAAATTCCCCAAACACTTCAAATCACTAAAGCCATTGCTTTATCATATTATTGATTGTTTAATAAAAATAGAATACCCTAATAATTGTGAAAATAATATAAGTCATGATTAAAATTCATGATTTAATAAGACAGGTGTTGTTATAATTGATTTTATATAGTTCATTGATCTATTGCAAATCACGATTATTTCAACTGGCAATTATTGATTTGTTAATCCATTCTCTTGTGATCCATCTAATCTAAAGGTTCCTTAACTTTTCAAATTCAATGCACAATTATTATATTTATTTTGTAATACAAATTCCCATTGGGAAGAAAATTTCAATGAAATTTCAATGAAATTTTCGTAACACATACACTTTTGGTTATTAATGTGTACATGAGTTATAACTAACTCCCAATTCTTCCTCAATGCCTTTGCACTGGTAGATTCGTATGAGTATGATGCAAGGATGCTGTAGCAGGAATAAACATGGTCATACTATGCAATTCAATAGTCCTGCTGCACACTAACACAAATGTATTTCTGTAACGTTTCGTCTGACCAAAATCAGACTTCCTCAGACGAGCATTTACAACAATGGCAAGAAAAGAACAATTAATCTGAGAATTTTATTTCAAACAAATTTATTTATTGTCCTATTTATACCGCGTGATTGTTCTTTTCTCGTCATTGTTGTAAATGCTCGTCTGAGGAAGTCTGATTTTGGTCAGACGAAGCGTTACAGAATTACTGTACTCTTGAACTCCATAGTATATATGAGTTACATATTTTTTGCACATAAATGATCACAAATCATAATAATATTCTAGGATACTGAACTATCAATTTTTAATTGCAGAGCAAACACTAGCTGTGCTAGAGAGTCTTCAATTGCCTCCCATATCTTCAGCATCGTCTGAATCATCCGATTTTGAAAGAATCGATTCAACTTCTGATTTGACTTCCGTCACTACGAACTCTGACCTGAACTTTGAACCTGATGTTATACAAAGCTTGGATTTGAAACCTGAGGAGGGGGAAGTCCCTTCAATTGAGATTGAAAGTTTTTCAACCGGGGAGGATCAGGATAGTGATGAAGGTAATGAGGTTTAATATTGTCAGAACTTTTTTACATTAAATACGTTGGAGCAGAGGTTCCCAACCGCGGGCTCGTGGCTCACCAGGGTAAGGTTAGTAAAGGATTTACAGGGTGATTTCACTTTGTTGGACATGAATTGTTTGAACATAATGAGATTTGGGAGGATCAGGATAGTGATGAAGGTAATGTGTGTTTTTACATCAAATTCAAGTTACTAAGGGAGTAATAAAGAAAAGCCAGAACTATTTGCTCCAATATATAGTTGATAGTTGTAGAAGGAAAGGAAACATTCCCATTTCGGTACTTTCCGTCCTTATTATTTTTGTAAATTTTTTGTATAGGGTTCCGAGCATTTGTAAGGAAAGCTAGGAATATTCACACTATGGTGTGATTTAATGGAGTGAATGCTATATGCTCTTCTGTTTAGTACTCCTCGAAAAATTACTTCAGCTGAAGAAAGTACTATACAAATAAAAGCTGATTGGCTGTTCATTTTCCATGAATTTAATATTTAGAAACAAATTTTTGACTAGATGTGAAAAAAGATATATAGATTATTTTTTTATCATCTATCTTGGTTAACTTAATTTCAGTTTACCCTGCTGTGATGCGTGTTATCTTTGACATTTTTTTTTCTATGAAAATGTTACTTCTATTAATAATAGTGAGAAGTGTCTCAAAATCCTTCAAATTCATCATCACTATCTCTGTCAAACTCCCTGAAGAGAGTTATGCGCATATAAGCCAAATATTTAGTGTGATCTGAGTTATGCGTGTATAATCCGACCCTTTAGTGTGGCAACTTTTTTTTCAGGTTTAAACTCGGCTTATATGCGAAGATGTATGGTTTTAGATAGATAGTTCGGAATTTTCTCTTCATTCCCTCCCCCGATGAAGTTTGATAGATTGTGTTAATGAAGACATTCAAAACAGTTGGCCAAACTATGCCATTTTTTTACTTGGGCTTGGTTTGCTATAAATAAGCTTAGTAGCCATACACTACCTGAAGAGGAAGTTTCCTCTCTCACACTGGTTTAATGTTTTTACAATGACAGTTGCAGTGTTGTCGTCTGTGCTTAAATAAACCTTTAGTAATGTTTGTATTGATGAATCATTCTTTTGACATAAACTAGTGCAGAACAAAGAACTTTGGTTGAACAGTAAAACTTAGTTTAAAGTTTTGTTCTAATTCGAAATTTAAAGATTGGGGTTATCAAGTTCATGCATATGCAACAAATAACTGGCTAACTAATCCTATACCCAACATGGTCTAGTAACCGGACATCGCCATATGATTAAGTCGTCTTTTTGTCTTTCTCTCTTCTGAGATAATAATATAAATTCTAATTCTAATATATCGAAATGGAACTGATAATTCATGATCTATGGCTGTTTTCTGAAACTTTTGTGGCCCACTGCTCTTGTACAGATATACCTGTTTTGCCTTTAAACATATTTCCATCAGCTTTTTTTGCCATGTTCAATAATAAAGACCCAACAAGGGAGGACGGAGGATTAAAAGAATTAAACAAATTGCTTAAGAGTAACATAGTCATTGTGAAAAGTACTGTGCAGAGGTCTTTGCTCGTGGCTTCCCAGTAAACTAGGACCTGGTTTGGAAATCTCGGGTTCAATCAATTCTAGCACTAGCACATACCAGATTGAACTAAATTAAAATCTCGTCCCGCGGGCCGTACAATTTTTCCTTGTGGGTCCCATTTGGCCAGTGGGCCGCATGTTGCACACCCCTTCCCCTAATGGTTTGGGTGTGTGACCTAATATCCCGGTTAATCGCAAGTATGAATTCTTGGGTTCATGCCCACCACTTCGTCTCTAAAGCAATAGATTGGGTAGGCAATACCGAGGCCTCCTAATGTCTTCCCAAAAGTAGTTCTTTGAATATCAGTAAAATTGTTTAATGTTTTTGTTGTTCATGCATTTTTCAAAATGTACTGAACTTTGAATTCAAAACTTTATAAAACTTACATTTTAGGTTCGATCACATTTGCAGTCATCAGTGCCCCTCCACCCACTGAGATCATATCTCACAAGATTGCAACCAGTGTCATTTTTGGTGATGATTCAACCAATCAGAGAAGCGTTGGCATGGTTACGGAAGCTGCATTGGCTAAACATAACTTGGTTGACATGGCAACAGAACCAGACATGGCCAATCAGAAGACTGTTGGCATGGTTACGGAACAAGCTGGACCACCCAATCAGAGGCTTCTGATTTCGTTTATCGCCCTCAGTTTTGGCGTGGGATTTCTGCTAGGTAAATGTCCTTGTTTTTTAAGTTCTTGAACACTAAGGATAGAAATGGGACCTGAGAGACTCACAGATGTATTAAATGAAGTGAAAATACTTGAAAAATTACTGATTAAAAAACAACAAACCTGGTTAAGATATATTGGGAACCGACTTCGTAACAAAATTTAAATTGTAAAGAGACTTTATGGACACCCTGTATATCTATTCTATAATAATCCAAGATTTATTTTCAAATATTTATTAATTTTCTTCCCAGGAGCAACTGTACCAATGTCACAATCAACAGTGTTGCAATATCCTGAGGAAATAGTTGCTTTAGAAGAGAAAGAGGTAAGGTTTTGTTTGCGTTTTTTTTTTAATTCGGAAGGACTCTGAAACAATAGTATAGAACAGTGGTTCACAAACGGTAGGGCGCGCAACACAAGGAGGCGTAGACAATTTATGAGGGGACATGAAGTTAATCAAAAATCGAAATGTTTGTAGCTAATTTTTAGTCAGGTATTTTTGAAGTGGGACACGAACCTTGACTAATTCTAAAAAGGGGGCCCGGCCTAAAAAGTTTGAGAATCACAGATGTAAAACTTGTTTATTACAGGTTTCGATCAGTTATTTTATGCAACACCTTTAATAATAAAAAACCAACAAAAGGAATAAAAATATTATAATCACAATACAGTCAAAGAATGAAACAAATCACAGTTAAGCATACCGAAAGGTGCCTATTGAAGGCTTTTGCTGTGGCCGAGGTGTGTGGGATGCCTATATTGAGTAGCTATGTCCTATACAGTCATTGATCATAATCATATACTACAGTAAAGCAATTATCATCCCCCCCCCCCCCCCCTCAACAAAATCGTAAATCAGGGCTGGGCAAGGTTTATAGACCAGAGGCCCACTGAGACTGACTATGTAAGTGTGACGGAAAAAATTACATTTTATGAACAATATTCAAAATGTTACAAAAGCGAAAGTGGAAAGCAATGAGCCTCGTGCCAAATCTAAATTTAATCTCAATCTCAACAAATTCCTTGAGCTATTTCAGCTAAAACATCAAAATTTGGTACCAGTCCAGTTGTGATAGCATCAGGCGGGCCAGATTGAATCACCCAACGGGTTGGATTCGGCCCGCAGGTTGTAGTTTCTCTATGTCAGTCCTAAATACACCACAGGTTTCAAACACCCAACAAATTTGTTGTTATTGCATATTTAATGATTTTAAGTATCACTTGACACAGATATCATGTTATGTATTCAATTATTAAGTACGATATCCAGCTGGTTTCAAGGAATTGTTTATTTACTGTTTTGTTGTTATAAGGTACAAATAATACAATGTATAACAACATGTATGTGACTGAAATTTGCCATCTGCCAGACAGGATAAACAAAATATGACATCGTTCTTGAGTGTTCACTTAAGATACTCGAAGAAGTTAAAAAAATAGTTTTTTACCTATATATATATATAAGGCTGGAATTGGCCACCTGGCAGACAGGATAAATTAGGTGTGACATTCTTCTCGAGTGTTCACTTAAAATACCCGGGGATATAAAATAGTCTATTACCATATGCATATAGGAAGCTTGAATTAGGAAACAGAATAAACAAAATATGACATTCTACTTGAGTGTTCACTTAGAAGAGGATTTAATGAATAATGAACTTTGAATAAATACTGAAATATAATTGTTTAATTTAACATGGACTTTCAGAATTGGAATTTTATAGTTAGTTCTTTGCCACCTGGCGGTAGCCATATGATTGTGCCCTCTCATTATCTTTCCTTTTCCCCCAGAATAAATTGGTAAATTTTACCCTATCCCCATCCTCTATAATGAATATTAATAATGAATCACTTTCTATTCCAGATACCTCCTTTCTCTCTCCGAGACATCTACAAGGAATCAGAAAATCCTCTGACCAAGGGAGGAATTGAGAGGAATGACTTCATGAAATATAAACTCTTTGTAAGTAATTGTTTGTCCTTAATTTTGTGAAAAAATTCCAAAGAAATTAATAATCATTTTCAACCTGCTTCTCAACTTTTTAAACTGTTTTGTGGGAGGTTTTTGTTTTTAAAGGGAATTTGCTTCAGGCAAGGTCACATCTGCACACTCAGTAAAGTAAAGGAGACTCATCTCTGAGTAAAGTAACAGGCAACAATGCCAAGCAATATTAAAACTGTATAGAATTATGGCGGTACATTACACGAAGCCATAGTATACCATGCGTGATAGGTTATGGGAATTCAGTTTGAATCTGAGACATTTACACTGTAGCACCGACATATTTGTGTCTGATTATTTGGTTTCTACGAGACTAACTGCTTATCCTTCTTCTATTCTTTTGTGCCGGTGGATCCGTATGCATATATTGCAAGGATGGTGTAGCAAGATAACTATCCTAAGTGATTCAAGAGTCTTGCTGCACACTAACACAAATATAATTCTGTAACGTTTCGTCTGACCAAGGTCAGACTTCTTCAGACATACATAGTTCGGGGCTCCCGAAGTATGCGAACCAAGATGGCGGACATCGAAATGTAATATGTGTACTAGGTTAGGGTTAGGCCATAATTTTAGGTATAAATACTACGGGAGGCTCTTGGCTAGTCTTCGAACTGATAATAGGACTAAAATAAGGAAAATTGGAAAAAAATTATCGCCTAACCCTAACCTGTTACCCATGTTACGTTCCGATGTCCGCCATCTTGGTTCGCATACTTCGGGAGCACCCATAGTTCAACTCTAACAAGAAAAGCAGTTACATACATATTTAAACAATCAGTGTGTCTGATGCTATAATCACTAGGACAATTTTCCTTACCAATAAGAATTTTGAGGTATTCTGTACCACTACATTTGGAAAGATTAAGTTTAATTATTTTAATGAGAATTTAATATTTTAATCAGTTGAGATTGCCTTATTAAATATTTAATTCTTAATTAGATGGAAAATTCAAGACTTCGTAACACGAATCGTGGACTTCGTTCAAACATTAGAAAATTAAAAGAAGAAAACAACAAGTTTATGACAAAACAATCCGATAAAACCACTGATGCAGAAAGGTCATCCATCGCTCTAGCTTTGCTGCAAAAATCGCTTCAAAAAAGCCAGGAATTGAACAAAATAGAATTTGAAAAAAGAGACAAAGAAATAATGAAACTTCAGGTAATCAATTTTTCGTATTCTATACCAGGTCTCTTCAAACTGGGGCCCAAACTTCCCCAGCGGGATCCAAATGGCTCAATGGGGGTGGCAGTACCCATTATAGTCAGAACAAGCCATACTTACTCTTTACCCTACACTTATCTATGTGAAAAATCTTTATCGACAATAACTTATGTTAAAACAAAAATATCGAATAAGGTGGAAGATTTGGAACCAGTACTGATACCCGCTTGCACAGAAATGCAGCCAAGATCTGATATTTTGTGCAAGAAGGGAGCAGGGAAAAAACTTGGTCGTGGGTCGTGATCCAAAAAAATTTGAAGAACATTGTTGTATATGATGCTTATTTGTGTAAGCAACAAACTCACCCCTATAATATGCTGCCCAGGGTGACTGCCCCCATGGTCTCTCTGAGGACACGCCTCGCTCAGAGATCAATCTAAAATTATGAGTGAATGCAAGTGACCTTGTTTTACGAACTACACCTTGTTTGAAAATGTTAATTTTTTTATTCTAGACCGAATTGCAAGTGGCAGAAGATGAAAATACTTTCATGACAACTAATATGGATTTGTATAAACGACTTCAAGCTCAACACTCTGAATTGACCGCTCTTCATGAGTATGTTTGTTCCATTTGATAAATTTTTTTATTTTCTTTTATATTGCGTCTTTTTTTGTCTTTTACGAAAGACATGAATTAGTGACTTATGAAAAAAATTATCTCAGTTGCACAATTTCATGTATATACGATATTGCTTATTTTTGAATATTACTCTAGAATGTATTTATAATTTTAGGGTATTCGTTCCGAACCCTCGCTGCTACATATAACCTCAATAAACGACATATAACATTATATCTCTAGGAAATCACTCAGGGCTCACTCTGAAGAAAAAGCCAGTCTTCTTGAACGTCAACAATCTCTGAAACACCGACTTCATCGATACAGAACTGAAAGTAGAAATCTTATCCAACAATCAAATAAACTCAAGATCCATAACTTGCAATTGAAATCAGTTATCCAATCTTACGGTAAGCCTATGTATTACAAATTGCAACACTAATTGTTTTTGAAGCCTAAAAAGTCAGGAGATGTTATGGGCATCCTACCCTGCAGAAGCGCAGCCAGGAATTTTTAAAGATGGTTCTGAAATTTTTGATTTGCCAAGTTAGACTGTAACAGCTAGCAGGTTCAGGGTTTTCAAGAGTCTTAAAAGGGTTTCAAGCTACGAAAGGGGGGGTGGGGGTCCTCCTTAATTATTAATATTATTTTAATACCTATTTATGGGCGCATATTAAATTTAAATGAACAAAAACCAGAGGGCTAGTTGCTTGTATCACTTGCTAATGAACCATTAATAATGTAAATGCTTTTATGCTTAATGAGGAATGAATCAGCATTTTCCAAATTTGCAAACGGAGGAATGTGTCAAAAAAATTGTTTCTCAAAGTGCTCCTCTTTTTCGTTTACTTATAAAAAATACTGAATTTTTTTAAATACAAAGCAGCAAATACATCCGATTCGTTGAATAAAATAATTTTAGTTTACTCAGGGACATTGATTGGTAGATAACCATGTATTTTTGTTTTTATTTGTATAAATTTTTTGTGGGGCTTCGTAAGTAATAGTCAACCTCTTCACGGGCACTGTAACGGCCAAATTATAGGGGTTCTTCCTAGGTGTGTGAACCAGGTTATGGTTAGGGCATAATTTCATTCTGATTTTCCTTATTTTAGTTCTATTACAAGTTTGGAGACTGTCTGTGTTAGCCAAGTGAATATATTCCCGGCCCATTGGTTTCTGTCCGTTTACACAACTCAATGTGAAATAGGCGAACAAAATTAGTTACCCCATATTGGTACACACACTTCCTGGAGCGCCAAAAGTATGAGACCCCCTGCTCTAACTTCTCCCTTTTCATTTTATTTATAGAATCTCGCCATCAACAACCTTCCACACCATCACAATCTGAACCAACCAAGACCTTGTCTCCTCTTATGCTAGCATTTGCAGCCAGGCGTCAGAAAACTTGCCCTTCGAGTTCAAAGTTCAGATCACAGGTCAAATTGTTGCAACTTAGACTCAGGCGACAAAGGTCAAAAATGAGGAAGTTGGAACAAGGAACACATTTGAAGTCAATTGCTTTGGAGAAACTGTACAATACAATGGGAGATTTGAGCAACTATGCTATGTGTCTTGGACAACAATTGAAAATGCCTCTCAATAAGAGAGCAAAGGATCCCGTAGAATATTGCAGGTTTGTATTAAGAAAGAAGTTCCTTTAACAAATATTAAACTAGAATTCGGTTGGAAACCGAAGACTTATCGATCGAAGGTTAGGGGATCCCCCAAAACAGTGGTCTTACTCCATAGTGACACCGTGTGTCCCATCACTAATTAATTAATACCTCGCTAATTATACGACATAATTCATCCAAAATCAATAGGCTTCTGATCCGAGCTATGATGAATGCAAATCTGCAGCAGATCCAATGCCACTTTCGTGAGATATCGCGTGCATCTAACACACAGACAAACAGAGAGCAGACAAATACCTATCAACGTACTTACCGATCAAGATCGATAAATAATAACAGTTGGGCCATTGATTTCAATGTATTTGCATGTTTGCGGCTTCAAGTGCTGTGGGGGATGATTATGTGAGAGAGGATTGCAGTATAACTCGCCATTGTGAATTAGTTCACATACACACTTGTCAGTCCATGCATCTGACATAAATAACAGGTTAATTATTCCCATACCCGACGTTGCTTCGCAGAGGGATTGGAATTATTTGCACGTACCAAATTAAATTAAAAACCCATTTTGCGGGCCGCACATCATTCAAAACACAATTTTTTCTTGAGGCCTGCGGGCCCCAGTTGTACACCCCTGAAGTAGTGATGAATTCAACATGCTCAATTCTTATCATTCTTGTTTATTTATTTTACAGGTCCACTTCTAGTGAACCCAAGTCTGCTTCTAGTTTTTCCTCATCACCTAAGAACTACCCACAATGCTCTTATCACGTAAACGGAACTCTAGCTGTTGATTTTTCGTCACTGAATGTCACTGTTAAAGGATTCAAAGACACAACAAGCTACAAATTACAAATTTTGAGCGACCGTACGACACGGCTATTTATTTCAACTCTTCTGTTTTTTATTGAGAAGCCTATAACTTTAGCCCCATCTTGTGACAATAATCCTCATGACCTTGATTTGATCTTGGACACCAATACAACTTCAGTCTTTGGCCCCAAATTTGTTCCTGCGCACTTGTACGCCCATGTGGTCACTAAAAATGTCCGAGCACGACGGGAAATCTCAAATCACAAAGCAGAGTTCTTGTCGCTGCTAAGAACCATTTCTGTTAATAATCAGTCACTAGATGTCAGTAGAAAGGAGACAGAAATGCGGAAAATCGACTGGTGGTTGCGAATCGTGAATTGAACGACTACGCAAGGAGAAAAAAGATTGAACCAAAAATTGAAGAACGTCACAAGTGAACTGAAAAGGTATAATTTAAGTCTTATAACTCCCTATATCATTGAAAGCAGTGTGCGTATGACATAGGATTATCGGTACTCTCGTAGTAGCTGTACCAGGTTAGGTTTAGGCCATAATTTATTCCGATTTTCCTTATTTTAGTTCTATCACGAGTTCGGGGACTGTCTGTGTTAGCCAAGTGAATATCCCCGCTGCCCATAAGTTTCAGTCCCTTTACACAACTTGATGTAAAGTAGGCGAACAAAATTAGTACCTCCATTTTGGTACACATACTTCTGGAAGAGCCATATTTATATGACAGGTATTTATTCATGTTTTTACTATGAACAAGGTCTTGTACAAGCAAACATAGGAATAATTTTGTATTAGAATATTGCTGGTCTCTCAGTCATTCACAACAGGGTTGGCTAACAATCTTTAAACCCAAATGCAAGTCATTGGTAAAACAAATCACAGTGACCGTCAAAAACCACCAAAAACCTTGCAGAAACCATAAAAATAAAACCTTACAAAATGTGCAAAAACCAAGGAAAAACATCAAAAATCTTGCATAAAGCGTGCAATAACATTGGAAAAACCACCAAAACCTTGCAAAAACATTGATCTACTCTAAATTTATGCAACCAACGTGAATAGCGCCTGCAGAAGGCTTTTGCTTCTGGTCCTCTGAGAATTGCTCCACCAGGTTAAGAAATTCTACACTAGGATATCAATTTTTACCTAAATTTGGATTAAATAAGAATAGTAATCACTAGACCCCAGACCCTTCTTGTCTAAGGCCTTGAGAACACCTAATAAAAAAATAGTCAGACTCATCTGTTTTTTTGTTCTTTGCATTTTACAGAAGCCCACCATGAAACAATGTTTGCAGTCTGCATTGGATACTGATCAACTTCTAAATAAGGTTAATGGCACTAAAGCTTACAAAAGGGCCACAAAAATGGCCCAGAAAGTGAAAAAAGCAACAGATGAAGCTTGGGATAAACTGAAGACTTTTGTGAACAAGTTTGGTGAATCTGATGAGGAAGAATCTGCTCATGAGAATCACCGTGAATTTAGAAATCATCATTATCCTAATACAAGGAAAAGTGGGAATTTCCATGGAAAATTTAAACATGGGCATGAGAAATCTAAATCTTGGAGCAAAAAGCATGAATTTGATGATGATGAAGGACTATGATGAATTCAAAAATCACCGTGAATTCAGGAGTCTCACAAACCAAATCATGGAAAAATGAAACATTCAATTTCTCGTGATCTACAAAGACAAAATCACAAAGTAGCAGACCAGAACTCAACAAGAAACGCAAAATGAAAACAGTGAAAAATTTTTGGACCACAGAGACCAATTATCCTGAAAGTTTAAAAAGAAATGATGATGATAATGGTGAGATCAAAAATTGTTTTTTAACCGAAGGTTCGAGAAAAAGCAACGAAAAAATGATGAAAAAAGCGGGAAAAGTACGCCGAATTCGGACCGTGGAAATGTTGAAGAAGGCAAAAAATGGGGACATAAGAAAAGTAATGACAAGTTTCAACCGATGGAAAATCAACGTAAGAAAAAGCGTCACCAACAAAAATGGGGGAGGCGTACTCAGCAATTTCGTGAAATAATAGGCAAACACATGAACATGGCAAAAGAAGCGGGAAAAAAGGTCGCCACATCACTTATGCCGATTTACGATAAATGGCAGAAAGTCTATTGCGATATTGAGAAGAAAATTTTACCAAAATCATTCACTGAAATTTGGGAATCTCTTGGCAATGAAGAAAGTATGAGAAATGTCATGTATGGACCAGTTTCTGAACATGGTGAACGGAAGAAATCAACTGTGGATTGGGGATGGGGAATATGTAAGTTATGCATCTTCTTCTTATACAGGGTGGCCGCTAGAAAAACAGAAAATTTGATGAACAGCTACTTTAACCTTCATAAAATTTTTTTAAAAAGCCGAGGCGGTGTGGCTCATCGTGCTAAGCGTTAGGAATACGCTCGCCACTGCACCTCTGATTACTCTGCGTGGGTTCGCAGGTTCGAATCCCATGCAGGGATGATTATGTGCGAGAGGATTGCTGGACTCCTCGCCGCCGTAGGGTGGTTCACGTAACCTCTGGTCGGTTACGGCTTCCTCCACCATCAAGTCCATGCTTCCGAAAAACAAATAACTTGCTAACTAATCACATACCCGACATTGGCTGGTAACCGGACGAGAGGCCGTGGTTCGCCATATGAATAAGCCGTATTATCGGCTTTCTTCTCCCCCGGGATAAATATGTACATCCTATCCAATATGTTATATTACACTCATAGATGCTCAAAATGTCGTCTGTGCACTTCAAAGCAGTGTCTTAACATAGAGTCCAAGCTTGTGTAGCATTTTGAAGGTTAACTTCAGGGATATCGTTCCAATTCAACCTATACACATTTTATTCATATTTTCATCTGACCTTCGAACTTTCTGTTTTTTTAGCGAAAACCCTGTATTATTAAATTCCTCCAAGTATCTCATTTAAAATTATTTGCTGAAGTGTTCCATGTTAGGGGCTGGTTAAAAGTTCTATAGACAAGTTTGTTCAAAGGTCCCGATCCCTCAACTAAAAGTGGAAAGAGTACTGATAGAAGATTTGCAAGTTTGCTCAAAGCAAGGTCCCAGGTCCTCAACTAAAAGGCGGAAAGAGGACTTACTGATAGAAGAGTGAAGTATAAAGAGTACTCATTAATAAGTAGCACGTTTTTCCAAAAAATCTCTAACCCTCGGCTGGATTATAATATTTCATTTTTCTCTCAGATAACAACTTCACTGACCTGATGGCTCCCGTAATCCAGCTTCCAGAAAAGATTGAATTCCCATCTTGGGAAACTTCTGAAGAAGAATTAATTCAAGAAAGTGATGATTGATGATGATGATGATGATGATGATGATGATGATGATGATGATGATGATGATGATGATGATACTTTTGACGATGATGAGGATTTACTTTTTGAAGGTCAGTTTTACCTTGAGAATTGGAAATGAACCTTCTGAAACTTCTTTCGATTCTAAAGCAGTGATTCTCAAACTTTTTAAGCCACGCCCCCTTTTTAGAATTTGTCAAGTCTCGCGCCCCACCCTCAAAAATAACTAGCTAACAATAAGCTACAAATACCAGATAGTAAGTCGAAAGCGTGTTTTTGTCAAAAACACGTTGAAATACGTGGATGGAACGTAACTAATGAAATAAATGAAAAGTTTCGAAATGTAAATATCCAAATTGAGGCGGACAAGATCAAATCAAACAAGTATTCATATTTTCAATTGGCTTCACTCCCCCTCAAAAAATTGTCTACGCCCCCCACTGTTTGGGAACCACTGCTCTAAAACCATGATGGTAATGTACAGGGAGAAAAGTGTTGTTCTCGTTGATTGTTCAGTGTTAGGAAGCACTTGCCATCATTACTCCTCTAATTACCACGTGTCGGTTCACAGGTTTGAATCTTGTGGAGAATGATTATGTGCAAGAAGGACTAATAGACCCTTGCCACTGTAGGGTGATTCACGAAACCGCTGGTCAGTTACGGCTTCCTCCACCATCAAGACCATGAATCTGAAACAAATAACTGGCAAACTAATCTCATACCCTGGCATGGACTGTGAACGGGACGACAGGCCGTGGTTTGCCATTTCCTCTCCTTCAGGATAAATATCAAAATACTTTTTTCTATTTTGTTTTACATCCAAAATACTAAAATATCTGTTTTGAAATTTTCTCCTCAGATGATGAACCAATCGCATTGGAAGACCCACAATGGTTTACACATATGTTCAAAGCTCGAGAAAGTTTGAGAAAAGATTGGGGGGATTCCCCACTTTCTGAGGAGGAGTTCGACTGGTTTTTACGCATGTTTGAAGGCAGGGAGGAACTTCGCAAATCTGGAGAAAAGTATCCAAGTAACCATGGAAACGACGACGAGCTTGACTGGTTTTTAAAAATGTTCGAAGCTCGTGCCCGACTTCGTTTCGAAAATAAGGAAGTTGAAAAGAACTGGTATCTTAAAATGGCTGAAGCTCGCAACAAAGCAAGGTCAAAGGTCGATTACGAAGGGTCAGAGTTCATCAATTGGTACGAGAAAATGTCAAAAGCTAGAGAAAAACTTCGCAAACAACAAGAAAGAAAATTAGTCAGAGATGAACAAAATGGTAGGTAGTGTTAATTAGAAGTGTTGTTTACTATTTTTTTGTTGTGTTTTGTTTGTTCTAAGTTGTGTAAAGGGACTGAAACCTATGGGCAGGGGGTATTTGATCCCGAACTAGTAATAGAACTAAAATAAGGAAAATCGGAATAGAATTCTGGCCCAACCCTAATCTTGTACACAAACTACGAGAGTACGGCAGCATTTATTTGTGTGTGGTACATGGATGAACCTTCACATGTGCATGTATTTTTTGTTATTTTGCCCCTAATTTTACATTTCACTTTGGTTGAGGTTGTGGGTATTTAACTTTTATGCATGCTCAGTTATAATTTATGTTTGATTGTGTAAAATTTCTTTAAATAATTATTTCCCTGCTCTTGGGGACTTCATATGTTTTTCTTCTATATCGCTATTTGTGTTGTTCACCCTTTGCATGTCTTATACCTATCACTCGTCAACAAATACAAATTTATTAGCACCAAGTCAAAGGGAAGTCAGAAGTTAGGTGCAGTCTGCTTCATTCAATCACATCTTCCAATGCATGTTTGTTATGTTTTTTACTCTCTTAATTCTAATTAGGTGATTGGTTCTGAAACGAATGAAAAGCAGACAAAAATCAAGAGAAAATGATGACGGTTATGATTTCAAATCAAGGTTGCACTTTTTTATAAGCTTGTTCACGACTTACAAGACCCTATGCATCAGCCGGTATTTTTGGGAAGATTTCTTGGCATCGAGTATTCAATTTATTACATCCTATGTCTGTGGTATTCAACATGGTATTGCTTGTGGCCCCCTTCCGGAGGCTTTTAGCACTCATGGCCCCCTGTTTATCATTCCAGTTGTATTTAGTGTGATATTTTGATTGTTAGATTTCAAATCTCATTATGTTCAAACAATTCAGCAAGATGAAAACACTTTGTGAAATAACCTCATCAAGCAATTAAATTAGGAAAAACACGGAGGTTTTTGTTTATAAATTGAAAAGCAAAATCAATTTTGCGTCTAGCATTGTGGCACCCTTGGGGGGCACGGACCCTCGTTTGGAACCACTGTCCTAGACCAACACACTCACTAATTTTCTGTTATTTTATAATAATATCTTGTGTGCAAAAAATCCTAATTGAAATATAATTATTTGGAATGTAATTGGATGCATGGTTCATTTTGGACATCACAAATTTGCATGGCGATTCTTGATTGTAGCACCCTATTTGGGAGGAAAGTATGAAAATACTTCATAAAAAATATTGTCAAACCTTCATCTCAGTAATAATATATGGAAAATCGACACTACAGAAGTATGTGTACCAATATGGAAGTAACTAATTTTGTTCGCCTATTTTACATCAAGTTGTGTAAAGGGACTGAAACCTATGGGCAGGGGGATATTCACTTGGCTAACACATACAGTCCTCTAACTTGCAATAGAACTAAAACAAGGGAAATCGGAATAAAATTATGGCCTAACCCTAACCTGATACACATACTATGGTAGTTCCGCAAAATAACCTAAAATATTTTGAAACATCTGATTTTTTTCACTTTTCAGATGAAGAATGGTGCCTGGCAGTGTTCACTATTAGCGCACTTTTTTGCGAAATTTGCGAAACACTTTCGCAACTTTTTTTAGGGACTGCGAAATAGCACTTT
The DNA here is from genome assembly GCF_013122585.1 of Styela clava. Classification (NCBI taxonomy): domain Eukaryota; kingdom Metazoa; phylum Chordata; class Ascidiacea; order Stolidobranchia; family Styelidae; genus Styela; species Styela clava. The sequence goes on from NW_024102640.1 coordinate 309,850, forward strand.
TTTCCGATTTTGAAGAGAAAAAGCACTTTTTTCCGATTTTGAATGGAATAAAAATTCAAAGTTAACAAATATTTTCGAGTATTAAGTTGACAAATAAGTAACATACTAGTACTTTTGTAACTCAATTCTGCATATCATAACGATATTTATCGGAATTCTAACCTATGAGATGCAGACAAAGGAGATAAAGCTTTTGCATTAACGGCAAAATTCTTGTTTATAATATGATTATTATACAAGCACACCGATTCCGCTTCTCCCGCAAAAACGCTCCCGGGTGTTTGAAACCAGATGTTGGAATACTAGGCAGTGCGTTTCTTTGAAGGGGTCATGTGACTATCAATGATATCGATGAATTCAAAATGAATATAAAAGTGTTAGTACGTGTTATAGTCACTTTGGATGAATTGTGACCAAACTGCACGATTTTCAAATCAGACGAAACTTTTAGCAGCATGTCACAGATTTGCAAAATCACCAAATTCACAAAATACCATTAAGTGCCATTTTATTGTAATCACAATGTTGAAAGGAGTGGCATTTTCCGTAATTTTGCGATATTACACAACTATTCCTCATTGATATGCGAGGACAGGTGGGCAAAATTCAATATTTTTTTGAATCGAATATTTTTAAGGAGTACCGAATAAACGTGGTGGAAACATTAAAAAATCGGCAATAAAGCCTTTTTACTGGTTAATTCCGTTGTAATGGCTAATTGTTCTTGTCACCGATCGTTTTGGCGGCGATATCCAGGTGTTGGGTAATCTATATTCCCGCCCTCTCCTTTTTACAAATATGAATTCTTGTGGGTCGGCGGTCATCAAAGTTTTATATTTCGGGTTTACCCGTTCGTTCACATCGGCAACAGCTGTTGAAGACATTGAGGACTCAAATTAACATTTGCGTTGGCTTTAATATTACCTATCAAGATTTGTAAATTTACCGTCCCAATTTTATGGGAATGGTAATATTATTGTCCATACCGTGATGCAGATATTTATTAAGACGATAATTAACTTTGTCATGTATTTCTATGGTGATAAACTTCGCAAACCTGAAATTGTGCCAATCCTGAATGTTGATTTAAAATAGTGATTGAAAAATTCGGCAATAAGGGCATTTCTGCGTGGTCATAAGACGAGATGGCGTTAATGAACAGCACTTCTTTTACAGGATATTTTACGTATGCGACTTAATGCTAAAAAGATTGGGCTCGAGTGCTTTTTTTTTCGAGTGCTCGAGTGCCTAATAGAGGTCAGGCGCTAATTGTAACTAATTCCCTCAAGTTTCAACGTGTTTTCAACAACACAATACCCCGGCGATAATTATAGCTAAAATGTTACCGAGCAATTCACAATTTTATTTATGGAATTTGCAAATTCACCAGTATCTTGACGATTTTGATATTGTCATGCCCTAAGTATTAGTGCAAAAAATACTCCCATTCTTCCGCGGCGGTTTGACGGGTTCTTTGTTCTATTCTTCAGAAAGTTCTGACACGGGGATATAGAATACTGAATCCGGAGGGTTGAATCCCTGTCCACTTACTGGTGATTTTCCGTTTTGAAATGCGTGAAACATTCTTTATTTTAAATTAAATGACGTTTCGCGGGCTAGAGTTCTCCCCGAAAATGATGTGTTCCAGACGTTAGTTAGACGATAGATAAAACATTAGATTATTATTTTTCGTGACGCCCCGTTTTCGAAAATACAAAGTTATATCGCAAAAAAGCGTTATGATACATTTGGAATGAAACATTATTTACCGTTAATTCAGATCATATTTTACTCTTCATGACACCCGGTATCCGAAAATACAGTTGTATCTCGAAAAATGTGTTTTGTTACATTTAAAATAAAACATTTTTGCGATTAATTTAGATCATATTTTACTTTTCAGGACACCCGTTTTCGAAAATACAAGGTTATATCGCAAAATGTGTTTTGTTACATTTAAAATAAAACATTTTTGCGATTAATTTAGAGCAAGCGTTTTGTTAGCATTTTGTTACATTTATTTTGCATTCCCAATAAAATACATATTTTCCCTAATTAAGGTCGTCGATGAATCTGTTCCTGTCGTTCAAGCTCGACACACGTTTGGACGAGTGTGGGGGCGGTTTTTTACGATTTTATTATACGATATATTACGATTAAGATTTTATGATAGAAGTGAATTTGTCTCAAGATGGTATTTTACGATTCCTGCCCATAGAAAATAAACACGCTGACAGGCTTGGTTATAATTGATATTCGTTAAATTTTTTTTTACACTATTAATAAACGCACCACACCAATTGCGACCATATAAATTGCAGTCGCATCGGTATGGACTGTATGTTTTTGGCGCTCTCACATTAATAATAATTTTCAACAAAACAATACCCTGACGGTCATTAAAGCTGAATTCGTTACCGAATAATTCACAATTTTATTTTACGGAATTTGCAATTTCAAGATCTCACTTGACGATTTTGATGATGTCATGCCCTAATTATTTCTGCTTAAATGCCTCAAAATACAACAAATGTAATCATTTTCGACGATAACAGGCGCAACAATACGTAAACGAGCCGTTATAACGAAATTCGCGATTGATTTTACCTCTCTCTTGTTTACAATTTTAACATCCCGCCGGCCATGTATGGTCGAATAAAATGTTCACATATTCGAAACATGACTTGGCCAAGGATGGAAGGGATCACTAAAGAGCTAATAGAAAGTACATACGCGAGGGTATGATATTAATATCGAGAATATTTGTGAGCATATCACAGGACTGAAATATTTTGCACCCGGCTGTTTGTTTGTTGGCAGAACAACGATACGCTAAAGTTAATTGATCGAATACAGGGAAGTATTTATTTATCATCTCACTTGCGAACATCGAGGTTTTGGCGGAATTGTACGATCATGTTGTCTTTCTTAAATAATAACTTTTTCAATAAATGTTCATTTTACTTTTGCGTCTTTATTATATGTCGGGTTTTCATTTATTTTAAATTCGAAATTGTCCGAAATACTCCCAACAGGTGTATAAGTACAATAATATTAGTACTTACCAAAGTACTTACCAGGGAAGTTTAATACACACGATGTGTAAAGGGCGTCGTAACTCCCGTTTATTAATTATAAATTATTTTTCATTCTGCTTAAAAATCAACGGCAGCATCTCACGTAACTCTCGCGACCAAATCTCTTTTGTTTTGTATGGCATCGTCTTGGCGATGAATTTATTGCCGACTGAATTTTAATTGTGTTTTAGGATAAGTTATTTTCTGTTTGTTGGTTTCTAAATTTTACAAACTTGGGTAGCAATTACTATTAATGTGAGATTTGTGGATATGAACGATTGAATATCGCGACTGGATGTCCGATATCTGAGAATGCGTAATTCTCTTTCAACATTAATTTTCAGAATATCAGCGTTCATGTGGTCGAATAAAAATTATTTATCAAATGGATTGGTATTTCGAGACACTGTCAAAATTATTTGGGATCCACTATCATATCATTCGTTTATTTTTTTTATTCATGTTTTTCTCAAGAATCACCCTCCTTATATTTAGTGTACCTTCGCAAAAGAAAACTCTTTGGTGTCATCGTTCCTATTAGTGTAATTGAAATATATGGAAACCTCGCAAGTGGCGTTGTGATGCGAATATTTGATACTAGGTCAGCAGCATTACAAAGAGTGCTATTTATGAATGTTGAAAGTACATGACATTACTGAACATTTTGCCAATATATGATGTTTTCTGCCCGATTTAAACTAACTCGCACGCAAACCAAGGCATGTCGACATTTAAAAATTACTTGTCTTTGGGTAAGCTCTGAAATAGTATAATATAAATGTAAATGAGGAATTAGGTCACGCTAGCTCACGAAACAGGAGGATTTTCAAAGTGATCTTGTGTAATATTTTGGAGAAAAAAGTTTGAAAGGAAAGTAGGTCAACCTATCTCCTAAAACAGGGAAGTATCCTGCGTAATATTTCGGAGGGAACGTAGGTTAACCTATCTTTTAAAACAGCGGGTGGCGACTTTCAAAGTGGTTCAAAATCAAAAATTAATAATTATCAGATAAGGCTTAGGGATAAATCGAAAAGTTGAATTTCCAGCGCACCTAACCCTAATTAGGCTATTTATATTTGGGGGATTATTTTGCACGGGATTTGTACAAACGATCCACCCTGTAACTAATATGGTTTCCAGCCTGCCTCGTGTCTGTTAGATGGAAGGAGTAACAAATGTGAAAGTCTTTGCTGTTTAGGCGAGTAAGCAACTGACACCGTGATACATTGCATGGAAGTTTTGTCCGCGGCAGGTGTTAGCAGATGTTATTTCGTTGCCGATGAATTCGCTTGTTTTAATTAAACATGAATTCGCTTGAAGGGAACTCGGTTAACGAAAAGGCTTCTCTTTAATTCATAATATTAACCGGAGGAGCGCTTTTTCGAGTATCTATGCCGTTTTAAATGGGTTATATGAAAGGCTAGGGCACATAACTTGTGAAAATCGGCAAAAGCACTTTCGCACTTTTTTTTTCGACTGCGAAGCACTTTCGCACTCATAATTTGCTTAGAGTTAACACTGGTGCCTGGCATAAACCATTGCAGATAAGAAGTAACTGAAAGAAAAAAAACAGCAAAATTAGTGAAAAAAATGTGTATTTTTGACAGTATTCAAAGTGATATAGCTTATATATTTTCATTCACATTTTAGATTTAAAATTATGTCTAAGGTCTTGCATCAGTAACTTTTTGACCTTTATTTGGTGATTTAAAAGTTTATCAAAACTCATGTTTCAAGATTCTATGCCAAGCATATGCTTCGTACTGTTCGAGAAGTTGGGCTAGCTATCTCTACAACCTTGCATTGTCAATGTGATAAAGTTAATTAGTTGTAGAGATAGCAGCCCCGCTCGATTATTGACTGCTCGAATTTGAAGGCAGTTTTCAATTTCTGTGCACCAATGGGTCTCGAACCCCATGGGGGCATATTATTTCACTTTGTAACCATTTATGTTACATTATTCATGTCATTTGTGTATAAAAATGCTTGAACACAGCTTCTCAGATGTTGTCACCGTTGGGTCTCCATTCCTCGCCTATTATCCTTTTATTTTCCATTGAAACATTTTCTGTTTTGTTATACATAAAAATGCTGTCACAGCTGGGTTAGAATTACCCTCTGGCACCCTCGGTATCCAACTTGCTATTCCTCACCTATTATTTTCACCCTTATAACCATTTCTGTCCTGTTGTGTAACTATATATCATTTGTACATAAAAATTCTGACACCACTGGGTCTCGAACCCTTGGTATGTAACTTACTATTTCACTCTTATAACCAGTTTTGTTATGTAACTATATATCATTTGTATATAAAATCTCTTACCAATCAGTATTAAGCACAGACATAGGAATTGTCTGTAAAGTCTGTCTGATGTCATTACTGTAAATTTTGTCACAAATTGATATCAGAATAATTTGAGAACATGGAAATTATGTCTGAATGTTGTCCAATTCACTTGAGACTAAAATCCTTAACATACATTTGCATTTATTTTAAAGTACACATCTAGTGTAGCTGCACTAATATCATACCTGTTGTTTATATATGGCTCCCAATGTTCTTTCATAGAAGGGGCATTTGTCTTTTTACTGCGTTTCCCCGAAAATAAGACAGGATCTTATTTTAATTTTATTGGATGTCTTCTATTTTCATTTACCAAAAACATAATTACAACAAAGTAGATAACCTAATTATGAGATTTTCAAATATATAGATTACCGGTAATCGTTTAAAACGTGTAGGAAGGATTTTAGCTATCGATTCGACCTTATTTTAAGAGGAGGACTCAGATTAAAATCATTTTTTAAATTCAGACTAGGTCTTATTTTTGAGGGAACACAATAGTATTTGAAATCTGATGTCACCTAAAAATGAACTTCATTTAACTTTTGACTCTTAAAAAAATTGAAAATCATTCAAAACATTTTGTATCTCAACAATTCTTTCTTACTAAATTGAATGTCAACTCTGATTGCATTGATTGCAACCATTTGCTGTGATAGGTGCGCATGACATGTTATGATTTGTAGGATCAGCTTATGCTAATTATTATAAATTTACTGTTTTAAGACGTTTTTAGGGGTCGGCGATATTCGGTATTATATTTTATAGTCTCATATGACCACGTATCAATTTTTGACAAATTTTCCATTGCATGTTCCATCGTTGTCACAAATAATCAAAAACATTATTATATCATCAAAGATTTTTTGTGTCAAAATTCACCAAAAATCAAAACCATGAAAAAATAAATGATTTGGCCATCTTTTAAGTTCCATTTATTAAGGAAAATCATATTCTATTACTCAGGCACACACTGTCTATTGTTCTGTAATAATTCTTCATTTGTCATTTCATCATCACTATTGGTATTGTTTGTTGTTCTTTATATCTTAAATACTAACGCTGGTGTTCTGTTGGTCTGATATAAAATTTCTATAAAACTATCGTAACCAGAGATGGACTCTCCTGCATTCAATTTATCAAAAATTGTATTTGTATTTTCGAACTCTTTTTATGAGTAATTTTGACCATTTAATATCATCATCATAATGAGGTATTCAAATTTGGTAACGAGAATTGGCTTTCCTTTTGACTTCCTTTACTCTTCCTTTATGCCTTTGATTTGGAGGATTCGTTTCATTTAATGCAAGGTTGCTTCAGTACAGTGGTTCTCAAACTTTTTAAGTCGCGCCCCCTTTTTAGAATTTGTCAAGTCTCGCGCCCACCTCAAAAAAGAACTAGCTAACAATAAGCTACAAATAACAGATAGTGAGGCGAAAGTATGTTTTATATTCAACAACAAAAAAACATAAAAATCAGTGTGGATCCAACCTACCAAATATTTTTATTTTCAATTAGTTTCACGCCCGTCAACTTGTTGGGCGTGCTCCACCGTTTGAGATCCACTTCTGTAGCAGGAATGAATTTGACTATTCTACGAGATTCTTGCTGTGCACTAATGCAAATGTATTCCAACCACTTCTGTGGCAGGAATAATTTTAACTATTCTACGAGATTCTTGCTGTGCACTAACGCAAATGTATTCCTATGATAAGCCTGCCCATAGTATTCTATTTTCTTTCATACAATCATATCCATCGCCTATAAAAAGCATCCTATTCTGGCACATTATCTCCACTTCATTCTCATAAGTTCTATTTGTACATAATCATTGACTTTGTCCTATTAACCATCCATTTTTTCCATGATTTTATCGATATATCTTTCACTTTGTAGACAATCATTTTAGTATTTTGGTGTTCGTATTATATCTTTCTCATAAAGCGCTATCACACAGCCCTATTTTTTTCTTATATTATTTTCGTGTGAGTTTTATTGTACAATATGTTATCTTTATTGTTAAAAATTGATAAAAAATATTTTTTCGTTTATTTTTGGGTGTACCAGTAGATATTACTATATTCTAAAGCTTATTTTTGATGTTTTATCATTTTGTATATACTTTGTTTTATTGGCATGTTTATATAAGCATTTTTTGTACTTGGAAACTGTTTGTATTTTGCTTTTTTATGTTGAGTATTCATGAGTTGTTTTGCCCTGAACATGGCTCGTTACAAAGTGTCATTCTTGTGTAGGAATTTACTGGGCGCAATAGCCTAACAGTGATTCTCAGCTTTTTTGAATTTCTAGAAGTATAATTATTCATGCATTAGTGACAACTTGTAGTGAGATTCATTTAGAATTAGAGTGTAAGAAGGTGCCTCGGACGTAATTTAATAAAAATTGGGATTCACAGTGTTTTAGTGGATAATCATGAAATTGAAAAATAAGATCTTTACTTAATGTGCCTCTGTAGTTTAGATCCAATGCTCCTACGCCTCCACACTTCCAGTAATTTTTTTTTTTTTAATTATTATTAAAGATTTATTTAAAAAAATTAAAAGTCCACAATAAATTATGTCAGTCAAGAGTGAATACACGAAAAGGAAATATTAATAAGCATCACGTACGAGGAATGCAACTTTGAAACCTCGTATCTCACGAACCTTAATAAATTATAGCAGGATAAGTTTTACATTGTGTGAAAGATAATATTAAAGACTAATTATAATTTCAAAATCAAAATAGCGCATTGCGGTTGTCTTACAAAAATTGGCAAAAAGGGATGTATAATATATTATTAAAAAGAAATGGATTCACACTAAAACATTAGTTTTATCCCCAAATATGTTTTTGATAAGTTGAGATTCAGGTATGGGCAAAAGAAGCACCATTATTGATCTTCCGCATGTAACTGGCACAGCGTAACACAACCTTAGATGACTCGCCTATAAAACAAGTTCAAATTCTGGGAAATTATTCCTAATATCAAAAACTTCATTTCTTGTTTTTGTTCTAAATTTCGATATTCAATTTTTTCAAACTGCACTTTTTCAAGAAAAGTTTTCAAAATTGCATTCTATGACACAATTTTAGAAAGACATTATTTTTTTCTTCAACTAAGACGAATCTATTGTTCAAATTAGTTTAATTAATGAGTCCATTTGTTTTTTTTTAGTTTTATTGCGGAAATTTTTCACATTTTCAAATGTCATCTTCTTGTTTTATTCTTTTTATTAAATCACAACGGTGATGGGAATTTCATTATGATGTAACAAATACAAGCACAATCTTGTTGGAAATGTCCTCAAGTCATTTTCTGTCATGAAAGCCTGCAGATAAACGCATTGTGAAGGGTTGATAGTCCTGAGGATATCTAAGTGTCTTTAAAAGACTATTTCGATACAATGGGACGGAATTGGATGGCGTCTTGGGGATGTTTAGTGTGAGAAGCCGGTCTCGGACAGTTCATACAAAAAATTGGTTAAACATTATTCCTTTGCCCGGTATGCTCTTGGCAACTGGACAAGAAGCCGAAGGCACCCATATTACGAAATTGTTTTTTATTACTCCTGGGATAAATATCAGAAATTTTATTTTTGTATATCATTTTGGTGTCTGAAATCAACGCCATTTAATCTTACCAATGTATCTGTCTTGAAAATGGAAATGAGTTAACGATACTTTTATCAGGATTATTCAATTTGAATAATATATATATTATTCTCGACATGTTCGATACTCAATAAACTTAAAATTCATGCGCGCATTTCTTTTGCTGTTAACAAGCAGGTATTCTAATAGTTTCGACTAGTACTGTTCCAAGTCCTGCGCTTTACTGGCGCGTAATTTATTACAAATTAATCGCTTTCTGTGCTACTATCGGACCAATCTCGGTACTTGAAGTACTTCGTATAAATTGAACTATTTTATGTGATGCACCAACATAAATATGTTTCTGTGACTGATCGTCGGACCTCATTGTATTTGAGGAAGTGATTACTTCCTGTTGTTAACTCTATACTAATGTCGATCCCGCTTTGTTTTTATTCGTTACAGACAAGCACTCTTGACATGCTCGACAGCGAAGCTATCGTTAAATGCAGTGTTGCGGCAGTTAATATTTAGGTGTTTATGAGGAATATTATCAGTTTGTGACAGCCATTTGTAGTAAACTTGTAAATGGAGGACAGCAATTTTTGCACTCTTTGTCTTTTATTGTGGTAATATAGGTTAAAACAATCCCGATTTCGAAAAGTGTGGTTTATCCTCATTTGCTCCAGTATTGAATCAAAGTTACTTTAACATACTTTTAACAATGCTATGAACTGTTGTGGAAACTGATTTAAGGAATTATGTCTTATTAAGCTACAGTTACGGCTGTTTAAATACTCTTAACCCCAACCCTATATATGCCACAGCACTGTAAGGCGAATACTATTTTATTGGTACTCCCGTAGTATGTGAACTAAGATGATGGACACCGAAACGTAGTATGTGTACCAGGTTAGGCCATAATTTCAAGTACAAATACTACGGGAGTCACTTGGCTAGTCCCCGAACTCGTAATAGAACTAAAATAAGGAAAATTGGAATAAAAATTATCGCCTAACCCTAACTAACCTACATATACTACGGGAGTAGGGTTTTGTTTTTTATCAATTCTAAAAAAAACATCATGTTTTTAACAAGGACTTGTTTTAAACCAAATTTTTTCTATATTTTTCTTCGAAATACCCCTTGCATCGCCGCGAAACTACGCCAAAACGTTGCATTCTGGCAGCTGCACACGCAGCCGGAATTATAATTTCAAAAATGTAAGTAAAATTTTTTATTTTGACTTATACCACTATGATTGCGTACATTTATCGCCACTTTATATCTCCACCAAAGTCATAAGATTTTACCCGAAATGTTTAGCCGAGATATATCAGAGAGACGTTTTGAGTAAGAAAAATCATAATTAGCTCACGAGCCTACTACAAAAGCAATTCGATCAAGTGCGCCCTTCGGCAAAACGAGTGGGTTGCGATAATGAAGAATTATGCTTATATCGGCGGTAATCTACTGATATGAAGGATGAGACACCCTAACCTAGCCTATGTTAATTGTAAGTCTTCTGATGCAAAGACGCCACAACTAATCTGTTATGAAGCCATAATATGGATAACGAGGTCATGTATTGACATTTTTCTCATAAAATGAAGTCATTGTTACGGTTAATACTGTTCGGTTAATTTATGCTTAGCATACTTTGTTTTTTAGGGTTGAAGTGAGTTTTTCAAGGTTGTACAAACTCATTTATTCGATCGCATTTCAATTTTCGCAAGGTAGTTTCATCGCAGCAGGGTCGTTCACGTAATAGCATATCGATTGCGTGTTACTGTGCCAACCACTGAACTACAGCTTGAGAAGGTGTGTATGAGCCTCTATCGATATTTGTGGCGTTTTGAAAGATTTATTGCATATAAGAAGCGCTTGGCAAGTTTTAACATCCATTTTACTTCAACCTATTTAACACAAAAAAATCAAATAGTACAGCCATTTTGAACAAAATAGGCAAAAAAAACTTGTTTTAAAACAATTCTTTTTGAACAAACCCTCATACGGGAGTACCATTTTATTCAAGTCCATGCATTTCGAATTATTATTTACTGTTCTCGTTCATGACTTTGACTATTAACAGGTCGAACAGTTAATGATACTATGAAGCCGTGTTATCGAAGTCAGCACTAACTACCTGATTTGTATTCGTTGATGCTCTTTATCTTAGGTGAGGTTAAGATGAATTTGATTTGCCCCGCCTTCCAATTTATTCAAACCTGACAGAACAGAATTAAAGTCAGCATGCCAGAAAACTCGTGCTGGGCAATAACAACATGGTATTCGCCATTTGTATCATCCAATATACAGATATATGGAGTGTCCATGAAGTCTTGAAAAAAGTTAAAGTTGCAAAGAGAATTTATCGATACCATGTTTTGTTTGGGCCATCATAGATTTATTAAATGAGGTAAAAAACATAAACAGTTACTGATTAATAAACAACAAACAAAGATATATTGAGAACTGACTTCGTAACAATAATATCGAATTTAAATAACTCAAAAATTTTAGTACAAGTTACTACTTTTTTGCAGTAATCTATCACCCGTGAGAATGGCTTGTCGAATACTTGAATTTCCCGCAGGCTGTCTTGTTCGACTGGTGATTAAATTCATGGTAGCAATGAGCATATATCACAAGTGACAAGTTTAGTCGCAGGTACTAGCTTTGATTTTGTTCATCACAAGATAATTCACTCGTAGTAATTTCCGCTTATACGCGATCCAAAACAAGGCAGCTTAGTTAGTCGACAGTTGTGAAATACTTCAGTGAAAACCTATGTACAGTGCAATCTTGTTGGTACATCTCTACTAATTTTTTGACCAGTTTTTTCAATTCTTGTTCTTAAATTAATTCGCTCAAATTCATTCGTAGTACTAAGTACAATATAGCTCGCAAGCAGTGGTGGGATTCAATTTTTTTGTCAGCCGGTTCCATCCCAAAAGTCATATTTCTGGTTCTGTTACTAAAGGTCGTTGGCAGTAAACAGTAATGCTAACCGGTTCGCTGATCTAATAAAATTCCGTGAGACGGTTCTATAGAACCGGTGCGAACCTGCTTAATCCCACCACTGCTTGCAAGCGATACGAAAACTAGTCAGTTTGGTTAGTCAGCAGTGGTACATTAGTTAAGTGCACGCCTGTTGATGATATACGTCGCTACTAATTAGCTTGTAGTAAATTTCGCTTACACGCGAACCAAAACAAGTCAGTACAGTCCTTATAGTGAATTTCGCTTACACGCGAACCAAAACAAGTCAGTCAGTGGATCTTTTGTACAAAACCCCCGTCACTAATCCAAGAATGTGAGATTTAAGAAAAAGACGTAGTCATATAAATGAATAAGAGATAACAGACCAATATTTTTTGTCATAGACTAGTAGTTCAAGGGTATCCAACCTGAGACCCGCGGGGCAAATGCGGCCCACAAGAAAAAAATTGTGCGGCCCGCGGAGAAATACCAATTTTGAATGACGTGCGGCACGCGAAACGAGTAATTTAGTTTATTGAGGTACGTGCAAATTTCCAAAACCTTTGCGTATATCACCAAAGCATATATCTGAATCCAATTTATTAATCATGTTTATGATGTTACACTGCCCTGCTAGCTTGTGGGAAGTGAACAACGCTTGTCATAGGATCAATAACCAAATGTTTTGTGCTTGTAACTAATATAAGAGCCTATGTTAAGTAAAGGGCGGTACGCGGTTTCACCCAGTTATTTGTATCTGGCTCTCCTGAATAGGCAAAGGGAAGAATTCAAAGAAAAAGATAGAGAGCAACTGGATTAGTGGAAGTCATATTGTCATATAGTCAACTCTCACTGACCAAAATGGATTTGTCTAATAACGAAAGTATATATAACTTTGTACTGAAAGCACGTGAACGAATAAAAGACCATGTATGGAGAACTCCTTTTGAATTTTCTGATTATTTAGCGAGAGAAACTGGAGCGAATGTGTATTTGAAATACGGTGCGTAAGTAAATATATATACTGATGTATATTGTGTTAATTATAACTCCCCCTATTATTACTTAGCGATTTTAATCGGTAAGTATGTTGATAGGTATTTGTCTGTCTGTTTGTTTTCCTGTCTGTCTGTTAGATGCACGCGATATCTCACGAAAGCAAAATTGAATCTTCTCCAGATTTTGCATGTGCATTCATCATATGTCGTACCAGAAGCCTATTGATTTTGGATAAATTATGTTGTATAATTAGCGAGTTATTAATTAATTAGTGATGGGACACAAGGTGTCACTATGGAGTATGAGCGCTGTTTTGGGGGATCCCCTAACTTTCGATCGATAAGTCTTCGATCTCTGACCGATATTCTCGTTTATATCTCAAGTCATTACGGAACTCGCCCGGTGAAAAGCAATCGCTGCTTTTAGCTTTTGCCGTTACCCCCAAACCGTCTGCGTTAGTATAGAAAAATCTTATGTAAAAGTTTTTTTCGACAAAATGGTTTCACCGTTTGTGTGTTCGTTTTTAGCCAGGCGCACACCCAGGGTGTGTGTGGGGAGGGCCCGCTAGTTGACAACTTACGATAAGACGGTTTTTATCATGTGACACGGAGTCTCGCCCTATTACCAGCCCACGTGGGGTATGGGATTAGTCAATTTGGTTTAAATGCACCGACTTAATGGTAGGGAAATCCGATCAGCGTTTACGTAAACCAGTCTTGGACGAGACTAACATTTAAAATGGGCCTGAGCTGATTCAGGTAATCAAGTATTAATATTCGATTTGATTTACGGAGTGCCCAGTTCCATAAAATCTTATGAATTTGACGGTGCGATATCATGTTACCGTATATATATATTTACTCGTAATTTTCCAGAATCAGAGCAAATCAGCGGAACTATGAAGGCAAGAGGAGCGTTTAATAAAGTTCTCAAGACGTCAGAAAAAAGCAAAAAACAGGAGGTTAGCGAGAAAAAATTCTTTGCTGCCTCCGCTGGAAATCATGGAATGGCAATGGTGAGGTCAACTGTATTAATGTAGACATTTGAAGTAGTTTTTTTTTCCAAAAGGTCGATATGCTAATATTCCTGCGCCAGAATGCGCACTTGTTGGTCTTGCAATAAAACCGTAAAAATTATATTCTGACCGGAAACTGGTCTTGAACTAGCCATAATCAAATTTTCATAATCAGCAATACTGGTTCTTTAATTATTTCTTACCATTTTATATAGTGATATTCTCTTGAATTAAACGCCAGGGTAGATAAATTTGTGGTGAACTTATCATTTTTCGAGAAATTGTACATTATAAAAATGATTATTACCATGGATGTCAATGAACGATCAGAATATATTGTAACCGGTAACCATCTAAAATAGCTTAACCGGTTAACCATTCCCAGCCCTAAATTATTATATTGTCTATTTGTGTACATATTACAAACTACTCAAACTGTTTAAACGTTAGATTGCGAATTACGAAAATTCAAAATAATGTTTTGTTGACGCAATCAACCAACAAATGGGAGAGCGGTGCTTAAAATGGACACGAGGGGTCAAATGATCATAAATTACCACCCGAATATGATAAGAAATTTGAAAACTGTTTTCTCGAACGTCATGAGTCCGCGAAGTATAATCCATCAAAGTTTAGTGTGGAATATTGGGCCCCGTAAAACTCGGAGAAAGATTGAAAGCATAGCTTTCTGGCGACCCCTTTTATCTTTCATTTCAGTTCAGGATGTTTGGTATCAACGTTTTTGATTACAGATGTACGCTCTGAAATCAAGGCCAGAAAAATGTGCAGTTTACGTCCCAACAACCACACCTCAAGACAGAATTGATCGGCTCCTGTTGCACGGTGCTGAGATTCATAAGGAAGGAGATGATATGGCGGTAACGATGACCCTGGCTAAACAAGCCGCAGAGGTGGGTAGATTGAGTAGGACAATGCGTATATTTATCTCAAGCGTCGTCCTAGTTACTATAACGCGCGATTTTAATTCTACAACTATCAAAATACGGTACCATTGCAGGTTTAGATCATGGATTCGAACCGCATGCTTTTCGTCTTATAAAGAGCGTAATAAATTGGGTAAAGACGATCCAGAAATATTTCGATGCTAAAAATAATTCTTCAAAGATTTGTTCGGGGTGGTAAAAATCCGATAAATATATATATGAAAAAATATGACTTTACCTATTTTTTTTATAAAAATTTAAATTTGTTACTGAATGTCGTTGTCGACGACCTTTCTGGATAAACAGAACTTTTGAACCGCATAGAATGTAGAATCCCCTTAACGAAGTGGTGGGATTCAACTTTTTTGTCAGCCGGTTCCATCACAAACGTGATATTTTTCGGCCGGTTATTTCACATGTTTTTTTTAGTAGTGCTAACCGGTTCGCTGATCTCGTAAAATTCCGTGGGACGGTTCTATAGAACCGGTGCAAACCGGCTGAATCCCACTACTGCCTTTACGGTATATAATCTTAAATACTCCAAATTACAAAAAAAATCCACGATAAAGTAAAAAATGCCCAAGCAGGCGTTATTGACTTGAAGCAAGGCAACGACTTTTATCTTGTGAAATTCTTCAAATCGGCAATCACATTAATCTACGTTATAAATCGACATTTACCCCTTTTTCAGAGAGAAAATGGCATCTTCGTTTCTCCTTGCGGAGACCCAGACGTGATTGCTGGACAAGGCACAATCGCGTAAGTATTGTAGAAGACATTTATTTTCAAATCAGCAATAATTTATATAAGATAGGATTTGAATACTTGCCATATAGACAACAGGTTAGAAATAGTGAAGTATATATATATAGTCCCAAGCGTATGAGCGCATGGCCTATTTCGAATAGCTGGCATCTTAGAGACATGATATCGAAAATCGAATGACCTTCTCTGCAAAGGACTATTTGGCTGCCATACAGATAACAGGTTAAGAATAGGGATGGATATATGATCCCAAATGCTGTTTGAATGGCCTCCCTTAGGAATATGGATGGATAAATGGCCCTAGTGTCACGGATTTTATTATTCGTGTGTTTTGGATTAGTTTGTCTTTTTATATTTGCCTATATGCTTTTCGAGGACCCTTACTTTTGATATACTTCATCCGGATCCGGTTACTGTGAGACTCCGACCACCATCGAGTCGTGAGAGAAAAAGAGCTTCCCGCCTCTCCTCCGGTCGCCGCGCTGGTGGCCGGACGTGTTCTTCCTGTTTTATGCTGTTTCAAGTGTTTTAACTGTGAAGTTGCCTCATAATAAACCACAAATCCGGAATCTGAGTCTTCTAATTCTTCCAACACACAGAATAATAATAAAAACCTATCTGTGACCCTAGTCGCAAATTGAATGGCCTTCTCCGTAGAGAGGACTATTGAGTTGTTATAAATATATACAGCAGGTTAGGGATAAATCGTTTGAATAGCTTCCACCGTACATGACCATCAGTAAGTAATATAGACAGTAGGGTAAGAAAAAGGAATGTGACCTCGGGTAATTCAAAGCATCCATCCCTATTCTTAGCTATGGTTACATGAGCTTTCAAGAGTCGGGTGTACCAGAGTATTGTGTACTGAACTGCAGGTCATTTCTCCTTGTTTACTTTCGATCTCGGATCTGTGTCAGTTGCCACATAGATGTTAGAATGATGTAGTAATATAAAGTTTTTAATACTATTAAGAGTCATCTGTTTTATTTTTTTAGATTTGAGATCTTTCAGGATCTACCAAACGTTGATGCCATATTTGTACAAGTCGGTGGAGGTGGAATGATCAGTGGAATATCTTCCTATGCAAAACACGTTAACCCGAAAATTCAAGTAAGTATCGGAGTATTTTAAACAGTGTTTAAACCATGACGAGGGTTTTGCTCAAATATAGAAGTAGTCAATGACGGACTATTAGTTTTATCTTTTTCTTTCGATTGGGAGCCTTGCAGGGCTCAATATTTGTTACTCCCGAAGTATGTGAACCAAGATGGCGGACACCGGAACGTAGTATGTGTACCAGGTTAGGGTTAGGCCATAAATTTATTCCAATTTTCCTTATTTTAGTTCTATTTCGAGCCAAGTGAGTCCCGTAGTATTTGTACCTGAAATTATGTCCTAACCCTAACCTGGTACACATACTACGTTCCGGTGTCCGCCTTTTGGTTTACATACTTTAGGAGTACCCAATATTTTACCAATATTATGCTTTCTTGTGCAGGTTTCCTAATTCGCGATTCGCGGAAATACCATAATATTAAATTCGGTACAATTAGCTTAGCACTTGGAAGGACTTTTGCCGACATTTCGCTGTAAGTGATCATATATATATTTGAGCATTGCTTTCTCGATTTCTAGATAATCGGCTGTGCTCCGATAAATTCAAACGGAATGGAAGAATCAATAAAAGCAGGAAAACCCATCAATATTGAGATCAAACATTCGCTTTCAGCTCCAGGTAGGATAAGCAACAAGACCGGCCCTTACATTTGCGAAACGGATTGCGGGTCTCAGTCAGGGTCGAGATAAGAATACTAAACAAAAACTAAACCTTTTAGCTTCCGACTAAGTATTATAATTTACAATGGTTGAATTTATCAACTAAGAAATAGAATAACCACGGAGCCTATGGATGCGCTTTGGTCCTATGCGGCTGGTTGGATAAATTTTGATTTGTGTTTGCTGTGGTCGAATTCAAAATTTGGACCTATGAAATTTCGAAAATATGTCTCTATCTCCAACAAAATCGGATTCCACAGCCCGGATTATTCATCCTACGACTAGCAACTGGCTCTGATGACCCCAAACGGTCGCATCGTTGCCACATCCAGTCATATACCGAAAGCATGTGTTTGTTCATCATTTATTTATGTAAATTTATGTGTATTCTTGGTTTGACAATCCTTCTCTCTCTCTCTCTACAAAGGTAACATCGGTCTCGACAGCATAACTTTTCCAATTTGTCAACGTAATGTGGATCGCTGGGTGAACGTTACTGAGGACGAGATTGCTGATGCCATGTATTTGATGTTGGATATACATCATAAGGTGGGGTAGGGTCCCGTCAAATAGGATAGGATTTTCATAGGCTCGGCGCTGTGCCTATCATGCCAAGCGTTGGGAGTACGCTCGTCACCGCACCTCTAATTACCGTGGGTTTGCAGGTTACGGCTTCCTTCACCATGCATCTGAAACTAATAACTGGCTAACTAATCCGAAACCCGAAATTAACTGGTAAACGGACGATAGGCTGCGGTTTGCCATTTGTTTAATCCGTCTTCCCCAAGGATAAATATGCATATCCTATTCTATTTATATCAGGGACGGTCTACGAAACGGTTTAATCAGTCAGTCAGTACTTTATTTTTCACCAAAATGAAAATGCACTTGATGCAAACAAAAATTGAAAAAAAAAAATTGAAAATGACATTTCACGGTGAAAGGTGACGCGAAAAACCAATGTTGGTTATCGAGCATCGACACCTGTGATAAGAGTCTGACTTTGATACGGGTTTAATAGAAATAAGATAAGTTTATTTCGACTCGATTATGAAATCAGGAGAGTAAACAAAACTTTAGATAAGGTTTAAAACGTGCAGAATATAAGATGGATGGTATTGACAAAAAGAAGTGGTACGTGTTCACTCACCTAAAATTATTGAATCAAATCATACACATACACTCAGCTATAGGGCATTTATGAAATTAGAAAAAAAAAGAGGAGCTTTAAATAAATTATATTGTGACCAAAAAATAAATAAATAAATACGTAAAAAAGAAATTGAAATAAGACGAACAACATATAAATTGAGCATATTAAAGTCCAAAAACCAAATTTGAATTGTATATTGAATTCAAATATGGGGCTCCCGAAGTATGCGAACCAAGATGGCGGGCATCGGAATGTAATATGTGTACTAGGTTAGGGTTAGGCCATAATTTTAGGTATAAATACTACGGGAGGCTCTTGGCTAGTCTTCGAACTGATAATAGGACTAAAATAAGGAAAATTGGAAAAAAATTATCGCCTAACCCTAACCTGTTACCCATGTTACGTTCCGATGTCCACCATCTTGGTTCGCATACTTCGGGAGCACCCAAATATGTTTAATAACGTGGCATACCACGGCCTCTCTGCGGTTACCAGTTCATGTTGAGCACTGATAGTGTTTATCAGTTACTCTCATCCGTTTACTGTCAGCTGCCTCAGCGGCCAAGTTTTTTTTCAAGAACTTGGGTTATGGTAAATTCCAAATTACCTACTTTTCCGATTAGTAGTGGGCGATGACTTTACTCAGAGATGAGTCTCGTTTACTTCTCAGTGAGTCATCTGTTTTAGAACAAATTCTACTAAAAATATTCTCTTTTCGTCAAGGTTGTTGAAGGAGCGGCGGGATGCGCTCTGGCGTCATTCTTGAAGGTCAAGGGTAATTTCAAAGGTCAAAATGTCGCACTCGTCATATGCGGAAGTAACGTTAGTCCCGACATTTTGAAGAAGATTATCGACAGGAACTTATAAAGCATTCGGATGACAATAAAGTGAGAAGGCGAGAATCATCAAATAATATGCAAGATGACCAAATGATATCGGTGGTTTAATTCAATTCCAAGCGATAGACACATAGCTAAATACTTGGGAATACAAGCTGAACTGAGAAACAGCGGTTACTGATAGCACTCTCTATGTCAGGAGTCGGCAACTTTTTGTCTCTCGCGGGCCAAAATTAAGGGTTGCAAGTCATTGGCGGGCCGCACATATTTTTAGAAGTTGAAGACCGAACGGATGATACCTTTTATAATAAAAATCAAGCAGTGATACATCTCTCGGATAAAATATAGATTTATTTCCGCATTGCATTGCATCTTAAAAAATTCCATTTGAATATTTTCGGTGCTATTGCACCCTTTGCGCTTAGCATCAACTTTTCTGCGTTTTGTTGCCATTTGTTTAATTATAATTAAATTATAGGCTCATTAAACGAGTGATTGTGAATTTTATACTTGTTAGATTATAATATAATTTAGACTACACGTGTATCACAATAAGTTCTTTTACGTAAAGAATATAATCGTCAAAACAGTTGATTTGTTACTATAATTCAGTGAAGCGTCGCGGGCCGGATTATATTACTCCGCGGGCCGGATCCGGGCCGTAGGTTCTTGACCCCTGCTCTATGTAGTACCTGTGAATCTTCGGATTTCCATATTTATCCCGGCGTAGTGGAAAGGCGAATAGACGAATTAATCATATGGCGCACCTCTCATACCACACAAGAGTAAATATGGAGGGACTTTGATGGCCGTAGCCCCCTCAGGCTATACTTACTGCATGTTTTGCACTGGTAAACGTTTTCTTGGCAATGATTTTTTTTTTTTTTTAAATCAAAAATAAAGATAGGAAGGAATCTGTCTCAATGACAAGAGAAAAATGTTGACGCAAATTAAGACAGGGTGCTGTTCTGTTTTAGCCCCGCCTTTTTCTAATACAAACAAAGAATGTTTGTATCTAAGACAGGGTGGGCAACATACGGCCCGCGACGAGATTTTGACCGGCCCGCTAACTATATCCAACCACACTCTGTAATGTGGTCCGACGCATCATCCCTGAAAGTTACCGATCGCTCTACTCTCACCGCACTGTCAGCGCGGGCTGGTGAATTAAACAATTGCCTTAGTGAACAAACAATTGCGTTAGCACAGTTGTTAAATAAGGTCAAAGCAGAGAGCGTTGTAAACATTCCCCACTACTGTTATTAGTTATCTTTAGATTCTGAATATAAGAAAATTTAGATATCAGATTTTATATTAAGTTTTATTAACCATAGAATAGCCCAAGAAACGTAGTTGACAGAGAGTGTCGAGCATTGAACGATTTAAATTGTACTTTCTTGCATTAGCGAAAAAATATGTGATTAAGATATTGAATACTATTCATGTAATAATCCGGCCCGCCGAGGACTTCATTTTCCCACATCTGGCCCGCCGACTAGAGATGTTGCCCACCCCCTGCAGTGTATATGCTATTTTGATAATTTATCAGCAGTGGAACTGCAGACTAGAGCAACAGAACTAGACAGAAAACTTGCCAGGCAGCAGAATGTTTTTTAAACGCGAAATAAAATTTTCTTTCTTGCATTAGCGAATAAATATGTGATCAAGATATTAAATACTATTCAGGTTATATTCCGGCCCGCCGAGGTCTTCATTTTCCCACATCTGGCCCGCCGACTAGAGAAATAGCCCACCCCTGATCTAAGATAACGCCTGGTATAATATCTTATTATCGCCCCCAGCTTGACTTATACTAAGCATAATAAAATGTGTATGTGGTATGAGAGTATATGGCGCTTTAAACAATGTAAGTATTTTGTGCCAGACAATTTAAATCAAACTTTGTATATGCCTGTGGTACTCTCTTGGTAGATTTCACAAAATCAACAAAAGCAGGGAAAATGCTAGGGTCGCGCAAGATAGCTTTGAGACTTGAGTTGAAAATCAATGCCATAATCGCGCATTTTATCTTTAGTATGCGTCTTTTATTTCTGTATGCACGACAGTTCATTAGAAAATGTTCTGTCTTTGGAACATTACAGAAATCCATTATCATGGCATCCTATTTTATGGAGATGCCTATTTAAACGGCAATGTCCCGTCTGAAGTCGAAATAAAATTTTGCAGCATAATAAAATAAAACAGTTTAGAAAATTAATGTTTGGTAATAAGAGAGTAGGACCAGATTTCGGTGCTCCCGAAGTAAGTGCACCTGGATGGCGCACAACTTGAACATTGTATGTGTACTATGTTAGGGTTGAGGATGTGCGTGATATTGGTGCACATACGTCCGGAGCTCCCACATTTCGAACTGATAATAATTCTTGCCAACATCATTATGTGTTATATTTTATTGATTTGGTGCTTGTCTATATGCATGGTGATCAGACCAAGTGTAGACAAATATTAATTTTGAATTAAAAAAAAAACAGTGTTTGAATCGCGACAGACTATTTGTAGGAATATAGTTTACTATGACATCTGTAGCGGCAGCGATTCATGAACTGTTTGAATCGGGACAGTCCCCAAGTCAGATATGCAAGCTTTTAAAGGGTAGAGTTAGCAGATCTGGCGTATATAAAGCTTTGAAACGTTTGAAAGAGACAGGTACAACCTTTCCTAAGGTGAGGAGCACTCCGTGTCGTAAGGTTAGAACGCCAGGCTTACCCTATATAACTAAACGGAGACCGAAGACTTATCGATCGGAGGTTAGGTGATCCCCAAAACAGCGCTCTTACTCCATAGTGACACCGTGTGTCCCATCAGTAATTAATTAAAAGCTCGCTAATTATACGACATAATTCATTGAAAATCAATAAGCTTCTGGTCCGAGCTATGATGAATGCACATGCAATTTGGAGCAGATTCAACCTCGCTTTCGTGAGATATCGCGTGCATCTAACAGACAGACAAACAAACAGACAAATACCTATCAACATACTTACCGATCTTAAGATCGATAAGTAATTACTCTTATAGATAATACATTGAGACCACGATAGGATAGGATTTACATGTTTATTCTCTGAGCCAGGAACGCCGATAAGATCACTCAATCATATGGTGAACCACAGCCTCTCGCCCGGTTTCAAGTCCATGTCTGATATGAGATTGGTTAGCCAGTTATTTCTTTTCCGATCCATGGACTTGGTGGTGGAGGAAGACGTAACCGACCAGCGGTTACGTTAACGACACTACAGCGACGGGGAGTCCAGAAATCTTCTTGTACATCTCTCACGGAATTTGAACATGCAAACTTGAGCAGAAGCATATTTCTAACGCTCAGCGCGATGCGTGTTTTGATGTAACTGCGTGGTAAACAAGCCTCACAGTACATAAACGAGATAGCGATCAGAGACCGCCGACTAATCGATCTTCCGCAAAAAAAAAAATTAATTAACAACTCGCGAATTATAAACAAAATCAATCAATTAATTAATAACTCGCTAACTATACGACATAATTCATCCAGTAGGCTATTGGTCCGAGATATGATGAATACACATGCAAAATTTGGAGCAGATTCAACCTCGCTTTCGTGAGATATCGCGTGTATCGGTAAGTATGTACAGACAAACAAACAAACAAATACCTATCAACCTACTTACCGAATTACCGATCAAGATCGATAAGTAATTACAAGAGAGCTGTGCTCAAATATATGGACACGTTAACCAGAGCGAAGCAGTATTTACCTCTGACGCCACCGGTACCCACAAAAAATTCCGAGTTTCCCGTAGAAATAATTTACAGAATCAAACCGAACAGCCAGTGTTCCCATGGATAAAATAATACAGCGAAATCTTAGACGAAATATCAGATTACATGCAAAATTTAGAAATAAATAAATGTAATAGCCTTCTGGCAAAAAAATCAATCTTTACTCACTGAAAATTTCAAAGCAATTGGTCCAGTAGTCAAAGAGAAAAGCGATTTAAAAAAAAAAATGATGGAGACAAATAATAACAATAACAATAACAACAAAATTTTGAAACGATCGTTATGTCCACTACGTGTCCAATTATCAGCTACAACAGGGGTCGGGAACCTTTTTGGTCAAGAGAGCCCTGAAATATACATATTTTCAATTGCATTTTCGTGCGAGCCATATAACATTTCTTCACTTAATCAGGCCTGAAACGTTTACTCAAAAGTCAACACATTCCATGTCAATATCACCCTTTTTCGTTTAGGCATCTCCGTAGTATTTTAAAACTCTATCGCTTTGTGATGTCACAATATATGTTCCAGAATCCCCCATGTTTTGTCACAATGCCTGTCTGGTAATTCTCTTGCATAACATAGACATGCGCTGGGCCCGCGTTGTCAAACGTATTGGGAATTTTTTGCCAAATTTGGCCATAAAATAGTTTGAATAATCTTAGAATAATAGATTTTTCTGGGAGCCATATGCCGTCACCAAAAGAGCCATATATGGCTCGCGAGCCATGGGTTCCCGACCCCTGAGCTACAACATTGTGCAGTACGGTTTCACGATTAGATTTGCAAGTTAGATTTGTAGATTGGTAATCAACGACCTTGAAACGAAGTGAGTTCGGGTCACGCTTAAAACAGTGTGAAGTTGACGAAAAATCAACAAAAAGCACCGACCATGAATAGCATCGGGAATAAATTAGGAAAGGGGCTTCATTACGCCATATACCCGGGCCCAGCGTGCCAGCACGCAGCACTGGGTCAATGCTCGATAAATAAGGAATTTCACCGAAAGGCCACTCTTAATCTATACAAAACAATTTACGCAGGCTTATTCTTAGCAGGGATGATTTTTTTTTCGTCTAAGCCAGTTTTTGAGGTTGTGCAGATATTCAGATTATTTTGCAATGAAAATATTACACAAGTTATACAGAAGTATAAAAGTCAATTATTGTAATAATTCATATTGAATGAAATGTCTCAAAATAGTTATTCCATGGGTATATATGTATTTTGATGTAACTGCGACGCAGACCTTGCTATAAATAGTTGAAACAAAACTCGATTTGGAAAGGAAATCGCGTGATTTTTTTGGACGTGAAGCCGGTCTTCTTAAAGGAGAAAGGTATTTCCTCCAAAGTTCCAGAATTGCTAAAAATAAAGAAGTCATATAAAGCAGAGGAAAACACAAAAATTAAAGTTCTCAAAACTGTCATTATAAATATTAGGTAGTCTACGTTTTGATGACCTGATGTCGAAAGAGTACTTATCATTCGTTCTCGATTCGGATCACGTGACTTTATTTAATTAAAATTGTCACGTAGAATAGCTATTAAATGGACCGTATTGCCCCAAAAATAAAACCTACCCCGAATTAAAAAAATGATTTTAATAGAACCCTTCTCTTAAAACAAGAGAGCTGTGCTCAAATATATGGACACGTCACAAGGTGTCGCTATTTTTTGTTCTGACACATAAAAACGAATCTCTTGAAGTCCACAGAAATTTTTGAAATAAGTAAAAGTAATAGTCTTCTGGCAAAAATCAATCTTTAATCACTGAAAATTTCAAAGCAATTGGTCCAGTATTCGAAGAGAAAAGCTATTTTATCATGACGAAAGAGAAGAATAATACTAACAAGAACAAGAACAACAACATAATATTGAAACGATCGTTATGTACACTGACGTGTCCAATAAGACCTAGCCGATAGCAAGAAATCTCTCCTACACGTTTTAAATGATTAGTAATCTATGTTTAGCAGTTATTTTAAATAAAAACGTGTTATTTATTAGTAAATGGATATCGATTTCCATATTTTGTATATTCGAAAATCTCGCAATTCTCTACGTTGTAATTTTATTTTTGATAAATAAAAATAAAAGACATCCCCCCAAAATAAGCTCTAGTGTTATTTTCGGAAAGAAAATTGAAATAAGACCTGTCTTATTTTGGGGGAAACACGGTATATCGTACTAATTGGATTGTGTACTTGAACCGTCATGATTACTTCTCACGTACTGCAAGTAATTCCACGAATATTAATTGTCACAAAAACCACCGACAACAATTCATCGATTAAGGTCATGTCTATAGACGTAACCTGTTTATCCATTCACGAACTTTAAGCACTGCCATATATATACTTTCATTGCTCGGAAAATCCATTCTAAACAGATAATGTTATTGGCGCTCAATTGTCATTCATAATAACTATCATTGTGAAGTATAACAATGATAGATATATTTAGGGCCGGCGGAGTCAATCAAAACTTAAAATATAAGGATTTGATTTTATATTTATCCAGAGAGAGAGATAGATAGAGAGAGAGAGAGAGAGGGAGAGAGAGAGAGGGGGGGAGAGAGTCGGCCCAAACATATGTTTAATCACGCTACCTGTTTATATATGTTTTCTATTGAAAATCGTTTGTCGGGTTATCAAATTTACTTTCAACTGCAGTATAAATTCACGTAACAGATTTTCCGAGAAATCACTATTTATTACCGATACGGAGTTGTAATCCCAAAAAGTAACCGATTCACGAGGTACTATTCTGTTGAATCGATTCAGATTATTTGATTATAAAAATATATATTACTACAAAAACATAATTCTGTTTAGAATGGATTTTTCGAGCAATGAAAGTATATATAAAGAAGTACTAAAAGCGCGCGAAAGGATAAAAGGACACGTCTGGAGAACCCCTTTAGAATTTTCTGATTATTTATCAAAAGAAACAGGAGTGAATGTGTATTTGAAATACGGTACATAGGCAACGTTTTAGCAAATTTTTATCGGCATAATTATAAGCAACGCCTCGTTTTCGTGATTTTGTGGTATTTGTCAGTTTTCAAAAATTAGTTTTAAATTTTAATTGTCAGTATGCCTTAAAAGGGAAATCCTGAAGTATGTGTACAAAGATGGCGCACAACCTGAACTCAGGTTGTGTACCAGGTTAGGGTTTAGGTTATGAGACATCTTGGTGCGCATACTTCAGGAGCACCCTTTTATAAAGTTTCATTTAGTTGCAAAGAGCAAAATTTAGACTCGCGAACGCTGCGATAGACCAGTCCAAATTTAGCTATTGAATACCTGTAAGCGGCACGTGGTAAAACCCTTTTACTAAAAATGATAGTTTTGTAAAGGTAAAACAACCCTCGAAAGATATGGAATTTTTTTAACACTTAAAAAACCCATGAAGTAACGTGATGGTATGTAATATGTAGCTGCTAAAGGACGTCTCCGTCTCCATATACCGCACCACATGTCTACTCAACCGCCGGACCGAGGTCCGAATCCAGAGTATTAGACTTGGACCGCACTTGATTCTTTATTTTGAATCATTGGCCCAACTTTGGATATGTCAAGGTTTCCTTTTATTAAATGACTTTCATAGTTTTGAGAGTTATTTCATTATTTGCTCATATTTACACCTGACTATATATGAAAAGAACTGTGACGCCATGGACGCGTTTAAAGGTGTTAAAATATAATTTTTGGCAATACCGGACCCCAGTAGTTTTGAATTTTGATCAATCCAACTGTCACCACCACTGGTTATGTGAAACAGAATATTTCACATTTATACCAGGGAAGGGAAGTTGATAAGCCAGCTTAATCTTATAATATACGACCTCTTGTATGGTAACCCGTCCGTGACTAGTTAGCCAGTTATTTCCAGGTAATAATTATTCCCCGAACCCGTACCGGTCCCCGCCATTGCATTGTAAAATCACATTTTTATGATTAGGATTTACATGTTATCCTGGAGGAGATGAAAGCCGATACGACGGTTTAATCATATGTCGAACCGCGGTCTCTCGCCCGGTTACCAGTCCATGTCGGGTATTGGATTAGTTTAACCAGGTATTTGTCTTAACCGACCAGCAGCGTGAACCACGGGGGCGTTTTTTTTTGTGTGGTGAGGTGTGTCAGCATCAATCTTCTGGGGGGAAAAAGATATTTCTTGAAATGATTGCTAAAAATATTGAAATCAAAGCAAGCAAAGAAAAATAGGAATATTAAAATAAATTTTAAGTAGGTGACGTTTTGGACAACTGATGTCACTAAGTATATTATCATTCGTTATTGATTTGGATCACGTGACTTTATTTAAATGAAATTGTCACGTAACACAGCTATTATACTTTATTGGATCGTGGACGTGAAATACCATATACAAGAAATTATTCTCACGCACTGCAAGCTCATCCCACGACCAATAATAGGCTTAAAAAAGAACAACAATAATTAATCGATCCAACTCATGTTTTTTGAGATAATTTTATTGGCACTCAATTGTCATTCATATTAACGGTTGTCGTGAGGTATAGTAATAATATATATATATATATATATAGGGCCTAATCTAGACAACGTCGGAGTGAATCAAAAAGTAATATAAGGATTTGATTTTCTATTTGTACAGAAAGAAAGGGAGGTGGACGAGAGTCGACAAGACGGCCCAAACATATATTTTATAACGCTACCTGTTTATATATGTTTTCTATTGAAAATCGTTTGTCGGGTTATCAAATTTGCCTTCAACTGCAGTATAAATTCATGAAACAGATTTTCCGAGAAATCACAATTTATTACCGATAGGGAGTTGTAATCCTAACCGATTCACGAGGTACTAATCTGTTTAATTGATTCAGATCATTTGATTATAAAAATATATATTACTACAAAAACATAATTCTGTTTAGAATGGATTTTTCGAGCAATGAAAAACTATATAAAGAAGTACTAAAAGCGCGTGAAAGGATAAAAGGACACGTCTGGAGAACCCCTCTGGAATTTTCTGATTATTTATCAAAAGAAACAGGAGTGAATGTGTATTTGAAATACGGTACATAGGCAACGTTTAAGCAAATTTTTATGGGCATGATTATAAGCAACGCCTCGTTTTCGTGGTTTTGTGGTATTTGTCAGTTTTCGAAAATTAGTTTTAAATTGTAATTGTCTGTATGTCTTAACTTAAGGGACCTCCTGAAGTATGTGCACCAAGATGGCGCACAACCTGAACTCAGGTTGTCTACCAGGTTAGGGTTTAGGTTATGCGACATTTTGGTGCACATACTTCAGGAGTACTCTTTTATAAAGTTTCATTTAGTTGCAATAATCAAAACTTAGACTCCCGAACTCTGCGATAGACAAGTCCAAAATTAGGTATTAATACCTGTAAGCGGCACGTGGTAAAATACTTTTAATTAAAAATGATGGTTCTGAACAGGTAAATCAGTTTGTAAGCACCAACTCGTTAAAACATTCTCAAAATGAGCACAAAAATTTGCAATAGTAAAGAATATGGCGGACCAAACCACGTTAATTACCTATCATCTCGGAAGTCAAGCAACGTCGGCTCGGTTAGTAATTACATGACCGGACTCTGTCGTCAAGGGTTGGCTTGACGATGTCGAGTCATATTTTAAAACAACAAGTCAAAATTTCACACTCGTCTGATGTTTTAAAGTGCTCTTTTGTTCAGAGTCCGATCAAGTCAGCGGCACAATAAAAGCGAGGGGAGCTTTCAATACTGTGCTCAAGATGTCCGAAAGCAATGGGAAACAGAAAAAAGATATATGCCCAAAAAAAATCGTTGCTGCCTCTACTGGAAATCATGGAATAGCTTTGGTAATTTCTATTATCATATTCAGCATATGAATATTGTGAGCGGACAATTAGGAAAGGATTGTTTGTTCTAAAAATTCGTGAGTCACATGCTGGTGCCACTGTTAAAATTTTGCCAACCCAAAGACAAAGATAGGTTATGTTGTCCGGGTATTTTTGATTTCCTAATTATTAGTATAAATAAAAAGATGATTAAAAAATTCACAACTCTTGATCCACAAATATTTTTTCACAGCTGTACGCTCTCAAATCTAGTCAAGATAAGTGCGTCGTTTACGTCCCAACCAGCACATCACAGGTGAAGCTTGATCACCTGCAACGACTTGGCGCTGAAATTAAGATGAAAGGGAGCGACATGACAGTAACGATGGAATTAGCGGAACAGGCGGCAAAGGTTAGTCAGTATATATTGCAGGGGACCTCCTGAAGTATGCGCAGCAAGATGGCACAGTGCAAGGTTGACTAGTGTTATGGCTAGCTGAGGCAAGTAGCAAAGTGGTATAGGGAGAAAGAGACGAGATGCTGATGATGGGGATAAAGACTTCCACCCTATATGTTTAAGTTCGATTCCCGCGTTATTGTTTTGACACGCGTTATGGAATGTGACTCCAATCTGGACTCCTTCAGACGATAATAAGCACACAGTGTTGATGCTAATCGTTGTTGTATATTATAGGAAGATGCACAATCCAAATTCCGAAAACAGATAAAACTGAGACACACTTAACTCTTAACACAGTAAATCAGGAGTGAATCAAAACACATCACACTTAACGCAATAAAACAGAAGTGGATCTAAACACAATATTATGCAGCCCTCTCGGCAAGCCGGGACGATACGTCATCAAATTGGTCGATACGAGAAAGGCAGTACATGTAATCAGTAATCAGTGTTGCTACAATAAAATGACCTATTGTGGGAAATGGAACACACTATTAAAATGAAAGGGTTAAATACATTATAATTCATAGTTACACAATGCACATTCGCTACAGTGGAATGATGTATTTGGCAGTCTAAATTGTTAACTGGCTTTCTATCTTCTTGGCCGGGAATATATGCTAACAATTCGGCATCATATAAAACTAAAAATCGAATGCGGATTGTCCTAGCTTGATAAATGGCAAATACTGACCAATGTGTTTGCACAATAAAAGTGTTTGTTTTGTATTGCACTGGTTACCTATTCTTGGCACTATTGTGGCCCGCGAACATTGCAAAAATAATTTTGTGGCCCCCGGAAACGACAACCCTGGAATAGTTAGTCACAAAACGTCAAGAATGAAATGACGAACGGTTAAAAGCAGATCTTGGCATTTTGGAATATATACCTGATAATTTCAGAATCGAATCGATTATTTTTTCGAATCGAATCTCGAGAGATATAAAATTGTATTTGACTTTTTTTAGCAAGAAAAGAGTCATAGGTCAGAATTGTATTGTAAAATTGTGGTTCCAATAAAAAAAAATTAAGGGATTCACCTCGACCTTTAGGTGGACAAATAAAAAACATGACGACGATTCGAAATTTTCGCCTGAACCGAATCGAATAATTACTATTCGATGGCCCAGCCCGAGTTGATAGACACAAACAGGCCGACAATATATGCCTGTCCAAGACCTTGCTGAGCAAAAGGCTCGACGTATAAAGAAAAACGGAGCTACAGAACTATGTGCACCAAGATGGCGCACAACCTGAGTATAGTATGTGTACCAGGTTAGGGTTCACAGGTTGAGCACCAGCTTCGGGAGCGCCAAAAAAAAAACATACATATATTTCGTGTCCATAAACGTTTTTCGATTGTAGTTGTTGACGAACAGTTAAAACTAAATATTTTTATAGCCGGAATAAAATAGTAAAAGTCAGCGTGATTGCACCGTTTGAAAATGGCCACCTATCTATATGAACAATTTTCATGGACGCCACATGTTTTTATCACACTGAACAACTTATATTTAGGAAAAAGGTTGCATATATGTCTCCCCCTGTAAAAACCCGGATGTGATTGCCGGACAAGGCACAATCGCGTGAGTATTATTCCTATAAATTTGAATTTATATTGACATTTTTTTACTAAAGCATTTGAAAGTGTGGGAAAATATTTGTGTCTTATGTGAAATGGTCTTTCGGAATGGTGCGCACAGTTACAGAACATTTTTTTCTTTTTTATTCGTGTAAAAAACACGTTGGACATTCAATCAAACTATCGGTAAAAAGGTTTGCGACACAGTATACAACAAAGATATATAATTTAAGAAAGTGACGTATAATTTCTCGAATATAAATTTGACTAAAGGTCCGTTTACAAAACTTCAAAATTACTGGATTTTAATTTATTTTATTAAATAAACAAATGCATTAATAAATTAAATACCAGAGCAATGAATGGCTCACAAATACGACACAAATGTCGCACATCGGTACCAGTACGGCAATATGTATAGCCGTGTATGTTCATAGTATCAAAATCATCAAAAACTATAAAAAGATGATTATGCTGCAGACGAGGTCCATATTGAATGGTTGAAAGGTCCGGATTCGGACCGCGGTCCGCCAGATGAGTAGCCCTGCCATATTCCAACCGTCAAGAGTTTAAGGGTGTTTTGCATCACTTTCTCGAATTATTCAAACATTCAGGTACGAAATTTTCCGAGATCTACCGAACGTTGATGCCATATTCGTGTACGTCGGAGGTGGTGGAATGATCAGTGGAATATCTTCTTACGCGAAACACGTTAATCCGAAAATTCAGGTAAAATTTCCGATTGCTCTTGAGTAATAAATCGATTTATTTCAAAATACAATACATAATTTTTTATGTTCATCACGAGGTCCAGAAGGACAGATTTATTAGGACGGGGGAGAGGACGGCCGATAAGACGGTTTAATCATATGGCAAACCACGGCCTGTCGACCAGTCCATGTCGGGTGTGGGATTAGTAAGCCAGCATGGACTTGATCACTGGGCGAGACCTTGCGGTCACTCATACGAATACCAGTTTATGTAGCTGACGGCTAAACATATGTGTAAAGTGTTCCACTGTTCTTAATTTGTTCAGTATTCCCCATCTCAAATTACTTTGCATGTTATTTCCGAGGATTTATTAGTTTATTTTTGGTAATTTTCACTGTTTTGGTGGATAGCCGCACTTGTACAATTTTAAACTTTATCCTATGTTACGTTACCTAGGTTATGATCGCCCTCCAGGTAACAGACCAACCGTTTTTTATTGGTAATTTATTTTGATATATATATGCCAAAAATACCAAAATAAAATGAGGTATCGACTGACTTAATCGCTCAAGATGCGAGACTATCGAATGTCCTTTCTATTTAGGTTCCTTATTAGAGCAAGGTGATCGAGATCTTCAACTGATCTTTTTTCTCCATTTTCAGATTGTGGGATGCGGCCCAAAACATTCAAATGGAATGGAAGAATCAATCAAGGCTGGAAAACCAATTGACATCGAAATAAAGCCTTCGCTTTCAATAACAGGTAAAATTACATTGGCCACAAAAACGAGACCCAAGTCATTTATAGTTTCGAAGTAATTAGCATATGCGAAAGTTTACGTCATTTGTTCATAGGCGGAAATTAATGTCGTCCGTACGCATATCGTCAATGTACTTGTTTGGTCCAATAGTAGGCTACATAAGGTCTGCTGACCATTGTTCTAGAGTGAACATAACTATGGTGCAAAGCATCTTAGATTACTGAAACTTGTGGGTACAATCAAGTCCATGCTTCCGATTCAGATATTTATTTTCGTCATGCAAGAATCAATTCGAATCAAAAGAAAAACATAGCAAATTAACAAATGAAAAACATCGATTCATAGCAATTAACGTGGGATCGCGAAAGACTCAGTGAGTCATCCAGTCAGCGATACCAAATGCTGTTCCGAAAACAAATAACTAACTAATCCCATACCCGTCATGAAGACATGGACTGGTAAGCGGACAAGAGGCCGTGGTGCCATATGGCTAGGGTCTCCTCTTCCCCGGGATAAATATGTAAATCCTATCCTATGCCTACAATCATACACAAGTTTAAGTGTTTAATGAATTCCCCCCATTTATGTTTTTCCCTTAACCATGTAATTCAAAACAATCATTTCTGCACGTGCAGGTAACATCGGTCTTGACAGCGTAACTTTTCCAATTTGTCAACGTAATGTGGATCGCTGGGTGAACGTTACTGAGGATGAAATTGCTGATGCCATGTATTTGATGTTGGATGTACATCATAAGGTAGGAAAGCAATAAGCACATATAATTAGACACGTAGTGGACATAACGATCGTTTCAATATTATGTTGTTTGACACAGAATAACACACCTAGTGGAAATATTAAAAAAACGCTTTTCTCTTCGAATACTGGACCAATTGCTTTGAAATTTTTAGTGGTTTAAGATAAAATGTTTCCCCAGAAGGCTATTACTTTTATTCATTTTAAATATTCCTGTTAGCTCTGTGAGATTTGTTTTTGTTTGCTATGACGTCATTAAACGTTCTGCGGGCATCGGATGCCATTTTGTGTCCTACTGTACCGCTTCGCTTGGTGTGAATATATTTGTAGACTGTGATCTGACGGTACGGTAAACCGTACTGTACTGCGAACAGACGTGTCCATATATTTGGGCGTAGCTCTCTTGTTTTCGTTACTATACTGATATCTCGGTACAATTGTTTCTGTGGTCTGTATTTTTATTCGTGAGATGGTAGAATGATATCTAATTATCAAACTCCATAGTGAATATAAGTATTCATAAATTATTAAAATCTACTTTTATCTAGGCTGTCGAAGGAGCAGCGGGGTGTGTTCTGGCATCCTTTCTCAAGGTCAAAAACGATTTCAAAGGTCAAAATGTCGCTATTGTCATATGCGGAAGTAACGTTAGTCCAAATATTTTGAAGAAAGTCATCGACAAGCATACATGAAGAATTCTTTGAAGAGGCAATAATCAGTAATTTATTTTTTCACCATGCCGAAAGTGCACACTCACAAATTATAATAAATTATGTATGAAAAAATAGCATTCCAGGGTGAAGGGGACACACGGGAAACCAAAAAAATGGTTATCGAGCACTGAGCAGTGGTAACCAAAATAGTTTAACAGAACATGAAGAAAAAGTCGAACAAGATTACAACCTTATATGTATAAAATACCAATAGCTATCAACACGTTAGGAAGTGGGAATTTTTCTATGTTTGATTATATTACCATGCGTTTTTTGTATTTTCGATTTCTTATATTTTAAAGATTAGGATTTTCAGTGGATCTGTCGGATCATTTTCACAAGGTGGTTTGGGTTTCCACCGTGTCATTTTGACCAGTGTGCTTGCCGTGTACCGTAAAACCGGGTAACTTCATATGCCTTGCAACTCCGGATGAGATTTTTAATCGTTTATGTCTCGACTAAATTGCGTCATATTATGCTTTCTATAGCGAGTCCTTATATATCCAAATCTGTTATCATATTCAATCGCGCATTTTAATTAATTTTTTATATTAAAAAAAACACGTTTTAGCAAAAAATTGACACCCCGTTTTCGAGCGGCTCAAATCGTGACGCTATCTTAACGAAAAAAACTTTACACAGCGACCGCATGCACCTTATATGAACAAACAAGAGAGCTATGCTCAAATATATGGACACGTAGCGCCACCCAGTGGCAATAATTTTGATGACGTCATAGCGATTTTTTTTTGTTATTTTTAACCACTGAAAATATCAAAGCAATTGGTCCAGTATTCGAAGAGAAAAGCGATTTTTTCAAAAATGGAGACGGAGACAAATAACAATAACAACAAAATTTTGAAACGATCGTTATGGCCACTAAACGTGTCCAATAAAGCCACGCCAAGTAGGTAGAGCTGTCCAAAATCAAGTATTTTTTTGATCCAAACCGAATATTTTTGCAAAAACCCTAAATAAGTCTAAATTATAAAATAAAAACTCTCCATCGATAATTAGAGGTTAGGAATGACAGTGCTAATCAATACTCTGTGTTGCTGCCATTTTATGCTTTCATTGAATAAGTCAGTTGGCCATCTTTCTATGCAAACGTGAAACGCAACATGATGACCATGGGGTGAGCGAACACGTACTACTTCTTTTATCAATACCTTTCCATCTAAAATCTGTACGTTTCAAACCTTACTCAAGGTTTTGTTCGCTTTCCCGATTCTATAATCAGTTACTTTTACTTTTATCTATTTTTTTATCGTCTATTGCTGATTATGGAGTCGAAATAAACTTATACTTACAAACTTATTATACTTATGAATAAAATGGCCAAAAACCCCCAAAGTTTTATCGTCGAAAAGTATATTTTCACGAATATACCAGTACCATTTATTGCATATTATAACAGAAAATTTTACTTGAACTTCATTAATTAAAACAAATTAAATAAGCTTTAGCAAAGCAAAATATCAGGATTATAACAGTGGAAACAAAGACCACCTAGTGGTAGCCGAGAGTCAAACAGATATTACAGCTCCACAGAGATTGTTTTGATACGGAATTGTAATCATTAAATTAATATGAAATTAAATATGAAATTAATTATTTTGAATATAATAGCTGTAGCACATTTAGGAGGTATATTAGACCTTTTGAACACATTATTAAAGAATTACAGACTCCTCTAGCGATCTTCAAATTGAAAACAAAGAGAATACTCCATTAGCAGCACTTACTTGATGACAAGATACTAAAACTACATGGTAGTCAAGCCACATAACAGTCACACAAAAATTAATTCGATACAGAATTGTCATTATTGAATGAACAAGATTGTAAACAATTAAAATGAGGTTTTTAAAAATTATTCTAGAGGCATTAAAATTTGATAGCACATTCATAGATGCATAAGAGATCTTCTGAATACAGAAATTATTTTTTTTTAAATTTACAAATTAAAATTATTGCTTAAAATCACGTTTGCAAAATAATAATATTACTGATATTACAAATTGAAATAATTTCGAACATATTCAAATATTTATCTACATGGTTGTTAAAAAATTTCGCACAATTTGATAGTAATAACAATTCAAGGTACTCCCGAAGTATGTGGACCAAGATGGCGGACATCGGAATGTAGTATGTATACCAGGTTTGGGTTAGGCCATAATTTTATTCCAATTTTAGTTCTATCACAGTTCGGGGACTAGCCAAGTGACTCATGTAATATTTGTACCTGAAATTATGGCCTATTCCTATCCTGGTACACATACTGCGCTCCGGTGTCCGCCATCTTGGTTCGCGTACTTCGGGAGTACCCAATAAATTTTATTGTATGATAAATGAGAACTACAAGCACAATAGGAACTATTGATGAATAAAAAATTTTAATTGCTATTACTGTAAAATCGGTCGAAATTTTATTGGACACCTTGTATATTTTTTTTAGTCCCGCAATGTTAAAATACAAAGCTAAAAACATAACTAATAGAAACCAACAATTATTATTACTAATATTGGATTACACACTAGCACCATACTGGCCTAAAACACAAATGTGTTAAAACACCAATATCCTGCATTTTATTCTTTCCAATGTGTGTCGATGATTTTCTTTATAGTTGCTATGCCAACTCCGCTACCGCATATAACAACAGCTACATTTTGACCTTGAAAATCAGCTTTGACCTTCAAGAATGATGCAAGGGCGACACCTGCTGCTCCTTCAATTACCTGAAGGGGAGTAAAAATATAGATAGGTTTGATATACCCTAATTCAGCGAAGTAAAAACAGTAATTTAGTTAGATCCTGGATTTTTCATATTTATCTTAGGAATAGAGTTGTGGTATCTGAGTTTGACAATGTTGGTACTCCTGCACTATGTGTACCAGGTTAGGGTTAGTCCATCATTTTATTCCGATTTTCCTTATTTTAGTTCTATTACGAGTTCGGGGACTGTTTGTGTTAGATAAGTGAATATACAATACCATCTGCCCACAGGTTCCCGTCCATTTACACAACTTGATGTAAAGTAGGCGAACAAAATTAGTTACTATATATATATACTCTATATATTGGTGCACATACTTCTAGAGCGCCGAGTAAAGACATTGATTTTGTTAATATAGATAACTAAGATCCTGAATTTTCGATATTTATCTTGGGATTAGAGTTGTGGGATATGAGTTTGGAGTGTTTTTACTTATCGATCTTTAGATCGGTAAGTATGTTGATAAGTATTTGTCTGTTTGTCTGTCTGTTAGATGCACGCGATATCTCATGGAGGCGTGGTTGAATTTGCTCCAAATTTTGCATGTGCATTCATCATATCTCAGACCAGAAGCCTATTGATTTTGGATAAATTATGTCTTATTATTATCGAGTTATTAACTAATTAGTGATAAAGAGGTCTGGATTTTGCAAATCGAGAGAACGATTTTTACAAAGCGAGAGATGTTTGAGACGCGCTAAATGTGTGTGTGTGTGATGCGCAAGTTTTCACGCTAGTGAGTCAGAGCGAAGGATACACACCGCGAGATCGTATCTCGTTACTTATAATTACTCTTTAAGCAATGTCCATATCCCTCTATCAGGTTCAGGGTTGCAGAATTCCTCACCAAAATATCGCAGTGTTTGGATAGCCGTCCCGTCGCAACCCGGGTTAGTGCCGTTGTATTTGACACAAAATATAGTATTGGTAAATAGGCTATTGGCTGGATACTAATCGAAACAATCCAGTTCGGATTTGTAGAATTCTTCATAAAAGTATTTCCTCGAGTAGTATTTCGATGACGACGTGGGAAGTTGGCTATTGTTTTCTACATTTTTGATATTGACTGAAAACTAATCAAAACAATCCAGTTTGGGTTTGCAGAATTTTTCGAATTACAGTTTCTGTTTTGGGGGATCCCCTAACTTTCGATCGATAAGTCTTTGGTCTCTGACCGATATTCTCGTTTATTTATTATTGAGACGTATTTTTAAACTCGTCTATGTAGGAGTTAAAATTTTTAAGTAGTTTGAATTTCAGATAGAAACAGAAAAATATTACTGTGACTAAGCATTTTCAACTGGCAATTCTAGAAGACTATCAAAATTTGGTTTTATCGAAGCCAAATTTCTCGCCAGAAGTTGGCTTTTAAAAAGCTCTGGATGTAAATTTCCATCCGCTACGCAGCTCTACTCAAGGGAGATGGATGATCTCTTGTTTTTTAGTATTTGAAATACCATTCCAGCTCAGGTATGAAATGAGTTAACCATTTTACCTGCCCAGATTAGAATTTCTCATCTCCTTCCGGATGATAAGTCGGCCATTGGGTTCCAGCATAGCTTCAACTAGTGATCAATAAGCACACGACCATTGAAGTCTAGGTCGAGGCCACTCAACTGGCGGACCGCGGTCCGAATCCGGACCTTTTGGTTATTCGATTCGGACAACGTCTTATTCTTTATTTTGGATCATTAGCCCCATTAGATCATTTGAAGTTTCATTTTATAAAATTACTTTTATAGATTTAAATATATAGGGAAAGAACTATAACGCCATAATAAACAATCTTGATTAAATGATAATCATTAGCCGGCCGAGGAAACGCATGTTCGAGGATGCCGAAATATAATTTCTGGAAAGACTGGACCCAAATATTTCTAAAGTTTTGTATGCGGATCTTCGGTAAAAATAGTTGAGTAGCCTTGGACTAGGTCATAATGAAACTATGTTTAGAAATCTTGAGAGCCCAATTCACACATATATGCTATAATGCATGACATTGACATACAAGCTTATTATAAAGTTCAACAATCCCGAACAGATTCATCAAAAAGCATGAGGATCAATCTTTACCAAAGGTCAGATGAGGATTAGAAATATGTGCGTATTGCTTTCCTACCTTATGATGGACATCTAACATCAAATACATGGCATCAGCAATCTCGTCCTCAGTAACGTTCACCCAGCGATCCACGTTACGTTGACATATTGGGAACGTTATGCTGGGAATATCAATGTTACCTGAAAGACATATAGTCGATTACTAGATGAGTTATAAAAAAAAAATAAGACTATGCAGTAGATGCATGTTAAAATGTCATTTGTACACATGGCATTGCATCACTTACACCCTGTGCGTGTTTCCCATTAGGAAAGTTATGCGTAAGTTGTTTGTTAGCTCTTGGTAACAGCTTTCTCCTGGGTTCATGCATTCCAGAGCAATAAATTTTTAGTTATATGGCCATTTGACTGCAAAAAGGAGTCAAGAACGATTTTTCTGTCATATGATGAAGCCTTCTCATGGTATTTGTCTCTAAGAGGAGAAACCTTCTGTCGCATGCATTCAATGTATACCCACATGGGTATATCTGGACAAGAATTCAACCAGATGTCTTACTAAATTTATGTGAATGCAATTATATCTTATTAAAAATGACCATCTCAACCTAGAGCAGTTTTTTTCAAACTCTTATGGCCCATAGTTCCCTTTCGAAATATATAGAAATTAATCTGAATATTGGATCATTTCAGGTTAATTGATATGAAGTACCGGTAAGTCAAAGACATACATAAGCCCACATCTTCCTCTTCCAAGTTACATTTTTTGGGGCTCCCGAAGTATGCGAACCAAGATGGCGGACATCAGAATGTAATATGTGTACTAGGTTAGGGTTAGACCATAATTTTACGTATAAATACTACGGGAGGCTCTTGGCTAGTCTTCGAACTGATAATAGGACTAAAATAAGGAAAATTGGAAAAAAATTATCGCCTAACCCTAACCTGTTACCCATGTTACGTTCCGATGTCCGCCATCTTGGTTCGCATACTTCGGGAGCACCCATTTTTTATTGTAACCAGGATATCCACTGCAGTCAATTTTTATAAATTACGGAAATCATTGTGCATTAATTATGTGCCTTACCTGCAGATCCATCAGATAATGTGTCGAGATTTACAATTTCAATTTGTCTTCCGGCTTCAGCAGATTGTTCCATCACATTTGAGTTGACGGGACTGCAACCAATTATCTGTAACAGAGAGAAAAACTGAAACAGGTCCTTACCTAGACGGTACCCCCGTATTATGTGTACCAGGGCAAATACCCTCATATCAATGGCGCATGGCGCGGCGGTGTGGCTCAACGGGCTAAGCGTTAGGAATACGCTCGCCACCGCACCTCTAATTACTCTGCGTGGGTTCGCAGGTTCGAATCTCATGCAGGGATGGTTATGTGCGAGAGGATTGCTGGACTCCTCACCGTCGTTGGGTGGTTCACGTAACCGCTGGTCGGTTACGGCTTCCTCCACCACCAAGTCCATGCTTCCGAAAAACGAACAATATAACTAATCCCATACCCGACTTGGAACGGTAACCGGACAAGAGGCCGTGGTTCGCCATATGGATAAGCTGTCCTATCGGCTTTCCTCTTCCCCGGGATAAATATGTACATCCTATCTTATCCTATATTATTTCATTGAGCCATAAGCTTATTTTATGTCATGTCATAAGTGAGGTATAGTCCATGAGTCGTTAGTATTGGCAAACTGTTTTTACCCTTTCCTAACATTCCCATTCCTTAGTTTAGTAATTTCACCATTTCACCCGGGTATGTTCTTTACATAATATAACATATTGGTACGTACACTTCTGAAGCGCCACCTAGACTGCTAGTGCAGAGCCTTGTTCAGAGCAAATGGTGGACAAACACATCAAATAAAAAGTGATTTTTTACTCAGACAGACATGCAAGCAATGCATCCTGTAGGGCAAGGTGTGCAACCTTTAATACTGGGGGACCCGATAAATATAACTGGGTGAAACCGCAGACCGCACCTTAACATAGGCTATCTAGTATTTGCTGGCACAAAAATTTTGGCAATTGATTTTATGACATGCAGTGTTTGCACAAGCTAGGTATTGTTAAGTCATAGGCATAGATAATAAATTGGACTCAGGTATATGCTTTGCAACGCAAAAGGATTGGAAATACTCACACGTACCAAGTTAAAGTGAAAACTCATTTCTTGGTAGTACATCATTCAAAATTGGCACTTCTCCGAAGGCCACAAAATTTTACTTGAGGGCCACATATGGCCCGCAGGTTGTTGTAAGGCACTGAGTTGGTATTAGAGCATTTTCCAGTTAATTTTAAATTCAGAATATTCTAAATTAGGTACTCCCGAAGTATGTAAACCAAGATGGCGGACATCAGAACGTAGTATGTGTAACAGGTTAGGGTCAGGCCATAATTTTATTCCAGTTTTCTTATTTTAGTTCTATTAGTTTGGGGTCTAGCTAAGTGACTCCCGTTGTATTTGTTCCTAAAATTATGGCGTAACCCTAACCAAGTACACATACTACGTTCCTGTGTCCGCCATCTTGGTCCACATACTTCGGGAGTACCCAAAATTATCCAGTCACTGCGAAGAGGCTGGATTGGTTTACCTTGATGCTCGGCTTTATTTGCTTCAAATAAGATGAGATTCCACTTATCATTCCTCCTCCTCCAACAGTTACAAAAACAGCATCAACATCTTTGAGATCTTGTAGAATTTCGAGCCTGCAAAGTTGCAAGATTGTATTTTTTTTATATGATTCCAAAGAGAAGATGACTTAATCATATGGTGAAAAACATCCTTTTTATTGAGTTATTTTGTGTACGGAAACAAATAACCGATTATTAGTTTCAGATGTCTGCACTTGAAATATTGCAAACTGAGCTATGTGCCTTACGAGCTCACTGTTAAATATAAGCATGGGGTTCACAAGATCAAATCTTACCAAGTGATGATCGAAAATAAATGAGAGAAATAGTCTTTTCATGTTTTCTTCTATCTTAGAATACTGGTAATTTGAAATCGATTGATCTATTACCTGCAGATTTTTTCACAACAGAACTATAATTTAGCAAAACGATCCATGGGTATACTTCTGTCAAAAAATAAAAATGAAGACAAACCCAATGGTTCCTTGTCCAGCAATTATATCCGGATCATTGTATGGTGAGACATAGATGCCACCTTCTTCCTGAACAGAATAGAATGTTCAATTTTCCAGTCTAGCATATAGGATAGGATTTACATATTTATCCGGGGGAAAAGGGAAGCCTATAAAACAGCCTAATTATATATAGTGAACCATGGCCTCTCATCCATGGTCCATATTTTCAGATGCATGGACTTGATGGTGGAGAAAGCCTTAACTGACCAGCGGTCACATGGACCACCCTGCGGCAGCGAGGAATCCAGCAATCAAGGAGTTTGAATTTGAAATGCAAGGAATCTGAGATTTGATTGGTTTATTAGTTTCAAAAATTAAATGAAAGCTTGTATGGGTATGCTGTTAGACTTGAATGATAATTTTGTAAATGAAACTATTCAAATTATTACTGAAATTAAGAATTTAGATGTTAAATTTTACTAATTTTAAATTCTATTTGGACAACCATTTGAAAAAAAACTTTAAAAATTTGACCTTTGCAGCTCT
The DNA here is from genome assembly GCF_013122585.1 of Styela clava. NCBI lineage: Eukaryota > Metazoa > Chordata > Ascidiacea > Stolidobranchia > Styelidae > Styela > Styela clava. The sequence continues at coordinate 352,426 of NW_024102640.1, forward strand.
CATGGCTTCCCTTTCTGTGACCATGCAATCATCACCAAACTTCCGAACATCGGCCTTGTGTAGAACAAGATTTTCAAACTTTGATTTTGCAACATTGTTTGGAACGTAGATGGTTCCTTTCTTACCTGACGCCTGGAGAGCCATTGTCTGGAAATGCAAAATAAAATGGAAATCGATATTAAAAAGGGTGGAAATGAAAAATGGATACCGATAAGTTTTGAAGTTTGAAGGTCAAGGTGAAATGGGCATTGAGCGCAATGGCTTAGCACTTTAGGCAGGGGTCGGCAACCTTTTGTCACTCGCGGGCCAAAATTATGGGTTGCAAGTCTTAGCGGGTCGTCGAACGGATGGGTGATGAATCAAATTTGTTCACGCAGATAAGAAATTAAATTTTAAGGTTGATACGTATTCAACATCACTTGAAGAAACATTTTCTAAATGGGACAGTGGATGAAACCAAAATTAATTAAAACATTTTCTAATCCGAGTTCTCAGCTTGTTCTTTCAAAAGTTCATTTCCGAAAATAATTGTTCGCATATATATGTACTCCAAAACATCGATGTGAATTTTTTCGCATGGTTTGTCAAATTTGGATAGAGTTTTCCATGAAAAAGATTCTTTTTATAATAAAAATCAAGCAGTGATACATATCTTGGATAGAACATAGATTAATTTTGTCATTGCATTGCATCTCAAAAAAATCCATTTGAATATTTTCTGTGTCAATGGACCCTTTGCACTTAGCATCAGCTTGGCTCTGCGTTTTGTTGCCATTTGTTTCATTATAACTAAATTATAGGCTCATTAACCTAATCCTAACGGTTTGACGCATGCGCAACGTTTCAGACGTTTTGCAATGCTGTGTGTATACCATGAGGTCTGGAATGTTTGTTATGGTCTTGCTTGAAAGGAAATCTTATTCCCCACACAACGATATGAGAATGAACCTTACATGACATTTAGAAGTGATAAAATTTCGCTTACATATCACGCGTGTACTTCCCGCTGCGATATAAAAACGTCGCACAACAAGAAAATGATTCCATAAACCTTGGCGTTGCGCGCTAACCAATAACAAAAGCTAGTATGATAAGGTCTTATTTTGAAGGTCATTTTATATGCTACATAACATAGGAGAGTGGACATCTCACAACGTCAGGAAGTTATAAAAATATCGAGTCGTTTGATCGCAGCTGCCTCACCGAAAAAAAGTTAGGCGTTTTATCTCGCAAATTCTCCTTGTCTGACGATTATAAGCTTTTATGATTCATAATAAATGTTTTATTATGACTCACAAAAGCTTTCAACGCGATAAAGCACAAACAAACAACCGATCGATCTATCAAGCTTAGCCTGGCCTGATTCGATGTGGTGACTTCTCAAACGGAAAATTTCCAAAACGATTGAACGACACGCGCTAACGAATAGCGTTTAGTATCATATGAAAGAGAAAACCGATGTGCAGTCAACTGTATAGTTACATTTCAGCTTTACAATAGCTGTAGACGTCCAACAGCTGATAGAATGAGAGAGTGTAAATATTTTTGTTATTTTTTGACGTTACGAGAGACCTCTTGAAAGAGGTGTTTTAGTTTACGGTCCTCCAGTGACATCTAGCGTATAGTACTCTAAAATACCTTTCCAATGGTATATAATTATTGTATATTGGGTAAATTTTGGGGGTCGTATGACATTAATAAAAATGTATTCAAAATTGGGCTCGATTGGGCGTCTGAATCAGGTTAACGAGTACTTGTGAATTATATACTTGTTAGGTTATAAGCTAATTTAATCTTCACAGGTCTTAAAATAAATTTTGTTACGTAAAGAATATAGGTAATCATCAAAGCAGCCGTTTTGTTACTATAATTCAGTGAAGCGTCGTCGGCCGGATTATATTACCGAAGGTTGCTGACCCCTGACTTAGAGCATTAGTCGTAACTGTATTGGCATCGTAAGTTGCACTGTCTGAAATCTCATGTCATTACATTGGACAGAAAATGCTGGAGCAGAACGATTCCAAACCTTCCAAAAATAGTCGCTTGTATTAGGTCGTGTTTGCAGCGAAAAGAATGAATTATTGTCGTATAAAATTGAGATCCCACACCCCTAAGCAGTGGTGGGATTCAGCCGGTTCGCACCGGTTCTATAGAACCGCCTCACAGAACTTTTTGAGATCAGCGAACCAGTTAGCATTACCGGTCACTGTCAATGATTTTTTGTAACAGAACTGGCCGAAAAAACATGACTTTTGTGATAAAACCAGCTGACAAAAAATTTGAATCCCACCACTGCCCCTGAGTATAAGTTTATTTTACCTGGAGGAGTTAAAATACCATAAATTCCAAAGCTTAAGATATGGGGTTTTAAATCGTATCATTACTAAAACACACCATTGCCATTCCATGGTTGCCAGATGAAGCAGTGAAAAATTTCTTTCCTTCTGTTTGTTTGCTGTCATATTCCGAAAATTTCAAGACTTTATTGAAGGCTCCTCTTGCTTTAAATGCACCTGTGATTTGCTCAGATTCTGCAAAGAAGATGATGAGATTCAGGCAATTATATTCCTTGTACATTAATATCTTAAATAAATAAATTGAATAAAAAACAGACATAGAATATTTTTATTTCATGTAATTCAAGAATTTTGCTGCATATTGTTGTAGCTGGGTATTTTCAAGGAAGGGGATAGGATAGGATTTACATATTTATCCTGGGGGAGAGGAAAGCCGATAAGACGACTTAAACGTATGGCGAACCACGGCCTCTTGTCCGGTTACCAGTCCAGGTCGGGTATGAGATTAGTTAGCCAGCTATTTGGTTTCAGAAGCATGAACTTGATGGTGGAGGAAGCCATAACCGACCAGCGGTTACGTGAACCACCCTACGACAGCGAGGAGTCCAACTATCCTCTCGAACATGATCGTCCCCGCATGGGATTCGAACCTGCGAAACCACGAAGTGTAATCAGAGATGCGGTGACGAGCGTATCCCTAATGCTTAGCACGATGCGCCACACCGCCAAGCCAAGGGGGATTTTTTTTGGGGGGGGGGAGGTTTCAAGAGTCTTGAGGGTATAAAAAACACTTCATGCAAAAAAAATTGCTTTGTATACTTTTTTCACATTTCAAAAAGAGGGGGAGGGGGGTTGGGCCTGCATCCCCTGTTGCTGCATCCTTGCGTTATACGCATGAGGATCCACGAGCACAAAAACATTGAGGGTAAATAGGTAATTAGTCTCTTGTAACCCCCAACTGATAAATTTTTGTTCGCAATTGACGGGGGGGCCGAAAATCATCATCATGTTAGTGATACAATTAAAGTTCAGTGTTTCACCATTTCATATTGAATGAGTGTTGAATTTCATAAACAAAAATTTGTGAGTTTTAAGGAAATCTGAGTTAAGTATGTTGAAGTGGAAAAAATGTCTGGTACAAGCAATCAAATGACTGAACATGATACCAGTGGTTACACAATCCATCCTACAGTAACAAGCAATTATCGGGTCTAGTATAGTTTAGTACCACAAATAGCCTACCTCCTGTGGGCGTAGCATAACGAATTTTGCATATGTTATTCCTAACCCCAACCTGACTATGCCATCCAAAAATTACGTCACTATGACGTCACCATCACGCCTGGCCACTATCGCATGTAGAGCTTTTGGGCTGTTTGTGATTTTATCGGCCCAGGCCTATAAGAATATTTTTCAGCAATAGCTTACACTAAATTAGACCCAAACCACCTTTTGACCTTCCTGGGAGGCGACCAGCAGTCATATAAACCTGATAATCTCAGAAGAATGGAAGGAGTAAAATCAATTTGGCGGCCAGGGAACCCATCCGGATGAAAGTTTGTTTGTAAACAACACGTCACTCATCGCAGACACACCCACGGAATTCAGACACGCCCATATTTCAAATAAAGCAAAATGCTGCAACACAGGCACCGGCACATACCAAGTTTTAAATAAACCTTTGCGCAGGTCCTTTCCGATAGATATGCAGAATATTCTAAAGGTGTCCGTCTGATATAACTCTTTATTCGATGATGAGCTTTCTCCACTTCATTGCATAAGTCTTGATTGCTTATTTTATCTGTCATTTTTATCGAGATTTCAAGGCTGCAATGCGTGTACTTTCTGCACAGAAATTCATTTCAACATGGAGGTGCTTCCCCATATTGAAAATACCACGCTGCGGTGGTGTTGAGCTTAGAACTTTGGATAGATGAAGTGTTTTTTTCTGTTTGGTGAAAAAATAAATTACTGATTACTTGTCTCCCAAAGTTAAGCATAAATCACATTCAACGATGGCAAAGAAATCACCCGCAACGAAACGTCAAATAAATAATAAAAAAGTACCAGAAATTGTTACTTCGAATCTGGCATGATGTTACTGTCTGTATAAGTTTATTATGAATTTAACATTAAGTATGCGTCGTTTCATGCTCGCTATAATATATGATGTCAATTTAAATAATTTTTGCCCACGAACGGTAAAAATGTCTATAATTTATGTGGTATGCAATTTTCCAATGCTAAATATTCATTGCTCTCTATAAGTGAGACTGTAATAGTAAACACACAGGAAGCAGCCACAGAAAACATGAACTTTTTTGGTGTACGACCGACTACTTTAATAATTACCTACGGTATTACATATCACTTAACAAAATCGTCGAGAGGTTCTAATCAAAGCACATTAATACAGCTCCAAGAAAAAATGTTTTCTAACCATTCCATGAGCACAAATTTTATTTTCACTCAAATATGTGACCGGAATTGATAACAGTTACCCCACACTGAAATGTCTAAAACCAACCTTGCAGGGAATTTTGAAGGGTTCAATATCAGAATTTCCTGTTCGGCAAGGTGATCAGGCAATCGATAAAGTAGCTGACTTTTTTATCAGGCAACGATTTTTCTGTGGTATGAAAAAGGATGGCCCGGACTGTCCCGCTCAATACTTGTGACTTTTCGTATTGCAGGATCAGTGGCGTAGCCAGGGGGGCGGGTCGAAACCCCCTCTTTTGAAATGTAAAAAAAATAAAATCATTTTTCTGTATCATAGATAGCAGTTTTCCGTAGCTAGAAATGCTTTTTAGACCCCAAGACTAATAAGAACACGCGTATTCCAGCCTTCGATCAGACCCGCTAACAGTTTCGATCTAACTTGGCAAAAAATAATTTCAGAACCCCCCCCTCCTTGAAAATTTCTGTCTACGCCCGTGCATAGGTTCCTACGCCCCAGCATACAATTTAATTTCTCTAAATTCATAATTCGATATTTATTTCAACTAAAAGTGCAACATATGAGAAAATATTCTAAATGAAAAAAGATATCACTTTTTATCTCGATTCATTAGAATAGCAACTCCTGCTTTGGAAGAGTTTTTTCTCCCAAGTTCATTACTTATAAAGGAGCCAACATCAACTAATTTATCCAAATCAATCCCAGTGTCCATGCCAGACCCATGCAACATATAAACGACATCCTCGCTGGCAACATTGCCAGATGCTCCTTTCGCATAAGGGCAACCTCCTAAGCCAGCTACAGAAGAGTCTACAATTCCTATATCTTGGTCTAAAGCCGCCACAATGTTACCAAGTGCCTGTCCATATGTATCATGGCAATGCACAGCAATTTTTTCAGAAGGTATTTCAGATAGAACATGTTTTAGAAGCTCTTTCATTTTTATTGCTGTACCAACGCCGATTGTATCACCAAGAGATATTTCATAGCATCCCATTTCGATCATTTTTAGGGCCACTTTTACCACCTCCCCAGTGGGTACTTTTCCTTGGTAAGGGCAGCCTAATACACAAGACACATATCCTCTCACTGGCACATTTTGATTTTTCGCTGCTTCCAATACAGATTTGAATCTTCCCAGACTTTCTTCGATAGAGCAGTTGATATTCTTTAGACTGAACGCTTCCGACGCTGCACCAAAAATTGCGACCTCTTTAGCTCCCGCGGATATTGCTGATTGAAACCCCTTCAAATTAGGGGTCAGAACTGGGTAATTCACTCCATTCTTTTTCGTGATACCCCTCATGACTTCATTGTGGTCAGCCATTTGTGGGACCCATTTTGGCGACACAAAACTTGTTGCTTCGACAACCGAAAGTCCTGTTTCTGAGAGCTCGTTAATAAGCTTTATTTTCGTCTCTGTAGGAACAATATTTGGTTCATTTTGAAGACCATCTCGTGGTCCAACTTCCACTATTTTCACAAAGTCTGATATCAGTCTTGTGTTCAGTTTTAATTTGTTTTGTTTCAAAAATGTCAATGACGACAGGCACATCCTATTTGATAACATCTTATCTCAGTTTCTTTACTTCTGGTAAAATTTGATAAAATTAAAAGAATATGGTTTGTATCATTTACCATCAGTATTTGAGATAGCAAGGGTAACTTAAACAAACATAAAAAACACGCTATCACTCAGATATTTTATATTCTAGCAAATAAAGAAACAATATTTAAAATACACACAAAAATGAAATCCTGGTTGAAGCACTTGTAAATGTACACAAAAGAAATTGGAGGTAACGCAGCGGCATGGATATTTCCTCAAATTTGGACTTAATATAGAAGTCCTAAAAGATTGAACTTGGAACAACTTAATAAAAGACAATCAAAATGCAAATCATTGTGATAGTATTGTTACATTGCTCATTTTATTCTGATATACAGGGTGTCCATAAAGTCCATTCACAATTTTAATTTTGTTATGAAGTCAATTCTCAATATAGCCCAACCAGATTTGTTATGTAAGGGCCAAAACAATATATGGTATCGGTAAATTCTTTTTGCAATTTGAGAATTTTTTATGAACATCCTGTATTTGTACACATGGAAGACTAGGAATTTCAGAAGTAAGCAGAAAGCAACACATGCAAAAAGGTTGACATGAGTATTTAATAAAAGTGCAAAATCACAAAAAAATGCAATGTCAAAAACCACTATCCAAATCATTTCACGAGTAGTAACAAAAAAGTGAAATCCACTAAAGGTAATGTTCCAGGCTACTACGAATTTGGAAGGCAATTACTGTAGAGCAGTGTTTCCCAACCTTTTTATGGCTTTCAGCACTCATGGTTCATCATTCCAGTGGTATTTATAGTGTTAACTTGGTTGGTAGATTCTAGGTCCCATACGTGTTATGAGGAGCAGGTCCCACCTAAGACTTGGTGACAAACTTACTCTCTGGTCCACTTATCTCATAAACTGGGCTTATGTCCCTTTATAGCAGTGATTTCCAAAGTTGATTGACAGGAGGCCAAAATCAGAAGCGGAAGGATATTCGTGGGCCAGGTGAGCGCCCGCAAGGGGCGGTATCTGAAGCACAAAAAGAAAAAAACATAGTGTAGTGAACTATTTTACTTACATTCGGTGGGCCATGTCAGATCGTAGGCTGGCAGGCAGAGGTTTGGTAACCACTGCTTTTTAGCAACTACCAAAATAATAAAACAGCTTAACAAAAACAAGGCAATGAAAAATGACTTAAATATAGTGAACCGTGTAGCAAAAAAAAAAGAGTTTGAAATAAAAAAAAAACATGTCACGAGCAACCAGTGCTCCGTTTATTGAAATACAGGATGGATGAAGCATTGATCTAGAACAGGTGTTCTCCAACTTTTTATGTTATGGAGTTTGTGAAGAAATTGACTATTACTTAAGGAGCCCACAACAAAGTTATAAAAATTATATACTGGTACATAAAAATTATTTTCCAGAAAGCAACACCAAGCAACTTCTTAACTTCATGTTACATTTTTTCTATTTGCTCCAAGCAACCGGTAAGTAATTCGCCCATACTCCAAGGCAAAGGGGCGAGAAATGAAAAAATCTAGGTCCTAGACCAGGGATTCCCAAACCAGGGGTCGCGACCCCAAAGTGGGTCGGAGTGATAAGTAGGCAAGGTCGCAAACAGGTCATGGGGTCGCTTAGGTATGGTAGAGACTGGATGTACAGATCGACTAAGATTTGACAAACCATGTTAAATTTAGCAGTTTGTACCATGGCTTACAGTAAAACAGGCCCATAGGCATCGCTCTATGCTTATGCTATAGAAAATGTAAGGTGCTTATTGTGACCTCACTGTTTGGTTTTACCTTATTTTTTTACTTAATAGTGGTACCATCACATGACCAAACTCAAAAGTCCAGGGAAAGAAGTTTATATATATTGACCTGGGGTCGCACTGGACACTTGAAAGTTGTTTTTGGGGCCGTCCTGACAAAAGCTAGGGAACCCCTGTCCTAGATGATGATAAAAGAACAAAATTAGGTCACCCACACAAAAAAATGAATGTTTCACACAAAAAGAAAGAATACTGTATAAAAAAATCTATATGTACAAAAAATACACTTGAAAAAAATTTAAGTATTGAAGTGCTAAGATCACAAGCCTATTCAGAGTTTTGATAAAGAGAGGGGCAAAAGAAATGAAAGTGACATCATAATACACTCTTTTGGATGAAAGGTGCAGTTAGGCTATCATAAAGACAGCAGGTTGGGAATAGATATATGGCCCCAATCCCCATTAAAAAGGAAATAAGCATAGGAAAAGCGTATAGGCTCCATATTTGATACCAAGAAGCCAGGTTCTCTAAACCCAACCACAACAACGAAGTGCTCAGCAAACAGGGTAGGAAGACTTTCTGGAAACGAATCCCTAAAAAATGCCCATCTCGAATATGATGGTTGGCACATCAGATTCGTGTTCGAGCTGCATGGTCAAGCAATGCAATGGTAGGCACATTGGACCAGTCAAAGATCGAAGATACCAGGTTAAAACCCCCTGTCCACCGCATCACGCCGACATTGTCAAATCTGTCTTTTCAAAATCATAGCATACCCTTACGTATCAGTAACCTGCTTGTCCAGGGCTTTGTTTAGAGCAGGGGTAGGCAACCTTTGATACAGAAGGGCCAGATACAAATAACTGGGGAAACTGTGAGTCGCATCTTTATTTAACATAGGCTTTCTAGTATTTGCAGGCCCAAAAATTTTGGTTATCAATCTTATGACATGCGTTGCTCGCATTGCACAAGCTCAGGTATAGGATTTGGGTCCAGGCTTTGCAACGCAAATCGATAGAAATAACTTGCGCGTACCATTTTAAACTTAATTAAAAAACTTGTTCCGCGGGCCGAACACCATTGGCACTTCTCAGCGGGCCATATAATTTCTCCTTGTGGGCCGCGGGCCACACACCACTGGTTTAGAGAAAAGGTTCCAACCCTCTTATATGATTTTACAAGAAAGTGTTTAAATTAAAATCACATCTTAGTAGTCTTCAGCCCAACCATTCTCTCCAATAAATTTCTCGATCACTTCGTGTATAGCCAGATTAGGAATCAATTCGCTAGCAGTTAGTTTTTGTCTGGTAACGGGATCAAAATGTCCGACCCTTTGCAGATGTTCTTCAAGATCTTTACGATCGTAAGTTATTCCACTCGGCGTTATAACAGGGTCCTTCATAATTTCGAAACTGATTTTTCCGCATAGGAAATCTGGAACTTCACGTGTTTTCCTACGATCATCTACTTGTGCAAATAAGTTATTTAGTTCAGTTCGACGTTCCTCGAATTTTTTTTCTACATTTTTTCGGTCTGTATCGCTTGTGGAGTCGTTTTCGTCCAATTTGGTTATCTCACGTTTTTCGTCTTCAACCATTAAATTAGTGAGATAAGTTTGTAGTTCAATTTCCTGTGAAATACGTTCCTTTTCTAATTTATCCCAGCGTTTTTTCTTCGCGTTACGTAGCATCGCTGCAATATCATCACCAAAATTTAATTTTTGTTGTTTCGCGAGTGTATGTGCTTTTTGTAACTCTGAGATAGATTCATCAAAATCTTCAAGCTCTGCAGTAGCATGACCAAGAAAGAAGTGACCCTTGACAGATTGGGGGTCATAATCAAGGGCAGTTTTGCAGTCGTCAACGACGGCTTCCCATTTTTGTAGCTTTATGTTGCACAGAGCCCGATTTGTGAAGAAAACAGCATTATTAGAAGTCTTATTTATCGCCTTCGTGTAGCATTTTATCGCTTCTTCATATTTCTTTTGTGCAAACATACGATTACCTTCTAACTTATACTGCATGGCAGTCATTTTGATTATATTTCTAAATTAAAAAGACAAGATCACATTAATAAAACAACATAAATAATATATAACTTTACATTAAAATTAATAATATTCATTTTACAATTTCAATATTGCAGTGTTGAAACAAGCATAGATAAAAAGCACAAACAAAAATATAATATTCGCTTCTTAAAAATCATAAATACCCAATAAGCACGGACTTCATTACCAAAACAACCGGTGACAAAAAAAAAGAAAATATGTTTTGATGCAGCTAATTAAGCCAGTTAGAGACGAGGGGTGTGCAAGCGGCGGCCCTAAATGAAAAATTGTGCGGCCCACGAAACGAGTGTTTAATTCAGCTCAATCTGGTACGTGCAAGTAAGCCTACACCCTAGTCCAATTTATTATATATGCGCATGGGGTTACAATGCCTTAACAGCTAGCCTAAGCGGACAGCACATGTCACAAAATCAATAACCAAAATTTATGCGTATGCAACTACTAGAAAGCCTATGTTAAATTAATGTGCTGTTTCATCCAGTTATTTGTATGTGCCCCCCATGTACTAAAGGTTTCACACCCCTAAGTTAGACTATAGCATATAGTTAAGAAGCCATTTATTCATTAATACTGGCAATATTTGGACTATTTCTCATTTGCTATCAACATTATGCAAAAATAATAATGGTTGAGGAAATGAGAAGAACATACCTCTCTCAAATATAAAAAAGATTAATTTTTAAGCGGAGTTACGGACTAGAAATGATAAATTTTGCAAGAGTAAGACCATGACACTAATATGAATTGTTTAGCTAAATTAAAATGTTTTTTTCAGTAACTTAGGAACCAGTCAATTTCAAATTTTCGACATTAAGAGATGCAAGCCGGTAGAGCATTACTTTTATATAACTGGTTTGTTACTGCTGAGAGAATTCACTTTTGAGCTAATAATAAATTTAACATTGAGCACAAATAAAAAGAGAAAGTCGAAAGATAATAGTATACCACTATTTTAAAAGATGAACAAGCACCTATCATGTCCCCTAAATGCTGTGATCATCACCAAAACCATACAGAATATTTAAGCAATAAAATGAACAGCATGCATGCAGATTGTCAATAAAATAAACAAATTATAAAAACAGACCATTTCTCTGTAACAATACATAATAATAAGCAATGTGATATTGTCTGATGTGGAAAATGACCCAGGGCGCCCCCCTTTTTGAAATGTAAAAAAGTACCCAAATAACTAAACGCAATGACATGGATAATAACAGAAGGATTTATAAAAAAAATATTGATTCCTGTGATGAAAGATATCTGTTAACACTAATAGGGAAATATTGATTCCTGTGATGGGTAGAAAAGGAAATTGACAGCATGTTTGAATTGTGTTTACAAAGCGCTTGGGTTTTGGGGCAAAGATCCTTATAAAAGCATCCCTTAGTTCTACGGACATTCATGGCTCATATATAACAAATAATAAAATCGGAATTGGTCAAAAATACACTCCACCATCCATCAATACTCTGTGAGAATAATACATCAGCAACAAAAAGTAGAATACTTATTGACAAAAATAATAATAAAAGGAAGTATGAAAAGCTACAATGAACACTTTTTAAAATCGGATTTCAAAAAGACATTTTGGATGTCAAATTCAGCAAAAATAGGATTTATTAATGTTAAATCTATTAAGAAGATTCGGTTAGGAGATCAACTAATGAAGTTTGAAATACGGTAAACAATACAGTATTTTTGGTAATTTTGGCATCAACTTATTTTAGGTACTGGCTTGAACTGTGCAAATTGTACCAAGGAATTTGGACATCTCAAGTCCATGCAGCTGAACCAATTAACTCAGGGGCGGGCAATTACTTTTCTGAGTGGGCCTGTTATAGGTAACAGCCAAGTTCATGCATCTGAAACAAAAGACTGTTAATGTTACCATAACTTGTAAGAGACCTTTGCTTGTCATATGATCAACTAAAGCACTTTATTAGCTGTTAAAATTCTTATCCTAATTATAAGAATATTAAGCCGTAGGTTAGTAGCCTGAGATGTATTAGGACTACCATTTTACTTGAGAATATAAGAATTGGCTGCAATGCTGACAAATCAAAAAATCACAAATTTGGGCATTTCATATCTGCGCACAAGTTTCAGAGATGCAAATTCACAACAATATGAATGAATTACAATATAGAACAAATTATTGCAGTACCGTACAGTTCAATGGGGATTCTTTTGGAACTATGCTGACAGAAATAGGATCTCAAAATTTAAAATACACATATAATTAGAGCATAGTATAATGACAAATTTACAGATAAATATTGCAAAATAAACAAGGAGAAATATTCAACCTTACACCCCAAATTGGCCCCAAAAGTTGGCTGTGATTTGTGGTTACGATAATACAAACAGAATAGGTAGTTTAATTATAATGATATTATGAAAAAACTTTGAAATAAAACTTCGCCTGGCTACGGTCCAGGCCTAAAAAACTGAAGGTTGATGAACAAGTTATTTAGAATACTAGAAACAGGTCTGCAGAGTCTCAGTGCTTTTTATTGGTAATAAAATTAATTCAGCAGTTCCATTTTTGAACACTGTGTGGACTCCTAGCTTTAAACTTCTAATGGCAGTGTATAAAGTCTAAATTTCTGATAGGAACCTAATAGGGTGAGATCTTGTTGGGCATAAATTTTCCCAGAACTAAATTTGTGAATAGGATACATGAATACCAACATTTTTAGATATGAAAAAACATTTTTGAAATTACAATTATAGAACATTCAACCAATCAGCCTCCTTTTGATAATGAAAAGCAAAAATATTTTTCATCAAAGACAAATGGGCAGCACATGTAGGCTTATCACTAATCTGTTGTATCAGGTCTAATAGTTCATGGATTCTGTCAATTTCTTGAGTGTACGTCCGATTTTCAAGAGGCATTTTCCGTAGACTATCAATGGCTATTTGAGCTTTGGTAAGAGTATCCTCTCCTTCGGGCCGTAGTCGTGCTGTTATCTGTTGAATATGAACTGAGATGCAACGAATAGAGACTCGAAATCCAATTGATAATGAAGTAGCACGTCCGATTCCAAAAGTTCCGAGTATGCCTGTCTTAACACGGTCAGTACTCCAGTGCTCTAACATGGGAAGAAGTGAATGAAAACTCTCGGAAACTGAGCTAAGATTAACTTCAGATTCTGGGGAGAGTTTAGCGTCCTGTTCCAACGTATCACAAACTTTCAATGCATATCCAATTAAAAGTAACAATTTGGCTTCATTATCGCTTTTCGGAATCAAAGACGAGATCCATTGTACAATAGAGAAAAAAGCACTATACATTGGGCCATTAGAGTCATTTCCGTTGCCGCAACGTTTCGCTTCATCGACTATATTTTGCGATAATGCAAGTATGGTATTAATGCACCCATTTGATAGACATGCTTCTATAAGCTCACTCTGGGAGACTTTACAAACTTGACTTAGGGTGTGGCAAAGATTCTGCCACAAGTTCAAAACTTTTGGGAGCCTATCGTCGGATGTGGTTTTATCCACTTCGTCGTTCACTTCTGGGTGATACTTAGAAATCAATTTCAAACATGAATCAAGCCCGTATTCAGCCACTACAGCTAAATGCAGAGGACTTGAAATTGTGTTTGCTGCCGAAGATAGAATGCTTGTCAAAACCAAGTCGACAGTTTGTAGAGATTGTGTGTCCATTGACAAATCAAGCGTCGATAAAACAACTTCATTAAGGAAACTTAAAATCTGTGATCTTGTGATTTCCTGTAACTTCGAAGTAAATGTATTCATGCTTCTCCAAATTTCGGAATAAAGAGAGGAAAGTCTAGTTTCGTCAATGTCAGAGTCAAATTGTACAACAAGCAAAATACTTCTCATTAGTTTCATAACTAAATTTGATGTCACAGCTTCTAGAGTTTGAATTTCACGCTTATCTTGTGTCTTGGCTGAGTTTCGAACTAGTGTCCCTACACACCGAATAAAGGATTGTCTTTTCATCCACGTAATATCAACAGTCTCTTTTGAATTGCAGTTTTCCATTACCTTTTTCCAGTTAAAATCTTTTTCCAAAACTGGCAAACCTGAAGCGATTTGTAGTAGTCTCAAAGCAGCATATCGTGGTGATTGTAATTTCTGGTCTTCACAGTCGAAAATTGTACAGAATGCGTGAAATTGGTCCGCAATTATATTGGCAATAAAATCAAACTGGTCATAGCCAATCAAATGCCAAGGAAAAACATCGATGGAAGTCAATAAATGTTGCAATTTGGGGTAAGAGTGTAATCTTGCTTCATCTGAGCTCAGAACATACAAGACATGTAACAAGTAGCATAATACTTCAGATGTGTGTTCTGACCACTGATGTGTAGAATTTTCAGGGCTCGAAATAAAACACATTTTCATGATAGCTGACCAGTCAATTTGTGGTACAACATGGCATAGGAAATGAAGAGAACAATCAATTCTAGTGTTACAAAGTTGGACCATTTTGTCTAAGTCTGTTAAATTTGGAATAAATTTATTCCAAGGTAAAGCGCTGAGCGTGGTTTGATAAGAACCGCATATGTAACTTGGTGATGTCTTCTCATGAGCTAAAAGAGAATTGGTAAGATAGAATTCCCATAATGAAGACACACTTTGAGACACATCCATTGCTTTTTCACTACAGATCGAATTGATAAGAGTCGCGAATACTGTTAGGATAGACGACACAGTTTCTTGGTCGTCAGGTTTCCAAGGCCATTGCATTTTTTCTTCCATTTTCAGCGGATCTAGCCATGCGGAAAAGAGCGGCAAAATTCGGTCCACTAAGCAGGCATGGTGGCTGAAATAGGTACTGCCGTTTATACCCTGTTTTGATTCGTTGTAATTGATTTCGAAATCGATTAATTTGTGGAATAATTTTGATAGCGGATGAACATAGGGTTTCCATGTAGAGTACAATCCTGATTTTGTTTTTTTTCTTTTCTCTGAAAAATACACAGCTACCTGTTTTATTGCTGTATCAACAATTTCATATGAAAGTCCACATTTTGATTCATTTTTGGCAGAATTTTGTACATTTGATTGCTGTGGATTGAATGCCGCATCGGTTAAAACTTCCCAAGCCATTGGATCCACATTGCCTTTATAACTGGCTTTCAAAAGTGAATTGATAGCCTCAAAGAAGACTTGGTCCTGTGAATGCTGAACTAAAATGCTTAAATGAGTCATAAATACTTCTTGAACTGCGGAGTTCGATAACTGCGTAGACTGGGACCTTGTGAGCGTAGTTTCTTCAGTAGAATCTTCAGGAGGCCACGAAAACGTAGTGTGCGACACCAGACCGTTTATTATGGCATCTAACAAAGTGACTTTCTCTGATTTCGGCGGCATATACGCGTCACACCAATTTTCCAAATCAAATTTTGTGATGAGTACAAAAAGAATGTCAGATGAGTTACCAGTTGATGCAGCATTTACTACACGTTTATACATGTCGACAAAAACTTTAGTATCAAATTCAGTGTGTGAACCGCCCTCATTTTTAACTCTAGAACATGATTTCGCTGGTGAAAAATGCGCTGAAAGTAATGCAGCTGTCTCCGGGCGTTTCAGCATCTGTTCTAAAAGGGTAACAGCTTGATCTGGTTGTCCATAGATGAAGACTTGCCCTAACATATCAATACAGGTTATTAGTAAATGCCTCGTCGGTGGGCACTTCCATCTTTCATCAGAATTCAGATCTGCAAGGTTATAGAAAAGCTTTGCTCCATTTTCAAAAAGCGCTTTGTCATTATCTGATGACTGTGCTTTTTTCAGTAATGCTTGAACTACCGTTATCAAGTGAACAGCAGAGTAGCTGAAATCTTGAGATGTGTCTGGATTTGTTAAAACGCTGATGATTTCTCGGTACGATGCTCGATTCTTTTTCAAATTTTCTGAGGCTATGTCGTTCATCGATTTCTCAAGAAAGCTCAGTGGAAATTGAGCTGGCCCTGCGCATCTGTGTGTTGGCGAGAATGCTGATTGACACTCTACTTTTACCAATTTACGCTGTTCTTCATTGGTGTAAAGATCAGGTAATAGTTCCAAATAGTTGCGATTAAAATTTTCGAGTTTCGTTTTTGAATCTGCGAATGTTTGCGCATGAGTGAGCACGCTTTTTACATCTTGCTCAATATCGCCAACTAGTGTTTCTGGTGTCGATGAAATCAACTGGTCAACAAGAATTGGAAAATCGATTGCACTTGCAAGTGAAGGGTCGAGGTTCAGAGGTGACTCGAACTGACGCAGGAGCTGCGTGATTCGCTGGCAACTGGTAGCATGAATTGCAAGACTTGATGAATGAGACGGAAAAGGTTTAAAATTATGCGTATGGAAGTCGTTCCACTTTTTATTAACTTGTTTTATTTCGTCTGAAATTTCAGAAAAGTTGATATATTGTGTCCAGATGGTTTCATTTTGAGTTCGTATTGTTGCTAAAAGGTCTGGTTCATAATGAGACGGCAACGAAGGAAGGTATAAATGGTCATCGTGTAATTTTTCTTCCTCCAACCAGACTCCGAATGTTCGATAAAGTTTTTGTAGTTTCATTTCAAATTCACCTTCAACTGTCTGTCCATTGCACATTGAATTAATTTTCGTGTCTAGCTTCTTAAAAATCAGATCTTCAGCTGATCCTTTGAAAAATTTAGGTCCCATACTTGCTCCTACATACGGGTCTGTATGGATGTATCGCAGAAAGAAATTTTGACAAATCGCGGACACTAGGGGGTGCTCTGGAAGGGTTAAAATTACTAACTGTGCCCAGCGATACAACGCAAGTTGATGTAAAGCGGGATGGTGTTGTAATTTCAACTGTGACGATGCTTTTTTAAGTGATGATTCAGCAGTATTTGATTTCATCATTGGCAGCATTGTTGTCCATAATTTACTATCATCTTCAAACCTTGACTCGGCACAAATAAGGTAGTAAAAAAGATAAGTAAAATGCGTTTGAATTTCACGAGCAAATGAAGGAGCACCAGATGAGTTTCCACCACTTACAGCATTGATTATTGAAGACAGAACAGAACGATTTTGGTGTTTTGGAGAAGTCGAGTTATTTTGATTATGTGTCATCAATTCATAATGACGTTCGTATAAAATCGAGCCGCATTCGAAACTACATTCAGGACTGTCATGAAACGCACATTTAAACAAAAAATCGAGCAAAATTTTAGAATTGCAATCCTCCCACCATCCCGGAGTAGCCAGCACCATTTTAATCCAATAGGTTAGCACCGTCGTTGCATCATTTATTGTCAAAAGATCACTGATCGATCCCATTAACAGTTCCAAAAACAGTGGCACGTCAGGTTTTTGTTCTACAAGCTTACTTGTGATGCTAGAGAGCACCCAAGCATCCGGTACAATACAACTTCGTAAAATACGCACAAAAGTGTTATTAATTGACAAGTCAATTCCACCTTGTATGAACATGGGGATAACGAAAGCCAGGCATTGTACTGCAGGGATCTTTTGGCCACTTTCGATTAAATTTTTCAGCAGCGTAAGTCCTTGTTGTAAAAAGACGTTTAAACTGTGCCCAACGCTCGTCATCATGATCGTAACGTAACTAGAATGCGGCAATTTTTCCATGTTCGAACGCGGAAGTAACGTTCCTTCATTTGCGTCCATTAATGGTGATGGTTTGTCTCGATTTTCTAAGCTTTCTGTGCAGTTCAGTTGCGCTCTGTGGAGTTTAAGTCGAAGAAGTATATTCCACACCCAAGTTTCAAACGCTTCTTCAACGGAGAGAGAAGAACGCATAGCAGACGCTACTTTTGAAACATGATCAATGCTTTTTAATAAGAGACCAGACTGCTTTCTCTCCATCTCATAAAAATGACAAACCTCGACGAGTAAAAGTGCGATTTCACAGTGCAAAGAGTGCGGTAAAAACAGACATCCATCCTCTCCAGTACCCCAGTTCATTCCTCTCAAAATGCATTGCACAAGACGTACTGGTACTGTTGTGATAGCGTGATCCAGAATCCAGTTTCTTAACAACTCAATATCTTGTTTTGTAGGAATCCATTGGTTAAATGGTAAATCGGAAACAGCGTAAAAAGCAGTGCTCGAAATTTTCTCTGAATTGGTATGAAGATACTGTAAAATTGTTGATATTATGAAAGGATGCATTGATGCAACTGTGCATAAGAGTTCTCGTCCCATTTTGCTGCAAATGTCTCTTGTCGATGAATAAACGAATGAGACCATGTAGACATCCATCGCAATGATATTAATCAAATGGTCTTCTGTAGCTGGTCGGGCGTGCGCTAAGTTGCAGAAAGTGGTCAAAAGATAGACAATTTCATTTTCCGGCATTTCCGATAGACGATCTTCGAACGCTAATTTTGTGTCAGTATCTTGAACAAAATCTAACCACTCTTGTCGAGTATATTTTGTCATTGCGAGTTGATCCACCTCAGCCCGAGAGCCAGCTGGAACGTTCATTAAAACATACAACGTTTCCGCAGCTCTTTGGGACACCGATTTAAACGGTAAATCTGCTAAAAACTGATACACACCAAGCCGTGCTACGCAAAGTAATCGTTCTACGCAGCGCTTTACGAATTCATCAAATTCAGTTTGAAGTCTTTCTATTGAATGAATCTGCGGCTTATCTTCTGTGCTTTCTTTAAAAAAATTCCATTCTTCAGCCACTAGGAGAACAATATTTCTCAGCGTTTGTGCGATACGACGCACCAACTGCTTGTATCTTGGAGCGCCAAGTGTTGCCAGACCCTCGCCCAAAACGTCGCACATAATATCACAGCATGCAATAGCTTCCAAGAACTTTTCACTCGTTATGGGCTCATTTTTATACAGATATGCGCCGTTTTCATTTTTGCAAAGACAAAAAATTTGCGATAATACTTTTTCGAAAGGAATTTGTCTATATAAAGACACCATATCGCTTTCTTTAGGTAGAATATGCCATTGGCTCCCAACACCCTTTAAATCCTCCCCGTTTTCATCTAGAAAAGTCCAATTATCTTCTGAAGAAGTTTGGTTCTGCAAAGACATTATTGACTTCGATCCAGACAAAAATTCTCCACGACCCTTCGGCGCACGTAAAATTAAAAACAACATATGTATTACATGGTCTAGAAACAGTTTTTGACTCCAGTAATCAGACTCAACAGCGGGGGACGAAATTTGAACAATATTTTCTGCCCAAGATTGTGACTTTGGTGGACAACGAATGATATGATTAGTAATAAATAGTTCTTCATTAACTAAATTTTGATAATCACCTTTAGTAATTTCAAACAGCAAACTAACAAGTTGGCAAATCCAGCCTTGAATAATTACGCCAAAAGAAGTGTCTACTTCCTCTTCTTTACGAAGAAAATAGAACAACGTATTTATGCACTGGCGTACAACGTCTATTGATTCTTCAGCGAGTTTCACAAGTATCGAGGATTTAATTGAATCAGTGTTTTCATTATAATTTTTAGTGTGATATCGGACATTTGTGGCAGCATTAAAAAGATATTGCTCACACTGGAGTCTCGTTAGAGTCCTGGTGTACATAGCAAGCATCGTGTCTTCCACCGCTAAATGCTGACAATCTAGAATAGCAACACCCAATTCTGACGCGACTGCTTCGTTGAATTTACATGTAGTATACGGATGGATTGTATGAACTTTACGTTTATCTTGGCAGTATCCTTCGGCTTTCAGTTGTCCTACTTCATTGTCGAAAACACGCTGACATAAGCCTTGAATGTTTATATTACGTTCCTTGCATTCATCTTGTAACTGGCAAACGACTTCAGTCGCTTTTTTCAGCGTTATTAATAATTGTTTCAAATCGGAATTATGGTCTTTTGAGTTTTCCAAAAATTGGTCCGTATAGATGTTGCTTCGTTCTAATAAACCGTTGCGATAAAACGAAGCTAACTGTTCCTGCGTGTACGGGACTAAGTCTTCCCACTGGATGTTTCCATCAGCATATGGGACTTGTTGTTGCGACTCATTTGAAAGTTCCCAATCCTCTTCTTGATAAGGTAAAACTACTTCATCTAGCGGGCTTTCTAGATCAAATGATTCTCCATCAAACTCTTCAGCGTCGTAAAATTCCATTTTTGCTTTCAAATAATTTCACAACTCTCGTTCAGTTGTGTAAGCTTAAGGAATTCACTCACATTGTCTATAATAAGTAGCTGATTATCCCTGTATATGAAAGCGTTTTCATACTACTAATTCGCAAACGGCAAGTCTAAAATTTCTATTGTACTTCTATTACTAATATTAACGAAATCTGTAAATTTAAAAATATTTGTTATTGTCTATATAAAAGCAACTTGGAGTAAATGGTAAAAATAAAATACGCGTGCATATCTGAACCTGGATAATGAGGGTTACAATACAAGTGCACGCAATTAAGAAATACAATGGACCAGCCAAAGAATACGATAAATCGGAATAGCTGATATCAATATACTATTAAATTTGCCCAATAGGTAGCGGCAGGTGATTGTAAACGAATCCTGTTTGCAATTTTTTTCTAAAAATAATTTTCTGATTTCAGCAGTAAACCTCATTAAATAAATAGTAGTCTATGCAGGTAATTGTCACACTGCTTCCTAAAATCGAAAAATTAACTACTTTACTACCTATTTTATTACCTTTATACTTGCTGACTTGATACCCCCTACTAAACATTTCAGCAACAGTAACGATAAAAGAAATGCTACATTCACAACAAAGTAAATATTCTAAATGATTCAAGATTTTTGCTGCACGCTAACACAAATATGTTTCTGCAACGTTTCATTTAACTTTTTCCTCAGACATACATATTGTGAATTCGTAATAATCCGCAGCAAGACTCCAACTCTTGAATCAATTACGATAGTTATCTGCACTCTTGCTATAGCATCCTTGTATTAGCAAAAGTATAGAAGAAGGATAAGTAATTTGCTCAACAGAAATCCAGTCAAGAGCACTAAACAATAATATGCTAGAATTTATATGTCAGTGGTTACCCCCCCCCCCCCCCAAGAATGTCTAAATTCCACTCGGTTGGGAAATGTGGCTCTATGTCTACGCATACTAACAACTCACTGACTGAGAAAACTAAGCCTTCAATGCAAAACAGACATAGCTGAGAAAGTGGTAGTATGTGTACCAGGTTAGGCCATAATTCTGATTTTCCCTATTTTAGTTCTATTACGAGTTTGGGGACTGTCTGTGTTAGCCATGTGAATATACCCCCTGCACATTGGCTTCAGTCCCTTTACACAACTTGATGTAAACTAGGCGAACAAAGTTACTTATCTCCATATTGGTACACACACCTCTAGAGTGTCAGGAAAGTTACAATTCAAGAAGTCCAATTATCTTTTCCGTGAATGAGCTCTCTTGAGAAATTAGAGATCCCTTCAAAACAAGGCAATTACTTTCCAGGGATTAGAGCTAATTTTATGGCTAATAAAAAAAATCAATACATATTACATTGATTTTCTTACGGAAAAGTATGTTTCCAAAAATTGGATTAGAGAAGACCGATTGACGATTCAAACTAATCTTATGTTTCACACCTTATTTGTATCAGAATCACATATGTTATTACGGTAGGTAAAAAAAGCGGCCTAGTGCAGTACTTCCTGACCTAGTTACTTATCGATCTTGATCGGTAAGTATGTTGATGGGTATTTGTCTGTCTGTATGTCTGTGTGTTAGATGCACGTGATATCTCACGAAAGCGAGGTTCAATCTGCTCCAAATTTTGCATGTGCATTCATCTTAGCTCGGATCAGAAGCCTATTGATTTTGAATGGATTATGTCGTTTAATTAGCGAGTTATCAATCAATTATTGATATAGTGATCTAGATTTTTGTAAAGCAAGAGAATTTTGAAACCCGCCGAGTGTGTGTGTGCGATGCGCAGTGCGAAAGTTACAAGAGCGGATGAATCGAAACTGCAGTTTCTGTTTTGGGGGATCCCCTAACTATCGATCGATAAGTCTTCGGTTTCCAACCGATATTCTCGTCTCTCTGTTATTTGTTTAGGCTTTAGAGAAGTTTTAAATGGTTATACATCCAATCATCCAAAAAACCTTGACCTCATGTTTTAAACGTTGTGGCCTAATCAGGGGAATTGTCAAAGGAAGGGTGGGGGAGGGACCGGAAACTACTAATTGCACAGTTAGGCCCTAACAGCTAGCAGGTCCATAAAATGTGGGTTTTCTAGTATTGAAAGTCTTAAAAAGCGTTCCAGGCCACAAAAAATTGCAGTGTATGAAAAATGCTCTTCATTTCAAAAATTTTATCCAAAAGGTTGAAATATTCCAGGCAATCCTCCCAAAGAAAGTATTAAACTTACATCCCCGGACCTATTGTTTTTCGTTGAAAACCACTCAATTTAAAATTCAATCTCTAATATTTTAAGATATTAATATATAAAAACAGCAAAAATAAATGATCCAGATTTTGTTTTGGGCAGCCTTGGCTTGAATAAGTACTAGCATTCTTAACTCACTTTTACTGCTACCCTAGCCCTTACAAATCAATTTTATTGCCTTAAACGAATTCATTACCATTGACCAGTTGCTCTTAAGATAAATGAAGCCATCCATAAAATCTTATTACCACAGTACAAACAGAAGCAAAGCAGTAAAATCACAATTTCCATCAATTGAATTCCAAAATTAATATCTACAATGGGAACGCTGGTTTTTGTCGATATTGATTTTTTATCTTAACATTCTCAGTGACAAGAAAGATCCTTACAATACTGGTTGTGTATTTAGAGCTTATTTACTATCTGTTGAACGGAATTAAAATCGATCTGGATAGGCAATCAAGCGTAACAAAAAGTAGGCAATGTCATTTTCTTACCTAAAAATGTGGATATAATAGAAACAGGCAGAAAGTAGTGCTGATAAGTTATCAATTTAATTCAATTTATAACTGCCCTAATAAAACGATCTTTTACCTTGCCAATAAATACAATATCTCCCCCATTGTAAACTTGAATATACTACTTTCCTAAAACAAGCGTAGTTCTACTACAAAAAGTTACTAAAGTCATGACCGAAACAGACAGTTAATCATTAATAAGCTTAATATTATTATTATTCACATTGAGAACCTTTGCGCTATGTTTTGGTACCCTCATTGCAACTTAAATATACTTCTGTAACATGTGCCATGTTAATCTGACTTTCCTAAAACAAGCGTAATTCTACTACAAAAAGTTACTAAAGTCATGACCGAAACAGACAGTTAATCATTAATAAGCTTAATATTATTATTATTCACATTGAGAACCTTTGCGCTATGTTTTGGTACCCTCATTGCAACTTAAATATACTTCTGTAACATGTGCCATGTTAATCTGACTTTCCTGAAAACAAGCAGAGTTCTAATACAAAATATTGATAAAGTCGTGACTGAAACGGACAGTTTATCATTAATTAGTCTAATTAATAAGACAAGATTTGACATTAATTGATGAGGGTCAATAAAATAACTAAATTAATTGTGGGATATTGCCAATTTTACAACATTGCCTCATTTGCCTGACATACTTTTTTATTGAATGTGCTTGTAATGTAACTCATTGATCAAAATTTTACTTGAAATAAAAGGTCACAAACGCTGAGGAAAAGCAAAGGCGTTATGTGGAATCAGAGTCGCCCTTGTCAAATAACCATAATTTAAAGGCGTCTGAAATGGGCTGAATACACAAAAAAGTTGAAATTGATTAATACTCAAATACTGCAAAATTTTTGAAAATAATTATTAGGAATATCTCAATTTAAAAATTGTCATTTTGATCTGAGTGATTTATATTAGCTCCCGTAGTATGTGCAACAAGATGGCGGACACCTGAACATAGTATGTGTACCAGGCTAGGGTTAGGCCATAATATTATTCCAATTTTTCTTATTTCAGTTCTATTCCGAGTTCGGGGACTACCCAAGTAACTCAACAAAATTACGACTTCAGTTTTCATGGATATTTAAATCCAGTTATTTTGTCTAAATTCATATTACTGACTCATTTTTCAATGGTATTCACTGTCTCGCTGCAGCAACTACCTATTGCTTTCAAGGCAGAAAAGGCGTTTCATCTACTTTCTTGGTACCGTACAACCTTGTGGGTGATTTGCATTTATCAAATAATATCAAAACGAGAATATCGGTCAGAGACCGAAGACTTATCGATCAGAGTTATGGGATCCCCCAAAACAGCGCTCTTGCTCCATAGTGACACTCTGTGTCCCATCACTAATTAATTAATAACTCGCTAATTATACTACATAATTCATCCAAAATCAATAGGCTTCTGGTACGACATATGATGAATGCACATGCAAAATCTGGAGCAGATTTTGTGAGATATCGCGTGCATCTAACAGACAGACAGACAAACAAACAGACAGACAAATACCTATCAACATACTTACCGATTAAAATCGATAAGTAATGGCCTTGATTATTCCATTTTGCTGCCTAATATATACCCTGCTGGGCTAGCTGTTGTAAATGGACTGCTTTTTTATTCATAGTTTCATATTGAGTTTTGGGCCCTAAACAAGTCTATTATCTGTAACAGCCCACCCCTGGTCTAACACTTTAACCACTAAGTCATCACACCCACTTACTGATGTACGTCTGAGACGAATTGGGACGAGACAGCAACAACGTCATTACTACATTATCCAATTTAAATTGATCCGTACTAGTCAAAACTAAAACCAAAATCATGTTCCGTGGGGACATAAATCTCTCAAAGACAATATGTCACAGTTGGAAATACGTCACTACAGTCTCAGTCAGTCGTCACATTTCATTGATGAATGATTTTCATATTATCCTAATAAATTTCCTGTCTCTTGTAAAATTAGTAAATTTTCAGGCTTTCCTACAATTAGTGAATCTTATGGCTCTTCTAAAATTAATAAATTTTTTGACTTCCCGAAAATTAGTAAATTTTTGGGCTTTTCTAAAATTACCTAAGTATTTGGGCTTTTCGAAAACTAGTACTTCAGCTTGTTTGGAGTGAAGAAACAAAAAGTGTATTTTGATTCAATACTCTTAAATAACAGTTTCCCAACACATAGGTACTTTGTAAGCTCGACCATGACATCCTCCACCTGTGGGATTGTCAAGTTATATTCCTTGTGTTCTCCACAATATGACAAAAGTGCACAATTTCTGATACTTCAACTATTAGCTATATATGTATAGCTTAACAGCCTTGGACTTCAGAAAATTCTTCAATGCAGACATTAGTCATACAAACTTTATGGGTACCCTATACTTCTGTAACATGTACCATGTTAATATGACTTTCCAAAAATAAGCTTAGTTATTTTGCTGCAAAATCTTGCAAAAAAATCTGACTGAAACAGACAGTTAATCATTAATTAGCCTAATTAAGTGAAATTCTACTATGCTAATCACCAGGTATAAGACAATTCATAAGACAATGAATGAATAGGACAATTTTATTCATCATTCGGTGAAGTCACAAACCTAAATGCAACCATTATTTGTATCAATCAAAATCAACATTCTCTCATAACCTAATTAATACAGCTATTCACTGTAATTGCCTTTATCATGTTTTATCTGACATTTTTGAAACTTTCTGAATAAAGATAAAAAAAATATGTCTATAATATGACTTATTTAATTATTTTTTTTATAATTTTTCTGATACCTTAACAATCAGCCACATTTCGATACCACATATATCAGTAATCTAAATCTTGTCACACTTTCTTCGAGTCACCAATCTAAACAGCATCATTATCTATACCAATCAATAATCTGTCATATTGACTTCGATAAATAAGACAACACCTTACCTAATATTTTTTCAGTTATTCAGAGTGTCCTGTTTTATCTGACATTTCAATAAGCTTAGTTCATCTACATTTAGAGTTTATACTTTGCTGTAGAATAGCTTATACCTTAATAAATCTAGAACATTTACAAACACAAAATACAGTTTTGATTGAATATAAGACAATCGTATTCATCATACAGTGTCCTACTATGTTAACCAACGTCACCAAGCATAAATGCATCATTATTTGTATCAATCAATATTCTCTGTCACATTTCATGCTTTTGCTAACTTAATGATGATCAGTGAATGCTAACCAGACAAACGTGACAAACAAAATGCTTATTTTTCCCAGAAAAAATTAAACTGAATTTGAGTGTTAAAAAACACTAATTATTTGAAACTTGAAAAAGCAGAAATAATATATCGACACCTCAAAACCAAACAGTGCTAAGTCCACTTTTCCAAAAAATGACATTTTTCAATTGCTGATTTTCCTGGACTTGGCTCTACATTTTGGTCTATTTGCCTTATCTCTAGGTGCTCTAGATCTCAAGACAGCTATGGACATAACCCTGCTTTTTTTAAGGCATTTGAGAACTAAACAGAGCTGTGTCTACTATAGTGGACTTAGCTCTGGATAACTGCATTGTAAGTTGGGGCTAAGTCCGTTTTTTGGACATAGCTCCTCTCAAAAAATATAATACAAAGCGCTAAGTCCATACCAGCCTCTATAATAACATAATAAAGGGGCCCTAAGTCCAATAAAATTGTTTCTGGTCCAGAAAATTGAGAGCCAAAAAGGGTTAAGTCCAAAAAAACACCCCCCAAAAAAAATTAGGGCGGAGCACAAATTTTTTTATACCATCTAAATATGGCCTTCATTGTAACTTTGGTGGACCATAAAAACTAGACATCCTCGATGTAAGGTATTAGAGAAATAAAAAAAAGAAACAAAAAAAAAACGTTTTTTGCGTTGTTTTTTCAAAACTAGAAAAATGGACTTAGCCCAATTTGGATTTCATGCGTCGATATATTCAGAAAATATTTAAAAAATCTATTTAAATCTATTTCCCGAAAATTTGCTTTTACTAAGATATTAAATTATTTATTATGGATATTCAAATGAATGCATTTTTTCCCCAAAAAATTAATGTACCGTAAAATAGGGTGTTATTTGAAATACTAATATACTTGTAATAAAAAAAAAATTATAATATAATCGGTAAAACGGCCAAGTCTGCAACATTTCGCATCTAAATCTTTTTTACTAGTTTGCAAGAAAAATTGAATA
Organism: Styela clava; assembly: GCF_013122585.1. NCBI lineage: Eukaryota > Metazoa > Chordata > Ascidiacea > Stolidobranchia > Styelidae > Styela > Styela clava. The sequence goes on from NW_024102640.1 coordinate 379,699, forward strand.
AGCTCTATTGTGAAAATGAATTTGAAATTATATTCAGTTTAAAGAACACATAAAGATAAAAGGCAATGTAAATGATTTGAGTTTCAAAATGCAAGAAAAGTTGAAGTCACCACGAGACTTCATTTGGATTAAATGATAGTTTTTTTTTTATATGATCATTCAAATATGATCATCAAGTATTCCCATAATTGAAATAATGTATAAATTTAGCTAGGTTAGGGTTAGGCCATAATTTTAGGTATAAATACTACGGGAGGCTCTTGGCTAGTCTTCGAACTGATAATAGGACTAAAATAAGGAAAATTGGAAAAAAATTATCGCCTAACCCTAACCTGTTACCCATGTTACGTTCCGATGTCCGCCATCTTGGTTCGCATACTTCGGGAGCACCAAAAATTCTCTATGCCCCACCGTTTGAACCACAGCTCTAATAGAATCCCATAAAAGTTGGAAGCACTGACACCTACCTTTCTTGATAAATAAATAGCACAATAATTTCAACTGTTACCTTACTCAGTTATTATTTGATAAAATCTTGTAAAAACAAACCACATTCATATTATTGGATGAAAATTATTATCACTTAATTATTTTCATGGAACTGCTAGAAAATTAAATAAGCAAGGCTAAGTGTGGGCAGCTGATAACTGAGTGCTCCAGAAGCATGTGTACAAATATGGAGGAAACTAATTTTGTTCGCCCACTTTACATCAAGTTGTGTGAAGGAACTGAAACCTATGGGCAGGTTGTATATTCAATTGGCTAACACAGACAGTCCCCGAGCTTGTATTAGAACTAAAATTAGAAAAATCAAAATAAAATTATGGCCTAACCCTAACCTGGTACATATACTATGAGAGTACCGATAAATGTGATATTTAAAGTTGTAGTAATCAAGGCTGTGAAGTTTCAAGTTTGAGATGTTTTTATAAGAGCAGGGATGGCCATTTCCGAATACTAAACTATTCCGAATACATTCTAAAATAATGTTTTCGAATCTGGAATTCCGAATACATTCCAACATCGAAAATAACACATTTTTGTTTTAGTTCATTAAAACCCAGTAAATTAGGAAATGAGTTTCAATAGAAATATCAGAATAGAGCCACAAACCAACAGTATATGTACACAAAGTAATTGATAGTTTATAGCTATCAATAAAAAATAGTAGCAACTTGTGACACAGTCAGTTTATTAAAATTATTCACTTTGTACAAATGACCATATGAAAAGATAGCCAAGGAGTTGTCTGAAGCTTTCTATCATTAGTACCATGATATTACGATAATAGTCAAGTCTATTGACAAAAATACTATTTGTATTCGGATAATTGTGTATATTTTCTGAGAGTAATAAAATTTATTGGCAATACAGGCAACAGCAATCGAAAATCCATTATGCCTTTAAAAATTCTAATATTTAACCAGTATATTTGTATATTAATTTATGTGTAACATATTGTTGTGTTTGAAATTAGAAATTAATTAGCAGAGGATAGATGACCACCACTGCCGGCCGCGCAGCCAGGATTTTCGAAATCGGAAATTACCATTGCCGCCTGTAACACTCACCGCGATTCCGCGCTCGTTAAAAGAGCCGTCTTTTCAGCGTATAATGATCATTCTGTTACGTAAAATATTCAATCCATGACAACTACGAGATTCTAAAATATCTTTATATATTAATTTAATGTGTCCATTGTAACTCGCGGTTGCTTCTTCTTACGTCAAAAAAAAACATTACGATTCGGTCCACGGCGATCTGTGACCTAAAATTACGAGATAAACTGCCTGATGTATTTAATTTTAATACGTATTTTTGCAATCTTGCCAATTCGTTATCGCCGTTAAAAAAATCTCAAATATTGATATAAAATCCTGGTGAGTGTAGAGTATAATTCATTTCATACAATGAATATACATATAAAGTTTAGCAGTAAATTAAAAATACATATTCATCGCCGCGATTATGCCACCTGTTAAAAGAGACGACTTTTACAACAAATAATATAACAACGAATATATATTTTTCTGTTGTGCAAAGTGATATATTCGATACGGGCATATTTAAAATGTCTTGCTTTATTAATTCAATTGTCTTGGCAAGTATTCAGATGTACTTGTTAACAGTGACTCCGCTCAATTGAAATGCTGCCACTCTGATTATTTTTAGATAAAACCGTTCGAAAAATCAATAAATAAGCTGTAACATCTCAGAGTGAAATTTATTTCATCACAATAAAATTGATTGAATATACTTTAGATTAATTATATTATATACATCCTCACAACCCGGGAAAAAGTCGCGTTTCAAACCTTGTATCGTGTTAACACGAAAATATTCGACGGCAATTTAAAGTACTGGATAATCAGGCAAATCCCGCCCTCAATTCGTGACGATATGTTTCTAAACATAATGTGTGCCAGGCACACGAAATTTTGCGACTTTCACTGCCTAGAAAAGCGTTTTTTAAATTTTCGCGGGCCTCAATAAAACTTATATTGTTCACAGTATTATTTTCAGTATTTTAAATCGCCGCTTTCCAATCAAAAAGTTGCGTTGTCTTTAGAAACTCGCCGCTGATGGGCGTATTTACCAGATTCACAATTCCGTGCGCGTACAAAAATAAAATAATTGTCATCGTCATCGTGGAACAAATTTGCGGAAAATTTTCGTTTTAGAGAAAATAACACAAACGTAAAGGCGTTTACGGGCCTAAATAACATGTTACGCTGATGAGTGATGAATACAATCATGCGCAAGTTTCTATCGAGAATGTTTTCATTCAACGGAAACGTCTTGAAAGCGGCGTCGAAAATGTGTGACGTCACACAAATATCCGATATTCTTATGAACGCTAATTCCGATATTCGAATGACGAGATATTCGAATACTTTATTCGAATTGGCCATCCCTGTATAAGAGTCATGGTTAAAATTTTGAATTCTCTGGAGCCTGGAAACAAAGTTTCAGACTTTTTGTGTTAATTCAAAATTTTGATTTTCCCTCGATTATTTGGCGCTGCACGACTAAGTTTGTGAATCACTGGAATAGTAAACTTTTTCAGAGTTAGCCATCCCTTCTGAGGACACTGTTCTGAATATCACTATCTAAACTAAATCTTTTGGTTCTCTCTATTTCCAGTTTTCTTTTTAAAGAAACTGAAAGTATTTAGAATTGTCTTTTCGGACTTGGCCATCCTTTCCGAGAAATCTCACCCTTGTTTAAATCTCACTTTCTAAGCTGAATCTTTTTGTTCTCTTTTATCCCAGTTTTCTCTTTCAAAGACACTGAAGTATTCAAAATTGTCTCATTAGCCATACTTGAACCGTTCGAACAATCAAGGACTCTTCAGTAAAGTACTTTCCCAAATCAGACTCAACAACTTCAGGTCGCAAAATCATAATACTAATTGCACATATTTAGTAGGTCAAATGCTGAGTCCTAAGGTCTAAGTCAGGTTGGTCCAAGGTTGTCGGCTTCGGGGGCCACAAAATTATTTTTGCATTGTTCGCAGGCCACAATAGTGCCAAGAATAGGTAAACACTACAATACAAAAAAAAAACTTCTATTGTGCAAACACATTTATCAGTATTTGTCATTTATCAATCTAAAACATGCAATAATCACCAAAAAACTTACTAAAACCTGCAAAAGTCTTCCTATATCTATATTAAGTGTAAGATTTCAAACTTTTCATAGCGGAAAAAATGCCATAACACCGGTCAATTCAGTGACGTTAGTGATGTAACACTATGTCAAAAGATTTTTCTGGTTATTTTATGACAAAATCACATCAAATGCGATTTTTTGATTACACTCCGAATCTGACGCGGGCCACATATAATGAAGCGGCGGGCCACGTGTGGCCCGTGGGCCTGGGTTTGGACCACCCTGGTCTAAGTACTGCCCATTTTCTGTGCTTTACAAAAATACTGTATATAGTAGATGATTATCCTTTGCAGTGAACAGCAATTGCATGAGAAAACATTTGTAGAAGTATAAAGTAAACAATGTTATCTCCTGTCAAGTGACACTGTGCAAGCATCTAAAGTACACAAATTTAGGCGCTCCAGAAGTGTATGTACAGATATGGGGGTAACTAATTTTGTTCGCCTACTTTAAATCAAGTTGTATAAAGGACTGAAACCTATGGGCAGGGGGTATATTCACTTGGCTTGGCTAACACAGACAGTCGCCAAACTCGTAATAGAACTAAAATACAAAAAATCAGAATAAAATTATGGCCTAACCCTAATTATGGCCCGGATACGCCAAAGAAACAGAAATCAAAATTAAATATCTAACTACATAATTATCTCTTTAAATTTTGCTACATATAATGTAGCTCGCATAGGTATAAAACACAAAAAGATAATATTTTCAATTCAATTGCTATATATTGACACAAACAAAAGGACAACATTAATAATTTAACATTGTGATGTGACAGGAAAGCTAGCATTCTTTTATGACAGCATAAATAATCCACTCAATATATAATAACCTCTAGAAAACATTAGTGCGTACACATATCATAAATACTTAATACAAAATACAGAGAATTGTAAGCTAAAAGCAATTTTCTAACCGGCCTAAAACGACATATTGAAGATTATTACCGCGTCATTTCTCCTTAAATCTAATGATCAATACTATAATTGAGAACAGCAATGACTATGTGGCGTTTAACACATAAAGTTTAAATATAGTGGTACCGCATTTTGAAGTCCTGAGTTTGAATCCTAGCTATTCTCCTGGTATGTAAAACAACCTAATTTTTTTGAAAACCTCAACACGCATATGTTATTATAAAAATTGACGATATTTCGTGCTTAGAACCTTTCATGATTTGTATTATTAATTTAACAAAACAAGTTTAAGATTCTATTCGATTTAAGAGTCTTGCTGCACACTAACAAAAATGCATTTCTCTAATGTTCTGTCTGATCGAGGTCATATTCAGACAAGCATATTCCATCTATCAAAGCAAGGAAAAGTTGGTGTTTGTCACTCTTGTATTATTTCAAGAAACTAAATTTAAAATTCTATTTGATTCAAGAGTCTTGCTGCACACAAATACACATGTATTTCTGTAACAAGGTCAGACATTATTAGACAAGCTTATTTCAAGTAATAAGGAATAGAGTTAGTGTTTGTCACTCTTGCATTACTTAACACAACAAATTTAAGATTCTATTAGATTCAAGAATCTTGCTGTCAATGTTCCCTCTAATTTTTTGTAGTATGTGTGCGCAAAAATCTTGGTGTGTGCGCACTTTTTTGGAAAGGACTAATATTTGTGCAAAAACCAATGAAGAAATTTTGGCGTTCTAACCGGGTAATGGGTGGGCCAACAACAAACTTTCTCAACCTGCCAACCGAGAACATTGTTAAGTTACATCGAAATAGGTCTGTGCGCAGTAAATCTATGCGTGTGCGCAGCCTCTGAAAGCTGTGTGCGCGCGCACACTTTAGAGGGAACACTGCTTGCTGCAAACTAACACAAATATATTTCTTCAATGTTCTGTCTGATCGAGGTCAGAAAGGTAGTTACTGTTAGTCTTGCATTATCCCAACTGATAGTAAATAGTTCAAAAACTTGGAAACCCTCAACTTCTCAAGACTCATGAGGTCTCAACTTCTAACACAACTGTATTTCTGTAACTTCTTCAGACGAGCATTTTCCAATTACCAAGAAATATATGTGAAGGTCTTGCTTAACCCTAGTGATAATTATAAAAGTTGAAAAACAAATTTCTCAAGCCTTAGGACGTTTCCACTTCTGACACACTGCTTTTGGTACAAGCAGAACTACTATGCTATTATACTAATCCGAGCACGAGGAACCGTTCTATTTATACCATGCAAATTAATGATGTGTGAAGAGTTCTAGAAGGTTCCAGAGACAGTTGCTACGGATGAAAATTACAGGCTTATTCCCCCTGTCTAAGTGTCATATAAAAAAAGACAAGTTTTTTTTTGTTATGGAAATTTGCTTCAAGCAAAGTCATATTTGTTCAGAATAAGCTACCGAGACTTTATAGATATATAGCTGTGCACTATGCTGTTAGAAACAGGCTATCTGCACAGCTTGTAGCTTCCCCCTTTAAAATATAAATGATACCGATTATTTGAAAATATTATTTAGAATGTATTTCAAATAGTAAATTATAGGTCGATACGGGACATACAGAAAACCACACATTCATTTACAGGAAACCACACATTCACAAAGATAACCACACATTCACATATAGAAAACCACACATTCACACACAGGAAACCACACAGTAACACACTGAAAACCACACATTCAAACACAATCACATACGAAAAACCTCATCCTCTGCAAAATACTGCAGCTCCTAGAACCTTTTTTGAATCCCAACTGTCATGTACATTTCCTTGATAATCAATAAACATAAAGAATATTACTTATTGATCCATCTGCAAGTGACAATCACAAACAACCATATAATCATGAGAAGAAATATCTGGAAAATCAAATGAGAAGAATTATGTAGGCCTTATGTATGTATGTATGTTTATCCGTCTCGTAATGGTAAGCAATATAAACATGTTGACAATTATTAATATTGGAGATGCGATATCAAGACCATACCGACATAAAAACACAAAAACCGGCATGCACTCCGTTTGATAAATACCTATGTAGTTGAAAAAGTAGTTTTGATTTAAACTAAACGCGTATTTTAAGAATTTCTTCCAGTCTTTTTAAATTACATTAAAATTTCATATCACATTTTGGTTGACGTTATTTGAGCAGTTCGGCGTTTCCTTCACTAGACACCAAACTTACGCAAACAACAAATCAAAGTCAAATCTTCAAATTACAGGTTCCAATAAGAAAGCATCAATAATTGATAAAGGTCAATTTTAAATGGAATTTTATGAGGATTTCTCCTAAACAACTTTGAATAAGATTTTTTCCAAACATACAGGCGGTAGAAGTACAAGGAATGAACATAAATTCCTAGAAATTTATATTTGTTCATTTGCTTTAAAAAATTAGCAGAATCTATACCAGACATGAGCAAAGTACAGCACGATGAGTAATTCAATCTGGCCCGCCTAATGCTGCCACAATCAAACTGAAATCGAATTTTGATGTTTCAGCTAAAATACTTCAAGTAATTTGTTGAGATTGCGGTTAAATTTAGTTTGGGCATGAAGCTTATTGTTTTCCACTTTTGCTTTGTAACACTGTGAATATTGTTCATAAAATGTAACTTTTCACGTCAAAATTACATGGACGGCCAGCCTAGGTGGGCAAAATTTTTGGCCCAAAAGCCTGGCTCACCCCTGGTCTATATAATAAACAAGATATCAAAACACAGTACAACAACATTATTCTGAATAGCAGGCAAAATAAATTCTAAAACATCGGACTCAACTGGTTAGAAATTGACTAAATCATACTAAAGTCAGTCAATCAAACATTTTGTTTCGGTTCTCGGATCTAAACAACACAAAAAGTAAACAAACAAAATGCAGATTTACCTGGGAAGCAAGCAGAACTTGAAAAAAAGTTGAAAAATGTACAGGATCGGGCAATACTTTTAACATAATTTAAAATCAGAAAACACATAGCGATAGTAACCAAATATAAGAACAGGGCAAATATATTTTCTTAAAGTATAGAGCTAAATTTGAAATCTAAAAGAGTTGGAGCGAATAGCATGTATATACCGTAATATAAATCTAGAACTATCTGACTATAGAACCTTAGTCTGTTTACAGGCCTTTCTGACCCAAGGTGGCATAAGAAAGTTTGAGTTACAAGATTGATATTCACTGAGAACATCAGACTTCAAGTCAAGTAGTAAGTAATATCTATTCATCAACATTTGATAAATCAAAGACACATTTATAAACAGAAACAAAATATTGTTATTCGCGGTTGAAGGGAGTCACTAAAAACCTCAAAGGTAATCTAGCTATAACATTCACTCAAGCTTCTAAATCAAATTGTCCCATGCCCTATCATGGTCTGCAAAGGCTGTTAACCCGGGTCTAGTATAGTTTAGTACCACAAGTACTTCCAGTGGGCGTAGCATAACGAATTTTAGATATGTTATTCCTAACACTCACCTGACTATATCATCCAAAAATTACGTCACTACGACGTCACAATCACGTCATAGAGCTTGTCAAGTATAGCTACTATCGTCCGAAATGGCATCTGCACCGACAATACCAAACTCACTTAACGCCAGTCTCATATCGGGATTTTTGCGACGAGAAAACGAGAGAAATAGCTCGCTAGATTTCGGGTGATCGTCTGCGCGTTTTGGACGACCATCCGTACCATTTGTAGATATTTATTACGCCACTGTGGCGTCGTAGTGACGTAATTTTTTGGTGACGTAGTCAGGTGAGGGTTACGAATGACATATGCAAAAATTGTTGAGCCAGGCTAACTAGAGGTGCATGTATTACTAAACTATACCAGACCCGTTAACCCTACCAGAATACTCAACTATTTCAATAAAATCCACATTCTATCACAAAATGGAAGACAGCCAAAATGCAATTCATTTCTGAAGAGATAAGCCGTAGTCTCAGGAACCCCTGGGATCAATTCATATAAAAAGGAGATTAGAGTTTAAATCTGAATTATTTAAAGCCATAGAATGGATTAAAAAATGATCTTTCCTGCTTGAACCCTTATCAATAAGATCATAGAACACTGTATACTGGTATAGGATCTATATTTTTTATTGCCACATGAGGATTGAGCACTAAACTTTAACATAAAGCATACTAGTAGGGTAGCTATTGTTGTATGAGTACCGGTACGGTACCGGTACCATATTGCTGTACTGCTGTACTGTATGGAAGTTGCATGAAAAAAATCAAACAACATTTTTATATCATCCAATACGGTAAATGTTGAAATATTAATGAACATAAAAATCAATCAATTTTTACTTATAGCTGAAATATCTTGAATTGAAACATACCCGTACCGGTACCGTACCTGATGAAGTACCGTACCGTAAAAGCGCCTAACTTCGGACAGTTCCTAACTTCGGACAAAATATTTGAACGGTCATATCTTGGCTAAAACGCGCCGTATATTGATAATTTCAATTAATATAGGTTGCGCTGTTATATCTACATCTATTCTCATCTTTTTTAATGTTGCATAATTATTTTTTTGGTAAAAAAACGGAAATTTTGCCGAAAATTGACTGCCCGGCATTCAACGGCGCAGAGCGTTGCTCCTACTGAAGCTATCATCGTCAAAATACCATCATTCGGTAGAGGGCGACAACAATGTATATAATTTATTTGAGTGATCGCAAGATGTCGTACGAGATTTAAATAAAACCTAAAATTCTGAATTATAAATTCCGTAAGAATATTAAGATTTCACGCAGCGTCAAAAATTACGTCAACCTCACGTAGATTATTTTTCGCTCACTTCCGACACGACGTCACACTGCGTCGCGGAAATGAATTTTGACGCCAGACACAACGGAGCCAACATGACAATTTCCGTTAAGATAAAGACGGCGTTCCAATGTAATATTTTTGTATTTTGTTCGGTCATGTATGAATATATGCCAAAATTACATTAATGAAAATACATGTCACACTTAATCGATGACGTTAAAAATCGAATATATAAAACTATGATAATTCCAACGTCCATATGGCACAGTGCACTGACTTAACCATTATTTTATGATTAGTAGTCGAAATGACAGTTATTGAATACGGCCTGGGTGAATTTTATTCACTCGAAATTAAAAATAAATTTAATCTCCAACAAATAAACGGGACCTACATGTTTACAAGATTAAGTTGAATTTCAAATTAACTTTACAATCGGATTTACCGTGTGTTTGATATAAATTATCATTTATAAAGATAACCGCGCAGAATAAAAAAAAGCTATCGGTTGAGAATATTAATACTTCAAAGACTTCGATAGAAGCCCGTTAAAATACTTCATTGTGGATTGAAACGGTTTGCATCAGATATATTTACGTATGCATTTCCTGATTAAAATGACTAACGTGTTATTATACTCATCTGAAGTATCGAAAATAACGAACGAAAGATGTAAACATAGGATGACGGAAGTTTCAAATAATGCATTTTCGTCGTGACGTCAATGTTACGTTACGACGACGATCGAGCGTCTTATCTTCGCACAACGACGTGATTACGTCATCCGCATCGGAAGCCTCTTTCTCTCTGTGCGTCGCGGTTACGCAGTGAAGAAAATGACTGTCCGAAGTTAGGGCAGTGAAGGATAACGGTCTGATGGCAAGAAATATCGATTATTTCAATAGTAAAAATAGTCCAATTGAACCGGAATTTGCAGGGAATGTAAATTACCGCACGAATGTTTTACCGAGCAATTTTGGCACCGTTTGGACAATAAATGGCCGAGTTATTGACGAAAATATAGTAATTTTGTCCGAAGTTAGGCGCTTTTACGGTACACTGGCTGACTGGTATGGTACCGAAGTCTGAAAGTACGGTACCGATCTGCAGGTACCGGTACCGTACGGTAACATAAATCTGTACCGGGTAAATGCTAATTACACCAATATCTGAATATTGTATCTGTACGGGTACCGGTACCGGGTAACGTATATAAAAGTACTAGTAGGCTATGACTCAGAACTGCGTGTAGTCCCATGACCATTTCTTTTTGCTTAATTGAGTGAAGCATTGACATCCAGCATCGACCTAACATGAATTTTAAAATATTTTCAACAAAAATGCCAACACGATAAAGTAAAATTTGGCCGCACTGACGATTAGTTTCATCGTAAATATATACATGATTGGAAATCTACCCAGCGTTTGTGGTAAGTACGGTACCGCCACACATATGTCGACAAATAAAGAAAATTTTTACGCTCAAATTTGACAAGAAGGCTGGCTGTTAATCATTATATGAGAAAATTTTAAAATAATTTTTGTAGTCTAAGCACCGTACTACCTACTACGTCTTTAATTAAACTAGTAGGAAGCTTTTGGAACATTAGGTTCAAAATAGGATGTGTTTTGGTGAGCAAACACGTGTCACATTCTTCTTTTAATTAAGTATAAGTATATAAGTATAAGTATATTTATTAATAGGTATATACGTGAAAGTCTTACCAGTGGTTTCCGTTTTCTTAACGCTTGTAAAGAAGTCCAAGGATAATATATTTCAACAATGCGTTACAGACTTTCCCTAGCACATAAACCAAGATATATCAATCAATGGACATTTCCCCGAGCATCGACTTCCTTGTTTACTTCGTGACATTGGCCGATCAGCAAATTGCAAAAAGTGACGTAACAATGCTCCCTTTTCGCATCCGCTCAGACACTTTTCTCACTCAGACAGATTTTCAAGCGTGGTCGTAAACACTACCTCGTTTTCGCATTTTTTAACTCTATTCGTTAGTTTTCAGTTGTGTTTTGGAAACTTAAATGTAAATCAGATAATTCAATGGTCACCCTGTCTTCCTAGGAGTTTTAATTTAATTGCAGTAATAAAAATTAGTGTAGAAATAGCTGTGATAGACTAGGCTAAAATTCTTTACCGGTACATATTAAAACAGATTGTTGTATGCGATGAATTATAATGATGGTTTGAAACACATACTCCATTTTACAGGCGCCAACTCGCAAAAGCATTCTTAAAATAGCCCCGAAAATTTTGCAATGGTAAAGTATAAGAAGAATTTTTCAGGGGTCAAAGGTCGGGGAAAGGTCCATCAATTCATATATGAGCTGATAAGCATGGAGATTATCAATTTTATTACGCAACGGTTAGTATGAACATTGCCTATAATTGGCAATACATATCTTATGTACATTCCCTACAAATTAAATCATTTTTTATATGTCTGCCCAATAAAGAGGGGCCAGGTCGCCGAAATTTCGGACAAAAATAATTAGATTGGTCGAACTTAACTAGATATGTCCGATGACCAGCGTATCATCACATGATTGATATTTCAATCCAATCTGAAACGTCTTTTTTGAATCTTGTTTTGTCTGAAGTAGATTACTTAATAATCTGTACAGGTATATGATACCCAATTTAATTATACACGCCGAAGGTAAAAATTTACAAAACGGAAATAACACCAGTGTTTGTGTAGGCCTACTTATTCTACAAAACTTTCAACAATCAATGCATACAATTTTATATTTTTCACATTTACGCATATGTTAATTAAAATCTTTTCTTCAACACACTACGTCGTTTGTTTTGCTGTAAACTTTTTTCATGATATATGCTAGACTCTTTTCAGTAATTAAAGGTGTAGACGGTATGTTAGTCGTTGGTGTAGACAGAGTAATCATTGATGAAAACAAACTGATCTAAAGTAATTAACACAATATTGCTACACTGATAATATATTAATTACTGTTAGATCACGGGTGCTCGCGCCACCTTTCACCCTAAAATGCCATATTCAAGTTTCTTCATTTCATTGTTCGCGTGTATTTTCTTTATGGTGAAAAAATACATACTGATCTTTTCTTCAACCCGACTACGTCGAGTCTTATCCGCTATTAATAAGCAAAGAGTTTGCCATGATTGTGGGTATTCTGTACTATATCCCTCATACGAAGCGGTTAAATTGCTATTATGCTTGAAAAAAATAAAAATCAGCTTTTCGTCTGCTCATACTCTGTGCAAAGAGTTTACCAACTCATCGCTTTCCATTCCGCCTAGAAATACTACCCTCATCAGATTGATTTGTCTGTTCCATTTCCCCCAGTCATGAGATAGATCAAGAGATGCATAGATCATCAGTGCATTTAGGAAGAACATATCTCAAAAGCCATTCCTTGAACTTTTGGTAAATAAATTACCCTTTCTCTTCCCAGATCCTAAAAACACACAACAAAGAGAAAAAAAACATCCATAAACTCGCAAACAAATTTATTAGTGAAATTTTCTACAATAATGAAAAACCCATCACAGTGCTGACAAAGTGCACCAATAGATAAGATTTTGCAATGTTCACTCACCTGTCATTAACATTAAAATAATAAATTTTGGACCTCCTGAAGTATGCGCACCAAGATGGCGCACAACCTGAACTCAGGCTGTGTACCAGGTTAGGGTTCAGGTTGTGCGACATCTAGGTGCACATACTTTAGGAGAACCTAAATATTTCTTAAGCACCACCAGTCTTGATTGGAAATATGACATTACATAAATAAGCTGATTAAGGACTGTTCTGAGTTTTAAATAGGCTTTAATGATATGTTTTGGTTTGGAATAGATAAAAAAGACTTGGTAAACAAAATGAAATGGTTAGTACTGTCCTATGAAGTGGGGTTCATAATATCTTTTGGGGAATTGTTGTATGTTCTGGGTTAGGTTAGATTTCAAACTTTAGGCAAATGGATAGAGTAAACATAGTCTTTCATTTCAGATTTAAAAATACAATTAAAAAAATAATTTGTTCATCAATCTCCCTTGAGTAGGACCAAAACATCAAAAGTAGAAATTCATTCAAAAAAGGGTGCTCCCGAAGTATGCGAACCAAGATGGCGGACATCGGAACGTAACATGGGTAGCAGGTTAGGGTTAGGCGATAATTTTTTTCCAATTTTCCTTATTTTAGTCCTATTATCACTTCGAAGACTAGCCAAAAGCCTCCCGTAGTATTTATACCTAAAATTATGGCCTAACCCTAACCTAGTACACATATTACATTCCGATGTCCGCCATCTTGGTTCGCATACTTCGGGAGCCCCCAAAAAAGACTGGGTAACTCAAAAGGATTAGGAACTAATACAGCACCAGCAAGTCATATGTATAAAAATATGATTAATAACAGCACCAGATTCAATGGGGCTCAAAAAATTTTACCCCAGAAATATAGGTCTAAAAAATGAGATGAGTGAAAAAGAAATTACACTCAGACATGCATGCATGCAAAATTGTTTTTGTGGCAAAGGTACAAGCAAAGAAGAGAAGTATAACAAGTAATGGTAAAAGAATGTCGCTTCTGAATCAAAAAGGACTATGCAATGGCAGTGAACAAATACAGACATACATATAACACAACAGAGGCAAAGTCCATTTAAGTGAGTACCAGAGTTGTGAAGACTATAGTCTATGGTTGACTGGCTTAAGCCTTAACACAATAGAGCAGTGGTACGACTGTTATTTAAAAGTACCAAATCTGACAGTGTCGGTAGACATGGGCCAAGTCATTGACTCTACAATTACTTGGGCTCTCAAAACAAAATTAGATCGAATGATCGTAGGGGATGATTGGGTGATAGAATGAAACTTGTGAAAGTGTGGTTCTGGTTCTGGAATTCGAGCCTTATCTTATCTTTGAAAAGTTTTGATTTTTTATATGAAAAATTCATAGTTCATGCAAATTTCACAATTTTTTTCTACTGGGGAAAGACCCCTCCCTATTTTGAGTCTCTGTATTCCAGCAAATATATGCAGATATACACTTTATGGGGTAAGTCCCCTCCCTACTTTGAGTCTGTGTTCCAGCAAATATACATTATACAGTTTTCTTCCTCTCTGGGAAAACCCCCTCCCCACTTTAAATCTCCATTTTAGCAAATAAAAGTAAATACACACTGAAAAATTTCTACTGGGAAAGTCCCCTCCCTACTCCACAGGGCCTGTACATCAAAAAATACAAATTAATACACTATATACTGCAATTAATCTAAATAAAGTGCAAAGCTATGCAAAATCAACTAAAGTCATGTAAATGCCTAAAAAGTATAAGCTGCAGGTTGGTATACAAACAAAATTAGGTGCTCCCGAAGTATGCGAACCAAGATGGCATCGGAACGTAACATGGGTAACAGGTTAGGGTTAGGCGATATTTTCTTTCCAATTTTCCTTATTTTAGTCCTATTATCAGTTCGAAGACTAGCCAAGAGCCTCCCATAGTATTTATACCTAAAATTATGGCCTAACCCTAACCTAGTACACATATTACATTCCGATGTCCGCCATCTTGGTTCGCAGACTTCGGGAGCCCCCAAAATTGTATACAAAGAGTGAGTACAATACATATGCCTTAGTTCATCAACACAGAGGGAAATAATTGAATGTCTCGCATGAGAACTACAGATTGATAACTGTACATTGGATAAAAAAAAAACATCAAGAGCTCAGTTTATACATTTGAACAATTTCAATTTAAAATGAGGCGATCTAAGAACTTTTAAGCCCGCCAAGTCAATGTATATATGGCGGACCGAAAAAGATTATGGTTTTTTCAAAAAATATTAGCTTTTGGTGTCACTTGCTGCTTTTATAGCTTTATCAGATGTGAAGGCATGAATACACTGAAAAAATATACACATATACAATTTGAAGATTGTATTGGTTTTTGGATTGTGTTTAAACCAAAGAATACAATACTTATCAAAAATATCAGCTTTTTAGTTCGGCTGATTGTACACGGCATTATTAGATGTGGAGGTGTAAAACACAGTACGAAAAAATCTCAAGGTCATGTCAAAGTAGTATGCATGAATTTTATGAAAAGTCTTTAATTTTTCGTTGGTGTCTTTGGAGGGACATCAGCGTATTTTAAAATACAGTTACTTCCACTCTTAGGAATCCTTTTAAACCGAGTGGGTGACCAAGAGTACGAAGTATATTGTGGTGGACTCAATCGAGCATGTCTATCACTATGGCGATGCTTCACTCTACGATGATGCCCCTGGCTGCGTTTCGGGATTCTGAGACTAGAAAACGGTGTTGTCAAAACTGATGAACTTTCATTATACTGCATTTCGATCAAGGTCATGGGGTCAGATGACAAGGACATAGGTCGTTTAGAGGTCATCATAGAGATAACAGCTCGGTTGTGCCACGCGTATATAACACCAGGACCTCTCGGTATTTTTGGCATTGATGTTGACCTGCGAGGTTCACCTTTGACCTCTGCGACCTTGTCCAAACTTGTGCAACTGCGGACCAACTTTGCATGTCTAATTCCACTGCCTGAATGCAATAGTCTTTCCAAAGGTAAATCCATATCTGATTTCCATGTAGTCATGTGAACAGAGTCATGCATGGATGAGTTTGTCATGTGACTGTTATGCATTGGTGAGCTTGTCATGCTATCATTATGTAGAGATAAATTCGGAATACCAATTGGTGAATACGAGGTACCAGGTAGGATTTGACCGCGTATGGGTGAGCTTGTAACGCCCAAACGATTATGGTCATGCTTAGGTGAGCTTGTTCCACTCAAACGATTATGGTCATGTATTGGTGACTTCGATGTGATCACTGCAGGGTGCAAATGAAAGTGAAGGTCATGCTCATAGGGTTCAAGGTCATCGTCAATGACATTTTCTTTAACAATGACATTTTTAGACGTTGTTTCGTCATAATAAACAGTTAATTTCTCATTCATACTCTCGTTACCGTTTGTGCAACTCGCTTGAGAATATCCGCTGTCACTAGATGGTGTACGTGTGCTCGAATTTTGAGGGGGAACAACAGGCATTTCAAAACTCGCTCGAATCGCTTCGTAAGTTGGCGAAGGGGTCAACGAGGGCTCAGGTCCGAGAAGAATCCTCAAACGTTTTTCAACCATTCGCCGATAATCCTGCTCTGGTAAGAGTTTGAGTTGTCTCCAGGCATCTAGAAGGTCTTTATATTTGCAACGGATTCTCCAGCCTCTGAAAACTAAATTAAAAATATAGCATTTACATTTTTTGAAAGTTTTATCAAGTTGAGCATAGCTGGGATCAGCGTTGGATAGATGCCCATCAGCCTCAAGTAATCAGTAGTTTATTTTTTTACCATGTTGAAAAAGCGCTCAAAACATACAAATTACAATATAAAAAAAATTGCATTTCAGAGTGAAGGAAGCCGCAGAAACCAATACTGGTTAACGAGCAGCGGTACAAGTTGATAGTCAAGTTTGGGTCACAAGGAATCCGAGTTAAGTCAATCACTGGGCTAAGTCTCACTGACGGTGAGTTGAGTGCAAGTCGGAGTATTTTATTTTGATTACTCGAGTCTATTACTTCTGGTTGAAATTTATCATTAAAACGAACACCAGAAGAGTCTCACAAATGTTTTTACAATCAAGACATCGTAAACATAAAGCCTTGTCAAGCGTCAAAACGGGAATCAAACCACAGGGAGATTATGATCTCCTGACCTCACTCAGTAAGCTGTCCTTAGATGCTAACCTGATCTAAACTAGGGTAAGCCAGTCTGTTTACTCATCTATAAGGGAAGGCTAAATCGATTCAATCACACTGTTTCCTAACCTGACACACTCTTGCTATTCTATATTCTCACCTGATGGGCTACCTTCCTCAAATGTCACTTTTTTCTCTGCTGTTCTACCTGCCATAAAATATTTAAAAATAAATATGCTCTGAACGTTTTTTATCTCATTTTATATCATCTATATCAGGGGTGGGCAACTTCTCTAATCGGGGGGCCAGATGTGGGAAAATGAAGACCTCGACGGGCCGGATTATACCATGAACAGTATTCAATATCTTAATCAGATGTTTATTCGCTTATGCAAGAAAGAAAATTATAAATCGCGTTCAAAGCGAAGTTTAAACTTTACAAAAAATAGAGACCAAAAACACATAATGAATTTATCTTGATGTACTAAAAGTGTAATAATGTAAAATCATAAAGTACTGATGTACAGTCAGCGGGCAGGTCAAAATCTCGTCGCGGGCCGTATGTTGCCCATCCCTGTTATATATATTTTCTCGAAATTCTGGGGCAAGCTCAAGGAGATACCATGGCTTTCACTATGTTCAGCAAGAGTGATTTCTTACAGCTTCCTACATTGTTCTACATAACTGGTTCCCATATCTAGCCTGGACCAGTAAAACAGACGTAAACCCATAATTCAACATATGATTAAGTTTGTATTAATGGCACGCACACATGAGGTTTTCTCGCAAAACACACAGGCCCTTTCTCAGAGACAACAACTAATTATATGGGACTATAGGCCAGGGGTTCTCATCCTTTTTTCTGTTAAGTACCCCCCTCCCAACCCGGGTCACAAAAGAATCAACGCGAACCCCCAATAATCAGACACCAAACAAAGTTGTGATATATTGACTGACAATTTGCCGCAACGACAATTCATTGACCAACTGCTGTAACTAAATTGAATATTCGTGTTGATGTTATTGACCTTGTCCTCCACCCAGCCAATGAATTCTTGAAATCTCTCTCAAGTTTCGATGAGCACATCACTTTCTGCAATGCTCGCAGCACATTGTTTTTGAGATTTCCCAGTTTGGCTGAAAAGCCGTGCATATCACATTGTTGCGTTACAATCGCAACAACGCTTGATCAGCAAAATTTACGCGTTTCAATTGGCATTCATTTTCATCTGGTAGTTACTTAGTTTTCTTTTGTTAAAGGATATTAAAAAAAAAAAAACACAAAAACTCGACTGCCATCCAATAACACCCAGGTTGAGAACCCCAGCTATAGGCAGTACCAGTAATTTCTGACTGCTATCTGCCTTAAATATCATTCTGTAAATACTAAAATACTACACTCGCTCAGGAATCTAAGGCACATCTTGACGCTAGACTCAAAGAATTCCTCAATCCAAGAATGGTAAATAACACTGAAATTTTCGGACTCTAAATTTGGGGCTCCCGAAGTATGCGAACCAAGATGGCGGACATCGGAATGTAATATGTGTACTAGGTTAGGGTTAGGCCATAATTTTAGCTATAAATACTACGGGAGGCTCTTGGCTAGTCTTCGAACTGATAATAGGACTAAAATAAGGAAAATTGGAAAAAAATTAACGCCTAACCCTAACCTGTTACCCATGTTACGTTCCGATGTCCGCCATCTTGGTTCGCATACTTCGGGAGCACCCTAAATTTTGATATCAACATGTCACCATTACAAGCTTCTAAGCTTATTTAGAGTAAAACATGAGAAATAGATAAAATGCAAATGATGTAATTCAGCCAATGTTTCGAATGACTACACAGACAATTAACAGAAAATAAAAGTCACAAAATGTATCAAAACTGGGTATTTATTCCCCAACACTATATTTTCTATATAGATATTTGAATAACTTAAAAACAGTAACTTCAATGGATGTAATTTAAAAACAGTACTTCATCAAATATCATTAATCAAAACAAAAAATTTATTCAAAATGCGCACCTCAGATCAATATATAAATAGGGTGACACCGAAAAACAAAACCAAGACTAGTTGGAATATATTGTATTGAATTTTTCACTAGACACTGATATTTCTCTATTTCAGTAAATGTGTAGATTTCAGTATATGTTTTCAATTCTTCATATGCATGCAATGGCTTCCATGTGAAAGCATATGCGACTATGATTTTAGCACAGTTGACTTGAAACATTGATTTTTTGGAGAAGATTTCGCCTCTTACCTTTTTGAATAACAACTGTAGCATTCTCTCTCTTCCCGATTTCAGTTTTCCTCCATTTCTTTGCTTCAGTTTTTCTTCTATATGTCAACCAACATCGTTGCAACAAGACAGCAGAGTTAAATCTTTTTATGATAAGTTTTCTACGTTCCTCTCTGCATTTCCTAAGAAAAAATTAGAGGAGTGGCTTAACTTTGCACTTAACCATACCGGCTTTAATAGTTAGACATCTATGATTTAATTCCACCCCTGCACCCTATCTAAGATGTAAGATAGGGATGTGCAACATTTTCTGTTGCACACCCTTGTATAATATAATAGATAGGTAATCCTGAACTGAAAATTTCGGTCTTCCCAAATTCCTAGCACTTTATGTCGGACCTCCTGAAATATGCGCACCAAGATGGCGCACAACCTGAACTCAGGTTTTGTACCAGGTTAGGGTTCAGGTTATGCAACATCTTGGTGCACATACTTCAGGAGTACCATTATGTCTGCTTGTTTAGAGCCCTGTTTGCGGTAATTAGTAGAAAACACACATTCCTCAATATATTTACCAATATACCTATAATTTCAAAATAGGCGAAACAGATTCTAGTATCATGACCTAAGTTTACTTAATTACTTCACAAAGCACCAACAAAACATGACTCACGTAAAAGTAAGCCAAGTATGACTCGACAGATAAATTACTGTTGCTAATAAACAGACACAATATAATTAAGAATGCTAAAATATGCAATATAAATTACACAAAATATGCAATTTAAATAATCACATATGACAATCTAAGAAAGATTCTCCACAATAAATATTGAACACAGAAAAACATACATAACGTCTGAGAATAAGGGTTTCCTAGAGCGAAGATCCAAAAAAAATATATAACTTTGATTACTCTAAACCAGTGCTCTTCAACAAGGGTTCCGTAATACATGCAGTGGGGTTCCGTGAGTTTATAGGGTTCCTTAGGGGTTCCGCGCTTTTTTTTTTCAGGGGAAATCATTTCTTGCTTAAGCATGTTGATGTGTCATTGCGAAGTTGTTTAAAGAGCGTAGACATGAGCATGAGAATTCAAGGAGATTGCAAAGGAAATGCAAGACCAACCTAGTCATTGAATTTCACGCTTTCTGTTTCATTATTGGAGTAGAGATATTTGAATTATAAATATTTTGTGTTACGAGTATTTCGTGTTTTTTAATTTTGTTAATTGGGGCTCCATAAAAATCGAAAAATTATATCAGGGGTTCCACAATAACAAAAAGGTTGAAGAGCACTGATGTGAACCAGGGGTGTGCAACCTTTAATACAGGAGGGACAGATTCGAGTAATTGGGTGAAGCCACGAGCGGCACTTTTATTTAAGATATAATTTATAGTAGTTTCAGGCACAAAAACTGTTTTTGCCAGCTAGTTTTGCTAATACGGCTGTGGCACTCGGGTACTGGTACAGGCTGTGCCACGCAAAGTGATTGGAATTTCTCGCACGTGCCAGAATAACCTAACTAAAAACTAGTTTCGCGGGTGCACCATTCAAAATTGGCACTCCGCGGGCCGCACAATATTACCTTGCGGGCCGCATTTGGCCCGCGGGCCCCAGTTTGCACACCCCTGCTCTAAACTACCCCACTATAACACTAACTCTGTTTTAATAATATAGGGAAGTATTATACTATACTATATATGAAATATTCTCAACGATAAATAATGATTTATTGATTATGATTTAATCAATACAACTGGAATTATTGGATTAAATATCAATAAACTATTGTGAGAATAATCATGTATACGCTGGGGAACTAAAAGAAGTCAAGAGAATAAATTTGAAATTGTTACTTTCAAAGAATGTGTTTTTACAAGAATACTCATTTTCAGAAATTAATTTTCATAAAATCTTCTACATTTGCAGAAAGGGTATGAAGGGACTTTGTAGCAAAGTGGACTACTTTATAATATTTTTATTTGGAATTATATGCATTACAAATTTTGAAATGTCTCTTGACCGGAAAGAAACTGAGAAGAACAGGGAGTTTTCTCAAGGGCAAAGAAGTGAAGGAAAAGAAAAATCAGTTTTCCACCTGCGCAGTGTGACCTCGTAAGTCAGAATGAAGGTGTAAAAACAACTCATTAAACATATGGGGTTCCATTACATTTGAACCCACGTACATTTGAACCCACGACGATTGCACCTGCACACTATTGCACCCATGAACAATTTTGTTGTTTTACGAATATTTGAACCCATACTAACCGGGTTTAGCACCCGCATATAGATTGAACCCACGAATATACACATGGGTTCAAATGTACGGTCACCAACATATGGACCCAACTGCACAAAAGCATAGTATGAGTAAATAGTCCTGCCGAACCACAATAAATATAAAAAAAACGAGTCAAAATACCTCAAATTCACTGTATATGTCCAATTCCTTTGTAAAACAGTTGCAGCATTCTCTCGCTTCGCAATCAAAGCTTTTCGTTCAGCTCTGCATTTCATTCGATGTACATATCCACGCCAAGCTCGTTGAACTGTGACAGTACACGTGACTATTTCTTCTGAACGTGAAGACTCCAGAGATTCAAACTGAAAGTGAAGGGAAGAACATGCTAAAAACCAGAATAGCTAGAGAAAAAAAATGCATTACATTTGAATCCACGTACATTTGAACCCACGACAGTTGCACCTGCATACTATTGCACCTATGGGAATTTTTTTTGTTTTACGGATATTTGAACCCATACTAACCCTAACCCATGGGTTTTAGCACCCGCATGTAGATTTAACCCGTGGATATACACATGGGTTCAAATGTACGGTCACCGAAAAAATGTCAGGATTTCCCTTACCCTTATAGAGAAAGTAGTAAGCAAATATAATTTATATATCAAAAATATTCGAATTATCATGTCCATCTTCCTAATCTTTCTGTATTTGCCTAACCAATGTATCACACCAGTGGTAGGAAACCTTTGAAACAGAAGGGCCAGATACATATAACTGGGCAAAACCGTGGGCCACAACTTCATTTAACATGGCTTTCTAGTAGTCGCAAGCACAAAAATTTTGGTTATTAATCTTATGGCATGCGTTATTCGCTTCGCACAAGCTAGCTGTTAGGGCGTTATAACGTCATAGATAACAAATTAGACTCATGTGCAGGCTTTGCAATGCCAAGGGGTTGGAATTATTCGCACAACCCAGATTAAAGGGGGCTCCCGAAGTATGCGAACCAAGATGGCGGACATCGAAATGTAATATGTGTACTAGGTTAGGGTTAGGCCATAATTTTAGGTATAAATACTACGGGAGGCTCTTGGCTAGTCTTCAAACTGATAATAGGACTAAAATAAGGAAAATTGGAAAAAAATTATCGCCTAACCCTAACCTGTTACGTTCCGATGTCCACCATCTTGGTTCGCATACTTCGGGAGCACCGATTAAAGTATATTAAAACTCATTAGCGGCCGCACATAATTCAAAATTGGTACTTCTCCACGGACTGCACAATTTTCCCTCATGTGCCTCGTTTAGCCTGCAGGTCGCAAGTCGCACACCCCTGCATTATATCTTGGGTGGTTAAAGTCAAGATTATCAATGCCAAAATAGTCAAGTCCCACAATCTACCAAGTAGACCAGAGTTCCTCACGCATGTAGGTCGTTGCAAAAGGCAATCAAATTTTAATTGTCTTTTCAAACAGCAATGGATATTCGTCTGCATCGCTCAACGAAAATATGCAACAGATTTTTTTATTGAAATCAATCATTAAATATCATCCAGACTGTTTTCATATCGTTGTGAACCCCCTGTGCCGTTGTCACGGACCCCCCAGTTGGAAAACCCTTCACTAGGCCACTTACCAATTTTGATGACAAAAATATCATTGTTTTTCCATACTGCAATGGTTTCTCATTCTCAATTTCATCCTCATTTTTGTTGATTTGTTTTAATATTCGATCACAAGCATCCCGACGTAAATCTATGTTAGTCATACTTCGTCGACGTTTCTTATGAGACGGCTCTAAAATTTGAAGATTTACACAAATGTTACAAATGTATGTTATATTATATAGCTTAGTAATTAAAACTGTGCAAAATCAGGCACTCTAGAAGTATGTGTACCAATAGGGCGGTAACTAATTTTGTTCGCCTACTTTACATCAAGTTGCGTAAAAGGACGGAAGCCCGTGAGCAGGGGATATTCACTTGGCTAACACAAACAGTCCCCGAACTCGTAATAGAACTAAAATAAGGAAAATCGGAATAAAATTATGGCCTATCCTTAACCTGGTACACATACTACGGGAGTACCCACAATGCGATATACAGGGTGAAAACAGCCCATAAATGTCTTAATTATATGGAAATGAAAAAAACTAATTTAACACTTGAACTTCTGTTTGTGTACGATGGTACCCGAAAGTATCAGTAATCTAAGATGCTCTGCACAAAATGGAATGTGAGAAACATGCTTTTATGACATTGTGTATTTTCCAACTGCGTAAAGTCGCGGGCAGCACCGACTTTGAACGAACTTGAAACAAAAGCTATGTTTACTCCAGAACAGGGGTTTGCAACCAGTATCACAGGAGGGCCAGGTACAAGTAACTGGATAAAGTCACGAGCCGCACCGACTTTGAACGAATCCAGTGAGAAACATGCTTTTATGACACCCTCCTCGCACAACTGTCTGTATGAAGGACCATATTATACTTATTCGATTTATTGCATTTTATGCTTATCATAAGGGGTGTATGCCGCACGTTCATGTGTTTTAGGCCAGTATAGTCTTGTGTATACATCCCGTCTTCAATGTTGATATTTACTAACTCCTGTGTTTTTGCTTTTACGAGACGAATAAACATACATACATACATACATTGTGTATTTTCCAACAGGATTTTGCTAACTAGTTATGCTAATATGACAGTGGCACTCAGGTACTGGTATAGGCTTCGCGACGCAAAAGATCGAAAATAGTCCGCAAGTATCAGATTAACTAAGCTAAAAACTCGTTTCACGGGCACACCATTCAAAATTGGCACTTCTTCAGGGGCTGCACAATTTTTTTTTTCTGAGGGTTGCAGTTTGCTCTAGAATATGTTCCAAAATACCTGGATTCTGTATATGTGTATATTAACGAGTAGAAAGTATTGCAAAATACTGTACAAATGATTGAACGAGAATATCGGTCAGAGACCGAAGACTTATCGATCGAAAGTTAGGGGATCCCCCAAAACAGCGCTCTTACTCCATAGTGACACCTTGTGTCCCATCACTAAATAATTAATTACTCGCTAATTATACGACATAATTCGCCCAAAATCAATAGGCTTCTGGTACGAGATAAGATGAATGCACATGCAAAATCTGGAGCAGATTCAATCTCGCTTTCGTGAGATATCGCGTGCATCTAACAGACATACAGACAGACAAATACCTATCAAACTACTTACCGATTAAAATCGATAAGTAATAAAGGAAATTTATAATGATGTGGAAAGCTAAATATTTGAATCAGTTTTTTTTATTCATTAAATTTGGCTCCTTGTTATGAAATGTTAACATCAACAATAATAACCCAGTCTGTGATTTTCTAATCATAGGTTGAAGCAATATCCACCGAAGTGTGAAAAGTGACAAGAGTTTGAAAATCAAAAATAAAACTATTTCTCATTTCCCCAAAACAGCTTTTTCAAGTTTCGGTTTACTGAGTTGAAGCCCTTATTAATATATTTCAAAAAGACTTTTTACCTGTAATTTCACACAACTATATGTCAATTGGCCTCTAAATTTTTTGTGCTAAGATTATTTTGTTGTTTACAGGAAAGCTTAGTAAGATAAGACAAAAGCGGGACTCTAGAATTATTTACCTTTTACAATCTCAGTACCATTCTCTGCATTCATGTCATTTCTTCGTAATAAAAATCCATATCTTCCCAGGAATTCATTGTAGGATAATTTATTGGGATGAGCAGGAGCGCAGACTCTTATTGTTTCAACAACACCACATGCTTCTAGCTGACTGAGGACCTAAAAAAATTGGAAATTGGCATGAACAATGAATGAAGTTGGAGGTATTTTTTTTTGTAAGATTTGCTGGAAGACTTAACCAGAAGTAAACAGAACATCCCAGAGCGACTGCTGAGAAGTGTAAAGCGCCTGAAACGATGCAGATATATAGTTAATCCAGTGAGATTTGAGGCAATGGCAAAAGTCCAAAAATACCGTATATGCTCATTTTACCGCCCGAACTTGATTAAGGGCCCGTTTGAATAGCCGCCCGTGTGGACAAAACATAAAAATAAATAAGGGCCGGTGCTTGAATACCCGCCTGATGTAAAATCTGATTTTTCAGTGGTAGAGAACAATAGGTAATAAGAAACGCTTTTGTCACAACCCTGTTGAATTTTAAGCGCTGGTAGATAACACTCACACCTTAGGCGTCCAAATTTTATTACATTCCATTATCTTAGTGTTAGGCTGAGAATACCAAGCCTTGCATTTTCAAGCTTCTTGATATGTTGCCCCCCCCCCCCCCCCCCCCCCCCCCCCCCCCCTTCTTAAAAACTACTTAACACTCCCCAGGGGATGGAGGGTTCAGTCTACCATAGAGTTAGTCATTAAAGTTGAGTGTTTCAAGACTTACGGGTTTGTTAACAAAAAAATGGTCGTGAATATACAATTTAATACTCACAAATTTTGCATCGAACACATCAGGAACAGATTGCTCATTTGGTTTGATACATCTGATGTAATGACAATCCGTTGATCCGAGAGTGTCAAGCAAATCGTCAAGAGATTTCTAAAAAAAGAAAAAGAGGTGAATTTTACTAGGTAAGGGTTATATGAACATGTGCTCTCTTGATTTGGTTGATCAGTTGTTGGTGGGTTATTAGAGCAACTTTGGTGTCTCTCCAAAAGTGTGTACCAATATGGAGGTAACTAATTTTTTTCGACTGCTTTGCATCAAGTTGTGTAAAGGGACTGATTACTATGGGCAGGATATATTCAATTGGCTAACACAGACAGTCCCCGAACTCGTAATAGAACTTAATAAAAAAATGGGATTAAAATTCTGGCTTAACCCTAACCTGGTACACACACTACCGGAGTACCCAAAAACATTACGGCTTCTGATCACCAGCCTCGGTGATTGCTATGAGCATTTACAAATTATAGAAGGTTAACACTCTTTACTATTTCTGGCACATTAGCCTGGTATTTAAAGCCTTACATACAAGTATGATGACATCACAGGCATTGGTGGGATTCAAATTTTTGTCAGCCGGTTCCATCACAAAAGTCATATTTTTTCGGCGGGTTCTGTTACAAAAAGTCATTGCGAGTAACCAGTAATGATAACCGGTTCGCTAATCTCATGAAATTCCGTGAGACGGTTCTATAGAACCGGTGCGAACCGGCCGAATCCCACCACTGATCATTAGCTACATAACTTGTTTTAAAACCCCATGATACTGAAGAAATGTTACGCAAGATCTATGATTACATCAGAAAATGTGGCATTATCATTATGCAACAATTATGAAACAATGTAACAATTAGAATTATGCGTTGTGTCGCGTTATACGTTTCAGTACGCACATGGAAACCTCCTGAAAACTAGATTGCGTGTGAGCTTGTCTCCTATTAAGCCTACATTTGATTTGATAATATCCAATATGCAAGATTAAGTTTTGCATTGATGGTAAATTGCATGGGGATGCATTGTTTCTTTTCTCATATATTAACATATCATTTGGAGTCGCAAAAAAATAATAGCAATAGAAATGGGCGGCAAACTGAAAAAGGTAGTTGGGAAGCGCTGCTTTAAAAAGTAACATCTCCTATCCTAGAGTTAGATAGCAGTGCATGCCTACACAGGTCCCTGTTCAGAAAAAAACACATAGATAAGCATCATACAAAAACTTACCTTAAACCTAGTCAACACAGTTGGCCTATGTTTCCCTTGCTTTGAAGATTCTTGATCTGTCTGTTCAGAATCTTCGAATCTTGTTTGACCTTGGTTGAAAAGGTCGAAGACAAATTTGTTTCCACTGGAAGCAAGAAGTTGCGTAATCTCATTTGGAATTTCATCCTGTTCGGGAAAAAAGAATTTAATAGCACCCTGTATGAGATGAAAAAATATTTGTTTAGATAGGGAAATTCACAAATCATTTGTCCAACGGCATATTTTTAAAGTTGCTGAAACCGGCTCACCGTGTGCCATATCTGCTTGTTGCCTCTCAGTTTCTGTAAATCGTGTTTATTTTAATGCAATCTCTGAGTTTTGTGTAGTAAAGTGCTTTTTAAATTAGCTCTTTTTGACGCCACCAGCAAAGACCAGGCAAAAAAAAATTTCAACTATTCTATTCAAGTTTTTATATATTAGTGAGGGATGTTAACTGAAAAAAGTCCAAATTACCTTATTCTTCTCAATTAGGTCTTCAGTCTTATATGAAACTTGCCCAGCATAATGAACAACAGAGAAGCTTGGGGCTTGCGTAGAAATTCTTGGTTGAATGATGTATTTGTTTTTATGAAACATCGACTCAACACGACTCTTCAATTGCCCACCAGCTCTGGCTCTGTTTAATCTGCATTCCTGGGGAATAAAATAATAATTTTTCATTATGTGATGATTGAAGAAAACTTTAACAGAATAAGTCATTTCAATGAAATATTAGCACCGCACATATCAGTGCGTTCTTGCACCACCATAATTCTATATAATAATTAGTATTGGGCATTTCAGTGGTTCGACATAAGAGATGAGCCTTATTTACGTTTGGGTACGAAATGCTGATTCCTTGTAAAATAGTAGCATATTCTTATATATCAGCGGCAGCTCATACTGACACGTATTCTAAGTGAAAGTGTGCAAACAACTCATAAAAATAATGTAATAAAAAACAACGTAAAGAATCTGGTGTCTCCATAAATAACAGATATTTGACAATCAGTGACTTTTATTTCAAAGCCTTATCTAGAGTGAAGGTGCACCTAAATCATCATGCACTAGAGTGGCAATACTGACCCAGATGAAGTGATATTTGTTCGAAAATAGTAGCTTAATATGTATAAATGTATGCTTGTTTAGAGCCGCGTTCAAAGTGAATGCGCGAAACACCTCATAAACGATACAATCCAAATAAATACCTTTGCTCATAGCAATAATTTGAAATTTAGTTTCAAACAAAATTTTTTCACTCTGCTAATTTCTCACCTCATTCAACAAAGAGAACAAACTATTCCTTGGTGACTCCAATGCAAGTAAGCAATCCACGTTATCCGTCAGATCACAAGGAGTCCATGCAACACCTTCAGCTGTGTATTCCTCCTGTAAAACAGAAGAAAAGGAATTGAAGAACCTTTCAGAAAGTTTGATATGCACAGATTCTCAAATACGAGTATGACTGCCAAACAATGCTTATTAAGGTATATTTATTTCAACATGCTGCTGTATATTTTTCCTGCGATATAAATATAAATTTCAAAACTTTGAGATGAATATTTTGTGGCAATATAACAGAAGGTAGTGCACTATCATACTCCTGTAACCAGAAGGAGATCGTGGTCTGCCATACGATTAAAGTCATGGTATTGTCCTTCATCTACAAATATGAGCCATATTGTATATGGTTTCAGTGTCTCTTGGCATTTCAATGATCGTTCATGTTAATTTGAGTTATCTTACTTTTGTGAGAGTGCACTTGACCTTTTTTTGAGCAAAATCTTGTACAAAAACAAGGGCAAGCATTAATGGTGGAAAAAAACAATTTCAACGAACAAAATTCAAGTATGAAAATTACCAATACTTGTGAATAAGCTTTCACAAATCTGTAGAATATAAATAGAATATAAATGGAGCCAACCTGTTGCTCTCTCAAGAAACTTGAAACAAAATGTTGCTGTAATTTTTCATTTGCATAATTAATGCATAATTGTTCCAGACTGTTGTTTTCAAAACTTTCGAAACCATAAACATCAAGAAGACCTGGAAAATATAATCCTTAGTTGGTATAGACCAGGGGTGAGCAAGGTTTTTGGACCAGACCCAAAAATGTTGCCCACCTAGACTGGCGGGCCATGTAAGTGTGACGTAAAAGTTATGAACAATATTTACAGTGTTACAAAAGCAAAAGTACCAAAACTTAATTCAATCACAATCTCAACAAATATCTTGAGCTATTTTTTAACTGAAACGTCAAAATTTGGTTTTGGTTTTGTTGCGGCAGCATCAGGCGCGCCAGATTGAATTACCAAATGGGCCAGATTTGGCCTGCGGGCCGCAGTTTCCCATGTAAGATATAAATCAGAGAGGCCATTAATTACCCAGAATAAAGACACAAAGTAAGAAATTCGGCAGGTTATGTAGGACAGATAAAACTGCAGTCCTATCTACTTTTCTTGTCCAAATGTCTGTGCTCTAAAAGTGTCTCCTATGTGACCAAGTTAGGGGGGAAATATGACATGACAGATAGAAATGGGATGGTTGAACTAGGAAATACGTTTACTAAGAGTGAACTACAAGTATGTAAATATAATGAATAAAATAAAGAAAAAAATCAATGATTGGGGCCATATACCCTTACCCATATTCTTAACCTACTGTCTGCCTAATCTGCCATCTATAAACATGCCAATAGCCATGCCAATAGCCACCTATAGACCACATATTCCTAACCTGCTGTCTAAATGGCAGCTCAATAACACAATACGCAATAAGAATGCCCCAAAGATGGCGATCAGATTATAATCCATTCATAACTGGTTGTCAGATATGGCATTCCAATAGTCATCTACCGGGGAGTAGGCCATTCAAATGGTAACTGAGACCAAATATCCATCCCTGCTTGAAAACCCACAGTGTCTTTATGGCAGCCCAACAGCCCTACACCGGCCATTCAAATGACGATTGAGAACATACTTTTTATGAATAAACGATAACTTACCTATGAAGTTGCACCATTTACTATCAGGGGCACAAACACTATCACCCACTCTCTCAACAATCCAGTGAAATAGAATCTCATAGATGAGTTTGACTAATGAATCTCGACGACTGTTACATTCTTCGACTGTAGATGGGCGATGAAAAACACTTTTACGCCGATTGCTGTGTGCTGTTATCTCTCTGAATGTGATCACCTGTAATGAAAAATTGTGAAGGTTATTTTAGTAGTGCAAAAAAAAAAAGAGTATCCGCACTTAACAATGAGAAGAGTGCCAGCCCCAGCAAGCAGAAGAGTACACGCATCCAACAAAAAGAACAATACAAATCTAACAAGTAAGTAGTGCCCGCACTCAACAAGAATAAGAGTGCTAAAATCCACCAAAAGCCTTTTGTTGAAAGCTTTGGCAATTGTTAAATTTTGTCAGGGTGGAATATTCAACGGAGAAAATTACCCGCCAGACTTGACTGCTTGGCATCGAAGGTTAAACGAGAATATCGGTCAGAGACCGAAGACTTATCGATCGAAACTGCGCTTTCGATTCATGACTCTAAGGTGACACCGCGCGTCCCATTACTAATTAATTAATAACTCGCTAATTATACGACATAATTCATCCAAAATCAATAGGCTTCTGGTCCGAGATATGATGAATGCACATGCAAAATTTGGAGCAGATTCAACCAGGCCCTCGTGAGATATCGCGTGCATTTAACAGACAGACAAACAGACAAATACCTATCAACATACTTACCGATCTAAAGATCGATAAGTAAAAAGGCCGCACCGCCGCGCGTACACACCATTGTAGCCTTTCTCTGAGCGAGAGGCATGAATAAGTGTGCTATATAGGAAAGGAGACAATTACTAAATACATACTCTGAACGACTGAACATTAATATTTCATACCTGCATTATAGTCTCTTCATGAACCCCCAACAACTCAGCTGCAGTTTGAAGACTTGATTTGTTTAATTCATTCTCTTCCTCCAATGTACATGGGTTCTGAAGGTCATCTGAGCCTTCGAAGGTCAACTAAACAGATGAGCACATTCAAGCTTCATGAGTAAATTTGGAGATAGCAAGAGTTTGTGGGGAAAACAACAGAAGTACTTATTTCTATTAAAGTTTTGAGCAGTCGTATACAAGTACATATCTAGTGTGATTAAAAATTGAATTCTAAACATTCAAATAAGTTGAAACATTAGGCTAATAACTCAGGGCATAGGGGTGGGGCAAAAACATGTAGTACTGAAAGTCATCAAGACGGCACGCAGTATAGCAGGGGCGGGCAATTACTTCTAGGTGGCCAGTTTAGTCTCTAGTTAGCCAGTCAATGCTGGGTAAAACTCCCTTAACCCCTTAATAGCGTTGGGAGGAGTAGTAACGGGACAGTACTGACAAGGATATTAAGAGCTCTCACCTGTCTCAAGTGCAAAACAGCTGACAAAAGTTTAAAAATAAGTTCTTGTGTTTGAGTAGATATTCCTATCCGCAACATTGATGATCTTGTCTCAAGAAAATCTGATTTCTGTTTCATTTCAAACTCTGCGCTTGATGGTTCGGCATGCTTTGGCCTGCCATCTGAATACATAAATGAAAAACTATATTGAAATTATGTAAATCAAAAGTTTCTGTCATTGTGGCCAATTGGGGATTTTGATGGCTTATAACTAACTTCCCCAGCTTACTACTTGTTTTCAAGAAAAAGCTATTTATTCAGCTCCACAGAATAGAGTGGTAACAAAAAGGGGTTCCATTACATTTGAACCCACGGCAATTGCAACCGCATACTATAGAATTTTTTTTTGTTTTGCGGGTATTTGAACCCATACTAACCCTAACCCCATGGGTTTTAGCACCCGCATATAGATTGGACCCGCGGATATACACATGGGTTCAAATGTACGTGGGTTCAATGGTACGATCACCAGGGTATGAGATTGGTTAGAGAGGTATTCGTTTTCGAAAGCATGGACTTGACATTGTTCGCAACTTATCAGTAAAGTAGGGAATTTTTCATGACAGAAATTCTCAAAAAAATAACTTGGCGGCGAGTGACAGTAATCGGATGAGAGTAACTGGTTAACTTTATCCATGCTCGACTGGTAACTGCAGAGAGGCCGTGGTTTACCTGGTTCAAATGTACGGTCACCACAAAAACGATCACATGATTATACACAATCTTTAATCAGAACCTCCTTCGAAATGTAAAAGATTTTTCTGTATCATACATATCAATTTTTTCGTAGCTCGGAACGCTTTTGACACCCTCAAGACTCTTGAAACCTACGTCTTCCGGCCTCAGGCCGAACTCACTTTCGCTCAAGAAAATGTGTGTGAAAACGTGTGTGTTCCAATATGGAAGTAACTAATTTTGTTCGCCTACTTTACATCGAGTTGTGTAAAGGGACTGAAACCTATGGGCAGGGGGTATATTCACTTGGCTAACACAGACAGTCCCCGAATTTGTAATAGAACTAAAATAAGGAAAATCGGAATAAAATTATTGCCCAATTCTAAACTGGTACATATACTTTGGGAGTACCCCCTTATCAACACAAGAAGATCATTTACCTTCTGGGAAAGGGCACTCAGGTAATTTCCATTCGTCTCTTTCTTCATCAGTGGCTCCATGAAACATTTGATAGAATATATGATAACTTCTCTCGCCAGGATCATGACGGACGGCGCGAGTTTTTTCAAGCAAATAAGTTCGAAGTTGAGCGCCAACTATTGTACCTGATCTGCAATATATAGAAAAGTTTTGGATAACTGCTGAGTCAGCATTTTTTATTTTCTTTTGCCGACTTGTGAGTTTGTATTTAAAATTGTTCAACTGATCAGGGGCCAAGAATTTGCAAAAAATTTCGTGAAATTACGTGAATATTTGACTCCAAACCCCAATCCAGGATGGTAAGGAACGCTTAGTAAATTGATGCTTGCAAAATTTTCAACTCATCAGTCGTTTTCTTCTAGTGATACCGAAAATATCCGGTCTCGCAAATATATTCATATATGCTCTTTGTGTTAGTATTTGGTGTTCAAGTTTTTACTCTTATCGTGATTCAATGATTTTTTCATTTCTACTTTTTATATTTGGATAATTTAATGTTGGACTATTTCATTTCATGGGTGTCGCTGCTCGATAACCACTCCTGGTTTATCGCTACTCCTTTCACCGCAGAATGCAACTTTTCATTTTTTTTTCGTGATTTTGTATGTAATATGTGTATTTTCAATGTGATGATAAACTAAACTACTGATTACATCCACTAGAAAATTTAAAATTTCAGGTACAACTCAACAGATTTTCTCTATGAAAGACAATGAATTAAATGAAACTCACCTATCATACTGCAACTGGATATACTTCCCAAATCTGCTGCTGTTTTCATTTCTCAATGTATGAGCGTTTCCGAATGCTTCTAGGATCGGATTTGAATGTAAAATCCTTCGTTCTATCCGATCAACTATCTGGATACTGGTGTTCAAGTCTGCAACAAGAAAACAAATGGTTATTATCAGAGAAAGTCGGAATTGAATACATTCTGAAAAAAGATAGCAATGCTCTAATAAAGGAACCCAGAGGAAGAGTTTACAAGTCAGAACCTTTTTTTGAAAAGTAAAAAAAGCATTTTTTAAAATTTTTTTTAGCATTTTCTATTTTGCGTAGCTTGATAACTTTTTAGACCCTTAAGACTTGAAATTTCATGTTTTTCTGCCTCCGGCCGGACCCGCTGGCATGGCCTAACCTGGCGATTAGAAATTTCAGAACGTCCCCCCTCCAACCCTTTTGTAAATTCCTGGTTACACCCTTTCCTAAATAAGTGTCCCCCGAATCAGATTAATCGATTTCATATGGGCAATATCTCTTTTTATTCGTCAATAATAAATCTTTGATTCTGACAAAACAAAAATTGTCACCTTCCACAGTTTCATCCATATCCTCTAAGATATCATCATCCTCATCTTTCAACAACTCGTCTTCCGTTCCAAAGTCGAGAACTTTTCCTAAATTCTTATTTTCATCAAATTTTGACTGTTTCGCGGCCGCAAAACCATCCCCAGCGCCACCTTGTGGATCAATATTTTGATCTTTTATTTCGTTGTTATTATTCACGTTCAAATTTAAATTATCTTCAAATATTTCTTCATAAGAAGATGATAGTTTCCTATCAGTTACGGTAGAAATGTTATCATCTGTTGTCATGGAAATGCTATCGGTTGCTATAGAATCGTTATTAGTTGTCAAGATAACCTTCTCCTTTTCTTTATCATTCAAATAACCGTTCGGTAGTTTTGGATCACCACTAGGGGAGCTATGAGTCACTGAATGTTTTCCGTGGCCATGGCTGACTTCATAAATAGTGGTTTTCATCGACGCTCGAATAGGGGTGACGTGAAATCCTTTCAAAGGTGTCGAACTCATGTCGTTGCTCGATAATCGACGTTTATATTCGATACCAACTTCGGCAAGATATCTCATCAAGCATCTAACTGTCCAAGTCTGGAAAAGAAACAGGAAACTAGGTATTCTTTGTATTTTTTTTGCCAAATACATTTAAACAGAATTTCCAGGTTAAGATTTTAGTATCAAAATTGAGAACAATATTAGCAAAATGTTACACCAATTGGGAAAATTGTTTTTAGAGTGTTCTAATTCCATAATTTCGGTTTTTAGTTCAAATTGAGTTTCTCAAATCGGACCATCATCCATGGGGGTGGCCGCTTTCAATAATTTAAAGTAAATTACGGTAACTATGATTCGTTCAATTATTTGACTGTAATGTATTTATTATTTCACTTCGGTTTATTGACTTTTCAATTTTAAACATGGAGCTTAAATAACTGATGATTAAGAAGGGTGTCTTGAATTGGACACTCGGCCGTCTTTAAGGGACACAGTAATCAGTAATTTATTTTTCCACCAATACTGAAAATACACAACATACAAATACGAGCAGAATAAGATACGAATAGTATTTACAGAGTGGATGGAGACGCTGGAAACCAATACTGGTTATCGGGCAGCGACACAGTGCAGTTTTCCAGCCGGCAGTCTTTAGAAGGCCGCAGATCATGATTATTTGAGAACCGCTGGTTTAATAGCATCATGAATTTAATCTAAGAACCTTAGACAATCTCACCTTTCCTGCACCACTCTCTCCACTCACAATAATCGATTGGTTGACTTTTCCTACGGAAGCTCGGAGAGAGACAAGGGCACTTTGTGCTGCTGCATAGACATGGGCTGGCAGATGTTGGAGTTCGGATAATGATACAGAGTGGTAGGATTGGATTGTCTGAAGAAGATTAAAAGGGTATTGAGATCGAAGATGTCCAAAAAACTTACTAATATCAATTATTAATTGTGGTGGTTACAGGAACAACCCCGTAGTAATGACAAGAACCACATTGAAAATGCAAGAAATCCAGCAAGTGTATTTCTAACGTTTAACACAATGCACCAACCATCGAGCCAATGACATTTCTCGCCACAACCACGGTTGAGGCATACAATTCATGATTCAAACTTGTGAACTCTTGCAAGGCATTATTAAGAGGTGCAATGACAGGCATATACCCAAACACTGCGTGACACATCCAATCAATGGCGCATAAACCTTTTCTTCCACAACCATGATACCTCTCTTTACAACTTTGTCAAAGCATACAACAGTAACATCATTTATTGAATTATATTTTACCTTCAAAGTAAAAAGTCCTGGAACATCTTTGAAAGGATTAAGTGCAAGAACAGTCCCAGATCCAAGTTTGCTGTAATATCTGCCTCCTTTGTATGATTTGTGTAGAGAATGGAGAACTGTGAAAAATCAGCATTGTTATTAAAGCAAACTTGATCCAAACAGTGTTCACTCTAAGGAAATTATGAGTGCACATATGGTGAACACTGATGTAAAAAGTTTTTTCTAAGAACATTAGCTATGCAGAATTCATTTCTTAAACTTTAATTGTTCATTACATGTAAAAAACATATTCAGTTAAATTCAAGAACATCATGAGAGAAAAGACAGCATGTTGGTTTAATCCATTAGCAAACCGCAGCCTTTTGTCTCAAAACTCGTGAAGGAGGTGTATGAGAACTTTTATGACCAATTATGTTCACACTATAGGTTAATATAGTGTAAATGTGTCCTGTAAAAAAGGCCGCTGACATGTAAATATTTTTGAAAAATTTTATCTTTCCAGTTTGGTACTGCCGACACAATTTATTACACCCTTGGTAAGGTGGTTCAAATGAAATTTAAACAGAGACGACAAGCGCAGTCGATTTGCTAGGCCAGCGGTTCCCAAAGAGTCTGCCTCTATTGTTATGTAACAACAGAGATAGACACTTCTTGCTGCAATTTCACGAGCTGCAGTTCATTTATGTGAGTTATTTATCTGAACCGAGTTTATCAAACATAAGTAATTTTTTAGTATTTCAAAGAACAATCAGGCAGAGATGAGTAGGAAGAGTTGACACTTTGCCTTTATTTCTATATGCCCACCTGTTTACAAACTTTAAGGCATTAAATACACATTGACCATTACAAAATTGAGTTTTATTCAAAAGCAGGATTTTTTGTGCAAGTGCGCCGCTGAACAAAAAGTTCGAGAACCGCTATGCTAGGCCATCACCGTCATATTCAGTTTGGTTCCATGAATATCGTTCTCACCTGCTGGTGTAATAAGTTGTGACATCTTTGTCAAATCATCGGAGAATAGATAATCTTCATTCTCTCCCACTCTCTGCACTTCTATGTCTCCTTCACAGTGAATCATTCGAAGCAAGGGGTTGCCAGACTGTGAAAAAAAGTGTGAAACAATTGAGATATTGATTGGGTTTTCACCAGACCTACTACTTATCCTTTTTCTATTTCTTTTAGATTCGAATAAATGTAATAAGAAATGCTCTGATGACAAAACGTTGCAGAAAGATGACAAAGACAAAAGTAAAATCAAATCGCTCCTAAATCTTAAACATTTAGAACTGTGTTATTTCGAGAGCCTCAAACCCGCAAAAGTTTACTTTCTCTTCGACTACACATGGAGGGCGCAGCCAGGGTTTTAAAAATCGGAATCTGAAATACTGAATAAGTAGATAGGAAGTTAGTATTTTTAAATTATCAGCAGGGTTGCGCGAGAACGAGACATATTCAGAATAGCGGATTCCAATTCATGTCATCTCGATATCACAGACAAATAAGACTAATAACAAAGCGTTGGTAAATGTCCTAATGATATAGAACTACTGACCGATGACTTAATAATCTCTTCACTCCCATCTGAATAAAAAATTTTGATTTTTCCTTTCGATAAAACCTCCCCAACAGTTGCGGGTTTCCATGCTTCCACTGGGTGCTTCACCCACACAAGAGTTCCCTGAGAAATTGAAACAAAGCGAAGTTATAAACAGATTCACCATAATTGAATATGGTTGATTATTCCTATTTTTGAAATTTTTTTTTTTGATAAAATTTGTTATTTTAAAAAATGAAAGGTTTACGCAAATTTTACGCAGTAGGTCTTGTTATGTTGTTGAACTGCCGGTCTATTTTGATTAAGAGCTATGACATCATTGTCGAGCACGTTGGGGACATCCTTGAAGGACATTCGAATAAAGCTGGTCGCGCTAACATGTCTCTCGCTGGATTAACACTGATAGACTTTTCAACAAGTATAATTTGTGTGGTTGCTTTATTTATGAATAATAAATAAACACTACAAGTCTGTTTACCAACCTTTGTGAACTTGGTTGACATCTTTCCAGGTTGATGTGTTGAGTTACTCCAAGCACCACAGTAACAACTCTGATGTATTCACTACATTAACATTGGATTATGCTAATAAATGATACTCCTACATTTAAGTTAAATACCTGTATAAAATAAAAATATGTTAGTTTGATAATTGAATGAAAGAGATGTTTACAGAAGCCATTTTCAACCAAAGTAGATTGGACAGATTAATGATGTACTCTCATAAAGACCTTTTTGTATGTTTATTTCCAGTAAAGTGATAGAACCGGCATATGAAAAATAGTATTCAAATAATCTCCACAAAGCCTATGTAAGACCTATCTATATCGATACAAAACAAGCTAACTTGCTATAAAACATTTAACAGTGAAATTTCAGGCGCTCCAGAAGTGTGTGTACCAATATGGAGGTAACTAATTTTGTTTGCCTACTTTACATCAAGTTGTGTAAAGGGACTGATTACTATTGGCAAGGGGTATATTCATTTGGCTAACACAGACATTCCGCGAACTCGTAATAGATCTAAAATAAGGATAATCAGAATAAAATTATGGCCTAACCCTATGCTGGTACACATACTTCGAGAGTACCAAATTCCATGCCTACCACCTTGCCAAGCATGTAATAAATTAGGTTATGTAAAGTAGAACTGTAAAGATAAAAAATTTCTTTATAAACCTATAATTATAATAATAAGACTAATCGGGGCTCCCGAAGTATGCGAACCAAGATGGCGGACATCGGAATGTAATATGTGTACTAGGTTAGGGTTAGGCCATAATTTTAGCTATAAATACTACGGGAGGCTCTTGGCTAGTCTTTGAACTGATAATAGGACTAAAATAAGGAAAATTGGAAAAATATTATCGCCTAACCCTAACCTGTTACCCATGTTACGTTCCGATGTCCGCCATCTTGGTTCGCATACTTCGGGAGCACCGACTAATCTATATATCTATAAATACCACACTTAACTTGCTACAAATGTCCCTTCTCTCAATGGGAAGCTCAAAGAGACAACCCCAACTGCTGGTTCATCCATCATTAGACATAGAAACTAATCCCATAATACATACCTGGCCCCATGTCATGTGTCTCTAAACTTGTCTATAGGAATCTAATACAAGAAATTTAAGAATCGTAGCAGGCTAAAAATAATGCGCTCCATCTCACACAGCGTGTAGTAAATTGGGGAAGATCCTGTTACCTCCAATAAAATAGTAACCCCTACCCAAAGTGGCTGCTGCTAAAAGAACATAGTGTTGTTCGAAGTAAAAAGCACATTAAACGGTGTATAGAAAATCATCTTCAAATAGCGTATGTCACACATATCTATATGTCTATATAACAAACAAACTTGCTTTTGAGAGTTGATCAGAACTGCTGGTTCATTCATCAATCGATATAGAAACTAATCCCATAACGTATACCTGAGCACATGTCCTGCGTCTCTAAACTTGTCAGGAGGAATCTACTGCAAGAAACTTGAAAATCCTAGCATGCTACCTCAATCAGGTTGTAATGAATTGCATAGGCAATGCTGAACCAAAAAAATAACAACCCCTACATAAAGTGACTGCTGCTAGAGTGTTGTTTGAAGTAAAAAGCACATTAAACTGTGTATAGAAAGAGTTTTTCCAAATAACCTATGTAAGACCCATCTATATCTAGGGTGTCCATGAAGTCTTAAAATTTTTTAAATTGCAAACCGAATTTAACGATACCATATACACAGATGTATTAAATGAAGTAACAATTACTGATTAAAAAACAACAAACCGGTTAATATATATTGAGAACTGACTTCATAACAAAATTAAAATTGTAAAGGGACTTTATGGACGCCCTGTATATATATACACCAAGCTAAACTTGCTTGCTTAAAAAGACAATCCCAACCGCTGGTTCATCAATAGACAGGAACTAATCTCATAATACATACCTGGGCACATGTACTCTGTCACGTTCAGATTAAAGTCAATATTAGTTTTCAATTGAAGTTTAAATATAGAAAGGTTATTCAGCTTTCTACATGATCACATAAATAAATAATTAGTTGAAAAATTAACCCATTATTACCAGTAGGAATGAAATTAACCCTCAGACATACAGCAATTTATAGAAAGGAATGCTAGCACAAGGGTCGTTATATAGACATGTTACATGACCATAAAAAGTTTACCCTTTTCAGACATTCAGAAGTGCATACAAAAATGAATTGCAGCGTACTGGTTATTATCCAGGTGAGAACATGAAAATTCTATCAATGACCATAAACACTGAGCCCATAAAACAATTAGGATAAAAACAGAACACAAATTAAAAATAATTAACCCTCTATATCAGGGGGTTCTCAAACTCTTGGTTTTATGGAACCATTGAAGAGGTTGACTATTATTTATGGAGCCCCACAATAAATTTATAAAAATAAACATATTGTTATTTGCTGATTAATGTTGTTGAGTAAATTAAAATTACTTTATTTAATGACTCGGATGTATTTGTTGACTTGTATTTAAAATGAGTAAACGTGTAGTATATTCAAAATAAGTGATAAGATAATTTTTAATAAGTAAACGACTCAATCTCTGATTAACATTATGGGCAATCAATAAAATGTCAAGATGTAGAGAAATAATTTTTTGGAAATGTTTACTGAACACCATAGCATGGTGTTAGTTTAGATGGGCCGATCAAGAACTTAAGTTGAATCGATGAAAAACAGTTTCATTTTATATTATTACCTCACAATCAACAATTGTTACATGACAAACACTTTAAAAAAAAGTCTTCAGATAGGTATCGAATTACTCCCTACATCATGACAACAATGGAAAGGTGTGAAATAACGTGTAACAGGATAAAATGATCTGATTGTTTTAAAATGATCTTTGAAAGAAGGTGTGAAAATGATTGATGTGTCCGAATAGGTATAGAATGGGTGATGATACAATAATGTATTGGATTTTTATTCGCTCGCGTTTGTGTGGACGGAACACATTGCTCCTTGGAAGAAAATAGATTTTGGAATTTTGCAAAATTTAAAGATAACAGTTTACGTTTTTAATGAGAGCTTGTGATATCAAAATTACCGCTCTGATATTAATTGGTGATGATGGTATAATGTGGGTGATGATACAAAAGTGTTTTGTATTATTGGTGGCTCGGGTCCACGTATAAAAGATACATTGCTCCTTGGAAGAAAATAGATTTTGGAATTTAGCAAAATTTAAAGATAAGGTTCTATGTTATTAATAAGAGTTCGCGATATCAAAATTACTGTTATATATTGGGGTTGATACTGAAGTGTTTGGGATTTTTGCTCGCTTGGGTTCATGTAGACAGGATACATAGTTCTATATAAGCGAGATTACAAAGATAACATTTTACATTTTTAATAAGACTTTGCGATATCAAAATTATTGCTTTGATATTAAAATTTTTATGTTTCATTTGGTTTCTGTCAAATTTTATGAATTTAAATTGGAATTTTGCTGAAAGTATTCTAATATAGACAATTAAGAATGATCGAGACCAGAGCTTCCCCAAACTGGGGATCTGAATGTGAACAGGGGTCACCGACAATTTTGATTTATTGGAAGAGGTCACAACAATAAAAGTTTGTGAACCCCTGATCCAGACGCGCAGCTTTGCAATATGCTGATTTAGGCAATAGTTCAATATTAAACAACTTTGATATAAAAAACATAAATTCCTAAATTGATTTTTGAATATTGTGGATAAACCTCCCGCAATGGTAGAATATCAAAAGTGAGAATAAAAAAGTATAAACAAGATGCGAGACAAAAAAAACTAAACAAGGAAAAAATAATTTTCAAAATTCATATAATACTCAAAATTCTTGGGGGAAAATGATAAGCGTTTCTGACGTAGGGCAAGATAATTAGTTTATAGGTAAACACAGGTTGAGAGAATATTTATCAGGCAGTAACACGCTATTTAGAAATAAGCGTCGCAGTATGGTACAGGAATATAATTTTTATGAATAGTGCGAGTGCATTTGAAGGATATTTTGTAGGCGTTGTTATAAGGCAGGGTTTCCAAAACTGGAATCCGTGGACCCGTTGGGGTCAGTGATGACTGCACTGAGGGTCCTTAACGATATGAAAAGAGTCCGAAATAGATCATAATCTTATCGAATTGCCGTTAGCCTGTAAGTATTCAACGTTAGTATGTCATGAGTCCGACTTTCGTGAGTTTTATTAGATCCGTGATGACTGCAAAGGGTCCTTAACGATATGAAAAGAGTCCGAAATAGATCATAATCTTATCGAATTGCCGTTAGCCTGTAAGTATTCAACGTTAGTATGTCATGAGTCCGACTTTCGTGAGTTTTATTAGATCCGTGATGACTGCAAAGGGTACTTAACGATATGAAAAGAGTCCGAAACAGATACAAATAAATCATAATCTTATCGAATTGCCGTTAGCCTGTAAGTATTCAACTTTAGTATGTATTGAGTCCGACTTTCAGTGTTTCATATAGTCTCTTTGGTTAGGCATATGAAAGTCCGTCAAAATTAAGACTCACAAACAGTGGTTCATAGCCCAAAAAAGTATGGGAAACCCTGGTATAAGACATTCTGTAGAAAAATCTGAGAAACCAATAAAAACTACTTCGGCAGAATTATGAAAATACAATGAAAAATAAGTTAATATATATTTACAATTTGAAATTCATAATTTGAAAAATAGAGGAAATCATTTTAATTGGTAATAAGCTAATAATGAATAGAGGGAAATATTAAACTTTATTAATTTAAATAACATGAAGCACAACTTGGGGTATGTATTATACATAATGAATATCATACCTACGTGATTCCATAGTGTCTTGCTGCACACTAACACAAAATATTTCTGTAACGTTTCGTTAGACCAATGTCAAACTTCCTCAGACATACATAGTTCAATGTATAGTTCAGACAAAACGTTAGAGAAATATATTTGTGTTAGTGTGTAGCAAGACTCTTAAATCACTTAAGATAGTTATCTTTACTCTTGCTACAGCATCCTTGCATTATATGCATACGGATCCACTGACACAAGAGCATAGAAAAAGGATTGAAGTAGTTAGTCCCACAGAAAATGAATCATTAAATATCATATTTAGAATTTTAATTAATAACATAGTTATGAATTTATGTTTCCTACTTCTCTCACTCAGTGGACTATTCCTTGTGACCGGGGATCAGATCATTCTTGCAATAGAAGCAGATGGAATTAAATTCGCTGGATGTAATGTAAGTAATAAATGATCTTCATAGTAAATATATCAAACTATTACGGTGGTTCTCAAATGGTGGGCGTGTCTCACAAGGGGGGTGTAGACAAATTTTTGAGGGGCCGTAAAGCTAACTAAAAATAAAAATTTTGGGTGCTCCGGAAGTATGCGAACCAGGATGGCGGACATCGGAACGTAACATGGGTAACAGGTTAGGGTTAGGCGATAATTTTTTTCCAATTTTCCTTATTTTAGTCCTATTATCAGTTCGAAGACTAGCCAAGAGCCTCCCTTAGTATTTATATCTAAAATTATGGCCTAACCCTAACATAGTACACATATTACATTCCGATGTCCG
The DNA here is from genome assembly GCF_013122585.1 of Styela clava. NCBI lineage: Eukaryota > Metazoa > Chordata > Ascidiacea > Stolidobranchia > Styelidae > Styela > Styela clava. Next base: position 423,448 of record NW_024102640.1, read on the forward strand.
CCATCTTGGTTCGCATACTTCGGGAGAGCCGATATTTGTTAGATTTGACATTCATGCCCTATTTTAGATATTTATATTTCTTTATTTCGGATATTCACGTTCCATCTACATGTTGCTTGAATAAAACATACTGGATACCTTCACCTTACTATCTGTTATTTGTAGCTGATTGTTAGCTAGTTGAGGTGGGGGCGCGAGACTTGACAAATTCTAAAAAGAGGACGTGGCTTAAATAGTTTAAGAGCCATTGAACTAGTGAGTGAGAAGGGAAAATGTGGAATTTTGCAAATATTTAAAACTTTCATATCAGTGGTTTTAAATCTTTTAGGTTGAGTCGTTATGAAAATTTTAGTAGTTAAAGGAATCCTTGTGAAAATGTTTTGTAAGGCCGCCGCAGAGTGATTCATGTAACCGTCTGTCGATTACGAATTACTCCACCATGAAGTCCATGCATCAGAAACAAATAAATGACTAACTTATCCCATACCCGACATAGACTGAGTCATCATCAAGTCGTCTTATCGCATTTCCTCTCCACTGAGATGAATATGAAAATCCTGTCACTGTTACCTGACTATGCAATAAACACTATAAAATTTTCATTCAGACTTGCCAGTTACTTGCATTTGAAGCTTTCGTGCCTGGGATTTGTCCTGTGACTGAGCAACTCACAACAGCCCAACTTAGTGAGGTCATAGCGAACGCAGAAAGTTCAAACACACAGCCTTACAATTTTGATCAACTGATCGTATGTTGCGATGGCACTTCGGCTTCTAATCTACTTTTGGGTATGAGTAGGCTTACTATGAAACAAAAAAACCGGCCAGTGAGGTTTGAACAAACCCGGTTCGATTCTAGTAATTTTCAAAGCATTAAAAAAGTGCACGTTGTTTAAAAATAGAAGTATAAGATAATAAGAATCTATCGTCGAAAACAACTCAACTGCATATAGTCAAATATTTGCATACTCCCAAAATTAAATTAATATTATTTTCTGATATTTTCAAATGATTGTTTTGGACAAAATATCATTTTGAAATTGAGAGCAACGCTTTCAGGGTGTAGAAAGTATTTAAGGAGGTTGGGGCAGTTTGCAGCAAATAATTGGAAAAAATGAATCAATTTAAACTTCCAAAACCTTCTATATATACGTACATATTAAAAACATTGAGAGGATCAGAAATGCAAAACATTTAACTTTATAAACATATAAAATCCCCAATTTTGGTATGTATAAAAAAAATGCTCTTTCATTCATTCAGTTTATATAAGTTTGAGTAATTGTGAAAAGCCAAACAAAAATAAATATAAATTCCAGATTATTCAACTTTATAAATATAAAAACATCTAAAAACATCAACTGTGCTGCCATGATTAAAATATTAAACATAATAAAAATACTTTATTTATAACATCACACAGATGTTCTCCGATATTCTATCATCAATGAAATCACCATGGACAAATGCACACAAGATTTCTCACCGTCCATGGCAGATTTTGTCGTCATCTACGGACTTCAGAAAGTGACCATCATTTCATCAACCTCAACTGATTACCCAAGAAACAGACTGGACCTGACTCAAACAGATGAAGGAGATACGACCACAAATTACCAGTAAATAATTTCTTAAATTTAAATTTTCTAACAAAAGCGCTCCAGACGTGTATGTACCAATATGTTACATTATGTAAAGAACTGTCCAGGGGAAATGGTGAAATTACTAAACTAAGGGAAGGGAATGTAAGATAAGGGTAATATCAGATTGCTGATACTAATGACTCATGGACTAAACCTCACTCATGACATGTTGTAAAATAATCTTACAACTCATCAAAATATACAAGGGTGTTTGCCCTGGTACACATACTATGTGAGTACCAACAAAGGAGTCTCATTCCACACAATACATACCAAGAACCAAGTTTTTAACAAGCTCGGACAAAAACTTGTATTTTTTTTATACTACTCTTATAAGAGTTGTTTACTCCGAACAAAGCCCTAAACAAGAACCCATTGATATCTAACGTTGCTTAGGAAGGCACTATAGAGCAGAGGAGAAAGAGGGAGGATGGTTTGAAGGTCGGAAACCTTTTAAAACATAAACGAGAATAACGGTCAGAGACCGAAGACTTATCATTTGAAAGTTAGGGGTTCCCCAAAACAGAAAATGCGGTTTCGATTCATCTGCTTTTACTCCACAGCGACACCATGTGCCCCAATTTTAATTAATTGATAACTTGCTAATTATACGACATAATTCATCCAAAATCAATATGATAGAGATATGATGAATTCACATGCAAAATTTTTAGCAGATTCAACTTCGCTTTCGTGAGATATCGCGTAACATACAAAAGTGTCTAACACACAAACAGACAAATACCTATCAACATACTTACCGAACAAGATCGATAAGTAAAAATCATATATTTAGTTGACCCTACAAATCATAACACGCTGTATGCACCTATCACAGCAAATGACTGTTAATGCGCTTGAGTTATGCGCGTATGAGCAAAATTTTTAGCGTGATTAGAGTTATGCGCATATTATAATCCGACTCTTTAATTTGGCAACTTTTTTTGAGTTTTAAACTCAGCTTATATATGCGGGGATATATGTTATTTGGGTATATAGACTATAGTCTTTCTCAAAGACCTGAACCATTAAAATTTAAATGTGGTTCCATTACATTTGAACCCACGTACATTTGAACCCATGACAATTGCACCTGTATGCTATTGCACCTATGGAATTTTTTTTTGTTTCACGGATAGTTAAACCCATACTAACCCTAACCCATGGGTTTTAGCACCCGCATATAGATTGAACCCGTGGATATACGCATGGGTTCAAATGTACATGGGTTCAAATGTACGGTCACCTTTATATATATATCTAATTTTCAGGAACTACCATATCGTTCTTCTCTGCCAAAATCTGTTCGATGGATCCAACGGCGTTCGTGGTTTGAGTGTAATTTATGACCACACCTCGACAAATCTACCAGCAGAAATGACCGCAGCCCTTCAAAGAGCACCAACTAGTGTCACCTCGAAAGGAGACAACACTTTTCTGGCTTCAGCAATTTATGGAAAATAGAACCAAGATATGTAAATGGAAGTAGGAATGTATATTCCTAGTTCCATAGAACTTTACTTGGCAACAGTCTTGGTTTGAAATAATATTGATATTTGTATTTTTTTATACAGCGCATTTTCGTTCTGAACGTGTTTTTATGAATAAAAAAGTTTTTTCTAAAATAACACATTTCTGGCTTCAGCAATTCATAGAAAATAAAATATGAAAAGATGTATTTGGGACTAGTAAACTTCGTGCCGAGAAAACCAAAATTTAACTCGGCAATTGGTCTAAATTTGATATACCGGTAATACATATTTTTTATACCAAGTATTTATATGACTTTCCTATCCCCATTACGAGCAAATTTTTTCATATCATAATATACCAATGAAAAATTGAACGGAAGCCATATAAATTACTATTCAAAACGCATTCTGAAAAAGCAATTCGGAATGCTTCAGGCACACTAAGGTTCTTCTGAATATTGGTTTAAATTTCTGTTATTAATCCTAGATCTTGCCAATGTTTGTATGCATTTTATTTTTATAATTTAAACTTGACAAAACACCTCAGTGTTGCAATATATTTTCATTTTCATACTTTTGTTTCATTTTTTGCTTCAAAAATACAAAAGCCATTTAGATACAATGGTGTGTTGAAAATGTTTGAGGACATTGGCGCGGCGGTGTGGCTCAACGGGCTAAGCGTTAGGAATACGCTCGCCACCGCACCTCTAACTACTCTGCGTGGGTTCGCAGGTTCGAATCCCATGCAGGGATGGTTATGTGCGAGAGGATTGCTGGACTCCTCGCCGTCGTTGGGTGGTTCACGTAACCGCTGGTCGGTTACGGCTTCCTCCACCACCAAGTCCATGCTTCCGAAAACAAACAATATAACTAATCCCATACCCGACTTGGAATGGTAACCGGACGAGAGGCCGTGGTTCACCATATGGATAAGCCATATTATCGGCTTTCCTCTCCCCCGGGATAAATATGTAAATCCTATCCTATCCATTACAAGGGGTGAAAAAAATACCATTTATCGGTCAACTAAGTAAGTACTGGTAAATACATTGTGAAGGAAAGACATTTTAAGGTCATCTAATTCAGACCATAGCTATTAGCTACCGGTATATCAATTTTCATTTCACTAAGGGTACTCCTGAAGTATGTGTACCAAGATGGCGCAGACAGGAATGTAGTATGTGTACCAGGTTAGGGTTCTAGTCCCCGAACACGTATCAGAACTAAAATAAGAAAAATTGGAATAAAATTATGGCTTAATCCTAACCTGGTACACAGACTACGTTCCAGTGTCGGACATCCTCGTATGCCTTTTTCAGGAGCACCCCACTATATACATACATTATGAAGGAAAAACATTTTAAGGTCATTGAGTTCACACCATAATGGTGTACTTTCGATTCATGATTCTATAGTGACACCACGTGTCCCATCACCAATTAATTAATAACTCGCTAATTATACGACATAATTCATCCAAAATCAATAGGCTTCTGGTCCGAGATATGATGAATGCACATGCAAATTTTGGAGCAGATTCAACCTCGCTTTCGCGAGATATCGCGTGCACCTAACAGACAGTCAAATACCTATCAACATACTTACCGATCAAGATCGATAAGTAATAACTTAAGAGCTGCTAATACTTCTGTGTATAGCCATAATAGTGTGTTAAAAAAAAGAGTCTTTAGACATTGCAGGGGTAAAAAAAATTTTGATAAGATGTACATTTAAAAAAATACAGTAAAATAGTCTTTAGACATTGCGGTTTCAAAGGTAAAATTTTTTTGATAAGTATGTACATAAGTTTGGAAAACACACCGCAGAAGCACATATAATAATAAAAATACAGTGGCTTTAAATATTTGAACAAAGACATAAGAAGAGAAAGATGAACAAGACAACATTACAGAGAAAAAAAACACAAATTAAGTGTGACAGACGTGAGTCAAACTTTACAAAAAACTTCTTTTGTTCCGTCCTACTTAGGAATAGTGTGCTCTGTGCACTAAAGATAACACAATGTCAAGTATTCCTAAAGAATTTTGAATAATATTAATCTTCTATGAGCTAATAAAGCCTTTATGATGTGACAAAGCCGCTTATATAAAAAATTTTATCTACTGAAAACTTTTTGAAGAACATAGTGCCCGGGCCATGTTTGATACATAGATAAATAAAACAAAAGCACAATAGAAGACATTCACAAAATTTACTTTATTATGCCTGGCCAAAGATATGTACAATATAATCACTAGATTATCACTGGGCAATTCTTGACAAGTAGAAGCCCAAATTTTTATTTTGAATAAAGGGAGCGTCCTGCAATAATAGGATCAATGTGATTACAATAGAAAAAGTAATATTGACTTAGCAAGTATTGAAATGCCAAACCCAAGTTTTTAAAGCGCTCCTCCTTTAATCCTTTAAACAATAATGATGATATTTAACCTTGGCCATGGTTAAATTATAGATAACCTATATCTAAAAATACCTATCTCAGGCATGGCCCATATTTCGATTCAAAGACTAAAATTAAAGTGTTTAATAATGAGCTATCATTCAGATTCCCTTCTGAATTCGGAAACTATTATTATTCAGTGCTCAAATCTTATTTATTCGTGGTTACAGTATTATTTAAATAAGGGTCTGTCAATAGCCATTATTCAGTTTAGTTGTGAGGTTCTGAAAAAGGTTTGATTTGGAATTGCTCTTCCTGGGTTACTGAGACTTCCTGGGTGCGCAGACAGAAATTTTGAAGGAGGGGGGAACTTCTGAAATTCTGGATTACCAAGTTAAACAGTAACAGCTAGCAGGTCCATGGTTTTTAAAAATCTTAGGGACCTAATAAGCATTTCAAATTACAAAATTATGATACAGGAAAATGTTTTTTTTTTATTTAAAAAATTTTCTGACCCACAACATCTTGTAGCCACCATGGGTACGATACGTCCTAGCTGGGTTACAGTACCATCAGGAAACTGAGAGGTTAATAGGTTTATTTCAATACATTCGCAAAAATGAAACGCAGAGAATAGAAAAAAATCTGGGAAGAAAACAGAATCCGGGGATTTCTGAAATTTCTAATTGCCAAGTCAGACTGCAACAGCCAGAGAAAAACCTGAGTTTCCCAAAAGTCTCGAAAGTCTAAAAAGCGTTTTAGGATACAAAAAATGCTATATATGTTACAGAAAAAAGCTTATTTTTTAACATTTCAAAAGGTAAGGTTGTCAAATTCTGGCTAAGAATGGAAGAGTAAAAAAATGATTAAAAGACAGTAAAATCAAAACAAAAACCTGGCTACACCGCAATTTCTACTTTACTATAATCCAATGATTTTTAAGAGGTGCTCAAGGAATAAGGGAAGCAATACACAGAGTACAAGTGTAGTTTAAGTATTGTTGAATGAGGCATCTTGTCTTCAAAGTGTATTGATGAAAGTTTTATTACTTAAAAAAAGTAGAAAAATAATATTATTCAGAATTGAAAATAATGATTAGATTATTATAATAGTTTTACTCTGAATTCTAAAGTACAAATTTTTGATAAAACTATAATGCAAGCCAAGTTTTATAATAATTCAGATTAGGATTTGTCTTTTTTGTAGATATCAGTACATCTCGTACTTTAGGGGTATTGATGACAGTTTTATTACGAGTGATAATGAAGAAAAATAATAAAATGGGTCAACTATAATATAAAACCAAACTGCAACTTTATACATCATTATTGTTAATACATTTGTGCTAGAGTGCAGCATGAATCTTGAAATATATAGAAAACCCCGGTATACCGGTGATCATTTTTGATACACCCACTGTCATTTTACGGTCAAAAATATCAATCAATATTTCAGGCGAATATTAAAAAATAGTAAAAAGAGCTCAAAATAAAACACAATGGGTTGAATTGCCTTCTTAACAATGTCATAGGAGCAATAAATTGTGCTTATCTTGTGATATTGGTGATTGGTTATGAGAACAGGTGTTAGGTTTGTTTAGATAGGTCGCCTGGGTTTGTGTATAACGACAGACAAAATGGCTGGAATTTTATCATAAAATCTAGTTACCAGTATGTGGCAATGAGTTAATGATTAAGATAGGATTTACATATTTATCCTGGGGAATAGAAAGCCGATAAGAAGACTTAATCATATGACGAACCAAGGCCTCTCATCCGGTTACCAGTGCATGTCGGTCATGAGATTACTTAGCCAGTTATTTGTTTACAGAAGCATGCATTGCAATATATATTTTTTGGTGCTCCCGAAGTATGCGAACCAAGATGGCGGACATCGGATCGTAACATGGGTAACAGGTTAGGGTTAGGCGATAATTTTTTTCCAATTATCCTTATTTTAGTCCTATTATCAGTTCGAAGACTAGCCAAGAGCCTCCCGTAGTATTTATACCTAAAATTATGGCCTAATCCTAACCTAGTACACATATTACATTCCGATGTCCGCCATCTTGGTTCGCATACTTCGGGAGCCCCTATTTTTTTACGCGGCACTCAATCACATGTTTTGCTCCAAACAAGGTTTTATACAAATATCTAACGATATGTAAAGAGTTACTATTATCTGGAAGGACCCCGTCATCTTTCTGGTTTATCATTTCTTACCCAATTTCTTACACCCTTGATGCAGGGGGTGCGAAATTTGAACCAATCCTTTTTAAACTAGCGATCTACAAAATAAATTAAATATAATTATCTACATTTTAGGAAGTGAATTCTTTATTACAAAAATCTTTAAGAATTTATTTTAGATTTACTTCTTTTCAGATGTTGTTCAGAGTAAAATTTAAATTGTTATATTCAATATAGTGAATTTAGCGATTTAAAAATAAATTCAGAATTTAATCTGAAAAGTATATTCCAAAGCATCCGGGATGTTTATTTTCCTAATCCATTTTTTCGCGTTTTCATTCAATTATATTCATCCATATTGGCTTGGTATGAATGAAAAATCATTAGCAAGAAGTAAACAACCGTCACAAACACTTCACTAATTCTAACGATGGCTGCCATGGTCAGATTCACCCCATTGAAAATGAAAAAAAAGAATGAACGGCATAAAAATAATTCCAGCACGGAAGCAAAAACAAAAGGCTAAAAAGATTTTTGCTTGAAGGAAAGACAAAGTGGTTTTTTAACTAATGATGGAAATTTTGTACAGATAAATGAGTTTCTAGTGATTGATATTTTCCACTGCATACTTGTAGAATTTTATTTTCTCTTATTTTTTCACGTTTGATGAAAAAGTCCAGTGAAAGTTAGTTTTTTAGCTTGAAGAAAAATTGCATTGTCAGCAGGATTTTAACCAGAAACAAAACAGGGGGAGATAAGAAAATTGAGTAAGTCATGCTAGTAAAACTGTTAACGTGAAATCATTACAGTTAAGACGGTAAAGGAAGCATCTTGGACATAGATGTTAGGTGGATAGGAACTACACAAAACATAAATTCTTGAAACATAATTGACATAAAATTTACTTGTGAATGTCTGAGAATAAGATTATTTAACAGACAGGCTTAATTAAGCATTGAAAAATGACCAGGGATGGTCAAAATCGGACAATCTACTATTCTAAATACAGTCTAAACTATTTTTATATTTCTAATCCATTTTTATTGCTTTTTGACCAATGTTATTTATATACTGGTTAATTCTTGACAATATATTTAAAATAAATCAAGTCAAATCAATGGAAAGACTAGATGAGTGGGGTATTCTATGAAGCATGAATTATTGAAAAAAATCTTGGAAAGAAATTCATTTTTGAAAACACGATATCTATGTACCGGTATGTATATAGGAGACTGCTTGTTCAATGCCTAGTTTATGGCAAGTGTGAGAAAGTAAAACACTCCATAAACATACAAAGTAACATGAAGCTTTACGTTAAATTTTGAAGAATGTTATTGGCCTGAGACAAGAATAAAGTATCGCAACAATTAGCTTTCGATTTACGTTTTTTTTCTAATAATAAAAATAACAAATATTGCTAATAAAATAGACAAGTAGTTCTTAAAAAATGAAAATTGAAGTAAATCACTTGACATAGGTACGCTCATAACATAAGTAGCACTTCTGTCAATTGGGATACGTTACTATCAATAGGAAACATAGAAATAAAAGAGATGATTGCCGCTCGACATAAGTACTTAGAGATGCTTCACTGTGTCTAAATATTGGTATGATGAGGCTACCTATTACAGTTAGTTGGGTACTCCTGTAGTGTGTTTACCAGGTTAGGGTTAGGGCATAACTTCATTCCGATTTTCCTTATTTTAGTTCTATTCCAAGTTCGGGGACTGTCTGTTTTAGCCATTCGATGTAAAAATAGGCAAACAAAACTAGTTACCTTCATATTGGTACACACACTTCTGGAGAACCATAACTTGGGTAGACATATTGATATTATAAGGCTACCTATTATAGTTACCGGTAGTTGGAAATGAAATGAAGGTTTGAACTCATCACAGTGAAAACGTATGTAGATAATGGTAAGCGGTTCTAATTAAGGATTAGAACACTCACTCATAACTTAAAGAGGGTTATTTATAAGTAAAAGTAAAGGCCAACCAATTTGCTTTTTTTCAAGAGAATTTGCTCAAAGTAAGGTCATACACACTCACTAATAAGTGAAAGGGACTCACCTCTGAGCTATTGTCATAGTCAAATTTATTTTTCCTCATTCAGTAAAAAATAACATACAAAATTAACAAAATACGAAACTGAAAACAGCTTTTTACTGGGGAAGGGAAGTCGCGGGGAACCAGGAATGGTTATCGAGCAGCGACACCCGAGGTTCAATATCTAACTTCATTTTTTTTAAAGAAATTACGTTTTTAGAACACTTTCAATATGAATGAGAATGGCTTTGGCAGCTGAACCACATATAAAATCCAAAAGACATGAAAATTAATTGCCATAAATTGTACATGGCAACATCTCTAATCGAACTCACGAGATAACTTATGGGCATTCCCCGATTGACAGGCACTGAAGTGTGTAAATTGATCAAGGTTGTTAACTAGTTCAGGTAATGTGAAATTTAAATCGATCGAGTGGAGCAGTTCTGTTCAATATTGTGCAGGCGGCGACAGAAATTCTGAGCGCTACTGAAACAATATAGAATTATGGTGTATTATAGGGGTTCTCAAACTTTTGGTGTTATGGAGCATGTGTAGGGATTAACTATTATTAAAGGAGTCCTACAATAAATTTATAGAAAACAAAAACAGGTGCTCCCGAAGTATGTGAACCAAGATGGCGGACATCGGAACGTAACATGGGTAACAGGTTAGAGTTAAGCGATAATTTTTTTTCAATTTCCTTTATTTTAGTCCTATTATCAGTTCGAAGACTAGCCAAGAGCCTCCCGTAGTATTCATACCTAAAATTATGGCCTAACCCTAACCTAGTACACATATTACATTCCGATGTCCGCCATCTTGGTTCGCATACTTCGGGAGCCCCCAAAAACACATTGTTACTTGCCAATTAATGTTATTGAGTACCGGTAATTAAAATTACTTTATTTAATAATGGTTGTATTTGCTGCTTGTCAAATTTTATTCATATCATTATTGCTTCTTGGGACAAACAAAATTAGCCAAGTCAGTATTTTAATAAGTAAAAAAATAACTCGCGAAGCCCGTAGGTTTCTCTCACAGGGGCCCTGGGGGCTCGTATGAAGCACTTTGAGTATCTATGATGTATTACATGGGTCGGCAACCTACGGCCCGCGGAGTACTGTAATCCGGCCCGCGACGCTTCACTGAATTATAGTAACAAATCAACTGTTTTGACGATTATATTCTATACGTAACAGAATTTATTGCAAGACAAGTGTAGACTAAATTATATTATAACCTATCAAGTATATATTTCACAATTACTCGTTCAATTAGCCTATTTCATTATAATTAGACAAATGGCAACAAAACGCAGAAAAATTGATGCTGAGTGCAAAGGGTTCAATGGCAACGAAAATATTCAAATGGATTTTTTTGAGATGCAATTCAATGAGGAAATAAATCTATATTCTAATAGAGAGATGTATCACTGCTTGATTTTTATTATAAATAGTATCATCCATATATGCGACCCGCCAATGTATATTACATGTCACTAAATGTCGATTTACGCAGAGACCCCTTAGCTCGTAAATCCTGAAACAAATATCTTTTCCAATATAAGTCTATATATAGCTATCAGCTTGTCAGTCAACTCCTATTGTACATTAGTACTCTTTCCACTTTTTGAGACCTTGCTTTGAACAAACCTGAAATTTGAGCAAATTATAGACCTGTAAGATCTCTGTTCCAACTCTTAATTTTTTCAGTTTGTTAAAAATCGATACAAATGCTATTTTTATTAAATGAAAAAGAAAGAAAAAAGTGTCATCAATTTTGCTGAATACCAGATATTCTTAAATAAAGTAACTAACTAATAGCCAATACAACTTGAAAAATATTAGAATGGAGATAACTACAACCAGAAAATTACATGTAATATCTACAATCTACATCATCTTAATCTTGCGCAGCCATCTTGCGTTGGCTGCAAACGGAATGACGTACATCGAAATCGACAAAAATTTTGCGAATGATGGAACTTATAATATCTGCCCAGAAATTTTTGGAGAGTCATACACTGGTTGCCAGTCTGCACATGGTGGTCCTGGTTTCTGTGCTGGAGAAGGCGGCTACCAAACAGATATAACAGGTTTGTAAATGTAATACAGTAGAAACTGTACTTACAAAATTAATTTGTTCCGGAAGTCGTTTGGTAGCCTATATACACTAGGGGCAGGCCAGAGCAAGATTATAACGACATACAAAGTCAGGGCTTTAAGCTCTTATTTTTTGCATTTTAAAAACGGTGGTTCTGACCCTCAAAACCCCATCTTTCTGGCTACGCTCCTGCAGTAATGGTCCATTTATACAATTAAAATAGAAAAAACTGAATTGAGCTTCTTTTGTTGTGAAATGGGTCAATCTTTTAAAAATCACTTTAATATTCAATTTTCTTGATCAATTTTCTAAGAAATTACCAAATTGGAAAATAAACAAAACATGTCTCAAACAACTGTTTTTCCAAATTGCACTAATTTAATTATTTTTATTAAACTAGATTCTTTTATATGCCTTGCCCACACACCTTACTTCAATATTTCAGTTAGGTTAGTAATGACTAACTACTTATTCTTCCTACATGTATTTGGCTGATGTTTCTGTATGCGCCTAATGCAAGGATGCTATAGCAAGACTAAAAATAACTTTCCTAAGTGATTCACGAGTCTTGCTGCACATTAACACAAATATATTTCTGTAACAATACTGAAATACAACTCATTCATGATTTTTTTAGGTTCCCCAACAATTGAAGACCCTCGTGTCACAATCTGCTGCAACCCTCATTATGACAGCACAACAGTATACACAAACGCATCAGCATTTTCGGAATATCTCAACGGAAAAGAAATTGAGGTCCTAAACACAATCGGTTGCGATTTTACAACTGGCGAAAAACAATTTATAACTCTTACAAAATTCAAAAGGATGAGGATAAAAAATATGAACGATAAAACGCAGCTGGATCCTTCTGACTTGTTACGTGTGAACGACCAAAATACTGAAGATTGGGTGAAAAGTCTTTCCTTAGACGGAGCAACGCTCGGAAAATCGGAATTCAATATCGAGACGGACGTTTTTAAAACGCAAAAAACTGAAGTTGTTAAAGCGTTTTCATTTGTTAAAAACGATGGAACAGGAGACATGGTTACTGTAGCTTATACTGACATATGAAAGTACAATACACAGAGAAAAATAAAAATGGATTCATAAAATTGCAAGTTATAGATGCCCAGTTATAAAAACAAGATAATATGACGGAAAGACAACAAAACCAGATGTCTTTTTCATCCCAGAATATAACACACTAAGACAGTGCTTCCCAACCAGTGGGTTGCAAAGCTATTCAAGGTGGGCCGCGAAGAATATCTAAATGTACATACAGTTTTTGATTAGATCGGGAAATTTTGGCTTTATCATCAACAATTATGAAACGATGTAACAATTAGAATTATGCGTCGATATCAGTCTTGATCTGATATTATCCAATATGCAAGATGAAGTTTTGAATTAATAGTAAATTGCACATTGTTTCTTTTCTCCCTTATTTCAAAATTCTTGCATTATACACACTAGCATAGAGGAAGAATAGTTAGTCTCATATAACCACAACCGTATTGAAATTTTCTAGAAATTCTTTAAAATTTTACTTTGTTCATTCAAGGAATTTTACCTATTTATTAATGTGATATTAATAAACTATATTTTATTTTCTTATTCTCAGAAGTGTGTGCTTTATTGTGGTGACCTTGGTTTATTATTGACATAAGAAGGATTCAGTAGTCTCAAGAGGTTTCACCTTTAGTGAGGTCAGATAAATATTGACTCTTTAGCACCATCTTAAGGATATGCAAATATCAGAGATGAAGCATGTTCCAGTCAGTCAACACATAAGGTATAAAAAGACTACGCCATGTTATGAAAATGCTATATAAAAATGACTTGAACTTTGGAAAAGTTTTCCCCAATCTCACCGATATTCTATCCTACTCTATAAATGAAATTATTAGAAAATAAATTAATAACAAACCGTCTTAAAATTTTACTCAAACTAAAAATCAAAGATCCTTTACATACAAATCTCCCACAATTGAGTTGAACAGTTTAGAATCAAGTTTAAAATTGACCTTTTGAGGCTCCCGAAGTATGCGAACCAAGATGACGGACATCGGAATGTAATATGTGTACTAGGTTAGGCCATAATTTTAGGTATAAATACTACAGGAGGCTCTTGGCTAGTCTTCGTACTGATAATAGGACTAAAATAAGGAAAATTGGAAAAAAATTATCGCCTAATCCTAACCTGTTACCCATGTTACGTTCCGATGTCCGCCATCTTGGTTCGCATATTTCGGGAGCACCGACCTTTTTCTCTAAGTACTATTACAGTGATTGTCAAACTTTTTACGCTGTTTTTAGAATTTGTCAAGTCTCGCGGCCCATATCGAAAATATCTAGCTAACAATAAGCTATAAATAACAGACAGTACGGCGAAAGCATGTTTTATTCAAAAACACGTTGAAAATACATAGATGGGACGTAAATACCAAAATATATAAAAAATTTTGGGTGCTCCCGAAGTATGCGAACCAAGATGGCGGACATCAGAACGTAACATGGGTAACAGATTAGGGTTAAGCGATAATTTTTTTCCAATTTTCCTTATTTTAGTCCTATTATCAGTTCGAAGACTAGCCAAGAGCCTCCTGTAGTATTTATACCTAAAATTATGGCCTAACCCTAACCTAGTACACATATTACATTCCGATGTCCGCCATCTTGGTTCGCATACTTCGGGAGCCCCAAATTTTGAAATGTAAATATCTAAAATAAGGCGGGTAAGATAAAATCTAACGAGTATTTCCATTTTTAATTAGCTTCAAGTCCCCTCAAAAAATAGTCTATGCCCCCTTGTGGGTCAGGACCCACCCTTTGAGAACGACTGTACCAGTATAAACCCATTTAACAACTGTTACTTCAACTGACATGCCGGAGAAATAAATTCAGATTTCAACAAGAAAAAAAACGAGAATATCGGTCCGAGACCGAGACCGAAGACTTATCGATCCAAACTGCGGTCTCGATTCATGAATCTATAGTGACATCGCGTGTCCCATCAATAATTAATTAAAACTCGCTAATTATACGACATAATTCATCTAAAGATCGATAAGTAATAAAGATACTTTGCAAGTCCTTCACAATTCTTCAAACCTTTAATTACCATTGAAATGTGATTTTTTTTCAGATAATACGGTAAACCCGTTTAACAATTGTTATTCTAACAAACATCCATAAAAAAGGCATTTAAAATCCTGTCAGAAAATGAGTAAAAATTGTTTAAAGTTTAAAATGTTTAGACTTTCGCAAGATGTTATTCGTACCTCCCGCACTCTTACACTCTTAAAGACCACACTCTCGCTAATTCTTGATACACTTTAGATCGCAATGTCAGCAGTATACAAAAGTCAAGCATGCACCACTAATGAAACATACCTTGAACAGCAACAAACTAACAGTTCAAAACTCTGTGCTCAGAACTAAAAAGTGCTTCCTGAATCTAGTCCAATAAGACCTAAGCAAATCCCTCAAAGCTTAAAATTCTTGCATTGAACAGTTCAGCTTCACATTTGAAATTGATTTTTCACTCAAGTCAACTCATTTAACAACTGTTACTTTGACAAACATCCCCTCAAGAGAGATGAAAGACAAACCTGATTATTCACGCTTGAGCGACATTTCATTGTTATTAAACTGCAGCTAATTAATATTGTAATCAATATGTCTGTTGTGGCAAAGCATAAAATAAAACATCTGGGGGAAGGAAAAACAAAAGAATGGCCTTTGAAGGCAAATTGAGGGCTTCAACATAAAAGTGTTATACTTTGAAATACAATTTCTTTGGAGATGAGCAAAAAATATCAATTTTTGATTTCCAATCTCCTGTAACTCCTTATTGAAACACATTGGTATAAAATTGTCTCCGACTACGATAATATACCAGATAAAAAAGAAGTACTCCCGTAGTGTGTGTACCAGGTTGTTAGGTCACATTTTATTCCGATTTTCCTCATTTTAGTTCTATAACAAGTTCAGGGACTGTCTATGTTAGCCAAATGAATATCCCACCTGCCCACAGGTTGTAAAGTGGCGAACAGAATTAGTTACCTCCATATTGGTACACATACTTCTGGAGCGCTTAAAAAGCACCTACCGTGCATCTTTGTTTTAACAGATACTTATTTCAAATGCATAGACCATATACTAGGCAACACCCATCTATGATCAACGAGATACAATTTCATGTTTCTCCAAATAGATGAATATAGTCCGCCTTATCGACTTTCCTCTCTCCCTAGTTGGATATGAAATTTTATCCTGTTTTGAACTACCATTCAAATTTTAATTACATTATGTTCTTTATATACAAGATTCTGTAAAAACAAAACACATCGTATCAAATTACTAGACCGTGTATCACAAAGATAAACAATGTTTGAATTGTTACAATAGAAAGCTACATTGTTTGAACCCTTAATAATTCCCACTGTATAAAAATAATGGTGCTCCCGAAGTATGCGAACCAAGATGGCGGACATCGGAACGTAACATGGGTAGCAGGTTAGGGTTAGGCGATAATTTCTTTCCAATTTTCCTTATTTTAGTCCTAATATTAGTTCGAAGACTAGCTAAGAGCCTCCCGTAGTATTTATACATAAAATTATGGCCTAACCCTAACCTAGTACACATATTACATTCCGATGTCCGCCATCTAGATTCTCATACTTCGGGAGCCCCAAAATAATAGTATAAAAAGCATAGCCATTGCTGGATATTATGAAACATCTAGAGGTCCTACTGCAAACCAGAATCATTGTATTATAAAGATATAACGAATGCAAAATAAATTCTATTTATGCAATTTTTCAACTTTTGCGTTCACTCTGAAGAATGCCCTGCCAAGTTGGAAATTAAAAAACCGTAAATATCATTGTATGTGTTATCATAAAGGTAAGATCGGGCCCAAAAATTCCAGCTCGGCCCACCCATACCCGTGGGTATTAAACCTGACCCAATCCCGACTATTTAACTGAATTTGCAGTCCTGAGCCAGAAGCGGACCCGAAATTTCATATTTTATTTGGGAGTTCTTTGAATTGTCATTGCAAGAATTTAGTACAGTATGTGTCATGTTGATGAGGCAACTTTTTGCAGACCACAGTCTCTCCTGGTCAAAACGCCTCATTCAAAAATAAAGTCAGTGATAGAGAAGCCCGACCCAAACGTAATGATTGTCATCTCAGATTTTAGCTCTACATCTGCTTAAAGTCAGACTTTTTCAAGACAATTAGGATAGGATAGGATTTACATATTTATCCCGGGGAAGAGAAAAACGGATAAGACGGCTTATCCACATGGCGAACCACGGCCTCCCGTCCGGTTACCATTCTCTGTCGGGTATGGGATTAGTTAGTTCTTTGTTTTTCGGAAGCATGGGCTTATTGGTGGATGAGACCGCAACCGACCTGTGGTTACGTGAACCACCCTACGGCAGCGAGGAGTCCAGCAATCCTCTCGCACATAAACATCCCGCATGGGATTCGAACCTGCGAACCCACGCAGAGTAATTAGAAGTGCGGTGGCGAGCATATTCCTAACGCTTAGCACGATGAGCCACATCGCCGTGCCTTGGGTTATATGAGTCTGAATCCAACTTTGAGTCTAAAAAATGTTACAGAAAAACATTCGAATTGGCATGCAAGTGCATTTAAGCCTTCTCACATCATGCATATGCGAATCCGATTTGTATACACAAGGATTAGAAAGCTTGCAGCACAGAAACCCATATTCAATATATTTATATTAGGCCTACGTTTTTCAGCAATCCTTTTCTATTCAGAATTTTCAAGCTGATGTATCTCAAAACCATGTCACACCATGATGTTGAATCATTTTATATTTATAAGTAATTCTTTGAACATCATAAGACAACGAAGTCAAAATAGAATTATTACATCATGAATAGTTTGTCAGTAATTGGTTAATAAACCAGAAGTATTTTCACAAGTGGTCGCCAAAACTTTGTGAAAACAAATTGTTCATCAATCATGATAAAAAATAGATCGAAATTCAAGTTGTCAAATTCATCAAAACACACATTCATGATCAAATTTATTTCGTTACGAAAGCGTTATTTTTGGTTCAAATATGTGTGGTAGGAAAACAAGGCAATGCGCCATAAATTATCTCTGATTCAATCATGATACATACCTAAAATGAATACAGAAAAGTTATATTTTTAGTTTAACTATTGGCCAAAGATGAGCAGATCTATAAACTTCAAACTATCTTTTGATTTGAGCAAAATGAATACTTGAAATAAATACACACGTTTAAAACAGAAAGTTATATTTTTAGTTCAAATATGGCTAATAGACAAGCTACTAACTGCAAATTATCTCTCATTCAAGCATGATACATACCTAAAATAAATACACAGGTTTATAACAGAAAAGTATATTTTTAGTTCAAGTGTGGGCCGAAGATAAGCAAAGCTGTAAATTATCTTTGATTTAAGTAAAATAAATACTTGAAATAAAAACACATTATGACATACATAAAAAGCCACAGAATCTTGCAATTTCACCTTATATCAACAAAGGATATCGCCCACTACGCTAAAAAAATTTTACACCCAGGAGGACAAAAGACCTCTAAGACAGATAATAGTACAATGTCAACATGGAAAGCAAATATAGGTTTTCAGTTTCTTTCGATGAGAATAGAAAAAGATGGCTTTGTGGTTGGGCGGTTATCTAGTTTTATATCCATACTGACAGCTGAATAGCTTCAGAACGCGTAAATGAAAGTTGTAGAATTGGTATTAAGCTAGGGTTTATTAGATTAGTATTCTAGTATGAAGGAATTATCAGTCGGCGATACACGAGACTGACTAACTTTCCTTGCCGTATGCCCCTGCGCAAGTGTATTTCGTGGTTTTATATCCATACTGACAGCTGAATAACGTCAGAAAGAAAATGAAAGCTAGGGTTGTCTAAATTTGAATAAATTAGTATTTTAGTACAAAAAGTGTTTTTTAGAGTTCAGAAAATTGAAACAACAGTTTTCCTAACAAATTGACTACGGTATTTTCTGTGGTATTAAAATCAAAATTAATGGTTTAAAATTATGTATACCAAATCATTTAGAAGAAAAAAAACTGTTCGTGACAATACTTGAAACGTAGAGTTCAAATCATATTCAAGTTTTATGATCCATGAAATATGAAGCGTCTTTGTTATAAAACCATCAAACCGTGTTGAAAACTATTTAGACAAGATCACGCATTGATGGAAAAAATGAAACAAAATTACAGGTGGAAAACAGATTCAATTTGAAAGCATTTGGGTTATAAATAACACATAATAAGTGTCTTAGTAGCTTGAGCGATAGATAAACTATGGTGGTATCACAGGCTAGCAATGTCAAATATCAAAAATTTCCAAGATATATATGGGAGAATCAGGATTTTTGCTTAATATTTTAAATCAGCATTTCCCAATGAAGAAGAAATTCCTTCAGAAGAGGAATTTTACTGTTTTGGAGAAGGTAATTTTATGTTGTATTCAGAAAGTATTACTTATACTTCTTAGTATTAATGTAATACCTATTAATTACTTATTGATCTTGATCGGTAAGTACGGTATGTTGATAGGTATTTGTCTGTTTGTTTGTCTGTCTGTCAGACACTTTTATCAGAGAGCGAGGTTGAATCTGCTCCAAATTTTGTATGTGCATTCATCATATCTCGGACCAGAAGCCTATTGATTTTGGATGAATTATGTCGCATAATTAGCGAGTTATTAATCAGTTAGTGATGGGACACAAGGTGTCACTATTGAGTCAGTGCAAAGAATACACACCGCTAGCTCTATAAGTCGGCATTCTTGATTACTATCTCGTATACATATTATAAACTATTCAAACTGTAACAGACGAGCAAAGTCAGAGCCATAGGCGAAGCCAGGAATTTTCAAAGGGGGGAGTTCTGAAAATTGTAATTGGCAAGTTAGACCATAACAGCTAGCAGATATTACCAGATATTTCAAAGTGAAGGTGCAAGATGTAAACACTACACTACCTTTTGCACCCACATTAGTATGACATAAAAATGCTTTATAGCGAAAAGAAAAAAGCTTTATACCCATCTTTATACGCAATTTTAGTAGTCTTATAATATATATGGTATTACCAGATATTTCAAAGTGAAGGTCCAAGAATATATAAAAAAAAAACACTACCTAACTTTTGCACCCATCTTAAGTATGGCATAAAACTGATTTATAGTAAAAAGAAAAAAAGTTTCATACCGAACTTCATATGCAATTTTAGTAATCTTAAAAGTAATTAAAATATTTTCTAAACACAGTTGACCTCCAAAATGTTGGCTTTCAACTGCCTAATCATGATAGTTAAAACGACCAGTGTTGCACAGCAAAAACCATCACGTTATGTTGAACTGAATTATTACTGGAAAGACTTCGAAAAATTCAATAAATGGTACTGTGTTTCATTGAAACGAATATTTGAATAGATTTGGAAATTATTATTCATTTATTTAATAAATAAGCTTTCCTAGGAGGGGTTGAAATTTGTGTGCAGCACTTATTCTATACCCGTAGCCATTTTTGCTGCTTATACAGAGTCCTTTTGAGAGTGAAGGTGCCATATAAAAAAAATTGCCTTATGAATAGAATTTTTTCAGTTTAACAAAAAATTTTACATTCTTGAAACAGTTAAACTCCAAAATGTCGGCTATTTATTTCATATTCATGATAGTTATTACGACCAGTGCTGCACAGCAAAAACCATCACGCTATGTTAGACTGGATTACTTGTGGGAAGACTATAAAGAATTCAACGAGTGTCGATGTGATCGAGTATTTCATGGGTGTCTGTCTTATTTAGACATCCTTTCAGAATGCTACGATTGTGTACAAAGAGAAGAAACAGAAGGACTCCGTGCACCACTGGAAGACTACTTAACAATGTGCTGTAGATATTTTACTCTCTCAAGCGAATTATTGAACGCGAACGACTTCATAAAACTCATAAACGGAAGCGATATTAGGCATTTTACGACGTTAGGATGTGACTTTGAGAACCCAGATTATAAAACGTTGCGATCCGATCCAGAAAATTTCATCGTAATTAACGATTTTCGCTCAATAAAAATCAGAGAACAAGGAAATCGAGCGAAATTGCTTTCCCACCTCAATGTGACAGATTCATACGCAAATATTTGGGTTTCAAAGTTCCTTCGTAACAAAAAAGCGAAAGACCTACCAAGCACATTGCATGTCGAAACGAAAGTTTTCAAAGCGGCAAATCAAAAGTATAAAACGATTAAAGGATTCAGCGTGCTACACCCTAATCAAGAAAGTACAGATGGAGAATTGTATTCTTATATGTATGTTGATGGACAAGACGACAGTGATACAAGCGGCGATGATATAACAAGCATTAGTATTTCTGCAAGTGCATCAGCCAGCATCTCATGGCCTTAAATCTCATGTGAAAATTCCGCTAGGATATCTCAAAAATTTTGAAATTTACAGATCCCCAGGCAGAAGTGACAAACATTGAATGCAATTTGATTTTGGAAGCTTTGAATTGGAGAAACGTAGAATTCATAGATAACAGCATCATATGAGCTATCGAGAAATAAGTGGCTAACAAATCCTATACTCGACATGGTCAAAAATGTAACTGAACGAGAAGCTGTGGCCGCCATGTGTTAAGCTGTCATTTCAGCTTCCCTCACTCCTAGTAATAGTAATAAGCACGAAAATCTTTTTGTAAATAAATTAGCTGCAACAGCTCAATGGAGCCTAACTATGTTAAATATTATGAAAAATAAATTTCACCAGATGTTTCATCATGGGAGTGGACGGCGAGTTATGTTTGAAGTACTGACCGATTCATAACTTGAAGTTAGATGTGACTTCTGCTTATGTAGATCGCACAAAAGTAAAGTAACATTTAAATCGATGCAAAATGAAATATACTGAATATTCAGATTAGTTTAGATGAATTTTGTATTTCTATTTTGTTTTTCTATTTGACAAAACTAGAAAATCTAGTAAAAGTAGAAAATTTGAGCTGGTTTTTCCAGATTATTTTTGAAGTTAGTTCTAAGAATCTTAAAAGAACCCCTTTAAGTTCCAAATCTACCTGGGCTATGTTTTTTGGTGTCACCCTGTATATTTATCAATGATATAAGTCTTCATTTTGTGTAAGACAAACTAGAATTAGGAAGGCACAACTCATTAATAAATAAATGGTTTTTTTACAAGTATAATATAGATAATTAGATTCAAAACAGCTAGGAATATAAAACGACCTCCACACAATGGATTATGGTTTTTAGTTTTTTCTATTTTTTGAACATGTTTTCTAATGCTCATCACCTTTTGATTATTTTTTACCGTGAATGATATATGATCTAATATAATATGGTTATTTACCTTATGATATTTCCAACTATTTTGTACAGAAGTTAATCTTGTAATAGGCAGTCAACTGACATTTGATAAAAAAAAAGTGCAATAAAATATTAACATCAATGAAATTTCTATGCTATGCTTTTTCCTTACAGTATTGACATGAAATTGTGTCTGGTCTTATGTCAACCAATATCCACTTTACTCAGGATTGGGGAACCAGTGCTGGAATCCAGGCTTGCAGCCATAGGGCTGTGACATTTTGGTGGAGCTTGAGCCAAGCTTACCATGTTAGATGGAATCAATCTTTATGATAGGATTGTCAAATTTATCTCGGGCAGGGATGTGCAACATTTTTTGACGGTGGGCCACATAACCGACTTTTTAAAAAATAAACTGTCGGCTTCAGCTGAGGAAAAATCAGAGTGTTGACTAGGGTCACACTAAATGACCCAGGTTGTTGCTCACAAGACGCCTGAGACCCCTGTTGCAACTCCCTGATCTATCTATAGATAACCACACCCTCTTGCCAGTGAAGTTACCGGTAGTCTAAGCCAGTGTTTTTCAACCTTTTTCGAGCCAAGGCACACTTTTTCCAGTGAGAAAATCCCGCGGCACACAACCAGCTGAAAATATGGGGAAAAGACCTAATATTCATAATATAAGTTTATATTGTTAATGTAAGATTTTTAACATTGAAGAAAGATGTCAAATAGGACATCCTGAATAGTAATCAAATAAAACAAAGACAAAAAAGCAAATCGCGACCTGATGCTCCCACCGTCTGATATAGAACAGTACTGTAATACATGATTTCTCTGCCGAGCGCTACACCGCATAAACACACAATTTGGAGAATTTCCCACGGCACCCCTGACAATATTTACAGCACACCAGTGCATATTAATTAAATCTTTGGATTCAAATATGTAAACTCACACAGAACAAGTATCAATACAATGAGTTCTAAGTTTTTAGTTGCCATGCCCAGACTGGCAACCCAGCGGGAGGCCTTAGTTCAGTGCTTCCAGCTTTTTTTTTCACGCAACCCAAATTAAAAAAAAGTTATTACCAAATATAAATGAATAATGCAAAACAATCAATTTTATATAACATTTATTTTCCCAGAAATGACTTTAAAGTGAGAAAATTGTGCGCGCTCGAAATCACCGAGTTTTCGAAATCTGCTTTAAACAAAATAAATGCTGCCAAGTTTTTCCGCAGTGATACTCCCCACAAATGCAATTACTATTGAGCAATACTTCAATATCAAATAAACAATAAAATTAAGTATAAAATAAAATTAGCAACTCTTAGGTTTTTATTGAAAAAAGCAAGCGACCCAGATCTGGGTCACGACCCAAATAGGTTGAGAAACACTGCCTTGGTTCACCATATAATTAGGAGTTATCTACAGATCTATCCTTTACCCTCGGATAAATATGAAACCACTAATGCATCGAATAAGCTACAGAATAAGTTCCTTTAACAACTAAAAGACAATCACACAAATAACATTTATTTAATCAGCTGCTAAGTATGTAGGCAATACTGAAGTAAAAACAAAAATACATTACTGTACAAGTAATACATAATACAGCATTAAGATAATTACCCGATTACAGGATTTACGGGTCTCGTGTAGTTTCGGACCCAACGTACTTCTAGTGGGCGTAGCATAACAATTTTTTGATATGTCAATCCTAACCCCCATCTGATTACGCCATCCAAAAATTATGTCACTACGACATCACAATCACGTCATAGAGCTTACAAAATATACGTACAATCGCCCGAAATGGCATCGACGATGACGATAAAGAACTGACTAACGTCATCGATCTATCTCCTATTGGGATCGTGCAGCGAGAAACAGCTGTTCGATTTCAGGTGCTCGTCTTGAATGACAGTCCGTATAGTTTGAATGGCTCTATTACATCACGATGTCGTTGTAGTGATGTAATTTTTGGATGGCGTATTCAGGTGGGGGTTGGGATTGACACATGAAAATTGTTATGTTACGCCCACTAGAAGTATGTTAGGTACGAATCTACATAAGACCCAGATAGGCAGTAATACAGGGTGCCATTTATACATGTGTGGATGTAATAATACATGTTAGGACATGCATGCAGAAGCAGTGGAAATACAAACAATAAAATAATAAACACTGTCACATATTACCATAGCCCGGTAATAGCATAAATAGCACGTAAGCCTGAAAGTGGTGTACGGTACCGGTACAGGTTAATATTAATATGATTATCATTAAATATTACCGGTATCAAAACATTCGGATAAATATAAAAACATGTTCTTACGATTCTTCGACAAATAAAGCGTCCCCCGAAGCTCCAACAACTCCGGATATCCGGTGACCTTAGGTTGAAAACAACGAAACTGGTTCAGTTACCAAATGGACATGAGATTCATGCTGAGCGCCGAATATTTTTGTAAATTAACAACCCAAGATTGACACCTAGTGGTATATGGTAGCAGACATTTCAGAATTGATTTACTTACAAGTTTCACGCTAAAAAGGTTCTAATGAATGAAAATAAATTAATGGAACGATTAAAGATTAGACTAATTTTAAACTATGTATTGTTATTCAAGCCCGTGCACCTAAAACAGATAACTGGTCAAGTATTCGCGTACCTGGACTGACAATCGGACGAGAGACCGCGGTACGCCCTATGTTTGAACGTTTGAACCGTTTATCGGCTTCCCTATACCCTCGAGTTAATCATAAAAATCCTTTCATATTGAATATTTACGATAATTGAATTTATTCTTATTTATATACGATAATTTCTTTAAATCCGTTCATTATACCTACGTTTGACCTTGAAACCCGATGACGTCATATATATAATGAAAATAAATCGGTGATTCTAGCATGAGTTATATTTACATCAGCAGTGTTTTTGTCCACTGCAGCATTCTGTTGCAATTACGGAATTGTTGTATTGTAATTTGCAAAAAATGGCGCATGAAAAGGCGTCCATGATAACTTTCACAATTAATCGCTCTGTGAAGTTTACATTTGCTACATTAGCAGGGGCGTCTGTTGGCTATGCTTTGTGGAAATGGCTTGGGGGTGGAGGGGAGGAAGGAAAACCGAAATCTAGGCGAAGAAAGAAAACTGTTCCTGGCCTCCTTAATGTTGGAAATAGCTGTTTTATGAATGCTCTGCTCCAGGTCAGTTATTTCACTGTATTTATTTATTTTTTGGCTATGCGGTGTGGCGCATCATGCTATGCATTAGGAATAAGCTCGCCACTGCACCTCTGATTACCCTGCATGGTTTCACATCCCATGCAGGCATAGTTATGTGTGAGATGATTGCTGGCCGTTGTAGGGTGGTTCATGTAGCCGCTGGTCAGTTACGGCTTCATCCGCTATCAAGTCCATGCTTCCGAAAACAAATAACTGACTAACTAATCCCATACCCGACCTGGACCGGTAACCGGACGAGGGGCCGTAGTTCGCCATCTTATCAGCTTTCTATTTCGCCAGGTTAAACAAATCCTTTTTGAATGTATATGTAGTAAGCCAACATTTATTGAAACTTTATTACCATGGCAGAGTTCAAAATAAATCCTAGTTGAATTATAAAACTTAAATATATCATAATATCTACCATATTTGTTGAATTAGCTGTTGAGTGAGCGTTTCTAATCGCTAGATGCCTAATTTTCAGGGCATGATGTACTTGTCTCAGATTTCTCCACCATCAAGTCCATGCATCCGAAAACAAATACCAGGTATCTAATTCCACACCCGACGTGGAATGGTAACCGGACAGGAGGCCGTAGTTCGCCATATGATTGGGCCATCTTATTACCTTTTCTTTCCCCCAGGTTAAATATGTAAATCCTATCCTGTTTGAATGTAAATGGTGTGAGCCAGCATGTATTGGAACTGTCTCACCATGCGGCCATAGCAGAGTTCAAAATAAAGCCCAGTTGAATTATAAAACTATAAGATAACATTCAACTTTTTAAATTGCCTGTTGAGTGAGCGTTTCTGACCTTTAGAACTATTTTTAAGCGCATGATGTACTCTTCAAATTGTTCCTGCTGTCCTGAAATGTAATTAGTTATATAGTGAGTAATGCTAAAAGTTTCCTACATTTTCAGTGTTTTGCAACATGTCCTGCATTTGTTGAATGGCTGAAGAACTTTGTTGAACGAGTGAGGATTGATACAGACCATGTTTATATGGCAGATGTCTTACTGAAAATTATCGAAATTTTAACTGGAGATACAGAACTGCAGGACTATTATTTTGAGTAAGTCTTGCTTGTTTAAAGGATACAAATTTTGGTTTGTGAAGTACGCGGCCACAAGTACTTCTAGTAGGCGTAGCATAATGATTTTTGCATATAATTTTTTTCCGATGTCACAATCACGGCATAGAGCTTGGCAAAGTATACCTACGATCGCCCAAAATGGCATGTGTGCCGACTATAATGAGCTCAGTAAAGCCAGCGTTCTCTCTTATATTGGTATTGTTTCGATGCAGTGCAGTGACATAATTTTTCGGATAACGTAATCAGGTGGGAATGACATGTGCAAAAATTGTTGAGCCAGGCCAACTAGTAGCACTTGGGTGGGTTCGTACTTCAGGAGACCCCAAATTTTTGTATTCATTCCAAGGTGAAGAAAAATCAATAGGATGGATTTAATTGTATGGAGAACCATGGCTTTTGTTACCAGTTTATGTCAAGTATTAGAATAGTTAACTGTTTCATGCATGTGGACTTGATGGTGGAGGAACCAGTAACTAACCAGCGGTACGTGAACCGCCATTCCGCTCTCACATAATTTTTCCCGCATGATTCGATTTTGCCAATTTGAGCAAGGCCATCAATGCTTCTCGATTAGTAATGAATGACATGTCAAGCTTCAGCTAGAGATGTATCGGTATCGGCAATATTGGCCATTTTTGGTATCACTATGAATAATGCTCAAAGACTATTGTTTCACCCGTCTGCCTTGCACACTTGAGGTAATAATCACATAATATCGGCATTTTTTAATTATCAGCATATCGGTATTGCCAATTTTAGTTGGTATCGGATCGGTATCGGCGATAAAAGTGGTATCGGTACATCTCTGGCTTTAGCACAAAAACAATAAAAGTATCTATGCTAGATCTGTTTATATTACAGTCCATCAGAGCTCTTACAAGACATGGGTGGCCGAGGTTGGCAGATCTCATCACAAGAGCAGGACACGCATGAATTCTTCCATGCACTCATGACAACTCTGCTTGAAGAATATCACCACCAAGTGGCCAGAGACACGAGACCATTACAGATATTTGAAGTCAAAGGTGAATGTAATTCTGTACTATCAAAATTTTTTGTAAACTTAAAGTCAGTAGTGTGTGTCTGGTTAGAAAAATTACCAAAGTATAGCATTTCTGCCCATATATTCAAGCTCTGTTTTTTTGTTACTTATTGATTAGAACAGGGGTGGGCAAACTGCGGCCCGCAAGAAAAATTTGTGCGGCCCGTGGAGAAATAACAATTTCGAATGGTGTGCCCGCGGAACGAGTATTTAGTTTAGGTAATCTGGTGCGTGTGAGTAATTCTAATCCTTTTGCGCCACAAAGCCTATACCAGTACTTGAGTGCCACTGTAATATTAGCAAAACTGGCTAGCGAAATTCTGTTGCAAAATACACAATATATATTACAAAAACGTGTTTCTCACTAAATTGGATTAAAATCTGTGTGGCGATTAAATCATAAATAGCTGTTTCTTCAAGAAGGAAGTTTGCGTTCAACTCACTATTTTTGCAAGGAACCCTAATGATGCCGTAAGATAACTAGCAAAAATAAACAATTTTTGTACCGATAATTACAAGAAAGGTTATATTAAATAAAGGTGCGGCCCGCAGCTTCACCCGGTTACTTGTATTTGACCCGCCCGTGAAAGGTTGCATACCCCTGGATTGGAGGATTGAATGATATTAGACTAAGGTACTTGAGGTAAATACTCAAATAGGGCTAAATGGAGACATGTTTGAGGCATATTCTGCTTATGCTTGCTTTTCTCAACTAAACTGGGTCTGTGGTTTACCCACTTTTTCATATAATTATGTTGACCCTTAACTGAAAACAATATATTCATTTCATGTGAAATCCTTTCCCTCTTTCAAAGTCTTTCTAAATATTATGAATTTTAAATCAACTCTCACTTCTCCATCTTGGTTACACTTTTTTCAATTTGAGTTATATCATAAACAGACTACAACTATATTTATTTTTTCTTTCCAGAGCTTCTATCAAAATCCAGCCCAAGTTCAGGAATAACCAGAGTTGCCAGATTTCCAGTTAAAGACTGTTATACACAGCCATCATCATCTCCTTGTCCAGCTAAGACATCAGACCCTCCATTCAGAGGAACATTAGCTTGTGTGCTTCAATGTCAAACTTGTGGATTCCAGAACCCTATCAGGTATTAGGAATTTTGACGCTCCAGAAGTGTGTGTACTGATAAGGAGGTAACTAATTTTGCTCGCCCACTTTACATCAAGTTGTGTGAAGGGACGGAAACCTATGGGCAGGGGGTATATTCACTTTGCTCACAGAGACAGTCCCTGAACTTGTAATATACCGTAACTAAAATAAGGAAAATCGGTATAAAATTATGGCCTGGTACACATACTACGGGAGTACCAAAATTCCCATGGAGGTATTTAATTTTTATTTCTTCAAATTACTATAGGATTTGACACGAGCATTGTAAATTCGTCTTGGTCATTATGGCGTGATTTTCATCAATATTTTCAACAAAAATTTACATTCATAAAACTAGGCACAAGTTGATTGGGTGAAAAACTTAGGTGGGCCAGATCAGGCCAGCGGGGCAGTAATTTACCCACTCCCGACTTATTAGAACCCCTGAGGACAATATAAAGATGTAAACTTCCGAACAAGTTTAGTTTATTACTTTTGTTTCATCTTCTTCGAAATGATAAAAGCAATTTAAACTTTAGGTACGATGGTTTTGACAGTCTTAGCCTGCCACTGCCGTCTGGTCCTTCATGGTCAATGCAAACCAGTTTGCTGGATTGTCTGAAAAACTTTACGGCACCAGAAGTTATTAAGAATGTTGAATGCCAGAACTGTTCAACGCGTCAAGGGAAAGGTGAGTAGTTGTTATTGAGGAATTTATTTGTTTAAGGCCTAGGCACAAATCTGTGACGAAATGTGGGCTGTATCTTATTACCATTGAATTGAATACTTTGTATAATTTTATGAGATAGTTGCATTGATTTCTAAAATTTTGTTCAAACAAATATACAGTTGGTATATAGCAGTGCTTCCCAAAGTTGATTGGCCGAGAGCCAAAATTGAAAGCGGAAGGATATTCACGGGCCGAGGGAGCGCCCGTATGTAATCCTATCACCGGTACAGATAATTAGGATACCGAAATAATTTAATTGTTACGAATATACGTGCTTGAACTGCGATAATGACATAACAATTGACGGTAATTAGGATGCGAAAAAGTAAAATCATCGAGTGTTAATCTATTTCACTCAAATTCAGCGGTTCATATTAAATTGTTACCGCTGTCCGGGAACCACTTGTATATAGTATCTCGAGGAGTTTTTACTTCAAACAAGGCTTCGCACAAGCTGCCACTAATACGTGATGAGCTTAGAACTATACTTGGAAGGATCATAATATTTCTGATTTGGCTTTGCCTCTGCAATATATGACTCCCTAAGAGTATATTCGGACCTCCAGAAGTATGCGCACCAAGATGGCGCACAACCTGAAAATGATATGTGTGTACCGGTTAGGATTCAGGTTGTACGACATCTTGGTGCACATACTTCTGGAGCACCGAATATTCATATTTGGGCAGCCCTATCACAAGGTTACTTGATTATTTCTACATCTACCTACTTCTTATCCCAACATATCTAACTTTGCAGGCATTCCACCGACTGCTGGTTCATATAACAACAACACAAAAGAAATAAAAGATAAAATCATAAATGCTCATCCAAAGAAGCTCGACAAAAAAGACAGCATGTCAAAAAGCACTGATATTTTAGTGACAGATGATACACAAAATAGTTCAAATTTGGAAATTACACCATCTGAGACTCTCTTGAAATCTTCCAATGAAGGTGCTGTAGAAATAAACACAAAGGGCAGTATTCAAAGCAAAATGGAATCTGGAACTCTTTGGAATGACAAAGATCCTGTAACTTCAAAAGGAAGTAAAATTGCATCGAATACTCCAAGCCATGCTGAATTATTCCCCAAAGGTAGAAGCATATTAAACAGTACAAATCAGGGCAGTGACTCTGAACTACACGAACAGAATAAAATATCACTAACTGAGATTGAGAAAGGAAGTATTAAAAGTTCTTTAAACACTCAAATTCAGACTCTGTCATATACCAATAGTGAAACCATGTTGACTGGCACTAATCCAGATAATAAAGTTGAGCCACCAAGAAACGATGGTATATCGTCCAAAGAAATGTGTAAAAATTCACAAAATATCCAATCTCTGAGAAATGAGAATGTATCGAAGCTAAATAATGACAGTGAACATTCATCTATAACAGACAATGAACAATTTAAAACTAAGACTGGTTATTTTACTACCAATCAGGCACCAAGCTCTACCAGTTTAACTGGTAATGGCCTACCAGATGAGACCATTACCAGTGCTGACAATAACATAAAACCCCAAAACCAAGAGAATGTGGAATCTGACAATCCCAACACCAGTCTGTCACTGTCACCAACACATACCAATAAGACTGGCCTACCAGATAAGACCATACAAACTGTACCAGAGACCATGCCACCAGTCTATGACTGTAATAAGCAATCTACCATAGATATTTCTCCAACTACTCAAAATGGTGGTGTTGGTAACGATAAAAATATCATGAGCAATGCAAAAGAAAACAGTACTGTTCAGAATCAAAATGGAAGTCTGATGGCTGATAACCTATTTTGCGTCCCTGATCCGTCTAGTATTGTCATCAAAAACGTTGGAAATTTTAGAAAAGGGGTTCACAATGATTCTATCAGAAATATAGCAAAATCATTCAAAAATCCTTTTCCAAAAGTTAATTTTGGAAGTCAAAGAAAGAAATTTGAGAGGTATTATCAAAGACGCTCCCGAGGGTATAAATTTGATGGAGAAAATGAATATATTCCAACGAAACGTAATTTTATTCGTCGCATGTGTATTGGTAAACTACCAGACTGTTTATGCATGCATCTTCAGCGCCTCGTGTGGATCGGTGGAATGCCAACCAAGAAAATGAACTTTGTGAAATTTCCTGAAATTCTTGACATGGGACAGTTTACAGAATTATCTCGTATTACGTCCCTAAAGAAGCGTCAAAATTCGGAATCGATCGAAAAG
Organism: Styela clava; assembly: GCF_013122585.1. Taxonomy (NCBI): domain Eukaryota; kingdom Metazoa; phylum Chordata; class Ascidiacea; order Stolidobranchia; family Styelidae; genus Styela; species Styela clava. The sequence goes on from NW_024102640.1 coordinate 455,126, forward strand.
CAAGCAGGACAGTTGAAACCATCTGAAATGCTGGAAGCATTGCTCAAAAAAAGGCAACAGAGATTGGAATCTCTACCAATGGGTCTTCAAGGTGGTTCACACAGATCTGCTGCTTCTACTACAATTGGGTAATTAGACTAATTGGTACTCCTGAAGTATTCACACCAAGATGTCGCATAACCTGAACCCTAACCTGGTACACAACCCGAGTTCAGATCTTGGTGCGCATACTTCAGGAGGTCCGACTGATTTTATATAATGCTTGCTTACTCACGATTTTTGCTATGAAAAAGGCTTGGTACATGCTTCCATTGATGTTTAACAATATATAAGAAACTACTATCACATTAATCAGTTTATTCCTTTACTACTATTAGGTAATTAGACCTATTGTTAATTTTATTTATTGCGATTAAAGTTGCTCAAAGCTGGATTACACATGCTCGCCCAGAAATCAAGGGGATTGATCTTGGAGGGAAGTTATGGGTGATCACTGAAATGCCAGAAGCCACGAGTATCGCAGCATTTGTGACATTTTTTGGTCAACTGCCGAATTGTCCTAATGTCAAGTCCTTCAACTACCTAGATATCCCTGTATATACTATTAATAACTGCTACCCAACTTTTGTCCCTCCATTTACGCACGAAGTTACCACATTTGGAGAGGCCAGTATGAGTCCAGTCAGTTAAATAGTGACATTTTTTTTCCTAGGTCTCACAAGGCTCTATATCGTTTGACATCTGCGATTGTTCATATTGGGGACTCAAGCTTCTGTGGCCATTTTTTTACATATCGAAGATCACCAGATAAAGATAATGAGTAAGTATATTTTAAATAAGGTTAGAAGATGGGGATTTTCGTATTTTAATTTCCCGAAAGAGGAATGTGTATAAGACAACTTAATAATATGATGAACGTGCGATGCCAACGTACATATGATCTTAAACCAGGGGTATTCAACAGGCGGCCTGCGCGCAACATTCCAGCCCACCAGGGCATTTAGTGTAGCTCTTGTCAAATGCTCTGATTTTTTCCATCATGCATAAAATTTGACAGTCTGTTTAAAAACGTGGGTAACAATTACGTGTTTTTGACACAGACAAAAAATGTTGTCCCTGTCTAAATAAACCATTGAACTAGCACAGGGGTGGGCAACATCTCTAGTCGGCGGGCCGGATGTGGGAAAATGGTGGGCCTCCTCGGTGGGCCAGATTATAACATGAATAGTATTTAATATCTTAATCACATATTCATTTGCTAATGCAAGAAAGAAAGTTACTTATAAATCGCGTTTAAAGTAAGTAAAGTTTGAACTTTACAAAAAATAGAGATCAAAAACACATAATGAATTTATCATAATGTACTAAAAGTGTAATAATGTAATATCATAATGTACTGATGTACAGTCAGCGGGCCAGCCAAAATCTCGTCGCGAGCCGTATGTTGCCCATCCCTGGACTAGCAGGTGCAGTTCACTTGGTAATTAAAATTAAGCTTCTCAAGTAACCTGCCATATCACTTTTAACAATTATAACCTATTTCAGATGGGTGTGCGCTTCGGACACCCTGGTAAGAAAAGCCACTCAAGAGGAGGTGATGAATTGTCCTGCCTATATGTTATTCTATGAAAGAATAAAAGAATAATTACAAGCGTTTGGTACTTGTGTGTCAAGTCAAGTTAGCACAACACAAAGTGGACTGGCCATCTCGGTCTCGAGTAATGTCTAAGCCCTGCAAAATTTTGTGTCGTGAACTTGGTTCAGAACCGAATCTTAAATATTAAGAATATTTCGTTATAATTTTTTGATCCGAATAAATGAAATCTATGTTTTATTGTTGATATTTTTTTTTGTCAAGCAGAGAAGAGAAGATCTTTCAATGTGTTTTCTTGGGATGATGTTGCTAACAGAAGTAAGGGATATATTAAGTCTACTTGGTTATCACTATATGGCTTTGGTATGGCAACGACTGGGCATTCAGAATTTATGCCCAACTGCCCTCGAGGTTCTCCATACCGAGGCCCGGAACTCCGCGAGCCATTCGTTTGCTTATCTGAGTTGGTTAACTCTATAAATGTGATAAAATTGGACAACAGTAGCATCGAAAAGTTGAGTAATTCAAATATGCCATTATCTGCAAGTCCAATAGTTAATTTATTGTTGGGCTTCTTTAATAATAGTCAACCTCTTCACAGGATCCGCAACACTAGAATGTTTGATAACCCCTGATATAGATCATAGACTTCCCAAGCTCCATAATTTTGACTTGGATTACAGAAATTTAATAATACCATGCTTTCTCAGCACGGAAAAAATTCGGAACTCTGGATGTATGTGTACCAAGATGGCGCACAACCTGAACATAGTATGTGTACCAGGTTAGGGTTCAGGTTGTGCGCCATCTTGGTACACATACTCCGGGAGCACCAAAAATTCCTTCTTTGTTCTAATATATTCATCCAATCAGTGGCGATTTTACTCTTCAGCTGATGTTTTCGCAGATGGAAGTATGCCCTCAACCTCCAATCTCTCACAAAAAAAAGAAACTAAGCGCCCAATACTATAGTTTATACACTTATTCTATCTATGACACACGTAAATATTTATTTGATCAAATTTATTTGAAATGGGACTCATCAGAAATTTCATAAATACCAAGAAGACCAGCAGCATGCGCCATTGTGTTATTGGTTAAAGACATAGAACTAGTAAGAATGGCGTAAAATACAAGATACAAAGAGTCATACTTATTTTCCTAATCCACTATGCTGCCTTAGAACTAATAAATGGAAAATCTTTTTGCTCAATGCAAGATTTCAATCCGTCAATCAAAAATAGAAAGAACACTGATGGTAAAGTTGTAAACTAACACGATCCGAGAGTTTAGGATTCATCAGGAAAGTTAGTGATACCAGTTGGCACAGGATTCGAAAGTCTACTGCCAGATCTGCATGATAAGTTCCGCTAAGAAATTTTACTTTTCTGCCACATCGTAAAGATTTATGAAGACGTTGCAGAAGTCGTGAATAGGTGTTATATCAAAAAGTCTAATTACCCAAATGTGGTAACATCAAGCATACAGGGTGGGGTAGCAACTAATAATAGTTACAAATTCAATAACTATTTATCTGCATGATAAATTCCGCTAAGTTTTGTAATCATAAACAACTCAGGTGCCGCAGTTTTCATGTCAATTCGTCGACTCATCGTGAAAATAGATCCAGGCAGAGTATGCCTACATCTTTTAGAATTCAATTTTAAGCAGTTTCTGTGCGTATTTTGAATTAAGGGTGTGCGACCTTTAATACCAGTGGGTCAGATATAAAAAAAAACTGGCTGAACCTGCGGCCGCACCTTCATTAAACATAAGCTTTCTAATTTTGGTCATTAATTTTATGACATGTGTTGTTCGCTTCACAAAAACTAGCTGTCAGGGCATTATAACGTCATAGGCATAGATAATAAATTGGATTGGTAATGTATAGGATTGCAACGCAAGGGGATTGGAATTACCAGATAAAACTAAATTAATTAAAAACTCACAAGCCGCACATGATTCAAAATTGGCACTTCTCTGCAGGCCGCACAAATTTTCCTTGTGAGCCGCAGGTTGCACATCCCTGGTTTAATGCATTGCTTCTGGCAGTACTCACATGTACATAACCTGGTTTTATTCGAAAGGACCTCATTTTCAGGTAAAACGGCAGAGAACTACTCAAATAGCGCGAGAACAAATACTTTTTTACAATGCCAGAAGCACTGCAATCATTTCCATCATTGTCCAGTTTTTAAAAAAGCGAAGTTAATACAATAAATAGCTCAATAAATAGTATTCAAACGGCGTATTACGTCATAAGTAAAAAGTAGATTTAACATTCTGACGACACACAAGCAAAGTTCAAAACACTATGATGACATAGATACATTTTAGAACCTTGACTATAGCGGATGAAGTTTATGACGAACGAGAGTTTATGCTTCTCTACTTCTGAATCGACGTCCCTTTGTTCGGCCAATGGAGATGCTGATTAGAAATGTAGATCCAGTTTCAAAATCGCCGTATTGAAGATCTTCTGCTGAGAAGTAACCTCTGAAAAAAGGCAATATTTTTAGGAAACATTTTCTCAAAAAAAAGTCACGCGCACTCACAAGTAAAGAAAACTAATTACTGATCTGAGAAACGTTACCGGCAACTAATAAATAGCCAAGAGCTGCTGAAGCTAGGTACAATCATGATGGCGCACAATTAGGAAGTTTTCCAAAAAAATGCAAAGCTGACTCAATTTTGGGTGCTCCAGAAGTATGCGCACCAAGATATCGCACAACCTGAATCCTAACCGGTACACACATACTATGTTCAGGTTGTGCGCCATCTTGGTGCGCATACTTCAGGAGGTCCCAATTTCGTTCATTTATAAAACGCTGTAAATCGGAGATTACTAAACTTGTCATACTCACGACGCGGTGCTCCTGAAGTATGCGAACCAAGATGGCGGACATCGAAACGTAGCATGGGTAACAGGTTAGGGTTAGGCCATAATTTTATTCCAATTTCCCTTATTTTATACCTACTATGAGTTCAAAAACTAGCCAAGTGCCTCTCGTAGTATTTGTACCTAAAATTATGGCCTAACCCTAACCTAGTACACATATTACATTCTGATGTCCGCCATCTTGGTTCGCATACTTCAGGAGCCCCCACGACGCGTTGGAAATAAATTTCAAAGTTATTAACATTTATTTACCACGGAGAAAATGTTTTATAACAGTGGTTCTTCAACGGCAAGGCGCATCCCACAAGTGGGACGTATACAATTTTTTTCGTGAAGCTAATTACAAATAAAGATCTTGCGCGCCCTGTTTTGGATATTTACATTTCTTTATTTGAATATTTACGTTCCATCCATGTTACTTCAACGTATTGATTTTTAAGATGGGGCACGCGAGACTTGACAAATTGTGACATTGAAATTTAATTTAACGAATGCTATGCATACAGTGAAGCCAAACGACCATAGCGTGACAAATGTCCGATATAGCCAGTCACCTTTTATTCTTCAATGTAATTTCAAAAAATTAATTGAGTCAAATGGACATTGACAAGTGGGACTATCAAGTCATCGTGTCAGAGACAATGTGTGTTTGCCGAGTTGAGAAGCAATTGACGTCAAACAAACGACAAGAATAAGAATTAGATTTTTTTAACATGACGTGCTGATTGATTAAAATTTTTTAAATACAAATTAACTTAAGCGCGAGTCAATCGGAAGAGAAGTGATTGAAAAACTCAGTTTAGCGTCCCGACGCTCAGGTGAGCGTAATTAACTCTTCGAACCGTATGACGTCTCTGGGCGAAGTTACTCTTTCACCCTGAAGGTTCGCGGCGCCGCATCAGTAGGACAATAAAAAGAATCAAAATATTGGTTATTTCGAACGTTTATGACTGTTTAAAAGTTATAGGTAGCGAATTGAGGGACATCTCAAACGAAAGCAAATTTTATCGTGCAGTGAGATGAACTGTTACAATAAAAAACCCAGTATAAATTCTTTAGGCCATGCTCGGGTGAGCGTAATTAAATGAAAAGACGTCTTACCAGCCTACAGCCCTTTCCTCGTGGACCGTACGGACATCGACAAGTATTTGGTCGTACGCAGCGCGAACCGAACCGACATCTTCTGCAATGACCTGTAAGTTTTGAAAATGAAATATATTATATAGACAGTAGAAATCAAATGATATACAGGTTTTCCGAAGGATTTTAGCGCCAAATTTATATCATATTGTTTGATGATTCTTAGAAGTCAGCAAAATGATAAAGATGATAAAAGTGTTTTACCTGTCCTGCATGAAGATCCAGACCATCCTGCCTTACATTTACATTTGTTAGGAGAAACACAGACACCACCGTTTGCACATTTGTCAATACATATTGCTGTAACAGAAAACAGAGTTTGAGAAGGACGTGATATTTCGGAATATTATTACCAATTTAGCATTGAACTAGACCAAGTTGGCGACGCAGTAAGAGACCTCAAGATGAATTGCTGGACTGGTTGTTGTTATGGGATGGTTCACGTAACTGCTGTCGTTTACGTCATCCTCCACTATCAAGTCCATGGGCACGAAACAAATAACCGGCTAACTAAGCCAATATCCGACATGAACTGGTAAAGAGGCCATGGCAACAATGGATATTTTTACAAAATTTCGCTCGGACTGGAGGCGTGAAAAATGTCCAGTCAATTAAATGACTCATTTGGAATGAAGTGCGAATCCATACACACATTACACATACAAAATTTGTATCTGCGACAAATTCTATTTGAACATTTGCAAAATGACATTTTGATGCAAAAACTGATTTTGTTGTATTGCAATATATTTATTATACAAGATTCTAAACGAAGAATAAAGTTATTACAATAATAAAATTTTATTGTTCAACCAAAAAAAGTTAACAGAGCAAGGAACCTTCCTTAAGCTGAGTGAAAACATCAAAAAGGAGAAAACGAGTTTTAGTTCCTTTTTTATGTGTTTCTCTAAACTTTAGATTGTTTAGAAAATCGTATAAAACCCTTTAAATTTATGAAATACTTACGTGTATTGCAATGGTTCCCAGTCCACCCGGTCTTACAAAAACATTTATTATTTTTCATACAACGACCGCCGTGACCACATCCTGGGGAACAGACACCTGGTTGAGAGAGAGAAAACTAGTCATCTTAGTGAAAAGAGGGCTCGTACTGGTATTTTAAGTCTAATGCCTGACAGTAGTTAAAATCAACATATTTATACATATTAAATATATTAAAGTATAAAACTCCAGATAAATGGCTAGTTAGGTAGCTTTTATCAAAGCTTGTAGATCGCGCCTAGCTGAGTAGGTGAGCATTTGGATGGAATTAATTTTGAGGTTCAAGTCAGTTTGGGCTCATAATGCTAGCTATTAAATTCGCCGTGTGTGAATAATTCCTAAGATTCCGTGTTTAAATAAATTTTAGCCAATGTGTCAATAGTTGAAGTTGGATAAACGTATGTCGCCTCCCTCCCCTCCCTATTTAGGAATTTTATCAAACTCGTTTTAAACAACATTATATGTTTTGTTGAACTTCTTACTGTTTACTGCGCACTTTTAGTTATTTTACATTTTATTACATTTGTAACATAACTATGACTACTCTGCTGCAGATGATAATCTTGAAATTATGGAAGCCGCTTACTTATCTGGCATCTGTCACCCAGGAACAATCTCGCGCAGGTGCACACATTCTTCCTGATGCAATGGCCGCCATTTTGACACTCAGGATTGCAGACGGCTGAAAGAGAATTACAATTGATAAATCAGCGCAATATTTAATTTATCTCAACTATTTACGCTTAATTTTATAAAAACTATCATTTCATATTCAGATTAGCTAGTGATCAACAAGCTTTCCGTATCAAGTTGTAATGGATTGAATGCGATAAGCAAAATCTCCCATTGTGCCTGATATTTTAAAGTGAATAACAATATTCCAGTTCTTTCGAGAACTTTTGTACTGGCTCACCGATCTCCCAATAGACGAGATCTACCGCACCAATTTTAAAATTCCCTCACAGAGCATAATTTGGCAACGTCACCCGCTTCAGGCCCCGTTTTCTTTTATAAGTGAAGAATTTGAACTTTGTACTTTAATTTGAGATAAAAAATCAGTAAGAAATATTTTAAATGATACTTTCCACGATTTTATAAGATTTGAACTGCGTAAATCTTCCTGGCATCTGTCTCCCTCGTATTCACAGGGTCACAAACATACATTGTCAGATTCTTCATCGAGTCTTATATACTTATATACTTATGTTAGTTGGCGACACATCATGATTCGTGATACAATTCCTACGAACCCACTACGCTCACCTTTCTGGCATCTGTCTCCCTCGTAACCTTGAGGACACAAACACACGTTGCCAGATTCACATTTTCCTCCGTTCACACAGCCAGGATCGCAAACCGGATTTTCACACAGATTGCCTTCAAATCCTTTTGCACAGTTGCAGGTGTTGGGTCGTATACATGTGCCTCCATTTTGGCAAGGATCATCGCATCTGACTGTGTGGAAATAAAATTCAGTTGAAGTTAAGGAAAATAGAGAGTTTATAAGATCATAAAAAGCAGTTTCTGCTTCCCTGTCGAAGTCCATATATCTGGAATAGGATAGAATTTTCATACATAACATATCCCATGCAAGAGGGAAGCCGAAAGACAACATTATCATACGGTGAACCACGGCCTCTCTTCCGGTTACCAGGCCACGTCGGGTAATGGATTAGTTAGCCAGTTATTTGTCTCAGATGCATGGAATTGATGGTGGAGGAAGCCGTAACTAACCAGCGCCTATGTGGATTAGGGTTTGCCAAATTGACTAGTTAATCACACCAGACGAGTGAGAGGCAGTAAACCGTCATATATTTAAGATGTCTTATTGCCTTTCCACTCTCGGGATATATATAAAAATATGCAATGAGTCACCCTGCAGTCGTTTGAAGTTACGCTGAAAATGCTCATCTTCGTGCCAATGTTTATTTATTCCGAATTCAAATAAAAAAACAATTGTCCTATTGTTACACTCATTCTGAAGGTAAAGATATTCATCTCTGTACAAAGCTATAGGCAGCACTGAAAAGATACCAAAAGTCCAAAACCATAATAAATATGTGCATTACGAGCCGATGAATGCTGAAGTAATTCAAGTTATTACTATTAGGAAACAGACATCAGGTAAACGAATCCAACATAACCCAAATAATTATAATTCATTACTCACATTCGCCACATGTTGGCCCAAAATATCCATTAACACATTTGCAGGTGTTTCTTGAAATACAGACACCATTGTTCTTACACATGACGTCACAAGATGATCGTTCACAAAATTGTCCTGCAATAATAGCACGAAATTTTAAAATCAAGGCGTTAATGACAATACCTGTAGGTTAGGAGAAAGGATTTTTGGGTCACTTCCGAAATTATGATTTTATTGATGACTAAATTTGGAAAAAACAAACAATTACGAATACTAGTCTATGTCCGCCTTGGTGGCTGGTTAAATTGCAACTGTGATGTCACTGTTAATTTGTTACTGATTGGTCATTTTTTACAATAATGGTCCGAGAAACAAATTAAATTACCACAATTCAACGCAAACCGCTGGGAACCACTGGATCAGGTAACTTCCCAATAAGCACCTATAACGATTATCGGTAAAGCAGTGCTACAAATTCGCCGCGTCTGGTATTTATAACTAGCATGGACTGTAACTAATTAATCAATAATTTTGAGTCCTTGACATCAATAATTAAAAAAGTTTTCGACGTCATAGATATTGGCAATTTGATAACATTCGACTTTTGTCGTTCACTATCAGCCGTAACTAAATTGCATAATTTGCATGTGATTATTAGCGATATATACATGATTTATCTTGTTTTAAATTGATTTTGATCATGTGAATTGTTTCGCAATAATTGAGCCGGAGCAAAATCCCGCTCCATAAAAACGAATGGTTTTAAGATAAAAAAGAGAGAGGCGATTTCAACGAGTAATATGAAACGTGTGCGCTCATTTTTAAGGCGATTCTCAAAACAATTGTTATTCTTAGGTAATCTCATTCAACTATTAACAACAGTAAGTTAGAAAAACGTTTCAAGACGTTTCAACGATCCGATTACTCACCCGCATATTCAGGTTCACATTTGCACATTCCGTAAGTTGTACATTTGCCTCGTAATCCGCATCGTTTCTGACATTCTGAAAATGAACGGAAATTGAAAATATGACTCGAAGTAAATAAAATGTCAAACCAAAATTTGTTCTATTGTGGTATAGACCTGTGAGTACGGTAGAATTTCATGTTCATTTTGGCAAGATCCACCCCTCAATCAGTAACCAGTCTGATTCGAATATAGTATATTAATCAGGGGTTGACAAGGTTTTCTGAACAGGGGTCAACAATTTTGCGCATTTAGACTGGCGTAATTGTGACGTAAAAAGTTACATTTAATGAACAATATTTACAGTGTTACAAAAATCAAAAGTGGAAAACAATAAGCCTGCTGCCCAAACTAAATTTAAACGGAATCTCAACAAATTCCTTGAGCTACTTTTAGCTAAAAATTGGTTTGATTGTGGCAGCATCAGGCGGACCATATTGAATTACCCGACGAGTCGGATTCGGGCCTGCGGGCAGTAGTTTGCCCATGTCAGGGATACATCCTACCCTGTTGCTCTGAACACGGCTCTGCAAGGCATTCACTGACAGGTAAGGAGAACGCTTAAAATAACGGAGAAACTAATGTATGTGAACCTGTGTACCAATATGGCGCACAACCTGAACATAGCATGTGTACCAGCTTAGGGTTCAGGATGTGCGCCATCTCGGTACACATACTTCGGAAGCGCCAAAGCAACCACATTGAAAATGAAAAAACCTTTTTGTGAGAATTTCGTTCTTGAAAGTTTTCTCGAAACGTAATATTTCATTGGTCTTCCTCCTATGGTTATTTGTTCTTTATTTTTTCTCCATTTCATTCTTCTGAGAACTGGAATGCAGACTTTTCTTCCTGACTTTGTCTTTCGGCATTTTACTACTTTACGCATTCCCTATAACAAATGAGCACATAGGATAGGATTTGCATAATTATCCCGGAGCGAGAGAAGCCGATACGGCGGCTCAGTGATATTTCAAACTGCGGCCTTTCGACCCGTTACCAGTACATGTAAAGTATGGGAATAGTTCACCAGTTATTTAAACAGACTTGCAAACAATATGTGAGACATTACTGGTCATTTTTATAATGATAGATTTTAACATAACCTCTACGTCTACACTACACCATTACAATTCGAATCAAATTTTACTGGTCAAGTTTGGCTTGGAACTTGGAAAAACCCGTTTACAGTCACCTTTATAAAAATAACAAATGATTAAAAATTGAGTCTGATGTACTTACTGATATGAAAGAGCGTCTCGGCGTTAAATTTGCAGTGGTCGTTGTTGTTGGCTGACTGGTCGTCATTGTTGGCTGACTGGTCGACGTTGATGACTGGCTGGTCGCCTGACTAGTAGTTGTTGGCTGAATGGTCGTTGTAGTTGACTGACTGGTTGTTGTATCTGGCGGACTGGTCGTTGTCGTTGGCTGACTGGTCGTCTGTCTGGTCCTAGTTGTTGGCTGACTGGTCGTCGTCGTTGGCTGTCTGGTAGTCGTTGTTGCCTGACTAGTCGTTGTAGTTGGCTGATTGATCGTTGTTGAAGACTGACTAGTTGTTGTGTTTGGCTGAATGATCGTCGTTATCGGTTGACTGGTCGCCGTTGTCGGTTGACTGGTCGCCGTTGTCGGTTGACTAGTCGCCGTTGTCGGTTGACTGGTCATCGTCGTTGACTGACTGGTCGTCGTTGTTGACTGACTGGTCGTCGTTGTTGACTGACTGGTAGTCTTCGATGGCTGTCTAGTCGTCTGACTAGTCGTTGTTATTGGCTGACTGGTCGTTGTTGAAGCCCGACTGGTTGTATTTGTTGTTGCCTGACTGGTCGTCGCAGTTGACTGAATAGTCGTTGATTTTGTCTGACTGGTCGTCGTTGTCGGCTGACTTGTTGTTGTATTTGGCTGACTGGTCGTTATTTTTGACTGACTGGTTGTTGTATTTGGCTGAGGGGTCATCTGTCTGGTCGTTATTTTTGACTGACTGGTTGTTGTATTTGGCTGAGTGGTCGTCTGTCTGGTCTTATTTGTTGGCTGACTGGTTGTTGATGTTGACTGGCTAGTCGTTGCTATAGGCTGACTGGCCATTGTAGTTGGCTGACTGGTCGTCGTTGTTGGCTGGGTGGTCGTCGTTGTTGCCTGACTGGTCGTCGTTGTTGGTTGGGTAGTCGTTGTTGTTGCCAGACTGGTCGTCGTCGTTGGATGACTGGTTGTTGTATTTGGCAGACTGGTCGTTTGTCTGGTCTTAGTTTTTGGCTGACTGGTCGTCTGTCTGGTCTTAGTTTTTGGCTGACTAGTCGTTGTTGTTGGCTGAATGGTCGTTGTTGTTGGCTGACTGGTCGTCGTTGTTGGTTGGGTGGTCGTTGTTGTTGCCTGACTGGTCGTCGTCGTTGGATGACTGGTTGTTGTATTTGGCTGACTGGTCGTCTGTCTGGTCTTAGTTGTTGGCTGACTAGTCGTTGTTGTTGGCTGAGTGGTCGTTGTTGGTGCTTGACTGGTCGTTGTTGTAGGATGACTGGTCGTCGTTGTTGCTTGACTGGTCGTTGTTGTAGGATGACTGGTCGTCGTTGTTGCTTGACTGGTCGTTGTTATAGACTGACTGGCCCTCGTTGTTGGCTGACTGGCTTTTGTTGTCACCCGACTGGTCGTTGTAGTTATCTGACTCGTCGTTGTAGTTGACTGACTGGTCGTCGTTATTGACTGGCTGGTCATTGTTGTTGGCTGACTGGTCGTCGTCGTTGGATGACTGTTTGTTGTATTTGGCTGACTGGTCGTCTGTCTGGTCTTAGTTGCTGGCTGACTAGTCGTTGTTGTAGGCTGACTGGTCGTTGCAGTTGGCAAACTTGTCAATGTTTTTGCCTGAGTGGTCGTCGTTGTTGGCTGGGTGGTCGTTGTTGTTGCTTGACTGGTCGTTGTTGTTGGCTGACTGGTCGTTGTTGTTGCCTGACTGGTCGTTGTTGTAGACTGACTGGCCCTCGTTGTTGGCTGACTGGCTTTTGTTGTCACCCGACTGGTCGTTGTTGTAGGCTGACTGGTCGTTGTAGTTGGCTGACTGGTCGTTGTAGTTGGCTGACTGGCCGTTGTAGTTGACTGACTGGTCGTCGTTATTGGCCGACTGGCCGTTGTTGTTGGCTGATTAGTTGTTGTTTTTCCCCCCATGGTCGTCATCATTGGTTTATTGGTCGTCGTTGTTGTCCGACTAGTCGTCGTTGTTGGCTGACTTGCCGTCGTTGTTGGCTGACTGGTCGTCGTTGTTGTCGGCTGACTTGTAGTTGTTGTTGGCTGACTGGTCGTTGTTGGCTGACTGGTTGTCGTTGATCCACTGGTCTTTTTCTGAATTACGAGAAGACGATCACCAAAGTGTTTATGGAATTGTTCCAATATCGCAGACAAATTCGTTTTGCTGCGAGGAATAGTGTCGTGAATAACATCTCTTAACGAAGGCATTATGACTCCGCTTTCATCCGAACTATCAACATATAATTTGGTAGTAGAAGAGGCTGTAGTGGTATCAGTTTGGCTTAAAATTTTCTTCTCTCGTGTGCCTTCATTGATACCCTTTTGGGTGACCGTAGATGCATCTTCAGTCGATGTTAAAGTTGTTGTAGCAGTCTCTGTATTCTGATTAGTTAGCGCCTCACTTTGTTTCTCCATTGCAGCAGTATTCGTGGCAAACGTGGTTCTACTGGGGGTAGAAAGAAGCGTTTTAAACATATTGTTGCTGATAGTCGATAGCTCATCTAAATCGGTACCAAGTTTACTCAATCTTGCGTTTGTTGTTTCTGCTTCTTTGTGAACAGAAAATGAAGACACTGTGGATTTCACATTCGATTCTATTTGAGGGACATTAGACGACACGGTTCTATGTTCGCCCTGTGATTCTGTTGAAGACAATTGACTTATATTGATTTTTTCTGTGTATAACTGCTGGATACCGCTCGTTGTTTCATTCATAGCATTAGTAGTAGCTTCCGTAGGTGGAAGGAGGGGTTCCGTCGTTTTTTCCGTAATAATTTCATCTTGATGGCTTTCAATGGTTGTGGTCGCTGGTTTGGTTGTCGTTTCGGACTCGATTGGACGCACACTAACTATATCTGGGATAAAAACTGCTCTAGTAGCATGTATTTCGTCTTCCCGCTGTTCAGTAGATTCTCCTTTGGCAACACTAGGTATTGTAGTGAAAACTCGTACTTCCGAGGACGGGCGGGTACCTTGAACTAATTGTAGCTCACGAATTCGTGATTCAGATTCATCAGTGTTCACCATCTCACGAACCATTTCATTATCAGTAGTTAATTCATTTGATTGAGCAGTTTCTAAATTTCCAAAATCACCAAGCGAGCCAATGATATCATCATAGTCGTGAATTGGTGAATCATCTTCATTAGCTAATTCACGAATCAATTCACGGGATTTGTGAACTTCGTGAGCCAAATCACGAATATCAGGAACAATGAGTGAATCATCATCATCCCACAGCACTGATGTCTCGTTTTCAACAGCGATCGTGTCATCGGATAACGAATAATCAACTAAAAATTTAAAAAGTCTGTTTAAGCGTTGTTTCCTCAGAATAAAGCTTTAGACAACTTTGTATATTTTCATATATATTATGAGACCAATTGTTACTGAAAATTATTTATACTTCAGCTAAATTTAGATAACCTTTTACACATGAGCGGCTGCTCAAACAGAGACCTATTCAGAGTGAAAGCCTGAACGCCTCAATAATAGTAATTATATTTTTTATTGAATCTACGCTACGCTCAATTTAGCAATTGTAGAATGAAACGATTTTTCACAATTAAAAAAAATAGCGACTGTACAAAGACGAGTATTCTCCTCATTAGACTTCGTAAATATATTCATCGCACATACCTTTTATACAAGTTAAGCCATTTCCCAGATATCCATCCGGACATTGCCCACAATAATATGAACCCATGTAGTTGAAGCATTCCACTCCTTCGAAGCACGGTGTCGGATTTACAAGGCACTCATCAATGTCTGTCATGCAGTTCGCTCCTGGAAAACAAGATTTTTATTTTTATTTTATGAATAAAATTCTTTGGGGCGTCTTCACAACGTGACTCCAAACAAAGCACTTTGTGATACTAGAGACATGATATTTTTGAAAGGACCTAATCTTTTCGGTCACGAGCGCCCGACGATAATTCTTTTTATACTTTCAATACTTTACTCATGACGGGCCTCCATATCATTCTCTTTTCTCATTTAGTTCTTTATAGTACAAGTAGAAACCGTGCAACATCGTCAATAACATGTCAAAAATTTAGGGTTCAAATATCATCTCTGATAAATAATATATTGTGTAGGCCATTCTGTTCCTAAGATTAGAAATCGTGGCACAAAATAACTTACCAGTAAATCCCAAAGGACATTCATTCCACGTTTCGTTGCAAAATTTTCCACCGAAACCAACCAGGCACTGAAACAGATAGAATTTGGTCTTACTATCTGTTATTTGTAGCTTATTGTTAGCTAGTTATTTTTGAGGTGGGGCGCGAGACGTGACGAATTCTGAAAACGGTGCGTGGCTTAAACGTTGAGAACCACTGCTCTAACTCTTTAGATACACGAAATTATCTATGAATATTTCACTGAATTTAGCGGAGAGGGGAAGATTATTATTTTGCTGACCAAAAAAGCAGATATTTTAGGTGCGTGGAATTGAGGAAAAACACAAAATCTTGAACAAGAATATTGAAGTTCCCAAAATTCAATATACCTGACACTCATAAGCTCCGAGTCCAACTTCTTTGGAAATATCTGGAATGCAACGTCCGCCATTCTCACACAAGCATGGAAGTATGGTGATCTGGAAATATTTAAGAATCGATTATAATAAGGTTCATGTTAGTTTCTTATGTTGAAAAAGCGCGCCGGGTGACACGACGGAAGCGGGGAAGATTGGTGAACAAGTATGAAGCAAAGTGAATTCGGGGAAATGGAATGAAAAATCAGCGAATAGCACAGACGACACATAATACTGAGATTAAATAGAAAAGAAAGCCACGTAAACCAGAGTGGCTATATAACCTGTGTGTCCCTATAATCAGGGTGGCTTTATACCCAGGGTAAGGGTGGTGGTTGGATTGGGATCATCACCCGCATCCATGGATCGATGTTCGATAACCTGCTTGACTTGTTACAGTGGAGTCTGGGCTAATAATAGGTCCAATTTGTATTTTAGGGGATAGTCAACATACAAGCACAAATTTATTGACACGAAATACGCGCTATGTCATAACAAACATGCCTCGCCACACTCAAGGAACCACATACACAAGCACACATATCACACACTTCTGATATTTTCGGCGATAATCTGAAAAACAGAAGCAATATAATATTTAAAAACATATTTACGAAAAAATCGCACTTTTCTATTTTCCACGGTAAATTTGAAAAAATAATATTGCACTTACGCTAGTTTCTGCTACATCACGAGGTGGTATATTTGTGACGTCATCAATATATGACGTCATCGTAGTATTTACGTCACTAATTGTCTCAACTGGCCGAGGAAAATCGCACATTCCATTAACGCATACGTCACCATGTCTACATTCGCTGCAAGGGCTTCCAGCAATATATGGTCTCCGACTATTGGAGAATGGCGATATTGGAGGTTTATTGCTGCTTGGGTCAGGGAGGTAACTTCCATAACGGCACATGAATATATATGGACGGTGTAGTATATCTCCGTTTATCTGAAAAAGAATGATATAATGTCATATTACGTGCGCCACTTAAAGAAAATTTTTCTAAGGCGTTTGGAAAACTAGATAATTTTCGAATATATACAGGATGGTCAGGATGGATTCGCAAATAAAATTTCTGGTCGCTCAGGAAGTATGTGCACCAAGAAGCACAACCTGATAATCCTAACTTGGTACACATACTATGTTCAGGTTGTGCGCCATCTTGGTGCACATACTTCGGCAGCACCGGGGAAGACTTCTTTGGGGGAAGTCTCAAATATTTTTGTATATCCTTACCTCCAATCTGCCGCTGCATCTAGTCTTTGAGCATCCAACTTCATCAAAATCCTGTGTTGCCAGTTTTAAATAATGATCGCAAATCCCGAACATACATTTTCCCAAGTCCCAGTCATAATTGTATTGCTCATCAGACCATTCAGTGATGACGTCACTGCTACTGACGTCATCTGAAACAAAAAAGTATTTCATATTCATTTGTCAATATTGAGCAAAATATTTTGGCGACCCACGTAATAGCTGATTATATGCACATCATAATATGTAAAGCAATAGGTTGTAAGTCAATTTTCTTTTTGTTGAGGTAAAAAAAAATTGGTTGTAAAATTGAAATTGAAATTGTAAAGGGACTTTATGGACACCCGTATAATACCCAGAATATTTCTGATTTACAGTACTCACTAGTGCTAAGATGAAAGAAGAAAGCCATTATTTTTATTTACATTAAATTTTCTTTGGGAGTTCAAGTTTCGCTTTTTTTTCTTAAATTCACGTCTATAAATTCATCTGCCATTCACTAAATTCTTTTCAAACTATGGTTGTGAAATCGACATTGTGATGACCATTATTTGGACTTTGTGTCCCTATAGTAAGGCAGTGGTTCTCGACCTTTTTTTCAAGCAACCAAAATTTGAAAAAAACAAATTTTGTAAAATCTCGCGTCCCAAACGGCATGTAGTGCTTTTATGACCGCGAAATTAAACTAATAATATACGGGTGTCCTTAAAGTCCCTTTATAATTTCTAGTTTGTTATGAAGTCAGTTCTCCATATATCTCAACCAGGTTTGTTGTTTTTTAATCAGTAATTGTTTAAGTATTTTTACTTCATTTTATATATATATATGTGGGAGACAAAACAATATATGGTATCGATAAATTCCCTTTGCAATTTAAAAAAATTCAAGACTTTATGGACACCTTTAACAATAATTATTTTCAGATAACATGTTTCCCATAAATTACCTTTAGTGCGAAAGCTGCGATTGTTTGACGTCAGCGAGTTTTTAAAATCTCTAAAAACTTGCAAAATGGCTGCTGCCAAGTATTTATGCAGTATTACTTCCGTCATATACGCAATACCAAATATGAAATAAGCAATACTAGAAAATAAAATCAGTAACTTTAAGTTCATGTTGAAAAATCGGCGATCCATGAATATAAGTATCAAGATGGCGCACAACCTGATAATCCTAACCGGGTACACACGGGTACACATACTGTGTTCTGGTTGTGCGCCATCTTGGTACACATATTTCGGGAGCTCGGAAAAATCAGTACTCCCGTAATATGTGCACCAGGTTGAGGTTAGGCCATAATTTTATTCCGATTTTCCTTATTTTAATTCTATTACGAGTTCGGGGACTGTCTGTGTCAGCCAAGTGAATATACCCCCTGCCCATAGATTTCAGCCACTTTACACAACTTAATGAAAAGTAGGCAAACAAAATTAGTTACCTCCATATTGGTACATACACTTCTGGAGCGCCGAAAAATCGAGCGACGCAGGAAGATTTTCATACGACCCAGTTTTAGATCGCGACCCATAGGGCCATAGGTTGGGAAACGCTGTATCAAAGCATTGCTATCTCGTTATATAAGGCGGTAAGCATAAAGAAATTGCAGTAATAGTAGTAGAAAGCCTTACTCTTTGTAATTCTAACTCAGTCCGTTAGATCGTCAAATCCCTTTTTTTATAGCGACCCAAATTTTTCACCAAATAAAGTTTGTAAAAACTTGCGAAACAATGATATTCTCAAATATTAAACGTCATGTAGTGCTTTTAGGGAGTCAAATTAAACTACCATAAACAAAACAATTTTTACATAATATTTATTCTATGAGAAATTACGTCAAAGTACGCTTGTTGTGCGCTTACGGGAGAGAGAGAGAACTTGTTTTTCATCAGCGAGTTATTGAAATAATGGCGTGGCTTTACTTTAATAGATGTTGACACTGTATTACAGCATTGTACTCTCGTTATATAAGGCCAAAGGAAAAGAGCAAGCCCAGAAATAAATATGGACTGGATCGCGCGAGACTAACTCCCAATCCTTCCTGTGTCTTCATGGTAGTGGATTCGTATGTGTATAATGAATGCAAGGTGTAGCAAGAATAAATAAGACTATACTATGTAATTCTGCTGCACACCAAAGTCAGACTTACCCAGGAAAGCAGATTACAATACACAGAAACAATATTTTTAACCAAATCAAAGCCTCACTTTCTGTGATCTTTACGTTGTCCGTCAGATCGTCAAATCCAGAATTAATACACTGTTGTATGTATTCATCTGCATCATGCGCTATTTTCTCACTCCAGTGTAACTTTCTTGCATTTGCAGCTGGTGGATACAAACTCATGCGGAATGCGTCATGCATTGTGACGATTTCTATGACGTCATCATTCGTCAATGTGACGTCAAATGTGGTTGTTCTCTCGTCAGTTATTCTCTCGAAAAATGGATTCGCGTTGAGTCGTTGGCCTTGAAGTAAGAGTATTTAGGTATAAAATAAGAAAGGATAGGTTTTGTATTAATACGGAAAGCGGGAGAAAGCCGACAACGTGGCTAAATTATACAGCAAACGAAATCACAGAATCTCCCGGTCACCAGTACATGTTGGGTACGGGATTAGTTAACCAGTTATTTGTTTCAGATGCATGTACCTCATCAGTTACGTGAACCACCCTACCGGAGCTACAGGATCGGGAAACAAAACTATTTACTCCAAATTGGAGTTGTAAAATATTCGGCTCCAGCTCATAACTCCAAGAAAATCAGATTTTGATAACAAAAACGCCGTATGCAAGCCTTCTTACTAAACAGACTGCTAAAAACGCTTAGAAAACTGCTGTTTTAATGTTATTGCTAGGTTTTTGCATGTTGTAGTGAGATTTTGGTAGGTTTGAGTTTCTATTGAAATTTTTTGACTCTAACGACATTGAGTTCTGAAATTCCGACTTTGACTTCGATGAATTTAGAACGTTCGAGTTGGGTTGAAAAGCTTGTAAAAAAATAATAAACTTAAAACTGAAGCGTGTGACCTATCAATACTATATTATCATATTAAGATGGGACTACATACCTCGATAAATTCGTCCTGCTGGGATGTCCCTTATGATGTGTGTTTCAATCTGACCGCGTTCATCTCTAGTAACATTCGACACATTTTCAGCATCGGTTAGAAATTGAGACGAATCATCCGTTATGTGGTACGAATCATCCTGGTCATTGGGCGAGATGTCCTGTGGTGCCGAAGTGTTTTTAGATTGGTCGGTATCGACTGGGTATATTCGGAAATCTTCGTCAACAAATGGTCGACGTGGCGAGATTTCTGCCTTTGATTCTGGTTGGAGTCGAGACGCGCCAATATCATAGTAGTTATTTTGAAATTTTCTGAAATCTCCAAAAAGTTGGGGCAAAATTTTATTCAGAAGTGCCTTTTCGTTCATTCTCTCGTTTTCTGGTAACGAGACGACTTTTACGAAAGAATCACTATCCCGCGGAAAACTTTCAGTTCCGATGGAACCACTGGGATTCAAACCCTGAGTCTGTGGTCTAACTTCAATGACGACTTGGTGAGTTTTATGTGGAATTATAGGACCATTATTGAAATTCTGGAAGTTTTGGTCGGTGGATGGGGAGGGACTCGAACCCGGGTCCTCTGGTACACTTGGGTTGCCCAGTTGAATCCATTCGTATGACTGATCGCCAATGTCGGGAAATAAACTTTGAAAAGACAAATCGTTAAAAATTTCAGAATTTTCTACAACGAATGAACCGGGATTCGAACCTCGGTCATCTAATCTTTGTATTTCTCGCATGATTTCAATTGGTATTGACCCATCCGACTCTGGGGTATTTTGTATTGTAAAACCCGAACTTGGCTCTACGGCACCAGCAGGAATAAACCCCCGTCCCTCTGGTTTGGGAAATGTAATCCTCTCAACCTGAAATGGTCCATCTTCTTCAACAATATGGCCATCCGGTTTCAGTTTTCTATTCCATGAGCGGCTCGCTATGGAGTCGTACGGATCTCTATTGACAATTTGAATGGGACTCGAACCCGCGACATTCTGATCAGGTATGATAAATTGAGACGAAATTTTCTTAGGTTCATCAGTTGTAACCAAAGGCATATTCAATGTATTACCATCAGAGATATGCTGGTGGGAGTTCGAAGTTTTATTCGCGGATGGGTCGAGATTCGAACCCACGTCGCATAATCCATCATGGCAAACGTCATCTTTATTTTGGCACCGTGAGCAAGCTTTGCCAGTCTGATACGGGAAATCTACTCTGCCACGGTATCTTCGCTTGACATTCCCAGGCGTAAGGTAGTTGCATACCAGCATGTTGGGATTAGTCCAATACGAATCACGAACCTGAAACATAAAAAAGTTTTATCAGGCGTGGTTTCTATGAATACGGCTTAAAAAAGAATGTCCGAATGACTAGAGATATTAGAAAAAGGCGACTGCAAGGCGGGAAAACAAAATTTATGTCAAGTCAAGTTAATTTTTTCCAACCAGTAAAATCAACAACAATCAAACACAAATTACGAGAAAATGATAATTAGCCACAGTTTTACTGGGAAAAGGGAAGTCACGCGAACTAAACCTGGTTATCGAGCAGCGACACCCAAGGTTCAAATATGTAATTTAGGAAAAATGGTAATTTTAGAGTTTGGAATCTACTGTCTTTTACGCTGAACATTGTCAGTAAACGGAAACGGTAACCTATGTTACCGGCTACGCTTGTACCTGTTTGGTTTCTCTAACAGTACAGGGTACCTTAATGGGAAAAAAAATTGTGTTTGCGTGCGGTATTTCGTTTCTGTCAAAGATTTTCGACCCCGAATTATGGAAGTCAAATTTTGGGTACTCCCGAAGTATATGAACCAAAATGGCGAAATTTCTACTTGGCAAGTTAGTAAAAATCGTTTCAACCTACAAAAAAAAGCCATGTGTAATACAAAAAGATGCTTTTTTTTCACATTTTAGAAGGGGGGTTGTTCATCTACTGTTCGATTTTGTTCTCGAACAAGATCAAACTAATTTGACTAATTTGATAATTGGCGCTCGTTATACGAACCTGAACTTGTCCATGGCAGTTAACATACGCGCACCCAACTTGGTCTGTATTTGCCCAAACAACTTGAGTGTAATGTCCACACATCGTCCTGCAATTCCTTGTATTGTAGTCGTAATCCTTCACCTCGTTGTACCATTGTCTTATGGCGTGCATTAGATTCATTTCGCCTGTATAAATAAATATATTTAGTAGCTCCCGTAGTATGTGAACCAAGATGGCGGACACTGGAGCGTAGTATGTCTACCAGGTTAGTGTTAGGACATAATTCCATTCCAATTTTCCTTATTTTAGTTCTATTATGAGTTCGGGGACTAGCCAAGTGACTCCCGTAGTATGAGCAAACTCAGGATACCTCCAGAAATGATATAGATGTTTTCTCCAAGTTGAGTTCCGAATTCTTTACTTCCAATTTTCGCAGAAGGACTATGTTCATAAATACATTTCGATGCGTACAATTGCGCCGTATGGGCAAGTCGAGAGTTCCAGTGCATTCGTCTCATATTCGATGCAGGTGGTACGACATGCTTCCTTAAAACATTGTGCGTACGGACGATGACGTCAATCTCTTCTGACGTCAGTACTGGCACTTCGTGTCGTGGTTTGAGACCCGCTCTACCTGTGAAATATGTTAAGTAAAAGGGTAATACCATTCAGATTTTTGTATACATAAATGTATGGGGTAGAAATCCCTAAAACCCGAGTCGCGGGTCAAAGGTCATCCGAAGTCGAGTTTAAGCACTGAGCTAAGTATCACTCGCGAGTTGATGACGAGTTAGAGTGGGGATGGGCAATTCCTTCTCTGATTGTGCCAGTTACAGAAAATACACTGGGTTAATGGACCGGAGGCTCAATATGAAACGATGTATAAAACGAGAATATCGGTCGGAGACCGAAGACTTATCGATCTTAGATCGGTAATTAGTTAATAACTCGCTAATTATACGACATAATTAACCCAAAATCTATAGGCTTCTGGTCCGAGGTAAGATGCATGCAAATGCAAAATTTGGAGCAGATTCAACCACGCATTCGTGAGATATCGCGTTCATCTAACAGACACACATACAGACAAATACCTATCAATATACTTACCGATCTTAAGATCGATAAGTAACAAATCGATTTGTTTACAGACATAGATTTCCTCGATATCGTCAACATAAGTTTTATATCCATAAAAATCATCGTCGTAATTTCAGCAGGCATAAGGGACCTCCAGAAGTATGTGCACCAAGATGGCGCACAGCCTGAACATAGTATGTGTACCAGATTACGTTTCAGGTTGTGCGCCATCTTGGTGCACATACTTCTGGAGCGCCGGCATAAGTGGGCCGGATGAAATACTTTAGCGGGACAGATCCGGCCCGCGGGCTGTAACTTGCCTACACCTGACTTAGAGTCATTTTATTCAGAATATTTGAGTCACGTTATAAATTTGAGTTACCCTTTAGTTCAGGGTGGTCCAAGATTGTCGGCTCCGCGGGGCCCAAAATTATTTTTGCAGTGTCCGCGGGCCATAATAGTGCCAAGAATAGGTAAACAGTGCAATACAAACAAACACTTTTTTTTGTGCAAACACATAGTTATCAGGCATAGCCATTCTAGGCTAATAGAAGCCGCATTCGATTTTTAGTTTTCTCTGAAGCCTATATTGTTAGCATATATTCCCGACCAAAAAGTTAGAAAACCAGATAACAATTTATACTGACAAGAAGCACATTATTTAACTTCGCTAGTTGCCTCAGCTAGCCATAACACTAGTCAATTCAGTGACACTAGTGACGACAATATGTCAAAAGATTTTTCTGATTAATTTTATGACGAAACCACACGAAATGCGATTTTTTGATTACACTCCGAATGTGACGTGGGCCACAGATAATAAAGCGGCCGGCCACATGTGGCCCGCGGGCCTGGGTTTGGACCACCCTGCTTTAGGTTGTATTATGCACGACTTGCACTATGGGTTTGTACAATTTAAATAGTTTATTACATGTTGATAAATATGTATTACAATAATATGAAAAACTAAGCAATAATAGCAAAACTAGACCACATGCAAGTCATATTTTCCCCAATAAAAACAAAACAACATTCCTTAACGTGAAGAAATACCTCCTACCTAACCCTCTAGTAACACAGCGGTACCCAAACTATTTCTTCGTGCAGCGCCAAATTATCAGGAAACAGCTCAGGGCGCACTTAACAATAAAAATAATTCTTCAAATAAAACTCAATTTTGTGATCGTTAATGTGTGCTTTACGTCTCTTAAAGTTTGGAAATATGTAGGCCTAACAGAGTAACAGAGAGTTTTATAGTAATCGTGAAGTTTTATATTTAATATTTGTCATTTTACGAAATCTAATACGAAAAAGTGAAAACAATTTACCTCTCTGAAGAAGAGTCGTCGATCTACGTTTTCTTCGATTGAATCTTGTGCCGACGTGAAAACGACTTTCCGCCGAATTTTCTGGTATAATTTGCCGCAAAAATGCTTTCTTATTTCCGACGTAATTTGCAATGTTCGCCGATGCACTCCATGTATATATTACCAACAATAACAGCAGAATCCTTGTTTGTGACGTCATTACAACTGTGACGCCAAAGTAAAGTAACAATTATAATTACTGAACAATTATTAGTATATTGAAATTATGTAATGAGTGTTTTAAGGAACAAATGCAGTCTGTGGAATGTTTTCCTCTAGTAATCGATTTTATTTCTCACATACAAGGTGTCCATAAAGTCCCTTTACAATTTCAATTTTGTTATGAAGTCAGTTCTTCATATTTCTAAACCAGGTTTCGTTGTTTTTAATAAGTATTTTTATTTCATTCAATACATCTGGGTGGGCAAACCAATATATGGTATCGGTAAATTCCCTTTGCAATTCCAAACTTCATGTACACCCTATATTTTACTTGTTTCATTTCCCACTCATTCAAAAACAATTTCCAAAAAACAATTCTCAACCAGCGATATTACCACCCGGTCTGATTGACGTAACCTTCTTCAAGACTCGCCCCAATCAATATTAGATAGCAGCTTCGACAAATATTTAGATCTTTTGTTGGGGCTCCCGAAGTATGCGAACCAAGATGGCGGACATCGGAATGTAATGTGTGTACTAGGTTAGGGTTAGGCCATAATTTTAGGTATAAATACTACGGGAGGCTCTTAGCTAGTCTTCGAACTGATAATAGGACTAAAATAAGGAAAATTGGAAAAAAATTATCGCCTAACCCTAACCTGTTACCCATGTTACGTTCCGATGTCCGCCATCTTGGTTCGCATACTTCGGGAGCCCCCTTTTGTTTTCATTTTTATTGATTTATCTATCTTAATACGCCTCAAATCTCGCGCCAAACTACATTTCTTGGCGTATAATGTAGCAAAATAAAATTATATTATAAAATTATATATATATTAAGTAGTTTTCGGTGTTTCAGTTTTAACTTTGCTCAGAGATGAGTGCCGTTTTTCTTTGAACGAGTGCGCGTGGTCCCGCTTTGAAAAAATTATCATGAACAATTAAACAAATTGTGTTATAATCATGTACAATTCTAATACAATATCCTTCACGTATAAAGATTGTTGCAACTGAACCTCAGTCAACTTAACTCCCTTACGGAATCTTTGCTTTTATATACTTGCATTTGAATTATCAATGGTGCATTCGCCAGTAACCCTGGCCTCCCCCGCGCATGGGAGCAAAAACGGTATTTATAAAATAAATACGATTTTAACCTTAATAAATTTGAATTGAACAATAAAAAATATAACACGTCAATATAAAGGAATAGTAAGCTTAACTAACTGAGCCAGACTCTCAAAAAAATATAATCTTCCGATCGAGGGAACATGACGGCCTTCTTTTCTGCCTATCTGTCTTTGCATAATGGTCTTGCTGATCGAATGCTCTATACTTCGAGTCATTACTTAGCATTATCTTTTGCATCCGCTAATTAATCTTCAAAGTGTGCAAATGATAAACACGGACACTCAGCCTGGGCTTGATAAAACTGGCATATTCAAGTGTTTATGTTGTTGAGTTAAGCCACTGCCTGCACTAAAGATATCCTTTGTATCATAGATAGCATGGTCTTAGCAATGAATGAAAGGAAGAAATGTATCTCGATCGCGAAAGCAGCTACGATTAATCTTTAGATGAAAGGGACCTTCTCCCTGTGTCCAAATCGAGGTGGGATAGGATTCACATATTTAGGATTCAATTTATATATTTATTCCGGGGGAGAGGATGGCCGATAAGATGACTCAATCATATTGCGAACCACGGCCTCTCGTCCGGTTACCAGTCCATGTGCCTCAACGCCGAGACTAGGTGTACTTTACAAATCCCTACCTGTAGAGAAACTGACTATTCTCCACCATCTCCATTTCGATATGAAGGAATTATAAACAATCTGTAGTTAACAGGAACCGTTTTACGCCTTAAAATAATGATCTAACAACTCTGTATGCACATATGGGGCTAAAAGTTTTGAAACAATAGTAAAAGGTCGACGTGTTTATTAAAATAACGCGAGTTTTGTACAAATATCGGTACTCCCGTAGTATGTGAACCAAGATGGCGGACACCGGAACGTAGTATGTGTACCAGGTTAGGGTTAGGTCATAATTTCAGGTATAAATACTACGGGAGTCACTTGGCTAGTCCCCGAACTCGTAATATAACTAAAATAAGAAAAATTGGAATAAAATTATGGCTTAACCTCAACCCAGTAAACATACTACGTTCCGGTGTCCGCCATCTTGATTCACATACTACGGGAGCGCCCAAATTCCATTGTGGAACTAAGTACATTCTATGTAAAACTTACGCCCAGGTTTTATCAGTTCGGAAGAACTGTTCTAAAACTTAATCGGGACATCAATCATTTTTTTAACAAATTTGAGAGGAAGCAGGCCAGTAATCTTTTAGACGAACTTGGGAGGTCGTAGGGAGTAGTTGTTAGTCCCGTCAAAACAATTTATGAAGTTATGTCAATATAGATTTAATTAACCGACATATCTATGGTACGTGTTAAGTGTCAGTGAAATGTATGTCAATTATTTGTAAGCATATATGCGGAAATTTACGGATTTGTGATTGAAAGAATACAGAATTATGATAATACTGACGAATAGAACCCAACCTGAAGTTTATGCATTCTATATTTACTGCGAATTTTTAACTTTTCCGAATTTTTGAACAGTAGGCTGTAAATCTTGCTGTTGAACCCTGTCCTAAAACATATAGAGATCTATAAAATCTATTTTTAAAGTGTTTGAGTCGACTAAAGGTTTTTCAACACAATTACATTAATTATACCACGGACACCTCTTCATAAGCTCAATTTAATGAACAAAAAGATATTGGGTTTTTACAAAATAGTATACACATGTACAGAAACTTTTTCGGGGTTAAATTGCAAAAATGCCTCCTAAAATAAGTTTAATTTAACCAGTTAATGTCATTCTGACTAACTTACAACACACACGCTCAACCTAAGAACTTATCAGCCTAAGAATTTATAACATAATCTGTCCATCTTCATCATCATGCAAATTCAACTTTCTATTTTCTATTCACCACTACTCTTATATACGTTTATATACTGGTTTATCGCGTCTGATGCCGAAAAAAATTATTTTATGTTTTACCTTGTTTGTATACTTTCGTAATTTCGGTATGTGCAAAAGTAAATTACTGATTACGTACGCAGGCGCTCCCATGATATTCGTACCAAGATGGCGCACAACCTGCTAACCCTAACCTGGTACACATACTATGTTCAGGTTGTGCGACATCTGGGTACGAATACTACGGGAGCACCCGTACGCGCTCTTATACGATTACACAAATAATTTTTTTTTAATCAACTCACAACACGCAATAAAATTCCAAGAAACCAAAACATAACCTGTCCACCTGTGCAAATTTAGCTTTCCATTTACCACTGCTATAAACTATATATACGCGGTATTATACGATCCCAAGATTGGTGTTTTATCTAATTAACTTGCAACACCTAATCAACCCATATGTCCCAATCAACTCGCCACCTCTCTTCAAAATTCAATTAAATATTACTGAAACGAACACACTCCTCTTTTTTATAAATACACACACCGTATTTTGCGATACCCACAGATAATCTGTTTTATTAGGAAACAATTTGACACCCCTAAGGTGGTTCACATGCGTATTGTTTCTCCTATCCCTAGTTAAGCATGGACGACTATGGAACACCCATGGTCCATTCTAGAATGTTCAAATAATTATTGCTGATTGAATTGGGCTAAAAGGTTCGAGTCGGCGTATTTTTGTAAGTTTGTCAGGAAAACTTGGCAATGAATTTTTGAACTCATTTGGTTTCGTGATATTGCCAAATTCACATCGTTAGAACCAGATTATCTTATTAACTTACAACGCACATTAACTTGTCGCTAACGTGTCGAACCCCTACGTTATTCTGCAAGCTTCCGTCGAACCCCGACGGCGTTTTGAACAGTTAAAACCAGGGTCGCAGCCGAATCTTCACAAAGGAAAACATAAATTGCAACAAGCGAACTATTAAGTTCACATAGTCACCCAACTAAAAGGCTTTTTTGCTTAATAAATTTCTCAAAAATCTACTTGGAATGCAATTGCACGGAGTCTTTCGGGAAAACTAGCAACCACCGTGAAACTTTATGATACACAAATGTTTCAGAGGACTTTCGTCTAACCCGTGGGGCAAATCCACCGAACCCCAGGGGTTCGATCAAACCCAGGTTAAACACTGCCTAAACACAAGCTTTTTTTCCATTTTCGACCAACTATTTGTGAAAACGACTTCTCCTTTATTTATATACATACCTGTGTTTCGCGATACTCCCAGACAGTATGTTCCAATAGGAAACAATTCAACATACCTACGATAGTTCACATGCGTATTGTGTTTACCAATCCAAGTTTAAAATTAAATATTGCCGCAACATGCAATATCCATGGCCCATTTCTAGCAAGGGGTTAATTATTTCCGTTTGAATTGGGCTATTCTACATTGTTTTGATTCAGCGTAAAATTTTCGGGGAAACCTGACATTGGATTGTTCAACTTTTTATCATTACGTAATATGATATCAAGTTCACATTGTAAGAACAATATTTTCTCATTTCTAGCGCAAACATATCGAAACTGTGACGTATTTGATTTTGCATGGGTGTATTTTGAAGGTTATGTTGCCATATTGGGATATTTAATTATTGGAAATCGTTTTCTACGATTCCTAAAGAGGTCTCTCAGCAAATTAATTCGTCGAAATGTTGTTGAAACATTGAAAAAAAATGAGATTTGTATAATTTTTACTGGTTGAACAACGCGCCGCATGTTCGTCCGTACTCGCCTCTTTGCATCACTCAGACTACGGGCAAACCCGTAACAACTCCTTTCACAATTCATTTACAATCCTCTTTTTGAAATTATATATGACCGCCCCATTTCTAGTTAGGGAGGAATCAGCGTAATTTTTTCGGGAAACTTGACATTTGATTTTCAAATTTTTATCATTACGTAATATGGTATCAAATTCACATCGTTTAAATTAAATTTTCTCGTTACTAATGCATGCATATCGAAACACTGTGACGTATTGAATTAAATGGGTGATGTTGTCATATTTGGAAAATAAATTGAAATCGTCTTCTTAGATTCTCACAAGGGTCCCTCAGCAAAGTACTTGGTTGAAATGTTGTTAAGAAATTGAGAAAAATGTGACTCGCGTCATTTTTAATGTGTGTGAATTTTATTCTCAATTAATTTACAATCCCAAGTTTGAAATAAGATATCTACTCACACATGACAGACGACGCCATATCCATGGCCCATTTTTAGCCGGGGGTAACTGATGAAATTGGGCTACAATGTTTTGAATAGTTTTTGGCATTGGATGTTTAAACTTTTTTGGTTTTGTGATATTGCCAAGTTCACATCGTGAGAACTTGATTTTCCCGTTTCTAGCGCAAACATATCAAAACTGTGACGTATTTTACTGGGTTGTATTTTGAAGGTTATGTTGCCATATTGAGATAATTAATGGAAATCGTTTTCTACGATTCCTAAGAAGTCCCACGGCAAATTGATTCGTTGAAATTTTGTTAAAAAATTGAGAAAAATGGGATTTGTATAATTTTTATTGGGTGAACAACACGATTCTTGTATGTCCATACTTTGCATTACACCGACTATGGCCGGATTCGTAACAATATCTACTTACACGTGACCGACGGCGCCATGTCCATAACCAACTTTTGTTCGAGGGTTATTTATTACTGTGAATTGGCTCACAAATATATAAATCAGAGTAATTATTCAGGGAAACTCCGCAATGAATTTTGAAAATCTTTTCTGTTACGTCAAATCCTCACGCTCTTATCTGCGTCGTAAAACTAGACTTACGTGCACAACGTGACGCATTCGCCGATTGCAATATCGCCACAAACATTTTCCCATCGCCCAACCTCGCTATCCGGGGCTGGAATCGGGTGCAACTGCCAATTTACGTATACACGAAATATCATAAGAGAGAGAGAGAGAAAACGAGAGAGTGAATTCATTGTTTATTTCGTCATTGTGATCATTGTTACGTGATAATGAAAGATACCGTTCATGCAACATATAAAGAAGAATTAAAGTCGAATTTCCATCTTTTTACTTTTAAAGCGTGTTAATACATCGATCCTGCGTACTGACCATATACAAACAATGTTCATTAGACTGTTGTAGGGCATTTTCGAATACCTGATGATTTCAGAATCAAATCGAATATTTGGTTCGAATCGAATCTCGAATACTTGAGAGATATAAAATTGAATGTAACTTCCTTATTGTATTAGGCCCTCCAGACACATAAATTACTAAAAACATAGAAAACATCACTCAGACAGATTGCGTTGCGTTCACACACAATAAAAAACACGTTTTCAACAATAACTCACTACAGAAAAGAGTCATATGTCAGAATTGCGTTGAAAAAATATGGCTTCGATAAAAACAAATTGAAGAATACACCTCGACCATTGGCGGAAAGAAAAAAAACAAGATGGCGGCCATTCGAAATTTTGCTCTGAACCGATTCGAATAATTTACCATTCGATTCAAAATGCCCAGCCCTACTGTTATACTATCTCAATTTTAGTTATTTTCAAATATTGCTTTTTTTAGATGGCGCAGGCAATTTTTTGAGGGGGCGTGACGCTAATTTAAAATTAAAAATATTCGAATAACGAACGTTAGATTTGATCTTGTGCGCCGTATTGAGGATATTTCACATTTCTTTATTGTTTACAGATTGCAGAGAGCTGTTGTGCTAGTATCTTTATTATCCTTAGCGTGGAGCATGTTCAAGAGTTCAACTTCATGCATGTTTACCATCATAGCTAATTGTTAGCTAGTTATTTTTGAGATGGGGCGCGAGACTTAACAAATTCTAAAAAGAGGGAATGGCTTAACAAGTTTGAGAATCACTGATTTAGAGTCGAAAGAAGTTTCAGCAGGTTCATTTCCAATTCTCAAGGTCAAACTGACCTTCAAAAAGGAAAAAAGCAACTTGAAAAATTTGAAAACCACTGATCTAGAAATGCGGTGATGTGAGAGAAACTTTTTCGGCTTTCGACGTGCGAATATGCGTAGAAGATTGTCGAGAATTGAGAGATTTCCAATAGAGTGGCGCAGTGGAAGAATGCGTTTACGTCAAATAACACTGCGAAAGAATATGATGTGAGAGGAAAGCCGATAAGACTAGGGTGACCATACTTCCTCCTTTTGAAGGATTTGTCCTCCTTGTTCGTTGAAAATTTTGTGTCCTCCGGGGACGCTCTAAAAAGTCAAAATGTCCTCCTTTTTCGCGGGATTAAATATTCAAAATTCGGGGCTCCCGAAGTATGCGAACCAAGATGGCGGACATCGGAATGTAATATGTGTACTAGGTTAGGGTTAGGCCATAATCTTAGGTATAAATACTACGGGAGACTCTTGGCTAGTCTTCGAACTGATAATAGGACTAAAATAAGGAAAATTGGAAAAAAATTATCGCCTAACCCTAACCTGTTACCCATGTTACGTTCCGATGTCCGCCATCTTGGTTCGCATACTTCGGGAGCACCCAAAATTCTCTTATAATATACTCAACAGTTTTTGATGTGCTAAGTAATAAAATCTTTCTAGTACCCAGCTTACTAATTAAGAAAAAATAATAAAATTACGATAGTCCATCGAAGATATACAATCTTATACGTTTAAACAACTCGTGAAATGGCTCAGCCGGGTGTAGCTTCGCGCAGATATATGTTTTACTGGACATGTCAATGACCGTTACATCTTGAATTCAGTACATTTCATTAAAACTCATATCAAAATTGCGCTAGTTCATAATGTGGGCTATGTCAATTTCGGCAAAAATCCGTGAAAAAAAAACGTTTCAATCCGCATTCGGATGCAGTTTGAAGTTTTGGACACGAATGACTCGAGCTACCAACATTTTTGTGGTATCATATCATCTTTCGAATCTCCAAAATGCAACTTCTATAAAACAAAAGATGGTTGCTGCGACACCATTGTGACACAACAATCACTATTTACACACACATCGTATTAGTTAGTATCTAATTCTAAGGTTACACCACAATGATCATTTTTTATAACCTTGCAGAAAATTAGCTTCCCCTTTGTGAAGTTCTGATTGGGATCCTATAGTTTAAACCTTTGACGGGAGCTTGCACAATAGCGGAGAGGTTCGGCAGACCCGCAAAACTCAAGAAGCACTGCCCTAGGTTAAATGCATACTTGTTATGCATAGCCGTTTATCACGAAAAATCGTGTTGTTCTGCAATTATATTTTACGTCATTTCATTTGTATTTCGCAATTTAGTGAAGTTTCGATTTTGGCAAAAAATTTCGTCAGTAGACCAAGTAAAAACCCATTTTGCACAAGAATTAAAGCAGAAGTATCCATGCCTCAGAAAAGATAAAACTCAAAGTGACTATGAAAACTAATAGCGAAGCGGAGTGCATTACTTGCGGATACGATACTTCCGTTTCTAAGGTGAATGAAGGCAAGATTAGCTTACAGTTGCATGTTGACAAGACAAAAATGCATTATTGCATTGTCGTCACATCGTCTATTGTCACTTCTACATTTAAGCCTAGATATTTAGTAGATATATATATAAGGCACGGGTAAAACATGGTTCTACCGAATGATGTGTCCTCCATTTGGGGTTTGGAAATATGGTCACCCTAGATAAGACGGCTTAACCATATGGTATTGATATGGGATTAGTTAGTTATTTGTTTTTTCGAAAGCATGGACTTGATGGTGGAGAAAGTCGTAAACGACCAGCGATTACGTGAACCACCCTACGGCGACGAGGAGTCCAACAATCCTCTCGCACATAACCATCCCTGCATGAAATTTGAACATGTGAACCCACGTTCGTGATTTTTGACATTTATAATATTTTGACAAAAAGACTTTAGGAATGCAGATAGTCTCCATTGTACATCCTAGCGATAAAATAACTTGTTCCGGTACTCCCGAAGTATGTGAACCAAGATGGCGGACACCGGAGTGTAGTATGTGTACCAGGTTAGGGTTAGGCCATAATTTTATTTCAAGTTTCCTTATTTTAGTTCTATGTAGAGTTCGGGGACAAGCCAAGTGACTCCCGTAGTGATTGTACCTGAAATTATGGCCTAACCTGGTACACATACCACGTTCCGGTGTCCGCCATATTGGTTCACATACTACACGAGTACTTAAAAATGACCACACGTTCGTGATTTTTGACATTTTGACAAAAAGACTTTAGGAATGTATATATTCTCTATTGCACATCTTACGGTGTTCCCGAAGATGAATTCTTTGAATTGAAGGAAATTATTTCCATTATTTTCCCAGTCTAGCATTATATTATATTATATTATAATAAACTACCCCCTAACAAAAGTGGGCCACACCACATTGTCCACGCATTCAAAAAGGTGCGAGTCCAATTTTTCTCAATTCTTTAACAACAGTCCGCGAAATGCAAAGTATGGACATACAAGAATCGTGTTGTTCACTTATAGTAAAAATTATACAAAACCCATTTTTCTCAATTTCTCAACAACATTTTAACGAAATTATTTGCTGAGGGACTCTTTTAGGATTCGTAGAAAATGATTCAAATTAATTTTCCAAATATGGTAACATAACCTTCAAAACACACCCCAATAAAATCCAATACGTCACAGTTTCGTTATGTAGGCGCCAGAAACGAGAAATTCTTCCCATTATGTGAACTTTATACAATATTGCGTAACAAAAAAATTTACAAATTCCATGTCAAGTTTACTCGGAGAAACTACGCTGGTTCAAAAAATTGTAGCCCAGTTTCATCAGTAATAGTTAACTCCTAGCTAGAAATGGTACATTTAAGTATATTTAGGCGTGACGGCAAATAGCCGGGTAATCACGAGGTATGTGAACCAAGATGGCAGACACCGGAACTTAGTATGTCTACCAGGTTAGGGTTAGGCCATAATTTCAGGCATAAATACTATGGGGGTCACTTGGCTAGTTCCCGAAATCGTAATAGAACTAAAATAAGGAAACTTGGAATAAAATTATTTTACAACCCCGATTTAGAGTAAATAAAACCTGATGTCTGGATTCGATAGTACATTTTTTATACTCCCGTAGTATGTGCAACAAGATGGTGGACACCGGAACGTAGTATGTGTACCGGGTTAGGGTTAGGCCATAGCTTTATGTGCAAATACTACGGGAGTCACCTGGCTAGTCCCCGAGCTCGTAATAGAACTAAAATAAGAAAAATTGAAATAAAATTATGACCTAACCCTAACATGGTACACATACTACGTTCCGGTATCTGCCATCTTGGTTCACATACTTCGGGAGTACCCTTTTCCAGAACAGCCATTCTCAGACATATAAGTCACTGTCTTCAATATGAATATTAGAAATGAGAAACTCTGATTTTAACGATGTCAACCGGATACCATATTGCGTAACCAAAAAAAGTTTGAAAATTTAATGTCAAGTTTCCTCGAAAATTTTACGCTGATTTAAAACACTGCAGCCTAATTCATTCAGTAACAATTAACCTCAAACTAACAAGAGAGCTATGCTCAAATATAAAGACACGTAGCGCCACCCAGTGGCAATAATTTTGATGACGTCATAGCGAAAAAAAAAGTAATAGCCTTCTGGAGAAAAATTTTATCTTTGACCACTGAAAATATCAAAGCAATTGGTCCAGTATTCGAAGAGAAAAGCGATTTTTTAAAAATGGAGACGGAGAAAAATAACAATAACAATAACAACAAAATTTTGAAACGATCGTTATGGCCACCAAACGTGTCCAAAAATGGTCCGTGGATGTGACGAGGTCGGTTAAGTAAGATTAGGCGTGATGCGTAAGGCGAATACGGACGAACAAGAAGCGTGTTGTTCACGCAGTAACTAGGAGGCAAATCCCATTTCCCCAATTTCATAACTACAATTGCTCAGACGAAAAGAGATTCCCATTATTTTCTTAGTATAGCAACATCACTTTTAAAAAACAGCCATTCTTAGACATATACGTCACTGTCTTCAATATGAATATTAGAAATGAGAAACTCTGATTTTAACGATGTGAACTTGCAATACTGCGTAACGGAAAAAAGTCAAAAAATTCAATGCCCGAAATTTAATTTTTGACATGGTCGGTCGGTAAAATTAAATATTTGAATATAACTGGGTATTTCTAAGCGCAGTACGCATGTGAAATACCTTATTAGGGGTGACGGGTTGTATCCTACCTAATGTCTACCTGCAACCTATTGTCTGAGGGTGTTTGGTATATAAACAGAGGAGAGGAGACGTTTGCACAAATAGTTGATAAAAAGTGGAAAACTGAGGGCTTGTGTTAAGGATTCGGCGCTTCAGAAGTATGTGTACCAACATGGAGGTAACTGATTTTGTTTGCATACTTTGCATCAAGTTGTGTAAAGGGACAGAAGCCTATGTCTATGTTAGCCAAGTGAACATACCCCCTGCCCATAGGTTTCAGTCCTTTTACACAACTTGATGTAAAGTAGGCGAACAAAATTAGTTAACTCCATATTGATACATACACTTCTGGAGAGCCGTTGTTTCCCGCATTTGAACGTCAAGACCGTTATGCAAAGACAGATTAAGAGATATGCATGAAAGGTTGCCGTCATATCCCCTCGATCTAAAGATTCCGTGAGATATTTGAGTTGACGGATGTTCAGACGCAACAATCCTTATTTGTAAAAGATAAAATAATTGATTTAAACTAAAAATTAAAAATGCTAAAAACATTGGCAACTCAGGCATTGAAAGGAATTACTTATGAGTTAAAGCAGGGTTTCCCAAACTGGGGTTGCGGGGGGCCGTGATGACTGCACAGGGGTCAGTAAAAATATGAAAAAAAAGTCTGATCAATATTTAATAATTGATTTCAATCAAAACAAATCCGTTGCATATTTTTGGTTGAACGTTGCGGACAAATATCCATTGCTGTCAGAAAAGGCAATTAAAATTTTATTTATTGCCTTTTACAAAGACCTACATGCGTGAGGCAGCATTTTCACCTCTTATCAATATGATGACAAAATACAGGTCGAGACTTGCAGTAGAGTCCGATCTATGAGTTTGCTTGTCACAAATTGCTCCTGGAATCGATAAATTGTGCAGTGAAAAGCAACCTCATCCATCCCATTAATGTCGTTTGTGTTGTAAATGAGACACAACCTTTACTCGTTGGATAGGCACAGAAATTGATACGACATAGGATGGGGGTCCATCAAAACTAAGATCCACAAACAGGGGTCCGCGCCCCAAAAAGTTCGCAAAACTCTCCGTTAAAAAACCTCATTCTACCTGATAACACAATTTGTTTAATTGCTATGATAATGAACTCAAAGCGGGACCACGCGCACTCGTTCAAGGAAAAAGGAAACTCATCTGAGCAAAGTTACAAGTAACCAATGAAATACTATGAACTACTGAAACAATATCAAATTATTGGGTACTCCAGAAGTATGTGAAACAAGATGGCGGACATTGGAACGTAGTATGTGTACCAGGTTAGGGTTAGGCCCTAATTTCAGGTACAAATACTACGGGAGTCACTTGGCTAGTCCCCTAACTCGTAATAGTACGGAAATAAGGAAAATTAAAATAAAATTATGTCCTAACCCTAACCTGGTACACATACTACGTTCCGGTGTCCGCCATCTTGGTTTTATACTATACTTCGGGAGTACCAAACTGCTACATTGAAATACAGGGTGTCCATGAATTCTTGAATTTTTTTAAATTGCAAAGGGAATTCATCGATACCATATATTGTTTTGGCCCTCACAGATGTATTAAATGAAGTAAAAATACTTGAACAATCACTGATTAAAAAACAACAAACCTGGTTGAGATATATGGAGAACTGACTTCATAACAAAATTGAAATTGCAAAGGGACTTTATGGACACCCTGTATAAGAGAAATAAAATTGATAACTGAAGGAAAACATTCCACACAAGGCATTTATTTTCAACAATACTTCTTATATAATAACAATGAAATAATTAAATGTTCAATAATTATAATTGTTACTTTACTTTAACGTCACAGTTATAATGACCTCACAAACAAGGATTCTACTGTTATTGCTGGTAATATATACATGGAGTGCATCGGCGAACATTGCAAATCGCGTCGGAAATAAGAAAGCATTTTTGCGGGAAATTATACCAAAAAATTCGGCGGAAATTCGTTTTCACGTCGGCACAAGATTCAATCAAAGAAAACGTAGATCGACGACTCTTCAGAGAGGTAAATATTTTATTGTTTCACTTTTTATGTATTAGATTTCGTAAATGATGAATATCAAATGAAAAAACGTCACGATTTCCTCGGTTATATGTTAGACAGGAGAGTCCAAGGTTGTTGGCTCCGCGGGCCACAAAATTATTTTTGCATTATTCGCGGGCCACAATAGTGCCAGGAATAGGTAAACAGTGCAATACAAAACAAACACTTTTATTGTACAAATACATAGTTATCAGACATAGCCATTCCAGGCTAATAGAATCCGCATTCGATTTTTAGTTTTTTATGATGCCTATATTGTTAGCATATATTCCCGACCAAAAAGATAGAAAGCCAGATAATATTTTAGACTGCCAAGCCATCATTCAACTTCGCTAGTTTCCTCGGCTAGCCATAACACTAGTATAGTCAATTCGGTGACATTAGTGATGTAACAATATTCCAAAAGATTTTTCTGATTAATTGGATTACGAAACAACACGAAATGCGATTTTTTGATTACTCTCCAAATGTGACGCGGGGCACAGATAATGAAGAGGCGGGCCGCATGTGGCCCGCGGGCCTGGGTTTGGGCCACCCTGTAGTAGTATATAGTGTGGGTAGGAGGTATTCCTTCACGTTAAGGAATTTGTATCGTTTTTTAGCGGAAATATTATTTGCATGTGATCTAGTTTTTGCAATTATTGTTTAGTATTTGTATTATTGTAGTACATATTTAGGTACTCCTGTAGTATGTGATCCAAGATGGTGGACACCGGAACGGAGTATATGTACCAGGTTAAGGATAGGCCATAATTTCAGCTAAAAATACTACGGGAGTCTCTTGGCTAGTCCCCGAACTCGTTATGTGCTAGAATAGGGAAAATTAGAATAAAATTATGTCCCAACCCTAACCTGGTGCACATACTACGTTCCGGTGTCCGCCATCTTGGTTCACATACTTCGGGAGTACTCATATTCATCTACACGTTAACACGTTATGAACCATAAAAACTGTGCAAAACGCGGCTCGGGTCATTGAGTAACTTGACTCGACGTAACTCAACTCTTCAAAAGGAAATGACTAACTCAGGGGTGGAAAAATTACGGATCTGACCCACTGAAGTGTTTCATCAGACCCACTCATGCCTGGTGAAATTACGACTATAATTTTTATGGATATAAAACTTCTGTTGACAATATCGAGGATAATAACGAATCGTCGGCCAAAATAAAATACCGTAACTTTCACCTTTCTGGTTGCTAACTACGCTATGCGACGTCATGTTAGACAGCAACTTTTTTGTTGTTTTCACGTTCACCCGAGCATGACATTACAAAGCAACAAAACTGAATAGATCAGTCACTTTTTCCTGATTGACTCGCACCATTTTTTTATATTATATTTTCTAAATAGGATTCATTCAGCAAGTCATGATGATATAATCTCATTACTTGTCGATCTTTAGATCGGTAAGTATTTTGATAAGTATTTGTCTGTTTGTCTGTTAGATGCATCATATCATATCATATCTCGGACCAGAAGCCTATTGATTTTGGATGAATTATGTCGTATAATTAGCGAGTTATTAATTAATTAGTGATGGGACACGCGGTGTCACTATAGAGTCATGAATCGAAACCGCAGTTTCGATCGTTAAGTCTTCGGTCTCCGACCGATATTCTCGTTAATGTTTTTAACATATGTTTAACTAACATACGGCTATCCATTACTTATCGTGTTAGTACAATATTTCATACACGACGAAATAAATTTCGGAGTTCTGAAAAAACGATACACATATACTTCATACTCACCCATCCGAATTAGTAGTCCGATTGATGAAAGCAAAACCAGATTCGAAGCGGTACAAGGAATTAGCACAAGCAGATTTGAGCTTGATTCAAACAAGCGTTTGAGCGCATGCAGTAGGGGATGGGGCGTAGCCATGGGGCAGGTTTTGGGGGTCGGACCCCCCCCCCCCCCCCCCACCCTTTTAAAATGTAAAAAAAAATAAAAGCATCTTTCTGTATCATACATAACATTTTTTCGTAGTTTGAAATGCTTTTTAGATCTCAAGACTCATGAAAACACACGCATTCCGGCGTTTGGTCGGACCCGCTTGCTGTTTCGATCTAACTTGTCAAATAGAAATTTCAACCCCCCCCCCCCCTCCTTTGAAATTTTCTGGCTACGCCCCCCTGAGTAGGGGGTAGGCTAAGTCAGTAAATAAATCGTTTTTTTATACATAGCTTTATATTCCAGTCCACTAACCCAGTCTATTCTCTGTAACTGGCCCACTCAGGAAAATAATCGCCCATCCCTGCTCTAACTCGTCATCAGCTCGCGAATGAGACTTAGCTCAGTGATTGACTTGCCCTTTGACCCGCGATTCGGGTTTTAGGAACCTCTACCCAATACTTTTATGTCGTATACGGAAGTCTGAGTTTTATTACTTTTTTACTTGACATATTTTACAGGCAAAGCGGGTCTCAATCCACGTCACGATGTGCCAGTTCTGACGTCAGAAGAGACAGACGTCATCGTCCGTACACACAATGTTCTTAGGAAGCATGTCGTACCACCTGCATCGAATATGAGACGAATGCACTGGAACTCTCGACTTGCCCATACGACGCGATTGTACGCATCGAAATGTATTTATGAACATAGTCCTTCTGCGAAAATTGGAAATAAAGAATTCGGAACTCAACTTGGGGAAAACATCTATATCATTTCTAGAGGTATTTTAAATTTCACTCGTTCCTTTATAAGACGTTTTTCCATGCCATTCGCTCTGAACTAGGCCGGGCACAAAAATCCGCTGATATGCGAGAACAACAGAGTGTTCATAAAGTCCCTTTACAATTTCAATTATGACGTCAGTTTTCAATATATTTTAACCAGGTTTGTTGATTTTTAATCGGTAATTGTGTAGGTATTTTTACTTCACTCAATACATCTGTGAGGGCCAAAACAATATATGGTATCGATAAATTCCATCGCAATATTGAAAAATTATAAGACTTTATGGACATCCTATATTGCTATTTTATATACTATA
Organism: Styela clava; assembly: GCF_013122585.1. Taxonomy (NCBI): domain Eukaryota; kingdom Metazoa; phylum Chordata; class Ascidiacea; order Stolidobranchia; family Styelidae; genus Styela; species Styela clava. The sequence continues at coordinate 495,909 of NW_024102640.1, forward strand.
TTTCGAAGGATTAGAATCTTTCCGGCATTTCTTAGTCAATTTATTAAATTCTGGGCGGAGGGGTTCAGAAATAATTGATCTAGTTTCTTATCGATCTTGATCGGTAAGTATGTTGATAGGTATTTGTCTGTATGTCTGTTTGTCTGGTATGTCTGTGTGTTAGATGCACGCGATATCTAACGAAAGCGAGGTTCAATCTGCTTCAAATTTTGCATGTGCATTCATTTTAGCTCGGATCAGAAGCCTATTGATTTTGAATGAATTATGTCGTATAATTAGCGAGTTATTAATTAATTAGTGATGGGACACATGGTGTCACTATGGAGTAAGAACACTGTTTTTGGGGATCCCCTAACCTTCGATGAATAAATCTTCGGTTTGCAACCGAATTCTAGTTTCATAGTTGTTCGTTCTCACGGTGCTTCTGAAGTATGTAAACCAGGATGCCGGACACCGGAACGTAGTATGTGTGGGGCTCCCGAAGTATGCGAACCAAGATGGCGAGCATCGGAATGTAATATGTGTACTAGTTTAGGGTTAGGCCATAATTTTAGGTATAAATACTACGGGAGGCTCTTGGCTAGTCTTCGAACTGATAATAGGACTAAAATAAGGAAAATTGGAAACAAATTATCGCCTAACCCTAACCTGTTACCCATGTTACGTTCCGATGTCCGCCATGTTGGTTCGCATACTTCGGGAGCACCGTATGTGTACTATGTTAAGGTTAGGCCATGATTTCAGGTACAAATACTACGGGAGTCACTTGGCACTTTCGGTGTCCGCCATCTTGGTTCACAATCTTCGGGAGCATCTTTGGTAAATATTCGTTCTCCCTTTGTGCGGAGTGGAAGTGTGAAAACGACTAATAATAAATCTGAGCAAATTAGTTTGAGTAATAAAAAGGAGTTTTCGCTTTTGTTTTTCAGGGATATTTGTAGAGCTGATTATGTATAGGTTATATGCTTAATTAGGTTGATTGTGTAACATTACAAATTACTGATTCAATCAGAAGAAATTCCCGGTCTCCTCGCCGTCGTAGGATGATCACGTCACCGCTGGCCCGTTACGGCTTCCTCCACCACAAGTCCATGCATCTGAAAACATAGACTGGTAACCAGACGAGAGGCCGTGGTTCGCCATATGATTGAGCCGTCTTATCGGCTTTTCTCGGGATAAATACGTTAATCCTATCTTATTCTAATCATTGAAATTTCTACACTTAATGACACAGGCGAAGTGAATCTAACCCACGCCATAAGACTATGGTACGACGAGGTCAAGGATTACGACTACACTACAAGGAATTGCAGGACCATGTGTGGCCATTACACACAAGTCGTCTGGGCAAATACGGACCAAGTTGGGTGCGCGTATGTTAACTGCCATGGACAAGTGCAGGTCAGTAGATAGGACTCATTTCGTGAGTAACAGACCGTTTTGAAAAGAGTGACCCAAGAGATACACCCAGGTTATTTGGAGCGTATTCCAGAGAGAACATAACTTTTGTGCGAATCGTTCTAGATTACTTAAACTTCTTTTGGTTGCTAAACTTGAGAAAATTTTTAAAAAAGTGTCTGATTAAGCTTGGCCATTTGCTTTTCTTCGACGTAACCCCATCGCCCAGGGAGTAATATATTGGACACGCAACGCCGCATCGAAGGAATACCGGATGAGTGTCGATGTTGGGTTCATTCACCCATGTTAGAGAATTAGGATTTTAGGATTACATATACGTTCCGGTGTCCGCCATCTTGGTTCACATACTTCGGGAGCACCCGGAAATTTCCAGCACTAAAGTCCATGCATCTGAAACAAATAACTGGTTAACTAATCCCGTACCCAACATGGACTTGTGACCGGGAGATTCTGTGATTTGGTTTGCTGTAGAACTTAGCCACGCTGTCGGCTTTCTCCCGCCTTCCGTATTAATACAAATCCTATCCTTCCTCATTTTATACCTAAATACTTTTACTTCCAGGCCAACGACTCAACCCGAATCCATTTTTCGAGACCATAACTGACGACAGAACAGTCATATTTGACGTCACATTTACGAATGATGACAACATAGACGTGTTCCGCATGTATCCACCAGCAGCGAATGCAAGAAAGTTACACTGGAGTGAGAAAATAGCACATGATGCGGATGAATACGATCTGTATTTTTAAATCTGTTTATCGTAGCCAACTAACCAAGTTAGATTATTGAGTACCTTATTAGTTATTATCCAAACCTAACCAAAGTCCAGAAAAGCTGGGGTAATAGGATAGCACGAAGTCACGTGGTTTATACCTACCTCATTCTGAAGAATATTTGTATATATGCCCCCTTTGAAATGTAATAAAAATCATTAAACTAACAGTACTACCGACGTAAACGTGATTGAAAAACTTTATTGGAAATCTCTCAAATCAAGAAACCCTTCTACGTGATACCTACAAATTCCCACGTTGAAAGCCAGATGTATCTCTCTTTTTGCCTCCACAAAAAGGTCGCGATTTTCGGCAAATATAGTAAAAATTAATTGTTTTTCCAAAATATTGGTTGGATAATCCGATCAGTATAATTTGAATCAATTATTTCTAACCGTAAATGTATTATCATGGTCAAAAAATGTACTTTTGACGGAAATTCGACTTCAAATCTTCTTTATATATTGCATGAACGACATCTCATATTATTGCGTAACAAAGATCATAATGACGAAATAAACGATGATTTTAATCTCTCGTTTTCTCTCTCTCTCTCTCGGGCATACGTTTATTGGCAGTTAAGCGGTGGGAAAATGTTTATGACCGTGTTGCAATCGGCAAATACGCCAGGTTGCGCACGTCAGTCTAGTTTTACTACGCAAATAAGAGCGTGGGGATTTGACGTATTTGGATAAGGTGAAAACCCATAATGGCCAACTTTGGGAAATAGTGACGAACACATGCATGAAACGTAAGGCGTCTTTCAATTTTATTGCTGTTTAATCAGAAGCCCAGTGCACGCCATCTTCAACCAAGACGGGTGTTTGGTACTTACCGTTTCAGAAAACTCTGCAGTCTACTAGAAATATTGTACATGCCTTCAACATACATTTGGTGGAATATAGTATAAACATTCCCCCATCATGTACTGGCCATTAGGAACAACGAAACTTATTGAGTAAGAAAAGCACGCATTTATAAAGAAAATACGCAATGCTAGGTCACTCAGAAGATTCATTTCTAGGAAAAGTTATACGCACTCACTTAGAAGTAAAGGAGACATTTTCAAAAGGATAAAAAATATTTTGCATATTATGAAGAAAAAGGAAATATTTTAAGCATACCCAATACAAATAAACTCACCCTGTATTCTGCGCTCTTTTCCGTTGTTTTCAACTCGCTTCATTGTTTCCAGCTCCCAACCTTTGCCGTTTCAAAATCCTTTACACTCAAACCAAACAACCCCACACGGCACATACAATCATAATCAATTCATCCGAACGTTACCAACAAACAAACACGCGTCCCCACAATTGGGAAATACAGAACGAAGTGTAGCAAGGACAAGAGAGCAAAGCTCAAATATGTAAGCGCTACATTATCACATTTGTTGTGGAGAAAAATACTGTAGCTACAGAGTAAAAGTGCCACAGAGCAAGTTGTAAAACTTGACAACATGGAAGGTTACACAAAACTACTAGAAAATACAATCCCTCCCCCCTCGAAACGAAAACCTGGGGAACATACTGTGTAATTGTGTTTCCACTTATATTTTATGATACGAAATGAGAATGTCCATGTAGAACTTCTTTGTCTCGTGATTTGAACGTCATATATGGTTTTGGCAACTTTCTATAATTTCCGTCCCGCGCGTTCGTAATTGTGCTTTTGGTACTCCCGTAGTATGTGAACCAAAATAGCGAACACCGGAACGTAGTATGTGTACCAGCAGGCAGGGTTAGGTCAATAATTTCAGGTACAAATACTACTGGAGTCACTTGACTAAGCCCCGAACTCGTAATAGAACCAAAATAAGGAAAATTGGAATAAAATTATGACTTTACCCTAACCTGGTACACATACTACGTTCCGGTGTCCGCCGTCTTGGTTCACATACTACGGGAGTACCGTGATTTTTACCATGGTGAAGTCACCATTTTATCTTATCATTTGTACCAGTTTATCTAATCTAATACCTGGATAGTCTCTGTTGTATTCAGTCCACACTGGTCCTTTATGATAATAGTAACATTCTTGGTCTTGGCTGAGGATTCAAGAGGCACCGTCCATTCAAGTAGTCCATTCACTGACACGTACATGTCCGTCGTTTTTGATTTGTCGATGTCGAAGTATATGAACGGGTCTAAAGTGAAAGAATTTAATGTAAAGTGTTTTTAAGTGTTGTTAATTTAATGAAACTGCGCATGTTACAGCTATTTAGTATGCAGTTGTGGTGATTGTAAACATTTAGGATAATATTTCAGTATATATTTATCTCGAGGTAAAGCAATGCCAATAATGAAGCATGTGACGAACCACGGCATTTTAGCAAGTTACAAATTCATGGGGTCGTGTATAGAAATAGTGAATGGTTATCCACATGCAAGGTCTTTGGTGCTGGAGGAAGCCATAACTGACCGGCGGTCACGTGAAATATTCTCCAACAGCGAATAGCTCGGCTGCCCTCTCGCCCATAATTCAAATACCATCAAAAACTTCATATTAAGTAAATTTGTAATGAATCATGTCCAGAGATGTGCAACATTTTTTTTTATCGGTGGGCCATAAAACAAACTTCAGACAGACATCTAGTCGGGCTACACACACCGAATATACAGCTTTTCAATACGGGAGTAGAGAATGTGGCTATTGCTTCTCCTTGAAGTAATAAAGACACCGGGCAAAACGGTGAGAGATTTAATGCAGCTACACGAGGAGAAAACATTATGTATTTTTTACCAACGTAAGCGACTTAATAAACATAAACGGTCGAATTCGGATTGTATGCTTGATGGGGAAAAACGGAGTGTTGACAAGGTCACACGCTGTATGTCTTGACAGGCCGGAGTTGTGGCCCGCGGGCCTGATCTAGCCCATACTAACCTCCTGGATCAGTTGCATTCAATTGATAGATGAATATTTCTCCTTCAAACGCCTTGAGTTTATCTTTTTCTTCGTTCAAAACTGGTGGCCGGTTTTCTGTCAATATATTGAATAACATATATTAAAAATACTTCTGAGAAAACTGTAAAATTTTAATGCTTTTTATTATTACATAAACATTATAACGGAAGAAATAGGTGTTAACATAATATTTGAACCCGGATATAGTTGGTACTATTCTGTCATCGACCGAATACAATTTCCGGATTTTTATAGGCTGGGTTAGGATAACTTAATTTAGTTAAGTTCTTCCTCTACCTAACTTAATTAAGATAATCAGATACAAAGAAAATCAGTCAGAAAATTAGTGGAACAATAGTTCTCTGGGATCTTCCGTGCAAAGCCCCCGCAGATGGCGTTGAAAACTCAAACCATTCCTGACCCTACCCGAACCCCAGCTGGATAATTACTAATTTGTTATTTTAAAACATACCAGGGGCGTTTTTCTCAAATCTCACATTTTTACATTAGTGGCGAGGCTTTGTACAAATGATCGGCTTTCTGATTTCTTACATTAACTAGACTCAAAACTGTTACACAAAAACGTACGACATTGAATTTAAACGATTTATAGCTAAGAAAATCTCATTCAGCAAAAAACATGGCTGTAGCTAATCAGATTTCACAACCATAGTAAAACTGGACCGTGCATAGAAGTAAACAAACAACCTAAATCACTAAACTGGAACAGTCGTTGAATAATGGGTACTCCCGTAGTGTGTTTACTAGGTTAGGGGTAGGCCATAATTTTATTCAGTTTTTCCTTATTTTTTTTAGTGGGGCTCCCGAAGTATGCGAACCAAGATGGCGGACATCGGAATGTAATATGTGTACTAGGTTAGGGTTAGGCCATAATTTTAGGTATAAATACTACGGGAGGCTCTTGGCTAGTCTTCGAACTGATAATAAGGCTAAAATAAGAAAAATTGGAAAAAAATTATCGCCTAACCCTAACCTTGTTACCCATGTTACGTTCCGATGTCCGCCATCTTGGTTCGCATACTTCGGGAGCCCCTTTTTAGTTCTATTACGAGTTGGGGGACTTTCTGTGTTAGACAAGTGATTATACCCCCTGTCCATAGGCTTCAATACCTTTACACAACATGATGTAAAGTAGGCGAACAAAATTAGTTACTTCCATATCGGTACACAGTACACACTTCTGGAGCACCGAATAATGATTAGTAAACAATTTGGGGTACACAGCTATTACTGGGACTGGTTAACGCGTCGCCAGCTGAATATTTCAGGTTAAACTTTGTGTCGAGGCATTTCGAAATCCTAATTGGTGAAGAACAAAACCAAGGTATTATTTATGTCACGCTTTTCTTACTACTGGACCAATTGCTTTAACATATTCAGATTGTATTTTTCGCTGAAGAGATATTTTTTAAATTTATTCCAAAACTTTCTGTGGGTTCTGTGTGATTCGTATTTCACTTCGAATTTTTTTGTGATGACCTCTTCAACATTAATAAAAATTATTTGTAGCAATTCTTCCTATCCTAATAATCATACACCCACCCATATTCTGAACTATAACAATATTAAAATTCGTTGCATAGGACAAAGTTATTACGACTAGACTAGCCATTCTTCACGTCAATGGTTAACAAAAAGAACTTATGGGAGCGACCTGAACGATACCAACATGAAAAGTGAGGTCATTAAAGAAATTTATGATGTATAAGCACACGTATGGTACTTCTATTGTACAAAATTGGTGAGAAAAAAAGCGGGCTCGTCCGGGATTTGAACCCGGGACCTCTCGCACCCAAAGCGAGAATCATACCCCTAGACCAACGAGCCAGTCGACATCGGAAGCGCGAATACATACTATATTCGAGGACTCTCGAATTGAACGGTCGATGTCTGCGGGAAATGCCTGAGGCGTTACGCACATAGCTAAAGCAAACAAAACAACAAAGGCGTCACAAAAAAGTCGTGGTGCGTGTCTTTGTGTGCGTAGTTTGGAAATTATAGTTTGCATACAAGTCCCTAAAGGGCCCGTGGCTCGTTGGTCTAGGGGTATGATTCTCGCTTAGGGTGCGAGAGGTCCCGGGTTCAAATCCCGGACGAGCCCTGTTTTCGTTTATATTATTATTTAATTTGCCCGAATATCGTGTAATAAACGGCTAAAATAGCCACCGCAATGTCAGCAAAATCTAGAAAAAGATAGTTCGCGAAATATCATATGAAAGTGTCTTCGTGAATTGTCTATCCTACGTCTAATAGAATAGATCACCATTCCTTCGAGTTGCATCTCGGATTTTTGACAAGTGTTTTGATTTCACAAACGAGCCGACGACACCGCCAGAATGGAGTGGAAGTGGTGAGTCGTCTACGACCCATGGGCCGGGGCCACGACCCATCAGGCTATGGGCCGCGGCCCAACAAGTTGTGCAAAGGGACAATTCACTTGGCTAACGCAGACAGTCCCCAAACTCATAATAGAACTATAATGTGAAAAATCTGAACAAAATTTTGTCCTAACCCTAACCTGGTACGCATACTACAGGAGTATCCTTTTCTGTAGCTTGATATTTTTCTTTATTTTTATATAAATGCTTATCGTAAAAAAAAATGGTGGCATACGGCGATTTTTTTTTTATTCGAATATTGACAATTTTGTAAAAATTGAAAAATTTGATAAGATAATTGTATTTTTCCTGATGGGACCGCGGCCCATAGCTTGATGGGGCATGGCCATTGGGGCCAAATCAGATGGGCCGTGGTTCCGGCCCACAGGCCGTAGAGGAGTCACCACCCCTGTAGCCAGAATGAGCGACTTATATTAAAAAATCTGTCTTTGTATCAATTTAAATACTATTGACAACTTTGCTTGGGCGATTCGGCATTTTACTCCAACTATAAGCAGCTTGGCAATATCGTTTTCAATTAATATTTTATCTCTGGTTCACTCATTTTTACAAAATCTCAATTGGCGATTGTTGTATAATTAATTATTATTATGGAGTGGCAAACAATTTTTCCCTATTTTTTTTTTCAACTTTTTGCATTTATTTTTTCCTTTGACTTACTATGTTATTTATCTCAAGTTTCTCGCGTTTTTCTTACTCACTCATATATCTGTTGTTGTGTGAGTGTGAATTAATTTAATACTTTTTAGGTGAGTGAACACGTACCACTTCTTCTGGCAAAACCTTCCGAGTTAAATTCTTCACGCTATAAACCTCAATTAAGATTTTGTTTGCTCTCGTAATTCTATAATTAGTTTTTTATTTATTTATTCTTATCAACTAGTTTATTGTCGGTTATTCTGATTATGGAGTCGAATTAAACTTATACTTTCCGTCGAACATTCCCTTTCTTGCCTTCATTGTTATTGATTTGCGCACAAGCGGAAAGTATGATCGAATGAGTTCATTACATTAATTATCCAAAGGTATAATTACAAATTAATATAAGCTGTTCGTGCGGCTCGTTGGTCTAGGGGTATGATTCTCGCTTTGGGTGCGAGAGGTCCCGGGTTCAAATCCCGGACGAGCCCATATTTTGCCGGGATGTAATTGAGAAATAAGAAGGATGCTGCCAAAAGTAGCCAATGTAAGGTGGGAGTAAATTTTGGCCTTCGGAGCCCACTCTGACTATTTATCTAAAGTTTTATATCACCCAGACCAAAACATACAACCAAACCCAATTTTTATATTTTAGCAGTATTTCATTTAGTTTCTGCGAAACTAACTACTTATCCTTTTTCTATTCTTTGCGTCAGTGGATCCGTATGTATATAATGCAATGATGCTGTAAGCATAGGAGAATTTAACTATCCTAAGTGATTCAAGAGCCTTGCTGCATACAACACAAATGGTTCCATTACATTTGAACCCACGAACATTTGAACCCATGACTATTGCACCTATGGAAATTTTTTTGTTTTACGGATATTTGAACCCATACTAACCCTAACCCATGGGTTTTAGCACCCGCATATAGATTGAACCCGCGGATATACGCATGGGTTAAAATGTACGTGGGCTCAAATGTACGGTCACCAACACAAATATATTTATTCAACGTTCCGGCTGTTCAAAGTCAGACTTTCAGCAGAAATACATTTGTGTGCAGCAAGACTCTTGAATCACTTAAATAGCAGTATTTTACACGCGCCATTCGCGCATAAAATTTTCGCACAAAAGCATTGCCATCAGACACATCCCAATCAGTCGCCAACTAGAACGAGCTTGTGCTAACCTGCGAGTGTAATTGTATTGCAACTGGAACTGATAAACATAATCATAATCGCACTAATTAACAGGTTGGTGATTAGTACTTGAAAGCATTAGATTCGGGATATTTGGAACAACTTGGCGCGGCTCGTTGGTCTAGGGGTATGATTCTCGCTTCGGGTGCGAGAGGTCCCGGGTTCAACTCCCGGACGAGCCCTATTTTAATGATACACGCGACTTTGGTTTCTCTTTCGAAGGTTACTACAATGCAATAATACAACAGCTAGCCTGCTACTATAAGTAAATACATTATAAATTTCGTTATGATTTCAATAATTATATCACATATTTGTCTTTTTTTATTTTTTAAAATATTTGCATGGATTGCATGGATTAGTTGAAGATAACCTAACCACTCACGTGCGCACGGATTCAATGATCCATATCCAAGATGTATTGTGACGTCAACTTCATTTGATTCCCTGGTGCCATCGGTGACCTAAGACAAGAAGAATTATTAGGCTTCGATATTGCATCAGAGGTAGAGCTAAGATCTGTGGCCCGATCCCGACCCAAAATTCGGGCCTGAAATGTCAATCATTACGTTCGGGCCGGGTCGGGCTTCTCTATCGCTGACTTTTTTTTAAAATAAATGGTGCTCCCGAAGTATGCGAACCAAGATGGCGGACATCGGAACGTAACATGGGTAACAGGTTAGGGTTAGGCGATAATTTTTTTCCAATTTTCCTTATTTTAGTCCTATTATCAGTTCGAAGACTAGCCAAGAGCCTCCCGTAGTATTTATACCTAAAATTATGGCCTAACCCTAACCTAGTACACATATTACATTTCGATGTCTGCCATCTTGGTTCGCATACTTCGGGATCCCCGAATAAATATATGTTTATAAAAAATATATTCTAAAACTATGTGTGGAATTCAAAGAACTCCTGAATAAAATATAAAATTTCAGGTTTGCTTCGGGCTCGGGCCTGCAAATCCAATTAATCAATCGGTCTCGGGTCGGATTTAATACCCACGGGCCCGGGTCGGGCCGGGCTGGAATGTTTTGGGCGCCATCTTGCATCTACGGGAGTCAGAAGCGAAAATAATCACACTTTGAAAATGGAAAAAAAATTAAAAAATTAATTTTGCCCCAGAGTAAATTCACGGAGATAATATAATAACGATTATGGTCTCAATGTCTCACTCACCTTAATTTTGTAATTAACTTGCGGTTGTGACGTCACAAGAAGTGTTTGGATCTCTGGAAGAGGACAGAACATATGATTCTCTTCTTCGGAATTAAAAATGGCGGGAAACGAAACGGCGTTAGGAAACGGACCCTGTAACGATTTGTTAGTTCATTAGAAACAACTGACTGACGCAGTTTGTACAAGTTTGCTAAAAGTGGATTGCTGTTAGAAGTTTGGCAAGTGGTCACTTACGTGCTAAGGCAGGGCTACTCAACTAGCGGTCCGAATCCGCATCTCTCGAGTGCTGAAGTCGGGGAATTCCAGAAGTATGTACCAAGATGGCGGACACCGGAATGTAGTATGTGTACCAGGTTTGGGTTAGACCCTAATTTTATTCCAATTTTCTTTATTTTAGTAATATTACGAGTTCGGGGACTAGCCAAGTGACTCCCGTAGTATTTGTACCTGAAATTATGGCCCAACCGTAACCTGGTACACATACTACGTTCCGGTGTCCGCCTTCTTGGTGCACATACTTCTGGAGTACCAAATTTGGACCGCGGCTGCAAGTCGCTGGAATATATCTTAATTCTATACATCTTTACGGGTGCAATGGGAGCGAATATTTTACAATATCTAATGCGCTCGGCTGCACAACTGAAGCCTTGTCATACCGGCATCGAAGCATAATATTGAGCATTGCTCTTTTATTTTGTCAAACAATGCATTTGAAATTTTGTTTGCATAGTTAAAATATTTTCTTAGAGTAACCGGACCACCCCGTTAATTTTTAAATTTTGCGTACGATGCTTTGACGAAAATAGTCGAGTAGCCCTGTGCTGATGTACAATTTCCTTTTTGTGAAAGAGCCAGTAGATACCAGTACTTTTAATATAGACGTGTTGATGGATCGATTTTTTAAAACAGGGGTGGGCAATCTTTAATGCAGGAGGGCCACATTAAAATAACTGGGAGAAACCGCGGGCCGCTTCTTTATTTAACATAGACTTCAAAGTAGTCGCAAACACAAAAATTCTAGCTATTGATCTTATGCCATGCGTTGTTTGCTACGCACAAGCTAGCTGTTAGGGCATTGTAAGCAGTGGCGGGATTCAAATTTTTTGTCAGCCAGTTCCATCACAAAAGTCATATTTTTCAGCCGATTTGATTACAAACAAAACATTGACAGTAACCAGTAAAGCTAACCGGTTTGCTAATCTCATACAATTACGTGGGGCGGTTCTATAGAACCGGTGCGAACCGGCTGAATTCCACCACTGATCGTAAGGTATTGGGATTACATACACGCACCAGATTGAACTAAATTAAAGACCTCAAATTGGCACGTCACCGCAGGCCCCATAATTTTCCCTTGTGGGCCGCATTTGACCCGCGGACAGCAGGTTACACACCCCTTGTTTAAATGACTTGGTCGCGTAAAAGGTATGATACCAAGGGAATGTAATAGCGTCTGCACAAGTTCAGATCATAATAAACCTACTTATAAGACGCTTTTTAACCGCCCTAATATCCTAATACGGGGATGTATAAGCAGTCACTGTTATGTCAGAAAGTTCTTAACAAACAACTGCAAAAAAATTGAAACTTACATCTTGTTTTGTAACAATGCAGTTTAGAGAAGATTGTTCGGCAACGGAGTCACTTGACATGTGATTACTCGAAACAAAGCCGGTTCCAAATATCTCTATTCGATCACAATCGCCCATCATTGCATGGCATTCTCCGCTATTCGCTACTCCAGTTAACACAAGAGAGGGAATTTCTATCGTTGTTGTCGTCTGAGTTGTGGAAGGAGGTTGCCTATTTTTACGAATATATTTAATATTTCCCGCCAATATGTTAAATTCTCTGATTCCTGTTTGTGACGTCATATTATGATCATTATTAGTTCTTGTTGGAATTGGAATTTTATTATTAGACGAAATATGGGGAGATGTTTCTTCGATTATATTCGAAGTTGGTGACGTCATCGGGGTTGTGACGTCATCTACAGTAGGTTTTGAAGTTGATGAGGTTGTAGTAAAACGGGATGTGGATGTTGTAATTGGTGTTGATGTAGTTGTTGGAGGTATTGGGGTTGTTGTTGAAGTAGATGATCTTGTTGTTGAAGTAGATGATCTTGTTGTTGAAGATGACGTCACGGGTTCAAAGGTTATGCTTGTTGTTGAAGTCATTGTAGATGATTCGGATATTGGTGATGAGTCCTCTTCTGCTGTAGAAATAAACAAACAGATATACGGTTAGGGCTATCGCCACCGATATGGATACAAAAAGATGTATTTTTTAATTTTTAATTTAATTTTTGCCAGTAATCTGCGCCGATTTTAGAGTCGTCTATTCTACATATTGTGGAAATACAGATTCAGATAGGATGCTTTTTGACAAGCTCTAACATAGGGTGTCCATAAAGTCCCTTTGCAGTTTTAATTTTGTTAGGAAATTAGTTCTCAATATATCTTAACCAGGTTTGGTTTTTTAATCAGTAATTATTTAAGTATTTTTACCTCATTTATTACATCTGTGACGGTCAAAACAATATATGGTATCAATGAATTTCGAAACAATGTTAAGACACCCTATATCTTTAGAAAAAAAATTTTGGCCGATCATTTTATATCTTCTCTATTTCGTGCATATTTATAGTATTTATTGGGAAGTAAGGGGAAACTTTCAGTGAACTTCAGATACCGACATCTTGTTCAATTGGCAGATCTTTAATGGCATTTGAATGGCCTGTTTCGTATCTGGGGCTATTAAACGGTTTTACATGGATCAATTTTAGTTCTATTCATTCGTAAAAATAACACGACAAACATAAAAATAGTAAGGCGGGGAATTTTGCAAGTGACTGTTGCATAGGTAATTAGCGTAGGTAATTATATATATATACAGGGTGTTCATAAAGTCTTGAATTTTTTAACATTGCAAAGGGAATTCATCGATACCATATATTGTTTTGGCCCTCACAGATGTATTAAATGAAGTAAAAATACTTGAACAATTACTGATCAAAAAACTTCATAACACATAACAAAATTGATATTGTAGAGCAGGGGTCGGCAACCTTTTATCGCTCGCGGGCCAAAATTATAGTTGCAAGTCATTGGCGCGCCGCACATATTTTTAGAAAGTTGAAAAACCGAACGGATGGTACTTTTTATAATAAAAATCAAGCAATGATACATCTCTCGAATAGAATATGGATTTATTTTCTCATTGCATCTCTTAAATTCCATTTGAATATTTTCAGCGCCATTGAACCCTTTGCACTTAGCATCAACTTTTTTGCGTTTTGTTGCCATTTGTCAAATTATAATTAAATTATACGCTCATTAAACGAGTAATTGTGAATTATATAATTGTTAAGTTATAATATAATTTAGTCTAAAGAATATATTCGTCAAAACGGATGTTTTGTTACCATAATTTTATAATAAAAATCAAGCAATGATACATCTCTCGAATAGAGTATAGATTTATTTTCTCATTGCATCTCATAAAATTCCATTTGAATATTTTCAGCGCCATTGAACCCTTTGCACACGTTTTGTTGCCATTTGTCTAATTATACTTAAATTATATGCTCATTAAACGAGTAATTGTGAATTATATAATTGTTAAGTTATAATATAATTTAGTCTAAAGAATATATTCGTCAAAACGGATGTTTTGTTACTATAATTTAGTGAAGCGTCGCGGGCCGGATTATAGTGCTCCGCGGGCCGGATCCGGTCGTAGGTTGCCGACCCCTGTTGTAGAGGGACTTATGTATACATATATATACGCATAGAAACTTTAGAAATCAATGCCCTTTTCGCAGTTCTTGCACGATTGTTCAACCCAAACCCTCTTTACACTGGTGCCGCAAAGAAATTCCACTTTCTTTAAAAAAGCTGAAAACATTGATTTTATCGCCAGCTGACCTCGTAAATGCATATCTCCACAATCCACTCCGAAATAACCGTCATGACAGACACATCCTTGGGAAGAGCATTCGCCATGATTGTTGCAATTACGCGGGCACCGTAGAGCCGATAGCACCGAGTCTGGTGGAGATAAACTTCCATCCCTGCGAAGAAAAAGGGTTTAAGTTCAAGAATACTCAAAATTGGGCGATCCGGAATTGTATGTAGCAATATGAAGGTAACTAATTTTGTTCGCCTACTTTACATCAAGTTGTGTAAAGGGACTGAAACCTATGGGCAGGGGGATATTCACTTGGCTAACAAAAACAGTCCTCAAACTCGTAATAGAACTAAAATAAAGAAAATCGGAAAAAAATTATGGCCTAACCCTAACCTGGTACATATACTACGGGAGTGCCGAAAATGGTGCCACAATGACAATTCAGAGCGATGGAAAAAGTTATTGGACACGAAGTTGGTAGATTTTAGTTCTGGGTGGAAGATCAAAGCTTTTGTATAAAGGCCACTCCATTAGTGCAAAAATATGAGATTTGAAAAAACAACTCCGTCACGTTTTCAAATAAAAAAATTAGTAAATATTCAGTTCCGATTAGGAATGATGTGAATTCGAATTTCCAGCTAACTGGATAATTACTAATTGAGGGTGTTTTTTGGGCTGGGCTGTGAATGTAGTATTTAAACTCATTGAAACTTTAGAAATAAAAACCCCTTTTTCAGCTAGTTGGAACTGAGTGAAAATTCTCGCGGTATCTTTGATTAACGCGACGCGACATTGCTTGCGAAAAGGAGAGAGAATCGGTTTTATCATTCAAGAGAACTTTGCGCGGCGCAATATTTCCTCTCTCTTATATTATTCTCAATCTTTCTCTCACTCTTTGTGCGTTGAGCAACGAGTGAGACAACAACATAAAGAAAAAAGCAAACGCGAGACGGGCTTTAATTGTTTTATTATTATCTATTTCTACCACATGCGTTAGGTTATTGAAATCACTCATGGCATTTTGTTCAACGGTCATCGGCAATACTCTGGTTTCTCTTCATTACACGCATAAATCTTTCGCCTTTTACTAAAGATTTCCGTGGAGAGGAGCATTCAATGAGTCTTCAACAATTTTTCTTGCCTGGGTAATCCCGGGTCCCCAACCTGATTCAGCAAAGCTAAGCGAGATAGTCCGAATATCCTACCTATATCACTACCGCCCTTGCAATTTCTACCACTCGCGCAAAATAGATCGGCGATGTTGTGACGATATTATAAACGCACAGTTTTGGTAACTATACGTTAGGCCTTGGTTTACGCGAAACTGACTTTCTTGCGCTTTTTTTTTTGTGCCGAGGCAGTGATTCCCAACCTTTCAAGCGACCCTAATTTCCAAAATAACAAAATTGGTAAAATCTCGCGGACCTTAGAAAATGCTCAAAAACAGCATGGTATGTAGAGATTTATGGCCGCAAAATGACTAATATAACAATCATCAATTCGGGAAAACATCCATTAGCACAGCTGTGGTATTCCTGTATTTGGCGAGCGATATAATTATACGGAGCTGCAAGTCGAGAACTCATTGCGGCGAATACGCAAACGGCCTCGCGTGAAAAAAAGAAAAAAGCAAACGAGAGAAGAATTTTAGAAGTTTTTTTATAATCTCTTTTAACCACAAACGTTAGGTTATTTGAATCGTATGAGGTTTTATTTTTAGGACCGGGAAGTCAACACTCTGGTTTCTCTTCATTACACGCATAAATCTTTCGCCTTTTACTAAAGATTTCCGTGGAGAGGAGCATTCAATGAGTCTTCAAAAATTTTTCTCGCCTGGGTAATCCCAGGTTCCAAAATTAAATGTTTAAAATATAGTTGCCCGAACTAGCCCGTCGTTCTTGAAGAGAAATTTTGCTCCGTCCGGGCATCCCGGGTTTTCAACTATTTCGAAGCTATTTTACTTACTTTTCATTTTCAAATAAATTATTTTTTTAAATTGAGTATCACGATTATCTCGGGTGTAATAAAGTGGGTAGACAATGCAGAACCGGATAGTAGCATTTTACCTAGCAGCAAACGCTTGTGCAGCGCCCGGTTCGGAGCGAAAGGTTGGGGGTCGACCCCCTGGTTTTGGGGGTGGCCCCCCCCCCCCCCCCCCCTTTGAAATGTTTCTGGTTACGCCCTGGACACAAGACAGGGGTGTGGCCTGCGGGTGATGGGTGATCTGAGGATCGTAACTACCCCTTTTTGATTGAAAAATATCATTTTTTGTATATTACATAGCAATTTTCGTAGCTTGTAACGCTTTTAAAGACAGAACTCATAAAAATTCTTTATTACTTTGATGTAAACGAAAAAATATTAATACTTTTTTTCCGTTTCTGTATAATTGTACCCAAAAATTACAAGTCACTTCGCACAAAAGTTATGAGCTTTCTATGAAAAGGTTCCAACTAACCCGAGTTTTGTCACCTTTATTAATAAACGAATTTAATGAAATTTTTACCTTTCTTTTCTCCATACGTTTGTATTCTTTATTAGTCTTTCCTCACACATATTTTCAATCATAGAGTACGATCTCTCAGCCCAAATCCAGTCGCCTTTATTGTGGACATCTCGGACGCATATATCGATGGCTATCTGTAAAATAAATTTATGGACGGTAATAACCTATTGTAACACAACTAAATGTTAGGAAAGGACAGTAGTTCTTAAACTGTCATACGTTATGTTTTCTTTTCAAAGACTACTCGCGGTCTTTTCTTTTCAATAAAATAATACGAGCTTTGTTTTTAGGGGTTTATTCAGCTATTTAAACGCCGCGTTTAATTATAATAATAAAACAAACGATACTAAATTATTTAAATACATTACATTCAAAGAATTAAATCTGTAATTCTGGAAGCCTTCGACGGTGCTACTCTAAGTGCCACCGGGCTGAAGGTACATTTAAAAAAATCTGGGCTAAGATAAGTAAATATGTTAGACTATTGTCCAGTCGTTCTCTGTCTTAGCAGGTTATTGTTGGTATAGTCAAACAGACAAAGCCTATAGAACAGTTAACTCGAGTTATCTTAACTATTTTGAGATAAACAGAATCGAAGAAAACGGACAAAAATGGGCGCCCAAGAAGTGTCATGTGTACCGATATGGAGGTACCTAAATTTTGTTCGCCTATTTTACATCAAGTTGTGCTCACTTGGCTAAAACAGATAGTCCCCGAGCTCGTAATAGAACTAGAGATGTACCGATACCACTTTTGTCGCCGATACCGATACCGATCCGATACCAGCCAAAAACGCCGATACCGATACCGATACGCCGATACTACAAAAAGGCCGATATTACCGATATTCCGATACCGATACTATGTAATTATTACTTAATTAGGTGTGCTGTGTAGGGCAGACGGGTTAAAACAATGGTCTTTGAGCGTTGTTCATAGTACACATTATTTCAGGTCGAAAAAAAAGATATATCACATAATATGAAATTAATGTTTGGTGTTTGCTTCAACTGATTAAGATACATTATACAGTAACGCTAGTAATCTCGGTGTTCAATTAGAAAACTCATTATGCCCGGATGTCCTATTTAAACTTAATATGAATATTGCGACCTTCGAATATCGTTATTCGTGTTTAAAAGAATATCGAATATCACCCACACATTCTAGCGCCGCCGTCCTACGTTCAGATTAAAAGCATTTTACAAATATTTTATTTCGTGGCTAATCGTAATCGTCGACGCAATAAGTCAAAGCCAAAATGAAAGAATATCAATCAGCACCGACAAAAAGAAGGCCTACCTATAACCGTCGAGGATGTTTTTTTACTTTACTATTTTATAATATAAAATATTTTACAATTGCTATCATATATTTCGAATTTCGGAATTTAGTTTATCGATGTCGACGGACTAAATGACACTCGTACTTGACGACAAACAGTCAGAACTTATACCCGTGCCAAAAGTCCATGTGCCGTTGATAAGGACCCCAATTCCACTGTATGATTTGAAACTGGGCGCCTAGTTGCTTTTTGTTATGTGCTGTGTTGATATATTTCTTCATAATTACTATGTAATATTAAAAATGTCAATATTAAAATTTGACAGCGAAAATAGCCAAATTAGTTGAGCTAGTTTGGCTGATGAATAGCTAAAAACACGTGAATCCTATTCTCTCGCGGGGGTGGGGACATGTATGGCTCATAGCTCACGATCTCTCCAGACAAAAAATAAATTAAAAAGTAGTATTCCAACTTATCTTTTAAAATATTCTGGACCATATCAAAAAGATAAATATATCGGAAATATCGGCCTTGATTTAACCGATACCGATACATGGCCGATACCGAAAAAATGACCGATATTGCCGATACCGATACCCGATACCGATACATCGGTACATCTCTAAATAGAACTAAAATAAGGAGAAACGGAACAAAATTAAGGCCTGACCCTAAACCTGGTACACATACTTCGGGAGTACCCAAAAAATTGTTGTGCAGCAATAGCGCGATGGTACCCACGGACGCATAATGTCAAGCCTATCACAATAGCAACTTTCACAGTAGTAATTTTATGTCTAATGTTTGAACAACCCCATTTCTAGTTTTAACAACTTCCCTTAATTTCCGTCCAGTCTATTTGTTTTACTTATGTGTCCTAATTATGACAACAGTGTCTTGCCAAAAGAAGTGGCATGTGTTCAGTCACCTAAAAGTATTATATTAATACACACACGGACGCACACACATATACAACCACAAATATATACAGAAAAAACGTGAATAATTTGAGATAAATTACTTAGTGAACAAAAGAAAACCAAAAAAATATACACAAAAAAGATTATCTGCCACACCGTGTTGTTGACTTTGAGACAGTTACAATAGCGGGTATATTATATTTCAATGCTAAAGCCGCGAGGAAGGAGTAAGGCATGTTTGATTGACGCTTGGTAAGGAATGCGTATGACCAATTCGCGAGTCAATTCGAGAGAACGTCTTTATATATGAACGCCGACACGAATACGCGACGTAGCCTCTATAGCTCAGTGGTTAGAGCACTGGTCTCGTAAACCAGGGGTCGTGAGTTCGAATCTCACTAGGGGCTTTTTGTTTGTGGCACAAATTATCATACATTACGCTGAAATTATAAATCCAAATAGAAATAATCACATACAATATCATATCCAGACAGTTTGAATTGATATATCTATATAGGTTGCCGCTAACAGGTAAGTCATATTATATATACATATATATATATATATATATATTCCTTCGCTTTTATATTACCTTTTTGCCAAAATTTGCAAAAATTCGGTCGTCCACAAATCAGTCTAAATGAAATAATTTGACCAATGCCATCTAGATTATTCTATAAAAATTAATTGCCCAAATCTTATTATAACTCTCACCTAAATAGAAAAATCGCATGCAATATCATAACTAGACAGTTTTTTACTGATATATAAATAGATCGCCGCTAACAAGTGATATTAATACAATTGTTACGACATCATTGACTTTTTTGTCTGTTGGTTATTCTTACGGAAATAAACCAGGAAATCTATGCTCGGCGAAACATCCATGAAGCCATGTTTTTAAATTAATTCAAACGTGTATAAAATTTCCCACATGCCTTGCCCTAA
The DNA here is from genome assembly GCF_013122585.1 of Styela clava. Lineage (NCBI taxonomy): Eukaryota > Metazoa > Chordata > Ascidiacea > Stolidobranchia > Styelidae > Styela > Styela clava. Next base: position 516,020 of record NW_024102640.1, read on the forward strand.
GTTCAAAGAGACGCTAGAAGAATTAAGTGTAACATTTCTTTTTAAATTACTTTGGGTTTTTGTAATAAATTTGGAGCGGATACAAAAAGTCATAATGTATTTTTGCGCTACGTTTGGTACGTTTTTGAGTTGAATATACAATCAGATATCTCACTTTCTCTCACTCCATTTCTCGCATTTGGAAGGTATAATATGACCAAATATACGTACCTGGATGGCATCTTCCCCTAAGATTGTCCCACAAGCTGTAACGATGCTCAGTTTCCTAGAAAAATAAATTAAAATAGAATTTGCGGTGATTGGATGACACGATGGCAAATCGACCGCATAATTTGGGACTTTATACTTGTGGGCGTGGATAATGCCAGCACACTCAGCAGTCTTTGCATCTTCGTCATTTCTGGATCTTCACAAAGTACTATTGGACTAGTACCTATTTCGCAAAGTACTATCGGGCTAACATATAGACGGCAGCTTAGAATTGGGATCGATATATGTCCTCAATCACTATTATAATAGCACCCTCCTATTGGGTGCCTCAAAGAATGCAGTTTAGGAATAGGTAGGGTTACCATATTTTTGTGACTTCAAATCGGGACGCCTCAGAAGACAGCGACCCTTAGCTGTGATTTTGTAACTTCACATTTTCCGATTTTACTACATAGGCCTTCATTAAGATGCTGTCCCGGCTGTCTTTATTGACCATATTGTTATCGAAATTCCATGCGCATATTCTCTGTCCAAATATCGGATTCAGTTCGGAAGGAATTTACGTTAACGATACAGGTACAAATAATTCGAATTTAGACTAATTAGTATTGGGTTTACATGCGATACGTCTGCCATCAATGGAAATCAGCGGGAAACTAACGCATTCACCTTCAGTAAGTAGGCTAGCGCTGCTATACAGAAACAACAGTAACGAGAACATGTTCGTTTGATATGCTCTATGGCTGAACGCAAAAGCGGGACTTTTGGCTGACATGTCGGGACTGCGGGACAAAAAGCTGAAAAGCGGGACTGTCCCGCCTAAAGCTGGACGTATGGTAAGCCTAGGAATAGGGACAGTTTTAGGGCCGTGATCGACATTTGAATGGCCTTCATTGAGCCTGATATACACAACAGAGCGGGAATTAGGAATAAGGACAAATACATGATATATAGAGTTATCTGACTGACCTAATTGACATAGAGTTATTGTCATTGCTAATACGCTAATAGCACTATCATTTTACACCTACCGTATGATTGTGCCACATTTAGCAATCACATAACTTTTCGACCATCCTTTGCTATTTGGCCATCTCATGTCTGTTTTGAGGCTAGTTTTCGGAAAACGATCGTCCAAGAATACGTAGGTCGCCCGATTTCTGTATTTCGTGCTCTTAAAATTTAAGACATGAGTTATAAATCACCAGAGGAATGCAAATGGACGGAAAAGTCAAGGACGTAGCCAGGGGATGGTTTTGGGGGTCGGAACCCCCCCCTTTTAAAATGTAAAAAAATAAAATCATCTTTCTGTATCATAGATAGTAATTTTCCGTAGCTTGAAATGCCTGTTAGACCCCTATGACTCATGAAAACACACGTTATCCGGCGTTTGGCCGGATCCGCTAACTGTTTCGATCAAACTTGGCAAATATAAATTTCTACCCCCCCCCCTTTGAAAATTTGTGGCTACACCCTTGGGAGTAGTTCCATACTTTCGAATATCGGTTTCCAGTACTGGTTCAATCTTTAGAAAACGTACCTCGTTCCTGCCCTGGTCTGGCGTCTGGTCTCCATATATTGAAATCATATCTGGGGTTTGTGGTTGCAAAATCTGATGCGTTGGAGTAACTCCACCGACAGGAACTCCACCCCCGAACTGACGACGACCTGAAAAAGATCGATTTGAATGGCTGTACTACACCAACGGTTCTCAACCGGTGGCCGGTGGCCCTAAGGGGTCTACAGTGTAGACCAGAGAGGAGAGGAACAAAACGCTAAATGTGGCTAAATGTCGCTTGATAATTTTATTTCACAAGGTGTTTTCACTTTGGATACCAACAATAGTTACGTCATTATCACAGTTAAAGCACGTGTTCAATCGTAACAATTCAGTTCGGTATCTTAATTATACCGGCTGATTTCGGCCCCTTGCGGGTGTATCCCTCTCCTGGCCCGCGATTATCCTCCCGCTTCTAATTTTGGCCCCCGGTCCATCAAATTTAGCAACCACTAACCTAAACTCTTAAAAAAGCGGGAGGGAGACTTGCGCATAACATTAGCTAAGATCCATTGAAGATTGAATAAATATAAGGGTGCTCCCGAAGTATGTGAACTAAGATGGCGGGCATCGGAACGTAGTATGTGTACCGGGTTAGGGTTAAGCCAAAATTTTATTCCAATTTTCCTTATTTTAGTTCTATTACGAGTTCGGGAACTAGCCAAGTGACTCCCGTCGTAGTTGTACCTGAAATTATGGCCTAACCCTAACCTGGTACACATACTACGTCCGCTATCTTATTTCCCATACTTCGGGAGTACCAAATAAAGTACTTTTTTCTACAGGGCAAGGGAGGAATTGAGAGCTTCAAAATAGGCGGAGGGAAGATTCAACAAAAATGCGCTATTAAATTAAGGACTGAACAACAAGCGGGAACAAATCGATGATAAATAAAGCACAACCGGTGTTAGCTAAACGATTTACTTTACGTTTCGAATTCCTATTAAGAAAAACTTTGTCAGAGACTGATATGGAAAGCACACCACCGTAAATATATACAAAGAAAAGAGAAAGAAAAAGGTATCACGGCATGAAATCTACGGTACTCCTGAAGTATGCGCACCAAGATGTTGCACAACCTGAACCCTGACCTGGTACACAACCTTGGTTCAGGTTGTGCGCCATCTTGGTGCGCATACTTCAGAAGGTCCAAATCTACTCCATGCGCTATTTATACGGAAACAAAGCTGGGAAATAGTTGAGAACCACTGACATACCTGTTCCAGTTTCCACAGTACGCGGACCGGTACTTGCAGCAGTATCGACACCCCTTCGTTTATGTTTTGAAATCTTCCGCGACGATATACCAGAAATATAATCGCTTCTTGTAACCGGAGTTTGCGATCGCCGAATTTCTTCGGATCCATATCCGGCACTACCAGAATCGGCTTGTTGAACTCCGACTCCATATCCGGCACCACCAGCTTGTGATGATTGGTAGTTTGAATATTGAGAATTATAACCTGCCCCAAAGTTGCCATGAAAACTATTTGTTGCGCCGGGGATATTATACCGGGAGTCCCCAACTCCGGGTTTTGCTCCAAATCCGGGGATCGTATCCGGAGCATTTTGTTTACTCATACTTTGCGAATTACCAACATGGCCGCCGTGAAAATTGTTGCCGGCGCCAGGGATATTATACTGGGAGTCCCCAGCTCCGGATTCTGTCCCATATCCGGGGATCGAATCCGGAGCATGTCGTGAATTACCAGAATGGGTGTTTTGATATGGGTTATATTCTGGGACATACCCATAGCTTGCATGGTTGGGGACCCCTTGACCCATATTGCCAAACTGGTCCCCAAATCTAGGTTGCTGAATAAAATTTCTCTGTTGTGAATAATAATCCGGATAGTATCCAAAGTTGGATCCGGTAGTATCCGAATAGGCAGATCTTGACTCCGGACTCTGCTCTGGTTCTTGATTCTGTTGTGTATTTCCGTAATCCCCTACCGGTTTTGGGACATATCCGTAACTAGAGTATGTATTTCCCGTTACCGGATTACCCGAATTTCCGGATATTGACTCCGTATTTGGAAGCTGTTTACCTTTAACATTCTGATCAGTTGCATATTCAGTTTGTGCACTATCAGACTGAACGTCGGATCCGACGTTCGAATGATATCCGGATTGGTGCACCGGATTTACATATCCGGTACCAGAAACTCCTTGTTGGGAGCTATAATCCGGTACATATCCATAACTAGGGTTTGTAAACTGTGGATTCTGGAAGCCATTTCCCGCCACTTGTGACTGAAAATAGTTATTTGGATTGTATTGATATTGACCATAATTCCCATATGGATTGTAAAAATTGTTCGATCCTCCGATCGGGACATTTTGTTGGAAATCTCGATAATTAGGGTTTTGTCCAGAATATGCTTCTAGATGTGACCCGCTCGGATTATATGCATTTTGAGTTTGCTGGTTGGAATAGGCACCTCTTTGCCAATTTTCTTGTTCGTTGGCGGGAATGTTTCCAACGCCACCTTGTGACCGTTGATTTCCGTACATGGTATTCCCTTCCTGATAACTTCCGCCAGAGGTTCGAGGGTCATCATGCATGGTTTGATAGCCGTGATATGACGCAACTCCTTGGTGATATCCATAGTCATTTTCGCCTGGGATTTCAGCCATAGATTGTCGTTTGTTTCGCCTCCCGCGTTTTCTATGAGATCTCCTTTCTTGTACCGATCGCTTTTGCTTTCCACCATTCTCTGAATCTAAAATATGTGCAGATTTTAGAGGCGAAATAAGTTTGGGTTCATCGTGCAGAATAATAATATGGTATTTTGCAAATTTTGAGTTCCGTCCCACATAAAATGCTCTCAAGGTGCCCACAAGGTGCCTACAAGACGCTCCAGAAGTGATTATACCAATATGGAGGTAACTAATTTTGTTCACCTACTTTACAAGTTGTGTGAAAGGACTGTAACCTATGAGCAGGGGGTATATTCACTTGGCTATCACAAACAGTCCCCGAACTTATAATAGAACTAAAATAAGGAAAATCGGAATAAAATCATGGTCTAACCCTAACCTGGTACACACACTACCGGAGTACCGCTTAGGTCTCGAGGTTCCTCACAACTCGCAATTACATTTTTTGTACTTGCGAATAAATGATTTCCTGATTTCTAGCAAAATTTTAAAAAAAAATGTAGCGTCGTACCTTTCTTTATAGATCTCTTGCTTCTACTACGATACCTCCCAGACGAGGGTTGCCAGATTGAATAGTCTTGTCCTCTCATCTCTTGATGAGAAGAAGACGCATCCCAAACTCGAGGGAATATTTTATTCGGCTGCAAGGAATGTTGCAAAGAAATAAAAATCATAGATTTATTGGTGATCGTACATTTGAACCCACGTACATTTGAACCCATGTGTATATCCGTGGGTTCAATCTATATGCGGGTGCTAAAACCCATGGGTTAGGGTTAGTAGGGGTTCAAATATTGGCAGAACAAAAAAATTCCATAGGTGTAATAGTATGCAGGTGCAATTGTCGTGGGTTCAAATGTACGGGAACCAGATTTATTAAATCATATGTTTAATAACAAAAAAAATTATTATCAACTTGCTAGGTTTATTTTAGCTACAGGGGTTCGCAACTTTTTTCAAGCAACTAAATTTTCTAAAAAATAAATTTCCTAAAATCGGGCGACCCAAGGATATACCAGGCGGTATGTAATGATGCTTTTTATATGGTCACAAAATCAACTGAACAATATGAAACAACCATTTATACATTCAATTTTTTTTCCCCAAAATTAATTAGAATTCGGAAATGTAATGTGTTTATAGCTAAATCGTAAAATTACTGTAATGTTGCGATGTCAATTGAAGTAATTAGATTAGCAGACATGTCTGTAACGCTAACGATGAGCGACTTTCATTTTCATATTTTTGAGGATTGAGGATAATTGTGATAAATAAACTACAATTTAATACGAACCTGGCGTTGGATCATCTTAGACTCTGCAAGTGCGACATATTTCTCAGTGATGTCATTCCCCTCAAATAGATTTGGTCGATGTATCGGGTTTTGGTATTGACATTTCTCGCCGTACTTGCCACATAAACAGTAGTTTGGGGAAACTGTGGAGTTTGACTTTTTGACAGGAACTCGTTCAAACAAGCTGAAACCGGCTGGGAGTCTGAAATGGGATTTTTATATAATTTAGCACAGGAATGGGCAATTACTTCCCTGAGTCAGTTACGGAGAATAGACTCCGGGGCTCAAAACTCAATATGAATAATAAAAATTATCGCCTAACCCTAACCTGTTACCCATGTTACGTTCCGATGTCCGCCATCTTGGTTCGCATACTTCGAACGGGTGAAATTTAAAATACCTCTAGAAATGGGGGCTCCCGAAGTATGCGAACCAAGAAGGCGGACATCGGAATGTAATATGTGTACTAGGTTAGGGTTAGGCCATAATTTTAGGTATAAATACTACGGGAGGCTCTTGGCTAGTCTTCGAACTGATAATAGGACTAAAATAAGGAAAATTGGAAAAAAATTTTCGCCTAACCCTAACCTGTTACCCATGTTACGTTCCGATGTCCGCCATCTTGGTTCGCATACTTCGGGAGCACCAAAAAAAGTTTACTTACAAATAACTTACGTAACAACTGATGTACAACAAATAGCCAGTGTATCAAGTGGACAATGATTAATGGGACTGAAGCACCCAACGATTCAGTATTTTCATCGATATTTTCAACGGAAATTTATACCCATAAAAACTAAAGTCGTTATTTCAGCAAACATAAATGGACCGGATCAAACAATTCGATGGGCCACTGATTCAGCAGAAATGTTGTCTTACGACTACATCCTGAGTTAGCTTTACTGTTTTTATCTGTTAGTGATTTCAATACTTTGTTTTTCATATGGACCTAAATGGCTGGAATAATAAATGAATTGAAAAATCAAGATTCCGAGGCATAACGAAATGTAGAGAAGTGATAGAAAAAGAGTTGCAAACGACACTTAACACGTTTGAGATTTATACGGGTTGGGCTAAAAGTGGATTCACAACTTTATAATAATTCAATTGAATTTATTAATAGCATAATAACTATTCTATATAGGTGCAGAGCCGGCCTTAGGCCATTGCAATCTTTACAACCACCGCGGTACTTGCACCAGTGAGAGTCATTGAAATTAAGTATTTGATTTTATATAAATTATACGAAATATAAAATGTAATGACGATTTTCTTTTCCATACATTTATCATTCTCATCTCCAGCCAGAATGGGCCCCTCACAATCTATTTATTACAGCAGTTTAAGTCGGCCTAGCATGTGTATAGCATGTGTCCAAAAAGTAATAAAACAATTCAAATCGCAAAGATGATTTACCGATAAAGCTGCATTATGGACGCCAATCGGGAACTAGTCATTTTTCATACAAGCTTTTCTCAACTATGGCAAGAAAAGCGATAGCATGTGCATAAATAATGGTTATCAATTGTTGAATTTGCTTCTTATAAAAGTTACAATACAAAAGCTAACGAAAAATGTCGTCCACAGAGAAATCAACTTCTCGCGTACCTAAAATTTTCAATGTTTTGTCTCCTTGCATCGTTGATAGAATTTCCATCAAAATTTCCACATAGCCCCTTAGTCTTCCCATGATCAACGGAAGGTGCCTGCACTGTTATGCCGAGACCCCACGGTTCCACGTCAACTCGAACAAATGCCCCAGACGGGAAAAAGATCTGACGAAAAAATAGATTTTTATGGGGGTTTACTGACTTTGGCTATGAATCAGGCTCTAAATCAGCGGCTCCCAAACGGGGGGCCCTTGGCCCCTCGAGAAAGTCGCAGAGCAGTTGGAGGGGGCCACAATGCTAGTTGAAAAACTGATTCCACTTTTCACTTTACAAGAAAATTTCCCGTTTTCCCGCAGTGTATTTTTGACAAAGTTAAATGAAAAATTTATATCAGAGATTCTCGTTAGTATCCCGAGACACCATAGTTTGCTCCCGAAGGGAAGAGTATCATGTATAAGAGAATAAAATGTTATGAATAGCGAGACTTCATGACAGATTGCAAACCCGCGTGAAAAAACATAATGAAGAAAAAAAATTCTAGTCTTTAGACGTACCGTTATTTTCTCCCCTTCTCTCGATGTTAATATGCGAGTAGCTGGGTCCATTGGTAACTCACTGACGATTTCAATTAGAGGTTCAGTGACGTCATTTGATGACGTCACATCTTGCCCACATCCGTCGATAACGATGACGTCACCTCCTTCACTAGCTGCTACTCCGCAGTGACACCAAGAATTGTGAGATGACGCAGTCCCGTTAGTGATGTCACACTTGTCCCAGACCCTAGAGTGAACCTGCAGTGAAAAGTAAGAGTGTTGAATTATACAAGGAAATGACGGCACTCCAGAAGTATGTGTACCAATATGGAGGTAACTAATTTTATTGGACACGTTAGTGGACATAACGATCGTTTTGATTTTTTTTAGATACCTAGTGGATAACCTGAAAAGTCGCTTTTCTCTTTGATTACTGGACCAATTTCTTCAAAATTTTCAGTAGTTAAAAATGGAATTTTTTATAGAAGGCTATTACTTTCATTTATTTCAAATATTCCTGTTAGCTCTGTCGAACGTTCTGCGGACGCACATCGGCTGATTCCGTGCTGGGCGTTTGCCGATGGATCTAGCACTTAACGAAAGTGGGAAGTTTTTATGCCGAACAGTGGACTGTGGTATGATTTTCGGAAATTGGCAAAATTTTCTAGGTGTCCATATATTTGAGCATATCTCTCTTGTTTTAGTTGTTTTCGTTCTATTACGAGTTCGGGGACTGTTTGTGTTAGCCAAGTGTATATGTCCCCTGCCCATAGGCTTCCCGTTCCTTTACAGAACTTAATGTAAAGAAGGCGAACCAAACTAGTTACTTCCATATTGGTAAACACACTTCTGGAGCGCCGAAATGACATTTAATGTCGCACAACCATGAATGGCAAATTAAAAGACGCAGTTTTGAGTAAACGCATAGCGATATCATTAAGCTTATTTGAATATTCTCAAAAGTGAAAAAACATCGAAGTTTGCCAGTATGAATAGTTTATTATGTGTGTGCATAATTTTGCGGTACTCCCGAAGTACGTGAACTAAGATGGTCGACACCGGAACGTAGTATGTGTACCAGGTTAGAGTAGCCGTAGTATTTATACTTGAAATTATGTTCTAACCCTAACCTGGTACACATACTACGTTCCGGTGTCTGCCAAAAATACTAAATAAATAAAATATTAAGAGTAATACTACATGAAAACAAAAAGCAAAAATCCCCCCCAAAAACAATAAAATCTCTTTTCAGAGAGATATTTGTAATCACCTTAAAGTCTCGTTCCGTTGACTCATACATCACAAACGTTCCTGTCGTGTGTAAGTCGTATAGTGCTCCATCTAGTGTCACAATATGCGGGTCAGTATATGAATAACATTGTGACGTATCTACATCCGTGATTGTGACCTAAATTAAACAAAACGAATAGAATAGATAAAGATTGCTTTATGTTCATTATCGACATTTCGTGGCAACTGCAAAATTATTGGTGCTCATTTTGGAACTTGAATTATAAAAAAGTGAATAAACAGAAGCAAAGAAATAAATGCATTAGAGCAGCGGTTCCCAAACTATGGGTCGCGACCCACTGGTGGGTAGCAAAAAGAATCTTAGTGGGTCGTGAAAAGATGTAGAAAGCTTTGATTAATTATACTGGGTATAAGGATCGGTGGCGACTCGAATACGTAAATCTTCAAAAAAAAAAAAAAAAAATTAAATTGAATTTAAATTCTAATCTATAAAAGTTTCCTTTTTACGATCTTCTCAAAGGAACAAAAATTTGCTACACAAAGAATGACCATGTGGCTTTTTTACGCATGGCAGTTTTGTACACTGTACAGCACTTCTTACAGTGTTTCCCCGTAATTTAGACAGGATTTAGATTTATTTTCTTTCGAAGAATAACACTATGGTTTATTTCTGAAGAGGTCTTTTAAGTTCATTTATCAAAACTAAAATTACATTGTAAAAAATCACGAGATGAGTCGACATAAGCTGTGGTACTAAATAGTGGGTCCCAACTCTGAAAAGTTTAGGAACCACTGCATCAGAGCAGGGGTGTGCAACAGGCTGCCCGCGGGCCACAACCCGACCCGTCAATCTATTCAATGTGACCTTTTGTCAACACTCAGATTTTTCCCAAAAAAATTATAATCCGACAGTTTATGTGCGAAAATGCGTTCACATAGATAAAAATAAATAATGTTATTACTTATCGATTTTAATCGTTACTCATCGATTTTAATCGGTAAGTATGTTGATAGGTATTTGTCTGTCTGTATGTCTGTCTGTCTGTTAGATGCACGCGATATCTCATGAAAGCGAGATTGAATCTGCTGCAGATTTTGCATGTGCATTTATCACATCTCGGACCAGAAGCCTATTGATTTTGGATGAATATTGTCGTATAATTAGCAAGTTATTAATTGATTAGCGATGGGACACAAAGTGTCCCTATAGAGTAAGAACGCTGTTTTGGGATCCCCTAACTTTCGATCGATAAGTCTTCGGTCTCTGACCGATATTCTCGTTTTGCTATTGTCGCTGCGTTAATTATTCGACTTTTTTCCTTATAGTATGATTTAATGTTAGACTCCCTTATAAGTTACTTGCTCGATAATAATCGATGAAATGCAATTTTTGTTTTCTTTTTTTTTCTAAATTAAGTTTGTACAATGTGTACTTTCGACATGCGGAAAATAAACTACTGACTGACGGATTACAGTTTGTTAAGTTGTTGACGAGATAATAGTGTTCAGTGGCGTAGCCAAAATTTTCGACTCGCGAAGCCACCCACCTGGCTACGACACTGATAGTGTTCATAGGCTTGATAAACCTAAAATCAGTACCCTGGTATCCTTTTTAACAGTGTTTTCCAATCTATGGGACACAAATTGGGTCGTCTGACAATTTTATTGGGTCGCTTGTTTTGTAGACAAAAACCTAAAAATTACTGCTTTTCTAGTATTTTTTAGTATTATTACTTATCGATCTTAAGATCGGAAAGTATATTGATAGGTATTTGTATGTATGTATGTATGTCTGTCTGTCTGTGTGTCTGTCTGTTAGATGCACGCGATGTCTCACGAAAGCGAGATTGAATCTGCTCCAGATTTTGCATGTGCATTCATCTTATCTCGGACCAGATTCCTATTGATTTTGGGCGAATTATGTCGTATAATTAGCGAGTTATCAATCAATTATTGATTAAGTGATCTAGATTTTTGTAAAGCGAGAGAATTTTGAGACCCGCCGAGTGTGTGTGTGCGATGCGCAGTGCGCAAGTTACACGAGCGGATGAATCGAAACTGCAGTTTCTGTTTTGGGGGATCCCCTAACTATCGATCGATAAGTATTCGGTTTCCAACCGATATTCTCGTTAATTTTATTGTTCATATTTGTATAAAAGTGAGGAAGTATCACAGCCTAAAAACTTGGCCCCTACCGGTATTAGACGCTCTGTTAATTTTGTGACCATTGAAGGCATAAGCATTGCATATCTCCTAGTATTCGAGCATATTGTTTACAAAATTTGTTTTTCAAGAAATTTGGATCGCTTGAAAAAAAAGTTCGGAACCACTGCTTCCCAACATTTCTATTTAATGAAGATCTTCAGAACATACCTCGACGTCTGGGGCATCATAGCCAGCCCAAGCAGCATCGTGGGCCAGTATCGGGATAGTTTCAACCAGAGTTTTTCGTGTCCCGTCATTTGCAAAGTCCTGGACTCCGGAAATCTGTATGGAAAACAAGATATGTATATTAAAATGTTGGATACAGAATGAGTAACCGCAAATCTTTTAGTGTAATGATTAACATTTAAATAATATTTGATTTATTTAAAAACGTTTTTTTTTTTGGGGGGGGGGGGGTGAGGGAGTGTTGCAATGCCTGAGAAGTTAGAATGTCGGAAACAGCTATGCTGGCGTCGTCTAGAGCCACCTTACTTATATCAACGTACTTTTCATGTTTATTTGAAACTTAAAACATACTAAAAAATTAAAGAGAAAGAAGAGTCTGTGGTCTTCCGTGACAGCTTAACAGAAGATCCCAATCACATAATCAAAAGGTTTGCTTTTGAAGGAATTGTTCTAGTCGTTTAGAAATCAAAGAGACTTTTGACAAAATTTTTGTTTGCACCACTTATACATAATTGAAATATTGAACGATATTGAAATTATTGTTCACAACATCCCAGCAAGCCATCAGAATGGTCCGTGGCCCCAATTAGATTGGCAGTCACTGTTTTTTTACATTGACAGTAATGGATCCGTATCCTCTCACCTCAAATTTCCCTTTTCCACAAACTCCTTCCTGACAGCTTATCCGCGAGATGGCAACAGAGCATCCAGTAATCATTACATTTGGAGGTAGATTGTCCTTAGAATCTGAAAGGAGTGAGATGAAAAGCTTCAGTTAGGTTCGATTTTGTGCTTAGTAGTTGGAACATTAGACTTAACTATGTTAGAATCGCAGATTACAATCTTGGCTTCAAATTCCATGCCCTCACATCAAATAAGGGTATAACTAGATAGCAATCAGAGATCACCGACTTATCCATCGTTCGTAGCGACGAAAGATAAGGGATCCCCCAAAGCAGAAACTGCGTTTCGATTCCTTCGGTCCGGCTTAATAGCGACACAGTGTCCCAACACTAATTAATTAAGTTCAACAGTTGAAGCAATATAGTCAGGAACATGTTTTTTTGCATTATACATCATGGCGACACAGACCCGAGAAATTCGATTTGCGGACTTGCAGAATCCTATGAATACTTCATAATTAAGGTATAATCCGACGCATTTTCTTACCTAAGTTTCTCGCAGCCAAGAAAACCCTCATAACACAGTTGCCTCGATCTTCCAGTTGGCATGGAAACGGTACTGAGGATGTTACTGTTACAGTTTGCGTTTCACCTTCTCGTATACTTATAACCTGTGGTTGCATCTGAAAAATGAAATAAGAAAGTGGCTGGAAGTTAATTATTACTTATCGATCTTAAGTATGTTGATAGGTATTCGTGGGTCTGTCTGTATGTCTGTTAGATGAACGCGATATCTCACGAAGGCATAGTTGAATCTGATACCAATTTTTGCATGTGCATTCATCATATCTCGGACCAGAAGCCTATTGATTTTGGATGGATTATGTCGTATAATTAGCGAGTTAATAATTAATTAGTGATGGGACACGTGGTGTCACTATAGAGTCATGAATCAAAACCGCAGTTTCGATCGATGAGTCTTCGGTCTCCGACCGATATTCTCGTTTCATTTTTATTCAAATTTTCCCCGTCTGTAGGACTCTACAATTTATTCAAAATTTTGCAATATTATTCTGAATAAATTTTTTTCAATCTGTCGCGCTTAATCGCCTCCGCCAAACTTGCCCGCCTTGCCAGCAAGCAAACTCGGCTTTCCGAGACCATATCGTTACCGATATGCGATCTTCGTGCTCAACCTCCGCTCCACTCTTTTATCTGACACCATTTATTCATCTATAATTCGAACCCGCGGGGGATAAGTACCTTGAACGGGATGGGTAATTAAGTAGCGATTATGACAATTTATTTATTCTTATTCCTAATTCGCCCTACCTTTAATCCAATATAGAATCCGGCGCTTTCTTCCACGCCTTGCAGCTCAGACGTTGGGGTTCTTCTGTCGACAATTCTCACTGAACACGTGACCGTGACGTCAATTCTGACGACAGTTGCTTCAGAAAATGTCTCAGTCGTTTCGTCAGCGTGGAATAATTCCTATAAATAAAATATAAGGGAAATAAAGTTTTATCGTTAACCTTGGAAAGTCGATGAGACGGCTTGATTACGTGACGAACCGCGACCTAACGCCGGGTTGCTTGTTCACATAGACCGGTGTTTTGCCGTTTCGATAAATTTCTCTAGTTGTCTGTATTGGATCTTTATTCCGCCCTTACAGATGCATGAAAACTGTGTTTCAGTTATTTGTTCAATCTTTAAGAAATCTCTCAATTAACGCAAGTCGCGCAAGTTACTTTTGCGCAGTTCGAATAGTTCAATAATATTGCAGGTATAAATATGTTTTACAATAATACAAATCGAGATTAGTTAAACTACATCATATAAATAGTATTATTCCGTACAAGCCTCCCTGGTGGCAAATCCTCCATAGGTTGTGATAAGCTGAGACCATAGTCGGCCAGGGTAGCCCTTGCAAACGCCCCAAATCCCACCAATCATATTATTTTGGTTCTCTGACATACAAAACACAAAAAGTAAACAGAAAAACAAAATGCAGAGATACCTGGGAGGCGAGCATAACTTAAAATAAAATAAAATACAAAAGCGTAAAAGTAATGCTTTTTATCGTATAAGTACACTTTTTACACCAGCCTTAGATAATGATTCAGTATGTTTGGAATAATATTTTGGATACTTCATTTTAAATTCAAGACGAATATGGCTTAAAAGCCTTTTATAAATATTGTCACCTTTGTCCCATGTTGCGTGATCGTCCAAGTAATTCTATACAACGCTTGGTTTGCGATTTCTGGCCTCGATGGTTTATCGTACGTACAGCGGAGTCGAAACCCTCCTTGAACCCGCTGATCTGTTGAAGACACCCGAGGTGATGATCCGTGCAAGCTTCTGGGGCCAACATTCCGTCCTAAGAATAAAAATATAAATTGAAAGACAAAGCAATCTTTAAAATATGGACACGCAGGTCACGAATCTGTACCGGTATGCTAGCAGCTGAGATGAATTTGCTATACTTTATATTTAAATTTACTGTGCCCTTTTTTATGTCGATCCATCTGAAAACAAATAACTGGTTTTCTAATCCCATACCGACATGAACTGGTAACCAGACAAGAGGCCGTGGTTCGCCATATGGTTAAGCCGCCTTATTGGCTTTACTTTTCACCGAGATAAACATGTAGATACTATCCTTTATTCGTATATATTCATTATTTGTGGTAAGGGTCTGAATCAAAAACAAAACATCGGCGGACAAACGTAAGAGAATGAAGTGTTCTCCAATTACATATAAAAATTCCGATGGATTGAAATAAAACAATGATATTTGAGTGGTATAACGGTTTCCACTTGACCCGAGGAAAATTTGAAATAAAACATAAAAGTAATTGACTTCTAGCGGCTTTGACCTTATTTCTGGTAGAACGAAACTAGTTAATGAGGAATTTATGATCACTCTTAGTTAGGGGTATCACTTGGATTAGTGGTAATTAGCAAACAATAAGTTATAAATAAAAGACAGTAAGGCGAAAGTATGTTTTACTAAAAAAACACGTTGAAAATACGCGGATGAAATCGCAATCTCTAAACAATAAAGAAATATAAATGTCCAAAATAAGGCGGACAAGATCGAATTTAACAGATGTTTTTATTTTTAATTTTTTTATTGTTATATATCATAAGCGCTTCGCAATGAATGCATTTCATGCAGAACAAGTAATATTCACACAGTACAGTTGTACAGTACATTGTACAGTTACAAATGGTTACCATGGCGGCAACCTACGTCACAGTTTCATTAGTTTTCCCTCAAAGATTGTCCACGTCCGTCTTGTGGAGCGCGAAGCATCGTTAGAGAACCACAAGATTAGACCCAATTAGGATTGTTATTTCAGTAAGCAAAACAACTCTTAGATAACAGTTTTTGTTGAGAGCGTTCCATATCAAAAAGGATTAAGTGTTTAAGTTGGCGTATAAAGTTTCAGAAAGTATTTCCGATTCGTTATGCTGAGTGAAATAATTGTTTTAAACCGAAATTCGAACTATTTTGGGGAAAATATTTCTGCGGAACACGTGGCTAAAATGAGGAAGAAATTTTTTCTTGTAAATTTCCTATTAATAGGAAAACTTGAGTACCGTATCGTATTTTAGATTAGACAACATTTCCGATTCGCTATGATGAGTGAAATAATTGTTTTTCAACCGAAATTTGAACTATTTTGGGGAAAATATCCTCGTTCTAAAATTTATGTCTGTGGAATCCTTTTTTTCATCCAGCTGTCTACAGGGCGGTGTTGTCTTGATTGCTGCAAACTCTGTTGCTAGGTTAAACCCATATGTGAATCCGTTAGTGTGTCAATAGTTACTTAGATTTTATTCTATGAGTGATTTTTGAAATCTTGAGAAGCGTATCGTGTTTCAGAAAGCATTTACGATTAGCTATGTTGAGTAAAATTATTGTTTTTCGACCGAAATTTGAACTATTTTGGGGAAGATATTACTGTGAAACCCGTGGATAAAATGAAACAAATTTTCGCCTTGAACTTTTGTATCAATAAGAAAACTCGAGTATCGTCTTTAATTTAAGTGACATTTCTGATTCTCTATGTTGAGTGAAATTATTGCTTTTCAATCGAAATTCTAATTATTATTGAGAAAATATTTGTGCGGAACACGTAGCTAAAATGAAACAAATTTTCGCTTTGAACTTTGCTCGATACTTGAAGCTTCAGTATCGCATCGTCCTTTAGACGGCATTTCCTATTCGCCATGATAAGTGAGATAAGTATTTTTCGAGAGGAATTTCAACTAATTTTGAAATAGTTTTTTTCGAATATGTGATAATTTTCTGAGTAAACCAATTATTTTTAAATTCTGACGCAAAAGTTGTTTTCCAAACAGAGATAACTTGAATTCCTATTTTTGAAATGTTCTAATTTGAGGAAATATTTTGTGTAAGTATGAATATACTGAATAAAACGAAACAAAGTTTCCCAAAATTCCACGCAAAATGTTTTTCTTCTATAAAAATTCAGCCTAACTAACAGTTGGGAGTTACACGAGACAACGCAGTTACGTCTAACGCTCCAGTGTGCAACCTTTGATAAAGAAGGGCCAGATATAAATGACGAGTGAAACCGCGGGCCGCACCTTTATTTGGCATGATCTTTTTAGTAGTTGCAGGCACAAATAAGCATTGTAAAATCATATGCATAGCTAATAAATTGGGCTCTGATATAGGCTTTGCAACGCAAAGAGATTGGAATTACTCGAAGATACCATACTCAACTGAATTCAATTTCGCGAGCCGCACACCAATAAAATATGGCCCTTCCTCGCGGGTCGCACAAATTGTCCTTGTGGGCAAAATTTGACCCGTGGAAACAAGGTTGCACAAACCTGCTTCATTTAACCGCCATCAAATTTATTATTACAACGTATTCTATTGTTTAATTATTAGTCATTGTCTATAGTTGCCGATATAATCCCTAATGAATAACAAGCTATAAGTACAACAAAGCAAAAACATTATTTCGTCTCTGCTGGGTGTCTGAGCGGGCAATAAACACTTCGCATGATGTGTATAGTATACTAATTAGAGAGTGGCTGGTATTCTTAAAGGGGGTGACGCGTGGGCAATCGTGCTTTGTTTTTGTTTTTCAGAAAAGACAATGAACAATGTACCTCAAGGTTTTTTAGGATTACGATTTTGTCTTTAAAATTATCTTGTTCACCCCAGTTGACTCAGGTCGATGGGATGAGATTCTGGTTTTCAAAAAGTTAATTTCATTTGCAGGGAAAGCGACTCATTAAATTTAACATGAATTCCATTTTATTGGATTCTCGTATTTATTTCACGGAAAAATAGCTGGAGTATAGAGGGAATTAATATTGTTCACCACGGTAAGGGAATGCAGTAACCCTCACGGATAAATATTTCCCAATGGGATTCAAACTCACGCAGTGTTGGCCACGTCAATGTATCAATTACGCTACAGACCTGCTCACGTGTGATTAGTGTTTTTCCTGAAAATTGCTTTTATGAGTGTCCGCACACCGAATTTGCCGCCATGGTTTTGCGTTTGTTTGTATATTAAACCACTTATCACCTTTTCCGCAATGCCCAATCAAGCAATCAGTGTAATTTTTCGTGGCTTGGTTTTTCTTGAATCTTTCATGGCTTCACGAGCATGACTATCGTCGCAAATTTATCACATTCCACTCCCCACATTATCTTTGCATGAGGTTGTAGGTATTGGTCATTATCAACGTAATTGTTGAAAGTACAACAGCACGAAAGTTTAATACTATCGTGGATTTTGTTTGTTAAGTTTGGCTCAAGCCTCATTTAATTGGGCTTGTGTTTTGGTGTGTGTGGTGGTAGGCAGGCACATGAGCTACTTCTCATGTTTTAAACTTTTTTTTTTAGGTTTTGCTTGCCCTCCAGAATTATCCATTTTTAATTTATGTTTGTTATGGAGTTTTCGAATAAACTATCTATCTTACTATTGTAATCGTCCAGACCAAGGCAAACGTGCCCCCCTTATACCCATATAATCGGAAAAACACGAATTCAAAATATTTATCCTTAACATTCGTACAAGGTTTCGTACATCGTACTATGTGCATTGATGAATAACAAGCTATAGGAACAACAAAGCAAAAACATTATTTCGTGCATGTTTGGGTGTCTGAACACGAAATATACACTTCCCACTTTCCGTCTGGCACACTAATTAGAGATTGTTGGTATTGATAAAGAGGGAGACACGCGAATTAAAGGGGGTGACGTGTTAATTAAAGGGGGTGACTCGTGAATTAAAGGAAGTGACTCGTTAATTAAAGGAGGCGACTCGTGAATTAAAGGAAGTGACTTGTTAATTAAAGGGGGCGACGCGTGAAATAAAGAAAGTGACTTGTGCTTTGTTTTTTCAGATAAGAATATAAATAATGTACCTCGAGGTTTTTATATGTACAAATGACCTGAATGGGTTTGTTACGAGGAAAGTTTCTAGACACGCCCCCCCCCCTCCCCCCATACCTAATTCAAGCTCACACATTGTAATCGCCCAAGCGAAGGCAAGCGTGTTCCCTTTGTACTCATATAATCGGAAAAACGCGAATTTAAAATATTTATTCTCTCGTACAAGGCTTTTTAATTCGTACTTTGTGAACTTTATATTGGCTGTTTTAAAATTACAGCACAAGTCACCTCCTTTAATCCAGAGGTAACTCCCTTTAATTCACGTGTCGTCCCCTTTAACATTGAAAGTCATTTTCCAATTAGTATGCCAGACAAACAGATCATGGAAAGTGTTCAAGACCATATTATTTGTGCAAGTCTTCGTACATCGTCCATCGTTCGCACGAGAAGCGTTTTACCGCAAAAGCGCCGATCTTCCAGAACGCGGAAAAACGCAATTTAGAATATTTATTCTTAACATTCGTACAGGGCTTGTACATCGTACGTTGTGCATTTTATATTGGCTGTTGTAAAAAAAAGCACGAGTCACCTCCTTTAATCCGCAGGTAACTCCTTTAAATTCACGTGTCACCCCTTTAACATGAAAAGTCATTTTATAATAGTATACCAGAGAAACCACGAAAACTAAATAATAATAATAAAACCCTATTTTGTATGGACATATGTACAAGTCTTTGTACATCTTCCGTCGGTAACGTAAGAAGCATTTAACCATAAAAATGCCGATCTCCTGGAACAGCTATCTAACTTAGACCACCTATCAAACCACAGACATGAAAACTTATTTGTTTACAAGTGGCGGTCGAGATCAGACAACAATAGCAGCGAAATTTTACACAATTTCTCTAAAGTTCATCGTGATAATGCGATTGTGGTTGGAGCGTAATTAGGATTATCCGATAAATCCGGCAGATATCCGGACAAGCTTGGACACACGAAATGTATAATATCTTCAAACGCCCATAAGTGGAAATAATACTGAGAAATCGCATTATGAGAAAAACTCAAATAGCTTTAAAGTTTGTTAGCTCGACAATACCAGGTGTGTAACGCCAGCTGCGTTGCAAGGTTTAATCACAAATTACTCGATGTCGGCGATAATACAAAGATGTCGATATATCATTTGAAAACATATGAAATACATCTCTTTGTGAAAACTTAGGGAGATGACGCCAGAGTGATGACGTATGCATATTTTGATACGACAGACATGTAAATATTTATTCTATTAGTTTGAAGTACTTGAGGAATATAACTGTTTAATATTGGACATATGGAATAACTCACATACGAAATACAACATTCTTTTTCAAATCGAAGTCTGATGACGTCAGAACGATGACGAATGTTCAATTCAGAATCGCCATTGAAACAGCGATTGGCATTCATCTTCTAACCCTAATTTCTGATTGTACTGGTGCATTTAAAATCATTTGTGATTAATTAGCTTATCACGGCATATTGGGAGCAAAATACAACCAAAAAATTTTTTAGGGGTGAGCAAGGCCAAAAAATTTTGCCTACATAGACTGGCGGGCGATGTAAGTGTGTAACTGTGGCGACCTAAAATCCAACTTACACAGACCGCAATCACAATCTAACAAGCCTATTGCTCCATACAGATTTCAATAACATAGCGATTGTTATATGTGATGCATGCAGAATTGAGCCGCGGACCGTACTGTACCCATGTCAGATATAAAAGATACAATTTACCTTTTCTTGTTGTTGCAGCCTTGCTCTCCGCACAGAAGGAAGGGCAAGCTACAGCTTCCTTCACAGGTTTTGTTATCCACAGGAAATAAACAAAGTATTCCCCGCAGTTCCGGACTTGAACTGGCACAAGATGAGCGCAGCAATCTGATTGGACAGATACACAAGCCATGATGGATTTTGATTGGTGTTTCTCTGGCAACACAGGTCTGTCGTCATATGTCTCGATTGATTCGTTCTTTTTGGCGCGAAGCCAGATTGGGGTCGATGTTCCACATTGGTTAGGCTGAAAGTTTCCCGAAAATCAAAGATTTATAATATCGAACTTCGTCATAGAACGTTCTAGTTTTACTTTCATAACGTGAACGTAGAATAAAATTAAACTGAAATCGTTAATATACGGTAGAAAATATCGATGAAAAAAACGTCATAATGACCCCGATTGTTACATTGTGCTTCCTAGCCTAGCCCTAGCTGTTGGACTAGCTGATGCAAATAAACTTTTTTTGTCCATAGTTTTTCATTATGAGTTTTTGGCCTAGTAACTAAGTCTATTATCTGTAACTGGCCCAATCAGAAAAGTAATTGCCCACGCCTGCCTATGTGATATTGTACCGTTAACACGCCGAAACACTGTTTACTACAAACAAGACCTTTGAATGTCGAGTAAAAGAAGCATATTGGAAATTGAAATCTCAAAAGCTAACGCAGCAAATTATTTACTTTTCACACTATCTTTTCGTGCCTTTTAACTTCAAAAGGAGCTGTACAACCAGTCACATTTATATAAAGATATATAGGGTGCCCATGAAGTCTTAAAAGGTTTTAAATTGCAAATGGGAATTTATCGATACCTTATATTGTTTTGCGTCTTGTTATTGTTTTAGATGTATTAAATGAAGTGAAAATACTTGAATACTTACTGATTAAAAAACAACAAACCTGGTTAAGGTATATTGAGAACTGACTTCATAACAAAATTGAAATTGTAAAGGGATTTTATTGACACCCTGTATCATTTGACCTACCAGCGTGCATTCGCCCGCCATATCGGCTGCTCTTCCATCGAGGGAAAACCTGTACCATCCTGGTGTCAGGGTCGAATCACATAGAGTTCCCGTATGTCCTCCGAGTGGTACAGTCTCCAGGACGCGTCTGGCTGGGTCGTGCAAGACTTCATGACTGTCAGTTCTACATTCAGATATGTCATCAGCAAATCGGTCGTCGTCTGAAAAGAAAGTGAAAATGATTGAAATTGAGCATATTATCTGAATTAGGATTTGTTCTGTAATCGAGAAATGTTCAAAATTGAGCATAATTTGAAGATTTTAACATGCCATATTTGACATTTACATGGAGGGTTCTGAAAACCTTGAGTTAGTGAGCTCACGGTGTAGATCAATATCTAACAAAGAGCAAGAATTATCTGACTGAGATAAGTCAACATCATCTAATTGGTCGTCGCCAAGAAAGAAAAATAATAATGATCAAAATTGAGTACGCGGTGAGACCTAAAACAGGTTCTTTCTGATCCGGAAATGCTACATGCCGTCTTAAGTGAGACATTGGGGATGGGATTTGTTTTCGACACTTTTAATTCGGGATGCAAACACAGTTAAGCTCAAAACTACATGCGGAGCCGCATGCGACATGACGCACATCCTGAATAACTCTAACTTGGTACACATACAGTTCGGGTTGTGCACCATCTTGGTACAAATACTTAGGGAGCGCCTTTCGTTTAAAGCAGTGGGGATTCAATGAGAGTCGGGAGCATAAAGTCGTTTACTACTCACTAATTACACATCCCTGCCGGTATAAGTCGGGAGCGGTAAAAATAGGTCGCATTAAGGCGATTCAGATCTGTCAAAAACAAACTTTTTCTTTTCGTAATTTATTAGGCTCTTTCTTAGTAATAACTAGAATCCTAGGTTTAACGGGAAGGATGCGAATGGCTCTTTCAATGCTAAAGGTTCCCGACCCGTGGCATATATTAACGCATTAAATTAATCACAAATCGAGCTCAGATTCCAACGAGACCAAAGTCACGTTAGCACTACATTCTAATGACAGCTAATCAAACATTTTATCAGTATATTCCCGCTCATTACGATTCTACCAGACAACCTGTGACACGCCCGTGTTCGTCAATATTTATCAAGGCTTATTAAAAGCATATTCAGTCAAGCACTTAAGGCGAAATGTCTTTTTCAATGTAAGAAAATTGGACCATGCGTAGACAATATCGAAGAGGCACGGGCCATATGTAATCGATGTAGTATAGGCCCGTTATGATATAAAGTATGTTCCATGATAGACGGGATAATATTTGTCCAGGCGAACAAGGGAATATTTTGAATTGTTTTGGGATATGTTTATCAAATTCCGGTTTCGAGAGTTGTTTCCGTTCAAGCGGGTCAAAGGTCAATTGATCATAAATGATTTTCTTGAATTGGCGTAAAGTTATCAGTATTCTATTGACCTGGGCCGTGCTTATTAATCCTTGTACTTGGGATATGTTTAACGAATTCCGGGTTTCGATAGTTACTTCCGTTTAAAAGGGTCAGAGGTCATTCGATTTTAATGATTTTCTTGAACTGGTGAAAATATTATACTGAACTGGGCCGTGTTGTTAATTCTTGTACTTCGGATATGTTTAGCAAATTCCGTGTTTGTCCTAGACTTTACTCAGAAGGAGGCTCTGAACGAGTAATTGCTGCAAATCATGACACTTGCCTCTATATATGAATTACTAAATTGTATAGTGAATCGAAAGTATATAAATTTATCCATTCATCCAAATCCTGAGTAAAATAATAACTGTCCGATTCCCCTCCCCACGCGCGTGGCCTAGATTGGTTACCAACGCTCTTCACTCAGTTATTTTGTTCGCCACATTTAATATTAAAAGTAAAAAAACGAAGGTAAAGTATAAATGCATTACAGCCAAAGAATTGAACAAACCACTGTCAATTTACTTTAGATCATGTGGTCGTGACGGATGATACCTGGTAAAAGTTCTTGTCCAATGTTGTTTGTTCAATGGAGTATGAGCTTGTTATGATATGAAATATGTTTCATGATAGACGGGATAATATTTGTCCAGACGAACAAGTGGAATATTTCGGATTGTTTTGGGATTTGTTTATCAAATTCCGGTTTCGAGAGTTATTTCCGTTCAAAAGGGTCAAAGGTCATTTGATTGTAATGATTTTCTTGAATTGGGGAAGATATTATATTGACATGGGCCGTGCTATTAATCTTTGTACTTGGGATATGTTTAGCGAATTCCAGGTTTCGTGAGTTATTTCCGTTTCAGAAGGGTCAGAGGTCATTTGATTATGAATGATTTTCTTGAATTGGTAAAGTTATTAGTAATATATTGACTTGGGCCGAGTTATTAATTCTTGTCCTAGACTTCACTCTGAAGGAGGCTTTGAACGAGTAATTTCTGCGAATTATGCCACCCACACTAATAGACGAAATAAAATATTGTACAGTCAATGAAAAGTTTATAAATTTATCCATTCGTCCAAATCCTGAGTAAAATAATAACTGTCCGATTCCCCTCCCCACGCGTGTGGCCTAGATTAGTTACCAACGCTCTTCACTCAGTTATTTTGTTCGCCACATTTATTATTAAAAGTAAAAAAACGAAGGTAAAGTATAAATGAATTACAGCCAAAGAATTGAACAAACGTCAATTTACTTTAGATAATGTCGTCGTGACGGATGATACCTGGTGGAAGGTATTGCTCGTGGCGCCCAGAAAACTGCTAATTACACATCACAGCCGGTATAAGTCGGGAGCGGTAAAAATAGGTCGCATTAAGGCGATTCAGATCTGTCAAAACAAACTTTTTCTTTTCATTTTTGTTCTTGGAAAGGATACAAATGGCTCTTTCAATGACAAAGGTTGGCGTATATCAACGCATTAATCACAAATCGAGCTCAGATTCCAACGAGACCAAAGTCACGTTAGCACTACATTCTAATGACAGCTAATCAAACATTTTATCAGTATATTCCCGCTCATTTAATATTAAAAGTAAAAAAAATTGAGGTAAAGTATAAATGCATTACAGCCAAAGAATTGAACAAACCACTGTCAATTTACTTTAGAAAATGTCGTCGTGACGGATGATACCTGGTGGAAGTTCTTGCTCGTGGCGCCCAGAAAACTGCTCAGAGGGAAAAATTTCATAAACCATGTTCTATTTATACCAGGGTTTCTCAAGTTTTTTTTCTCCCCGGAATACTTACGCTTTTTATCTCGCCTCGCGAAATACTAAAAAATTAGAAGATAAAATTGATAATAATAATAAATCGTGTAATGGTTTTATTGTTTTATATAAACAAACTTCATCAGGGCAGTTTCATTGAGGCATACGAGAGTTTGTGTTCTCATAAACGCTTTAAAAAATAACGAGTTTTTTCTATTCATCTGGAAACGCTGAAAGTGACCAGAAGTTGGCGGTTTCACGCATTACGTCGGAATTTTTTGAAAATACGCAAAAGATCGAAAAACAGCGTAGATATTATAGAATTTTGATACCATAAAATTTCACTAAACTTACTGATTTTTCCCTTATTATTATCTGGCAACCATGAAAATGACCAGAAGGTGGCGGTTTCACGCATTACGTCGGAAAATACCTCAAATATAATAAAAACAGCAGCGTAGATATTATAGAGATTTGATCCCATAAAACATAAGATTATCAACTATTTTTTCCAAGGATCCGTAAACAAACTTAAAAATGACTAGGGTCCGGCCATTACAGATATAATATTTTGACATTTTTAAACGCGCATTTCCTCAGCATTACAGATCTTTTCATATGTTGTCAGGTGCAAATATAAGAAAATTATAGAATAACCTTTAAAAATAATGGAGTCATACAAAATATAAAAGGAAACCTTCACATGTCCAAAGTAGGGCAAATGATCCGAAATAAAGAATGCGGTCCGAATCAAATACTCGTAAGGTCCGGATTCGGACCGCCGCTTGAGTAGCCCAGCCATAAAATTCCACTAAAAATACTGATTTTGCCTTATTATTATCTGGCAACGCCGAAAGTGACCAGAAGGTGGCGGTTTCACGCATTACGTCGGACTTTTTAGAAAATACGTAAAAGATCAAAAAACAGCTACAATACAACAGATGTTCTTACACTTTAATGTCTGATAACAGAAATTATCTTTCACAAAAATTATCTTGGAATGTAATCAGCGTTTTGATCAGTGATAATGGATAAAAATTGTATATTAAACGCATTAACGGACATAATTTCCTGTCATTATGACGCCTTTTCATGGTGTAATGCGAATTCAATTATGTTTAGTCTTTTAGGCCTTTTCTCTATAGTCTATAATTCGGGTTTTCATGTTCGCTGGTATTTGAATCTTTCAGACCATTTTCATTTTACGAAATGTATCTCCAAACCAAGACATATACAGTATTTATTATATCCAGAACAAAGTAAAAAAGGTAGCCATCCTAAAATTGTGGGGTGGGGAAATTTTTTTTTTTTTGCATAATGACGTAATATGATGCTCATCCGTGCCACTCACTTTGCTGTCGAAGTTATCCAAGGTATACAAGCGCGCATTTTAATTTTTCTCAGTTGGTTCACTGGAAGAAAGAATTATTGATAGCAAGCCGGGATTTGATAGCAAAGCGTGTTTTTTCTTGATAGTCATACGTACATCGTACACGTACATGGAAAAAGGCTGTGATATATTTGGGGCAAGATTATACTGTGTTGTATCGTCAGCCATCATGATATATGACATTGTATGCGGCATCCTTTGAAGTAAACGAAAAGTACAATATTCGTTGATTGATCGCTCTCTCATATTATCTCTGTTGATGACAACTTAAGTCCAGAATTCGCCGTAAGCAATATAAATCATTAATCAAAATACGATCACCCCCTCCCCCCTATTTTTGTACCATACATAGGAATTTTTGTGGCTTGAAACGCTTTTTAGACCCCAAGACCCCCCAAGAAAACACGCGTATTCCAGCGTTCGATCGGACCCGCTGGCTGTTTCGATCTAACTTGACAAAAAAAAAATTCAGAACCCCCCCTTCTGAAACTTTCTGGCTACGCCCCTGCTCTGGGGCACCATATGGGGCAATTTGAGAACCTATGGAGATCTGGCCCGTCTGCGAAAAAGGTTGCACACCTCTGGTTTATGCTGATATTGAAACAATAATTTGTTCAATTCTACCTCGGGAAACCATATAACAGATGAATGGCTTTTGTTATTGACTCATCACAATTGGCATGAGAAAATGTAGCAGTATTACGTCACAGACAGTAGTTGGCAGACGACTGTTGTAAACAATGACCAATATACAGTGAACAATCACGCGAATGACAACAAGTCTATGACATAACAGTTCATAGATAGAAATCAGAATATGAAAAACAACAAAATCACGCACGCGACCGGTGAACTCTTTGCCTAGACTTTGAACAACACAGCCAAGCAAGATTATTCCGCTAAAAGCATATTTAATCACAGTCCACGTTTGAAATGGACAAAATCTGTCTCGAAAGCGGTCTGCCGCAACGCACTACGCCAAAATCGAAACGCCGCAAAAGTACGAGTGCAATCGATCAACGAACAGATAGTCTACGTCCAAATTGCGTTTTATGACGCCACAATCTAAAACCACTCGCTTAACAACCTGAATTGTTTCATAATAATTACAAGTAAGCGGTTACTGTGACCTTGGAAACATTTTTAAGAATTACGTATTCAACTTGAACTTTGCAGTTTGCACCCCAAATATATTATGTTGACGCATAAACGTTTTTGATTTCACCGCTACGACAGAATTTTCCCATTTGTGTTCGTTAATTAAAAGTTAGGTTGTGATTTACGATACACTAATTGAATCATAACAAATTTGAAGAAAATTACTCAGAAAGTTAGCGAGGAGGGGGGGGGGGGGGATTGACAGTAACGAAATGATGTCCCCAAAATCAGACCAACAGAGGGGTAACTGAAAAAGGTCCCCAAATATTCACCACAATCGGTTGGATTCAACAGGAGTTAGAAGTACTGATTGTAAATTTTGACTTCAACTGTCATTCCCCAATGTTGACACATTCAAATCACGAATCGTGTGAAAATGAAAAGCAGGAAATAATTAGAGCTGACTCAAGTCTGATTTCTCTTTTGTGTTCTTATAATTATTACTCCGATCAGACGTCTCTTCACAGACGCGGGGAAATTAACAATGTGCGGACCCTGTGATTGGAATGTCGTCCGAAAGAACACTTTTGGTAATACCCATAAATAGGTACGTAGCAAGGAATATCTAATTGCCATCGGGTCGGAAAACGTGGGTATTCAAGAGTTGGCTCTAGAACAGTGCTCTTCAACCTTTTTGTTATCGCGGAACCCCTGATATCATTTTTTATGGAACCCCAAATAACAAAAATGAAAATTAACACGAAATACTCGTAACACGAAATATTTGTAATTCAAATATCTCTACTTCAACAACGAAACAGAAAGAAGGTAACAAGCGTGAACTCCAATGACTAGGTTGTTTTTACATTTCCTTTGCAATCTTCTTGAATCGTGGCTCCACGGCGCTCAAAGCAATTCTCATACTCATGTCTACACTCTTTTAAAACTTCTTTTTTGTTTTTAATAGTTGTTAATGCAGAAAATGCTAATTTACACAAATAGGTATTGGGAAATTGACACAGAAGTTTCAATGCTTCTTTTGCAATGGTTGTACCCAAAAAATATTCCTTTCCATGTTTTTCGAAGGTTTTCTCCGAATTAATATCATTGCAGATATCTAAGAGTCCTTCTTGCTGTTGCGCACTTAGAAATTCATCCAAAAACGGAAACAAAGAATAATCATTTTTTGCAACTTTACTGGCTCAGCAGTCAATTTTTCCTTTACACGGAACCCCTAAGGAACCCTATAGACTTACGGAACCCCACTGCATGTGTTGCGGAACCCTAGGGTTCCGCGGAACCACTGTTGAAGAGCACTGCTCTAGAAGCTCGCATCACCGGAAACGAAATCTGTGAATTCGAGTTGATAAAATAGCTATTCTAACTTAAATAAACGTCTCACATATGAATTTATTGTCAATTTATCTTCGTAACGTGTATAAAAGTATGGACAAGATTTTCGGAGTAGGACCAAAATTTTGCCCACCTAGACTGGCGGGCCATGTAAGTGTTACGTAAATGATTTGTGTTATAGTGGTGAGTAGTGACGAATATTGTTTTATTTACAAAACACGTGCAGCATCAGAGGCAGTGGCGTAGCCAGGGGGGTGGTTTTGTGGGTCGACCCCCCCTCCCCCCGTGGAAAAGTAAAAAAAATAAAATCATTTATCTGTATCATAGATGGCAATTTTCCGTAGCTTGAAATGCTTTTTAGACCCTAAGACTAATAAAAACACGCGTATTCCAGCATTCTATCTAACTTGGCAACAACGAAAAAATTCAACCCCCCTTGGAAAATGTTTGGCTACGCCCCTGATCAGGGGGGGCCAGATTGAATCATCCAATGGCCCGGATTTGACCACCCGTGGGCCCTAGTTCGCCAATGTCAGGTGTATTACTACATCATACTTGAGTTGGTAAATGAGTGGAAACACCACATAACGAATGGAACGATAATTTCTATAATAGTTATTTACAGAAAAGTTTATTTCTATTTATGCAAACCACGTGTCCAAAGATGGTATCATTCATAAACACTAGAAACCAATCGATGATGAAAATACTCGAGTGAAAAACATCCTGAATTAGTCAGTTGTCTGTTGGGCAACAGTTCAAAATGGTCAAGGACAGCAAGGCGCCAACAATGTAGTTTCATTAAATATTTTTAGCATTTGCTGGTCGGCGTAAAACTGTTTTTGTATACGGCGTTTTTCATATGTTCACCTGTGGACAAGATTCTGAAAAGCGGCAACTACTACTATAGGAAGCTAAGACAACTGTAACTGTGTTTTGAACAGACAGGTCTTTCCGATTCTGCACTTCTGGCCCTAATGTTTTATAATCATATTGATTGAAGTTTTAAGGTTCTTTATAATTAAGGTAGCAAATAAAATCTGCTTTTGGTAATGGTTTGTGTAATAGGTTTTTCGCGTCTTAACCCAGAACATGAAATGACTGAATCTTTCTGATTTGTATTTGTCACATTACACATTGAGCCAATAATTACAAAATAATTTTTTCACAAAGCAAAATTTTTGGTGCTGCAGAAGTATGCGCACCAAGATGTCGCACAGCCTGAATCCTAACCGGTACACACATACTATGTTCAGGTTGTGCGCCATCTTGGTGCGCATACTTTCGAAGGTCCAAATTTTTAATACAATGAAACCTCAACAAATCTCATATTAAAAGACAAGTGTCCGCATAAATTTTTGTCACTAAGGCGTGCCATTTTATTTGCCTATTTTTTTTTCATTAATTGCTACACGATAGTCGAGATTATGAATACGCTTACATATGAATAAATCTTCGCCAAGACACGTTCGGCGGTAGCACTCACATCGGCACATGCCATCAATCAAAAACCTGTTCTCCCGTTTGGTAGAAACGATCATTCACAAGCATATTATGTGCTAATAAAGGGATAAGCGCGAATATTTAGTGAGTAAATAATTATGATTTATAGACGATTATTGCATCATAAAAGGCGGTTTTTGAAGCATTATTTACAAAACAAAAAAGTATTCATTTCAGTCATCTGCTATTTATGGTCGTGTGCCGTCCGAATTACGTGGTTCAGTGGAATGTTGCGATTTGTGGCGGTTTTGCCGTTTTTCCTCATACTAGTTTGCTCGAAGCCCGGGATTTCGACATAAATTGGAGAAAAGTATCGACAGAAGAATTGCAAGTGCCAATCTTCAAGTGCATACTATTTGATTCAAGTGTCTTCCTGCACACTAACACAAATGTATTTCTGTAACGTTTCATCTGACCGGGGTCATACTTCCTCAGAAAAAACGTTACAGAAATACCTTTGTGTTAGTATACAGCAAGACTCTTGAATCAAATAGTATAGTCATCTTTATTCTTGCCACAGCATTGTTGCGTCACACGCATACGGATCCACTTCCATCAAGGCATTGGGCAATGAAAGGTAGTTAATATTTCGTAACAACAACTGATAGTTACCAAAACGCATACTGGCATGTTTATATATAAAGGTTTATTTTCTGACAATGGAAATGTCAGAAAAAGTGGTTCAATCCTCTCAAATAAGATTTAATACTTTAATACGAGAAGCACTCACTCAGGAAAACACTCAATGATACCAATAATTTTAGTAACACTGAATATTTAACAGTCGTCATAGTTAATCTTGTCGTAACGCTCACAAATGAAAGAAATATTTTTAAGTTTTTTTTATACGTTTACTCCGAACAAGCAACCAATGAAGCCCAAGAAGCTACTTTTTGGAAAATTCAGAATCATTCCGGTTCGCATATATTTATTACTATATTATATCTTAGTGATATGCTGGGCACGAGGTTTTAGATGGGTTTTCACGGTTTTCGCTGTTTTTGCAAGGTTTTAAGTGGTTTTTGACGGGTTTTCACTGTTTCTGCACGTTTTCTGGTGGTTAGTGCGCGTTTTTCGATTAGTCAAGTTTGAAAGTTATTCAACACATTCGTGTCAATATTTATTGGTTCAAATACCATAAAGCTGAACAAAATTTTTCAGTTTTAAATGAGTTATACTGGCCTTACTTTAAACAAATTTACATAAATATATATTTACCCCAAGACCATTTTTCAGTTTGAGCGATCCGAAACCACAAATCCCTAAAGTTTTGTTTTTTTTTCGTTTGGTTAATCCAACAGATGTGTATTAACTTGATGCGTGTTCTGCACCAATCCTTGTAGCCAGGTGTTGCAACCTCGGCCATATCCGCTGGTAAGAAGCATTTATACCATAAACATTTTTGTGATGAAATGAATGAAATTTGAAGGCGACCAGGTGTTTTGTAACGTATCGGTGGTGAAGTGATGTATGTTCTCGACTGGGTGAGATATGAAACTTAATGCTAATGGTTAGAGTGAGTAAGTATATAAATTGTGCCTTATAGTGTGTTCTGGGTTAGGTAAGGTAGCCTAATGCCCTCATCATATAGCGAATCACGACCGTTCATCCACCTTGCCTGTCGATTAGTTATTCATAATCAATTAGTTATTTGAATTAAACAATGTTTTTGACAGTGGGGAAAGCCTTGTAAAGCGAACTACACCCTAGCTCGGCGACGAGTCTAGCAACCCTCTCGCATCTACCGTATTATCCTTTACGGCAGTGTTCCCCAACCTAACTGACCCAAAACTGCGTAGCCCGAAAATTTTCTTGGATTGCTTGCGTTTTCAACAAAAACCTAAAAATTACTAATTTTATTTTCAAATAATTTTTTTTTGTATTTTATATGTACAGGAAGTGAATATTATGTAAAAATGATTATTTTAATTCGCCATTAAGCAAAAGGCCGTTTGGTATTTCAGCATGTCCTTGGGTGGCGAGATTTTACAGAATTTGCTTTGTTCGAAAAGCTTTACAGAACCGCATAGGTGCGAAGGCCAAAGAGTTTTGAACACTAAGCCTGATGTGCCAACAATTTGAACCCGAAACCCCTATCCAGCGACCACAAATAATTCATATTTAACACAGAGTTTACAACTGCGATCTCGTAAGCTTATCTATCCATCGCGCACTATCGCTCATTATAAACGCCATAAAGTGCAAATACCAACAATGTTGAAATTGCATTATAGACGAATTATGAGCAAACAATGAGATGTGTTAAAGCAGACGACAGAATTTGATTCATAGCGGTTTCCGCTCTTGGGAGAATTAATTTAGACTGTTGCTTAAGTATAAGTTTAGTAAGTTAGTTTATTTCGATTTCCCATAAAGACATTACAAACAAAAGGGGAATTCAGAAATTGACAAAACTTCGAGTAGAGTTAAGATGTGCAAATCGGCACACAAACACCACGACGGAGTTCAAAATAAATTATCTTATAAATCAGGGGTTCCCAAACTGGACTACATTTCGACATCACAAGAGGTACATCAGATTAAGTATAAGGCTATTATTTCCATAACTGGACATAATTAGTTTTTGAGTGGTTACAGTAAAGGACTAAGCACCGGCCCCGGTGGCCTAATGGATAAGGCATTGGCCTCCTAAGCCAGGGATTGTGGGTTCGAGTCCCATCCGGGGTGCGTTCGTCTTGGTATTTTGCATTTTCACTCACGGCAGGACTAAGCAGAGTTACGATCACTTCGTCTCAGGGCACACACCTGTATGGCAGTAGCTCACTACCTCAATCCTCAATTCATTGCGTTCCTACTTGTTATTGTCGGTTGGTATCATGGTACCGTACGGCTAAACTGACAAAAAATGGGTTGCATGCTGGTACTGCAGTTTGGGGCACGATGGCGTTTCAGCCGGTTACCTCCCATGTCGGTTACGGGACTGACTTGTCATTCATTTGTCTCAAATACCATGAACTTGATTGTAGAGAAAGTCTGTTAATAGCCATTAGGAAAAGACATATACACACATAGTACCGGTACGGCAAATATAATTATTCGAAAATAACGGCTGATTGTTGTATCATGACAACATAGTACCGGTACGGTAGTAGTCTACCTTTTCTAAAATAACCGCTGGTTTCTTCAAGGACAAGTAACACGCATTCATAGTACCGCTACGATAGTTTACGTAATCGGAATTACGGTTAAAGAAGGCATGCTTATCGGAAATAGACGGGTAACTAATAAAAATATCTTCAAACAATATCACGGCGCCAAAGTCGCCAATACTTTGAACAAATAGAACACAAATACAGTATAACAGGATGATAAAATACTACTAACCTTTCACAATAAGCTGCCATACGCTGCTGCAGCGGAGGCCATTCAAATAGCAGTGGGGCCATATTTGTTTATTTCTAACTTTAACTGTACCAAAGTCTCTGCGGCTTGTACTTGAAGAGCGAGAGATTCCACTATCGCTGGCAATATACATTTGAGTGACCGAATGCGCAAACAAAACGACAGAAACACGCCTGCCGTCGCATCGCTGATTAGCCTGGGTGGTTAAAATCGTGTGGTGGATAATTATTCGCGAAATTGTACTAGACCTCTCGCCTTCTCAGGGTGAATAATGTAACATTTGGTCGGTTTCCACGGCACCGCCTCTAATCAAATAAACTAATCATATGCCACATTTGTGTACGACGTACGTACAGCGGTACTCATGTTAGCACATCGCACTGAGTGTCAGAAACACGCTTGCCACCGTGTGGCTGATTAGGCCGTGTGGTTAATGTTGTGTGAGAGAATTTAACTTTCTGGCATCTCAAGATGATTCACATTATAGTTACCCGCACCGTCAAGTTCCATGGATGTTTCTCTGAGCATCGATTTCCTTGTTTATTTTCGCAACAATTACAAATCAGCAATAAGTTAACAAAGATTTTAACATGTGAGCCAGTTTTTCAGCGCCAACTCCCCAAAACACTTTCAAATTCATCGTTGAAATTTATAGGGAAAATCTTTCAGAGATCAAGGGTCGGGGAAAGGTACATAGACACAGACAATAAACTGGTAAACTATTCTTACATCTGAACTGGCGAATAGACGAGGAAATGTAGTAACTAATGCGATGAGACCATTTTCGTGAAAACATATTGTAGACTGCAGCAGTTCCCAAACTATGGGTCGCGACCCACTGGTGGGTCGCAAAAAAAATTTTGGTGGGTCGTGAAAAGATGTAAAAAGCTTTGATTAATTATACTGGTTATTAGGATCAGCGGCGACTCAAATACGTAAATTTTCAAAAAACTGAAGAAATTAAATTCTAATCTATAAAAGTTTCCTTTTTAGGATCTTCTCAAAGGAACAAAAATTTGCACAAAGAATGACCATGTGGCTTTTTTACGCATAGCAGTTTTGTGCACTTCTTGCCGTGTTTCCCCGAAATTTAGACAGGATTTAGATTTATTTTCTTTTGAAGAATAACACTATGGTTCTATTTTTTGGAAAAAGTCTTTTGGGTTCATTTATCAAAAATAAAATTACATTGTAGAAAATCACGATATTTTTTAAAAGTTATTATATAAAAACCGACATCCATTGTTTTTATTTGTATTTTCTATACAAAAATCAAGTGACAAATATCATAATTGTGATTGTGACATCACACAATGTTGAATAGTGGAGTGATCTTCACCTTACCTCAGGTCATTGAACCTTTCCTCTCCCACACATTTTAAATTTATTTTAAAGTAGGGTTTAATTGAAATCATTTTTAAAATTCAAATTAGGTCTTATTTACGAGGAAACACGGTACTTTTGCGATGATTAGCCATTGCTGTGATCTGTGTTATGTCATAAAAAGATAAGTGGGTCGCCCTAAGCTGTGGTAATAAATAGTGAGTCGCAACTCTAAAAAGTTTGGGAACCACTGTTGTAGATAATTATTGACGTTTCCTTTTTGCCTACTCTAACCATTCGTCATAACCACCAGCGCACCATTGAACGTTATTTACTCATGAGAAATATACCTCAAATCAGTCGGTTCCAAAAGTTCAACAACTCATATTCCTAAGTGCATTGAGAAGTCGAATGTGTATTGAGCAAATAAATTCTCCGATAATGAAACATAATCACATTGGTTCAAGTTAAAAGGTTACTTTGTATTTACATATGCTTCAGTACGGACTATATGTAAGAATACTAAATATACCACCATGAATCAAATAGGGTCCATGGATAGCGAACGGGTGAAGTTGGAATCGAAGAACACACAAACGCAAACTTTAAATGAACGTATTTGAATTATGTATTCCAATGTATGTATTTCAAATATTAACGCGGAAGTGTCTATATTTCAGGGAAAATAGTTTTTCGCTTGCATAAAAAAAATTAATGAGACACATTTTTTTTTGTGTAACTAAAATAGGCGACGGAAGAAGAGTTGAGAATCATTGGCTTGGTCGTTTGCGTGAGGCAATGGTCCCTAACCTTATATGGCTCGTAGCTCCCGTCCGGGGGCGTTTAGCACTCATTTTTCCCTGTTTGTCATAACAGTAGCATTTATAGCGTTATATTGTTTGGTAGATTTCAAATCCTATTATGTTCAAACAATTTATGCTCAAGATAGTGAAAACACCCTGTGAAATAACGTAGCTCCCGTCCGGGGGCGTTTAGCACTCATTTTTCCCTGTTTGTCATAACAGTAGCATTTATAGCGTTATATTGTTTGGTAGATTTCAAATCCTATTATGTTCAAACAATTTATGCTCAAGATAGTGAAAACACCCTGTGAAATAACCTTATCAAGGAATGTGAACGGGGAGTTTTTGTGTAAAAGAAAAATCTGTTTTGTGCCTAGCATTGTGTCCCCCTCCAACTGCTCTGTGGCCCCTTTGGGTAGCCACGACCCCCCGGGTTGCGAACCGCTAGCGTGAGATTTTGTTGCACAAGTGAAATAAATCAGAAAAAAGTCTCAGTTTATTTGAAATCGAAAATAATTTAAAAGTTTAATTATCAAATGACTACTAGCCATGTATGGTCATTCCCGCGTCGGCGAAAGGTAAACAATACTTAATAATACTGAATATAACATGTATTCAAATATGGAGTCAACATGGTATACGGCGCCTAAAAGTTTTCACGATTCCTCGTAAGACATTATGTTTGCTCACGAGGTTTATTGGGATCACAAATAACACACTGTGTATTGATTTATAATTTGTAAACTCCATGTGCGGATTAGGTGAAACTGAAATATCAAATTCTGTAGTTGAATCGGCGTATCTTATGTACAAAGTTCCAACCAAATAAAACATCCCCACTAATGCTCAAAATTAGTAGATTTCGCTGGAAATTCAAAGCATTCTTAACCCTAATTGAACAATTACTGATTTGTTGTTTAAAAGCGTGGACTTTGTGCAGAAGATCCCGGTCGACTTTCTTCAGATTTGGCAGCGAAATTAGTGTGGTCGGGGTGCATGGATACACCGTTTAGGTTCGGAAATACTTTGCGGCCCCACCTCTGATGTCTCTATAACTGACATGAGCAAACTATGGCTATGGCTATACATCACTCAGATAGATTACTCACTACAGTCTCACTACAGAAAAAAGTCATACGTCAGAATTGCGTTGAAAAAATATGACTTCAATGAAAAAAAAATTGGGGAATTCACCTCGACCATTGGCGAAAAGA
Organism: Styela clava; assembly: GCF_013122585.1. NCBI lineage: Eukaryota > Metazoa > Chordata > Ascidiacea > Stolidobranchia > Styelidae > Styela > Styela clava. The sequence goes on from NW_024102640.1 coordinate 552,594, forward strand.
AGAAAACAAGATGGCGGCGATTCTAAATTTAGCTCTGAACCAATTCGCATAATTTACTATTCGATTCGAATATTCGATTCGAAATGTCCAGCCCTAGCCACAACCAAATTTAAATTTTACGCGAGACTCATTGTTTCCACTTTTGTTTTTCTAAAAGTGTGAATATTGTTCTCAAAATGTAACTCTTTTGGTCATACTCACGTGGCCCAAAATTTATGACCCCTGGTCCAAAAAACGTGCCCACCCTGCTCTACTCACAGTGACTTTTCTGTTTGTTTATACACGGTAAAGAGAAATATATGACCATCAATCTGTAATCTACTTACACATTTGCGCCAGTGAAGTCTTCAGTCCAGTTATTGTAATCCAAAGTATCCATGAGAATAAATCCATTTCACCGAGTACTTTGTATTTCTCCAACATTCAGTGCTAGAGTTTAAGGCTAAAGTTAAGATACAGTGAAAAACACAGTGAATATTTATTGTGCGTAAGTTTCCTTGTGGGCTGCATTTGACCCGCAGGTTGCACACCTCTGACCTATGTGATGCGGCCCGACTCGCAAAACCTTTTTAACCGATCTAACCAATAAGATCACATGATATGTACACTTGAACGACAGCGACATCCGCTACACAGCAACCAAACATCGATTACAATCAAAACAACAAACTGAAGTATATTTGTGGTCAAAGTAGACAAAGCAATGAATATTTAACTCGAATAACATACTCCCTACGTTCGTGGAAAAATAGTTCACCGGGACAACTTTCTTATTGCGTTTGTCGTTAATGAATTAATTATATGCAAATATATGAAGCTTATGGTCACCCGTCCTGTTATGTCGAGTGTTCTGCAATGTGTGTCGACAATAGATGAACATTCATATTCATAAACTGACATGGCGTGTTGGACCAGGTCTTTCAAAACTTCTAAGCTTGCGACCGCTCCCAATATTTAAATATTTTCTGCGACCCCTGTTACGTCGGCGTTGTTGTGCAATCGCACCGCTTTTCTGATCCTATGTATTTTCTCGAGATCGTGAGATTTATGCTTTGCACTAATTTCAATAATTGGTCTTCAAATTAAGAGTAAAATAGATATACTACTTTATGTAAAATTGGTATACACTTTGCAACCCCTAAAGTTCTGTTCGTGACACCCAGCGGACTCGTGACCCCTAGTTTGGGTTAGACGACTAATGAGTCCCCTACGTAATGTGGCCCGTCTTGCAAAATCTATTTTACTGTTCTAATCTATAAGCTCACATGATATCTACAGCTGAACGATAGCGGTATCCGTTACACAGCAACCAAACATCGATTACAATCAAAACAACAAACCGAAGTATATTTGCGGTCAAATCAGACAAAGCAATAAATGTTTGACTCGAATAACATACTCCCTATGTTCTGATGTTCGTAGAAATATAGTTCACGAGGACAACTTTGTTATTGTGTTTTTTATCAAATTGTATGCAAATATGTAAAGCTTATGATAGCCCACCCTGTAATAAAAGCAGTTACGGTAATAAAAGCACCGGGGAAAACGGCAAAAGATTCAAGCAGCGACGCTCGTTTTAAACCATTCCTCGTTACCATTACATACACTCGTCAACTTTCTAGACTAACGCCGGAAAAGTTTTCGATTATTGCCTGAATATTTATCCGCCATCCCCGCGTCGCTACTAACGTTTGCCCGACCTCACCAAACAATAGAATTCCTTCTGTCTGGAATCTTAAACCATACATCATGAATACACTAAGTACTCAACCATTGGCTAAAATGATTTATGAATCTAAAACATTTTAAAACTTCTGATGGAGAATGTTTCGAGTGATGAACAAATCTGCCATCTATATACCAACCCAATATAACGCTCTACAGATAAGGTCATTCAAGTTACAATCGGGACCATATATCCATCCATATTCCTAGCCATTTCATTACTGCTTTATTGACTGCCATTTCTCCGCTTTTATACGATGAATCGTTTCCATTTAAAGACTTATCCCGATCAGCGTCATTTTTTTCTCTCAAAATGGATATTTTGCCATTGACTAACACTATAAAAAATCCACAGAAAAACTTCTAATAATTCCAGTGTTAATACACAAGCTTTATAATCGACGATTTAAGAACTATATGAGAACAGACCGTTACTTTTATACCACAATTTAAAGTCAATAACACGTAAATATAGGTGATTTTACTTTTATTTCTTACAGTACCCTTTTGCGCTATTTTTGTCCAAAGCCTATAATTCATCCGTCTGGTAGTCTCAAGGACAAATTAGGAACGGGCAATCAATCTAGTCTCAGGAATTTACGCGCCACATATGCGCATTTCTCTTGTGCGGTTTCGCTACACAGGGGTTACCAAACTTTTTGACCGCGGGCCACGTATGACTCAAACTGTGTTGAATACGGGCCGGACAAATTTTTTTGTCAATGCAATGCAATAAATTCACAAAAGTTGGGAAATCCATTCAATTTATTCAACAATATAAATTCTACATTTCTGGAGACTTGAATATTGAATTCAATGTCGCAGAATATAGATCAAGAACATCATAGCAAAACAGATATAGAAAATTTATCCATTTTTTCGTGTTATTGCGGGCCAAATGAAAGGTCGCCAAGGGCCGGATCAGGCCAGCGAGTGTAGTTTGGTGAACCCTGCTCTATTATATGAAGGGTAGGGAGCGGTGCTGGGATTCGAAATGTGTGAAACTAGTTCTCTTTTGTATCGAGAACATTCTCTACTTTTAGGAAATGTACGTAAGTTATATTAACATGACACGCTTTACATAAATCTAACGATACATGAAAACAACAATAACAAGTTTCGGGAATGCTCGAGAGACCTTTTTAAGTTACCCCCCCCCCCTCCTCCCCAACCACCCCAGTAACTGAGTTATAAACCTGAAACAATTGTGGGTTGTGGGGATTGACAAGAGGGACCTCTACACAGGTTATCCCTGGGCCTGAACTATATATTTTTATTAGAGAGTGTTTCACATATTAGTCAGGGAGGGGGTAACTTGAAAAGGTTCGACGTACTCCAGTTACCGTTTTTAGAAACTCGAATTTCCTCCACACTCTCGATTATTTTCAATTTCAATTTTATCAACTAACCTCACGCGTGACTTAGATTCGGTGATTTAGTGCAGTGGCTCACAAGCTTTTTCCGAGAGACCCAAATTTTTCTTAAAAAATTAGGTTTGTAAAAATTCGCGACCCAAGAGTAATTGAATGACTAATATAAAACAATCATTTTTGTACAACATGTATTTACCTATAGGAATTAACTCAAAGTAAGAAAGCTGCATTTTATCCTGTAATAATTTCCACATGAGATAAAACTAGTAACTCAGGTATACTTATACAACATTTAGGTTTTGTTGAAAAACCAAGGAACCCGGAAAAATTTTCGGGCGACTCAAAGGTTGCGAAACACTGATTTAGTGAACTCGAGACTTGATGATCCGCGGTTACGGATGGCTTTCAGATGTACCAAACAATAGTTTTTCATTTACAGAGCGAACATATTATTACCCTATCAATGCGCTACCGAAAGCGATGCGGACAGGATTAGAAACGAGCTAGTGTTGGCATTGGGTTTAGGGCGGGGTAATACCGTCATTATTACTCATAGCATTTAGGGAGTCAATTTCAGAATTTGTGTGTTTTTGGTAAGGTACAAAAGTGTAATAAACCCTAATCATATATTACCTAATCTTTTTGGTTTTATGGGTGACACCAATGACGGCATTGATGTAACGTCACAAAAGAAGGGACGGGAAAAAACATTTTCTTTGGGTAAAGATTAAGGTGCCGAAACAGACAGTAGGAATGTCTAAGAATAGTTTTAATTTTCTTTTAGCATAAATTGCCTTATATAACGTAAAAAACGAAACGTCGAACGAGGAAAGGCTATTTCAAGAAAAGGAATTAGAGGACTAACAAAATCTTAGTGATTTCAAGCGGTTATTATCCGGCCTACCTCAGAGACATGAAAAATTTGATCCTCCCAATCTATGTATATAGGTTAACACAGTGGATCCCAATCTTTTTTGGTAAAATCCCCTATCAATTTTTTGCTATGGTTACGATTCGGACGATTTTTCTGGGGGCTCCCGAAGTATGCGAACCAAGATGGCGGACATCGGAATGTAATATGTGTACTAGGTTAGAGTTAGGCCATAATTTTAGGTATAAATACTACGGGAGACTCTTGGCTAGTCTTCGAACTGATAATAGGACTAAAAGAAGGAAAATTGGAAAAAAATTATCGCCTAATCCTAACCTGTTACCCATGTTACGTTCCGATGTCCGCCATCTTGGTTCGCATACTTCGGGAGCACCTTTTGCTGTATTATACCGAGCATTTTTTCGTATCTCGGAACGCTTTTCAGACCTCAAGAGTCAAGACGGTTGAAAACCCACATATCGCGGACACGCTAGCTGTTTCGGTCAAACTTGGCAATTAGAAATTCCGGAACCTCGATATCGGTATCGCCAGTGCCAGTTCAGCCCACATAGTAAATATTAGGAATTGGATATGTAACCAAAAACTAATTCAAAAATGATTAAATACAAAGTTTTTTGTCCAAAGTATGGAAGTATCGAATGTGTGTGTCGGCCATGTGTGAATCGCGTATTAAGAAAGTGTTATCAATAATGAAACGCTATACGTCTAGATATTATCAGTTATACAAATTCATATTATTTGAGTTGGAATTATATTCATGAAATATCAAATAAAATCGGAAAAATGTAAATATTAAAGAAACTCTCTCAATGGGCTTAGTTACACTTTAATGTGGTAATAGTTATAATTGAGTTCTTTTGTCAAGGTTGTACTTTTTTATAAAGTAAAGAGCTCTGTTGTCCAAATAAGCTATTTGCTAGGGCCGGGAATTTAAGGGAAAACACTTTAACCGTTAACCGGGCGAAATTAACCGCTAAACCGTAGTGTGACGTTTGGCGTAATAAGTCACAATTTTAAGTTTCTTACGTCCCGAATGTTCCAGAGTATTTATGCGTTATCTTATCCTGGTATCGCTCGAAATTGTTCACGTATCGAGATAGTTCCATGGTTGCTCTACTACAGGGGTGGCCAACCAGTCAGAGACCAAGAGCCACATTTCGTACTTAATTACAGCGAAGATTCGCATTATAAACAATAACACACACAATTACCAGATTTACCTTTACATTCTGAAAGAACGAAACGTTTTATCTGCACTTCAATTACCTGAAATCGGTTAACTATTCCTAGCGCTACTACTTCCACTTTTGTCAAGGCCATTTGCTATTGCAAAGACTTTAGGATTTTGTAACCTGTAGCGTGCCCTCTCTCACTAAATGAAGATAGATTGACACTCGCATAATCTGACAATTTCCTTCTCTAAACTTATCGAACGATCTGAGAATCAACCCCCAATCTCCAACGTGCTATTAATATTGAAATTGGTCATTATATTTCTATTCGTATTTCACGCATAAGTTATTTGCAGTATGTACAGACCCACTTAAATCATAGGCGTAGGCACGGGCGGGAGCTTGCGGAATTTGCATTAAGACATAAATTCATACGCCCTCTCCATTTTGCTCTATTCTTTGGCTTGCTATCAATATTTCCTTTCACCAAATGAACCAAACGAGATACCTGTAGATGAAAATGCGCGCTAATATTCCTTGGATATAACTTCGGCATCGAAGTACGTCGGGTAGAGCGATTCTTCAAGAAATTGTCAGATATCAGTGGCAATTTTATCTGGCTTTGTTCCGAGCAATAGGCACGATTGATCGGCGTATTAAGTAATTATACAAAGAAAATATTTGGGGCTGGCTTCGCTCATGCCTTAACTCGAATTCGCACTCTCCGGTCCGTACAAGCGAGCAGCAAATCAGCTTAAAAACCAATTGGAACAAGTTAAAAAACGTAATAGTTCTAATCACCAATACGTCATGCTAGTGCTGCTGGTGTAGCACAAGTAAATTATTTTGTAGTTGTCAGATTTTATGACCTTTGGTCAATGAACTCACGAAGAGGTGATACTGACCAAAATCAGTTGTTGAGCATGAGTTACATTTTGATCCATACTTGGCCGCAGACGGAGAATTGAAACGGCTTGAAGACGATTGGCAAGACGACCAATTCAATCGTGACTATTTACAACGAACTTTGGTCTCAGTGGCATCTTGTCGTAAGCCTTGTTCGGGGCAGTCAACGATCGCGAGGACGAGATTAATCGCAATAATCCTGATATTTCAGCCGCAGCTTGTCTGAACTGAAGCACGTATCAATGGATGTTTCCCCGAGAATCGATTTTATTGTTTATTTCTGGGAAAATGATCAGCAATAAGTCAACAACAACATAACAATTACAATCAGTGCGGTCGATCAGACAGATATTTAAGCACGGTTGTAAACATTGCCTTGTTTACGTGGTTTTGCGCGTTATTTGTAAGTTTTCAGTTGTGTTCGATGAAATAGTTGTGAATCAAATAACCTAATTGCCATAATGTCTTCTGAGGATCTTCAGTTTGGTTGCAATAAATAAAAATTGATACTGCAAACGCTGCGATAGACTAGCCTGATATTATCTATTAATACCTGTAATCAGCACGTGGTTTAATGTTGCGAATGAAAAATATAGTTTTGAACATGTGAGCCAGTTTGTAAGTGCCATGTGAGCCAGTTTGTAAGTGCCAACTCTCCAAAATACTCTTAAATAAGCGTTGAAAATTTTGCAATAGTATAGTATAAGGAGAATAGTGAAAAATTTGAACTCCCATTACTACATAAAAGGATATTCAATTTTGGAATCTTGAGGTCAACAAATTAAGTCAGTAATCCGAGACTAATTACGCAGTCGAGGCGAAAAAGGAAACGTACAAAAGCAATTAACGTATTTGTGGAAACACTGATTGCTCACTTATTTGGGAATTGCGATTTGCGCAAGTTTCAGAACTGATGTCGACAATAGTTTATCACTGGTATGGCATGGCCTGAGTTTTCAAGGCCGTGACGTTTCAGGTTAAAAGATTATTATCTTCAGCGCTGTTTCGATGCTTCAACAAATTTATTAACGGCCTTCTTATGTGAAAACAATAATATCGCATACTATATGGGCATTTGCAATTGGTAATCTCTTTTATTCACGGATTGGCATAGTCCAGTGGAGAGTAACGTCACTAAAACACGAATTATGGTTGACACTAGTGGCCCATCACTGCATGGTGGTCGCTAGAAAAGCAGAAAATTTGATGGTTGGATGAGATCACGAATAAAATGAGTGCTTATTCATTTTTTTTCGATACGTTTTTATTTCTTTTAGGTTCTTGGTCGTTTTGGGCTGATACCTTTTAGGTTCTATTTTGACACCCATGTCATGGGAGAAGGCAGGAAACAGCTTTCAGACTTTGAAAGGAGAGTGAATATCTTTCCAAAAGTGAAAATCCGACTTGAGGACTGACAAAATGTTTGACAACTTTACTGTTTTTCTAGCGGTCATCCTGTATTTCCACCTAGGCTGGTTATTGTCGAAACTGTATTGCGATCAAAACTAAATTTGCGTGTTTTGTTAGATATTGATTCAAGGACATGTCCGATTGTGAGCATTTCTGCTCCTGACCGATTCGAAGCGAAACACAATTTCTAAATATATAGGTCAATGTTCGAGCACCAGTACTGTGTGGCCTAAATAGGAAACAACTTTGGCGATTTGAATCTGGAGGGTTCGGTAAATTATTTGGTTTTGATTCTTTACTACGTGTTTGGATGGTGTTTCAATCAGCGACCTTAATTATTCATTGTTCAGCAAGGTCATATCCAAATGGCAAACTTATTTATGGAGAGCTTAGCATAGAATATCAACATTTATCTGTGTTAGCCAAGTAAATATACTCCCTGCCCATAGGTTTCAGTCCCTTTACACAACTTGATGTAAAATAGGCGAACAAAATTAGTTACCTCCATATTGATACACATACTTCTGCCCTTGCTTCTCTTATATCTGACAGAATATTGTGAGCTGAAAATATTCACACCAAATGACTATAATCTCTAGACACACTTACGTTCCACCCTTCAAGAAGGCACTCGCCTGCTGCCCGTTTTGCGATTGAAACTAAATTTGCGTATTTGATGGTTATCCAACTGCTATTTATGGAAAGCTTAGCATAGTCCGAGTGTGAGGATCAACATTTATACTTGATTTATCTTGGGGCCACATACTTCAAAAACTTATTTGGGAAAGTGAAATTTTTTGATAGCCTCAAACAACTTCAGAGCACCTAATCTAAAAAATTTTGTTGAATTGGTTTGTTTTGATTGCCCAATTGCGGTAAATGCCTAATTAAAATGAAAAGAATTTTAAAATTAGCCTCCGAATAATAATATACAAATATAATACCAAAACGGTATATTGCCTGTACCTTTTGTGATTGAAACTAAATTTGCGTGTTTGATGGGATTCCAACTGGCAAAGTTATTTATGGAAAGCTTACCATAGATTACCAACATTTATACTTGATATATTTTGGGGCCATAATCGTCAACGCACAAATTTCACACTTCTACGGAAAAGTTAAACTTTTGACAGCCTTATTATTATACAACTCCACAGATTTGAATCTAAATAACTCTGTCAAATTAATTTGTTTTGATTGCCCATAGCAGTGAATGCCAAATTAAAAACGAAGAATTCAAATAAAGGTGAGTATATTAATAAAGGAGTGGATCGTTGGATTTATAATTATCGAAATACGACCAACTGTCCAGCTGACACGCTGTACGGAAGCATTAATAATTTTAAACCTCCATCGGTTCCACTTCTGGAAAATTATCGATAAAATGTGCGCATAATTGTAATTCAATATGAAAAAAATATTTAGGACAACTATAAAGACTAGGAAGCTAATTAAGAAGTTCTGATGACTCGTTTCCGCATAGCAGAACCCTATACAAATTACATTCCCACTTTTTGTACAAGGGTGCAACTAGAATATCGGTCAGAGACCGAAGACTTATCGATCGTAAGTTAGGGGATCCCCAAAACAGCGCTCTTACTCCATAGTGACACCTTGTGTCCCATCACTAATTAATTAATAACTCGCCAATTATACGACATAATTCATCCAAAATCAATAGGCTTTTGGTACGACATATGATGAATGTACATGCAAAATCTGGAGCAGATTCAATCTCGCTTTCGTGAGATATCGCGTGCATCTAACAGACAAACAAACAGACAGACAAATACCTAACAACATACTTACTGATTAAAATCGATAAGTAATAAACTTGTTGGTCCGGTCTTTCCAAATACAGTAGCTATTAGATATCGCGAGATATCAGTAGCTGATTCTACAGGACTTTTTTAAAAACGGAGGCACCGTACAAGAAAAATTTTCAGATTGAAACTTTGGTCATATGAGACTAGAGCAGCGGTTCTCAATCTTTTTTCTTTCGCGGCCCATTTTCTTTGCAGAAAAAATTTGGTGGCCCATTAACATTTTTCATTCCAGGGAAAAACTACAAGAAACTCTCTAATAAATAGACACTTGCACTTTGGGAATTAGAATAAAAATTACCACTCAGTAGCAAAAAGATCGTCATTAATTGCTATCCTACAATCAAAATTTAACTACAGTGACACAAATTGGCTAAATTTCCCAATAACTCCAGTTAATTTCTTTATGTTTGCGACTCAGCTGGAAATGTTTTTGTGCCTCACTGATTCAAAACCCATGGGTTAGAATTTTGTTTATAACTTGGTACTATCGTGTATAATTAATTTAGATAGAACTTCGCTATACGTTTTTCGTTGACAAGCGGTTTTTCTGTGTGAGGTCTACTTTAAAAATCAAAAAATGTTATCTTAAGCATAAAATAACAACTCATGCCACAATACCTTTAGGAAGTAATTTGCAACAGGGTAATAATAAGATTCAACGAATATACGCGCGATCAATAAAAATTAACATTTTTGGTTTGGAAATACTGTGGTAATCCACAGGAAATCCAGACAGAGAAAAAAACTTCCGAACACTTATATCGTTATCGAATGATCTATATGTGTGTGAAAAACACATTAGGTAAAACCAGGAATGCGATGCTTGCTCGGTGTGGCTTGTTATATGACGTCGCAATGACGTAATATTTGAATCCCCGCCCCACAATTCCCTAAAAATACGAAATTGAAACTAGGAAAATATTTTGATCAAATTCATGATATAAGTGACGCATGGGGGAAGGTCGATTGCAATAAGAAGCGACACGGATTCGGTAAACCAACAAAAAATGATAATTACTTATCGATCTCGATCGGTAAGTATGTTGATAGGTATTTGTCTGTTTGTTTGACCTTCGTATGTTACGCGTATTAACTTCGTATGTTAATTTTGCATGTGTAGTCAGCATATCTCGGACCAGAAGCCTATTGATTTTGGATGAATTATGTCGTATAATTAGCAAGGTATTAAAAAATTAGTGACGAGACACCGGTGTCGCTATTGATTCAGAGCGAAGGAATCGAAACGATAAGTCGGCGGTCTCCGATTGCTTTATAGTTTTCCGTTTGAGACGAATATTCTGCCGTAAAGAAAGATGTCTGATCTGCCTTGTTTGACCTAGATATTATTAAATGATAGAATAAGATATTCATATTAGTCTCGGTGGGAAATGAAAGTCGATAGGACAACTTGATCATGCAAGGCGACCCATAAAAAACGGAACCCATGTCATTTGGAACATATTCTATAAGTTCCGTTTTTCGGTGGTCACCCGTTATGTCAGGGATCGGCAACCTACAGACCGCGGGCCAAATTCTTTTAGTAAGACGACTGAAGTTGAGTTGTCGCAGTCTTCCAAATTTCGACATCTGATCTATATACGAAAAAAATGTGATTCATCGGCCATCTGTTCGGTTTTTAACTTTCTAAAAATATGTGCGGCCCGCCAAGATTGGCAACCCTTCATTTTGGCCCGCCAGCGACAAATAGTTGCCGACACCTGCATGTCATATCACAGTCTCTCATCAAGATACCAGTCGAGTATAAGAATAGATAATTACTTAATCTGTTAGTTAATGCTTGAGAAAATGATTTAAGTGATTAGTTGAACTATAGTAGCATCGAAATCTTTACACAAACTTCAGAAGTAAATGAGGCGAACCAGCCCATCTTTGTGAACAATGAGGCGATTCCGCTTTTTCTGAAATACTTTGTAAATTCAAAAACTTCAACCACCGAGTGGCAAACGAAAAATATTTCTATGCTACCAAAAATAGTGGTTTACCAGTGTCTACAGAATCTTCTTTTTCTATATGAAAACGTCTGGCAAAAAATCTTTTTCAAGTTTTGACTAAGTATGGGGACACCTCACAATTTATCTTCAGTAATTATATATGTAATGGGGTGCATCAGCCCATCGCACTGTGTCAACATTACCAACATAATGTCGGAAGTAGCACTTAAACGCACGAGTCGATGAAAGTGAAAAATGGTGAATAGGCGGTTGTGGTAATCACTGCGAACTACGGAAAAGTTTATTTAACGCTTTGACTAGACCTGCCATGGACCCGCGGGCCAAATCCGGTCAGTTGGGTAGTTCAATTTGGCCCGCCTGATGCTGCCACAATCAAACTAAAGCCAAATTTTGATGTTTTAGTTAAAAATTATTTGTTGAAATTTAATTGTGATTTAATTTAGTTTCGTCACGAGGCTTTTTGTTTTCCACTTTTGCTTGTAACTGCAACTGTAAATTGCATTTGCACCGTAAATGTTGTTCATGAAATGTAACTCAGGCGTCACACTTACATTGCCCGCCAGTCTAGATGCTTGCACCCTTGCTCCAGACTCTTCCCGCAGGTAAATCGGATTTTGTGACATGCCCTGGGTTTGCATAGTTATAAAACATTTATTAAAGTGTCGGATTCATTTCAACATTTGTGTTTCATTTTGCAAACAACGCCGACACAAATTAGATATAGTCTGTTGTTGGGGGTGTAAGCCAGAGTTCGTTTGAAAGGAAGGTGTCGGTTTTTAAATTAAAAACACGGACGAAACGCAGATATCATCTTCTCTTTCCGCTGTTTCTTGTTCGCTAATGAACTATTTTCGCCTAAGCAGTTATTCGACTAAGTATCGAGTAAAAGTTATGTGCACAGGAATCAGTAAAATTAACCGAGGTGGTGTTTGTTGGTGGTCAAAACACTTGCAGGTTAAATGTTGCATGATCATGTAGCAGGGGTCAAGGGTCATGGGGGATTTAAGAGTTACAAGCAGTGGCAGAATTCAAAACTTTAATACAGTTCCCTCATTTCAGAAAGTGTATATATGTATATCAGCTACAGTAATTTGCGACACGCTTTACATAAAATCTAATCTAATGCGAAACTTTCAAAATGTCAAATAATATAATGCTTTTCTATTCATCTGCGGCCGTTCAACATCCGACTGGAGTAAAAACAGGAACGGTCGCTAATATCCTGGTATTTAAAAAACGGGTTCGAATGGACTCTTGAGAACTCCGCGCATCCCATCACTGAGTAGCTCTCAGAGAAAATGTGTGGGTGGAGTTGAACCAATGATTGAAAGTTCAACTTGACATACTGAAAAATATACATAAGGGTCCCTTTCGGACTTGAACATGACAGCCGACTCGGGGTTTAGAGACTTGCAACCAACATCGGTAAATATTCAAACAAAAACTTAGAATACGAATTCGATATTGCACAGACGGAACACACCCTAGTCGCCCTTTCTTCTCCGTCAATAATTGCTTTTCACTGGATTATTTTTGCCGCAACGAATCTTTGACAAAGTATCGAGTAAAAGTCACTTAAGTTATGTACACAGAAATCAGTAAAATTAGCCGAAGTGATGTTGGTCAAAACACTTGCAGTTCAAGTGCTGTATGATCGTTTACAACAGTGTTCCTAGGGGTGGTCGCTATAGTAAAAAATATTGTACGGTTTAAATTGAACATAGATTTGGGACCAACTTGACAAGCTCATAAATAGACACGAAGATTAGTTTAGTCATTGAAACTCTTGATTTACATTAAAAAATATATATATTTTATATTACTCCAAATTTTGCTAAAGATTTCTTTTGACGCTGACAATTGATGGGATTTAACAGTTAAAACAACATTTCAGCTATGTTTCCATGTACATAACCAACCAGTAGACAGTGGAATTGAAGTTCGAGAGCTACGCTTTTCCTTTTTACATTTCAATTGCACATTCCTGGTGCTCAACCAACCTGTAAACTGCGGGGTTAAAGTTCAAAGGTTACGACATGATAAACCCTTACAATTCAAAGATTTTCAATTGACGATTTATCATACGTGTGCCAAAGATAATCTATGCTTTTATCTATGATTTAAACACAAATCATGCTGGTTCGGTGAAATTTATTCAGCTAATTCTTATTAGTAACTGTATCCAACTTTCTGTTTAATGCGATAATGGTTTCCGTTTGTACGATTCGTGAGATTTTTAGTTTGCAATTGCGTATTTGTTTTTTCCTAAACTATTTACTTTCCGACTAAATCAAGTTTTCTAGGTTTAGCAGTCGCTCCGTATTTTTATGAGACTTTGCCGGGATCTGATAGGGTAGGAAGAGCTTCCTAAACTTTTCGAGCTGGTGTCACATTTACTTTCTCCAATGTAAATCACGACGCATTGAAAACAACTTGACTTTATTACCAATAAAATGCAGAGCTTCCTAAACTTTTCGAGCTGGTGTCACCCTCACTTTCTCCGATGTAAATCACGACGCATTGAAATAACTTGACTTTATTACCAATAAATCACAATTTATTCCTGTTGAGCAGTGGTTCCCAAATTATTTATAAGTTTATTTACAATGTACCTGTATATTGACTGCAAGTTGACGGTGAACATTGGCCCAAAAAATTTATGAACGAGTCCGGCAATGCGCCAGGAAAACGGGGAAACCTAAGATTTGATAACACATGGCATCGTATGAAAACTACGGTGCAAAAATCTCTTAGAACAAAATTATAACGGTTCTTTGACGGAACACACGGACTTCAAAAAATGTGGTATATTGTAAGGACGCGTACGATACTTCGGAAATAGTAAGATTGCCTCTAAATATACATAAATTCAAAATCCTATTTAGTATATTCTAACAGTGTCTTTATTATTTGCAGTTCAATATTAACATATTACAGATTGCTTCATTATTATTATTACTTATTAAAACAGAGCATGAAAGTAAAATAGGAAAAAAACGTGTACGGAATCCCATCTTTCAAGTGCTTTTTATTAAGCTAGAACTTGTTGTGGTTTTGTGTTTGACTGCTCGGAACGCTTTGAAATTATATATGAAATGTACAAATACGTAATATTGCAATACCAAAATGTTTACTTTAATAACGAGGCGATGTGGACAAAACACGTAGACTGCTCGTAGATTTTAGACACGCGCGCGAATTAACAAAGCGCTTTCGCAACGGATCAATACCTAAAGTGTGATTAGTCTGCCAAGACACCGCCTGGCAATCAATACCATATTTATAGAACACCTGATTAAAAGCCAATCGCCAAATAAAGCAACTTTACTTTGTATATTCGATAACCAAGCGTCTACACTGGTACCAATTAACAAACCAACATAATTTTTCGCAGCCTGGCAAAAAATCCTATCAACTACTCATTCGGATGTAACATGATCAAAAAAGTTATAAAAAGGGAAATATTATTGGCGCTCGTACCACTGTAAATCAATCACATTAACTAATAACAGTCCGACCAGCTGGGAAGGTACCGCATGAAAGTTTTACGGAGCAATTTTGGCGACGTTTGGACAATAAATGGTCGAGTTATTGCTGAAAATCGGAAATTTTACTTTCCAACTTTCAAATTATAGTCAATTGTGTGCACAAGTTTGAAAGAAATTAGGCGACCCTGGAAAATCTTCAGACGACCCACAGTTAAGAACCACCGCTGTAGAGTTTGGATTTTTCAATTCTCACGTAAATCTCTGCGTGCTGACATCTCTGCCGCCAAAACAACATATACATAGATTCCAGCGCTCATTCGTCACGTACAAATGCACTCGATTGTTGTTTAAAAGTTTAGACCGTTGTTCCGCATAAAAACTCGCAACACACAAGAAAATTGATTCCACCATAATAATTCATTTTGTAAAACCATTCAAAATCTATTCGTCTTGAGATTCGTTCCACCGCCAAGTCCGCCATTACTCGCGCTTTAACATCGATGTTTTAAACTTTCACACCAAAGCTTAATATGTTTACAGTATCAAGAGAGCGTGACGAAACATTATTTGTAGTAAACAAAATCCCACCAATCAAATAGCTTTCAGGAACTGTGATCGAAATTCAAAATCTGTAGTCTTTTGTAATTCATTATATAGGGTGTCCATTGAGTCTTAAATTTTTTTTGAAATTGCAAAGGGAATTTATCGATACCATATATTGTTTTGGCCCTCACAGATGTATTAAATGAAGTAAAAATACAATTACTGAATAAAAAACAACAAACCTGGTTGAGATATATTGAGAACTGACTTCATAACAAAATCGAAATTATAAAGAGATAAATTATATATGAACACCACGTAAAGTTAATATCAGTGATGAGATTCAACGTTCTAGGAATGGGTTCTCATTTGTATAAAACTTACTCAGTTCGGGAAATGTATGTATGTAGCTCCGTAGGCTACTCTAACATAACAAATTTTATATAAATCGAATCAACAACGTTCGAAACACAAAAGGGCAATCTTCGGCTGCGATACACGTTATCCATTTACTGCAGTATTCAAACGTCCGAAACGAAATAAAACAAGAACAAAGGTTCGCTTATCATTACAGTCAGGGTCGTAGACAGAAACTTTGGGGTTCTAATTGCTTGGGGTTCTCTTGCTACATTTGAATTTAGGAGTGTGACTCTGACATCAACAAATCTTACGAGAGGTTTATCATTCTGTTTTATATACTTTTTGAATCAATTTGATAAAGGGAAATATTTATCTAAATCTGACATTTTTAGTAAACATTCATTTACCCAACTCAAAGTGAAGTTTCCATTTCATTGTCGATGTAAACCGTGCACAAAACCGATCAAAAAGCGTGTTTTGGTTTATTAATAAAAGGTGTGTCATACCGTGCTAAATTTTACCACCCATAAAGGCTTATAATAGTTTGTTTATAAAATGTAAATCTTATCCCTATGTCACACAGCTCAACTAAAATTCATAATTTCGATTTACCATTTGGTCAGATATTGAACTTTGATAAATTCTCCAAAATAGAAGTCTAGACATGGCGTAGATAATCTTTCGTAAAGGCGATATGAATAGTTGAGGACTCTGCTTTTTTTGC
Source organism: Styela clava (assembly GCF_013122585.1). Classification (NCBI taxonomy): domain Eukaryota; kingdom Metazoa; phylum Chordata; class Ascidiacea; order Stolidobranchia; family Styelidae; genus Styela; species Styela clava. The sequence continues at coordinate 568,986 of NW_024102640.1, forward strand.
ATACTTATGAAAATAATTTTTGAAGTAGGCCAAAATATCCCAATTCAGAAGTGAAGGAAACTCACAACTCACAAGTAAGTAGATATCCAATCGACATCTGGCTTATGAGGAACAACAAAACTTCACCGAGCGTTTTTCCAGGTTTTTATAATAAATCTAACGAGGCATCATTGATGTTATAATAACATAAATAATTAATTAAGCATTTTTAACTTTTTCCCAATGCTGGAATATTTAATTTTTCCAATTCAAACCGATGTCTATATATTTTTTTTTTATATGTATAGTCGAAATCATAAATCAAGCAAAAATACATCGAAAAGGGCGTCTTGATTCATAATTAAAATGTGTGTCATATCGTGCTAAATTTTACGGGACTTGTATCATTGATGATTTAAATACCAACATTTATAATTAATTGAGCATTTTAATTTTTTCCCAATGTTGGAATATTTAATTTGTCCAACTCGAACCGGGGTCTGTATTCGTAACTCATGCACAAATCGGGCCGAAAAGCCCGCTTCGGTTTTTAATTATGTGAAGTATACAGTCAAAAGATGCCAAGCAAAAAAACTTAACTTATAATCAAAACTTAGCGCGTCATACCGTGCGGAATTCTGCCACCCATAAAGGTTTGATTAATATTTATGAAATGTATAAATCTTGTTACAGTTTATTTTAGCAATATGTACGATTCATTACATTTGGTCAGATATTGGACTGAGACAATTTTCAGATGTGAGCGTAAGTCTAGACATGGCGTTGATAATCTCACTTAAAGGCGATAATTGTCCTTTTTGCGGTCAAAATTTGATGGGCAGACTAGAATCATTGATTGTCATAGAAGGTCACGATTAAATGTTTTTATTTCCCACCAGGAAACCATTATTGATTACTTAAGGTCAGTGAAAAATCGGAAATTTTACTGGCAAATTAGTGTAAATGAAAATAGGTGGATATTTTGTTTGAATTTCGTCATGGACTCATGGTATTAACAAATTACAATAGACCTTTCCCCGAGCATCGACTTCCTGGTTTACTTCGTGACATTGGCCAATCAGCAAGATGCAAAAAGTGAAGTAACAATGCTCCCTTTTCGCATCCGCTCAGACCCTTTTTCCACTCAGACAGATTTCCAGGCGTGGTCGTAAACATTACCTCGGTTTCGCGTTTTTAAACTCTGTTCGTTAGTTTTCAGTTGTGTTTCGGAAATTTGAATATAAATCAGATAATTCAATGATCACTCTGTATTTTTAGGAGTTAGGAATGCAATGGTAAAGTATAGGAAGAATTTTTCGGGGATCAAAGGTCGGGGAAAGGTCCAAACGCAAGACAACACACAGGGCGGAAATTCAGGAACGTTGATAAAACTTGATTTGAGAAACAAACGAGATTTAATATTACCTCCGAATTAGATGAGTTTTTTTTATTTGAAATCCCGGGAGAAGACGCGGACTTTTTGTAGCTTTAGTGAGAAAACCTCATTCACAAATCAGCAAATTTGGCCATGGATCGAACCAACACAGAGCATATCATTCAATTCCAACTACCTATGTGCGTTGTCCTTCAAATCAGCTGTTTTCGCGTAGTTCTCAAAAGTGATGATTTCGAAAAAGATAGGCATGGTGGACTGAGATGACTCAGAGCAGTTCCTGTCATCGATTATGAAGGACCTTTCAATGGCTCCATCTATTTTAAATCATTGAGTTTTAAATGGCAGAATATACTAATGTTTTTAAATAAAAAGATGTCTTTCAAATTTCAAAGTTGGCGGCACCAAAATTGTGTTCATTTTTTGGTTTAACTACGACACCAAGCGGTGAAATTGCAATTTTACGCAAACAAGTTTGTTTAATGCAACGTGAAGCTGATCTAGATTCTAGTCTAGATGGTATTTATTTTGTTTCGTTATTACATTATAATACATGATGACAAAAACAATCAGCCCCGAGAAAACGCGTTATTGGCGAATTTCAGTCTTTGACTTGCATCGTAGGATAATTTTGCAAGCAAGAAGGTGCATGAACGAATGCGGACATTGGCCACATAGAAATAAGGATAGGATACGATTTACATATTTACCCCAGGGGAGAGGAAATCCGATGAGACGGCTTAATCATATGGCGAACCACTGCCTCTCGTCCGGTTACCAGTCCAGGTCGGGTATGGGATTAGTTAGCCAGGTATTTGTTTTCAAAAGCATGGTGGTGGAGGAAGCCGTAACCGACCAGCGGTTACGTGAACCAACTTACGGCGGCGACGAGTCCAGCAATCCTCTCGCACATGATCATCCCCGCATGGGATTCGAACCTGCGATTCCACGAAGGGTAATCAGAGATGCGGTGGCGAGCGCAGCAACATATTTTGCTGATCTACAGAATTAGTAAGCTGGTTCGGATCCCGGGGAAAATAATTATGTACCGGAGCATAAAATGGCGAATAAATCGTGTGGCAAGTGTGGAATGTCTTACGACTCAATAGATAGTATAAAGCAGGGCTAGTAAACTGGCGGACCGCGGTCCGAATCCGGATCTTTCGAGTATTAGATTCGGATCGCACCTAATTCTTTATTTTGGATCATTAGCCTCACAGTTAAAGTTTCATTTTATAAAATAACTTTTATTGTTTTGAATATATATCAAAAGAACTATAACACCATAATATAAAATTTCGATTAGCTGATATAATCATTAGCCGGTCGGGGAAGTGCGTGTTTAAGGATGCCGAAATATAATATCTGGAAACACCGGACCCAAATAATTGTGAAGTTTTGAATGCGGATCTTCGGTAAAAATAGTTGAGTAGCCCTGGTATAGTAAGTACGCAACACAACATACAACGCTCGAACACCTTGTTTAGTCACTTACTGAAAGGATGATCACCGTAGTACAAGATGCCACAAGGCTCCAATCATCAAGCCGTTTGCCAACCGACCTGCAAGTAGCCGATTTACAGACGCACATGAAAGCACCCACTCCTCTCCATGCAATACGTAATATGACCCAATAATGAAATGACCGGCCTTGACTATAGCACAGCGATATGTGTGGCAGATTGCTCGACGCTCAGTCTCGGTAGAAATACTAACCGAAATTCAACCAAATACTAAGTCTAGCAAATATGGCAATGATAATTTTTTTTATCTGCGATCAACTATATGTCGAAGATGAACGACTAAATGCCCCAGGACATAGTAATACACCCAAGGCAATTCATACTTCAATGCTTAGTACGTGATCGGTTAGAAACCATAGAAGCTAAACGTGTCGAGTTTTGAGAACAAGTTCAGCAAGATAAATATTGTTTCTAAGACAGAAGGAAGTGTATTTGTGACAAGTCATAGCTTCCAGATTGATGTCAGCTTTAAGAAATTTATTTGCACGATCTGTCAGTTTTATCTGAATTGCTTACTCAAGCCATTCATATAACTACAATCAGTGCCCGGCCTATCGAAGTCTGGTCCAGCTGCTGTCGCATATGTTGCATTGATCTAAGGCAGGGCTACTTAACTATTTTTACCGAAGGTCCGCATACAAAACTTCAAAAATATTTGGGTCCGGACTCTCCAGACATTACATTTTGGCATCCTCAAACACGCAATTCCTTGGCCGACTAAGGATTATTAGCTAATCAAGATTGTTTGTTATGGCGTTATAGTTCTTTTCATATATATTTTAAATCTATAAAAGTGATATTATAAAAGAAAACTCCAAAAGTTGGACTAATGATCCAAAATAAAGAATTATGCGCGGTCCGAATCGAATACCCGAAATGTCCGGATTCGGACCGCGGTCCGCCAGTTGAGTAGCCCTGGTCTAAGGACGACCTTGCCCATATGCCTAGTCCCGTTGTTTGCAACCGGGATTCTTCAGCACCGTAAGGTTTCGGCAGTACACTCCGGTGCTATGTGGAGTTCCATTCAAATAATATAAGAGTTTATATCGATATGTATATAGTGTTTTGATATACCCAAATACTTATTAGGTTTGCCAGTATTATTAAACTTGCTACACTTTAAAGTAAATTTTGTTTCGCCAGTATTGCGTTTGCTTTAATATATATTTATAGTTAATACAATTCAGACAAGTTTATGGCGATTAAAATATTGCACAGGATTCCTTGAGCCTACAAAATGTCTCATTGGGCTTCTGCATCAACAAGAAGGTTGAAAACTTTTAACTTGGTCTAAACATTCGACTCAACACTCATATCTATCCTAACCTGGAACATACCATGAATCCCACTTCATATGCTTACTCTAATCATTTGCCTAAAGATTTATATCTATCCTCACACAGAACATACTATGAATCCTACTTTCTATGCTTACTCTCACTAATTGCCCCAAGTTTTTGTCCCACTTCATATGCTCACTCTAACCATTTGCCCAAAGTTTTATATCTATCCTAACTCAGAACATACCATGAATACCACTTTATATTTTCCTAAATTTTCCTTCCTAAATTTCCTAAAAAAAATTTCTAAAATTTTATATATATTCTAACCAAGAACATGCTACGACTACTATTTCATAAGTTTTCGCTAACCATCTGCCTCAAGTATTGAATATATCCTAACCTGAAATATACTACGAATACCAATCACTTCATATGCTTACTCAGTTTTATATAACCCAGAACATACCATGAATTCCATTTCATATGCTTACTCTACCCATTTGTCCTAAGTTTTAAATCTACCTTAACCCAGAACCGAATATGAATTCCACTTCATATGCTTAGTTTAACCATTTGCCTAAAGTTTTATATTTATATTAACCCAGAACATACTTTAAAATTTTAAATCCTACTTTATATGCCTACGATGACCATTTGTCTCAAGTTTTAAATCTACTCTAACCCCGACTATGAATCTCATTGCATATGCATACTATGAACAAGTTTTATATCTATTCTAACCAAGATACTATGTACTATTATACTATGAATCCAACTTGATATGCTTTTCAACCTTTCTTACTCTAACCACTAGTCTAACGTTCTATACCCAGAACATAGGCTACTATGAATCCTATTTAAAATTTTAAATCCTACTTTATATGCCTACGATGACCATTTGTCTCAAGTTTTAAATCTACTCTAACCCCGACTATGAATCTCATTGCATATGCATACTATGAACAAGTTTTATATCTATTCTAACCAAGATACTATGTACTATTATACTATGAATCCAACTTGATATGCTTTTCAACCTTTCTTACTCTAACCACTAGTCTAACGTTCTATACCCAGAACATAGGCTACTATGAATCCTATTTCATGTGCTTTTTTTAACCTTCTTTCCTAAAGTTTTATGTATATTCTAACCCAGAACATACTATAAATCCTAGTTCATACGCTTACTTTTATCTTAAAGTTTTATAAATGCTATTACAGTTAAAATACAGTAATAGGATACGCCCATCTATAACTTCAGTGGTGTGGTGAATGAACGAGGTAATGGCATGTGTAGCAGGCAATAACCTTGAAAATTCGAGTGTGTGTCCGCTACGAATTAAACTTCACATAACCAGCCAGTATATAGATCAATTCAATAGTTATAGATTATTCTAGTCTGGTCAGCATGGAACAATCAGTGAAACAAACGATGCGATTAGCGAAAGATACGATACAACAGAATCCTTCAAAGTTTGTCGTTGTCTCGGTTTTAAATGTTGTGATACTTGGATATTTTTTGTATATTTACACGACAAATTTCACCGCCGCGGTACCGAAAATACAACACTTCAGCAGCAGGAAAATAACTTTAAATAGCATTATAAAATTAAGAAAGAAATGGAATCATACTTATGGAAAATGGTTAAATTACTTACCAGATTTTCAAACCGCCGTGATAGCCATTGACAAGATTCCATATTTCCCTGCCGTGAACGAGACAACATCACCCAATAATTCTTTTATTACGATACAAAAGATGCCGTACTTCGTCGGTGACCTCTTAGAAGCCGTAATTACGTCAAAGAATTATTGGAATCAAACAAAACAGTACGGAGGTGACCTCTTTCAAGTTATTCTTTATCGCAAGCCAGCTGATGATATCCTAATTCCCTGCAAAATAACAGACAATCACAATGGACTTTATGACGTAACATGCCCACTTGTCAGTGAAGGTGACTTCGAACTGAAAGCAAAACTGAGGTTTTCTAGCGAACTTTTATATTTATTTATGTTAAATCATCAAACTAAAATGGGAGCTAATATATACGTGACCAGCGAGTATATGAATTCAAGCTTCCCAGCCGAGCATTCAAGATGCGCGGTAGGATTTGATGAGCCTGTGTGAGTACTCTTTATTATATTTAAATCTGGACTACAGGATAGGATGAGAATTTTTCTCGGGCGAAGAAAACAATTCAATCAGATGGTGAACTACGGCCTCTCGTCCATTGTAAGTTCATGCCAGGCATATGAATAAGAGTTTATAACAGTTTCATATGCATGGACTTGATGGTGGAGGAACCCAGAACCCGCTCGCACATAATTATCGACGTACGACGACAAGCTTATTACTACAAGTGCTCGGAACTAAGCCCTCGGCCTAACTCGAAAATAGAGAAATGCCAAAAGCGGCACATGTCATTAGAAATATGCGGCCCAATCATATCTCAATGCTTCGCATCAACGGCGCACTAAAGTTACTCCATGCTGTTATCGGTAATAAGTCCACAACTAGAGAAACAAGGAATAATAGCATCGGTATTTGGAATGAGATTGTTCTGACCTGTCATTTATTAACGATTCGCACCGTTGGCTTACTGAAGTCAGCAATAGCCTACTTTTGTACCGGTACCGACTTCCCGCGAATCACTTTCAGCTCGCTCGAGATATAATGAGATTACTGGAGATGAAAAGTTGAAAATATATGATTTTCCTTTTTTCGTAAACAAAGTTATTATCAAATTCCGCCTTTTTGTGATATAATTGTCCGTACCGGTACTGTATCGATATCCCACTATCGGCCTGCAACCTAACTCGAGATATTAGAAAGCGGGAAATAGCCACAGCGACATATACGGTAACACACCCAATATTGCCTCAGTGTCGGCGTACTAATTTAATTTTGCCAGACCCTGTTTTTATGCCGATACTGTCCCGACTTCCCCACCAATATCAATCAATGGGTCTAAACTTTAAACCAGAGGTGGCCAAGATTTTCGGACCGGGGGCCAAAAATTTTGCCCATCTAGACTGGCGGGCCATCCATGTAGAATATAGATGTAAAACTCAACTTGATCGCAATCCCAACAAATTTCATGCGATATTTTTTGATAAAACAGCAAAATTAGTTTTTTTTTTATCAAGATAGGATACTAAAGATTCAAAATTAGCTAAATCCTATTTCGGTACCATTAGACTCGTGTTTTTCAACCGGGTGCCGCGGCACACCGGTGTGCCGTAAAATAATGTCAGGGGTGCCGTGGGAAATTCTCCAAATTGTGTGTCTATGCGGTGTAGCGCAGAATGTGGCAGCAGTAGGTGGCGATTTGCCTTTTTTTCCTTGTTTTATTTGATTACTATTCAAGATGTCCAATCCAACATCTTTCTTCAAAGTTAAAAAGCTTATATTAACAATATAACACTAAAATAAATTGTGAATATTAGGTCTTTTCCCCACATTTTAAGCTGGAGGGTGCCGCGGGATTTTCTCAGTGAAAAAAGTGTGCCTTGGCTCGAAAAAGGTTGAAAAACACTGCATTCGACTACGACAAGAGGCCTCCTTAATCCTTACTATTCTAAATCGAAGAACTTGAGCGATTGCGACAATCCTTACCAACTGGCAGCCCAATGAGCTCTCTATCGACAAGGCTATTCAAAGAATGACTGTTGCCATATATTCATCCCAATGATTGGTTGACGAAAGAAATATATTTATTGTCCTCGGTGACCTGCAAACGTCTTGCATACTGACCAACACGATTCAATGTTTAAATATTCACTGCACTGTATTTCTATAAAAATCTGTACTATTGTTCTTTTTTAACATTGTTTTGTGGAAATAAATCTCTCTCTCTCTCCATTTTGCCACAAATGACGCAAAACTAAACTATTGAAACTTGTTGGACACGTAGTGGACATAGCGATCGTTTCAATATTATGTTGTTATTGTTATTTGTCTCCGTCATTTTTAAAAAATCGCTTTTCTCTTCGAATACTGGACCAATTACTTTAAAATTTTCAGTGGTTAAAGATAAAAATTTTCTCCAGAAGGCTATTACTTTTTTTTTCGTTATGACGTCATTAAAATTATTACCATTGGGTGGCGCTACGTGTCCATATATATGAGCATAGCTCTCTTGTTTTATATTACAGGGACAACGAACTATGCAATTACACAAACCCCACCAACGGAGAGCCATGGTTTTGTATCAAGCCACCATCAAGAGAATGCAATCCTATAATATCTCAGCAAAAGATTCATTTGAAGGGAACAGACATGAAAAAAGGAGAAATTCCATTGAATTTTATGAAAAAATATTATAAAGAAACCGATCAATATGGAGCTGAAATATCTCTATCAGGAATAAAATTCAAAGTTTCGAAAAAAATTAAGAAAAAGAAAAATTAATTTTTTATCAAAAGAAAAATTGTTATGATACATTCAAGAACACTATAAAACAAGTCGATCCACTTATTTCTGGATGGTTACAAAATAAAAATTGGCGACTCAATGCGATGTGAAAAACATGGCCCATTGAACTAGAAGCTTTGTTCAAATGTCTGGAAGGATGTCGATGTTTATTTCTTTGGAGATTCAGTCATACGTAAATGGTATATTTGCTTCAAAAAACATCAGTTTAAAGAGTATCTTGGAATTAAGAATAGTTGGTCTATATCAAGAGATGCGATATCAGAGCATTTCAACGTTTCACTGCATTATAGGTAAGTAGTGTAGAGCAGGGGTGGGAAAGGCTTTTGAACCAGGGGCCAATACTGGCGGCGTAATATATTTGTGATTTATTTTATCGTTACGCAAGTTATTAATCTAACGCCGAATCACATCTCTTATTACAGGAGCCATGGACCTCCACTTCACAGCGATGGACCGCCAACTGCAAGACCTTACATTTCTGACTCTTTAGATGCGATATCGGAAAAAGAGAAATCTGTGGTCATTATTTCTCTCGGAGCACATTTTTTTCCACAAGTGCCGACATATTTTTAGAACGAATACTTGTTATTAAAAAAGCAATACGGCGATTGCTTGCTAGATCCCCGAAATCTAGAGTTTTTATGAAAGGTATTCACACAATTGGAGGTGTTTCGACCCGATGGCTATTTTACCGCATGGAACAAATTTTAAAACATGAATTTCTGAATGAAAAAGACGTTACCATTTTAGACGTGTGGGAACTGTCTGTTTTAATGAACAATACAAATATTCATCCGCACGACGACGTACTATTTCAGCAGATAGGGTTGTTTCAGTCATATTTGTGCAGATAAGTTTTTGTTTCCCCGACCCTTGAAACCAAAAAAAATTCCCCATTACTATACCATTGCAACCTTTTTCATGCATATTTTGAGTATTTTTTTTTTTTTGATTTGGCGCTTACAAACTAGATTACATGTGTTATGAACACCGTCTCGATCCAAAATATCCTCCTCTTTCAAAAGTACTGAGAGCTCAGAGGTAAACTCATTCCCGAGCAAAGATACGAGTGACCACTGGAGAGATACTAAAACTATATAGATTTAAGGTGTTGCGTTAGATGGTTATTTGTTATTTTCATTTATTTATTATTTCATTCATTTATTTGTTATTTCTTTTTTTTTTATTAATTTATTGCGCTCATTTGTTTAAGATCCACGTAAAATCGCTTTAGTTGCAACACACAAGCCATTGATTTCCCTACACCCCTAAAAAATGTCACCTATTTTGCAGGTGTGACACCATGGCTTTAATGTGTTTGAATATTCAGAAAGTGGCTCATATGTCGGCGAAGATGATCAAGTCAAATATATAAGACATTTTTTCAAGTTGCAAATAGTTTTTATCACTGATATCAAAATATCTGCCTCCTCTAAATTTGGAAATTCCCCCCACCTAAATATAAAATGCTGGGGAACATACTGACACAACTCATGGTAAATTCCCACCGCCAATATAAGAGTGCGGTGTTATGACATCAGCAATCCCACAGCAGGCCTCCCTTCACCTAAAGTAAGTTCACCGCCTCCTAAAGTTCACCGTCCTCCCTTCACCCTAAAGTACCCATATTTGCTATTTCTTGTATTGTGTATTCACATTGTGTGCTTTAGAATGGTGAAAAAATAAATTACTGATTACTGACAAACAGATTCGTGTTAGCACTAATAGCCTTCGTTAAATTTATCAGAATATTAGAGCATTAACGCTTAGCAACGTATGCTCTGTCTCACTCGATGATCAATTACGTTGACAACAGACATAGCGTTGTAAAGCCACATCGTTTCGCTATAATGGTTGTTCAATTGCAATTTTGACAATTTATGGTTAGACTGCTATTCTGTATATGAGCTTGCTAGCTATTTCGCGTTTTCCTGAGAATAGAAACAGAAAATGGTTCCTGAGAGGGCGAGATTTGCTGGTGGTGCGAAATTCAGAGTGTTTTTCATTTTATTTTAAGTTTCGAAATATTAGGTTTACCCGTTATTTATCGAAGATATATAATAACAAAGGGTGTCCACAAAGTCCCGGAAAAATTTAAAATTGCAGAGGTAATTTATCGATACATATATTGTTTGTTAGCTCCTATATCACTCCTGTGCCCTCACACATGGATGAAATGAAGTAAAAACACTTAGAAAAATACTGATTGGAAAACAATAAATCTAGTTAAGATATATTGAGTACTGACTTTATAACAAAATTGAAATTGTAAAGGGACTTTATGGACACCCTGTATATTCATACAATTTCTTCCAGAATTGTAGTACGGAGTATAAATCGGAACAATAATCGTAAAATGTTGGTAATTACTTTAGACGTGCCTTTGTGTAACGAAGGCTGTAAGTTCATACTTTGTAAAAGTCGTAATAAACAAAAAAGGTTGTATTTAAAATCACTGTGTTTATCGTACGAAAAAAGAAACCAAATAGACGGATTAAATTTGGGGGAAAGCCCCTTTATTGTCGTATAGCTAACTAACATGTCATTTCACGGTGCTCCTGAAGTATGCGCACCAAGATGTCGCATAACCTGAACCCTAACACGGTACATAACCTTAGCTCAGGTTGTGCGCCATTTTGGTGCGCATACTCCAGGAGGTCCCATTTCACAGACTAGATAGATTGCGAGTATCAGTTGAAAGTACGTGGCAAGCTATGAAAATAGTGTTTTCCGTACGTTTTTCCTTCATCTTTGCATCGAAAAAGTGTCTGGTCAATTGGTCGGTTGTGCGATATATTTTTGGACGAGCTGGTATGACAAGATTTATTATCATCCAATCTGTTTTAAATTTAAAGTTGTTTTTTTCAAAGTGTACGTCAACCATTTGATGCCATGCATATGGTTAGCCATGCATATGGTTAGTGAATACAGAATGTTCATAAAGTTATTTGAACCCGATATGTGCTACCCAATTTATAACACCCTTGATAAGGTGGGGGCTTAATTAGAGGGGGTTGGAACCCAATATGGGCACCCGATATGTGCTACCCAATTTAATACAACCTGGGTTAGGTGGGGGCATAGTTAGGGGGGTGGGGTCTGGGCAGGAGGGAGTTAAATCATATATGTGTACGCGATATGTGCTCCCAATTTATTACACCATGTGTTAGGTGTGGGCTTGATTGCTTGATTAGGGGAGAGGGGTGGGGGTGGGGGGGGGGGGGGGGGGTAGGTTAATGTTAGTCAGGACTAACGGTGTAACCACTAATTCCACGAATTGAGCATATTGGCGCGCATGTTTATCACATAGATTTGACAGTTTTCGGAATTCATGCTTAACCACTTGACCATCGCGTTCAAGAATTGAGCGATTAGAATCAAACATATAGAAGCTAGGTTGATTTATCACACATGCCAAGATTTGACAGTTGGCAAAATTTATGACCAAAATATTTCCCCTTGTATTTTAAGATTTTCTGCGTATCGGAATATTTTTAGAAATTCTGACAATAGCTTATTTGGTATATTCGTGACGATGCCCCCAGGCGTCCGTACTATTGTTATAAATTCAAACAAAGGTTTTATATGAAACTGCTGGTTTTTAGGTACAAATGTACAGCAGGCAACCATGTTGTTTTTCAGTCAGTTTTGCTCAAAGCAAGTCAATGTACATGTAGATTGCATAGCTAATCAGAAATAAGTGAAAATTTGAGAGGAGATATATTAATTTTCAGTAAATTTAGAAGTTCGCATTATGGGATGTAAGGTACTTTTGCTTAAACAGTGGTTCTCAAACTTTTCAAGCCGGGCCCAAGTCTCGCGCTCCATTTTATAAATAATTAGCTAACAATAAGCTATAAATAACGCATAGTATAGCGAAAGTATGTTTTTTTTTTCAAAAGCACTATGAACATACGTAGATGGAATCGTAATCTCTAAATCTAAACAATAAAGAAATGTAAATATTCAAAATATGGCGGGCCAGATCAAATCTAACAAATATTTTTTATTTTTTCGCGCCCACACAAAATTTTCCACCAAAATCGGGGGAGTTCGCCCCACCTTTTGAGAACCACTGACTTAAAACAAGTTTCTGTAGGAATGTACAGAATAGCTAACTAATCAAAGAAAAGGTGGAATTTTAGGTCGATTTTTTATAGTTAATTGCAGAGGAGTTTGTATTTTGCAGTAAGCAAGTGTTTTCTTTGTGAGTTTCCCATCGCTTTGCCTCAGAACAAGTCTGTGAAGAGGTTGTTTTAGCTGGTAAGCAGTAAGCCGGTCATATTTCAGTCAAGCTCATGATTCAACCATTGTTAAAATTATTTGTATAACTCTCTTGCCAGTATGACTTTTCTTCCGTGCTGCTATTTTCAGCTTGTTGGTCGCGTTATTCAGGCATATAGTTATAATAGTCATGAGGACAATGTCTTTCATATTTACATTGGCTGGAACCCTTCCAAACAATAATAGTTTCTTACATATCGTGAGATGCTTGTGGCTGATTGTACAGGGCGTAGTTCAGAGCGAACGACGTGAATAAGCGTCGTAGAAAATACATATTATATCAATAGCTGATTTCAGACACAGATGTCCAGGAATGAGATTTTTCGAATGTTCTGGGTTGAAATAACGTGAAACTCCTGAGAAATGTTTAGAGCAGTGGCTCTCAAACGGTGAGCCGCGCAGTTAATTTTTTGAGGGGCGGTAAGCTAATTTAACATAAAAACATTTGTTAGATTTGATCTTGCCCGCCTTATTTTGGATATTACATTTCTTTACTTCGGATATTTACGTTTCATCCACGTATTTTTTTTTTTGAATGAAACAGACTTTCGCCTTACTATCTGTTTTTGTAGCTCATTGTTAGCTAGTTATTTTTGAGGAGGGGCGTGATATTTACCAAATTCTAAAAAGGGGACGCGGCTTAAAAAGTTTGAGAACCACTGCTTTAGAGTAAGCACGGGAGGTCAAACTTTCTGTGTGGTTCGTATGTATTTTGTGGTGTGGCCCATCGGTATGTTTATAAGTTAAAACCGCTACGCTTTTGTTGTTGTTAATTCTTGTGAGACTTTTTGTGTGAGATACTTGTGGTGATTTGTGTCCTAAAATCTAGAAATGAATTAAACAGTCACGTCATTTGACCCTGCTGACGTATACTGTTCGTCCTTTAATAGCGTGGTGTTTTGTGATTTGAAAGTCATTCTTTGGTTTGTGCTGCTTTAAGACTATTAGTTGGCGTCTAACAACTACCGCCGCCGTTTGGTAAAACCGAACTAGATCAAGCAAGGTTCGCACGAAACCAACATTTATTTCATAATAATATTACTAATAGTGGCTGGTTCTACAGCGCCTTGATCAATGCAAAAGACATAAGTAAGCGTCATATAAAACAAGAGAGCTATGATCAATTACCGTGTATCCCCGAAAATAAGACCTAGCTTGAATTTCAAAAATGATTTTAAATGATGAATTTATCTAAAACGTGTGAGAGAATAAACGACTGAATGACGAAAATAAGTGACACCCCCTCCCCAAAATAAGCCCTTGTGTTATTTTTCGAAACCAAAAATTGAAATAAGACCTGTCCTATTTTCCGGGAAACACGGTCTATGCTATGGACATGTAAAACTAATAAATAGCCTTCTGGCGGAAACTACAATTTTAAACACTGAAAATTTCAAAACAATTGGTCTAGTAGTTAAAGAGAAGAGCGATTTTTTCATAACGACATGAAGGAAAATACCAAGAAGAAAAATAACAACATAATAACAAAACGACCCACAGGTCTATTTCGTGTCCAATAAGTATAAAAAATGCTATTTTCTGTTGCGGCCCAACAGTATAATACTCATATATAATGTAAAACCACTTGTGTTGTAGTGTTAACTACTTGTTTTCCGTGTTTTAACTTCGGATTTAAAGACAAAGCTTATAAGTCTAACAGGTACTACGGTTCGGTAAAATCACTAATCAAACTAGATCAAGCAAGTTTCGCACAAATAATGCTAAGTTGTGCTGTGGCTAGGGTTGCCAACTATGAAAAGTTTCAAAAAGGACATATATTACCGTCATCATTTATTTTGTAATTTGCGGGAAAGAACAATATAAAACAGTGAAATAAAAATTATATACAAGCTAAATAGATATATTAAAACAATCTTCATGTGTTTTCTATTTAATGTTCATTTAACATTGACCCAAACAATGTTAATAAAATTGTTATTTCTTTAGCTATTTCAGCCGGACCAAAGCGAAACTAAAAAAAGTAATTAAAAGCTTGCAAATACATAAACGGAGACGATTTTTTAAGAACGGAACAATATCAAACAAAGTAATATAATTATCGGGCAAAACGACGTTGGAAAGAATAAAGGACAATTAGCATCTTTTCTAAATGCCAAAAAAAGACAAGGACCGAAAAGCTCCATTAAAGAATTGTCCTTCGAAATAAAGGACGGTTGGCAACCCTAGCTGTGGCCAAACAGTAGGCTAATAAATCTGAAACCGCTAAACATTCGTTATCGTTAAATTTTGCGAACTACCTTTTTGTCTTGTTGTGGCTTCGGGTTAAAGGCGAAGTCCATACGTCTAACAATTACCAACGTTTGGTAAAATGAAACTAGATCAAGCAAGTTTCGTACGAAACCACAGTAATGATTCCCAACCGTTATAAACCCTGATCGCGTTACCGCGAGTGTATTCAATAAATATTTTGTGAGCGCTTGTTAACGAAGTTTCCGCTTAATTAAATTATGAATTATAGATTTCGGAAGTTTTGCGTTCTGTATTGAAGTTACCTATTTGTTTAATTTCATGAAACACAAGAATAGATTATAAGTGAAAAGCCGACAATAGATAACTATCAGTAGAGGTTACGCGAGACCAACTCCCAATCCTTCCTCAACGCTAGTGGATCCGCATGCGTATAATAGAAATGGTATAAATGGAAATACCATATTCTGCAATTTAGTGTCCTGCTGAACACTAACACAAATGTATTTCTGCATCGTTTCGTCTGATCAAAATCAGACTGATTCAGGCAAGCAGTTTACAACAATATAGGGACCCAGAAAAAAAAATCGTGACCCACAGAAAACGGGTCCGGCGCCCCTTTTGGGCTCTGGCCCATCTTGAAAATAATCGGGACCCACAGAGAACCGTTCCGTGGCCCCTTTGAGGTTCTAGGGCACAGCTTGAAAATATCTTCACCCACAGATAACCGTTCCGTGGCCCCTTCGGGGGCCTAGGGTACAGATTCAAAGAAATCTGGACCACAGAGAACCGTTCCATGGCCTCTTTGAGGTTCTAGGGCACAGCTTGAAAAAAATCTGAACCCACAGAGAACCGTTCCGTGGCTCCTTTGGGGCCCTGGGCCCAGCTTGAAAAAAATCTTGACCCACAGAGAACCGTTCCGTGGCCCCTTTGGGGTCCTGGGCCCAGCTTGAAAAAAATCTTGACCCACAGAGAATGGTACCGTGGTCCCTTTGAGGTCTAGGGCACAGTTGAAACAAATCTGACAGAGAACAGAGAACCGTTCCGTCGTCCCTTTCGGGGCCAAGGGCCCAGCTTGAGAAAATTTTGTTTGAGCCTTATCTGATGGTTCCAGATGAAGTACCAATTCAAAATATTTAAGATACAATTCATTTAACATATTAGATTGATTTCAATTGTAATAACATTTATCGGGATAAAACATCGGTCAGTCGATGTAAGCGTTTGTCTTATGATATACGTCTTATTTGACGTTTTAATTCGCTTTAAAGATTTCGGATTAGTCAATTCATAGCAACCTTTGTAAATAATGCGTTGGTATATAGTGCATACTGGTAAGCATTTAAAGTGGAATTCATGGCATGTTCTGGGTTAGCATACATATAAAACTTAGGAACATTAGAGTAACCATATGAATTGTGATTCGCGGTATGTTCTTGGTTGGGATAGATATAAAACTTCAGGAAAAAGTGTTAAAGTAAGCATATGAAGTGGAATTCATGGTAAATTCTGGGTAGATATAAAACGCCAGGCAAATGATTAGATTTAGAATATAAAGTGGGATGACTCATGGCCTGTTAAGATTAAAAATAGACATCGAGTCCAGGGAAAAATGACCTTTCATAAAGTGAACATTCAAAGGAAACAGACCTGTATGCATAGCGAGAATGGAGAGATCCAAAACTGCTGGGTTAAGCAAAGGAAGCCGATTCATGGTATATTCAGTATTAGATATAGATAGGTAGATATAAAACTTTAGGCGGTATGTATAGTTAGAATATGATTTATAGCAGTTGGCGAAGCACCGAATTACAGTCGTATTGCTGTAGTAGGAATGAAAATGCCATACTATGCAATTTAGTGTCCTGCTGAACACTAACACAAATGTATTTCTGTATCGTTTCAGACTGATTCAGACAAACAGTTTACAACAATTGGGACCCAGAAAAAAATCGTGACCCACAGAAAACGGTTTCGGCGCCACTTTGGGCCCTTGGCCCAGCCTAAAAATTCTTCACTCACAGAGAACCGTTCCGTGGCCCCTGGGCCCGGTTTGAAAATATCTTCACCCAAAGATAACCGTTCCGTGGCTCCTTTGAGGTTTTAGGGCACAGCTTGAAAATAACTTCATCCACAGATAAGCGTTCCGTAGCCCCTTTGGGGCCCTGGGCCCAGCTTGAAAAAATCTTGACCCACAGAGAACCGTACCGTGGTCCTATTGAGGTTTTAGGGCACAGCTTGAAAATAATCGGGACCCACAGAGAACCGTTCCGTGGCCCATTTGGGGCCCCTGGGCCTTTGGGAGCCGAGTGTCCAGCTTGAAATAAAATCTTGACCACAGAGAACCGTTCCGTGGTCCCTTTCGGGGACGAGAGCCAAGCTTGAAATTTTTTTATTTAAGCCTTATCTGGTGTTTCCAGATAAATAAATCAATTCAAAATATATGAGATCCAATTCATTTAACATATTAGATTGATTTCAATTGTAATTACATTTATCGGGATAAAACATCGGTCAGTCGATATAAGCGTTTGTCTTATGATATGCATCTTATTTGACGTTTTAATTCGCTTTAAAGATTTCGGATTAATCAATTTATAGCAAGCTTTGTACATAATGCGTTGGTATACAGTGAATACTGGTAAGCATTTTAGGTGGAATTCATGGCATGTTCTTGTTTAGGATACATATAAAACTTTGTCGGAACATTAAAGTAAGCATATGGATTGTGATTCGTGGAATGTTCTTGGTTGGGATAGATACACAAACTTTAGGAAAAAGGGTTAAAGTAAGCATATGAAGTGGAATTCATGTTATATTCTGGGTTAGGGTAGATATAAAACGTGAGGCAAATGGTTAGAGTTAGAATATAAAGTGGGATGACTCATAGCCTGTTAAGATTTAAAATAGACATCGAGTCCAGGAAAAAATGACCTTTCATGAAGTGAACATACGAAGGAAACAGACCTTTCTGCATAGCGAGAATGGAGAGATCCAAAACTACTGGGTTAGGCAATAGTAGCCGATTCATGGTATATTCAGTATTAGGGTATAGATATAAAACTTCAGGCGATATAGTTAGAATATGATTTATAGCAGTTGGCAAAGTACCGAATTACAGTCGTATTCTCGACATGTTCTGGGTTAAGATTACACTAAGAGAACTAGTGTTTTAATCGAAAAGAAAACTAGGTGTTAAAAGTCTCAATAGTAGATAATTCTTGCCGACTAAAATATTACATTCAAATACTCGGCTCAAAATTTATGATCGATAAATGATTTGAGGTTGAAAAAGACAAATGACGAGCACGCACAGCCACGTTGAAATTCAATATTATTTGTCTGTAGTCTGTTGTCGTTATAGCTCTTTGATTAAATTTATTACGTTACTTTATTACTTTTAAAGCTAAAAAGACAGCTTTATTACACTGCAAAACGCGGTAATTTAGGTTGAATATATGAATATGCACATTCTATGATGGCCCAGTGACGTAATCAGATATGACGTCATATATTTTGAACCCCCTCTTTTCTAAAAATAATCAAAAATGGACTTAGATAAGCGTTTACACCATCTGCGGCAATCGCTTATGTAAATGATAATTATGGCTTTATTAGATATATCGATCAATAATAGACCATACATCATTTTTATTTGGCATAATTATTTGGCAAAGTCGATTGTATTGACAAACGTTACGGTGTCTAGGCTCAAGTGATTAATTATACTGAGATGTAATTAATTTGCGTAATAGAGTGTAAAAGAACCATTTTGCACAATGTTCTGTCTAATACAGTGGTTCTCAACTATTTCTTTCGTGGTCCACTTTTGTCGCACAAAAAATGTGGTACTCCCGAAGTATGTGAACCAAGATGGCGGACACCGGAACGTACTATGTGTACCAGGTTAGGTCATAATTTCAGGTACAAATACTACGGGAGTCACTTGGCTAGTCCCCAATGTCGCAATAGAACTAAAATACGAAAAATTGGAATAAAATTATGGCCTAACACTAACCTACACAATACTACGTTCCGGTGTCCGCCATCTTGGTTCACATACTTCGAGAGCACCAAAAATTTTGCGGCCCATTCTCTTTTTCATGCAAGGGAAAAACTACAAACCAGAGGGTCTCCAACACAAACCATGACGGGGGCAACTTTTTGAAATTTATTGACCACGCGGGCCGCAAACCAAGAAATTATGTACAAAAATGGAAATCTGAATGTATCGTGTTAAAATTACACTTGAATCGTACAGCAAACGAGACATAAAACCTATTCATTTACTTGTGCTGGATATTTGGTTCCGATGTATGGCCTTATTTTGCGTTGTTTTGCTAGTCTTAGGACAGCATGCAAATGCTCGTCCATTAGTCGTGTGCGGAGGGCTGACTTGCTAACTTTCGTAGTTGAAAAAACTACTTGCAAATAAAAGAACTGCCCGCTGGCCGCGTGTTGGCGACCCCTGAACTAAACTCTATCAATTTTCAATCGGTTTGTGGCCCATCTCGAAATGTTTCTGTGGCTCAGAAGTAGTCTGAAATCCGTTGCTTTTTATGCCCAAGATTGCGGGATCAAACCACATGCCCGCCACCTCCCCTATGGTGTAATAAACATGACATGCAATGCTGCTGCAGTGGCCCAACGATTTGCTCGGATTTAAGACTCAAAAATGACCTCATAAAAATGTTCACTTATCAGTGACTGCGAGTAAATAACTCACAAAGACGAAAAGACAGGATTGCATTTTAAAAATTCTTCCAATAAAAAGGGAAGGAATTTTGCACCTCGGCCTATGGCGGGCAAAAAAAACAAGATTAAGGCAATTTGAAATCTTTGTCTGAATTGATTTGAATAATTCACTAGCTAGTCGAAATGCCAGCCCTAGTTGAGACTCGAAAATTACGTCCTAAAACTTCTTGTGTCAGTGACAGCTGGTCGAAACGTCATGTTCAGAGCGAAAATTGAAAAAAAAAATATAATAATTGAAATAAATTTTGAAGACAATATAAATATAAATATCATCAATCAAAGCAATATTTCCCTTTAGCTCACCGCAGACGAATCATCTGTTTACAGATTATGACGTAACAAAATATTCGTCATCGCCAACGTTTCCTTTGCACTGTTTGAAGCGCGCGCTGTGATTTAATCAAGTTAAGTAAACCCGTAGCAGGTAATAAGAGCAGCATCTGAAATGTAGTCGAAGCGGAAATTAGGCAATTTTTGATCAAATTTTGCTAGTCTAGATTTAAAGCTTTCAACTAAGGGTGGAAATAATTCTGGTGGATTAGTTACACATGACCACGGAGCTATATACACCATATATGGGCCATTCCAAGCAAAAGTTGAATTCCATCAATTTTTTGAAAAGTGTAGTGAAAGTAATTTTTTTTTATTCCTGATATCAAAAGACATTGGAATTTTATTGGACTGCATTCATTTCATCAGGTTTGATTATTTATAAAAAATGGCCTGAAATGTAGAAATTTTGGTATAATTGACATATTTTGTGATGATTCCTGACACAAAGGGCTTGATTGTGTGGTACAGTTATTTCATATGGAATTGACGCACTGGATTTAAGTTAAAAAAGTTTAAATGTTTGCAGTGCTGTAGGGCATTTCTTTACCCATTTAACGATTTATTACCAGAATTTTAAGAGATGATAGAGGCCGTGGAAAAATGTCCTGTAGTGTCCTGTCCTATAGTATCACATACAATATGCACAATATTGGCATGGATTTACAGTGTTACATTGAGTAACTTGAGCAACACATAGAGGGGTAGTTCAGCTACTGCACCAGAAAATATTATGGGGTCCTACTGGACCATCGCAAAAATTTACAGCACAACACAACGTACTGTTAGTGCATGGTGGATTTGCCGTCCTGTAGTGTCACGCTATATTTTACTATATTTTTTTTATCTACTAAGTAAGTTTTGGGTGTAACTTGGTGCGCATACTTCAGGAGTACTCGTTTTTCATTGCAATAAAGATGTCAGTACAATTACTGACATGTTCTTATAATGAAAATTTACTGAAGTCTAGGTGCAAAGCTCTACTAAGAGTAGGAAGACTTTTTACAGGGGCGTTACAAGCAGCGAGTGACATGTTAAGAGCTATGTATACGACTTTTATTGCAGCTGAGTGAGATATTAGTGATACGATTAAAATAATATCGAAAACAATTTAAGTTAATACAGTATTGTACGAAAAACAGCTAGACGAAGCATTCCACTGACAATGTTGAGAACTATATAGGTTTCCCATCGCGATAGATATGCAGCTTTATATGTATGTTGGTTAGTTAGATGGTCTGGCGTTTAAAATGTGGAGGCGCGAGAAAATGGTGATTTGAGTGAAATAATTATTGGACACGTCAGTGTACATAACGATCGTTTCAATATTATGTTGTTGTTCTTGTTAATATTCTTCTCTTTCGTCATGATGAAATCGCTTTTCTCTTCGAATACTGGACCAATTGCTTTGAAATTTTCAGTGGTTAAAGATTGAAATTTTTGCCAGAAGGCTATTACTTTTACTTATTTCGAGAATTACTGTGGACTTCAAGAGATTCGTTTTTTATGTGTCAGAATAAAAAATAGCGACACCTTGTGACGTGTCCATATATTTGAGCACAGCTCTCTTGTTTAAATTAAGAGTTTTATATCCGCTTAATCGCTAAGATAGAAATGATTTTGGAAATAATTCAAGTTAATACTGGTGGGCTAATAGCTAAAACATAGCTTGGATAAGACATGACCATGTAACAGGCGAGGAAAGGAGTTCATTTTGCTGACAGCTAAGCCAGCGCATTTATTTCGATGGTCTCATGAAGTTTATGTTATAGGACTGCGGAACACCTACGTTCTTATGTGTCTGAAGAACCCATTACAATAAAAAGTCACATACAATTACAAATCGTCCAAGTATTCGAGATTTGATTCGAAAAAATATTCGATTCTGAAATCATCAGGTATTCGACAATGCCCAGCCCTTGTTATCGGTACTGACCTTAAATTCAAGGATGGGTATACTTAATACACTATATATCTTTAATTCCAAGTCGCGCCACAATAATGTTTTTTTTTCAATATATTAATATATATGTAAATTAATTAGGCGGTCTCAGCCTCATAACTCAAACCGCTTTAAACTTTTCAATGTCATATTGTTGGAACGTTATATACAAAGTAATACATGTATTAATATATCATCATAGGCGTAAAATCGATAGATTTACGCATGAATTCGTATTTTTTGCCAATTCAGTCGAGGTTCTTAGACAGTCAACAGAGAGTCAGACGCAGGAAGTCGACATTTTTTACAACGACTCCAAAATCTAACTATGGGTCGCGACCCACTGTTGGGTCGCAAGGGGAATCTCAGTGAATCGTGAAAAGATGTAGAAAGCTTTGATTAATTATACTGGTTATTAGGATCGGTGGCAAAGCAAATTTAAAAGCAAATTTGGGAATAAAACGCAACTTTTTCAATTTTTTACGTCTAAAACTATCTGAAATTGAAATAAATGTCAAGTCTATTATGGAAAATAGCAAGAAACAAGCTCATCTTTCTCACTAGCTTCACTGAAAATTCAATTTGAGAAAATAAATTTGTTTTCTCCATCAATGTTTTATTAATTTATTAAAGTTAAATGGGTCGACCTAAGCTGTGGTAACAAATAGTGGGTCTCAACTCTAGAAAGTTTTGGAACCACTGCTCTAGACAAGTGGTTTTCAAACTTTTGAGCCGCGCCCGGCAAAGTCTCGCGCCCCACCTCGAAGATAACTAACAATGAGCTACAAATATAAGATAATAAGGCGAAATATGTTTTATTAAAAAAAAATACGTGGATGGAACGTAAATAACAGAATAAGTGTAAGTTTGAATATTTGAAATAAGGCGGACAATATCAAATCTATCTAATATTTTTATTATTAATTAGCTTAACGCCCTCTCAAAAACGCTTCTCTAGTGCAACTTCGCCATTGCGCAGTACCACCAAACCATTTGCGCTGTAAAATTTCATTTTCGCGCAGTTCGAACATTACGTTTTCAAAGCGTGGTTCGTCATATTTTCCAACGCCTAGCTAGAATAATAAATGTGTAATTTGTCAGCATTCTTGTGATATATTATACTATTGTAATATTTCACAAAGTTTGTAAATCTTTTAGGACTCATGCTTTGTAAAGCAAACATTTGCTCAGTGGAAAATTTTCCCTTTTCTTGTCAGCAAAGAGTCGAAATGAAGAAATTCCCAAATCATTCAACTTTTATTTAGTCCGAATTCGGACTTGCTTGTAAACTTTCTAATAATCCACAATTTCGGACAGAAGCCTGATAGACAAGGCCAAAAGCGGATCTTTCGCACAAAGCCCCTGCCACTAATGCAAAAATGTGAGATTTGAGGAAAACACCCCGCCACGTCTTTAAACCAGAATATCGGTCGGAGACCGAAGACTTATCGATCGAAACTGCGGTTCCGATTCATGACTCTATAGTGACACCGCGTGTCCCATCACTAATTAATTAATAACTCGCTAATTATACGACATAATTCATCCAAAATCAATAGGCTTCTAGTCCGAGATATGATGAATGCACATGCAATTTGGAGCAGATTCAACCACGCCTTCGTGATATATCACGTGCATCTAACAGAGAAACAGACAAATACCTATCAACATACTTACCAATCGAAAGATCGATAAGTAATAACTAATTAGTAGTTATCTAGTTGGGGTTAGTATTAGAGTTATGAATGATTGTCAGCGCAGTCTGCATTCCTAACCCAAACTGGATAATTACTATTTTTATTATTTTGAGCCTTGGTGGGAGTGTTTTCTTTTGGCGGTGGCTAGTACAAAAGATTCCCAAAACTCCAGTTTGGGTATTTTTATTTGTTTCATTTCCTCAGTCGAAGTTCTATATTGTATTCGTTGGTAGCCGGTATTCAGTTGATATACCTCCACTCTGAAGTGCGTTTTTTATATTTCTTCAATTTGTGTATGTATCGTTCGTATTTTCCATATGGTAAAAAAATGAATTACTGATCATATAGTAAAATATAAAAACATCAGTTTGTGTATCTTTATGTGGTGCTTGTTTATAGCCATAGCGATCAGACAAAAACTTCGCTTGCAAATTGCGAGGACGATTAATAAAATATTATCGCAATTCAATAATCAAAATGACTCAAAAATTGACGTCTCTGGTGCAAGGAAGCGTATAATTATAGGAAATAGGCCATCGGTTTCTTTTTCTTTGACTGTTAGAAATATCAGTAAAATTATTTGGATTTAATAAGTATCTTTGATGGAGTTGCTTGTGTAACATTGAGGCAGTTTCCCAACTTTTCATTTTAGGGAAAGGGGTTCCAAATTTGAGGGGTGGTAGATATTTTGGTATCAACGACGAAACTATTTGTAGCTTCAAAAAAGGTGTTATGTATTTGACTTACCATCTTAGAGGGGAATTTAAAATTTCAGCGAGGAGGGGGACTTGGGAAATCACTGCATTGATTCATTATCATATCTTGACATCCACCTTAAATTTTAAATGGTTCTGGTGATTTAGCTTTTGGGATGTAATATAAGCATTATAGCAAATATTTAGAAGTTTATTTATCAGTTTTGTCAGTTATACTTTGGTATGACACAATTTGATAAGAGTCCCCCCAATAGTATTTTTCAGGAAACAAAACACTAGTGAACCAACTAGAAGAAGCGGCCTAGTATTACGAAAGAGGAACATAATTATGTTTGTGACGCGGAGTTACGATGCCCACCATCTAACTTAGGAGGGATAACATTTGTTAGATTGTGCCGAACATGGAAGATTTCGGTTATTTGAAAACAATAGTAGCTTTCTGTATATCTGCGACCACTTGCTCAAAGCCTTGCCAAGGGTGGAAAACATCATAAAAAAATGACATGTTCCAGATTCTAGAACGCTACCACAGGACAGGCTCCCTCCCCTTTTTTTAAAAACAATAAACACGTTTAGTTTACGAGGACAGAAGTTAAACAATACTATACACGATACGATTCTTAGGAAAAACAATTTTTTTTTCACATAAAACGCCTGTTTATCTCAATTATTTTGACGCCTGGTCGCACATAGCTATGCGAGGTCAACAAAAGGCAATTCGCGTGGGTGCAAGCCGAAGTGGAATTGAAACTTCTTTGTCAAGATATGCATTTGTTTATAGGCCATATGCTTGTACAATGCCGCTCGTCTTTCGCTATAATTATTTATATTTTCAGTAACTCTTCATAGAAGGTAGCAGGTAACTTCCCACTAACTTCGTGTGAATTTGAAATACTTTGTCGAAATGTGAATTTGTCAGGCGATTGGTCTTTACACTGCAGTTCTAACATATTTTCTTCTACATCGGATGAATCGTTTGTAGAGAAGCAACGATGGTAAGACAGAAAACGTCGGGTTATCAGTGAATCGATCACAAATGGAGAAAAATAATAGAGTTGAAAACGAAATACGAGTTTGTGTCTCACTGCGAATGCCTCAAAATCGCGTTCCGAACAACACTGAAAGTTTGCCTCTCAAAGATATTATGGGGGTTTATGTATCAAGGGTTTGTTAGACAAACATAAAAAATGTTTGTAAAAATTGTATTAATAGCATTAAAAAAGCTTTTAGATAACGTTAAATAAATTCTTTCCCATATAAATAAAGTTTTTGCAATTTTCTATCGTCCGAGGTACAAAAATTGTGTTTTTTGTCGAATAGACCGATAGCTTTTACAAAATGCTAGATTCAGTAATGATGGATCTAAGAAAAGGCTAATTACCCTGATAACCGCTGTTGTATTATCTAAATTTTTTGTTTTTGTTATCAAGTTGAACTGCGTCATCGAGGTTACATTCACGGTAGGGAATTCTACAAATGCTAATTAAAATTGAAACTTTCGATTCGATAACGGAATCTCACAAATGTTTCTCAAGTTTGGGTCAAGTCTCATCCAATTTTGACAAAGGATTTTTGTTTTTGAATCAATGCAAGCGAGAGGCGGCCACCTCCCCACATCAAAAAAAAATAGTCGACGGGCGATTTTAATAAATATTAAATATTTTCAGATTAAAATTCAATATGCTATAAGTCAAGTATAGTTAAAAAGCACTTTGCTATAAACTCAAAAACTATTTATATATAGCACCAATGGTTACCTGACGTATAGGATGACGTCATCGGAGAATGCAAAGGAGCCGAGTCGGTTATTTCTTCCTCTACTCGGAGTATTTATTGTAATTTATCTGATGCTGGGAGCGATTATATTCTCCTTAATAGAAGCACCGAACGAGATTGAACTGAGAAAAATTATGAAGGAAGAAATTCGGAATATGTCTTTAGAATTGAACGTTTCTTTGGAAAAACTGACAAGTCTTTTTCTTCAATATGATTTACTGGTCTTAAACGGATATACAGCGAGTGATTTATATTATGAAGAATCGCACACTAATAAATGGAGCTTCATTGGCGCGTTTACATTCTGTGGAACCGTGGTTACAACTATAGGTGATGAGCGTTTAATTTGTGGTATTTTTTTTCATTTTTCACAAAAATTTGCTAAAAGCGAGGACACGCAAACTCTCTTAGACGTAATTTCTGTTTTTATCTATCTATGTTTACTCTTCTGTGATTTTCACAACTATACTCGGAACTAAATTTTCTCAACGAGTTTTCTTCCATCTGCATCAATCAGCAATGACAAGCCCTTTTTCGTGTTTATTGAGTTTCTATCAGTTATTCTATATTCACCGCGTTTAAAATAAAAACCCAGTAAACGAAAGTAAAAACGGATATCCCCGTAGTATGTGTGCCAGGTTATGGTTAGTTTATTCCGCTTTTCCTTATTTTAGTTCTATTGCGAGTTCGGGGACTGTCTGTGTTAGCCAAGTGAATATTCCCCTGCCCATGGGTTTCAGTCCCTCTACACAACTTGATGTGAATATGCGAACAAAATTAATTACCTCCATATTGATACACACTTCACCATGCAAAAATGAACCATGGTCAAAAAACTAGACAATTTACTTCAAGAAAATGTTGTACTGGCGGGGTTACCTAGCGAAGAAGGTCCTTGCTCCTGGCCCCCAGTGTATCGCTATGTGACCCCCTAGGTCCCAGTTTGAGATACCCTACCCTAGTCTGTATAACCCTATCACCCATTAAGATTAATAGAGGATGCGGCATACATTGTATTTTACCTCGAGATGTCAAACCCGTACTCAGCGTTCTAACCTCAGGGCCACAGAGTTCAAATTGAATTTCTTTTTCAGGTTTCGGAGTTGCAACACCCAAGACGACAGCTGGACGAATCGTTTTCATATTCTACTGTCTCCTCGGATGTCCCGCAGTTTTTCTCTTTTTCAATACTTGGTTGTCAAGATTCATCACATATTTCACTAAGTTCATATCATGGGTCAAGTCAAAGAGGAAATCAAAGCCAAAGATAGTTAGAAGTAAGTGCTCGTATTCAGTGACGTATTTGGCGTATAGCAGACACGGCTGGGCTGCCAAACTAATCTCGGTTTTCCCGAAATATGTGAACCAATATGGCGGAACCGGAACGTAGCATGTATACCAGGTTAGGCCATAATTTCAGGTACAAATACTACGGGAGTCACTTGGCTAGTCCCCGAAATCGTGATTGAACTAAAATAAGGAAAATTGGAATGATATATTGGCCTAACCCTAACCTGGTACACATACTACGTTTCGGTGTCCGCCATCTTGATTCAAATACTTTGGGAGTATTCTAATCTCTAACCAAACTACGGGACGCTACTGAAATGCCAAGAGTTACAGTAGGTAAATGAATTTATAGTGGTACTTACCCATTTCAGGTCAAGACGGTCAGGAAACACTTGTGAAGTAGTAGTCCATCTTACATAACTAAAGTTATTGGTGAAAATTCCAAGTATTCGTATTTTGTTACAGATAGATTCGGCCAAAGAAAAAAGAGAGAGTCATACAAAGCGTCGCCATTCCACGTTCTTCTAGCACTGTCATCAATCACACTTTTTATTGTATTTATGACGTCATTGATGTATCACGTAACGGAATCTGATTGGCCATATTTAACATCCTTTTATTACACCATAACGGCGTACAGCACAATCGGATTTGGCGATCTCACTAGTGGCCAGGTAAAGTATATTTATAAGAATAAGATATCACTTTTGTCCGGAGGGAGTGGCAAAACTATAAGACGAATTAATCCTATGGCGTACCGTGGCCTCTTGTCCGGTTACCAGTCCATGTCGGGTATGGGATCTGTTAGCCAGTTATTTGTTTCAGATGCATGGACTTGATGATAGAGGAAGCCGTTATCGACCAGCGTTTATGTTAATCTCCCTTCAGCAATCCTCTCGCTCATGGTTATCCCTCGCGGGATGCGAACCTAGGCAAGGTTGCGATAGCAAGCGTATTTCCAACGCTTATCACGATGCACCATCCGCAGTCGAAGGGGAATTAAAAAAAATGAAATGGATTAATTTTTCTAAACATGGCGCCAAGATTTATGTTCATGTCGCAATACGAAATTTGGCGTCTTGATTACAAAAAAAGGCGTCATAATTCAAAAACGTGACATTTCGTCCTGGTTTCTTGGATATTAAGCCTAAAATTTTGGCGTTTCTATTTTATTCCACGAAACACACATTTGAGAACACTTTTATTTGGCTTTTGGGCCTCGTGCAAATAAATTTGGTCATTGCTTTCTTTTTTTTAGGCTGGAGGAGAGAGATCGCAGATTTTCAGCAATTCAAATTATGATTCCTCTCTAATTTATACTATTCAATTTATATTTGCGTATTTTGTATCGAAGATTTCATATTTTTAAATTTTTTTCTTCCAGGAACATTCATATCAAAACATAAATCGATATCTTTATCACGTCATAGACGGGTTACTATTGGTGATCGGATGCTGTTGCGTGTATTCCCTATTCAACATGATTTCGTTATTTATCAAGCAGTTCGTCGACCATTTGATTAATTCTTTAAAGCGAAAGTGCTCGAGTATGACGTCAGATGATGACGATTCTGACGTTCCTGGTGACGACAAAGATATGTGTGATATCAGACTATCGAATGGACGTAACCATAATGACGTAATCGTTTACGTAAAAGACAATTTAAAACATGTTGGACACGTATACAGTGGAATATTAGCGAGTTCAATACGAAATGATTACTATGGCGACAGTATAAATAACGTAGGAGGTCATGACGTCACAACTGAAGTTGAGCCTCCAACCTCGGCAAATGTCTCATTTAGGATCAGCGACGAAGTAAACTCTGTGGAAGACAAACGTGCCGATTCCGACAGCGAAGACGAGAAACCCGGAAATGGCAGAAGAATGTGGGGGGCTTTAAAAACAACTCTGAGGGTAACAAATTCTCGACAAAAAATCAGCAAATCTTATTCGAATAAGTCGACATTACGAGAGACAAATTCAAATAATGCTCATTCATCTACTAATTTTTCAGTAGCAAACAAAACTTCTCGCTGGGGCGCAGCGCGGCGGCATTTTACTGGAAAATCTCGTAAAAGTACCAAACAAAAGAAAAGCGTTAGAAAAAATCGATCCGTTCGTTTGAACAATTCAATTTTCACCCCAATACGCCCTTACGGCGATTTTGCTTCTCCAGTTTTGCGAGCGGGTTTAAGACGATCCACTAGCGCCCCCGAGCGAGTAGGCTATGACTCGCGTTTACAAGAAGGCACTTATTATCGGGTCTCCAGATCAATGTACGCGAGCGATTTTCGAAATGTCCAAACCAAGAGAAAGTCAGAGAACTGGGATGAGACTAATGACGTATTTCCACTATCAATAATGCAAAATCAAATGGGTATGTGATTTTATGAGGCCTTCAACACGTCTATAGTCTGACACGGTAATTAGAGAGAGTTTCGCACAGAATAATGGAACTTTATTAGACACGAAATCGACCCATGGATCGTTTTGCTATCTTCTTCTTCTTGTTGCTATGCGAAAATTGCTTTCCTCATTCACTAAAGGATCAATTACTTTGAAATTTTCAGTGGTTAGAGATTGTATTTTTCGCTAGAAGGTTATTACTTTTATTTTTTTCTAAATTTTCAATGAATCCTATGAGATATTTCATATTAAATTTAGCTATATTTTTATTTTCCCCATGGGAACACAGTTTTTAATCCGCCAAGCGGGACGACTGTTTCCGATTTGAATCACCGCTAAGCGAAACTAGGGAATTAATTGATACTGGCAGGTACGGTACGAAAAGTACTCTCTTTTGGTGTCCATATATTTGAGCATCGCTCTCTTATTGCAATTTTCACAACGTTCAAATCCGACCACCTTAGATACGTTTTTATTTAAAACAGTATGTTCGAAAAATAGAGGTCATTTCATGGCATCATAATTTGAACTATACATAAAGCCTATGTTCCCAATTTCCAAATACTCTTCTATGTCTGTGATTCGTGTCCATGAAATAAATTGTGTTTAAACAATTATACATAACATGAAAAAGCCCACACTAAATTGTGAGAGTTTTATTGTGAGAGATTTACTGATTTTTTTTAAATTCATTTATTTTTTGTCGAAATATATATCGTTTTTCTTTTTTACAAATAATATTTATTATAACGTTTATTATTTATATGTGCATTTTATGGAAAAGTTGCATAGCCTATTTAGTGAGCCATGTCTTAAAGATATGTAGATTCTTTGATACCATGCCCGATACCATTTTCACCTCTAGACCAGTAGTTCTCAATCCTTTGTGGCCAACTTGTTGCACGAAACTCTCTCACGCAAGATAAAATCTGCAAACAAAAAAATCTTTTTCGTAGAAATATAGACACTTCAACTTACAGCATCATCATTCAATCAAAGTTTAACAAATTTATCAATAACTCTAGCAATTTTTGATCTGTTTGCGGCCTAATAATATTTCTGTGGTCCAGAAGTGAGCCATGGTCCACTGATTGAGAACTGGTGCTCTAGACACAAGAGGAATGCCGTTTTTTGCATTGGTCAATGTCAATATTTTTGCTCGTTTGCCAGACTATATTGTCATCGTGAACTCGATCACAATTTTCAAACCTGGTAGCCTGCGACTGTTGAAAACGCCTTGGTTATTTTATATTGTTTCCTATTTCCATAATTTTACCTATTGCTTTCGGTACAGTAAGATTTCTTGGAATTTTTACCATTTAGCTCAGCCCAAAGCAAGCTAACTTCCCAAACCAATGATGCCCTTACTTTCTATCATTCACGTTGCAATGAGGGAGGGGGGGGGGGGGCTTTATTTTTCATCATTAAATTATCAAAACGTAACGTGGCTGAATGATCGATATAATCAATCGTACCAATTTCTCTCAACGTCAATTTTATCAACTATAATCATTTTATGTCATGTTTTAAACACGGGCAATAATTGCCCTACACCCCTCTTCCAAATTTCAGGCACCCCCCTATTCTGACAGGGGTGACACTACACTGCAATTCCCAACGTGAATAAAATTGTATTTAAATATCCAGAATGTGGTTTATATACCGGTGCAAACGGACAGCTAAAAAAGTAACATCTTTTAATAAGCTACAAATAGTTTTATCACGATAACGAAATACGCAGCACCCCAACATTTGAAAACACCCTTCTAAATAAAAAGCTGGGAACATACCGAACACGGGCAAATAAGAAGTAATGTTTGGAGGAAAATGGATTGATATCCCACGAATAGTTTGAGAACCACTGACTTAGCCATTTAAACTTGAGTTGATGAACAGACTGAATTATCTGCTTACCTATTTCTGTAAATTATAAATTTGCAATATTGTGTTTTGGAAGGCATTTGTATCCTATTCCTTACGCAATTGAGAGGTTTCGTGACGCCATTTTTCTATTTACTTATTTTGAGTTTATATTGGCAAGTGGGTACTCCCGTAGTGTGTGTACCAGGGTAGACCAATTATTCCGATTTTCTATATTTTAGTTCTATGAGTTCGGGGAATGTCTGTATTAGCCAAGTGAATATACCCCCTGTCCATAGGATTTCGTCCCTTTGTACAACTTGATGTAAAGTAGGCGAACAAAATTAGTTACCTTCATGTTGGTACACACACTTCGGGAGCGCCGGCAAATGAGTTTTAACTTTTTATAAAAGTGTCAAGAGTAGGCTATTGTTTTGAAAAGTTTTTGCACATCACGATATTTTGCTTTTGATATATTAAAAATAATTTATACATATATACATGCATATACTGCAATTATGAGTAATTTTGCTTGCAGCGACATCCATATCATGGGATAAATCTTTTTATTGCCATTGTCGCTTGCAGCTGTTCTACCGCCGTTGTTTCAATGGTTGTGCCCGGCATTTGTTCTCTATTTATCAGACTTGTTCCACTTTATTCTGAGGTAGATATATATTGCAAATTGTTGGAGTAAGCATATCATGTTGGACTCGTATAGTATGTTCTGAGTTGGAATAGATATATATAATCATTTGGCAGAGGGCCGAAGTGAGATTCACACAATAGAGACACAACGCTTTTGAGAGACTGATCCATTAGAACCAGGGGCGTAGCCAGGAATTTTCAAAGGGGGGGGGGGGGGGGGCTGAAATTTAGATGTGTACGAAATGTCGCACAACCTGAAAATAGTATGTGTGCCAGGTTTGTGCGTCATCTTGGTACGAATACTTTCGGAGCGCCGAAATTTGTAATTGCCAAGTTTGACAGCAACAGGTGGTCATGTTTCTAGAAATCGAAACTGAATATGTCAGGATTTGCCAGGAATAAGGGCATCAAATGGAAATCGCGGACTGAATGGATGTTTCCCCGAGCATTGACTTCCTTGTTTACTTCGGGACATTGGCCAATCAGCAAGATGCAAAGAGTGACGTGACAGAGTGCAGAGACGTGACGCCCCTGATTAGAACACTTTCCAATTTTAGTTGAGCGTTCGGAACCGCGCTTCCATATATTTGGGCATTGCTTTATTATTTTCTAATCACCGGCAGAAACACACTTTCTCATCGTCATGGATGATAAACAAACAGGCATTCGTATTCTAGTGGCATCAGTGCGAGTGTATTATCTTTAGATTAAGCGATTAACACGCGGAAGACAAATGAGGCACAACCAGTGTTAGCAAATCGATGTAATTTGCCGTGATAATTTTTCCTTTCCTCCGCTCTACATATATATGATAGCCTACTGTGCTTCCCTTCCCATATTATTCCCTAATGAAGTTTTTCCATATAGAAATTCGAAAGGTCGGCAAATTAAATCGTTTTGTTAACACCGACCGTGCTTTATTCATCCTCAACATAATTATACCTGGTGGCAATCATGCGCTATTTGAGCGATTACCACGTTTACATCAAAATCAAAACTGGTATTTCGGGGTGAAAGGAGTCGCGAGAAACCAATCTGGTTGTCAAGAAGCGACACCCGTGATTCCTATATATATGATGATAATAATCAGGATAGGATTCGCGATAGAGCAGTGGTTCTAAACCGAAAAAAAAAAAAAAATTGTGAGGGGAACAATGGCACAAGAAACGCGATACGGTAGCATATTATGTGGCACTACATCTATTTTTAGACCTTCGTGCATAGTTCAAAGTATTTATTATATGCAGTAACAACGTATTAATTGCGTGCAAAAAGAGAATTCACCGTCAGAGCTGAATAGCTTTTATCATCGCTTTAATCATCACTTACCACTTGGAAAGCTCCCGCGTACCACTAGTGATACGCGTACCACAGGTTGACAACCGCTGTTCTAAATCATTTTCAGTTCACGGACCGGTAAAATTTCAAAACAAATTTTGCGGACCGGCGGACTTTTCAAATTAACCAAAAATGTCATAAACACAAAACATTATCAAAAGAATGCAATTAAGACAAAAGTGGGCGGTGCAAAAGAAGAAAATCCAACGATTTCGTCAGCTTTGCGGGTTTCATTGCGTCGTTTGAAAGAATTTTGGCGCAGACTGGGCATATTGGTACCTCCATTTTACTATCAAACCTCGCTAAATTATAGGCCTACTGTCAAATTACGGAATGTGCGAACTGCGAAGTTCCCAATCAGGTACCGTACTTTCAAACTGCTCCGTTATGACATTAGCCACCGTTATGACTTAATTGACCGGTCATAGACTTAACGAACATCCAGCCGTTCAGGGCCTGAAATGGGCAGAGGACCTCTCACTAAGTTTGGTTGTTAGACGAATATCGCGTACTACGAATCAATAGGAGTTAAAGAATCACTAAATTAATGGACATGCCGCCAATACTTTGCTTGTAATAAATTAACATTGCAATATATTCGGCGGACCGGCAGCAAGGTTGTCGCCGACCGGCGGTTGAAAACCACTGCGATAGACTCTGAGCGTCATTGACCGTTCTTCCGGTGCAATGTGAGATTTCAAGTACGTGGACTCGCGGGACATCTAATTTAGGTTGTTTCATTTACTGCACTTTTTATCTATTGAAATATCGTGTTGGATTTGAACCCATATTGATTGCAGCCCGCCATCTACAAATTAGTAATGCTTCAGTCGTCCTCGAGTAATTCATCAATAGGATTGGATTTACATATTTATTCCGGGAGAGAGGAAGGTCGATAAGACAGATCAATCATAGTATCACACAGGAAACCACAGCCTCTCGTGTGGTTACCAGTCCATGTCGGGTTTAGGATTATTTAGCCAGTTATTAGTTTCAGATGTATTGACTTAATGGTGGAAGAACCGCAACCGACCAAGCGGTTAGGTGATCCACCCTACGGCGACGAGGAGTCCCGCAGGCGCTCCAGAAGTATGTGTACCAATATGGAGGTAATTAAATTTGTTCGCCTATTTTACATGTAGTTGTGTAAAGGGACTGAAACATATGGGTATATTCACTTAGCTAACACAGACAGTCCCCGAACTCTTAATAGAACTAAAATAAGAAAAATCGGAATAAAATTATGGCCTAACTCTAACCTGCTACTACGCATACTACGGAAGTCCCGTCCAGCAATCCTCTCGCACATAATCATTACTCACGGGATTCAAACTTACGAACGCACACGCCTGCACGCAGGTAATCAGAGGTGGGTTGGCAAGCGTATTCGCTCAGCGCGATGCGCCACACCGCCGAGCAAATCAATCGATTTTATAAAACAATAAAATAACAAATTGCAGAGTTACCATACATGGAAGGCAAGCGTAACTTGGGATGAAGTACAAAAATACACTACTGACTACAGTACTAAAAAGAGCGAAAGTGTAAACCTGTCATATCGGTACTTAAGATGGTGTTCGAGTGAATATACCAAACGTGGTAGAACGAAATCCACCAATATCAACAAATATGCTTGACTGAACAACCGACGTCCACTTAGCAAACTTATAGGCTATCTTCACTATTGTCAGTATCGGTACCTCGAATTCGTTGTTTCTGATCTCAGACGAATTGCTTCAAATCTCGGGTCGGCTGACATTTGCCGGCCCGTAAAGCGCTACCATAAAAATATATATAGTCTCAATGGTCGACTAAAACCTCACTCATACATGAGTGGGTGGTTCACGTAACCGCTGGTCGGTTACGGCTTCCTCCACCACCAAGTCCATGCTTCCGGAAACAAACAATATAACTAATCTCATACCCGACTTGGAATGGTAACCGGACGAGAGGCCGTGGTTCGCCATATGTATAAGCCGTCTTATCGGCTTTCCTCCCACCCGGGATAAATATGTAAATCCTATCCTATCCTATCCCCTGTACTTCTACTGAGTGAGAGCGCGTGACTTTCTTAACCGACTGGTGGTCGTAATTGCGAAATACGTTTATATTAAGATGCCAGATAATATTTTAGCCAATATTTTGCTAAAAATTAATTAATTAAAATTTGAAGAAGTAACAGGTATAAATATTTAAAGAATTGATTCCATGATCAAATATTCCACAGATGCTTTGGTTTTGATAACTTTGGAAGGGTCGAGGAAATGGACCTGGTCACGCATGACCTGGCGTTCTTTCCCCTTTGCTCTTTCTGGCAAGTTCCGTGAATAAAAGTTATTAAATTCTACTTTTTTAAAATTTTTATTAATGAAATGGGTCTCTATACTCCATGTTTGTCTTATTTACTCAGTTAAGGAGTACATGAGTAAACGTCAAGCCTGGCTACGGTACCGGTACTTACGTAAAACGGTAACAAGGTCATACGCTAAGGCTGTGAGAGCAGCCGCAGTTCGCCACCAATCTATTCTTCAGATAGTCAGATATTAAGATGTGAAAGTTTTAGTTAGTTATTGTTATAGGGTGAGATCACATATTGTACAGTTAGGCCTAATCCAAAACTGTCCATTAGGTACGTTTTTAATTTTAACTCCGTAGCTGACAAATTAAATTTTTATAATTCTGTAATTACTGTACTGAATTAGGACAGGCAGACAGGGTTCACACATTTCTCTATTTAAATCGGGGCAGATGAAGGGTCATGTCGGACACGGACCACGGTACAGCGGTATATCATCCGTTTTTCAGATTCATGCCTTACAGCATCACCATACGGTACCTGTCCATGTCCTGATCCTGATGTCGGGTATAGGCTATGAGATTGGTGTTTTCGAAACCATGGACAGATGGATGAATGGCGGAGTGAGCCGTTATCGATCAGTGGTTATGTGAACCATCCTACTATGACGACGAAAGGTCAAGCAATGGGGTCTTGTGTAGTTTCGTACCTAATGTACTTCTAGTGGGCGTAGCATAAAATTTTTTTGACATGTCAATCCTAACCCTCACCTGACTACGCCATCCAAAAATGACGTCACTACGACGTCACAATCACGTCATGGAGCTTGCCAAATACACATACGATCGCCCGAAATGGCATCGGCGCCGACAATAAAGAACTGACTGACGTCCGCGATCTCGCTCCTATCGGGATCATTGTGACGAGAAAACGAGAGAAATAACTGTTCGATTTCGGGTTCTCGTCTGCGCGTCTTGGGTGACAGTTCGTATAGTTTGAAGGGGTCTATTACGTCACTGTGACGTCGTAGTGACGTGATTTTTGGATGGCGAAGTCAGGTGGGGGTTAGGATTGATACGTGAAAAAATTGTTATGCCACGCCTTCTGGAAGTACGTTAGGTACGAAACTACATGAGACCCCAGCAATGCCTATGCAGAGTAATCAGAGGCGCGATGGCGACCATATTTCTAATGCTTAGCACGATGCGCCACACCACCAAGCCCAATTTTATGATTGAATTTCGATTTTGATTTTCAGTTACTTGTTTCTGTTTTCTGTTGGTTGATTGTGGTTGAACTGTTTGTGGGTGGTCTTAATGCCAGACATATATGCGTTAGGATAAGGAGAAAAGAAATAATTTTAATTCACTCTCATATTGACAAAAATAAGAAAACGAAAAAAATTAAATTAGGAAAATATTGAAAAAGAAAGTTGAGCCTGGGAGTTCTTGTCAGTACTTTAGCAATATGAGGAAGGGCTCTTTTTTGACGAAGTGCCGAAGTGTGGTTTAACGCTGCCAGCTAGATATTTTGGTAATGTCGTGAAAATAAATTAGTAGATGTGCAAAATCTGAATATGTAGATGGATATCAGTCTCCTGATATTGGAAAGTCTCATGGGTGTCTTGTCAGCTTCAGAATATCTTGAAAATAAGTTACCTAATATCGGTAACTGACAACTTTTTTCTAGACTGTATCTGTCAGTTTGGTGGGTCACTAAATGAGATGTCATTATTAGCTTTCCTTCTGTTTCTTTTCTCAGAAATACATAAGAAGTTCTTTCAGTACGGCACACTATCCAAATTCCAAGAATTCCTCTCCATTTGGTTCAATAAAACAAACACTCAATTTGTCTCACAAACGAGGAGCGTGTGGGACCACGATAGATGCTTCATATCACGCCATGCTTGTCTCAATACTAATCGCGGCCGTCACATGACCAAAATTCCCGTTGTTTGCTAAAAACTCTCGAATGCTACGGTAAAATTTTTTTCCTTTTGTAAAATGGATTATTTTTTTCCAAGGAATTCAATGATGACGTTACGAGATTGCGCTTTTTTGTAGTATTTTGCGAAACTTCATTATACTGTATTATTAACGAAATTGAGGGACAACGTTGTCCAGACGTCTCCCGAAGGAGGGGTGTCTGATCATCTGTAAAATGGGTTTCTCTGAAACGGGACAACTATTTCCTGATTTGTATAGTGTGCCGTACTGTATGGATTGAATTGACTTCGAATGGCTTGGTTACCAAATGAGAGTCTGAGATTTGCCATATGAGACAAATTTTTTTTCAGCTCATAATCGGAGTCTATCAAAGTTACTGCCGACCACTTCCATAAAGAAACACAGCGAAGAAATGAGTGTTAGTGCAGTAGGGCGAAGTTCTCGTATTTCTCAACATTTAATTCAATAAAACAAACATTCTATTTTTCTCTTAAAAGAGGACGTCTGGCATGACGGCAGTTGGGTCAGATC
Source organism: Styela clava (assembly GCF_013122585.1). Lineage (NCBI taxonomy): Eukaryota > Metazoa > Chordata > Ascidiacea > Stolidobranchia > Styelidae > Styela > Styela clava. The sequence goes on from NW_024102640.1 coordinate 607,626, forward strand.
GCACCATGCTTGTCTTGATATTAATTTAAATGAATTGTCTCTTGACTGCTACGGAAGATTTTTATTTTCAGTAAATAGAATTATTTTTTTCATAGGAATCCAATAGTGACATTTTTAGGTTGTGCTATCTTTTAGTTTGTTGCGCAGTGCCGATTTGACGTGTTGTGCTGATATGGAGTTCCAGACCCTCTTGTAAAAGAGGGTTTTGCACTCACTGTTATACTTTATGTCTTTTAATCTGGGGGCCGTACTGTAGTGAGTACCGATAACTTCGAGATTGATTATACTAGGCATCTCTGTCTCATATGTTTTCCAACTTTATATAGGAAATAGATATTACCTAACAATCGAACTTAAATTATGGATGAGGAAACTTGGTTTTCCTTCTGCGATGATAGCGTGCCACATGCTGGTGCTATGGAGCAATTGGAATATCATGCCTCATTGAATGCAGTACTGGGAATTACAAAAGAAAATACGATAAAAATTTTCGATGAAAATTCTGGTGTTACTCTACAACAAGTAATTCATGGTAAGGGCAATATCACTAGGAAAATCCCTATTGTGTATTGAACTGCAGTGGGTGAAGGCCAGTGGTTCCCAATCTTTTATGGCCCCTGGCTTTTAGCACTCATGGGCCCCATGTTTATCATTCCAGTGATATTTATCAAGTCCATGTAAATGTAATATCAGTTTTGTGCCCCCAACTAGTCTGTGACTATGAACTATGACTATGAACTATGAAAATTAATATCGTGTATTGTAGTGCAGTCCCTTTTTCCTTGTTTACCTCTTATTTTGGATCTGTATGTGGCCATTACCACAAGGCTGCTTGTATGAGATAGTATTGAAGTGATACATAAGAATAACATAATCACTTACTTCAAAATAATATCTATATTTGTTAGCTTTCGTTAGATCAATGGTTACAAACTGGGGGCCCTCGGCACCCAAGTGGGCCATAGAGCAGTTGGAGGGGGCCGCAAGGCTCGTCGCAAAACTGATTTTACTTTTCACTTTACAAGAACACTCCCCATTCTTCCTATTTTCAATGCTCGATAAGGTTATTTGACAGGGTGAGCATGAATTGTTTAAACATAATGGGATTTGGAATCTACCAATCAAAATAACACTTTAAAAAATACCACTGGGATGATAAACAGAGGGGTAGGGGGGGGGGGGGGGGGGGGGGGGGGGGAGTTGGCATGAGTGCTGAAAGCCTCTGGAAAGGGGCCACGAGTCATAAAAGATTGGGAACCACTGCGTTAGATAATAGTTTGAATTCTTCAGACAAAACAATATACCAGTAGCACCCATTAATAAACTAATGCCAAATTTGTATTGAAAAAATCACAGGTACAAAACCGAAAAAGAGATTGAAATGTTGCTACCATAAATCAAAACGAAGCGTTGCAATAACTGACAGTCAATCGGTTGGATACCGGTTTGATAATAACGGAATTCTTCTCATCAACACCGCTCTTCAAACTCCTGTTTCTGCAAATACAGATGCAGTGATTCTTGAACTACCAATTTCTGATGTAAGTATTCTTTTTTGTGGTATTCTCTACCATTGGCTGATCAAAATAGATCCTTCTGATCAGCGATGTCGAAATACGATCTAAAATATTATTTCAGAATATGGAATTTCGATTACTGTATATTCTGGCATTTTAGCAGAGTTTAAAACTTATTATAAAAGGTTGCCAAACTAAGGGGTCGGCTTATATTATGCACATGACTCTCATCACACTAAAAATTCAGCTTTTCACACATAACCTTGATCAGGCGCGCAGCCAGGATTTTCAAAAGGGGGGGGTTTCATAATCATAAATTCCCATTGCGGTCTGTAACAGTCTTCGCATTACGTGCTCGTTAAAGGGACGTCTTTTCAGCATATAATGATTATTCTTGTCGCGTGAAATGTTCAATCTCTGACAATTACAAAATTCTAAAATGTCTTTATATATTAGTTTAATTGTGTCCAACGTAACTCGGGGTTGCTTCTTCTTACGTCAAAATTAAAACATTAGTTCTCTGAAATGCCACGGCGATCGGTGGACATAAAAATATGAGATAAACGGTGTATTTAATTTTAATACGTATTTTTGAAATCTTGCCAACTCGTTATCGCCGTTAGAAAAATCTCAATATCTGATATAAAATCCCGAAAAGTACAATGAAAATGCATATGAAGTATATCGTTAAATCAAAAATACATATTCATCGCCGCGATTACGCCACTTGTTAAAAGAGCCGACGTTTACAACGAAAAATGATTTTTCTGTTGTGCAAAGTAATCAATTCGTGACCGATAAGGGCATATTTAAAATGTCTTGCTTTATTAATTTAATTGTCTTCAATTTAACCAGCGTTTGCGTCGACAAAACAAAACAATTTTTTACAATCCACAATTTTAAAATACCTCAGCCATTTGCCGACATAAAAATAAAAATTTGTGGTAACTGCCCGTCGCCTATCATATATTGTTTTGATCCGTATTTTTTTTATTTCGCAAATTCGACAAATTTAAGATGTGCTTGTAACAGTGACTCCGTTCAATCGCAATGCTGACACTCCGATTATTTTTAAAGATAAAACCTCCTGAAAAATCCCTAAATCTGCTGTAAATTCTCATGGAGTAACATTTATTTCAGTACAATAAAAATTGATGGATATACTTCGGATTAATTATCTTATATATCATCACAAACCGGGGAAAAATCGTGTTTTCAACCTTGTTTAATGATAACATGAAAATTTTCTACGACAATTTTAAAGTAATGGATAAAAGGCAAATCCCACCCACAATTAATCGTGTTTCGATTTTAGTGACGGTATGTTACTAAACGGCGACCAAACATAATGTGCGCCGTAGGCACACGAAATTTTGCGATTTTGCGACTAGAAAAACGTTTTTAGACTGTCGCGGGACTCAACAAAACTGATATTGTTTACGGTTTTATTTTCAGTATTTTATAATGCCGCTTTTCAATCAAATTTAGATCGCGGTTTTACTCCTTTTGTCTTTAGAACCTCGCCACCGATGAACGTATAATAACTCACGAATTCACAATTCCGTGCAAAGTACAAAAATAAAATAATTATCATGTTTATCGTGGCACAAATTTATGATTTAGAAAGAATAAAAACCGACGTAAGGGCATTCACGGCCTTAATAACACGCTGATGAAAACATGGCGATTTTAGCAGAAGGCAATTGCACGCTTTTTCAGTTTTCACATTTCCGTGCGGGTACAAAAATAAAATAATTATCATTGTTCCCGCGGCACAAATTTGTGATTTAAAGAGAATGAACACCAATGTAAAGGGCGTTCACGGCATAAATAATATGCCGCATTGATAAAAAACGAACGGCGATTTTAGCAGAAGGCAATTGCACGTGTTATCGGCAACTTTTTCACTTTTCAGAAAATTCAAAAGGGGGGGGGGTTTCGACCCCGAACCCCCCCCCCCCCCCCACTGGCTGCGCCACTGACCTTGATCATGAAATGTCGTTATGCTAACTTAATTCCAACATCTACAATCGTACGGCATGTTACGATTTGTAGGGTTGGCTTATATGCGAATTTTTGTAAATTCACTGTTGTAGGGCCGTTTTTAGGGAGTCAACTTATATGCGAGGATGTAACTATCCTAAATAGGTCATATTCAACAAATAGAATATTGTAGTCAATATACAGGGCGACCCTCATAAAAAACTGAACTTAGATTAGTTTAAACTTATTTTAAGATAACGTAACTTTGGTCAGAACGTCCCAGATTACAGAAACTTTTGGGTACAAACATACAAAAGCAGAAGTTTGAAATGTTAAATTAATTGTTTATGGCTGACTTACGTTGAAGCAATATTAATATTCTTATTATTCAGGCTCGGCTGCTGACCAATTTCATTCAAGATAGTGATTTTACATCCTCGGCACAAGATGGTGGCAATCAGAAACCCAAGATTGAAGGATCAGATGTTGACGCAGTGGAGGAATTGCTCAGTATTTTGGTTAAAGAAATCAGTAATACAGATGAGAGAGATAAGATGACTGTAAGTAGTTGTAGGTTCGAATCTCATTTCTGGCACCTGTGTTATATCTGCTGCATAGTTGCTTGTTTATATAGTTTACTCACGACAAACCAGAGCTATCAAGTGTGCAAAAATTTGCACTCAACTCCTAGACATTTAAAAACGTCAGGTTGACAAAAACTTTGACTTACGACTTCTGCTACTGATTCCAAATAAAAGGAAATTTTTAGCACATTGACGCATCGCATGCAAGCATTTTTTAATTATCTAATGAGAATGATTAGTTGGAAGAGATACTTTTTTGATTACCGGTAGCTTCATTTTAGAACTGAAATTCGCACGCTGGCCGCCTGTTGCTCACCCCTGATTTAGTCCCATAATCAAACAATTATTTCTTGTGTTTTAGCTTTCTGGCAAATGGACAACAGTGAAGATATCTCTTCCCTACTCTACTCTCAAATCAGCTTGCCAAACACTGTTTATTCCACACCAGAGGTAAAGAAAACTTTTTTTCACTCAGTAGTCAGTTTTATGTCTCAAGTTAATTTTGTTCGAATGAGCAATATTTATGTATTTTGATCATCATCAAATATCTGGCAACTGGCGAATGTGATGGCCTACACCAGTGTTTCCCCAGCCATGAATAGGTTTCATTGTTTTTAAGAGGGAATTTCACTTGTATTTTTATGTTGTATTACTCATAATTTTGAGTAATTTAGTGTTATTGTAATACATACATGGGTATATACTGTTTAATGTGTACAAAAGTCAGTACTCCCGTAGTATGTGAACCAAGATGGCGGACACCGGAACGTAGTATGTGTACCAGGTTAGGTTATAATTTCAAGTACGAATACTACGGAAATCACTTGGCTAGTCCCGAACTCGTAATATGTTCCGGTGTCCGACATCCTGGTTCACATACAACGGAATACCCAAAAGTCTGCTATATGTACGCACTAGCTTATGATCCGTTATTCAAGATTGAATAGCAAGTGGAAGGTTATGTGTCGAAACAGGTTTGAATCACTGGTCTATTGGTTAGAGAGTTTTTCTTGTTATTGTCGCTAGTTAAATTCCCGCCATCGTTCACCTAGGGCAGGGGTTCCCAAACCAGGGGTTGCGACCCCAAATTGGGTCGGAGTGATAAGTAGGTATGGTGGCAAACAAGTCATGGGGTCGGTGAGGTCGCTGAAGTATGGTAGAGGGTGGATGTACAAAACATCTAAATTTTGACAAACCATGTTAAATTTAGCAGTTTGTACCATACCAGTACCAGTTTGTACCAAGTTGTCTTTGGGGTCGACCTGAAAAAAGCTTGGGAACCCCTGACCTAGGGTGTAATGGACCTGATTCATGCTGAACTGAAAATTTTTGATCTTTCAAATAGTAGTAACTCTTACATATCAGGGATACATTAGCACAGTGGTTTCTAACTTTTTATGGCTTGTGACGGGGGGTGGGCATTTTCGAATACCTGATGATTTCAGAATCGAATAAAATTTTCGAATCGAATCGAATCTTGAAGACTTGGGAGATATATAATTGTATGTAACTTTCTTATTGTATTGGGTTCTCCAGACACATAAATTACTAGAAACGTAAAACACATCACTCAGACAGATTGCTAAGCGTTCGCACACAATAATACGTTTTTATCAATGACTCACTACAGAAAAGAGTCATATGTCAGAATTGCGTTAAAAAAATATGACTTCAATGAAAAAAAAATTGAGAAATCTATCTCGACAATTTGCGGAAAGGAAAAAAACAAGATGGCGGCGATTCGAAATTTCGCTCTGAACGGATTCGAATAATTTACTATTCGATTCGATTCGAAATGCCCAGCCCTACTTGTGACCCCTCCCAGAGGCTTTTAGCAGTCATGGCCCCCCGTTTTTATTACGGCAGTATTTATCGTGTTATTTTTATTAGTAGATACCGAATTCCATTAGGTTCTAACCAATTATGCCTAATAAAGTGAAGACACCCTGTGAAATATTCTTATCAAGAAAGGAAACTAGAATTCGGTTGGAAACCGAAGACTTATCGATCGAAGGTTAGGGGATCCCCCAAAACAGTGGGCTTACTCCATAGTAACACCGTGTGTCCCATCACTAATTAGTTAATAACTCCCTAATTATGAGACATAATCCATCCAAAATCATTAGGCTTCTGATCCAAGCTAAGATGAATGCACATGCAAAATTTGGAGCAGATTGAACCTCGCTTTCGTGAGATATCGCGTGCATCTAACACACAGACATACATACAAACAGACATACAAATACCTATCAACATACTTACCGATCAAGATCGATAAGTAACTAGGAAGAACTGGGAGTTTTCCTGTAAATGGAAAAGTAAAATAAATTTTGCGTCTAGCATTTTGGCCCTTGCTTCGTGGGAACTACTGCATTAGCCTAATAGTTATTCTGAATATATTATTCAATTTTTGACAAATTATCTCATTTTTTTTTGTTCCAGACGGGTGCAATCGATAGAGAAACGATCCATGGTTCCAGGATATCATGAATCATCTCATTCTTCTTACGGATTACCGATCGTATCTTCTATGCTGCATCAACTGGTTCTGCTAAACCCATCAGATAATCCAGGTAACAACATATTGTGTTAAATAAATTTTTTTACCAGTCATGGTGATAGTGTCTGTTGCTTAGCTTCAAAGCAAGAGGATAGTAACAGGCGGCCACAACCCGGCCATTCGAGCCATTTAGTGTGGCCCTTGTCAACACTCATACTCTTCCCCATGAAGCATAAAATTCGAATCCGACAGTTCATATTGAAAAAGTTGCTCACATGTTTAAAATCCCAGATAATGTTTTTTGCTCTTGTCACTGTGTTAAATCTTTTGTCGTTATGTCCAGTGTCTTTACTGTACGGCTGAGCAGTATCCGCATTCTCTTTCCTTGCGTTTCCTGCATGGAAAAACTAAATTTTTTTTGTGTGTATCTGAAGTTGGTTATATGGCCCACCACCAAAAAATGTCACATACCCCCGGTTTGAAGGGGGCTTTCTCGCTTTTGTGGGCAATGCTTCATTAATCACAGTCCAGTGTTTTCATTCACAGTCCATTTTCTCTAGTGTATTTATTTTTTTCAAATTCCATGGCGTCACATGAGGTATTAGCACATACTTTGCTTGGATTCTGTGCTAGACGACTTATCACGATTATCGGCAAGCTAGTCCGACAGATTAATATGATTTTTCTTTCATTAAGGATGCCATGGACCTGTCATTAGGATGCCATCTCGTGAGCTGATGTATGCAGAATTAACAAGAAGAGCTACGTTCACAGAATGGCCACATTCAAAATACAAGTAGGCATTTTGTTTTTTTTAGTAGTTAAATGATAATTTTGTGGACAGTCCTCGTAGACTTAAACAATGTCGTCTTTGCAGGTTAATAAAAGATCTCTGACTTGAACCCCATCTCATCCATTTTGTTTATTTCGTAAATAAATGATAATTTTGTGGACGGTTCTGGTAGACTTAAATAATGTCCGCTTCGCTGGGTGATAAAAGATCTCAGACTTGTACCCCATCTCATCTGGGGCTGAATAAATGATTTAAAGCAGTGTCTCTTTCTACTTTTTTAATGTTGGCGACCTCTTTTAATTTTGGCCTTTTCTCTGTTATATGCTCAATATGGACAACGCCAGCGACCCTAGGAATTTGTTCAATGTCTTCAATTAATCTTGGGTGGTCTTGTACAGGTGTTCGATTAGGGATAGAGTATAATTTATGTGTTTTTTCCTGTGGAGAGCAATGAGATAAGAGTTCAATTGAACAATCCATGAAACGAGTCCAGGTCTTAAATGGGATAAAGCAGTGGATCCCAACTGGGTGCCCTTGGCCCATCTAGTGGGCCACAAGCCACAATGCTAGGTGCAAATCTGATTTTACTTTATCTTTACAAGAACACTTGCCATTCTTCTCATTCCCATTGCTTGATAAGGTTATTTCTCGGGGTGTTATTACTTTGTCTGGCATGAATTGTTTGAACATAATGGGTTTTGGAATCTACCAGTCAAAATAACACTATAAATACTATTGGAATGATAAACGGGGGCTAAAAGCGTGAGTGCTAAAAGCCTCCAAAAGGTTGAGAACCACTGGGAAGTAAGGAGAAAGGTCTTGTAATTCAATACACAACATCCTAGTACCTCTTCATAGTCTTTATTACTAGACGCAATTTCTATAAATTCAGTCTGTAAATGAGAACATGAACCGATCAAAAATTTGAATTCATATTATTTTATTTATTATTGAAATAGCGGTTTCCGTTTCTCCAAAATTGAAGGAGTACGAACATCATTAAATGTTCTGCTGTTCCAATTTATATTGTTTTATAACCATGGAAGGTAGCCTAGGTGGTAAAAATATTATGAATGTAAAAAATAATTAGAGTTTGAAAATCAACGGAAGCTACCGGTAGGCGATATTTAATTAGAAATGCTCGGATGTTGGTACATCATACTAAGCATTAGGAATACGAACTCGTTAAATGTTCTGCTGTTCCAATAAATATTGTTTTATAACCATGGAGAGTGATTATCAGGAAAGCAAAAAATAATTGGGAGTTCGAGACATGAGGTAAAAATAAACCGAAACACCACAACACAAAGATGACACTATTCAATTTTGATGTCTCTGGCTGTTAGAGAGAGCGTTGTGTGTGGTGCCTGCCTAATTTAATCTTATGATTTAACGATGTCAACTTAATATTGACTAAGTGAATTCATCTTTATTAAAGTGTAGCAAGTTTTATAATATTGGCACACCTAATAGATATTTTATTATATTTAAACACTATCTGTATATTAATACAGGGTGTTGAAAAAGCTACGCAAAATAAACTAAAATTTTATGTCATGGTAATGTTGAAAATAGTCAGTCGTGAAATGTTTAAATGGCATTTCACCGTAATTCAATACTGCTAAAAGGTGTCAATCGTTAATTGTTTTGAGTAGGATTTCATCTTAATTAGGCTTCCCGCTGCTTGTCAGCAGGGAACCTATTGTATTCCTGTGTTTTATTATTATTATTTATTATTATTATTATTTATTTTTATTATTTTTTTTTCAAATTGGTCCTACAAACTTGAAATTCACCTCAAATGTGCAGAAGTTCTCAGCTAGCAATAAAATGCAAATTTTATGCATGACTGACCACGCTTTCACGCTCCAGTGAGCAAAACGCGTATTCAGTTTTTTTGCGATTTCTCAAAATTGATACATGGTATTGGGTTGAAATTCATAACAATGATTAATGGACGTGTTCCGGATACGATATGTCAAGGATACGCATGAGTGACCTCGGCGATACGCTCCAGTGAGCAATATATGATTTCACATTTTCATCTTCTTCTCGAGAACGACAATACTCAGAGACTTGAAATTTACATCACATGCAGATAATGAGTCCCCCATGATAAATTGCAAATTTTATGCATGACTGACCACGCTTTCACGCTTCAGTGAGCAAAACGCGTTTTCAGTTTTTTCGCGATTTCTCAAAATTGATACATGCTATTGGGTTGAAATTCATAACAATGATTAATGGACATGTTCCGGATACGATATGTCAAGGATACGCATGAGTGACCTCGGCGATACGCTCCAGTGAGCAAAATAGGATTTTACATTTTCATCTTCTTCTCGAGAACGACACTACTTAGAGACTTGAAATTTAAATCACATGCAGATAATAAGTCCCCCATCATAAATTGCAAATTTTATGCATGACTGACCACGCTTTCACGCTCCAGTGGGCAAAACGCGTCTTCAGTTTTTTTTACGCGGGAAGCCTGTTAAAGCTGCACGCAGCTCTAGTTTCTGTTAATTTTGCATTACTTTTTAACACCCTGTATAGACTCTCGGATATGAATGTAAACTTGTAGAGCCCCTGGGCTGTACTGCCCATGCCATAGGGTATTATTGAAATAGTGGCTTCCATGTCTCCAAATCGAAGGAGTAGCATTACCATCACCTTGTTAAATGTTCTGCTGTACCAATCAATAAATATTGTTTCATAACCATGGAAATTAGCGGTGAAAAATGTAGGAAAAATATTATGAATGCAAAAAATAATTGGAGTTTGATAATCAACGGAAGCTGGGTGGTAGAAATGCTTGGATCTCGCTAAGCGTTAGGAATTCGATTGTCATTGACCTGATCACCCTGTGTGGGTTCAAAGGTTGAATCATCTTGGGGATAATTAGGTGCGAGAGGATTTCTGGACTTCCTGCTGTTGTAGGGTAGAGTCAAGATCTGAAGCCCGAGCCCGACCCGAAATTCGTGTTAGTGTGCAGCAAGACTCTTGAATCAAATAGTTCCACACAATACTGGCAAAATATTGACTCTTTATTCCTATTGTTCAATTCTCTTATATAATCTTCATTATTTTCAGATATGCTCTCCCACATGCGATGGCAGAGGCAGGCTTCTATCACCAACCAGCAGCGGCAGGAGACGACAGAGCGATGTGCTTTGCTTGCAATGTTTGTCTTGTCTGTTGGGAACCATCTGATGAACCATGGTAAGAATTTTGATCATTTATTATTCATATTTGCATAAAACAATGCTTGAACCTTGTCAGTATCTTGCACATGTGTTATGGTCAGAATTAGGGCAGTGAATGGTCAACTGGTTACTTGGCTAACCAATTTTAGATGGTTAACGGTTTTACTTTAACTGTTAACAGACATATCAAGGTACAAATCTGCCAGTGTCTAATATTTGACATAAAATGATCAAATCTGTTAAAATCAATGTTGAGGGAGCAGCATGGCTAGCGATATCGGACATGGCGCGGCGGTGTGGCTCAACGGGCTAAGCGTTAGGAATACGCTCGCCACCGCACCTCCAACTACTCTGCGTTGGTTCGCAGGGATGCAGGGATGGTTATGTGCGAGAGGATTGCTGGACTCCTCGCCGTCGTTGGGTGGTTCACGTAACCGCTGGTCGGTTACGGCTTCCTCCACCACCAAGTCCATGCTTCCGAAAACAAACAATACAGTAAAACTAATCCCATACCCGACTTGGAATGGTAACCGGACGAGAGGCCGTGGTTCGCCATATGGATAAGCCATCTTATCGGCTTTCCTCTCCCCCGGGATAAATATGTAAATCCTATCCTCCTCCTATCCTATTTATGCGAACAAAAATGATGCGATTCATCGCCTAATTGTGTATGTTCGAAATCTTTTCCTTGTCATAATCCGGTTTTAATGAAGCAGGTATACTTGTACCATGATTTGTATTATAGAAAGTAAATGTATAATGAATTTGAAAAGTTTGGTTACTTCTTGTTTAGAACATTTAGGCATTGGTTTTATATTCCCCAGTATCAGTATGTCTCACTATTTACTAGCCTCCCACTATTCGAATATCAATTCAGGTAGATTCAATTAATTTGAATTATTTGGTTTTTACAGGTCTGAACACGAACGCCATTCACCATCCTGTCCGTTTGTGTGTTGTGAACCGACAGTTAACGTACCGATCTCTGTAAGTTATGCTACACAACCTGCATTGCCAAACCCTTTCACAAACCTGGAGGGGTCAGAGGTCAACATAGCAGGGTCAGAGGGCAGGTCAAAGGTTATTCCCACATTGGATTTTATCACTGCTGGTGAGAACTCAAATATCATTGCAGCTGCTTCACGAGATGGATATCTGGCAACATGGGATGTCAGTGATATGATGCCCGAGGTAAGTTTTTTAAGAAATATTCTAAGGAGTGGAAAGCCGGCGAGGCAGCGTAATTATGTTGTGAACCACAGCGTGTCATTTGATTACGGTCCATGCCAGGGTATGCAATGTTGTTTGTTTCCGATGCATGAACTTGTTATGGTGAAAAAGCCGTAACCGTTCAGCAGTTACGTGCATCACTCTATGGAGTCCACCCACCAGTCCACTTACACATAATTTACGAGTGCGATGGATAGGGTTTTTATAGTTGTCTGGGGATAAAAGCAAACCAATAAGATGGTCTGATCATATTGCAATTCACAGCCTCTAGCCAGGTCATGTACCCAGAATGTTCAGAAGTGAAATGGCTAGCATATAGTTAAGAATATGGCGACCGTCAAACACCTCCGTCACACTTCGAATTACTATGTATTTTATTTTTAATTCACATGCAACAAGATTGTTGGATTTCAACAGATGGAGTCAAGCAAAAGTTGTCATTAGATTAGTATTACTTACGTCAAACAGTATATTTTAGCCCTTACCTAATAACTTTCATAACAAGGATAAAAAAACTTTTTCTTGTTGCATTTCAGCTTCAAAGCATCTCATCAGTTTGCAAATCAAGCGTCTTTTTCTCTCTACGACGACGACTCAAGCACGAGAACTTTCCAAATGCTGAAAGCTTTGTTTCAGGTACGATCATGGTAAATTTGTAATAAATTCTGTTCGTATGAGTAATTATGTGTTTTGGCTGTAGAATATTTCAAATTAAAATAGTAATTTTGCCATCCGGTAGTAACAAATTGGGGCAGTCCAAGTATGTGTACCAATATGGAGGTAACTAATTTTGTTCGCTTACTTTACATCAAGTTGTGTAAAGGGACGGAAACCTATGGGCAGGGGGTATATTCACTTGACTAACACAAACAGTCCCCGTACTTCCCCGTAATAGAATTAAAATAAGGAAAATTGGAATAAAATTATGGACTAATCCTAACCTGGTACACACACTACGGGAGTACCAAAATTGGTTTTATTTAATTCTAAACTGTACAAAATAAAAAATCTGATAACAACATTTATTTTACTTTTTGTATTTCAAATTCAATGTTTATGTATTTGCAATAATTATTGTGTAAACCAAGGAGAAGCTTGGTGTTGCATTTTTCTCTACACTTCTTATGGGGTCAAAGGTCAAACATTCATAACTACCTGTCAAATTAGCAAGTACAATCTGTGTTGGGTGTTTTGTGTTTTTGACAAGACACCAACAAACATATCTCGGCACACTGCAACCTGTGGGTCAGGGCGTCACCATCCCTGCGCTGCTAGGCTATTGCACCCACAAACACATATTGGTTTCTGTCACTGACTCCCATACTTTTATTTTTCTCAGCAAACTATTCCATGTCCAACCTCAAGGTTACAAGTCTTCATATACTCGACAAGTTAGCCCCAGAACCAGAAATTGAATCGTGTGACCCGGAACAATATCTAATCACCACGGCAACGGAGGAAAATGAGGAGTTTAAAAAAAGTTACGAAAAATCAGAAATGAAAGTGACGTCAAGCGCAATTTCACCCATAATTGTGAAAACCCCCTCTATCGTAGTGGGGGTAACGATTGAGTTGATCCCGCGACCCTTTAGGGGGAGTAGCGTTCATAACTTGAGTAAAACTAAAATTGGGAGTAGGACAAAGAGCCCTAGTAAAGCTCCCAAAATATCTGCTGAAGAGAGGAAATCCCCTAACATCGATACAAACATCACACCTAGCGTAGAACACCCAACCCCAATGACAAATAATCCCAGCAATGCCACAGATGAATCATCTAATGCCACAAACACTTCTTCCGAAGTCATAAATAATAATAATGTCATGAATGTGCCCCCAGGTGCCACAGAAAATTTCTCAAATGCCATGGATGTCCTAGAACCGGCTTCAACTGGTCCTATCGAAAATCTTGGTAATCCAGTAATCGTGGAATTGCCAACCCAAAGCATAGATGCTGATAAAAAATCTGAGGTCCCCCCACTTGCAGAGAAATATGACGATTGTTCAGAGGAACAAAGTTATATATCTTCTAGTGGAAGGGGAAGTCCCAGAAAAGAATTCCCTCCTGCTTTGGAATCTCATAAATTCTCTCTCCTGCTTTTTCTGAGGACTGAAGACAATAAAGATTTAAAAAGGTAACTTGGATTAGTTTCTATAAATTCGGGAACAATTATTGATTGTTGAAATAACAGTAAAAAGTAAGGGTGGTAAAAATGAGGTGGTTGTAACTGAAGTGGGAAGAAGATTGACCTAGGGCCGCCCAAAAAACTCAGTAACAAACTGAAATCGGATTTGAAAATAATTGCAATGGATTTGGACTCTGAACCCCTTCTTTTGAAATATAAAAAAACACATTTTTCGGTACTCCCGAAGTATGTGAACCAAGATGGTGGACACCGGAACGTAGTATGTGTACCAGGTTAGAGTTAGGCCATAATTGTATTCCATTTTTCCTTATTTTAGTTCTACTACGAGTGCGGGGACTAGCCAAGTCACTCCCGTAGTGTTTGGACCTGAAATTATGGCCTAACCCCAACCTGGTACACATACTACGTTCCGGTGTCCGCCATCTTGGTTCATATACTTCGGGAGTACCCATTTTTCTGTATGATAAATAGTAATTTTTCGTAGCTTGAAACGCTTTTTAGCCTCTGGCTTCAAGACTCTTGGAAACCTGGACTCTTTCAGAACCCCCTCTATTAAATTTCTTGGCTATGCCCCCCGTAAAAAACCTTGTTCATCGTAAATATATAAACGAGAATATCGGTTGGAAACCGAAGACTTATCGATCAAAAGTTAGGGGATCCCCCAAAACAGCGCTCTTACTCCATAGTGACACCTTGTGTCCCATAATTAATTAATAACTCACTAATTATACGACATAATTCATTCAAAATCAATAGGCTTCTGGTACGACAAATGATGAATGCACGTGCAAAATCTGGAGCAGATTCAATCTTGCTTTTGTGAGATATCGCGTGCATCTGACAGACAAACAAACAGACAGACAAATACCTATCAACATACTCACCGAATAAAACCGATAAGTAATATATCTATCTTTTACTGTTTCAGCACCTTGGGGTCCAAATCTCAAAAGCAGCAACTATCAATGTCCAAGACCACGCTTTTCCAACCCCAGCCAATGGAAGGAGTGGAAATATATCCGCCTCCTGATGCTCCGATGACCAATGGAGTGGGGTCTGTCTCTATCCCACAGAGTTTTCAAATGGTGAGTCAAATTTTCTATTACTCGTGCTGAGAAGTCTGAGCTAAATTTTTGCATGTTTTCATTAGAGTATAAGCTGGAGTCTTATTAGTTATCGATCTTGATCGGTAAGTAGGTTGATAGGTATTTGTCTGTCTGTATGTCTGTCTGTCTGTTAAACACTTTCGTATGTTATGCGATATCACACGAAAGCGAGGTTGAATCTGCTCCATTTTTTATGTGCATTCATCATATCTCGGACCAGAAGCTTATTGATTTTGAATAAATTATGTCGTATGATTAGCTAGTTATTAGTTAATTAGTGATGGGACAGGCGCTGTCGCTATTGAGTCGAAGAGAGCGAAGGATACACACCGCTAGATTGATAAGTATGCGGTCTTTGATCGCTACCTTTTTTTAACCTTTCCAGAGCTAGAAGTCCAAAAAGCTTTTTTTAAGAATTCAACTTTAGCATTTATAAAAAAATTTAAATTTTTTGTTTTGTGAAATTTGACATTTTTGCATTGATGCTGTTAGATATGCCTAATTTTAGAGTAAAAACACATACATAATTGGGTGTTCCCGAAGTATGCGAACCAAGATGGCGGACATCGGAACGTAACATGGGTAACAGGTTAGGGTTAGGCGATAATTTTTTACCAATTTTCCTTATTTTAGTCCTATTATCAGTTCGAAGACTAGCCAAGAGCCTCCCGTAGTATTTATACCTAAAATTATGGCCTAACCCTAACCTAGTACACATATTACATTCCGATGTCCGCCATCTTGGTTCGCATACTTCGGGAGCCCCCATAATTGTGTTGTGCTTACTAATACATTCAGTCACAAATGTATAGGCCAATTTGCTTCCCTGATATTTTTTTTGTGATGCTTTTGTCAGTTCCCATTGCTTCCTCTTTTTTCCTCTTTTTGGTACCTGATTGTTTTTACTATCCTTTTTGTTCTTCGTATGGGCCTATCGCTCTGGAAAAATAAACAAATATAATTGGTTTACTGGTATTAATTTTTAATATTTTCTTTCATATTTTTCTTCAGGCGAACAAACAAATGATGCCCCTCATGGAACTTGCAATGCAACAACAACAGGCGTCTGATATCTCGGTTCCTCCAGTCCAGATGAATTTACAGGTTTGTATTTAACAAGCTTGATTTTGAAGTAGCATAGCTTTGTGTATCTATCAGATAGTGAGATCAGTGCTTGTCCCTTAAACCGAGGTGTGCATACTGCGGCCCACAAGGAAAATTTGTGTGGGGCGAGTAGAAGTGCCAATTTTGAATGGTGTTATTCCCGCGAAACGAGTTTTTAATCACCTCAATCTGGTATGTGCTAGCAATTCCTATCCCTTTGCATTGTAAAGCCAATACCTCGGTCCAATTTATTACCTATGACGTCACAATGCCCTAACAGCTAGCTTGTGTGAGGCGAACAATGCATATGCCGTAAGATCAATAACCAAATTTTTGTTGCTGCAAATACTGGAAAGCCTTGCTAAATAAAGGTGCGGTCCGCGGTTTCACCCAGTTATTTAGTTGAATGATACTCCTCAATAGATAGTTTATTTTTAGTTGAAAATTTAAGACCATTACAAGTAAACTTTATAAAAATATTCAGGGGCTCCCGAAGTATGCGAACCAAGATGGCTGACATCGGAATGTACTATGTGTACTAGGTTAGGGTTAGGCCATAATTCTAGGTATAAATACTACGGGAGGCTCTTGGCTAGTCTTCGAACTGATAATAGGACTAAAATAAGGAAAATTGGTAAAAAATTATCGCCTAACCCTAACCTGTTACCCATGTTACGTTCCGATGTCCGCCATCTTGGTTCGCATACTTCGGGAGCACCAATATTCATAAATTGTTTTATAATTCCAGAACATGCCTCCATACCTTCCTCAGACTGCTGAAGAATTTGAAGAATATGCCCAAGACGTTCTCACTGAGATTTTCCCCGATGAAATGGCTGAAATGGAGAACGAACTCAATAATCCACACGGTGGATTGATGGTTGATGAGAATGCCAATATTACACTCCCCGATGAAGAAGAAGATGCTGCCTCTAGTGGCATAAAAAGTAAGTTGATTGATCAATTATACAAATTATCTCAAATAATTTTTTCACAAAATGAATTCTGTAATTTCCATCTCTAAATCTATATAATCATTTTATCTTTACCAAATTAAAATGGAGTTTATTAGAAGGAATCAGGATATTGTGTATGAACCATGAGTCTGGGATATAGCTCTCTTGGGAAGACACGAGTCGGTAACTCAACTCGCCTGTAATCTAATCCCCTTTTCAAAGACTCAGAGAGACTGTAAATTTTGAGCGAGTCTTTAAAATAGCGAAAGTTTACAATTATGTTGAATACCATTTGCTATGCATTTTAATGATGTATTAAAAGTATAGATATAGATTCTAGGCATATAGTTGGATCAAGCTCTGAGCGAGATTTTGCAAAATAAGTCTTTTTACAAATGAATAAATCAATCTTTTTCTTGTTTTTTCAGAAAAATGCCTGCCAGCGACTATACTACAACTAGTCTTGATTGACCATTGTGCAAAACCTGAGAAATCTGATTCAAAAAAGCAAATTCAAGTTATCAACAATATACTAACCACAGAGGATGGGTGCAAGATGATTGTTGGGACTTGCCCAGAAGATTGTTTCAAGAGTGACATTGGCACGCCTCAAGAGAACCAACCAATCAAAGTTGATGATGTTGATTCAGAAAATATGCCTGGCCTTGATCAACCAATCGAAATGCAGGATGAAGCCACACCCACAATTCAACAACCAATCAAAACCGATGGGGAGGATTTGGATAACTCTCAATCAATTAATGCAGAGAAAAATTTAAGAATGGACGACGCCCCAACCACACCTCAGAATCAACCAATTGGAGTTCAAATCATGACCACACCTAAAGCTGATCAACCAATCATTGCCCAAGCTTTTTCCACGCCCAATGTGGATCAGCCAATGAAAATTCAAGAAGATACAAAAATGGAAACTGACGGAAACGAGGAAATATCTTGTCAAAGTCGAGGGAAATTGTTCGTTTTTAAGATTGAACCTTCAAGCAATGTGAGTTGTGTTTCACCGAAAGAGATTTCTTCTGTCGATAAAGGTTGGTTGCAGTTTTGTTTCGAGATGTGTTCAGGGTTTGTTTTTTATAATAAATTGCCTATCTTTCGGAGCCTAAAATTTTTTTTGTTTCTGTTAGAACTTTCATTAAGGCCGACTTCAAATGCTAGAACATTTTTATTCATAAAAAAGTGGGATTATGATTTTATAGCTTTTCTCAGGGAGAGATATGCGAATAAGTCTTAATCATATGGTGAACCACAGCCGCCTGTCTTGTTTGGTTACCAGTCTATGGTGGATATGGGGTTATAATTTCTAGAATGACCAGACCCCAGTAATTTTAAAGTTTTGTTTACGGATCTTCGGTAAAAATAGTTGAGGAGCCCTGCTCTAAGCAATTCCATATTATTGAACCATCAATTTGAATTTTCTCTAGATAAATCATGGATCTACTCTCGGATCTACGACCAACTAATGATTCTACCGTCTGACTTTAATCAATCCTCATATGAGGATGAGGATGTGGATAGCATGGAAGGAGAAGAGGATGAACAATCAATGAAAGAGAATAAGGAGGAGCAAGAAGGGGAAAAGAGTGATGGGAGTGGGAGGTAAATTGAGTTAGAATACGGTGGAAATTAAAAGTGCCCATTTTGAATGGTCTGTGGCCCGCGTAACGAGTTTTCAATTCAGTTTAATCTGGAAGATACGAGTAATTCCAATCTCTTTTTGTTGCTTAGCCTATACATGAGTCCCATTTATTATCAATATCTATGACGTTACAATCCCCCAACAGTTATCTTGTGCAAAGCGAACAACGCATGTCATGGGATCAATAGCCAAAATTTTTGTGTTAGCAACTACTAGAATACCTATGACTATGTTAAATAAAGGTGCGGCCAGCAGTTTGACCCAGTTATTTGTATCTGGCCCTCTGGTATCAAAGGTCGCACACCCCAGCTCTAACCAATTCAACAGTTCTAAGCGAAATTATAAAAATAAGCTGCTTGTCTATGGCCTAGTTTGGAGTGAAGTTATGGAAATACTGAACAAAAAAAAAATCACAGCCAACTTTTCGATCTATGCCATATATCAGGGGTGGGCACAATTTATTAGTATAAGAGCCGCCTGCTGCAAGTCAGAACTTTAAAATAGCCGCAGAATTTGTAAATTTTTATTATTAAAATACCATGAACAGGAAAGAAATTCACACAAGAGTCCAATAACAATAAATAGATAAACAAGGCAGCTATACTCAAATATATGCACAATTTGAGCTCATTTAATTTGTGTTTCTTCATAGCTGATTTACGAGGGTAGTCTCGTAAGAGGTTTTCATGATTCGTTTCATGGTGCCCTTTAACATTGCTGACTTTATTCTGACTTAGTAGGAAGATTATCTCAGATTAAGCACAAAGGTTTATTCTTCTGGCTGGTAAATGCGTATTCTTCTTCCCATTCTGACTTGACAACTCTGTTTTTATCTTCGTATTTTCGTTTCTTAATTGATGACATTTTGCACAGTGACTAACTAACCGCAATCAAGCTGCAATACCGCCGACTCATCAATAAACATTGACCATTGTGACGAAAAATTTGCTGACTTGACTGACTTAAATTCAAAATTCAACGCTACAGCGATTTTCATACTAAAACATAATTTGTTTTAATCATTGACGAAAACTTCCTTTCAACTTTTAAGCGAGCCGCGGTGTGCCCACCCCTGCCATATAGGATGCCAGAAAACAAAACTGATAATTATTCTTTTACAGTCCTACTCCACCTGGATCACTGTTTATCCTGGGATTGACAAGAGATGGTGAAATTAATGTTATGAATCTGGCAACCCTGGAAGTTGTTTTTAAGACTAATCCAACAGAGATATTTGCAAGTAAATATTTTTTTTTGCATAAATTTTACTTGAGAATTGTTTTCTCAGCGCTTCTGCATGACTCTTGGAGCACTTAGAATAGTTCTTACTCAGAAGTAAACATGATTCATCTCAGGATAAAGTTACTGCAATGACTTAAATGTGTCAAGAGTTACTGAAACTATATAAATTATGGCGCTCTATTAGAAGTAAAGGAGACTTATCTCTAAGAAAAGTTACGAACAGCCATTAAAATTCCAAAAACTACTGAGACTGCGCAAAAATATGGGGGTGCATAATGTGCTTTCATTTTGAAATCAGAAATCAAAGCAAAATTTATTTTCTTACTCAGTGACTCCAATCAACTCTCCTGAAACAGTGCAAGAAGTTATATCGACTACTGATGTGGAACCAGAAAAGCAGAGCTCGAAAACTTCAACAATTTTATCTGATCCAGAGAAATTCACTGCTATTACTTATTGCTCTGGTACCGAAAGACTTTGTGCTTCTACTGACACTGGGAAGCTTGTGTTTTTGAAGGTAAAAGTAGATTTTTGTTTTGATACAGTGTTTCTCGGAAAATAAGACCTAGTCTTAGATCGTTAATTTGTACGAATAAAGCCAATGTCAAAGAAACAACATATTGTCATAACATTCACACTTTTTTATTGAAAGAGAAGTGCGCGGCTGCTGCTCTGAACACGTATTTTCAAATGTTCAATCATATATTAGTCATGTTCAACACAGTTCTGGTAATTTTCTGGGCGCACTTAGCAAATCGTGGCTACCCCTTCAGAGAACCTTTGCAATAAAGCAGGGGTGGGCACTTTTTCGGCTCGCATGCCAAAATCGGATAAATTTACCGACAAAATTCTTCCGCGTGCTGGCCCAAATTAAAAACATACCTTTGCTTCTTTCAAAGCAAACATACACAATAATAAACCTTTTAAACATGTACAGACAGAGAAAATATCAGTCCGCAAATAGACTTGATTACTTTTTTTATTCTATATCAGTGAGACCTTTGTTGCTGCATTAACGCTGATAGCTGACGCTCGTTTCCGAGGCCTCGCTCGCGTGCCGAATAAATGGGCTCCCGAGCCAAGTTTGGCACGCGTGCCAGGGGTTGCCCACCCCTGCAATAGGGAGTAGCGTCCATTTCATGGTTCATGCAGCATTTCAGTGTTTACCAGTAGCTTTGCTCAAAAAGAAAGCTTTATTTCAAATAGTGTATTCACATAACCTTAATTTGAGCGAATTCTCATCAACAATTTTACTATTCAGATTGGGAAGCATTCTCCCAGCATCACTAAGCCAGCTATTGAAGGTTCATCTCAGCCTTCAACTGCACCTGGAACTTCAACTGCCCAGGCCTCTGACCAAGTAGATGGGCCGTCCACTACCGAGACCAAAAAAACTAAACTCACTCCAGCAATGTTGATTGTCAATCACCCTCTGACTACAGAGAACCTGAAGAATCTTGTTCATCTTACGAAGTGAGTTATTCCTTGAAAATATTGTATGTGTGTGACTTAAATTAGGGGTGTGCAACAACCACAACCTGCTGCTTTTGCCATTTTGCCTGGTGTCTTTATTTCTATAAGGCTAAGCGATAGTTGCATGTTTGTGTGGCGCAGCTAGATGTGTATAGTTAGTTATATGGCCCACCGACAAAAAATATTCCACACCCCTCTGTAAATGATTTTCAAACTCTGGCAACACTGTTCATCAACATTAGCAACAACCCAACAATAAATGATTAACAGCTGCATGAGCCACCTTGAGCAATCATCTTGCACAATATTGAATATTGTTTGGCCTGAACACAACTTCAATATCAAACAATTTAATATCAGCTCTCGTTTCCAAGTTTAAGTCTGAATGAACGCCCTAGCACGGTTTCATTACATTTGAACCCACGTACATTTGAACCCATGACAATTGCACCTGTATGCTATTGCACCTATGGAATTTTTTTTTGTTTCACGGATAGTTAAACCCATACTAACCCTAACCCATGGGTTTTAGCACCCGCATATAGATTGAACCCGTGGATATACGCATGGGTTCAAATGTACATGGGTTCAAATGTACGGTCACCCCCTAGCACAGGGATGTGCAACCTGCAGCCCGGGCGCCAAATGCGGCCCACTGGGGAAAAATACATGGAGAGGGCTAGCCAGTTATTAAGCATGAAAAAAGGTGTTTTATGATTTTTCATTTACCAATGGCCAACACACCCCAATTTTGATAATGAAATAGATCCTACATGGAGAAATACAGTAATATAGCTATCATCATAACATTACAAATTTTAATTCAAATCTCTTTTTTTATAGGTTTGAACCAATGCGTCCCAGATTCACAGCGAATGCCCCAGTATGCTGGACAGAGGTTCCTTTTAGCCCCAACCTGGGTTCTGGGGCTGCCAGTCAGACTGGACCATACTACACAGTCCCACAACCTGAGAAGGCGGGGTACAGAAGGCAAGGCGTGGCCCAAATGTCAACTGCTCAACAACAGCCTTATAGAAGACATTTACGACATGCTAATGAGCATTACCCTCCTGATGCTGTATCATATACAAGGGCTTGGAGACTTCAACCTGATTGGTAAGTTTTATATGATAATAATAACTGGTACTTTTTTATCTCAGTTTCAAATCCAAGTACTCTCAACTAGTACTCCCGTAGTATGTGAACCAAGATGGCGGACACCGTAACGTATTATGTGATAATGTGTATCAGGTTACTGTTAAGCCATAATTCCAGGTACAAATACTACTGGAGTCACTTGGCAAGTCCCCGAACTCATGATAGAACTAAAATAAGGAAAATTGGAATAAAATTATGACCTAAGCCTAACCTGGTACCCATACTATGTTCAGGTGTCCGCCATCTTGTTGCACATACTACGGGAGCTCCTCTCAACTTAACTTAGGTTAACACCTTCAGTCATTCGCCAAAATCCTGCAGTTTTATATGTAAAGGGCTGAACAGATATTTTTTTTTCAAAAGTTTCAAACTCACAACACACTAATTAACTTGCAGTAACTTACAGTGGACTTTTTGAAACAGAACCCAATACAATTTGATTCGATCAACAAATTTCAGAATTTAATTTCCAATATTTTCTTCGCATTTTAGTCTCAGTTGGAGTGAACATCTATTCGAGCTAGTCTTCCCAAGACCAACCAACATCAGCCATATTGATCTTAAGTTTGTTCTCTCAAGAAAATTAAAGCCAGGATCTGACATACAGGTTTGTTTATTTATTTGGTTGTCTATTATATATTGTGGACTTCTCACTACTATGAGCAGATTCACTTTAATTTATCGCAGTCACTAGTTTTAAAATATGAATCATCCTCCATCTCTTTTTTCATTGCTAACTTCCATTGTTTTTTCAAAGAAATTCAAGCCATGAGCTGATGTACAGGGCCATCACTAGGTTGTTTAAAACAAGGCTCTAGACTAGGGGTTCTCAACCTTTTTTCTGTCAAGCACCGCCCGAGTCACGAAACAATCAACGCGAACCCCCGGTAATCAGACACCAAACAAAGTTGTGATATACTGATATATTGACTAACGATTTGTTGCAACACCAATTTAATGACCATGTGTAACTAAATTGAATCGTCTTGTTGATATTATTGCCCTTGTCATCTGCCTAACTAATAAATTCTTAAGCATAATCACTTCTCCATTGCTCGCAGCACGCTGTCTTTAGAGATTTCACAGTTTGCACGCAAAGCCTTGAATTTCACATTGTCACATCACAATCACAACCATGCAACGTCAAGGAAAATTTTAGGTTCCAATTGGCATCTAGTTCAGTACTCTTCAACCTTTTTGTTATTGTGGAACCCCTGATATAATTCTTCGATTTTTATGGAACCCCAACTACCAAAATAAAATAATACACTAAATACTCGTAACACGAAATATTTGTAATTCAAATATTTCTACTTCAAGAACGGAACAGAAAGAAGGTAACAAGCGTGAAATTCAGTGACTAGGTTGTTCTTGCATTTCCTTTGCAATCTTCTAGAATTCTCATATCCATGTCTACACTCTTCAAACAACTTCGCAACGACGCACTGCATGTATTGCGGAACCCCTGTTGAAGAGCACTGATCTAGTTTCAATGGGCACGCATTTTCCCATGGTAGTAATAAAGGATATAAAAAACAGCAACATACAAAAACTCGACTGTCATCCAAGTACCCCTGGAAATCTTCCAGCCCAGGTTGAGAACCCCTGCTCTAGACGAATAGATGCTAATATTTAGGAGCTTCAATGCTTCAGGGTTTGAAAACTGGAATCTTTCCTGTTTGGAACAATGTGATGCAATATGGCAGCTTGTCCGATTTATTATACCCTTTGGGGGCAGCAAGTCCTTCTTTGAGAGACTGTTAAGAACGCTTAGTGAATTTTATGCTTTTTGGGTTTCTGTAGTATATTTTAACTTCTTTTATCAGTTTTAAGTCTGTAATTATGATTCACGATTGAGGGAAATTCAGAAAATTGAGTCTTGACTGTAGGTAGTTTGAAAATCAACACAATTGTCTTTTTGACTCACTTGAATCCATTGATATGTCAGTACTTTTACTATGTCTACTATCTGCTTCAGTTTTTAGATAAATTTCACATCATTGATGAAAACATGCCAAGCGATCCCCTGACTTCACAGCCTTGTTCTGATTAAATGTAACTCGATATTCTTCCCACGCTTTCATTATTCCAATGATCACAGTCCTACTCAGAAGCCAGTATTAAATAATGTTTTTCACTTTATTTCAGATAACACTTCTGAAGCACCCTGGACTTACCACCAGTAAGAATGAGATTCTAAGAAACGAACAGCGAAGAAAATGGCGCCACCATTCAAAAGTCTCGGCCACGGGGTCCAAGAAAGATGGAAAGTCGAGATTTGCTGCCATTGCTGATGAAAGATTTCCTAAAGTTATGCATCTGGTATGTGGAAGACGGCATGATATATACCAGTATTTATCTCAAACTTTATAAGCCACGCCCCTTTCTAGGATTTGTCAAGTCTCGTGCCCCGCCTCAACTAGTGAGGCGAAAGTATGTTCTATTCGAAAAACATGTTAAAAATACATGCATGGAACCTAATGAATGAAATAAATGAGTTTGAAATGTAAATATCTAAAATAAGGTGGGCAGGATCAAATCTAGCAAATATGTTTATTTTCAATTGTCTCCTCCCCCCCCCCCCCCAAAAAAAAAAACTCTTCATTCCTCCCGCACTATACATAAAATTCTGTTTTGTTTGGTTTGGCATGTAGAAGATAAAAAATTTATAAATTAATCATCAAAACTTTTGCTTAGAATAAGGCTTCGGGCAAGATGAAACTGATAGAACACTGCAGAGTTTGGCATGTTTTCTTTGTGTCGCATTTTCAAATAGAGAAGACTTAAGAGCTTTAAGAGTTCAAGTTTGACTCATCTTGAGTGTACTCAGTGTATTACACCCTCTAAGCTTTGGGAGATTGGCTTTAGATTTGATCATATTGTGTCCAATTCTACGCAGGCAAATAAGTACTTTTTCAAGAAACAAATTTGCACACTAAAAATATCTGTTGGCCCATAACTGATGTGGTTCTACCCACAGTTTGAGAACCAATGCTTCAAATTCCCAACTTCAACTCTATTTTCACAGCTCACAATGAATTTTGTTGACAATTTAATGGAATCAGACATTGAAAACCCAATTTTACTTGTGGTTTTTGAGCGAAAAACATCGGAATCTATGGCAAAAGAATGGGTCATGATGGATGGGAGCAGAAAGACAGTAAGTTGATTTTTTATGTGATTCAAGCACATTGTGTTAACTGTAACTTTTTTTTCTGGCAACTGGTATTTTACCAGATGGCTGAGCCTGACCTATGATGTCATCAGTCACGGATGACTGATCATGACCAACCAGCTGTAAAGGTCAAGTGGTCATGTGCTCTCTGTACTGAGGCCTCATTTCTATTGGTGTGTCTTAGAAGTTACTTTGGTTATTGTTATGGAGATTTAATAAATATACATTTATACTAAGTTAACACAGTACTTCACTTCTAAACTTTTTTTACCCTTGTAGCAGAAGTGGTTATTAGATGAACCCCCAATACACCGTACTTAACGGTGCTCATTTATTGAATAATGAAATTAGCAGATTACTTTGTTATATTCATTTAATGTGACATACTTATCCCAGTGGAGAGGAAGGCCAAGTCTGGTTACCAGTCCATGTCGGGTATAGAATTAGTTAAGCCAGTTATTTGTTTCAGATGCATGGGTTGTTGATGGTGGCAGAAGCCGTTTGACCAGCATCGGTGAGTCCAGCTATCCTCTGGCATATGATTATCCCCACATGATTTGAACTTTTGAACTACACAGGGTAATCAGAAGTGCAGTGGCGAGCGTGTTCCTAATGCTTAGCAGGATGTGCCACACAGCCAAGTTTATGGGAAACACCTTATAGTTTGATAGATAGATTTTGTTAGTGATTGTCTTTTTTATCAAAGTATTGCTTCAAGTTAGCAAAGCAGAAGCTCACAAAAACTGACAATTTAATTTTTCTTTCACAGATCATTGCCATGTGCAAAAAATGTTTCACAGGCATAAAGGTGGGGGATTTGGTCGTTGTCAATGGTTACATGAGAGTTTGTGTTGGGACGAGTAGTGTGAGAATTATTGTCGGTGCCTTGAAAATATGCACAGAAGAGGAGATTTCTTCATGTGAGTGTTTTTGAATTCAACTGAATTGTTATAAATTAAATTTTCCCCCTCTTAGTCTGGGTATGTATGGTTGGACCAAAATGATTTGGGTTCTAAGAAAGAGAGCCTAAGGTCTGTTGAAGAATTCTTGAACTAAACAATGTATGTTATTTTTTCAAGAGCGTTTATTTAAAGCAAGATTATGCACACTCACACACTCGAGTCGGAATTAAGGAGAGTGATCTTTGAGCAAAGTTACGACTGAAATACAGGGGAGCTACTGATACCGTATTGAACTGATATTGGTAAACTATAACCTGCGAGCCAAATCCGGCCCGCCTGATGCTGCCACAACCACACTAAAACCAAATTTTGATGTTTTAGCTCAGTGGTTCCCAGACTGGGGTCCGCGGACCTTTTGGGGTTCGTGAAGCATCTTCGAAGGGTTCACGAAAGAAATCTGTTATATGGCATATAGTTTGATAATACAAATATTGAGTTCTTGGTGCTCCCGAAGTATGCGAACCAAGATGGCGGACATCGGAACGTAACATGGGTAACAGGTTAGGGTTAGGCGATAATTTTTTTCCAATTTTCCTTATTTTAGTCCTATTATCAGTTTGAAGACTAGCCAAAAGCCTCCCGTAGTATTTATACCTAAAATTATGGCCTAACCCTAACCTAGTACACATATTACATTCCGATGTCCGCCATCTTGGTTCGCATACTTCGGGAGCCCCGAGTGCTTAAATTTGCAAATACACATTTATCACCTTTGCAATCACTAGTGGATACACTGATTCCCGACTTTCTGTTTCAAACGCGATTCCCCTTTGTGACGTCACAGAGCTATGAGCTTGTGATATTACAGGGAGGCTTCTGTTGATGCCATTACAAGCCAACTGACTGCAGAGGTGTAGCTGACGCTGCCTCTTTGCACGTTTGTAAGAGCAGGTGGGAAAGAGGCATTTTTCACTATACCATACGGTGCACTGATTTATTGTTGTGATCTCATAATGTTCCATTTTAGTGCACAAGGCCGCGAATCATTATGAAAATTGCGAGGGGTTCGTCATGGAATTTTTTTCAAAAAGTTTGGGAACCACTGCTTTAGCTGAATAATAGCTCAAAGAATTTGTTGAGATTTCGATTAAATTTAGTTGGCACTTATTGCTTACCGCTTTTGCTTTTGCAACACTGTAAATATTATTCATAGAATGTAACTTTTGACGTCACACTTACATGGCCAACCTGTCAGTGTAGGTGGGCCAAATTTTTGGCCCCTGGTGCAAAAACTTGGCCCACCCCTGGTATAGAACTATAGATACTTATCACAACTTATCTTTAGTGTCGGCTGATGAACTCAAGTCTTTAGAAGAAGATGTGTACTGGTCCAGAACAACCAGTGGTGAGGAACCAATCAGCAACGATACTGACAATGATCCACCAAGTGATGGCGCTACAGGGCAGTCCGAAGAAAAGGGCATTGAAGAGGTAACGTCTTTGTTTTTCCCATGAAATGAGATATATAGTTGTTTAACTGGTACTCCCGAAGTATGTGAACCAAGATGGCGGACACCGGAACGTAGTATGTGTACTCGGTTAGGGTTAGGCCATAATTTCAAGTACAAATACTACAGGAGTCACTTAGATAGTCCCCGAACTCGTAATAGAACTAAAATAGGGAAAAAAGGAATAAAATTATTGCCTGACCCTAACCTGGTATACTTACTACGTTCCGATGTCTGTCATCTTGGTTCACATACCTCGGGAGTACAGTTAATTCAATAAACGTGATATTTTTTGCTATTGCAGCTTATAGCCTTTCAGGTTCAAGATTGTCATATTTATTCTTAATATCAATAAAAAAAAGCTAAAACGCAGTAATGTACGGCGGCCTTCAGTCAGTTTACTAATCCAGATCACTCACAGGAATCGCGATTATTTTTTCTATTTGCAAGAAATTGAATGTTGAAATTAAAGCAGTAGTAATGCGAACCATGCTGCAACAAGTAACTCAACAAATAACCATTTCGCAATGGTTGGGACGGGACAGTGCAGTTTAAACAGTGCGTCGAATTATGACTTGAAATCTATCGAATAGGTGTCTTGAAATCAGGGCGCAGCCAGGAATTTTAAATGAGGGGTTTCAAAATCGGAAATTCCCATGCATGGCTTTTTTTCCTTTAAAGTAGGGGGAGGGTAAGAGGTGGCAGAAGTGTCTTCCGCAAACAACATAATTCATCAACTATTCATTGTACTATCTGTGAATTGTGTTGGCTATATCAAAAAAAGCAAATTCCAACTGTAAGAATGGCAATTCTGCTTCAACCCGTCTTCTCACATTTCATACCTAAGGATGAGATGATCTGGTTTGAAAGTCTTCGCAGAATAGGCCTCATATATATCTCAAATTAGGTACATTGATTGCTTTTTAGCCTTCTGCAGAAGACCCTGATCAAGATGATGATGTCATAGAAGATAACAGTCATGCTTCAATGAATGAGTCCCCGCCTTCTTTGATTGACATGTCAGGAACTGAAGAACATGATGAGAGCATGAACCAAGATGGGTTCGTAATTTATACTATTTGTATTATCAGCATTAGCAGTCATCCTGATTACCCTTCGTGGGTCCACAGGTTTGAATCGTGGGGCGTGGGGCATATTATTTACGAGAGGGTTACTGGTATCCTCGTGGCGTAGGGTGGTTCACGTTACCACTGGTCGCTTACAGCTTCTTCCATAACATGGGTCCATACAACTGTAGCAAATAATTGGCTAACAAATCCCATACACGAAATGGATTGGTAACAGGACAAGAGGCTGTCTGACGCCATAGGATTAAGCCGTCTTATCGACTTTCCTCTCCCATGGGATAAATATGTGAAACTTATCTTATCCACTTACTACTGTCTTAGTAGTTACTTATCGATCTTAAGATCGGTAAGTATATTGATAGGTATTTGTCTGTCTGTGTGTCTGTCTGTTAGATGCACGCGATATCTCACGAAAGCGAGATTGAATCTGCTCCAGATTTTGCATGTGCATTCATCTTATCTCGGACCAGAAGCCTATTGATTTTGGGCGAATTATGTCGTATAATTAGCGAGTTATCAATCAATTATTGATATAGTGATCTAGATTTTTGTAAAGCGAGAGAATTTTGAAACCCGCCGAGTGTGTGTGTGCGATGCGCAGTGCGCAAGTTACAAGAGCGGATGAATCGAAACTGCAGTTTCTGTTTTGGGGGATCCCCTGACTATCGATCGATAAGTCTTCGGTTTCCAACCGATATTCTCGTTGTAACATCATGCCATCCTATCTTTTAATATTCTAACATGGTTTAAAAGGACTAATTTTATTTAAAACCAGTCTTTGCCAATCATCTACTGATTTCTATAGAGGCATTATGTCTTCAGAGGTAGATACTAAAATTCTTCTTGTCTGACTTCGAACTTGTTATCGAGGCTTGTTCGCCTGTTCGTCGCCAGTTGGAGGACAAATTTCCTGCCCAGAGTTGTCGAAGTACGACAGAGATCGTTATGGCGATCAGTTTAGTTGCAATTTTGATCCCAGTTCCACGGAAGGCTTCGAATAAGCTAGCGGAACGCAGTTTAAGAAACACTGTCCTGGATTATTTATTCCCAATAGACAATATTTCATATTTTCGACTGAATATACTTTCAATTAATAATTTTACAGTTCTTCCGTCCTCTTTGGACCAGTCAACCTATCAGACTACACAGATGCGAGCGGCATTGGTGGCGTGGTTACGATTGCAAGTCGTTTTATTATTAAAGAACCGAGGCATAGAGCTGTTTTAGTGCAAATCCAGGTGTGAGATTTGATTTTATAGTTTCATCTAGGGAGGGTAATTAATGATGTTTGCTCTGAGCAAGGCCCTGAAGCAGCCACTGATATTTAGGAAGCTATTATATTTTGGAGTGGCTGGTTGATGTTGGAATTTTTCCTATTATTCAGGGTGTCCAAAAAATTGCTCACGATTTTATAGTGCCGATAATAACAAGTGTAAATTTAAATAAATTTTATTGTATGATAAATGATAACTACAAGCACAATAAGAATTATTAATAAACAAAGGCAAAGAAATTTTTAATTGTTATTAATATAGAATTGGGTGAAATTTTTCGGACACTCTATACACATATATTTTATTTCTCAAAAACTTTCATGTCTCCACTCAGAACAAGGCTCAACGCAAGTAATCACTGACATATTACGAGCTGCCATGAATTAGATTCTTACCGGCTCAGCATTGCCTACCCACTTTATTACAATCTGGATGAGGTGGCAGCCATGGTACTTGTGGAACTGTGATTGAGATTTTTAATGTGCGATGGCAACATAGCTAAGTTTGACTCTTTTTAGACTAGTTGGCCATGAATTGGCGCGGCGGTGTGGCTCAACGGGCTAAGCGTTAGGAATACGCTCGCCACCGCACCTCTTATTACTCTGCGTGGGTTCGCAGGTTCGAATCCCATGTAGGGATGGTTATGTGCAAGAGGATTGCTGGACTCCTCGCCGTCGTTGGGTGGTTCACGTAACCGCTGGTCGGTTACGGCTTCCTCCACCACCAAGTCCATGCTTCCGAAAACAAACAATATAACTAATCCCATACCCGACTTGGAATGGTAACCGGACGAGAGGCCGTGGTTCGCCATATGGATAAGCTGTCTTATCGGCTTTCCTCTCCCCCGGCATAAATATGTAAATCCTATCCTATCCTATTGATTGATACAAATCCTTCTTTTGGGAAAGATTACCTAACTTGTAAGCAGACAAGGGGCTGTTGTTTGTCGTATGATACCATATGATAAAACGTCTTGTACTTATTCCTCTCCTGAATGAATTTGAATCATACCATATTTCGAATTGCTATTACTGTATGTAACAATATAAATTTATTGGTGAAACTACACAAGCAGGTCGTATTCAGCAGATTCACTTATCATATATATATTTTTTTCAGGATGCAAGCAGTGCAAAGCTAGTGAAAATAGGTAAGTTACTGAATCTCATAGCAGCTTGTTCTATAACAAAAGACGGGGCTCCCGAAGTATGCGAACCAAGATGGCGGACATCGGAATGTAATATGTGTACTAGGTTAGGGTTAGGCCATAATTTTAGGTATAAATACTACGGGAGGCTCTTGGCTAGTCTTCGAACTGATAATAGGACTAAAATAAGGAAAATTGGAAAAAAATTATCGCCTAACCCTAACCTGGTACCCCTGTTACGTTCCGATGTCCGCCATCTTGGTTCGCATACTTCCGGAGCACCCAAAAGACTATATTTAGAGCATCGTTTCCTAACCAGATGCTTTGTGGGATGAAATTTTACTTCTATTTCTTGTACTATTATTAATATTTTTTACCTATTTAATGTAATTTAATTCTTGTAATTTATTTGAGGTTTCATGCTGTTTTTGACATTTGTTTCAAAACTCGATCAAATACCTTGATAAAATTTGAATGTCCACAAATCTTGAAAAAATGAAGATTAAAATAATGTTTGCGACGTGTGTCTCTCACCGACGCACACAAACAATATAACACGGCTCACATAACTTGGAGAGTTTTTCCATCTTCCTATTACTATTTCATTTCAGGATCTCTCTCTGATGAATGGAGAAAAAGAGGTTGCAATCGTTTGCAGGAGATTTCTATCACTGTAAATAAGTCTCAGAGAACGAATATTGCTCATGAAAGGTTTGTGGAGTTTCTTGTAGCAGGGTTAGAATAAAATACGAACTGTCCGTGATATTTCGCCCAATTTTATAGTAGTAATGATTGAAAATTTCTTTATTTTTGTATATTAATAGTCTCGGCGGTGTGGCTCAACGGGCTAAGCGTTAGGAATACGCTCGCCACCGCACCTCTAATTGCTCTGCGTGGGTTCGCAGGTTCGAATCCCATGCAGGGATGGTTCTGTGGGAGAGGATTGCTGGACTCCTCGTCGTCGTTGGGTGGTTCACGTAACCGCTGGTCGGTTACGGCTTCCTCCACCACCAAGTCCATGCTTCCGAAAACAAACAATATAACTGATCCCATACCCGACTTGGAATGGTAACCGGACGAGAGGCCGTGGTTTGCCATATGGATAAGCCGTCTTATTGGCTTTCCTCTCCCCCGGGATAAATATGTAAATCCTATCCTATCCATTGTTCTTGTAGTTCTCATTTATCATACAATAAAATTCATCTAAACTTACAATTGTAATTACTATAAAATTGAGCGAAATTTTATAGACATCCTATGGTTTGGACCAAT
The DNA here is from genome assembly GCF_013122585.1 of Styela clava. Lineage (NCBI taxonomy): Eukaryota > Metazoa > Chordata > Ascidiacea > Stolidobranchia > Styelidae > Styela > Styela clava. The sequence continues at coordinate 640,645 of NW_024102640.1, forward strand.
GATTTTAATTTTTTCGTACTTAAAACATCGATGAAGCTACTAGAAGGCTTTTACTTTATATCCTCGCATGTAAGCCCGGTTCAAAACTGAAAAAAAGTTGCGCTATGACACCAATAACAGTCTGTGATTGGTCAGTCAGTATGACTTTGAAGCATTTTGTGACACTTTTTACCGTTATTAATTGAAGTAAAACATAACAATAATGGTTATCATTTACATTAATTCTCTTCTGTGTGTAAGGCAGTGTGTAAGGCAGGTTACGATTTGCAGGGTCGGCTTATATGCGAGACTATAAGTACTTGCCTATGTACTTGCCTACCTAATCACCCAATATTTCACCCATAACTATGCTGTGTTATTTAAATCCATAGGAACACTTTTAATAGCATATAGGATTACTTTTATACAATAAGTAACGCTTCCCGTAATATATGGAAACACTTTTAGTAACATATGAGAAGACTTGTTATAACATAAGAACACTTTCCTAAAATGGGAACACTTCATAACACGAGGAACACTTTCATATTATGGGAACACTTTTTATGACACACACGGAAGGACATTTGTTTGACCTACATAACCATATTATATTTTAACATCTCTCTTGTTTTTAGGACTCAAAGATTCAGTCTTATGTGTTCCCGATCACTTCATAAAAAACTTTTGAACGGCCTCTGCGAACAGGAAACTAACAGCGCCCCAAGTGGCGAAATATTCGTTGCGGAATCTTTGCCACAAAAAGTCGTCGCACTCGACATTTTGAATTGGGTTGGAGCATTGGAAACGGCAAATCCAAATGAACGAAAGAAAAACAGTAGTGGCTCAGACAACTCTTCAAGAGTTGTTGCGAATACAAGATCTCTAGCGCCCTCAGAAACTTTGGCATGGCTTTTATGCTTTTTTGACGGCAAAATCAAGAAATCTTCGAGACATAGTAAAACTTTGGATGCTACCCTTGGGGAGGACAACCCGAAAAAAGTTGATGAAAAAAATGAAAAATCAACGAAAATTGTCGACGGCGTCTACACGCTGAAAAAATTCCTGATATCGTGTTTCTTATATTCCGGAAGAGATGTTTCTGTACGAGCTCTGCGTCTTATCTTCAATACAGTGTTATGCGTTGATGTTAGCGGTCCAAATTCTCTCTCAAAGTCTGAAATTATTTCCGGAGTTGAAATTCTAAGTAAAGCTGTCTTAGAATGCTTGGAAATGGCATTAGAACGAAAAGTTGAATCTGCTCATGGACTATATTGCTTGTTTCAAATTTTGAGCGTTGTCATAGCAACTGAGGTTCAAAAGGGCAAAGGTCAGAGTTCATTGCTTATAGAATTGTTGGAAAAATGTGTTTCCGTGCTTGCGAAGTCTTCAACTTTAATGAGAGAGAGCATCCACCCTTTGCATGTTTTGCTGCGAGCGTCGCATGGGTTATATGGAACGCCCTTTGACCCTGAACGTTTTACTGTTGAATTCGTAGGCGGTTCACACAGGAATCTTACACCACCTAGTGGTTCCACTCCAATGGCTGTGACAGAACACGCAACGAAACAACAATCATGGGAGAAATATTTTAGCAGCGAGGAGTTGAACATGCAAGACCTAGTTACGCCGCGAAGTCTCGGCATTCGACGTGGACTCGCAATCGGAGACCTGATTGACGGATTATCTTTATCTCGATTTGGACTCTTGGATTGCCAGCCGCTGCATTTTACGTGTGTCGAGTCAAGCGAAGGGTGTTCTGTCGGATTTGACACTGAAAACGACCTGGAAAGTTCTGTTCCGAATATTACAGTCGCAAATGATATTGTTGCGTCCAGCGCAAGCCCTGCCTTGGGCCCCAACCAACATCCCAATTTATATACAGATGCCATAAATGACATCCTGCATTGGTATTCCTCACCGGAACAAAGAACTGAAAAGCTGAAACTGTTGGCAGAAAAAGGTTATTGCGAACTTCCCAAAACCTATGTGAAAAAAATGCAACAAGATTCTGCACCGAAAAGAAGTTTACCCATATTCATGGAAGCGTCAGGTAAGATTGAATTGTTTATATCAGGGGTGTGCAACCTTTAACACAGGAGGGCAAGATACAAATAACTGGGTGAAACCGCTGGCTACATCTTCATATAACAAAGACTTTCAGCGCTCCTGGAGTATGTGCACCAAGATGGCGCACAACCTGAACCCTAACCTGGTAACCTGGTACACATACCATGTTCAGGTTGTGCGCCATCCTGGTGCACGTGCTTCGGGAGGTCCAGGCTTTCTAGTAGTTGCAGACACAAAAATTTTAGTTTTTGATCTTTCGTCATGCTTCGCACAAGCTAGCTGTTTGTGGCCCGCATTTGGCTCGCAGGTTGCACGCCCCTGGTTTATATGACTTTTTTCACCTTGAGAAAGATCCCGTACAGACCAGTACTGCTATCTAGTACCGGGATGATCTCTTTTCTGTTTGCTATTGACTAACCAGTAGAAACTAACCAGGTACAAGAAAAAATAAAACTTCTTCTCGTACAAAGTACAAATAGGAACTTCCACTTCAATAAATAATAATTATTATTTAGTAGCAAAAAAAAGAATCATCATTAATTGCTACCACAATCAAATTTGAATAATTTATCAGTGGCCCAGCTGTGGGCCATGGCCCACTGGTTGAGAACTGGTGCGCTAGATTGAAGAACCCTGGTTTATTGCGACTGCCCTTAAAGTTCCAGATCGAAATAACTTCAAGTTGTTTGTTTTTTTTTAGAAAATTTACCAATCGATGCTGAGTTGAAGAGTACATCAGTGGAACAAAAAGTGTCGATGAATATCGTCATCCCCAATATGAGTTTCAGTTTACCGCCAACTAGTGTATTGACGGTGTCTCGAATGCACTCAGGTGCTCGCCGAAGCGTCGTGTTGGATTTTGGTCAAATTGTAGAACTAACAGACGTTCATATACCATCATGTCCGGATATATCCTCTCTGGTTCTTGAGGGTACGAAAGACGCGACGCTGAACAAAGCTGTTTTCACTCACGTTGGGGTTACGTTAGATATTTGTGACCACGATTTCGTCTTGAGCAATCTAGCACCTCCAGTGTTGTGTCGTTACGTGAGAATAACCGTGATTGGAAGATATGGAACCACAAACGCACAGACTTGTGTGAGTCTAGGTCGTTTCTATGGCCGCCCCGCTTGCGTCGGATACCGGAAAAATCATTTGAACTTTGACCCTCAGACTGCTGTTCCCTCACCCCCCAAAAAGAGCATGAAAGATTCTTTGGAAGAGACTTCCACTCAACAAGACGAGCATCCTATTCTACTTGATTTATTGGATGTCAGTGATTCGATCGCAGGAAAGTCCGCAGTTCAAAGGTCGATAGGTTATCTGAGGTCATATCAAGATGACATTGAGTGCCGATATAGTCTCGCATGTAACCAGTTGCGAACATTCTTATCTGCTACACATTCTGGAAAAAGTGCTGACTCATCAAAATTTTCAGATCTTTTCATGGAAAACTTCCCTTTTAATACCCAATCAAAATTCGGCAAAGGAGGACAAATGAAAAAACTCACAACAGCATACAAAAAGTGCAGTCGTCTACAAGTCCAAATGAACAGAGTCTCTCATGCAATACGCTACATGGAATCTTTACTAGGGGGCACTGAAGAGCCAAATATGGGCCTGAACGTACCCCACTTTGATCTACCAACCGCAAGGCCACCCAGCTTTACCCAATTACAAACTTTTTGTGAGTTGATGCTGAACACGATGCTTTCTGTACCCCACGGTGTCTATTTCAAACCAAATTTGGAACAAGAATTAGAAAACGGACATTCTGCTCTCATTAGCCCTTCATTATGTGCAACATTTTTTCAAAATTTAATCTGTACTGGAAATCCTAGACTCAAGGTGCAAGCCAATTGCCTTCTTCTGTCATACTCATCACCATTTCCATGGTGGGGCGATTTTATCGCTGAAACTTTGGTAAAAACTTTGGCGACACGAACATCGGATGCAAAACATTCTTCAAAAGATTATATGTTCTCTATTTTGCTTGTACTCGGCCAGCGCTCGCTTGCAACGTCTCAGAAAGCTGAAAATTTGATTAAAAGTTTATTGAAACTGCTGGAAAATCTTTTCATTAAGGCTGGGAATGTTTCTTCGCCACAGAATCTTGATATGGGATTATTAACTTGGATTTTGCTGTATGCGTCGCACATGATTGAAACAATTGCAGTTCAAAATGAATGTTTTATGTCTGACAGCACTTCCGAGTCACAGTCTGGAACGAATGCCTCAAAATCTCAAGAAAAAGCCACGACCGAAGCAACAAATGTCACAACCATGACACCGCCCATGGGAACCAATGAAGCTGGAATCTCAAAAGCTTTCATAAGCACTTCAAAAACTACAACTGTACCAGGATTGGCACCAAATCCTATCCTAAATTTAATGGGCCCGGATGCAATGACTGGTGGCATCATAATGCCATCCGAGGCACCTTCAACCAGTTCTTTGGCACCACCAAAAGCCATGCCACCCAAGCCACCAACGAGCACATCTAAAGAATCAAAATCGAAGAATAGATGGAAGTTTATCACAGTATCAGGCGACGAAGGAAATAGGAAATTGTCCGCTAGCTCTGGCTATTTGAAGGTATGACCTACTGCATTTTTAGAAAAAATATTTTTTTTTTTATCTTGGGAAAAAGAAATTACGGGGTGTGTGTTGTGTAGGAGTCTCCTAATTTGGAGCCTAGTTGGGTCGTGGGTAGGGCTGTGCATATCGAATCGAATAGTAAATTATTCGAATCGGTTCAGAGGAAAATTTCAAAATCGCCGCCATCTTGTTTTTGTTCTTTCCACCAATGGTCGAGGTATATTTCTCAATGTCTTTTTATTGAAGCCATATTTTTTCAACACAATTCTGACATATGACTCTTTTCTGTAGTGAGTTATTTGTGAAAGCGGGTTTTTAATTGTGTGTGAAGTGTGAACGCTCAGCAATCTGCCTAAGTGATGTATTCTATGTTTTCAGTAATTTATGTGTCTGGAGGGCCTAATACAATAAGAAAGTTACATACAGTTTTATATCTCCCAAGTATCCGAGATTCGATTCGATGAAAATATTCGATTCGATTCCGAAATCATCAGGTATTCAAAAATGCTTTGCCCTAGTCGTGGGTAATCAGTGTTCCGAGTCTTATTTATCACTGAACTGATCTTAATTAGGAGGGTGAAAGACGCCCTTTTCAAATGTGACTTTAAATAAAACAGTGTGTGATCTCAATCAGGGACGTGCGGGAACGGCTTGACTTTGCGATTTCCAGAACTCCCTCGAAAATTCCAGGCTATGCCCGTGCTCTCAGTAATAATAGCTGTTGTCGAATATAAAATATTCAAGCAGATATTAAATATCATACAAGGACATGAAATCGAAAAGTGTTCTAGTACCGTCCACTCCCAAGTTAGTTAGTACGTCAACTTTATAGTTAGTGGTCGCCACAGCAAAATTTAGAAGTCAAAAAGATTTGCTGCAACCTCAAGACAAAAAGTAACCTTTTATCCTCGATTTATCACATTTATTTTTTTTTTAGGTTCTTACTTCAATGCAAGCTGTCCTCAATCGTTTGAAATTTCATCGGGCCGAACTTGTCCGGCTTTTCGAAGATAAGACTGCATTGATCATAAGGTCGAAAACTATGAAACAAGCCGGTGGGTGCTTGCAGTAGTGTTTATTTATATTGCATAAACGAGAATGTCGGTCGGAGACCGAAGACTTATCGATCGAAATTGCGGTTTCGATTCATGACTCTATAGTGACACAGCATGTCCCATCACTAATTAATTAATAACTCGCTAATTATATGACATAATTCATCCAAAATCAATAGGCTTCTGGTCCGAGATATGATGAATGCACATGCAAAATTTGGAACGGATTCAACTTTGCTTTCGTGAGATATCGCGTGCATCTAACAGACAAATACCTCATACTTACAAATATCAACATACTTACCGATCAAGATCGATAAGTAATGAAGCAAGCACGCAAATTATACAACTTAATTGAAAAGTCTATTAGAGTAAATGCAGCGTGAGACAAGTTAGTGCGACTTGCTTCACTATTCGAACGTCCTTCAAGGATGTCCGCTACAAAACGTGCTTGACAATGACGTCATAGCTTTTGATCAACATATAGCGGCAATTCTCCAACACAACACTCGCAGTACCATATGTAACATATTTATTTGTGTATAATCCATGAATAAATTTAATTTACAATATTAGAACCTTACACAGTGGTTCCCAACCTTTTTTCATTGACTATTTTCTTCATTGAGAAAACATGTTTCTAATTGCATTACAACTCAAGGAACTGACTGAGTTATGAACTGAATCATATGTTTCACTAATTGAAGGGCCTATTGCAATCACAAATCCACATACAATTACGTCATTTGAATTTTGAATTCGAATATCTTTGAAGTATTCAGATTCGATTCTCAAATCTTTAGATATTCAAAAATTTCATCCTAAATTATAATCTTGAACTTTCATTTACTACTTTTCAGGCAAACCTGATGAACACATACAAGCAGGAATCGAAAAGTTAACTTCCAAAGCGAATGAACATTTACGAGGGATTGTTGGTTTCAGAAGAGCTCTTGATAGAAAGACTGTGCTACATCAATTGTTTAAAGTGAAACCAAGTGATGGGCAAAAACATTTAGGTAATTACTTTATTTACAATTATTTTTGGAGACACAACTGAAAACTGACAAATAACACGCAAAAACGAGGCAATGTTTACAACCCTGCTTGAATATTTTTCTGAGGGAATTAAGTGTCTGAATGGTCGCAAAATTTGCAATTGTTATGTCATTGCTCCCTTTATGCTGATTGGTTTTTGGTACGGAAATAAACAAGGAAATCGATGTCCGGGGAAACATCCATAGCATTGGCGGTTGGCGCATCATGCTAAGCTTAAGGAATACGCTTGCTATCAAATTTCAGATTAGGCGAGCCTTGTAAGTGTGACATAAAAATATACATTTTATGCACAATATTTACAGTGTTACGAAAGCAAAAGCGGAAAACAATAGGCCTCATGCCAAAACTAAATTTAATCGCAACCTCAACAAATTCCTTGAGGTATTTTTAGCTAAAACATCAAAATTTGGTTTTAGTTTGGTTGTGGCAGCATCAGGCGGGTCATATTTAACTATCCAACGGGCCATGGTTTGCTCATGTCAGTGTTTTGAAAATTAAAATATACTTAATCATTGTTTTTATACCAGGCGCCGAAAACTTACCATGTCTGACAGAATTCGTGAATGTGTCTGTGGATTCTTGTCGCAACGTTGTACGTAATGTACTTGGTTTGCTGCTGAAAATGGATTTTAATGTTCCTTCTGATTTTGTAGTTCTAGCTTGCAAGGTGAGCACTGCTTTTAACTGTGTGGGAAATGAATAAATTTCGATTCTGTATCATTTTTAAAAATTATTTTCAAATTTGTATAATACATTATAGTATGATTTGTTTAAAGCAGGGGTTCCCAAATCGCGGCCCGCGGGCCGGAGGTGGCTCCGGCCCGCGTAACTCCGGCCCGCGTAACAATTTAAAATGGCCCGCCGAGCTTAAGTGAAACAATGAAATAGATTTTGTTTCTACCTTTTTACAATCTAGAAACCGCCAATTGTTATGTCATTATCACAGTTTAAGCTCGTGTTCATGGTAACAATTCGATTATGCCGGTATCTCAATTATACGTACCGTATTAGGATTACATAGGGCAGTAATTTAGTTATCAGCCGTTTAAGAAAGGTTAGAGATGTCAAATAATATACAAGACTCTGAAAACAGATGTTACTCCGATAAATGGCATCGTTCGTATTTCTGTATTGAAAAGAATCACACTTCAGCGATTTGTCCACTTTGCCGACGAACTATTCAAGTTATAAAACAATACGACATAAAGCGCTATTATGAATCAAACAAACATGTTTAAAAAAATGTCAAATGTGAATCCACAGAACCCCAGCTAAACCGTTGCACACTTTCGGGCACTACACTCTTCCGGCCCGCGAACACCCTTTCGATTCTAATTTTGGCCCGCGGCCAATAAAGTTTGGGAACCCCTGGTTTAAAGGGTGACAAAAAAAATACCCAGGTCATTTGAAACATAACTTTTTAAGGCCACGTCCCCTTTTCAGAATTTGACAAATTTCGCGCCCACCTCTAAAATAACTAGCCAACGATAAGCTACAAATACCAGATAGTGAAGCAAAAGTATGTTTTATTCAAAAAACATGTTGAAAATACGTCGAAGGAACTTAAATATCTAAAATAAGGCGGAAAAGATCACAAATCTTACAAGTATTTTCCATTTTTTTAGCTTCACGCCCCCTCACATAATTGTCTACACCCCCCTTCTTTTAGGGGCGGGCCCCACTGTTTGAGAAACACTGTCTAGAGAGAACGAGACTTTTGTGCAAAGTTTCCTGGATTACCCAAACTTTTGGGTAAAATCACACACAAAAAAGTCGAAAGTGTTGAATAAATTTACTAATTTAGGAAATTGAGTTAATAAAAAATTTATGGGTTCTGTTTTTGGAGTCCTCCTGTATGTTATGAATATATTCTGATACTCAGTAAAACCGTTGTAGCCTATTTAACGTTTACATGAAATGGACATCTTCTGTCGTTATAGATTTCAAAGCTGATTTTCAAAGATGATACTTAAATGTGATTTTCTCTAAACCACAAAATTTGACATAAGGTCCTTTGTTTTTACTGTTGCGATATAGGTACTCCCGTAGTATGCGAACCAAGATGGTGGACACCCAAACGTAGTAACGTATTTCAGGCACAAATATTATGGGGGTCACTTGGCTAGTCCAGGGAAATGAAATAAGAAGAACTGGAATAAATTATAGTCTAACCCTAACCTGGTGCACATACTATGATTCGGTCTCCCCCATCTTGGTTCGCATACTAAGGTAGTACTGCAATATACAGCCTATCTTTATCACCTTAATTGCTTGATTTGTTTCTAGTTTTAATAATCAATTTTTTCTTTAAATTTTAGCTTTCAAGTCAATTGTGTCGTTGGTGCAGCTCTCAATGTGTCTACAATGCGCGTGAAAAGTCGCAGTCAGAGGGCGCTAGAGTTATACCCCTTCCGCTATTCGTTGCAGAACTTGTATCACCTGACGAAATGAGAAAATTAATTTTTTTATCAACTGGGGGTACTCAATATGCAAATTCGAAGGGGAATTCCCATGCTGGTTCCACTATCTCACCAGGACCTTGGCCGAATCACGCGATTCTAAGTTTTCTACAAGACGCAATCGAGTCAGAGAATTTGGCGATCGTGGCTTGTGAAATGCAGCTATACCCCATCCATTGGTTGAAGTTGCAAAATTTAAGAAAGAGAATGATGAATGAGGCTTTGGAGCAGATGTCTGCAAGTACTTCTGAGGTAAATAATTTTGTGTGGTGATAAAATAATTTTTTATTACTTATCGATCTTAAGATCGGTAAGTATATTGATAGGTATCTGTGTGTGTGTCTGTTAGATGAACGCGATATCTCACGAACGCGTGGTTGAATCTGCTCCAAATTTTGCATGTGCATGCATCTTACCTCGGACCAGAAGCCTATAGATTTTGGGTGAATTATGTCGAATAATTAGCGAGTTATTAACTAATTACCGATCTAAGATCGATAAGTCTTCGGTCTCCGACCGATATTCTCGTTTATCTGTTATCTTGATGAGATAAATTATTTTTTTTATTTTGATAATATAATTTTCCTACCTATATTTTATCTTGACCAGATAATTTTTTTATCTTGATAGATGAATTTTGTAAATTGTTTTTATCCTTATAAGACAAAGATAGACTTTTCTTCTCTTTTTTTTTTTATCTCGGTGAGATTAATTTTGCATCTGATTTTTTATTTCAATAAGAGGATTTTTGTAACTTATTTTTTACCTTGATAAGATCTTTTTTGCATCATTTTTATATCATGATGAGAGAATTTTGTAACCTATTTGGTTATCTCGATTTTTTATCTTGATAAGATACATTTGGCAACCACTTTTGTATCAAAGAATGAATCGGCAAATATGCAACTCGTAAAAGTGTCAATTTTTCAACAGAAAAAAATTCGGGGCTCCCGAAGTATGCGAACCAAGATGGCGGACATCGGAATGTAATATGTGTACTAGGATAGGGTTAGGCCATAATTTTAGGTATGAATACTACGGGAGGCTCTTGGCTAGTCTTCGAACTGATAATAGGACTAAAATAAGGAAAATTGGAAAGAAATTATCACCTAACCCTAACCTGTTACCCATGTTAGGTTCCGATGTCCACCATCTTGGTTCGCATACTTCGGGTGCACCAAAAAATCTTCCTGTTGGGCAAAATATTTAATTCATGGCTGATATCAGAATTCAAAATATCTTTTACATTAAATTTCGGTGTTCAGCGTAGCTCGCAGTTGCTATGACTACGGTTTCAATCTCGACCCCATTGGCTGAGCTATTGGCAATGACCATAAGACATGATTTATATTTAGGCAAATACTTCTCAAACTTCTGCAAAACCGGAAGAAATGGCAGAAAATATCAAAAACGCAGAAAAATCATCGGAACCCTCTGATTTAATCGAAGAAAGCGAAATAATTGAAGACAAAAATGACGAACACGCTAAACGCTTGACTCTCGTTGACACCTACATATCATCAGCTGAAGAGTTTATTAACGATATTAAAAGAATCATGGTGCAACATGGGGAGGACCCAGATATTGGGAGTGGAGGGGGAGGGGTGAAAAGTTCTGGTAAGTTTTTATGCCCATTACATAATCCTGACTCTAAGCTTATGCCCACTGTTTCACCAAGGTATAATTAGTGTCATAACCCAAGTTCAGTTTATTGTTTTCACAAATACTAGGCTTTAATTCACTTAAACGTTATTAGCACCTTAAAGCAGTACACAATGAAATGATAAAGCATCAACAAAACATGACTCAGATAAAACCAAGCCAAGTGTGACTCTGCAAATAAATTACTGTTGCCAGTAAACAGATGAAGTTAAGAACACCAAAATATGCAAAACAAATTACATAAATTACCACGATATGTTGGTTGGGCAATGCTGAAAAATTTTAACCTTTCAAAAATAGGTGCTTGTATATTTTGGCTGCTTGTACAAAGCTTTGCATGGGGTGCAGGTGTGTGGATAGTGTCTCAAAAAAGATGTTGCGTCATTTTGCTATAACTCAATGTATCAATAAAAAGTTAATTAACATCATAGATATTCTTTTATTTCAGATTCTGCTCCATCTCCCAAGCTGAAGAAAACTGATTCATCGCCTTCACCGAAAGGCCAGGTTTACAAACAGATGCGATACATATCAATCCTTCGTGCTGAGATGGATGGAATTGACGTAAAAATGAAAGTGAAAAAATCTCCTCAAACCTCCTCAGTGGTTTTTGTCAATAATACCTCAACGAATCCGATGTCATCATTTTTAAAAGAAATACGATTGACCGATGTTAAAACTGGGAAAAAAGGACAAATGAACTCAACTGGAGCAAACAGACAGTTACTCTGTTCTCATGTGAGTGCCTTGAAAAAATTGGTTACGCAATGCCGAACCAGAAATATTCTGGTTCGTACTAAATACAATACCTCACTATCTAAGAGTTGCCACTTGTACCAAGACTTGTTATAATTGAAAGGCCCATAAAACATACTATAATCTAGTACGGTGAAGTGCGCCCTACAAGAAGGGCATAGGCATTTTTTTAAGGGTGGGTGGAGCTAATAAAATTGTTAGATTCAATCTTGTTTTGAATATTTACATTTCTATATTTCTGATATTTACGTTCCGTCCACGTATTTTCGACATGTTTTTGAATGAAACATACTTTCACCTTACTATCTGTTATTTGTAGCTTATTGTTAGCTAGTTATTTTGGAGGTGGGACGTAAGACTTAAGAAATACTGAAAAGGGCTTAAAAAGTTAGAGAGTTACTGTTTCAGTATATTCCTGTCTTGAGGCCTAATTTTTGTGACGAATCTTTCATTCATTTCAGATTTACGATTCCAGAAAGATTCATGGTATATCGAGGCAATGTGAATTAAACCAGAAGTTATGTACAATGGGATATTTAAAACTGATATCAAAATCCATCACTAACCCTCCCACTATGGTACTTGAAGATGACAAACATATAGAAGAGAATATGGATACTAGTAAGTACTGATCATGCTGAGAAGGCCCCCCTACTCACCCTCTCTAGCCCCACCCCCAGCTCTCAACCCCGCCCCTATGATCTAAACATGAACTCTATATTAAAATCTAACACCAACCCTCCTATTATGGTGCCACCCATCCTGCCCCTTATGCCCCCAACCCCACCCTCCTGATCAAAGCAACAAACTTGCCAACTTGAGATCAATCTAACCCTCTTATTATGGTAGTTGAAGATAACAAGCATATAGAAGAGAATGTGGTAAGTGCATAACATTCTAAGCAGGCCCCCTTCATCACCCCTAGCCCGCAGCCCCACCCTCCTGATCAAAACATTGACCCTGCCTACTTGAGATCAATCTATCACCAACCCACCTAGATGATGGTTGATAAATAGAAGAGAATATGGGTACTGATAAGCGCATGATGCTTGGCACAGGCCCCCTTATCCCCCCCCCCCCCCAATTTGGTATCCAAATCTTCCACTTGCCCACCCACTATGGTGTTTGGAGAAGACAAACATATAAAAGAAAATATGTATACCAGTATATACTGAGCATGCTGAGCTGGTCCTTCCACCCCCTGCTCTATTATTAAACGATGCTCGAACATTTTAGCCCACATGAGCTCGAGTGGGAAAATATTTTTTTAGAATGTATTCGGTTATGGCCATCCCTGCTAAGTATTCAAGATTAGATTTGAATTGAAAAAAATTATGAACCATTTTGTTATATTATAAAAAGTAAACATATACCGAACTTTCCGGCTAATTACTCTACCCGGCAAATAAGACGAAGTCTATTTTTAGCATCAAAAAGAGGGTTTTTCCCTATGGCAGAGACACTTTGCCGTCGAATACATTATAAAGTATTAATCCAGATATAAAGTTTACACAAATCATGTTTGAGAAGACTCATGCGAAAAATAAACCGTCCCCAGAAAAAATAAAATTAGCATAGCCACCCATTGAAGACATAAAATCAGGCCGAAAAATTGGTTCCAAAAAAGCGACTTACCGTAATCACTAGGAAATACGATAAATACATTTTAAATTTTTTTTTTTCATTTCAGAACCACAACCTGTACCGCCGTATCCTCTGAAAACGTTTAAGATGCTTCAGCAATGCTTTCTGTCTATATTAGATGATTCAGAGTCTCACTCCGTTCATTTGCCTTCATTACTGGAACTGATCATGCTGTTACAGGTATATATTTTTTAATATCGTAGACATGGATGGCCATTCAGTTTTAATATTCGAATGTATTGGAAATGAAAATTTTACATTTATTTTATTTTATGTTTTATTGTAATCGGAGACAGACATATGTGGTTCGTCATGATAAAGCCATTTTGTCAGCTTTCTCGCTAACCTTCCCTTTTTTCCAAGCGACCCAAATTTTCTAACAAATAAATTTTGTCAAATCTCATGTCCCAAGCATATTCTTAAACACTAAATGGCATGTAGTACTTTTATGGCCGCAAAATTGAATGACTAATATAAAACAAAGTGAGAAAGACATGGCTAGTTTGCCGTCAGCGAGGTTTTGAAATTATGGTGCAGTTATTACTTGAGCAAAACAAAATAATTGTTTTTACTGTACTTTCCACGAATACAATGAAATTACCTTTTGGTTATTTTAAAGCAACTCAAAAATATTTTCAGGCGACTCAGTTTTGGGTTGCGACCTTAGGTTGGGAAACACTGGCCTATAGTATCAATAGTAATATTTTTATTCCCACTACCTTACAGAACTGCTACAGAGACGTTAAACTTTCAAGTGAATCAACTGATTCAGAGCTCGTGCATTTGCTGTCACTAAAGGGCACTAGAGCATTGTTATTGGCAGTCAACAGTAACTATGGACACAATTTCCATAGCAACCCACAAATTTGGAGCTTGGTATTGAACCTCATTGGACCACTTCTAGAAGGCCATAACGTAAGTGAATTGTTCTCAACCCATTTTTCAATAAATTCCTTTTTTGAATATTTTGAAAAGCCTGCATTTCAAGGTGGAAGAGGAAGTCCTAAAACCAATACTGGTTATTGAGCGACGGCACTCTAGGGCAGGGCTACTCAACTATTTTTATCGAAGGTCCGCAAACAAAACTTCAAAATTATTTGGGTCCGGTCTTTCCAGAAATGATATTTCGGCATCCTTAAACGAGCACTTCCTCGACCAACTAATGATTAGTAGCAAAGTGAAATTGTTTATTATGGTGGTATGGTTCTTTTCATATACATTCAAAACTATGAAAGTCATTTTATAATAGGAAATTCAAAAAGTGCGGTTAATGATCCAAAATAAATAATTAGGTGCGGTCCAAATCCAATACTCGAAAGGTCCGGATTCGGACTGCGGTCCGCCAGTTGAGTAGCCCTGCTCTAGGGGATGTCGTGATAAAATAAGGTCAAACTAAATATGTTATTTAAAAAATTAAAAAAGATACATCATGGCGACTTGGAAAGCATGATCATGGAAATTTTAGTGTGAGAAAGGGAGCTGTACAATTTAGTGTATATTCCATATTTGATTTTTAATCTTTAATATTCCATTTTTAGCGAATATACAGCAAACCATTGATTCTTCGTGAACTCTTGCAACCTGAAATTGACCTTGTGCCATTTTTTGTCAATATGCTTTCATCCAAGGTAAGTGATAAATTTTTGCAGGTAAATGGGTTGGTAAACAATTGCTGAGTAGTCATGGAAACTCCCAATTACAAATGCCAAGCCATTTATAAAACTCCCCCTACGTTAGTTGAAAAAAATTTGGACTTGGAGGAAATTTCAACTCTTAGAAAAGCAAATTTTGATCACAAAAACTTTCACATCTGCAAACCTTTTTTTACTTATACTGGAGTCAGTTAGTAGCTTCCTACATATATCTGTTATATTCGCCTTTGTCACTCGTGATGCACAAATATCATTTAATTATATCAGATATATTATCACACATAGCAGCCATACCAGAAAGCAACATGCAGTGTTGCCTGAAATCAATCATAGGTAACTTACGACAGTCACATGAAAGATTGCAATATCATTAGTATCAGATGGAAAGACAATTGCTGATTACTGAACAATTACTCAGATCATTCGTGTGCGGAGTATATCTCAAAAGTTTCCAGTCTCGAAAATATACAATGCCTGTCTGGTTAGAACCTCAATCAGAATACTATTGTGGGAAATTTATGAAAAAACTTATGAATTATTAACTTCTTTTTTTATCTCTCTACAGATGGCAGCATCGAATTCCAGCAGTCGTAGTTTCAATCAGTCGATATCTTTGCTGGGAACATCGACTTGTGAAAGTTTCACAAAATTGCTTTCAACTTTCCACAACATTGTTATAGCTTGCAAAGATATTGATAAATCTCATACGAGGTAACAGCAAGTTTTTCCATTTCTATACGGTAAAGTTGGGAGGAACTCCTGATAAAAGATTACACTCTGAAAAGCTGTTTTTATATGTTCGTTTTGTAGAGATTCCACTCATATATTTACATGTTAATCCCCCTACACCCCACCTCCACAAAAAATAAACTAAGATTCGGGACAAATTCTATAGAGCAGTGCCCTTCAACAGGGTATACAGTATACCCAAGTGTATACCGGACCATAAGTTAGGTATACAACTGATAGAGGGTATACAAAGGGTATACAGTCTGAGTCAGGGATTCTGAACTGTATCATAATGAATTATAAAATATTCAAGCGGAGACAACAATGCAAACGAGGGGCACATGAAATATAAAATGGTATTTACGCAAATAACAGACTGAAGCACATTGTTACGTCACAAATTATATAGATGATGCGGGCACGTGTCTGGGCTGGTGATTTTGGCTGCCATGATTTACATTGAGCAATATTCCCGTTCACGCTAAGGAAAGGCAGTCAAATCACAACGTTTATAACTAGCCTATTAGATTGCATGATGATATTGCAATACAATCTGTGCTTAAAATTTAATGTCTACTTAGGAATTGAATGAACATTGGTGTTTGTAAGGTATACAAAGTTCTTGAAAAATTGTAAAACGTATACCACGGTAAAAAAGGTTGTAGAACACTGCTATAGAGAACATAACTTTTGTGCCAAATATTAAACTTCCAGATATAAATCAATCAATCTAAAAGAATCAGTATGTATACCAGGTTAGGGTTATACGGTATCGATGAATTCCCTTTTCAATTTTAAAAATTTTTTAAGACTCGATGGACACCCTATATATATTTTTTAAATCAAAACTTTTTCAATTTTTTTTGCAGACAAATTCCACAGCTTATAGTTGAGTATAAAGACATGTTATTGCTGACATTATCTGAACTTTGTCGTGTTGATGCGATGGGATTTACGTCAGTAACTCCGTCCGATGCACAAATTGTTCTTGTGGAAGCGGTGCTTGAAATTATCACAAATGAAAAATGGGCCTGGGAATTAAAGTAAGCTTTTCAATATTTATTTATATTTTATTGTATTGTTTAACCATCAACTCCCGCTCCCCGAGTTACACCACTGGCACTGCTTATTAATGCATGATGCATCAAAGGATGATGCTGACCCTTCGAAAGACTTTCTTAACCCCTGTGTCTCCCTACTCTTTTATCAGAATACATTGTTTTGTATTAAACGAGTTTCTAGCAGTTATTTTATGTGTCATGTTTAATATTGAAAAACCAACTAACGAACCAAATGAATGAAATGCATCATGGTCAAAAAATAAAACAAATTGGCAGTCATTTTACGTTAACCTAATGCATACATGGCGAATTTCATTTGGTGAAAGTCTTTACTCATGACCCCAAGAGATCTGCTCCATGACCCGCAGAGATGTGACCCCCACATATCTACTTCATGGCCCCCGGATATCTGCTTTATGACCCCCACAGACCCCCTTTAGCCCCTTTAGCATCCAGTTTGAACAAACTACTCCAGCCTTTTTCAAAGTTACACCCTGTATGCTTTTAGATTATGGGAAAAAGACGTTGAAATCCTTCTAATGGTCATTAAAAATGTCACAGACAATTCTTACAAATATCTTCAGTGGTCTGAGATTGCTGTACAAGGGGATTCTGATCAAGGGGTAAGTAGAGGGCTCTTTTCCGGACAGTGTAGAGTCCACTTGTTTCAAGCTTTATATACGTACAGAAGAGGAAGGGGGGGGGGGACATTTGGCAATGTTTTTGGACCAGGAGCTAAAAATTTTGCCCACCATGGCTTGCCATGTAAGTTTAAAAAGTTATATTTTATGAACAATATTTCCAATGTTACAAAAGCAAAAGTGGAAAACAATAAACCTCGTTCCAAAACTAAATTCAATCGCAATCTCAACAAATTTATTGAGCTATTTTTTAGCCAAAACATCAAAATTTGGTTTTAGTTTGGTTGTTGCAGCATTGGGTGGGCCTGATTGAATTGCAAAATGGGACGGATTTTGCTCGCGAGCTGTAGTTTGGTATAGAAGCTTTTAATATATCAGTGTTTACTTAAAACTCCTATATTTTTTCTCATAAAAAATTTCTAAGAAATTCAATTCCAGCAGCCTATGGCAAACCTACATGAACTGCTGTGTTGAGCAATGACATCACCTACTTGACACGAACCAACAATTCCATCATAAATCATAAATTTTTTTCGTTTTAGGTCGACCCACGTTCATGTATGTCTGGAGCCTTATCAAGCATATTAAACAACCCAACATCCAGCAGTTTTCCATCCAAGATTGAATCTCCAAGGGATTCTTTAATGTTAAAGTTGCTGAAACTCTGCTCTGAACTGGCTTGGGTAAATTGTTTGTGTACTTTTTCAACATGAATCCTGAGAAGGATAATTTTTTGCATGAGGATTGCTGTACTCCTCATTGTTGTAGGGTGATTTGTGTAACAGATAACCGGTTACGTCTTCCTCAACTTTTGATAACATTCATCTGAAACAAATAACTTTATTTCATAGACACGACCTGGACTGGATGAGATGTTGCGCAAGGGAGTAGGGAGGGGGAGGTTGAGGGTCAGAACCCCCCTCCTTTCAAAATGTAAAAAAAAGCATTTTCATTTTATCATACATAGCAATTTTTCGTAGCTTGACACACATTTTAGATTCGTCAAGACTCTTTTAGGACCCACATTTTCTGTTTTTCGACCGGACTGGCCAGCTGATACGGTCTAACTTGGCAATTAGAAATTTTAGAATCAACTCTTCAAAATTCTTGGCGACCATTCTAATGCTTCATTTTTTTTCAGTTTGTGGCGCCTCTTCATCCTACTGCAAATGTTTATCGGACTGCTGTCTCCCAAATGTATGTGGATCCGGCCTCCCCAGAAAGTGTTGAAATGATTGATGAACAAAATAAGGAAGAGTCGATGGACGTAGATAGCGAACAGCAAGTAAGTGTATTTATATTTATTTTCTGTATTTATGATATTTAAATTGATTAATTCATGTAAAGTTTGGACGCTTTTTTTCATGTTTGTAACCTTATTCGGTTGTAATGAATTGGGTAGGCGATGCTATACTGAATTGGAAGAACCTTGCTTACTTGAACTTTTTTCTGCTCATCTTTTTTTTGAAATTATTGACTTATAACCTGTGTTAGCCGATATCTCCTAACATCTCCCAACAAGAAATGATATGTAGAGCTTGTGACTCATACATAATGTTAATGTTAAAATTTCATAAATTTATGTAGGTTACATTCCTAGAATCTTTACACTAGGATTTTAGTATCAGAGCCTTTATTATACAGTGTATATATGTTTAATAATTTCGTATGCCTAATCGTGTGACATCATCGTGGCGTATATGAATATGACATCACAATTGTATAGTATATGTAGCATTAAAAATCGTCGGGAAAGTAGGTTGTAGAACATGAACTACCCTAAGATCCAATCTCTGCCATTACCATTTTGATTCACCCTTTCTGTGAAATAAATTAAATTCTTAGTGTGTGAAGCAGCTCTTCTAATCCTTCAGATATCCCACTTTGAGTATAAAAAATCCCATTTTTCTAATATAACTAAAATTTTTCAGAAAATGGACGTAGACGACGAGAAACCTACTGAACCAGTAAAAGTGGTGAAGAAGCCTCGTCCATTCCGCACGGTTGCAGATCATATCTTAGAAAACCATGACATGATGGGAACGCTGCTGTCTAGTTTGGTTATGTGCTCAGGGTGAGGATTGGATTTGTATCTTGAAAGTTGGGTAGTTTTTCCATTCCTTCTGGGCTATGTTTTCTTTAAACTTTTTGCTCTGTGTAAAGATTTCTTAGATTTTGACTTACCTTGTTTCTTGACGCTTGTCAGCCATATTTTTTAATTTGATTTCATTTTATTCAAAGACACCCCACAGACACAAGAATCAACTTATATAGTTGTTAGTAATCAGTAACGGACAAATGGTAATAATTAAGCTGCCTCATATATTTAGACTGAATAAGATGAAGATAAAGATAAAAAGTTATTTTGGTACTTGGATTCGCACCTTATCGGAATAGCATTTTTTCCAAATGTATTTTGCTTTTGTTTTTTTATAATTGTTAAACGTGGTGCATAAAATAACTCTTAAAACCAAGTATTTTTATAGAAGGAATAGCAGGGGAGCCACAAGTCTTTGAAAGAGATCATGAAATTTTTCGAACCACTGACTAAGTTAAACCAAATTCCAGCCTATCTTTAATGACTATTTTTTTTTTCTTTCAGATCCTCAATGTACTCATTATTCAGTGGTCGAGACATCACACCCGGTGTTGTCATAGAGAAAGCAGCTTCATCTACTGGTGATGGGGTGTATGTGTTCTTGAGCGGACTAGTGGAAGCGACCACTGACTCTTCAACACCTTTGAAAGCTATATTGAGATACATGAGCAATGGAGAATTGGTGGATGGAAAATATGTCTCTGCAGAGGTTTGGGAAAGAAACAGTTTTTTATTTTTAAAAATTCGAGAATTTCAGCTTAATAAACTGGCAGTTACTTTTTTTTTATCAGGCTTTTATGCCCCTCCAATCTGGACAAGACTATAGTTGAGGTATTGAACTAGGGCTTGAATCTTCCCTGCTTACCCACTAAAGTGGACAGCGATTTTTTTAGATTTTGCTCTGTTCATATTGTGATTTTTCAATTTGATAACAGGCAACAATACACGTTTCTTTCCTTTCATCCCTATTATTTTTGACTGACTGGTGTGTCGTTAGCTTCTATATATCATGGCATGTTCGCTGCGTATGATATTACTGTCTTTCGTATCATTTAATTCAATTTTGTAATATTTGTGTGATCCTAAGCAGCAATAGCCTATTTAACGGTATCATACAAGGTTCAGGTGTAGGTCCCAACCTATTTTTTGTCTTTATTTCAGGACTCTATTTCTCCAACTTGTCAGTTATCAATGCCACTGTTATGGTTTCTCCTTTCCGTACTCGATACTTCAGAAAATGTGAGCAAGTTCTGTGCACTAGGTGGAGCTAGACTAATCGCTGATTCACTTGTAGCCTCTGCTAAAGAGACGATTGACCAAACACATGGGCAGACTTCAGAGGCAAGTATTTCATTTCAAAAAACTTGTGAAAATGTGTAGAAACTGCCAAAAACAATCAAAAAATCGCTAAAACATGTAAAAACAATCAAAAAAATCGCTGAAACGTGTGGAAACCATCAAAAAAATCGTTAAAACATGTGAAAAACATCAAAAACTATCAGAAAACTCGCTAAAACGTTTGAAAACTGCCAAAAACCATCAAAAACCTTTCTAGTTTTGCTAATGTGGTGTCCTAGACAGAAAGAGTTACTGTAAATAGATGGCATTCTGCTGCTGCTAAGATAAAAGTCAACCGTTTTGTTTCGTAAACGTTGAAAAGTATTGCTGCCATCAGCTGCATATCTGGGATTACTGTAGTAATTTACATAACATATATTACCAGGGGTTTGCAACAGTCGGCCTTTGGTGTGGCCCCTGTCGACACTATCAAGCCTAAAATCATAATCTGGCAGTTTATGTTTAAAAGGGCGCTCGCAAGGTTAAAAATACACGATGTTTTTTTGCTCTTGTCGCTGTGTTAAATTTTTCGTTGTTATGACCGGTGACTTTTATTACAGTGAGGTTGAGCGATAGCCGTATTCTGTATATTCGTGAGGCCCAGGTAAATGTCTGAAGTTGGTTATATGGTCCACCGACAAAAAAAGGTTGCACACCCCTGGTCTATTACATTGATAGTGAAGAATTTGGCGTATGCATGCCTTTTCCAATCCTCTGTTGGGCCAACTTGGCCAATTTTATCTTCTACGACTCCAACGTGTAAATACGACTACAGCCTCAATATCAATAAAAGCAGAAATTATTCTGGTTCAACAGCTGTGGATAAATATGAATCCTATTCATAAAAACTCCTCAAATCCTTTTTCAGGTTCTTCGTTATTTGACAGCGGCATCAGATAGAGCAACAGCTTTTGCTCCCCGTGCTCCTGTTGTTCTACATAATGATTCTGTGTGGCCTGGGTTGCCAGGTTCCGCGGGGAAAACTGTTCAAAAAATCACAACTGGCAGTCAAGGATTCAATTATGCCCCTGTGATACCATCTGGCAACCCTGGTGTTAAAGTACTGACAAGTCCTTGGAAAGAAAATAAAGAGTTTGATTTTGCAGCTGTTGGTAGGTTTTTCTTTTCATCATTCAAACAGACTTACTCTGTAATATTCTGACATAATATTCATATTTCAGCGTATCTCGATTAACAAATTTTTAATTTATTTTCAAATACTACAGAGCCTGATATTTCCTTTAACGCTGAAAATGTAGGTTTTCAAGAGGGGTTCTAAAAAAGTTTTTTAAACTCACAAAATTGCTATGTATGTTACATAATTTTGTTTTTTTTACATTTCAAAAGGGGGGGATTTCGACTCTAAACCACCTTCCCCCTCTACTTGCTGCTCCCCTATATTCAAGCTTTCCTGTTTTAAAGTTTTTCAAAATGAACTCCTCTTTATTACAGCAACAATAAACTGCTCTGATACTGCCTCCCAGCCTGCTGATTCACTCCTGAAACCAAAAGCTCTTCACAGACGTTCCAGATCTCCATCATGGTCTTATCATTTTCCTACAAAGAGCCATTGGGTGTCACTACAGCTTAATTTTCCGACTGCCTTCATTTTGAAAAGTGTGAAACTTATACCTATGACAATGTCACTATCAAGTGAGTATATCTATTGAACATACAGTGTACACTTTAGTATTTTACCAAGTTATTTCGTTGCCGCTTTTTTGTGCAGCTGATGAGCCAATCAAATTCAAATTTTCAAAAATTATTCGGAAAGTTTTATTTGTCTTGAAATTCTATGGGGCCCGATATTTTTCTCAAATTTTACATGTGTTAATTTATACCAGTTTAATTCGCCACTGTAATAATTCATGCCTATGTCATCCATGCAGCAGCAATGAAAATACAATCATCATCCACCCACCCTAACCCAAACAATTTCCTTAGTCCCAAAAATATAGAACAGAGATTTATTCTTCCAGCCACTCCATCTGCAGTAATGTTAGAAAACAATCATATTCAATATATCTTCTTTTTATTAACCTCATCACAGAACTTTCTATATACTTTAAACTTCTTAACCGAAAGTTCCCGGCCAACCTGTTTTCATAAGTTTAGAAGTTTACTTTAAAAATATGCTGCAGAATACTGCAAACAACTTTTGAAGTGGTGGGTATAGGATAGTCTTCAACCCCTCATAAGAGGTGTCTTCTCAGCCTTGCCAGAAATTTTTAAATTCTATCCGTAGAAATTCCCGACTAAGAGAAGCTATGTCAGACTTGCTCAATCTCCAATGTGACTGAAATTCAAATCCAAGAACTTGAGGATTTTTACACTTCGCTCTTTCTTACTTAGCTACGCCATCTGCAGTGATGTTAGAGACAAATCGTACAGGCTCAGAAACTACTCCATATATACCGATATCTGTCCCTCTCGCTACAAACGGACTCAGTCAAATTATTATCAGCCCTCCATCTGATCTCGTTGTGGCTTCTCTGAAGATTCACATGAAAAGACCAGTGGACTCATCTTCTATTGGTGAGCAATATTAGTTTGGTTTAAATTTTGCTATCAAAAGTTTGAGTATATCATCAAAAATCAATCAAAAGTGGTTTTTTTTTTTGGAACTGAGTGGGCATGTGACTTTGCTCAATGATAAATCTCCTTTAATTCGAAAACAAAATGAGACATTTTTCATAAAAATTGACGAATCTCATCTTCTAGGTCTGACCAGAATAATTGTCAACGGCGTTCCAAACTTCATGAACTATTCTTCGTCTTCTGGAAATTCTGGCAACAAACTCATCAACGATGCTCTCGGACCTTTGAATCAAACTTTTGATCGACGATCTACCATGAATTGGTTGAGACTTCTGCATCATTGCTTGACCATTGATGTTGCAATTACACCTAAGGTGGAGATATTTAATTGTTTTTATTTTTTTTTCAATCTATTTGGATTGGTGCAGGGGTTCCACAACTTTATATTCTGCTCATTTATTGGACATTTCAAGCAAATTTCTATAATAACAGATGAACACACCTGGGACCCTTGAAAACCAAACCAATGCATTTGCTATTCGAAATACTTCCAATCATGTGTGCCGCATTCTACCGCTCAAGAAGTTGTCAAAAAATTATAAAAAAAAGCAATATGGTTGAGGGGAGCAGTGGGAAACTTATATAACCAACAAGAAAGTAACAAGAAAATAATAATAAAAAGTCAAACTATATATGTTATTTTGAAAAACAAAAAATACGCCAAGGTATGCCTAACAGTCGTGCATGTCAACAACAGAAAACGACCACATGCAACAGCAAACTATTGTAAATTTTAAAATGTTGCACAGGCCTTATTACTTTATTCTCAATAAGTAGATCAATACTCTTTTTATTTCACAGCTCAACAATGTCATTCTTGAGGTCCCAGGTTTGATTCCCACCCTGTGTGCCATTCTACACCAGCCCATCATACCAATGCACCAAACAGCTGTGGAAATGGTTTTGCTTCAGTCTGGAACTTCAGAAAAAATTTCGGAATTGATTAATTGTATCTTGAGAGGATCTTCTGGCACAAGGTGATTAATATTAGTTAATCTATATGGTTTTCATAAGGACCTAAAAATTGTTTTAAATTGCAAAGGGAATTTATTGATACCATATATTGTTTTTGCCCTCACAGAGGTACTCCAGTAATATCTGAACCAAGATGGCGGACACTGGAACGTAGTAAGTGTACCAGGTTAGGGTTAGGCCATAATTTTATCCCAATTTTCCTTATTTTAGTTCTATTACGAGTTCAAGGACAAGCCTAGTGACTCCAGTAGTATTTGTACCTGAAATTATGGCCTAACCCTAACCTGGTACACATACTACGTTCCAGTGTCTGCCATCTTGGTTCACATACTACAGGAATATCCTCACAGAATATATTAAATGAAGTAAAATACACAAACAATTACTGATTAAAAACAACAAACCTATTTAAGATACATTGAGAACTGACTTCATAACAAAATAAAGGAACTTAATGGACACCCTGTATATTTTGTGTGTTGTATCTTTGTTTCTTTTACGAAGTGGCAACCAGATCCTAGGCCAGAGATTAAGAACCATTTTTAATGCAAAAGTCAAAAATTATATTTTTATTATGGAGAAGAGATCATAGATTTTCAATTGAAGCATCAATGAAAAACTTGTTGCATATTTTCACATAAGTCCTTGGTGGTATTGTGTTGTTTTGTGCTTTGAACACGCATGACTGAGGTATCTGGTATTTGACTTTATAAAATAAATGTGCGAAAAATGTTTATATTGTTACGGAAAATATCTTCACAGTTTTAAAAGAGATTTGTTTTTTTAATTTTTTGATAATGCAGCTTTCCGCTAATGGCCTTAAAAGCACTACCATCGTGCTCTATTGGTATTTCATATTTGGTGGTTTTTGTGTCAAACTAATTTTGTAAAATATAAAAATTGTTAATAGCATTTTTTTATTTTATTTTCAGCCATTTTCTTGGAGGTTTGTCTAATGAAGCAACAGAGTCTTCTATCAACCTGATTTATTCTTTGTGTAAAAATCGAACAGGAGATATTGAGTTGAGGTAAGTGGATCATTAGCCCCACATTTGAAGTTTATGTTTATAAAATCACTTTCATAGATTTAAATATATATGAAAAGAACTATAACGCCATAATAAACAATCTTGATTAATCATTAGTTGGGCTGGGCATTTCGAATCGAATATTCGAATCCAATCGAATAGTAAATTATTCGAATCGGTTCAGAGCTAAATTTCGAATCGCCGCCATCTTGTTTTTATCTTTCCGCTAATGGTCGAGGTGAATTCCCCAATTTTTTTCTCATTGGAGTCATATTTTTTCAACGAAATTCTAACATATGACTATTTTCTGTAGTGAGTTATTGATAAAACGTGCTTGTTATTTTGTGTGAACGCTCAGTAATCTATCTTATTGATTTATTCTATGTCTTCAGTAATTCATTTGTTGAATGGACCAATTACTATAATAAAGTCGCTTACAATTATATATTTTAAAGTATTCGAGATTCGATTCGATTCGAAAAAATTATTCGATTCGATTCTGAAATCACAAGGTATTCGAAAATGCCCAGCCCTAATCATTATTCACCTGAGAAGTGCGTGTTCAAGGATGCCGAAATATAATTTCTAGAAAGGCCGGACCCCAAATATTTTTGAAGTTTTGCATGCGAATTTTCGCTAAAAGTAGTTGTGAATCAAATATTTGTGTATTTCAATTTTTATATCTCATATTTTAAGTGTAATGCTCAACCTCTCATTTTTCAAGAATAATGTAGAATATTTTTATTTTGCCAAATCAAATAAATACGCCCGATGGCCAGATAATATACTTTATTTATGCCCTGGTGTTTGGCGCTGGCGCATTGTGTTAAGCGTCAGGACGACGCTTGTCATCACATCTCTGATTATGCTGTGTGCGTTGACAAGGTTGAATCCTGTTGTAGATATTTATGTGCGAGAGGGTTGCTGGACTGGCGATCGTGCGTGGAGCTTTTCGTATTTCTCCTCTAAGATTAACATGAATTTCCTCTTATCCTATTCTTTAACTCCTTGCACTGTAACAACTAGGAAATCAAATCATGTTTATCGCAGCTATTCTATGGCAAGCCTCATCTATAGAGACATCAATAATAGTGATGATTTCTTGTTTAATCTATATTTTCAGATTATCAGAAATGTTGAAATGGGTTTCGGACTGTTTTCTGCTTTCCAACCCAGAGGTCATGAGTTTGAATCCCCCCACTGCCAATTTCCAACACATACATGCTATAGCTTGTGGCTTATGGTCATGTACAGGTACAGCTGACGCCAAGGATTGTGCAAATTTGGAACTAACAAGAACTATATATCAGTGGGCTCAGGTAAAATAAAATAATATTTTCACTTTTTTATATCTGGTTACTCATTAAAAATAATACAAGTAAAATCAAATAAACTACATTACATTTATTTAATAGGGAGTTCAGGGACGTACACTTAAACAACTTCATTTAATGACTTTGATGTTTTTGCTGCTTTGTATTAAAAATATATTCAGTATTTTAGAAAGTAACCTTATAGCTCGTGGATTCTCTAGGTTTCTCTCACAGAGCTCTTCGTGAGGAGCATAGTTAATTTTGAACAGAAGTGTTGGTTGTCTTTACGTGTAAGCCAGCATCAGCCTGGTAAAAAATTATTTATCACAAGAATTTTGATAAATTCCGTATATTCCAGTCTCTACAGTCAAGCCAGTCCTCTTCTCTCTCAACTGGATTTTCGAATTCATCTTCATTGAAAAACTCATTGGATTGGTTGCTATGCTGTTTATGTCATGTCAACATGGAAAATTATGAAGCCGTATTGAAAGAAATGGGTTAGTATTGTTGATATTGTTACTTGGGCACTCCAGAAGTATGTGTATCAATATGGAGGTAACTAATTTTGTTTGCCTACTTTACATCAAGTTGTGTAAAGTGACTGAAATCTATGGGCAGGGGTATATTCACTTGGCTAACACAGACAGTCACCGACCTTGTAATGGAACTAAAATAAGGAAAATCGGAATAAAATTATGGCCTAACCCTAGCGTGGTACACACACTATGGGAGTACCGTTTTTAGTATTCATGGATTTTGTTAGAATTGGCATTTCCAGTTTAGCATTGGGGTTTTAAAATTTGAGCTAAATTTCAAACATATGACAGTATGAAGTCAAAATTATTCTGTTGAAATTAAGAATGGTTTGTAAATACCGATATTACCATAATCAAAATATTCTTACACTCAAAAGGAGCCTGATTTTTCCAATCGGATAGTATTTCTGATATTGTTACATCTAGGGGTGTCTGAACTCGGAGTGGGTCATATGCCAAGGTCGTTGGGGAGCAGCCAAATTGTACAAAAGAGGGGGCGTTAAAAATCTCATACTGCGACTCAAAAAATTTTTGTATAGAATTTAAAACAATCGCTATAGAACACTCCTTAAGAGTTAACTATTTCAGCTGATAATAATTTCTTATCATGAAAAATATACGATTCACCTTATTGTCAATATAAATATATACAGGGTGTCAAAATGATAAATGAGACCTAAAAGCACAATGGGAAATATTAGTAAACACAGGCAAAGAAATTTTTAATTGTTAGTCCTAAAAAATCGGGCGAAACTTTTTGGACTCTTCGTATAATATATAATATTGTTTGATAAATGTAATGAAAAAAAATTATTATATTCCCCTTTCCCAGGTTTAAACAATATGGATACAACGCGGCTCCCATTGTCTTCAGGACAGATCAAGACATTGACTATTGTATCACAGACTCCAGAATGTATAAAGGTAAAAACAATGCGAAATATTTTCTCAGTCCTATGGGGTACCGTAAAAAATTTCAGTTTTATTTCAATTCATGTATTATCAATATACCTATTTCATAATTTTATTGCAATGGCCATTAAAATAATTCAAACTTTTTTGCTTAGCTTAGTGATAGGTTGACTTTCTGCAACTTTCGAAACAATGTTCCCTAACCTTTTTGACACATTTTTGCCCGTTTTCAGAATTGTTTAGGAATTCATTTTTTCCCCACTAATTATCTAGAGCAGCGTTTCTCAAACTTTTTTTGTCTCGGAACACCTAACCTTTTTATCTTGCCCTGCGTAATACCAAGAAATTAGAAGATAAAATTAATAATAAAAAAATTGTGAAATGTATCTACACTCTCACAGCCTGCAGAACACGAGTGTTCGGCATAACACAGTTTGAGAAACGTGGATCGAGTGATACACGCAACTCCTACTCTGGATTCTGCATAGTTCGAATACTTTATAATGTGTGCATAAATATATATTATATTAATACTAAATTACAAAAAAGTTAGTTTTACTAACTGCAAAGTAGAAGTTCTTCATTGGGAGGAATTTTTCCTTGTTTGTGAAACTCTGATCTAGATCAGGGGCTCTCAAACTGGGGCTCCCGAAGTATGCGAACCAAGATGGCGGACATCGGAATGTAATATGTGTACTAGGTTAGGGTTAGGCCATAATTTTATTTATAAATACTACGGGAGGCTCTTGGCTAGTCTTCGAACTGAAATAGGACTAAAATAAGGAAAATTGGAAAGAAATTATCGCCTAACCCTAACCTGTTACCCATGTTACGTTCCGATGTCCGCCATCTTGGTTCGCATACTTCGGGAGCACCCTCAAACTTTTGGTGTTACAGAGCTTGTAAAAGTTGACTATTATTCATGGAGCCCCGCAATCAATTCATCAGAAATAAAACAAAAAACACATTGGTATCAACCAATTAATTTCCCTGAGTAATCTAAAATTACTTTATTCAATGAACTCGGTTGTATTCGCTGCTTTGCATTTAAAAAATATTCAGTATTTTAATAAATAGACGAATAGGTCACGGAGCCCTAGGGCTTAGTATGGAGCCCTTTGAGAACCTCTGATATCGACTAGTCACTGTTTCAGATACTGGGGAACCAATTAATTGTGCAAGCATTATCGAACGGACTTCAAAAATTCTGTCATCGAGTGTTGGAAGTGTATCAAATAAACACAGCTTCAATTCAGATGACCTTTGACCTGGCCTCTGACCTCATACTGGAAGTGAATGTACATAACGTGATTGCAGTCATCAACTTCTTCAGGTATTTTTTAAGATAATTATCCTGTTTTTAGGTTGGACTTCGATACTTTTTCAGCACTGTTGTGCAAAATCCGTGAAAACCACGTAAACCTTGTGCATCGAGCTAAATGTTAGGAGTGCGCTTGCCACCGCACCTCTGATTACCCTGCGTTGGTTCGCAGGTTCGAATCCCACGCGAGGTTAATTATGTGCAACAAACAACTAGATAACTAATCCCATACTTGACATGGAACGGTAACCGGACGAGAGGCCGTGGTTCGCCTTATGATTAAGCCGTCTTAACAGTTTTCCTCTCCCCTTGGATAAATATGTAAAGTTTATCCGCTGACAATTACTCTATTTTCTAGTGACCTCTGCAATCTCCACATTATACAAGACTTTCTCGGATCAGATCAAGGCATGAAAACATGGCAGACATTACTGACAACACTGCATCAAGTTATGTTGGTTTCAAACAGACAAAATCTTTTGAGTATGTTACAGTTTTATATTATTTTTCATTCACTTTAATATTGAAAATACAGGCGACCATAGCAGAATGAATTTATTTACACAAAGATGGACAATTCAACTTTAATAATTAGAAAGATAATTACCAATCAGTAGAAAAAACAGCATGTCATTTGCTGATACTACAGTGAAAGTTTAACTAATTAATCAATTAGCAATCTTGGTCTTCAGCAATTTTTAATAGGTTTGTGGCCTACCCAAATATATAGTGTGGCCCAGAAGTGGGAGAAACTCTGTATTAACTCTAGGTCTTTACTTATCGATTTTAATCGGTAAGTATGTTGATAGGTGTTTGTCTGTCTGTCTGTTAGAGGCACGCGATATCTCACGAAAACGAGATTGAATCTGCTCCAGATTTTGCATGTGCATTCATCATATGTCGGACCATAGGCCTATTGATTTTGGTTTAATTATGTCGTATAATTAGCGAGTTATTTATTAATTAATTACTGATGGGACACAAGGTGTCATTATGGAGTAAGAGCGCTATTTTGAGGGATTCCCCAACTTTCGATCGATAAGTCTTCGGTCTCCGACCGATATTCTCGTTGCAAGTTTAATATGTTGCGCATGCAAATTATTGTAGAAATTTTTTTTATTATTTAGGCACACTCCCATTAAGACTGCCCCTCCATGTCAGCCATTGTCATATAAGGAGATATTTTTCCGAAAAATTTAAAATTTTCGGATTCGACATTGCCTACCCTATTTATTACATCCGGGGTGAAAGGTTGCAGACCTAGGATTTCAATTCTAGAACTATGACCGGCGATGCCTGTATAGTTAAGCCAAAGACTATAACCTCTAACTAGGTCATCTTATAATTAAAACTATAAATGTAAATGTGCATGTGAATTTCTGTATACCGTATATGCTCGTTTTACCGCCGATCTTGATTAAGGGCCTGTTTGAATAGCCGCCCGTGTGAACAGAACAAAAATAAATAAGGGCCGGTGCTTGAATACCCGTCCGATGTAAAAGCTGATTTTTCAGTGGTAGAGAACAATAGGAAATAAGAAGCGCTTTTGTTGTTGACACTGTTGAATTTTAAGCGCCGGTAGATAACACTCACGCCTTAGGCGTCCAAGTACATAACAAATAGCATTGATTATGTAACACCATGGTTCTCAAACTGGACGTCGCGACACCCAAGTGCGTCGTTTCAGTATTGATAGCGCGTCGAAAAACTTTTCTTCTTTTGCGGATTTGTACGTGCGGTGCTTAGAAAAATTCAAAATTTTTGTTATTCTTGTTTAAATCATACTTGAGAACTGGAAATAACAATATATTAATTATTGTAACGATCGAAAATAACAAGCGCCCATGC
The DNA here is from genome assembly GCF_013122585.1 of Styela clava. Classification (NCBI taxonomy): domain Eukaryota; kingdom Metazoa; phylum Chordata; class Ascidiacea; order Stolidobranchia; family Styelidae; genus Styela; species Styela clava. The sequence continues at coordinate 671,977 of NW_024102640.1, forward strand.
TTGAATAAGGGCCGGTTTGAATAAGGGCCCGGTTAGTGAGTTGGTTGAAAAAAATATGGGCCCGGGCTACAAACTGAGCAAATACGGTAATCTGTAAGTTTTCTTTATTCAGGTACTCCTTCATCAAGATTGCCTCGCTATCTCCTTTTGGAATTGCAAGAATCAACTATATGTTTACTGAAGCAAGTCACAAAATGCAACGCTCGAAATCAACAACTTTTCACTAAGACATTATGTGATATTGTCAGGTATTGTCACCTGTTTGTATAGATTGTCTAGGTCAGGGGTGTGCAACCTTAAATATGGTAGGGCCAGATACATATAACTGGGCGAAACCGTGGACCCCACCTTCATTTAACATGGCTTTCTAGTAGTTGCAAGCACAAAAATTTTGGTTATTGATCTTATGACATGCATTGTTCGTTTTGCACAAGCTAGCTGTTAGCGCATTGTGAGAGATTGGAACACGTACCAGACTAAACTAAATTAAAAACTTGTTTCACAGGCCGCACGCCATTCAAAATTGGGAATTCTTCGCGGGTCGCACAATTTTTCTTTGTGGGCCACATTTGACCCGCGGGCCGCAGGTTGCACACCCCTTGTCTGTATCGTTGGCTCCAACCTTTTATGGCTTGTGGCCTCCTTCCGAAGTCATTTAGCACTGTCATGGACCTCTATCATTCCAGTGGTATTTATAGTGTTGTTTCGATTGGTAGATTCCAAATTCCATTATGTTCAAACAATTTATGCTCAAAGTAATAACACCCTGTGAAATAAACTTGTCAAGCTATGAAACTAGTAGGGAGAAAGAGTTTTCTTTGGAGGAAAAAAGTAAAATCGATGTTTGCCTAGCATTATGGTCTCCTCCAACTACTCTGTGGTCTTGTAGTTGAGAACTGCTGGATTAGATCTTATCGATGTTATGATATTTTTTTTTTTGATGTGTTCTAGATATCGCCAATTGTTACATAATTATCACAGTTTAGGTATGTGTATATTCCTAACAATTTGGTTTGAAATTTTAATTATCCGGTATCCTGATTATCCGCATCCATACAAGTATCGCCCTCTTGTGGGCGCCTCGCCTCTAATATCCCCCAGCTTCTAATTTTTGGATCGCGGTCAATCAACTACTGGAATCAATGTATCAGTGGAAATCCAAAGAGTATTTGTAGGTAGTTAGGCTAGCGTAGACCTAATCGATAGTACCTATTGCTCAAACTACCAGCAATTAGTAAAAAACCTCGCTATCAGCAGTTATATTTTTATTATCAGAATAAATACCTTTGAGTTCCAATCTTAACTATTTCTCAAATCATTCTTCAGTCTCAACTCTGACAACACTGAAAATCTTGGTCAATTGACCGGCTTCGTACGCTCTCTGCTACTTCGTGTGGTGCTTGAAGATGAACAATACATCGTTAACTTGATATCAGGAACGGGACAGAAACCACAAAAAGGACAAAGTAACAGCCTAACAAGGTGAGTGCATAATTGATATAGATTTTATTGTTGGTTAAGCCAGGTGTTCTTAAACTTTTGGTGTTATGGAACCTATGAAGAGATTGACTATTATTCACAATATGTTTATAAAAATTAACTATTTGATTTTGATAATGGCATATTTGAACAACTGCATTGTTGCGACATTTCGCTGCTAATGTTGTCAATTCGTTATTAATTCTTTTGGACAGTTACAAGTTTATCATATGGCGGTTTTTGCCGTGTGATTAAACCGATTTATTGACTTTCCGCTCATCAGAATGAATATAGAAATCTCATTCTAATATCACGATATAGACTAAGTTTTATCCTTTTTTTAACTTTACTCTCTTCTCACCTCTAGTGGAAGTTCTACTCTACATCATCCAATGTTTGCAACAGGACACATGACCAGGACATTTGAAGTTGGGGTCAGCAGTACAATGAAGGATATATGGTCCATGGCTTCAGGTAGGCATTTGAGTCAGTGGTTTCTAATCAGCGTAAATTACATTGGGATACATAGGATATGATTTACATATTTATCTCGGGGGAGAGGAAAGCCGATAAGACAGCTTAACCATATGGCGAACCACGGCCTCTCGTCCGTTTACCAGTCTAGGTCGGGTATGGGATTAGTTAGCCAGTTATTTTGTTTTCGGAAGCATGGACTTGATGGTGGAGGAAGCCGTAACCGACCAGCGGTTATGTGAACCACCCTATGGCGGCGAGGAGTCCAGCAATTCTCTCGCACATGATCATCCCCGCATGGGATTCGAACCTGCGATCCCACGAAGAGTAATCAGAGATGCGGTGGTGAGCCTATTCCTAACGCTTAGCACGATGCGCCACACCATCAAGCTTGGTACATTGTCTCATTGTGGGTCTCCCAGAAAAAAAGGGCAATACAAGTGGGTCGCAAACTGAAAAAGATTTGGAAGCACTGGTCTAAATAATGGAATAATTCGGACTCGTCTAACTCAGGATTCTAAACTTCATGTGAAAACCGTACAGTTTTTGGTTAAACCAATTTCTTATGTAATTGGAAATGAAATCTTCCCTCATTTGCCGTATATTATTAACATCACATTTTCTTGCACTTGGTAAGAAATAATTATTTTTAATTCATGTTCAGATGCTCCATTGGTGATTGACAGAATCCAAAATAAACTGACATCAGATAGAAAGCAAAGTAATTTGGGAACAACTGACAATAAAAAGGTGGTGTTCCATAAGTTATTCTTCGTTTGGCGCTCCGGAAGTATGTGCACCAAGATGGCGCCAAACCTGAACCCTATCCTGGTACACATACTATGTTCAGGTTGTGCGACATCTTGGTACACATACTTCGGGAGCACCCTTTGTTCGACTTATTTGTTGATTATAATGATGATGAGCTTTGAGTTATAATTTCTTTCAGGATGGAAGCTGGTTTGAAATCACACTGGCTCCGACCCTAGAATAGATTTTATTATTTGTATTACATATTAGAAAATGGCGCTCCGGAAGTATGTGCACCAAGATGGCACACAACCTGTTCAGGTGCACATACTTCGGGAGCACCTAAAAAATGGTTTGATTGTTAGGAGCTGAAACCACCTAAATTTTCGGTAGCGCCAGTTCCATTTCCATTTATTATGGTAAAACATGGCTCCAGCTTCATAACTGATTCTCGTCTCTTTCAGCTTATTAGTGTGTTCATATCGAATCCATGTGCAGCTATTTGTTACATCCTATTGTGATTTTACTTCCCCCAAGATAAATATGAAATTTCTTATCTTTGTCCTTTTTCGGCCGTTTATCAGCATCTCAAAAACGATTATCGTATTTCACTGACCGAAAGGCGTACTTTAATTTTTTTTCTCAAAAATAGATCGAGTATCTTATAAGCCAGTGCTTAATTAGTTACATCCTATTGTGATTTTACTTCCCCCAGGATAAATATGAAATTTCTTATCTTTGTCCTTTTTCGGCCGTTTATCAGCATCTCAAAAATGAACGATTATCGTATTTCACTGACCATAAGGCGCACTTTAATTTTTTTTTATTCTCAAAAATAAATCGAGTATCTTATAAGCCAGTGCGACTAATGTAAGGATCAGCTATAATGCTTCATACTTTATCGCCTACAATCAAAACCAGTAACGGTACTGCTTTAAGATCTGTTGCGTCTTATACACTGGGGGTGGGCAACCCCTGGCACGCCTGCCAAACTTGGCACGCGAGCCCATTTATTCGGCACGCGAGCGAGGCCTCGGAAACGAGATCATTTTCTTTCAGTTAAAGTGTTTCAAGACTCTGAATTACCTGATGAAACCGGGTGTTCGCTTATTCATTATCGTTTTTTTAACAATCTGTTACTTATTTTAACTCTTTTTGTCTATTCATGGCGTATGGCTACAAAGAAATATATCATGACGAAACGAATAAGTGGGCTTTTGAGAAGAGTGTCGCATTTATTTTGCTACATTCTTACATAATATAGTTCGTCTGTGCCAAACTTTTTCTTCATTTTTGCTTGATTTATGAAGTTGTAAAGCTTATGTTGGCTAGAGTTACTTGCTAACTTACTGTTATGAGTTGATTTCAAATGAAATATAAGCAATTAGGGAAGGGAATACAAGAGAGAAGTGCAGAAAATGAACTATTGCGTGATTGGAATGCCATTCCCCAAAAATTTTTGTGTCTTAAAAACTTTGCAACTGCATTACTCATGTATGTTTTCATCTACATATGCTTGTGAATCTTGGTTCTAAGTTAAGAACTTTATTGAGTCTCGTAATAGGAGTAGCCTGAAAGATGAAATGATTAGTTTTCTCTGGAAGTTATAAAATATAAACCCAATGTAAAATCTCTATAAGTGGTAATGCAGCAGCAGACTCTCGCCGATATAGAATAAGAAAAGTAATCAAATCTATTTGTCGGACTGACATTTTCCCGATTAGTGAATCAGTCTGTATATGTTTAAAAGGTTTATTATTGTGTATTGCATTGTTTTGAATTTTGGACGGCACGCGGAAGAATTTTGTCCCTAAATTTAGCCGATTTTGGTGCCTTATGTATGAATGACAGCCCAATTTAGACAATTTATTGAAAGTACGTAAGTAAGTCTTATGATCCAGATAATACAGTAGTCTGCGTAGAAAAACTCAAAAGATTAGAATTATTTCTGCCTCTTTTAGCCTGTTGCAACGTTCACACAACACCCAGGAATGGCCATGTCATCCTATGCCAGTGTGTTGAAACCTCAAACCCCAGCAACCAAGATTGCTAAAGAACTGAACAATGCCAAAGACTTCATTGATGTCTTAATCAGCGGACAAAATGCTCAAAAGAAAAGAAAACCTAAGGTAAGATATGGTTCTACGTGTACAATAATTTCAAATCTAGTGAACACAAAATATTAATAAAATAAATGAGATAACTTTCTTTACCATTAACAAACAAACTCCTCAAAACAAATCAGTTAGTTCATTAGTTATGAGATGACAGAAGACAACAAAAATATATTTTTTTAAAATGACCCATAGGTCCATTAGGGATAATTCAACTCTGCCCACCCCATCATGTTCTAGACTGGCCGTCCTATGATTCATAGGTCCATTCATTGTGCAATAATCATTCGGTGCTCCAGAAGTATGCACACCAAGATGTCGCACAACCTGAATCCAAACCGGTACACACATACTGTGTTCAGGTTGTGCGCCATCTTGGTGCCAGAATTTTGAAGTTCCAATCATTTTAATCAAACTTACATCCTCTTCGTTTTTAGACTGGCCAATCTCATAAAGAGGAACAGGCTTCAACACCAGAACCTACCAAGTTTGGAATTCCATATGTCAGATTGAAATGTCCTTCACTTGACCTTGAGAAATTGGATGATGATGTGACATTGTTGCAAGTTATATCTTGGCAAAAGGTCTGTCATAAAATATTCCCCATATCTCACAAAAGTATCATTGCATGGATGTCCACAAACAGAACATACTCGATTGCCTAATATAAATTCTGCGAGACCATCTGTGTTAAATATTATTATTTTTAAAGATAAGTTTTTGTTGGTTTTATTAGTCCGTGTGCCAGTTGGCTACTCTTTTCTATTCTCAAGTTTAATCACAAATACTATTAAATCTGTCACAGGCCGAAGAAAATCAGCCATTCATATCAGTCATGGATTTTGAGTTCCATCTCCACAAAGATCTCAAATCTCCGATACTAATAGGAGTAAAAGTTGGCGGAGAAGGCTCGCATGTTGCCATGGAAACAGGAGCGCCAGAGAGTAAAGATGAAGAAATGTTGAATGTGAGTGCTTTCATATGATGGAATGTTTAACATATTGTATTTACTATAAATGTTCAATTTTTGTTATATTTAATGCTAAATTCATTTGGCTTTTCTATGTTGTTTACTTTTTGTTTCGTAATTTCTTTTTTTTTGTGTAAGTGCGTTGTCGAGTTTTTTTTCTGATTAATTTGGTACCACACGAACAAAAAGTTTGGAAACTGCTGCCATAAACCAATAACCTTCAGTGCCTTTCTGTTAGACTTGATGTGTTTTCGTTTTCGCAGGATGAAGTGGACGATCCACAACCATCAACATCAAATTTAAAACCAGATGAAACTGAATTATCGACTCCTTCCACTTCTGCAACCAAAGATACATTTTCATTGAAAAAAGATTGTATGAAGACAATGTTAGAGGTAAGATTTTCACAATTAGTGCATTTTCACATCTGTGCACTATATAAAATGTACAAGTGGTGTAAATGGTGCAGAAACAAAAGTTTCAAATTATGATGACTGAATCTAGTTGGAAGGAAATACAGTTGAGGTATTTTTGCGCATAAACACTACACAAGAGGTGCAAATGGTGTGACTGTAACGAGTGGTGCGGTTATACACACTATGCTGAACATGTTGTCGTAATAAAGGTTCAACAGACATGAGATACAATTAAATGATATTTTTAGGTATTTCACATCCGTCCTTTATACATATCGTCCAATTGGTATGAGTGTGGCAAGTTGTTCGAAGATTGTGAACAAGCGTGAAAAACGGGGCTAATGGCATTTTCCTACCGACTAGTCCAGGGGTGGGCAACCTTTTTCGGCTCGCGTGCCAGAATCTGGTAAATTTAAGGAAAAAATTCTGCCGCATGCCCCCAAAATTTTAAAGCAGACTACTGCCATTGTTGAAAAGTATACGTGAAGTGCCTTTACTCTGAAACATCAGGTAGTACTAAAATACTGCTGTAATTAAAATTTATTAAATCTCAACGCAATGATGCCACTTATATTTCGAAATCATTTTATAACAATAAGTTAGCAAGTAACCATAACGAGCATGATATAATAATGACGCTTATAATTAAGTGAAGCATCGCGGGCCGGAATATATTACTCCGCGGGTTGTAGGATCACGACCCCTGGTTTGGAACATGCATGAAACTCAAATGCTTTTTTTACAAAACTATTTTCTCCTAATTTTTTCAAAGTTTGGCTGACGTTACAGCCATCTCACTGCGGCTCCATGTCATTTCTACCTAATTACTTATCGATCTCGATCGGTAAGTAAGTTGATAGGTATTTGTCTGTTTCCATTTCGTTCCGTTACACGATATCTCATGAAAGCGAGGTTGAATCTGCTTCAAATTTTACATGTGCATTCATCATATCTCGTACCAGAAGCCTATTTATTTTGGATGAATTATGTCATATATTTAGCGAATTATTAATTAATTAGTGATGGGACATGTGGTGTCACTATTGAGTCAGAGCGAAGAAATCGAAACTGCAGATCAATAAGTCGGTAGTCTCCGTTGCTATCCAGTTTGTTTTGTTATGAATAAAACAGTAACAGTCCAAAAATTTTTATAATAACACTTTGACTCATTTTTCAGGTTTTCGCCAGTCTAGGAGGACTTGCCCTCGTTGCACAAAGATTACCAACCATGACCCTTGACATTGGTCACGAATCATCGAGCACCGATGATGCGAAACCGTCACCAATGCAACCACCAATAATGTCTCACATACAGCATCAAAGCATCGCAGAACATTTTGGCCATTATGGCAGCACTGTACCTGGATGGATGGAAGATGAGGATTGGTTTGGGGTGAGAATGAGGTTTTGATGTTTATAACAAAAAGAGGAGCGAAGTCTGTGAATATGAAACTAATACCCTGCTAACCATTCCCATACCTAACATGGACTGGTAACCAGTCGAGAGGCTGTGGTTCGTCATATGATTGAGTCATTTTATAAGCTTTTCATTCAAGCGTATTTATGTTCCCGCATCACTTTTGTAGATAGGAGTGACTAAGAAGTGTACGTGATTCTTTTTTAAGGGTGGGAAGGAAGGTCGCCCTGAACTATGGAGCTTTCCTATGTTATAATGAGGGCTCCATATTATGCTACTTATTTAGGAATCGTAGGCGGCAACTTCCACAAGAATGTTTAATAGTATTTGAGTGATGAAAAAGAGTAATATTTGTGATAGGCCAGTGTTTCTCAAACTCTTCTGGCTGTTGGAAGGCAAATTGACGACGGAGATCTCCCTGGCGACGAAATAAATCGCAATTCCGATCTTTGTCCCACAGAGCATTTAAACATTGAAGCACCCCACCCCAAAAGTACAAGAAAAGCAGTTACAAACGACCACTGACATGCTTGCAATTTATTTGTTTATTTGCCAATCACTGATTCAAATTATTGTTGCAGTTTGACAATGAGTTGGAAGCAGAACTGCCAGAAGAATTAGGACCAGTGGTGAAAATCCATCCGAAACCAGGCACGAAAAAGCCGCCAACTTCAGCGATTGTAAGCACAACGTCGCATCCCTGTGTACCAGCACACACGATGTCAGCATTGTGTTTGTTTTTACGTGTCCCCCACTTCGCAGATGAGTTTTTATCAGAACAGAAACAAGCCCGCTGTTTGCTACGTTTGATGCTCGGAGTGCAAGATGATGGACAGGGAGGTGAGTATGTTATCTTTATATGAAGCATTTTAATGACGTTGGATTGGGGATTAAATATTTATCCCGGGAAAAGGAAAGCTGTTAAGACTGCTTAATTAATCATATGACAAACTAAGGCCTCTCAGCCGGTTACTAGTTCATTCAGACACATGGACTTGATGGTGTAAGAAGCGGTTATGTGAACCACCCTACGACGACGAGAAGTCCAGCAATACTTTCGCACTTAATTATCCCTGCATGGGATTCGAACCTGCGAGCGTTTTCCAAACGCTTAGCATGATGCGCCACACCGTCAAGCTTTCACTTTACACAAGACTCTTTAGGGCAGTGAAGTCTGAAGAAATTTACCACACAACCTGAGTTTGAGAACCACTGCTCCAGTCAATTCATTTTATCAACATGATATCTTTTACTTCAGAACAAATTTTGAAACTGGATCTTGCGCAATCATTACCTATGTTGCCATTCACTGCGATATGTTCTCTATTATCGAAGCACGGACCCGACTCGGCGTCAGGGATGTCTGTTCGTGAAGCAATGACTTATCAAACAACTTCTATTCATCTCGTACTAGCCTGCTTATCACGGTTCACTCATATTGAACCTAATGAGGATACGCCTGCTGGAAGGCTTCTAGCTTCTGTAAGTGCATATAAAAAATAGTAGATCCTTATCCTGTGTAATTTGTAGTGCTGCGACCCTGGGAAATCTCAATCTTGGGAGCACAGGATATTTGGCTTTTAAACGATACTAAAACGGTTTTCACTGTGCATTTTGTAAATTGTAGTAAATTGTCAGTTGAGGCTGAGCATGCATTTACAAATCAGAAATGGTTTTCAATGATGCCACTCAATAAAAATGCTAGAAATTCATTTTTACGTCACTGAATTATTCAGACATTGACATCAATAAAACATCTTTATACAACTGTTTTAAATCTTCATGATTTTTATTTATTTATCAAGTATCTTTGAACATTCCAGCTACTCCCAGAGCAAGAAACCGCACCCATCAATGTTGCCCCGCCTTCTTACAAAGGACCAATCAAACCCCAAGGAACCCCGAAGAAACCAATGGTCAGTGAAGGCTTAAAGCAGACTGAAAAGAACTACTGGGCTAAAGGAACAGGGTAAGTTGAATATATTTTCAATACAATACAGGTTGTCCATTAAGTTCCTTCACAAATTCAGTGTTGTTATAAAGTCAGTTTTCAATATATTTTAACCAGGTTTGTTGTTTTTTAATCAGTAATTGTTTAGGTATTTTTACTTCATTTAATACATCTGTGAGGGCCAAACAATATATGGTATCGATAAATTCACTTTGCAATTTAAAAAAAAATTCAGGATGTTATGGACACCCTATACTTTTAAAAATCCTGATAGAAGAACGTTATTTAAGGTCACTTTATGAGAAAATGTATGTTTAGTTAGGTTTTTAAAAACTTTGCCTACAACCACATGATCAAGTTAATGAATGAGTAAAGTACTTTTTTATACATGATTCCCAAGTTTTTATGGCTTGTGATCCCCTTCAGGAGGCTTTTAACACTCATGCCCCCCTGTTTATCATTCCAGTGGTATTTATATTGCTACTTTGTTGGTAGATTCCAAATTGCATTATGTTGAACAATTCATGCTCAACAAAGTGAAAACACCCTGTGAAATAACCTTATCAAGCAATGAAACTAGGAAAAATGGGGAGTGTTTTGTGAAGGGAAAAGTAAAATGAGTTTTGCGACTGGGCATTGTTCCCCCTTGGGGGTCATAGGTCCCCGGTTGGGAACTGCTGATTTATACTATTCTGATTTGTTCATTCTTTCCAATTTACCTTTTCTAGGTTTGGAACTGGCTCGACAACTAGTGACTGGGATGTTGGTAATGCAGTGAAGAAACAGAAAAAAGATGAAGGATATATCACTGTTCTCCTGGAGGTAGGTAGTATTGTATTCATCTGTTTTTATTCATTAAAGTTACTGTCAGTCTTTTCTACATTATTGTTGCTATTGGGCTTTACCCTCAGAATATACAAGATTATGTTGATTACAGGGGCAGGGCCAAAGTTTAGATTTAAAAAGTTATTCTGTTTATCTGTTTTTGCTTAGTCCTTTCATAAATCTGCATTTCTTAATTTATAAAACCCTGCTCGAGATGGGCATGGTGTGTGCACCCAAGGTCTTTTAACCTGCAACTACAATGAAATTAAATATAAAGTTCTTACCACTGAGACATCGTGGCTGCATTCTTTTTTAAATATGCATTGTCCATTTGATAACTCACTGAGTGGGGTTGCGTGCATGTTGTTTGCACTCAGGTTTTTATAACCTGTGAATCTTTCGTGGTTAGTGCAACATCCACAATTCTTGTAGGGAGCTCCTAATTTTGTAAGGGCCGGTATATTTTTATGATAAGCCTACTAAATTTATTTTTAATAATATCTGACATAGTTCAGCGTTCACTGGGGGACCTGTATAAACACATTGAATATCAGTTCACCAATATTTACCAATTTTTTTTACAAATAATTTCATTTCAAACCTCATTTTTTACAAAAACTTCCATCCTATTTTCAGGTCCTGGCCAACTTTGTGTGCCCAGAACCAAAGGTCGAGGGTGAAAGTTCAGAGGGCAAACAACCAATTCCAATTGAAGACAAATTTGCAACTTCAATAACTGAACTACTTTCTGCATCGGGATTGATTCCAGCTATTGCCTCTTATCTAAGAAATGATTCTGGTGAGTTTTTCATGAGAAACTTTCACTCTGAACAAGGCTTCAAATAAGTGGTTTTCAAACGGTGGGGTGTGCCCCTTAAGCGGGACATAAACATGTTTTTGAGGGGGGCATGAAGCTAATCGAAAATAAAAATATTTGTTAAATTTTATCTTGCTCGCTTTATTTTGGACATTCACATTTCTACATTTTGAATATTTATGTTCCATCCATGTATTTTCAACATATTTTCGCCTTACTATCTGGTGTTTATAGCTTATTTTTAGCTAGTTATTTTTGAGATGGCCGCGTGAGGGGGGGGGGGGGGACGTGGCATAAAAAGTTTGAGAACCACTGTGCTAAACAATTGGCGATTGATAAATTGGTATATTGTAGTTTAAAATATTATTCTAGTATCTTTTTGAATGTATTTAGAACCTTAAATTCAAAAAAGGCCTGTTTGGTAGATAAACGGTGACTGGTTTTTAAGAATCTACTTCTATCAACTGCCCTTCACACTCGTTGGTGGCAGCTATTTTGTTTGAAAACTTTTCGCGCCAGCTGTTTGTAAGCACAGTTCTAACAATTTGATCTGATCATTTAATTTGATATCTCGATAAACAACCAGCGTAACCTTTGAAAGCATTAGATCACTGGTTGTCAACGTGTGGGCCATGGCTCACTACTGGGCCACAGGAACGTTTTCAGTTGGGCCATGGACCTATTAAAAATTGCTAGAGTTGTCGATAAAGTTAGGTAAATTTGATAGTAGTAGCAATGGATGATGCTGTTTTTGTTACAGGGTGGTAATTTTCACCTAGTTATTGCTAAAGTGAAATTGTCTAATCTCGCAGAAAGAATTCCTTTTTCCCGAAGTTTTTCCCCAACATGTTAAATTAATGGGCCATAGAATTTTTGTGCAACGAAAATGGGCCACGAAAGAAAAAGGTTGCGAACCACTGCATTAGGTCAATCCCAACCTGCAAATGACATCTTGGAGGGCCTCTTGTAATTTGCTACATTTTCATTTGTTTCAGTGCTTGACATGGCTCACCATGTTCCTTTATATTGTTCCCTATTGAGTGTTATTCGATCATTTGCTGTTTGTCCTGTTCTCTGTCGCCTCCTGATGGATTCAAAGATGACAAGCAAACAATCTCCAGATGGCAGCAAAGAGAAATCATCAAGTTCAGATTCAATTCTCTCACTTTTGTCAAAAATGAGGAAATGTATAGATACATATGCAAGCAGGTTAAAGTAAGCGAACTCAGCTAAGCTCTTTATTGTATTGTTTTTTAACGCAGTAGTCTTAAGTCACTGCCATGATCGTAGCCAACCCAAATTGGGTCTAGTTTAGTGCTACAAGTATTTCTTCGGCGCGGCGGTGTGGCTCAACGGGCTAAGCGTTAGGAATACATTCGCCACCGCACCTCTAACTACTCTGCGTGGGTTCGCAGGTTCGAATCCCATGCAGGGATGGTTATGTGCGAGAGGATTGCTGGACTCCTCGCCGTCGTTGGGTGGTTCACGTAACCGCTGGTCGGTTACGTCTTCCTCCACCAACAAGTCCATGCTTCCGAAAACCAACAATATAACTAATCCCATACCCGACTTGGAATGGTAACCGGACGAGAGGCCGTGGTTCGCCATATGGATAAGCCGTCTTATCGGCTTTCCGCTCCCTCGGGATAAATATGTATATTCTATCCTATCCTAGTGCGGTTGTCATAACCATTTTTTCATAGATTATTCCGAACTCCTAGCTGACTACTTATGGATTACACAATCAGATGGGGGTTAGGAATAACTAAACCACACTAGACCTCCGAATTGTTGGGGGAATGCAAATTGTATAATGCCGCAATACAAAACTTACTCATTCCTTTTTCTCCGAACAAAGTCGGATGAAAGCTGCCCCTTATATCTAACAATATCCTAAAGCAGCGATTGCCGAACTTTTTGTTTGTGCGGCGCCAAGTGAGGCCGACATAATTTGTGGTACATGCTACACAAATTATTATTACTCATTATATATAAATAAATATGCTTAATAGTTTCATTGAAGGATATCGTTTGTTTTTCTATTCCAGAGCCATTAATACAACATTAGAAAGCCAAGGAGAAGAAGGTTTGACATCATTTGTGTTGAACGTGCAAAAAACAGAATCAATGTTAACGAAGATTGCTAAAGAACTCAAATTGAAAGGTTAATTTTCTTGCAGTATTTTAAAAGCATTCTCATCAATTTTTTTGTTATATCTGACGCTTTTTACGCATTTCATTCAAAGCCCTATACTAGAAACTACTTATATTTAACCTGGTGTAAGGAGTTGCTATTTTTGTAAAATGGAATTTTTTCTGTTTGACCCCCCTGCCAAATTTATTGCATACATCCTGGGTAAGATGGTGGGGCTGGCATATGACCTGATCAGCTTACACCCCTTTACGCAGGGCTCACAAGCTTATTAAAGATCAATTGGAAGGAACTGAATCATAATTTTTGCGCTTGAGTTGGTGTTTTAGCTCAAGCTCAAAGCCGGAGTATCTCATCTTGCTACTTATCATTGAATGTTTGCCTGTGTAGGGCTTCTAGATTGCATGTTTTAGGCATTCAAAGTGTTGGCAAATTCCTGGAATTCTTGTGTTTGCGCTGTGTGTTGTGCTCTTTTTTTTACCATGGTTTCAAAATAATACATCTATAATTTATTCATCTGATCTGGTAAAAGCATTTCTTATGTTTCTCAGATTCCCAGCGAGCACGGAACTCAAACTCAACAAGCAGCACAGACTCTGGACGTGCATCGCCCTCCGGTGTGATTAAACTTTCTCTCTCCTCTGATTCGTTAGAAAGAAGATACATTGATGACATGAAACAATTGCAATTTGATACTTCGGAATTAGTGGTAGAAGAAGACAATGGTTAGTACATCAATTCCGAACCTTTTTTCATTAAGTTCTTTTCTTAGCGTTCCCAGAAGTATGTGTACCAATATGGAGGAAACTAATTTTGTTCGCCTATTTTACATGAAGTTGTGTAAAAGACGCAATCTATGGGCAGGGGATTTATTCACTTGGCTAACATAAACCGTCCCGAACTCGTAATATAACTAAAATGAGGAAAATCGGAATAAAATTGTGGCGTAACCCTAACCTGGTACACACACTATGGGAGTACTGTACTCATTTTTTGTCTGTTTTAAAATTCTTTATTTCTCCCTCATGCATAAAAATTGTTTTATTCATTACTTATCGATTTTAATCTGTAAGTATATTGATAGGTATTTGTCTGTCTGTATGTCCGTTTGTCTGTTAGATGCACGCGATATCTCACGAAAGCGGGATTGAATCTGCTCCAGATTTTGCATGTGCATTCATCTCATCTCGGCCCAGACGCATATTGATTTTGGGCGAAATATGTCGTATAATTAGCGAGTTATTAATTAATTAGTGATGGGACACAAGGTGTCACTATGGAGTAAGAGCGCTGTTTTGGGGGATCCCCTAACTTTCGATCGACAAGTCTTCGGTCTCTGACCGATATTCTCGTTTAATATTTAATAGATTCTTAGCTTGTGTTATGCGCAATTTTAATACGACAGGAGATGTTTGAAAAGATGCTCAGATGTATAGAAAATACATAGCGTTTTTTACTCTAGTTGTCGTGTAAAGTCTTGCAGTTTGGTAATTTTTTAATTTGTTGTGTATATGGAAAGATTGAATTTTGTTTTGTGGCTTGGCTGGATATCTGAAGTTTGCTATATGACCCAAATGACAAAAAATGTTCCACACCCCCGCTCCTGCCTATACAACTTGTTACACACTGGCAAGGTGGTAGACAGGAAATTTGAAACTAAGTTATGTAACTTGCAATGCCAGGCTGAAAACTTTTCAATTTTGAAAATGTATATTCATTAGTTAACATTCTGACCCCAAAAAACGGAACCTGTCAGATATGTTTTGAATGGACTGGGTGTTAACTTGTGTTCTCATTCACATTTTGTCCGGTTGGTTGTCATCTTGGAATAATGTGTTCTAATTCCATTTCCCACTCTTTAACTGACCAATGACAGCACAGCATGATGTTATGGCATTGTGGGTAAAACCACTAAAGCATGCTCCCAGGGTGTAAATACTGTCATACTGGTCTTCAGAGGTCATTTAGTACTTTAGTATAGAAGAGGCAACATGTGTCTTATGTCTGACTTTATATTTTCTGTTATTTGTGGTGGCAATTATTTTCTGTTTGGGTTGAGTGTTGCTTGTATTCAATAAAAAATTAATTTACACCAACAAACAGTGGGTTCCATTTTTGGGGTCACCCTGCATTTTCTAGGCTTTCCTCTAATTGACACTCACTTTCATTATTTCAGGAAAACTACGCTTTCCGTCCGGACATCACTATGCATCCCACATCAAGGATGCAGCAAATGTTGCAGACGCATCAAGGGCAAGAAGACTCGCACAAGAAACCGTGACGTTATCAAACTCATTGCCCTTGTCACACAGTTCCACAGTATTTGTGAGGTGAGAAAATTTGTATCATAACTATCTGTGGGAATGTATAGGGCAGCTGATTCCAAAAATTTACCTTCTGAACAGAGTTTAGCGAACGTGAGTGTTTTTTTTTCTAGTATTTCAAAGGAAAATCAGGCAGAGATCAGAAAGAAAGCCTTTATTTATTAAAACAAACCATGATTACAAACTTTGAAAGGCATAAAGTACACTTCAACGATCTCTAAATTGAGTTTTTTTAAAGACATTATTTTTGTGTGTGAGTGCACTGTAACTTTTTTTTCTGATAATTTGGCGTAATGATTGAATAGTTTTGAGATTCAATACTAGAACTGAGCATTTTCGAATATCTGATGATTTCAGAATCTCGGATACATGAAAGATATGTGATTATATTTATTTTTATTATTGTCATGGCTCCTCCAGACATATTAATTACTGTAAACATTGTATTCATCAATCAGACGAACAGCTGTTCGAACCCTAAAATAAATTTGTGTAAAAGTCATTATGAAAATCATAGGTTCTGTTTCTGTTTCATGGGTTTAATAATATTTCCTTTATTTCAGGTGTGATGAAGAGAGACTGGATGTTATGAAAGTACTGATAACCGGACCGTCAGAAACCCCGTACGCCAACGGATGTTTCGAATTTGATGTTTTCTTCCCTTCAGATTACAACAATTCTCCTCCGCTTGTTAACTTACAAACTACTGGAAACCACAGTGTTAGATTTAACCCAAATCTATATAATGATGGAAAGGTTCGTATTTTACCTGACATATGCCTATATTTCTGATTCAAAAATATTTATTCTATTTTCCATCCATGGCACAAGCTTCGATACTATTTTTTGCATGACAACTTTTCTGAAATTCCATCCTGTTTGTTTGTCATTCTTTTTGTACCATGTTGTAGTCCAAAATCAATGGTCTTTTTACACAGTGTACCATACCAGTTTTACACCAAAAATATTGTGGTTATTTTGATTCCAGAATTCCTCACTTGCTGAAATAACTTTACTCTTCCCTTTTCAAGTCCAGGGACTTCTTTATTTGACTATTCCAATTCAATATATTTTTTTTCAGGTTTGCCTCAGTATACTGAACACTTGGCATGGAAGGCCGGAAGAAAAGTGGAATCCACAGACATCTAGTTTCTTACAGGTAAGGGGTTCTTCTTTTGCCCAGTAAATTTTAAAAACGCTACATGATCCTTGTAACGCATCTAAAGTTAATGAATTACTACTCCAGAAGTGTGTGTACCAATATGGAGGTAACTAAGTTTGTTTGCTTACTTTCATCAAGTTGTGTAAACGGAAGGAAACCTATGGGCAGGGGGTATATTTGCTTGGCTAACACAGACAGTCCCGAACTCGTAATAGAACTAAAATAAGGAAAATCGGTATAAAATTATGGCCTAACCCTAACCTGGTACACATACTACGGGGAGTACCCTACTTTCTGTGCCCAAATAAAAACACATGCTTACTCATATATAATAATTACTTTTTTATAAAATCTTATATGAATAAATTTTATTTTCCTAGATCCTAGTCTCAATTCAGTCTCTTATTCTCGTATCGGAGCCGTATTTCAACGAACCTGGTTACGAGAGGTCACGAGGAACGCCTGCTGGGAAACAGAGCAGCCAGGAATATGATTCCAATATTCAACAAGCTACTGTGAAATGGGGAATGCTGGAACAGCTGAAGAACCCTTCACCCTGTTTCAAAGAGGTTTGTTTGGATATATATCAAGCACTTAGGCTTGACCATTACATTTATTCTATTTGTCTGCTTTAAGTATTATATTGTTCTTGTGTAATTGATGTAATGGCATTGCGCGCATCAACCAGTATCCTATAAACCTTTATGGCTTTTTGCATTTTCGTATTTTATTTACACTCTATCATTGTTCTTTCTATGTCTTTTTCTATATCTGCTTCTGTAATTCAGCATATAGGTGTATAAGTAAGTATAGATGACTCGATAGTCCAATTAGTTGAGAACTCTCTTTGATAAATAGAATGTACCACCTGGAAGACCCTCATGTACTACAGGTTGGGAATCACTGCAATAGAGGTATTAATCATGTGGGAGAGGATTATTAGACTCTTCGTCGCCATATAGTGGTTGATGTAATCGTTTGTCGGTTACAGCTTGTCCATGCAGCTGAAACGCAAAGCTGGCTAAACTATCCTCGTACCAGACATGGACAGGTCATAGATAAGAGGCTGTGGTTGGCTGTATGATGGAGCCATCTTATCTCATTCCAGGTTATTGAACACCACTTCTGGCTCAAACGAACAGAAATCCTCGCTCAATGTGACCAGTGGTTAGCTGATCTTAAACAACAAGCAAATGAAAGACATGGCCGCAGAAATATCGCTCATAATTATACAGCATTGCAGAGGCATGTGACACAACTTCAAGCTTTATTGACGAAAATGAAATGCCCTGAAGGTTTGGAGGACACTCAGGTGCAAGAGTTGGAGGACACCCAGGTACATAAAGTAAATCTATGTACTCTCATAGTATGTGAACCAAGATGGCGGACACTAGAACATGGAATATGTACCAGGTTAAGCTTAGGCCATAATTTTAGGTACAAATACTACGAGAGTCAATTGGCTAGTTCCTGAACTCGTAATAGTACTAAAATAAGAAAAATTGGAATAAAATTATGACCTAACCCTAACCTGGTACACATACTACGTTCTATGTTCTGCATCTTTGTTCACATACTACGGGATTGCCTAAATCTGTGGTCACAGACTATAACAGATTATACATTTTATCCCTCGTGGCTTTTCCCACTTATGGTCCCACTGTTTATCATTCCAATGGTATTTATAGTGTTAATTTGATTGGTAGATTCCAAATCCCATTATGTTCAAACAATTTCAACAATAAAAGTGAAAATACCCTGTTGAATAACCTTATCAAGCAATAAAACCAGAAGAAAGAACGAGTTTTTCTTGTTAAGTGAAATATAAAATCAATTCTGCGTCTAGCATTGTGGCTCTCTCCCAATCACTCTATGGCCCCCTGGTTTGCAACTGCTGGTCTTCAAGAGGTATTTAATACTGGTGGTTAAAAATAGTTTTTGGAGCATATTTACTTCAACACTCTGAACAAGGCTGTACGATTCGTTTCTCACTTCAAAGTTTTGTGTGATGACGTCATTCATATTGAAAATTCTGTACTCCCGAAGTATATGTACCAAGATGGCGCACAACCTGAACATAGTATATGTACTAGGTTAGGATTCAGGCTGTGTGTCATCTTGGTACAATACTTCCGGAGCTCCAAAAATTGTGCACTGTGCCTCGATAACGTGATCACATCTCAATGTTCTGCTGGTTATCAGATTACCGGCACTGTAAAAGATTTCATACTACTTTGTTTGGACCGTCGTGTCTATTTGTTTTAATAAGCATTTATCTCTTGCTAAAGTATTGTCATTGTCATTGTAAAACATTGTCTTTTTTAGGGTGAGACAACGCAAGAGTCATCAAAAAACCAGGACATGACAGAAAATGATGCCTCCTCTTCAGAGCAAAATACAACTTCGGATAGTACGAAAGTTCAAGTCTGGGAAGTTTGAAAATTGGACTTTGGCTTCACAGAGAGAACACGCCGGACTGTGATTTACCTCCACGCCTCTATAGGGGGTGGCACCCCTTCCCCCTTATATAAATTTCGAACATCCCCCTTAATTTTGAGGTCTGACACCACGCTCTAAATTTCTAATTTAAATATAATTGAATATTCAGAACGTGACTCAGATGCTCGTGTAGATGATCATTAAAATACAACATCACATTTTCATGTGTTACAAATAGTTTTATCACTAACAGTAAAATTATACCAGCCCTGTAAATTTGGAAACGCTTCTCCCTAAAATGAAAAGCTGGGAACTAGGATTCAAACTTCATAGTGCTAGCTCTGTGACTACAGTTATACAGGGTGTCCATAAAGTAAAAAAAATTCAAAGGGTATTTATCGCTATCATATGTAGTTTGTAGCAATAATTGAACTAAAAATATTTGAACAATTACTGATTAAAAAACAACAAACCTGGTTAACATATGTTGAGAACTAACTTCATAACAGAATTGAGATTGTAAAGAGACTTTATGGACACCCTGTATCATTACATTATTATTATGAAGCAGGTTCTTGTTAATATTTGTGATGCGATTTTAGTGCAATTTTTTTTGCTTCTAGAAAGTTTCACGTTTCCTAGTCCTTGTATTATAGGAAATAACTCGAAAAACATTGGATCCCATGATTTCCTAATTACTTTCTTCTCCCTGTGACGTAAATAAAAAATTCGGCACAAGATGACGCACAACCTGAATCCTAACCTGGTACACATACTATGTTCAATGTTCATAGACTTGAGATATTATTGACTTTTATTTGAATAAGAGTTATGTTAATTTTTAAATTCAAAAATCAGAATTATTCTCTCACACCAGTGGTTTCATTAGTTATTTCATAATGATAAAGTATTCTTTTGAATCAGAAACTAGCTGAAGAAGAAATAGATTTTTGCCTTTGACTCCAGGCATGGATGGGTTTCTGGTGTTCATTGCATCTCTGTATATAACGCAATTAAAATTATTTTGCAATTTCGGCGCTGTTCCGAAAATGTTATCCCAATTGTGTGAATCTCATTTCATATTAATTTCCAACCCGTCAGCCAAAGGATGTACAGCTATACTGACACAAGAGCGTCGCTTCATATGATTACTTAATCCCACCATATCTATATCTACTGTAACTCAAAACAGTGGAACAGAAGTGCTGAAAATAGACAGGTATAGGGCATGACACTTTTGAAACACTTCGGCATGAGATGATGTGCTACTATCTAGTTTTTTTAATTCTGTGTGTTTAGTATAATTAGGTGATTTGTGATTATTTTTTCGTTTAAAATGTGTAAAATTTCTGCTTTTCGTCTTTTATTAATAATTAAAAAATAACCGGAATATAAATCAAAGCCTGATGACACTGTTTTTGATTTTTGCTTCGGGGATTCATAGGAAAAGTAATGCTTTACATCTGGCTATGAACAAGACTAGGCCAGGGTTCATGACCTCCATTCTCTATTTGTTGCCGATTTCAGAAGTCGAAAGTCGCATCATATTTTTTATAATTTCACTTCTACAAGTGGCTCACTGGTCGTGAAAACGACTTTGGAAGAAGTAATTGCGGCGCAAACCATTAAAAACCATGCCTGACATGGACTGGTAACCGGGCCAGTCAGTATCTCTTACCAGTGTCTTACCGGTTTCCCTCCTCCGGGACAGATATGAAACATTAAACCAAACATTAAAAACCATGCCTGACATGGACTGGTAACCGGGCCAGGCAGTATCTCTTACCGGTTTCCTCCTCCGGGACAGATATGAAACATTAAACCAAACATTAAAAACCATGCCTGACATGGACTGGTAACCGGGCCAGTCAGTATCTCTTGCCAGTGTCTTACCGGTTTCCCTCCTCCGGGACAGATATGAAACATTAAACCAAACATTAAAAACCATGCCTGACATGGACTGGTAACCGGGCCAGTCAGTATCTCTTGCCAGTGTCTTACCGGTTTCCCTCCTCCGGGACAGATATGAAAATCCTATCGTGTAAATTAGAATGTATTGAGATCAGATATGTACAGATAAATCACACACACCATAATAACAAATATTAGGGTGTCCATAAAGTCTCTTAACAATTTGAAAAAATTATTACAAAGTGAAATGATGAGACATCGTAATAAGGGTTGTTTGGATTTGTAGAGATATTGACCACCACGTTTATCGAACATCATTCCCTGTACTTCTTTTTTTGGTTATGTGAAGGATATTGTGAATCAAACAAAAGTACGGGACGTGACTGGCCTAAAACAAAGAATTTCCAATGCTCTTGCAACTAATAATGACGAACATGGCATGAAATTGAGTACCATCTAGATGTGCTTCATGCAACTAATGATGCCCGTGTTACATATAGTAATGATATTTTTAATTGAATGTTTAGAGATGTATTAAATGTGTCAATAAAAATCAATAAAAAATTTATAAAATACAGATAAACAAAAACAACTTTTATTGTGATTTATTATCATTATGGACACCCTTTATGTCAATCGGTATATTAATATATATAAGAGTTTTTCAACTTACAAGAAGGGTGGGAAGAGAAATTAGAAAGTATGCACAAAATTTCAATTATTATATTTCTAGTCGGTTGGCCTTGGATTAAAATTGATAAAATTTATTTAAAAGATTGATCAACACGTTTAAATGAAAGGATTTCTAAATGTGTATGCAGATCAGATTCCAAACCTGCCTATACTGAAAAAACTTTTTTTTTAAACTAACGATGTCTTTTGATACCTTGAGGTGCTACTATAAACAATGAATAGTGCATAAGATAAGTGTAAATGTCATAAGGCCAGATAAGCAGAATGTTATTCATGGATAACCTTTCTATTTTTATTTATTTTCGACAAAACATCGCAAGCTGCATAAAATTGTCTCAGAGGCTGCAGTATTTTTTCTACACCCCTCACTTAAAAACAATTGCTCAGCTAAGCATTATAAAAGTTCAATAATTGAAAATTACAACAGCAAAGCCCTCCAGTATTGAGCAATTAATGACAAATCTAAAATATGATACAAATCATGATAATTTCTCTTTCCTTGAACTACTTTTTGGAGTTCATCTTTTTCTTGATTAAATCTTTAAGCTTAACAACCCCCGTTACAACTCCAGCCACTAGTCCACCCAGCAATAATCCAACCAAACCTAGAGGAACCCAGATGGGAAAAGTGATTGTTATCAATCCTATCGCTAAATAATCTGCAACTGTATTTTCATCTGCTGTAACAGTTTTGTATTCTTTATTCTCCTCATTCTTCTTTTTTGCCTCTTCGGTTTCTTTTCTTATTTCTTCTTTAATTAATTCCTTAAATGCTTCATTTGTATACCGGGCGTCAACTTTTTCAATGTAATGTCTCTCAATCACTTCGAATCCACCGGCTTCCACGTAAGATTTTATCATCAGCTTAAGAACGTAATCAGAATAGCCAAAGTTCAAATCCCACACACAAGGTGTAATAAAATGGACAGACAATGCTGAACATCAGTTCTTCCAAAAAATAGCTCTTAGCCAAAATGAGGGGCCGCTTGTTTTGAGCTTTGTTTGGGTGCTAATAAAAAAAAAACACAAAATGGAGCTTACCTCTTCTAAAGCCTCTTGATATTTCAAAACACATGCTTTGACTGCATCAGCCACTCTGGTTTCAATCAGTCCCTTAAAAAATTCAGGTTTAAGCAGTTTTTACTTTTCCCATGTACTAGATCAGGGTGGTCCAAGGTTGTCGCCTTCGCGAGCCACTAAATTATTTTTGCATTGTTCGCGGGCCACAATAGCGTCAGAAATATGTAAACAACAAACACTTTCATTGTGCAAACAATTGATTGTTTGTCATTTATAAAGCTAAATCATACAAAATACGCCAGAAAATCACTGAAACATGCAAAAGTTTTGCTATATCTACATTTATTGTAAGATTTCAAACTCTTCATAACGAAGAAAGTGATCCCGCAAATGTAAGTACTCTCGAACATCAATGGGGTTCTCAGAGCAAAATCCCTCAAAATTTGGAAATGCTCATTGCTCACATGATAGCAAAATGGCGTTTTAGATTATATTTGCCATAACTGCTGAATGATTGATTATCATATTTTAATAAAAATAAGGTACAGGAGAGAAATTACTAATTTTTCTGAAATATTAGAGGCAATTTTTGTAATACTGTTTACGCTGCCTGCAAAACATCACCGGAACTAATTGTATTCTCAGGTCATAACATTAATATTTAGTTATCAAATTTAGTTATTATATCTTTTGGGATGTATTTGCAACCAAATAGATAGAAAGCCAGTGAACAATTTGGACTACCCAATCACACTCAATTCAACTTCGCTAGTTGCTTCAGCTAGCCGTGGCACTAGTCAATTCAGTGACATTAGTGATGTAACAAGATGTCGAAAGAGGTTTTCTGTAATTTTTATGACAAAAGAACACCAAATGCGATTTTTTAAGCAAAGGCAACGCGGGCCACAGATAATGTCGCTGCGGGCCACATGTGGCCCGCGGGCCTGGATTTGGACCACCCTGTACTAGATAAACTGCAGTTCCGGAGCTGGAAGCGCCTCTCTCAGAGCTCGATCTGCAGTGAATCAAAGCGGTCACAACGGTTGTTTATTTTATTAGAAGCAGTGGGAATTCAATGAAGGAGGAGGCATAAGGCCAAATACTCCTCACTACTTAAATACATCACAGCGGTTCCCAAAGTACTGATATTTTTCCAAGCATCGATGATCTTGTTTACTTCTAACTTTGGCAAATCAGTAAGATGAAAAAAGTGACAAAATAACAGACGTTTTATCAGCCGCTCTTGTCACTCAGAGATCATCAGGCACGGTTGCAAACATTACCCAGTTTTTGTATTCTATTTGTTAGTTTTTGGTTGTGTTATGGAAATTCAAGTAAGCCTATGAATCAAATAACTCAATGATCATTTTGTCTTCTTAGGAGTTGTAGTTTAATTGCGTTACTAGTAAATTAGTCTAAAATATGCTGTGATAGACTAGGCTCAATTTTTTTAACAGTACTTTTGAATGACAGGTTGTTGAATGTTTTGAAACAAAATGATGGTTTGAAACATAAGTTTCTAACTCACAAAACCACTATTATTCGTATTTTGTTTGGCTTCTTCTGGGTAAGGACTAGGTTATTGCACCAAACTGGTTTTCCGAAAGTGCTAAAAGTTGCTGACCCATGTACTAGGCCCTAATGTATTTTAGAGATAGTTTTGACACCTGCATTATTACATTATACAGAAAGTACATACCGGTAGATTGTATCATATTTCAGATTTTATTCATTCTAAGTGGTAGAATTTATTTATGACCATGCGAGAAATAAATAAAAATCCATCAACAAACGAAACATTGTTACGTACAGGTGAAGGAAATTACAGAAGAGGTTATCTAGCTGTGACACCCTATGACAAATTACTGCTTAATTGTTTATAGTGGGGCATTGTTTGGTTGTTTTTGGTCGTTGTTGGTTTTTTTTTTTTGGTTTGACAGGGCTGTTGTTTGAACTGAGCACAGACAGTGACAAAAATTATTAATATATGGGGGCAAGTTTTTTTTAGATTTTCATTTCAAGACATTTAAAAATTACATCATCAATTGCTTGCACAGTTGAGGTTTTCCACCCAACAATTTGCTTCCCAGTTCAATTCCCGAATGAAAAGTTTAGACATGTTCATTTACTCCTGATACGTTTCTGTTGTCTGGATTGGGTCACAAACGAAATCATAATCCAACCATGTCAACATCGACAAGGTCTGGGACCCACAAGCCTCCGCCACCCAGTTGTGTGTTTTTTGAAATTCGAAAACTGAGCTATAGATGATCGAGTTGTATGCGTACAAAGAAGCTGGTTTTGAATGTGACCCATGCATATCTTTTTCTCAGGGCATCGGAATAAACTCATTTTTTGTGTCCAATTTGAATTAATTTGGAGACCAATATTTTCTTGGACCTTCCTGAAATAAGCCTGGGGCTGTTCAAATCAATTGCTCCAATATATTTGTGGTTGATGAATGGGACGCCTAACAAACTACTTTTCTCTTCACTGATTTGTGGCAGTAATTCTACTTTGTGTAATACTTACCTTGTTTACGTTGTTTGTTTGCATTCCCTCAATCAGTACTTCTTCCATTGTTTTTCCCAAATCAATTCTTGCCTCCAATAATATTTTTTCATCTAAAGAGTCTCCTTGATCTTCTGTTTCCTCATCAAATTCTTCCAGAATTTCTTGCATGGTGTTGCTGAAGATATTTTCAAAATTTTCCTCATATCTACACTCATACTGAAATTGAAAAAAGACAATTAAAGTATCCGAAAAAACCAGGTACCAAACTCTTAATGAAGATCAGGCTTGATGGTTAGTGAACCTTTCTAAGCGATTGGAACATGCTCTTTTGATGATCCTTCATCCATCTTCCTTGACCAAGTCCATACATGGGAACGAATTAAATAGGCTATTAGGCCTACTATACCTGAACTGAGCAGGTAAGTAGAAAAGAAACTGTGGTTACTCATATAGTTAGGCCATTTGTTGGCTTTTGATTTGTAGATATAAATATCTTATATTCTTTTAAAATCACTACTTTCCATTTTCTATAGATTTTATCGATCATGTCAGCATATCAAACCGATTTTATCTTTCGACTGAATTTATTTCTTTTGATTTCAGAACTGATTTGCAAACTTTTTATTCTCAATTCCTGTAAATAACAAAAACAAATGCATAACATTGGAAAAAAAATTTCACTCTGTCCGGAGAATATAAAAAAGGTAATACAACACTTATGGTATATTTTTGGTACTCCCGAAGTATGTGAACCCAGATGGCAAAGATGGTTAGGGTTAGGCCATAATTTCAGATACAAATTATACGGGAGTCACTTGGCAAGTCCCCGAACTCGTAATAGAATTAAAATAAGGAAAATCGGAATAGAATTATGGCCTAAACCTAACCTGGTACACATACTACGTTTCAGTGTCCGCCATCTTGGTTCACATACTTTGGGAGTACTATATTTTAGCTATAGGCACTCATGGCGCATATAATAAAGTATGACAGTTCATAAAACCTATGACATGTTACGGCTTCCGTCACCATTCAAGGAACAGTTCCTAGCCTATCTCTGGCAAGGGTGATTCAGATTTGGGAAAATGTTGATAATCTATTTATTGGTTGGTCCAAAAAAGTAGAATCTCAACTGTATTTTGAGCCATGTTTCAAAAACAATCTTGTCTCGAGTAAAAATTACCTTTATCTACATGAACTATTCTATCAGTGAAAAGTGAATGCTGCATTTAATACTAAAAATGGTTTGTAAAAAGCAATTCAATTATCCTGCCAGTTTCCTATTTGGGGAAATTTTTTTGTTATATGCACCACATTCACCTTACACCAGTGGTTTTTAACCTTCCTTTTTTTACTCGAGCAGCTTTGAATTACTGCGACAATTAACTTTTGGGTTAATATGCCGGCAATAGTTTCTCTTTTTTTCATACTGTATGTTTTCTCTGAACGGTGTTTATAGCTCTACCAGTTCTTTTTTAGAGATCGCCCTCTTTTGTTTGAGTGTTTGAATGTTGTGCCAGTGCCACATTATAAAATACTCCCATAGCTCGTTTCTTGTGCTATTATCCCCACCCAAAAAAATAGGGCTTTATCAGTGGTATATGACCAGAGTAAATAACAATGAAGTGGTACGCGATCAGCAAAAGGTTGAACACCACTGTCTTACACAAAGCACCTTTTCAAAGTATTATATTTTCATTCTGAACAAGGCTCTGAAGGAATCCACTGACACATAAGAAGCTACAACTTATTACCACACATAACGAATATTTACCTGAATTCTGAAGCCTTAAAAATCCTTCGCCTCCATCGATTTCTTTGTTTGGTCTGGACATCAAGAATCCATTTACATGCTCAAATCCACTATGGATAGATCCTTTCGCTTGCGTAACACTTTCTGGTTGCCTTGGATTCATATTTTTCAATATTCCATCAATGTATTCATCTCCACCATGACCATAGCGATATTCAAAGGAATACCAATCTCGAACCAAAAAAGTAAGTTTCTGTTGAATAAACATAGACTAGTTGAGTCAAGTCTCAACCAATAAAAAGTCAGTTTACACACAGAAACCGAAGAAAAAAGATCACACATTTCAACTGCGAAGAGAAGCCTCGAGGAACCAAAGCTGGTTATCGAGCAGCGACACCCAAGGATCTAATATCTAATTGAAAAGATGGAGACGTTTAGTTTCGAAACTGTTTTTTGTTGAGAGTACAGAAATTATATTATATAGAAAACTAATCAACTAATGTATTCATGGATAGATAAGGGATAGATTTAGGGATAAACAGGACTTTTAAACGAAGATTTACTATGCTATATAAGTAGTCTTAACAGACATCTTGGTTGAGCCTAGCGCCCTGGACAGTCCTAATTTTGACTATCTGTCCCGCGGACCCAAATGTCCCGATCATATAGTATGGCAGTTTATTTAATATATATAATTTATTATCAATACAATATTTTGTTGTTTACTGGGGCAGTCAGTGAGAGCAATAAGACTCATTGGTGAGAGAGAGGCTACTATATTGCTTCGTCATTAATATTATTTGTTGATTTAGCATCTAACGATAGCTGCACTGCAGTTATATTATTTAAAATATGATTTTAATGTCATTAACATCCATGAGTTGAATATTATACAGTCTTTTAAATCAAACCAAGGTTTGTCCAATACGCACTGTCTACATATATAAATAGGGAAAGGAGTTATGCTCTTCCTGCTAAAAAATCAATGAATACGAACCTGAAATGACTTTTCTTTTATTGAGAAATGACGAGAAGCAGCAAGTGCATATTTTAATGAGAGCTGGAAAAATTTAAAAATCAAACCAGTTAAATATAATATCATGTTAGAAATGAGCAACTAGCAATGTCAACACTACTTGTCACAAACATAGTTTGAGCACTGAGCAGTCTCAGTATTATTACAGTCTGCTCTCCACAAAGAGGGCGGGGACAGTGTTTTGAGGGATTGTAAATCTAATTAAAAATAAAAATATTTATTAGATTTGATCTTATTTTGGATATTTACATTTCTTGTTATTGAGAGATTGCAAAGAGTTTTTTGAGTAAACATAGTTTCGCCTAACTATCTGTAATTTGTAGCTTATTGTTATGTGGTTATTTTTGAGACGGGGCGCGAAACTTGATAAATTCTAAAATGGGGCCTAAAAAGTTTGAGAGCCACTGGTCTTAAAGGTATTGAATAAATAACTACCTTGTCTTTTTATAATACAACAATATTACAACCAATGTGATGACACAATTAAAATTTAGCAGTGATTGAGCAATCAGGCTAATCAAAGTACTCTGAATCTCCAACAAAATGGTATATACACACAAATTAGTTTCTGCTTGTCAGGAAGCTTGGGCAGAATAGATATAAAAAAAAAATTCTTGCTGGTACCAGTTAATCAGTCTGGGTTTGCAAGTTTATAAAAATTTAAGACTATGTCTTTTGCTATGGTAACCAGGCCATGGTTTGCTATACGGCAGGGTCGTTCAACCTTTATGGCCGAAGAGCCACATGTCGTTTATGAATGATTATGCGGGCCACTTGGCATGGAGGTTCTACACTACACCGACTACAGGTTAATGAAAGATCAAATTAAACCGTCATTCCAGAATTATAAGAACAATGAAAATACGAAGATACAGTGAAGTAAAAGTTTTTACCGCACATAGATATTTCGATGTGGATTGTGGCATTGCTTTTATCCAACAAGTTTGTCAATATTCATTGCGATGGACATTGTAGCAATGCGAAACGGATTTTTCATATGGCTATCAGAAATTAGTGACCTCACGGGGGATTTGACATGGTTCATATGTGAAAAAAACTTCCTAGAAAAAGTAAGTGCTGTCAGATATTGAGGTCATGAATCTGCCTTGTCTAGCTCCACAGAAAAGGCAGAAAAACAGATTTTATTACGTGGCAGATGATTGAAATAAATTCAAATTTATCTCTCCAGCAATAACACCCGCAAATATACTTAAAAAAGCTTTTAATAGTCTTGTGGTGCTTCTCGCGCGTTTGATCGACGAAAATTGATTTTTTTATTAGAGGTTTCAATAGTTCCAAGTCTCTTCCACACACATTATTTTTAAAATTAAGAATCTGATGAGAGGACAGAAGAGTGCTGATTAACATAATGTTCACATTTGTGTCAGGTGAACTATTATTGTCAAATAATCCTTGGGTGTCCACAATCATTACTCCAACCTGAAAAATCAAGGTAATTTGAAAAATTGGTATTTGAGCATGCAGGACAACTTCAGGAAAATATTGTAGATATAATATTAGTTAATATAACTGTGTAGATTGGTATATAATAACATACTACATGTCATACATTGTGACTTTGTAACTGCCAAGTAGTCAACATATCAGTTGGCGGATTTGAAAGTTCATGTATGTGTGAAGTATTTATATTTAACCCATCACACCATGGATTTATAGTCACCCTGTGATCTCATGTCATACCTAACGAACTTCTGGTATGCATAGCATAAAATTTTTTCATGTGTCAGTCCTAATCCTCACCTGACTACGCCATCCAAAAATTATGTCACTATGATGTCATAGTGGCGTGCCCTTCAAACTATACAAACTGTTATCCGAAACGCGCAGACGAGCACCCGAAATCAAACAGGTATTTCTCTTGTTCTGTTGTCGCAAAGATCCCAATATGAGAGAGATTGCTAACAGTAGTTCTTTATCATCGGCGCCGACGTTATTTCGGGTGATTGTACGTATTGTTGGCAAGCTCCATGACGTGATTGTGATGTCGTAGTGACGTAATTTTTGGATGACATAGTCAGGTAGGGGTTAGGATTGGTATGTCGACAAATTTGATGCTATGCCCACTAGAAGTATGCTAGGTACGAAACTGCATGAGACGCGCACCCTGTCCTGAGTCTCTCTGTGTCGGTCTGCTTGTGCAATTTAATTAATTGCATTACTTTGAATGTATCTTGATTTGCATGATTTTCATGGAACGTTTATTCATGTTTTTTTTTAAACAAGACCCTAGTAGTCACTGATATATAAAGAGCCATTATTATTATTTGAAAAGACAGGAATATTTTTGATTTGACATTGCCTACACAATTTGTTACATCCTGAGATAAGTTTAGGTGTTTATGGAATCTGAAGCAGAGATGTTCAACATGCAACGCCAACACAGTTGAGTCTGATGCTTTAAAGCAGTGATTCCCAACCTTTTTCAACACATTCCTCCATTGGCCTACTTTAGGACCTACATTTCTCGCCTACTACTCATAAAAACTCATTTTCATTGCGTTATGTGCTACTTGTATTTATGGCTTTTGTGCAATACCAAATTTACAATTACTAAATAAGTACCAAGTAATAGTGATAATACAAAGTAAAATTTCTTCCCCGAAAGCATTCAAATTTTTCACTGGGAATTTTTCCCAAATTGAGAAATGTTGGTTTAGACACTATTGACACTAGGCCATTGAGTATCATTACAAAATATCTATGGAAATTTTATACAACCCTGAATACAATTATTATCCTCCATATAGGGTAAAACAGAAATATGACAATATACCTGTTTTCCGTCTTTTTCAACATGAAATATCTCAGAGCAAACATAAATTCCCAAAGTATGAGGCTTTGATCCACGGCTCCAGTTAAAACCATCTTGTATTTTCATATCTCCAGGTCCAAACCAGTATTTATTTTTCCACTATAAATATAGTTAGTGTTTATTGCTATATGAAAGCTGTTTAATACCATATCTACAGTATGCTATTTATTAAATAAATTAGATGGGACGTAGGTTGGACTTTACACATCAAAGTTCGAAAAAAGAAAATAAACTTTGTCAATTTCTGCCAAATTTAAGTCAATTCTAAATTCAACTCAAAAATACTTTATTTCTATTTACAACTTTCAAACCACCCAAACAAAAAATATTCATACATCATTTTTTGGACAGCCAATTGCCACGAATTACCCTAATGAACTATGTATGCCTAAGCCATCATTTAGGCTTTTATTTTTTCTTACGTAAATATAAAAGTCATACAATAAATAAATTAATTTTAAGCATTTATGTAAATCTGAATGAACTTACCCCTTCATTGCGAAGATACCGTATGAAAAAGTTCAGCATAAATGATTTTCCTGTTCGATAAGCTCCAGCCATGGAAACGATTGCCAAATCCTGACATTTTAGGTTGTGAAGTACAGCAGTCAAATTGCCAACATTTAATTTAAATTTTCCCTCCGCTGTGATTTCAGCAATTGGCTTTGCTTTCATGACTTATATTAATTAATGTTCTCAATTATGCTGTAAATTTCAATAAGTGGATAACAGTGAGGCGTCTATTAGATTTGTCAAACCAGGGAATAATTTACATACATATATAGGGTGTCCATGAAGTCTTAAAATTTTTTAAAATTGCAAAGGGAATTTATCGATACCATATATTGTTTTGGCCCTCGCAGATGTATTAAATAAAGTAAAAATACTTGAACAGTCACTGTTTAAAAAACGACAAACCTGGTTAAGATATATTGAAAACTTACTTCGAAACACAATTGAAATTGTAAATGGACTTTATGGACGCCCTGTGAATGAATACATTAGCAAAAGTTTACGGGATTAAATTGGGTAATATTCATAAAAGGGTCAGCTATCACCCAATAACAGGATGATCAAGAAAAAGGGCATTGAAATTAATGTGGACTACAAGAAAGCACAAACAGAATTTTCAAAGATGTAGGAGTGTTTATAGCACATGAATGAAAACTAGCAACCTGTCATGTAAAACCATTGAGGCTTGAGAGGCAGTTTGTAGCATTTGCAGTAAGACATAAATTCTTATGTCTTTTCCAACACCATTTTGAAACTGACTTTTCCTGGCTTGCTATTAATAATCTTTTCACCAAATGAACCTACCGAGTTGGATAAATTTAACAGCAACGTAAGTCTGTAGGGAGATTCT
Organism: Styela clava; assembly: GCF_013122585.1. Lineage (NCBI taxonomy): Eukaryota > Metazoa > Chordata > Ascidiacea > Stolidobranchia > Styelidae > Styela > Styela clava. The sequence continues at coordinate 704,390 of NW_024102640.1, forward strand.
CTGAGATATTGATAGATATTAGAGCATTCATCTAGCCTTGTGCAGATCGAAAGGCACGAGTAAGCGTAGTATTACATCATCATACAAAAAAAGAGTTGCCCCCCTCCCCCCAAGTTGAAATATCTCAAAGAATTTTTATTGATAGAATTCAAAATTGCATGGGGGTAAGGCATTGACAAGACCATCAAAACAATCAGCTTACTACAATTTTCAATTTCAAACCTTGCCTCCCTCTATCAAAGAAAAACAAAGGAACATCTAGTTTTACAATATTCTTCGATTGAAATAAAATCCTGGCCATCTCTTCACTCAGGCTGTGATTAATTGAGTTAGCTACTCATCTCTGACTGCTTGTTAGAGTCTTGTGCAGAGTTCAAATTGTTTCGATTGGTGAAATTAAAAATTGCATGACATGATACGTAGACCATAAAAACAACAAGCTCATAACAATTTCCAACCTCTAACATGGCGTCTCTCTCTAGCAAAGAAACACAACGGAACCTCTAGTTTTACAATATGACGTCAAAGAAAAGTTTATTTGGACATTGATACAGTAAATACGTGCAGAGCCTTAGTAACTGATTAATCTTGCAACCAAACATTAAATGTTCAGTCTAAGCATGTATCTTGCTTGGTACACAGAATGTTTGTTTAAACACAGATAGAAGATAACATTGTGCAAATATTTTTCTGCACTCATCTATGGTATTAAAAACAGCTGAGATAGGTACCTAATACCAATCAGATTATACAAAACTTTCTATTATGCATTATTTCTGGTATTTGTGAAAAGCTATTTGTTTACTTATTTCACATCCCCAATTGCAAAACTTTTCAATGATTGATTATATTATAAACGTACAGAAGTTTCCGGTCCATCAAAAAACATGGTAGCACCCAAATTATTACATACATACATACAACTAATTAATTTTTCTGTATGACAGTTATTCACGCCTTTTGGTCTGAACAAGGTCATGTGCAAGCAACAACTCATATCCAACGATGTGTAAGGAGCTAATACAGGGTGGTCGCTAGAAAAGCATGGAAGTTAAAGGTCAGATGAGATTACGGAAAATATGTGTATAGGTAGAGGTTGAAATAAATCGATATATAGTTATTTGACAAATTTTCTGCTTTTTAGCCTCAGACCTAGATTTTTGAAAGGGAGGTATTTCTTTATTATGCTTACACAAAAAGAAAAATAATTACATTTTATACTTTTAGGACTTCGCTATATACATCTGAGATTTTAGATGAGCAAACAAACATTCAAGAGATGAGAAGAATGCCGGGCATATGATTCTATAGGACCACTGTGCATCCTTTTTGCTTTGAACAAAGCCCTGTACAAGCAGCCACTGATAAAACACAGCAATGTCTAACACTTTAGGGCTAAGTCATAGCGCCTATGAGCAAATTCATTTATCTCCTGACATTTTAAAATCGCAAATCAACCAAAATATTATTTCTCTAAACTGTTCTATATTTTTAACAAAAGTATTCTTAAATTATTATTTTAAAATAGACTTCAAAATATGCATCTACAACCCACGCATATCCATATGAACCAACCAAATATTCCTATACAACCAATGAAATATTCATATACAGTCAAATCATATATATATATAAAGCCAACAAAGTATGTATGCTCAGTCAATGCCATATTCAATGCAAAGCAATTGGCACATGAATATACTGCCACATTGTATACACATAAAGTGAACTAAATATACAATATCAGACAACATCATATTTATATAGAGCCAACTCATACACATATAGAGTCAACTAAATGTGAATATACAGTCAATGTCATATTCAAAAATAGACAATCCCTTTACAAATATACAGCGAACCATATATGCATATACAGCCAATTCCATATAAATAAACGGCCAATGTCATATGCATATACAGTCAGTGCCATATTCATAAATAACAAATGCCATATCCTATATAGTCAAGAGAATATTTATATAAAACAGTTTATATACCGGTACATATAGATCCCATCATATATACATGAAAAACCCAACAAATATACATATACAGACAATTCCATTTGAATGAACGGACAGCATGATATATGCATAAATAATCAATGACAAGTGCATATACAGCCAATGCAAAATGCATATACATTCAATGCCATATAAATATGTAGCCAAATCATGTACATATAGAGCCTACTCAACTCATATACAGCCAATACCAAATTGCACACAGCCAAGTCACGCCTATAGAGAACCAGTCAAATAAGCAAATACAGGCAATGTCGAATGACTAAAACGTGAATGGCATGTACACCTCGAATCTATGCCATATGCATTTACAAATAACTCATATAAAAAAGAGCCAACAAATATGCATATACAGCCAAATCGTTTGAATAAACAAACATATGCATAAACAACAAATGCCATGTACATATAAACCCAATGCCATATGCATAAACAACCGACGACATATACATATGCAGCCAGTTCCAAATGCATAAACAACCAATGCCATGTGCACATACACTAAATGCCATAATCATTTACAAGTAACTCATTGAAAAATGCCAACTAAATTTGCATATACAACCAATGTCATATGCATTCTGAGAAAATCAAATACGAATATATGCATAATTATTAAACGACATGTGTATATACAGTCTATGCAATATGCACATACAGCCAACCAATATGAAATATAGGAACAACCAAATATGTTCTTATAAAGCTTACTCAAACATAGACATAAAACTATATACAACCAATGTCATATAAATGAACGACTAGTAACAAATGCATATACAGCCAGTGCCATAAGAATAAACAACAAATGCCATGTGCATATACACCCAATGCCATATGCATAAACAACCAATGAATAACATATGCATATAGAACCCGTGCCATATGCATAAATATCCTATGACATGTGCATAAACAACCAATGCAATCTGCATAGAAAAAATATAGAGCCAAACAAATATGCATATACATATACAGCCAACGCATATACACATATAGCATACTAAAAACATATACAGCCAATGTCATATAAATTTACAGACAACTACTATATATATGCATCAAATACCTACAAAATATTCATATACAACCGATTCGATTTAAACAAATGGCAAATATGCATAAACAGCCAATTCTATTTGAACAAATAGCCAGTGCCATATGCATAAACAACCAATGACATATGCATATACAGCCAGTTCTATATGCATAAATAACTAATGCCATGTGCACATACACTCAATGCCATATTCATTTACAAGTAACTCATATTAAAAAAAGCCAACCAAATATGCATATGCAACCAATGTCAATAACCAAACCAATATGTATTCTGAGACAATCAAATACAATTATACAATCAGTGCTATATACATAAACAGCCAATCCCATATGCATATACAGCCAACGCATATGCACATCAACCAAACCAAATTTTTTCTATACAGTCAGGGCAATATTCATATACAGACAATTCGTGTACCTATAGATCACATCCATATATGCATAAACAACTTTACAAATATGCATATACAATCAATTCCATATGAATGAAAGACCAGAGTCAAATACATATACAGTCACTGCCAAATGCATAAACAACCAATGCCATGTGCACATACAGTCAATGTCATATGCAATTACAAACAACTCATATACATAAATGGCCAAATTAATATGAATAAACAACTGACATGCATATACAGTCAGTTCAATATGCATAAACAGTCAATGTCATATGTATTTTAAGCGAATCAATTAGGAAAACACAGTCAGTGCTATATGCATATAAAGCCAGTGCCACATATACACCCAATGCCATATGCATAAATAATAAATGACATATGTATTTACAAATAACTCATATAGAAAAAGAGCCAACCAAATATGTATATACAATCATTTTCTATACAATCAAGACAATATACATATACGGTCAATTCCATACAAATGAAAGACCAGTGTCAAATGCTTATACAGCCAGTGCCATACGCCTAAACAACAAAGGCCAAGTGCATACACACCCAAAGCCATATGCATAAACAACCGATTACATATACATATTGAGTCAGTTCCATATAAATAAATAATAAATGACATGTGCATATACAGCCAATGTAATAAGCATTTACAGCAAACTAATATAAAATATAAAGTCAATCAAATAATCATATACATTCAATGACATAGAGATATGTAGCCAAAAAGAGCCAACCAAATATGTATATACAACCAATGTCATATGCATTTTGATCAAATCAAATATGAATGTACAGTCAGTGCTCTATGAATATACAGTCAACACCATATGCATATACAGCCAGTATATGATTCATATACATATTTATATACCTATAGATCCCAACAAATATGGATTTACAGCATATTCCATGGACGGCCAATTGTATATGCATATACAGCCAATGCCATTTGCCCAAACAATTACTTTCTATACATATATAGCCAACAAGATATGCATAAACAGGCAACGTCATATACAAATACAACTAATTTCCTTGGTTTATACAACCAATCATATACACATAAAGCCAAAACCAAATATGCTTATATAGGCAATGCCAAATACATATACAACCAATGACATATACAAATAAAGCAGAAAATATGCATGTACAATCAACTCATAGTCAAACAAAAGCATCTCAATATGCATATACAGTCAACTCACATGCATATTCATATATTGATAAATACTTTCGGTTTTAATTAAAAACTTAACTCATGATTTCCACCTACCGGTCCAGTTGAATTTGCAAAGTGAATTCTCCAGGATTACTTGATCATACAATGAGTTTACTCGACTTGATCCACAGTCCTCGAGTCCAAGTAACCTGTAATAAACATTTTACTATTCCTAATAAATGGAATTATCAATGTTTATTTGGCAAATTTTTCGGATATCTACTTAAAATACTTTTATTGATATATATTGTTAATATACTGACTCACTTATGCCCTCACAGATATATGTGGAGGTACATTTACGCTTTTTCAAAAAACAAAATGTCTCAAAAATTAGAGGCAGCATATGCCAGGATTCTGGTTCCAGTAGATTTGACAGCACAGTCTAGGCCAAAATGGGATTATGTTGATCAGCTACTACAGCTGTCTGACTGACCCATACACATACTATTAGTACTATCAGTATATTTTTAAATTATATGTTTGTAATTCTGTGAATTTTCCATTTTTATAATTGAGTGACTTATATATTCTGCATGAATTGCCTTATCATAGTAGGCTATTGTACTGCTGTGACTTTAAATTTATGTAATTTATTGACATAAATTCTGCATGAACCGTCCTATTGAACTGTTGAACAGCTGTGTATATACATTTTTTTAATTCAATGATTTCTATATTCTACATGACCTATTCGATCGCACTTCAGAACCGTTGTGATTTAAAATTCTGAAATTAGTTATATTTATGCCACACAAAATGACTATTTGTAAGTAATGTAACTCAATGCAATTACCTGGTTTAGTGATCTCTTAATCCGTTGCCCAAACCTGTAGATACATTTTATTCTTTTTTCTCTCTTCATATTATCCTCGTGTACAAATTCGTCCCCAGCCTTTATGAACCATGCATCAGCACAGTGCCGGTACCGTCCAACTCAGCTTGCAATATGGTGCTCCAGTCACTTAGACGTTACCGTATTTGTGCCGTAGTTGTCATGGTTATCTGCCAGTCGGCGTTCGGAGTCGTTTGCTTAGTGAGTCCGGAAATATCCGGTCTTTTTAAACATATTTCTGCCAATGTTAGTATTTTGGCGTCCGACTCCTCACTTTAGTACTGTATTTAGTTCGATTTTTGTTCTTGTATAACCCAATGTTAGACTATTCATAGGTGTCGTTGCTCGATAACCAATGCTGGTTTATCGCGTCCCCTTTCACCCTGAAATGCATTATTTTCCTCTCTTTTCTTATCTCGTTCTGTATGTACAGTGTGTATTTCTTGGTGATAAAATAAATTACTGATTACTGATTGCTGCCCTATGGACTATACTGGCGAAACACCAGTTGAAAACCACTGTGACGTTTGCAGTTTTGGAAAGTGTTAGATGGGATTTTGCAAATAAATTACGGTAGCACAATGAAGGTCAATCATAAGAATCCCGTTTGTATTTCTGTTCAGTTTAGTCTCCTGTTTATTCTCTCAAATTAGTGGTTTCCGATGTTTTTCGATAAATTCCGCCCTTTGCCGGGAATTGTGAATTTTTGTGTGGGTTTGCTTCGAGCAAACTAGCATCCTCTTCTACCTACTAAGTCAGCGAGAATCGAATTGCGACAAATGCTCTAGTTTCTAATTAAATATATTTAAATAAGTATTTTGGCTTTCAAAATTTACGAACAAACCATAAATCAAATTGATTTGACTGAAAATCGTTACCACGGAAACGTTTTTAAAATTAAAAGCTAATCTCACATTTAGAGACATGTATATTTTGTGCCATCATGATCAGAGAATACCTTAAATTGCAAAAATTAATAAATGCATTATTTCATATTAGTTAAAAAAAAAACTAAATTTAAAGCGTTGTATATAACAGATATAATTATTTCAATTGGATATCATATATATGGTATGCCAATTATGGGGAAATTATAAACATTGAGTTTAGAAATAGTCTGTAAATGATGGGGAATTAAGGAAAATCTCGGGATATATATATATACTTCAATTCTCATTCCAAGGTACTTTTTGTACCTTTCATAGTATAACTGGTAGAAGTGAGATAACCATATATAAACGACCATAGAACGCAATGTACCACCATAATTCCAAAAAGTTTCAATGTCTCTTAGTATTTTAGTAGACGACCTTGAATGTCTCATTAAATCTTCTTGAATTTTACTTAAAATAAGATCAACCGACCGACTAAACAATTATCCTATCTTAAATTGAACTATTTTATGTTCCCAACAAAAACCTCCTTACCAACAAATCTACAAATTAACGTACTTTCCCACCTGTTTATGATCTACCACCCAAGCTACTTATTGGCTGATTGTTAAGTACATTGGTAGATACGTTGATTGGCAGCTTATCTGTTAATAGGTTGGTCGGGCCTACTTACCAATCAAGCCAATTTCTCCCCAACTTGCCAACCGACCTACAAAAGCCCAACTTCGCGTCCCCCTATAAGGCTATAATCTTCAATCCATCTACCTACTTCCCAACCAAACTGATCCACATAAACAACTTCCTAGAAACCAATCTGGCCCATTTTTGCATATATACATAGTTACAACAAAGTTTATAATATATGTCAATCAGTGTAATAAAATATACAAGATTTTGTCAACTTACAAGAAAGGTGGGACAAGCCACTGTAATATGAGGGATCAGAAAGTGTGCACAAAATTTCAATAATTGTATTCCTAGACAGTTGGTCTTGGATTAAAATTTAGTTTATCCTTAGTAGATCTTAAAATCAGCTCTTCAAATTTATTTGAAAAATTAGTCAACATGTTAGTCAAGCAAACAAATTTGCATGCAGAATTTACATCAGCAAAATGACCCAGTACTGGGCATTAATGGCAAATCTAAAATATGATACAAATCGAGATAATTCCTCTTTATTTGAACTATTTTCTGGATCTCATCTTACTCTTGATGAAATCTTTAAGCTTGACCACCCCTGATACAACTCCAGCTACCACTAATCCAATCAAACCCAGTGGAACCCAGACGGGAAAAGTGATGGTTATCACTCCTATCGCTAAATAATTCGCAACTGTATTTTCATCTGCTGTAACAGACTTGTAATCTTTATCCTTCTCATTCTTGGATTTGGCCTTCTCAGTTTCCTTTCTTATTTCTTCCTTTATTAATTCTTTGATTGCCTCATTACCGACTTGGGCGTCAATTTCTTCAATGTAACGTTGCTCAACCACTTCAAAACCACCGGTCTCCACGTAAGCTTTCAGCATCAGCTTGAAAACATATTTATTGTATCAGAATAGTTCTGACTATAAAAACGTTCAGATCCCACACCCAAGGTGTAATAAAATGGGCAGACAATGATGAACATCAGTTCTTTCAAAAAATAGATCTTAGTGAAAATGAGTGCCCGCTTGTTTTGAGCTTTGTTTGGAGCGCTAATGAGAAAACGCACATAAAATCAAGCCTACCTCATTCAATGCCCCTCGATACTTCAAAACAATCGCTTGGACTGCATCGCCCACTCTGGTTCCATTCAGTTCCTGCAAAAAAATCAAATTTGAGCATGTTTTACTTTTCTGTGTACCAGGCTGGTGGAAACTTGGCGATTAAGTTCGTTTAATTTTTGAGTAAAAAAGCTCAGTGGATTTTGTTACCTAATGCCGTTTAAGCTTATTAATGTTACAGATATTGATCTTGTTACTTATCGATCTTGATCGGTAAGTATGTTGATAGGTGTTTGTTTGTTTGTTTGTCTGTCTGTCTGTTTTTTTGTCTGTTAGATATACGAGATATCTCACGAAAGCGAGGTTGAATCTGCTCCAAATTTGCTTTTGCATAAGCATTCATCATATCTCGGACCAGAAGCCTATTGATTTTGGATGAATTTTGTCGTATAATTAGCGAGTTATTAATCAAAAAGTGATACGACACGCGGTGTCGCTATTGAGCTTTGAATTATGGCACAAGAAACGCTCTATGGTAGTATTTTATCTGGCACTACATCCATTTTTAGAGATTCGTGCAAAGTTTTAACATATTAATTATTAGCAGTAACAACGTAATAATTGCGTGCAAAATCACGAGAGAATTTGCGTCGTTTACCGTCGGCTCTAATCATCGCCACCCCTGAATTATCGCAAAACTCGGACAAATACACTTCGGTCGACACTAGCCGCTATCCGGAACTGCCTAACCTAGTCTTCAAATTATTTGGACTCAAAAGTCAAGATTATGCCGATCAACCAACACATACATCGGGTAATAATAGTAACATCTTTATGATGTATAAAATAAAATAAAAAAAAAATTTGATGTTAGACTTCCTTGTAGGTGACGCTGCTCGATAATCATTACTGGTTTATCGCGTCTTCCTTCACACTAAAATGCATTTTTTCTTTTTTTTACTTTATCCTATTTGTAATGTGTATTTTCGGCATGTGTAAAAATAAACTACTGATACTGATGTATCTATGCTCTATCAGGGTATCTCGACACGCGTCGACCACCCCTCCGAAGTCCGAACGCTCCCTTCGTTGCCAATTTCTCAATGCTGATGAATTGTGGACGTAACACGTAAAACGGGCGAAAATTTGCCCGTCTCGTTTACCTTTTAGGTGGGCAGTAGCGGAAGAGAGCGCTCAATAAAGAGAAGAACTGGTAACGCTATAAACCAGGGGTGTGCAACCTTTTTCGCACGCGGCCAAATATCAATAACCGGGTGAAACCGCGGGCCGCACCTACATTTAACACAGGCTTTCTATTAGTTGCAGGCACAAAATGATGTCTTTTTGTTATTGATCTCATTTCATCATTGGGGGTCCTTGCAGAAATGATGAGTTGAAATGCATAAATTCCTTAAAACTGTAATACAAATATACTGTCACACCCAATTTAAACGAATTCAGTGGGAAATTTGCTGCTGGATTCTTTTCCCGACTACTTTTATCCAAATTTGCTTAAATGGAAGTGCTAGCAATTCTAAATGACGCCCATTTTAGAAAAAAAATATGTTACCGAAAAGTGCCATATTTGAAGCCATGGTTTTTTTCAAATGTGGAAAGTTATTTTGGTTGAGATGTTTTCTGTAAAATACGCCAAGATTCATTTCAAATAATTTGCTGTCAAATCTTATTCTAAGTTGGATTTAGACAAAATCGACCGATAGGCTCAGTTAGCTTTTGTATCTTTTAATATTATTTTTTTTAAACTGCTCTCCAGTTGCCTCCGCGGGCCGCACAATTTTCCCTTGCGGGCCACATTTGGCCCGCGGGCCGCACTCTGCACACCCCTGCTATAAACTATTCAGCGAATACATTCAGTAATGGAAGATAAATAGAAAGCGTTTCTGCCATATTTTAGCCACCTTAGAAGTCGGTTGTTGCAATAATTCGAAGCTTCTCGCGTACCACTTGAAAAGCCCCCGCGTACCACTAGTGGTACCCGTACCACAGGTTGAGAACCACTGTTCTAAGGGAATAAAAAAACTTATTTTTTTTGTCAAATTTAGAATATTTTGAAGGCCGATATTTGCTTGAACCTCCCTGAAATAAGCCTGTGGCTGTTTAAATTATTTGCTTTAATACATTTGTTGTTAATGAACGCCTAGCAATCTACTCTTCGCTGATTTGTGGTAGTAATTCTACTTTGTGTAATACTTACCCTGTTTTCGTTGTTTCTTTGAATTCCTCTATTCAGTACTTCTTGTATTGTTTTCTCCAAATCGATTCTTGCCTCCAATATTTTCTCTTCCAAAGAATCTAGATCTTTCGTTTCTTCATCGAATTCTTCCAAAACTTCCAGCATTTTTCCGCGGCAGATTGTTTGGAAGTTCTCCTCGTATGTATTCTCGTACTGGAATTGAAAATAAAAAAAGTCAAAGTTTCCGGAAACACCAGGTACCAAACTGCATCAGACTTAATGATTTGTGAACCACGCTAAGCAATTGGAACACACTCCACTGATAACCCTTTATCATACCTCCACGACCAAGTCCATGCAACAAATTAAATAGGTCATTATTTACTATATCTTAACTAGTATACAGGTAACTCGAAAAGAGACTGTGGTTACTCATATAATGGAGCCATCTTTTGATTTGTGAAGAATAATATTTTGTATGATAAATATTTATACTTTTCATTTTCCATACATTTTTTAACTATGTCAGAATATCATACCGGTTTCATTTTTTGAATAAAGTCATTTCTTCCCATTTCCTTACTGATTTGCAGACTTTTTATACTTAATTCCTGTAAATAAAAAAACAAATGAGCAGTACCCTAAAGCTGTTCTGCGGATACATACCGTGCAGCTTGCAGAACAATTTCAGTGTACACTAAACCAATCGCAGATATTTGTATTTATTGGCAGAACATTTTTGAATTTCTTTAGCTATTCCAACTGGGGTTGGGACCCTGAGATTCGAACACTTTTTCTTATCGCAATGTCTAGTTGATGCATGCCGGGGTTCGGACCACCCTGCTATAACAAATTGAATCAGTTTGGATTAGATTGCTTTAGTTTATTGTTTGATAAATCACAGCCATTTTGTTGCTCTGTCTTAAATAGTGGACACCAAAAGTCAACTAAAATTATGATTTATTATGAATTAAAACATTGGAGAATATTTCTGATACTGTATATAAATTTATATATCAGAAATGATTCAATTTCTCACCTTTGCCATCTTTTGCTGTTGGTCATTTGAGTAATCACGAGCAGCTTTTTGCATTTCGAATTGTTCTTTTTCCTTGAATAAAACACAAATATTTATAGTAGAAAAAAACACGAAAAAAAATTGAATATGTTTTTGTACAAAGCAATAAGCTGATATCACGGGGGGGATAGGAAAGTCGATAAAAATATGTGAAGCATCAAAGATTGTAGTATTTTGGACAGATGGAAAGACTTGATAATACATTGGGAACACGGCTGCATTCACACCAATGATCACCCTGTTTGAATCCTTTCTATGACGAAGCTGACCACGTGAAAGAGTTACATTACAGCTTTCTCTATTAAGCTCTAAAATTGACCATTGTTTGCAATCAGAAATTCAATCTTAATGAGCAAAAACAACAACATATTCGACATGAATTGATAATTCGATTGTTTTTGCCCATCCAGAATAGATTTCCGATTGCAGCAAAAGTTCAAAATTTATTGTCAATGGCTGGTGCTTTGTTAGAAACATGCTTGTCATGGGTGTTGCAGATTAAATCAGATTCTCTGATTTATTTCAGAGTCGTTCACACCACACCATTCACACCAATGATCACCCTGTTTGAATCCTTTCTATGACGAAGCTGACCACGTGAAAGAGTTACATTACAGCTTTCTCTATTAAGCTCTAAAATTGACCATTGTTTGCAATCAGAAATTCAATCTTAATGAGCAAAAACAACAACATATTCGACATGAATTGATAATTCGATTGTTTTTGCCCATCCAGAATAGATTTCCGATTGCAGCAAAAGTTCAAAATTTATTGTCAATGGCTGGTGCTTTGTTAGAAACATGCTTGTCATGGGTGTTGCAGATTAAATCAGATTCTCTGATTTATTTCAGAGTCGTTCATGTAAAGGCTGCTGAGCAGGGACGTGCCAAACTAGTCTGCTGCCCGGGGCGAGTTTCTGATAATGCTGCCTCTTATACCGAAGTTCTAAAATGATTTGGATGATAAACAGATTATAGATGTCGTCATACACGAGAATAAATCAAATAAAGTTCAAGTGAGAAAGAAACGTTTGATTTATTGAACTAAGCATCAAAAATGTTGCAATTGTAAAATATAGGAAAATTTTTTCTGTAGTCAAGGGTCGGGGAAACAATCCTTGTTGAGTAACCATCACCACAGAACACATACTGTTAGCTTTTAATTAAATAAGAACACATCTAGGAGAGCAAACTCTACAGCTCAGTTCTGCTTCCCCCTACAATGTGCTGCCCGGGGCGGTTGCCCCTTTCGCCCCCTCTAGGCACGCCACTGCTACTGAGTTAAGCCACCGTTTGAATTTATGCGTTTGGAGTAACTAGTTGGTTAACTATCCCTATATCAGTACTGCACTAACCTCTCTACCTTTTTTCTGTTAGGTACCCCCAGGTCATGAAACAATCAACCCGAATTCCCAGTCCTGTTTTAGACTCCCAATCGAGCCCAATTTTGTATACCCATTTTTATTCATGTCATATGACCCCCAAAATTTACCCAATATACAAAAATTATATATCATTGGAAAGATCTTTTAGAGTACTATACGCTAGATGTCACTGGAGGACCGTAAACTGAAATCCGTGTTTTGTGAGGTCTCACGTAACGTCAAATTAAACAAAAATATTTCCACTCTCTCATCTATCAGCTGTTGGACGTGTATAGTAGCTCTTGTAAAGCTCAAATGTGACTATACAGTTGACTGCAAATTGGTTTTCTCTTTGATATGATACTAAACGCTTTTCGATAGCGCGCGTCGTTCAAGCGTTTTGGAAATTTTTCGTTTGAGAAGTTACCACATCGAATCAGGCCAGGCTAAGCTTGATAGATCGATCGGTTGTTTGTGCTTTATCGCGTTGAAAGCTTTGTGAGTCATAATAAAACATTTATTATGAATCATAAAAGCTTATAATCGTGAGACAAGGAGAATTTGCGAGATAAAACGCTTATGTGAACTAACTTTTTTCGGCGACGCAGCCGCGATCAAACGACTCGATATTTTTATAACTTCCTGACGTTGTGAGATGACCACTCTCCTATGTTATGTAGCATATAAACTGACCTTCAAAATAAGACCTTATCATACTAGCTTTTGTTATTGGTTAGCGCGCAACGCCAAGGTTTATTGGATTATTTTCTTGTTGTGCGACGTTTTTCTATCGCAGCGGGAAGAACACGCGTGAAATGTAAGCGATATTTTATTACTTCCAAATGTCATTTAACGTTCATTCTTCTATTGCTGGGTAGGAAATGAGCTATTCTTCCAAACAAGACCCAAACATTCCAGACCTCATGGTTTACACACAGCGACTGAAATTGAGCTAATGCACCGATTCGGTAGGAGCAGGAAACAAAGTTGTAAAATATTGACTAACAATTTACTGCAAAAACAATTTATTAACCAACTGCTGTAGCAAAATTAAATATTTGTGTTGATTTTATTGGCCTTGTTCTCCGCCTAACTAATGAATTCTTAAAATTCCTCTCTTAAGTTTCAACTAGCATATCACTTCCTGCAATGCTTGCAAAACATTGTCTTTTGGGCTCTCACAGTTTGGCTGCAAAGCCCTGGATATCACTTTGTTGCGTCACAACAGCGCAAAAACAGGGAAAATCTGTGAAAATCTGTGAGTTTCAATCGGCATGTACTTTCCTTTGGTATCAAAGGATAATAAAAAATAGCAACACATGAAAACTCAACTGCCATCCAAGTATTGCTGGAAATCTCCCAAAACCCCTGAGGGTTCGCGAACTCCAGGTTGAGAACCCTCGAACTAGACAAAGAAATTAAATTATCTTATTTGCCATCTTTTCCCTCCAATCTTACCTTTGCTATTTGTTTTTTGTTTTCCAATATCTCTCGTTGTTGCTTCAATTGTTTGAAAAATGCTCTCATTCTTGTCTTTAACTGCTCAATTATATAATCTCCATCCTGTGCAAGGGCTTCCGAACCGATAGTATAACGTTCATACTCATGAAGCGCCTCATGGTAGTATTGCATGTGTTTAACTTCAAGTATTTTCAACGAAACATTCTGCAAAGGAAATCGCTCTTAAATACTATTCAAATATACAAGAAAGTCAGAAATTCTAGGACAAACAGTGGAAACAGTTTTTTACTAAGAATATGTTCAAAGCAAGGTCATGCGCACTCACTCAAAAGTCAAAATGAATCAAGTCTGAGCTAGGACAAGGCATATCATATATATAGCTCTTAATATGTCAAAGGTTGCTTGTAGTCATTTCTATTACTACCATTTCACTCTCAATTTAAGACTGGAGATCCTGCTTTAATCAAACTGTTGGAAATTGAACTGTTGAAATTTCCCAAGTATTTCTTTGAAGTGGTTTAGCACAGCGAAGAAAATCCTTTGATTAGTTGACAGTATGAGCACTTATAAGCTGTTAAGCGTGAGCAATTGTTTCATTTCTAGCCTCCAGTTACAATAAACTCAATGCAATAGCAATAGCGGCTCAATGATTTAGGTATCACAATAACTATTTCTAACATGCTCGTCATCTAACTCCTCTGTGTGGCTTCACAAATATTTGTGCATTTATAGCACAATTAATTATTAATTATTAAGCAAACCATTCGGATAGGATTTACATATTTATACTGATGAGAGTAGAGCCGACAAGATGGATTAAGCCCTCGTTCTGTTACTGGTCCATGCCGGGTATGAGAATAGTTAGCCGGTTATTTGTTTCAGACGCATGTACTTGCTAGTTCTTTACAAAACATACCGTAAGCAACTTGTTCATTTTATTTTCATACTCTTTTTCCACCTCTTCTGATTTTATGCGAAGTTTCTCAATTTTTGCCACCTAAAATTAGGAAAGGAAGGGTTAGGAAAAATTACAGACAGGATCCGTCCCACCGAAGTGTTTCATCCCGCCCACTTGTTTCTGCTGAAATCAAGACTATGACTTTATGAATATAAATTTGTGTTGAAAATCATGTAATTATGATCTGGATTTTTACTTCGTGCGGTTTATTTTTATATAAACGTTAGCCTAGCTGTTGGACTAGCTGATGTAAATATTCTGTTTTTATTCATAATTTTTCATATTGAGTTTTGAGTCTTCGGCCCAGTAACCAAGTCTATTATCTGTAACTAGCCCATTCAGGAAAGTAAATTCCCCCCCCCCCCCCTGTTTTGGATGAATACCCAATAAACAATACCTTTCTTAATCTAAATTCCTCTTCCATATTCTCGTTATACATTTCACATTCTTCTTTCACACGATTCCAAACATTCTCATTTTTACTTTCAGATCCTAATCTTGCCATGCTACGAAATACTTTTTCTGCTTCTCTGAGTGCATTTTTATGATGTCCATGGAGTTCCTCTTCAGAAGGAAATGAAGAACCAATAAGCTTCAAAGGTTGAATAAAAAAATACAGTTACATATTAAATACAAATAGCATTTGGGGATGAGTAATTATGATAATGCGCCAATAAAGATGTCTTCATTGTATATATATCAATATACAGCATGGCGCCGTTTATAGAAAAAGTAGGTTGATCATGCTATCCAGCTATTCACTAATAAACTGTTATCAGTTTCTTAAAAAAATATTGATAATGAGGCCTAACAAATTCTTGATTACCCGCAATTAGTTAGGACCTTACCAGAGTAATTTGGTAAACAAGTTTTCATGAGAAAGACACAAACAACTTCTTTCATTTTAAATATTAATTTTAAAACAGTTACCTCTTTCAAACTACAACGATATTTTGTCACAGCGTCCTGCAGAGCGGTTGCATTGTTCGCCTTTATGGTGCCCTAGATAAAAGTGAAACTATTGGCATTACTATTATTTGAAAACTGCTTGAATCTCAATCCTATCAAATTTTTATAACTGTATTTCAAATGAGATATTCAGAGTAGCTTTCCAGCTCCTGAATATAACTCAATAAAGAAAAATGCTAAAATGCCTGGATATGTCATATCGTATCATAATCTTTCCAGAAGATTCCACAGAAGATTAAATTTGGAATATAAGTATTTCGGTGCTCCCGTAGTATATGCACCAAGATGGCGCACAACCTTAACATAGTATGTGTACCAGGTTAGGGTTATCAGGTTGTGCGCCATCTTGGTGCACATACTACAAGAGCACCGAAATATCTATATCCCAAATTTAATCTTCCAATAAATTTGACATTTTTACTCTGAGAAAGACTTCAGGCAATCAGCGACATTGAGTAACAGTTTGGGTTACTCAAAGTTAGAAGTCAAAGCTAGAGTGATGTCAAAGTTCTGATTCATTAGTCGGAGTCAGAAGACACAGAAAACACAAAAATCCTCGTAGGGTGAAGGGTTATTAGTTTGTCACCCCCGGCCTGTAACTTTAGCAAGATCAAAACTTCCATATATTTTTATCCAAATTATTTTAGAAATCTCCTACCTCTAGACATGTCTCAATTTTAGGTTGCTTTCCTGACTGAATCCAATTGCTGAATTCACTTATGAGGTTTATCAGGCCGTTTGCTGAGATAGGCTGCCCAAACATTTTCTTCACAACAAGATTTTTCGGATTTAAAATTGAATCAGCCAACGTAATGATATGATCTCGAAACTTTCCTGTAATGTCTGAAACAATAACAAGTTATAGTTATAACACATAAAGATAGGATAGGATTCACATATTTATCTCGGGAGAGAAGAAAGTCGATTAGACGGCTTAACTATATGGCGAACCTCGGCCTCTCGTCCTGTTACCATTCCATGTCGGGTGTGGGATTAGTTACTTATTTGTTTTTTTCGGAGGCATGGACTTGATGGTGGAGGAAGTCGTAGCCGACCAGCGGTTACGTGGATCACCCTACGGCGGCAAGGAGTCCATCAATCCTCTCGCACATAACTATAACGGCATAGGATTCGTACCTGCGAACCCATACAGAGTATTCAAAGATGCGGTGGCGAGCATATTCCTAACGCTTAGCATGATGAGCCACACCACAGCACAGATCAAATAATACATATCGAATATTTACATGAATTTTGAATATCTTGAGATCTTCTACTTCCATCAATTTTCGTTTACACACTTATATACCGCATTTATATAAGATACAGCATTTTTTTAAGGTGTTATATGTTTATGCTGAACAAGGCTCGGAAAGCATCCACTGACACATAACAATTCATTACCACGAACAGCGAATATTTACCTGAATTTCGAATATCTCGAGAACTTTTCCATCCATTAATTGGTCTTGGTTTAGACATCAAGAATCCATTTACATGCTCGAATCCCTGATAAATAGATTTTTTCACTTGCGTAACACTTTCTGGTTGATTTGAATCTGTTTCTTTCAAAACTTGGTTGACATATGCATCTCCACCATGTCCAAACTCATGTTCACGAGGAAGTGGCCAATCTCGAACCAAGAAAGTAAGTTTCTGTTGAATAAACACATTTTATGAATCAGGATAGATACACAAGTCATAAAATAATCCCAAAATTGAGTAAGTGAGCTTACTGATTTAGACAAAACAGATTCAGACGGATATAAATGTACACTAATTGTTTGGTCTGGAAAGTTGAAATGGGAAATTGCAAATAATATGCTTTATTATGAAAATAAATGACGCTGTTCCTGTTCAGAAATCAATAATACAAACCTGGAATGACTTATCTTTCATTTGGAATTTATGAGAAGCAGCGAGTGCATATTCTAATGCAAGCTGAAAAAAGATAATAAATTGAATAATATTCATGTAAACATAAACAAAAAAGTAGTATTTTCACTATATATTATAAACACATGCTGTTTACAGTTTACTTATTATTTTTTTTGTGTTTTCTCTTCTTTATGGCCAATGTGATTGGGTTATTATGATCAGCAAATAGTAGTAAAAAAATTCTCAAGATTCTGGATTGGTTATTTGTTGATACGGCAACTCTATCTATACATAAAACAGCAAACACAACTTGGAGGTAGCTGACTTCCAGCCTTATTCAGTGAGAAGTGAGCGAAAAGTATATTCTCTCATGCCTCATGGGGAGCTGGAGCTGGAGCTGCACTCACAATGCTGCACAATAGTTAGACCGAGTGGAAACTGCCTAAATCAAATGTCTGTGAAATCAGCACACAGAGAAATATAAAAGATATTAACATAACACAAACACAGACATTAAAATCTATACGGACACTCGGACAGCATGGATTAATACCGTGTATTCTAACCAGGTTGTTTAAATTCATTTTTTATTTTTAACAGTTTCCTCTTATATTAATTTATTGTTATTTTTTTGTAGTCCACAGGTAGATTTGGGTCATTCATAGGACTTGCATACCTAAAATAAAATGGCGAAATAAAACTACTACACACCATTGCGATTTAGTTTGCAGAAGACGAAGAAAAAGCCAAAATATAATTTTTAGTGTAGAATATTTTACCTGCAAATGTTCCAAGTCTGTTCCCCGCACATTTCTCAGAAAATTGAGAATTTGGTGAGAGGATAAAAGAGTGCTGATTGCCATGATGTTAATATTTGTGTCAGGTGAACTTCTATCGTCAAATAATCCTTGGGTGTTCACAATCAGAACTCCAACCTGAAAAATCGGAAATAATTTGGGAAATTCACAACTTCAGGAAGCGTTCTTGATATAACATTTTTTATTATATTAGTGTTGTATAAAACAGAAATGATAAAACATTACATGTATTCTGGATTGGAACTTTATGATGTGTCAAGAAGTCAATGTATTGGTTGGCGGTTTGTAATTACACATATGTGTGACTCAGGCGCGCAGTCAGGATTTTCAAGAGGGGGGGGGGGGGTCAAAAACAGAAATTCCCACTGCCGTCTGAACAGTCATCGCATTTACGCGCTCGAAGGGCCGCCATTTCAGCGTATAATGATTTTTCTGTCGAGTAAAATATTCAATCCATAGCAACTACGAGATTCTAAAAATGTCCTTATATAGTAATGTAATTGGGTGTCAAAATTAAAACATTACTAATTTACTACACTGAAATACCACGCCGATCTGTGGACATAAAATATGAGATAAGCTGCCTGTTGTTTTTAATTTTGATACGTATTTTTGCAATCTTGCAAACTGTTTATCGCCGTTTGTAAAATCTGATATCTGATATAAAATCCTGTATAGTACAATTTTACTTCATACAATGAAAATACATATAAAGTATACAAGTAAATCAAAAATAGAAATTCACCGCATCATCACGCCGAACAGTCTCCGCGATTACGCCACTTGTTAGAAGAGACAACTTTTTCAACAAAAATTGATTTTTCTCTTGCAAAGTAATTTATCCATGACCGACCGATACGGGCATATTCAAAATGTCTTGCTTTATTAATTTAATTGCCTTCGATTTATCCTGCAGTTGCGTCGACAAAACAAGAGCCACTCTAAAACACCACACCAATTCGCGGACATAAAAATAAAAATGTGTAGTAAACTGCCCGATTATATATTGTTTTGATCCGTATTTATGCTATTTTTTGAACTCGACAAATTTGAGATGTAATTGTAATACTGACTCAGTTCAATCGCAATGCTGCCACTCGGATTATTTTTAAAGATAAAACCTTTCGAAAAATCCGTAAATCTGCTGTAAAATCTCATGGAGTAAAAGTAATTTCAGTACAACAAAAATTGATAGAATATGCTTTAGATTAATTATAATATATTTCATCACAAACCAGGAAAACATCGCATTCTCAACTTTGTTTAATGTAAACATGAAAATTTTCGACGGCAATTTTAAAGTAATAGATGAAAAAAGGCAAATATCCTGTCCACAATTAACCGTGATTCGATTTTAGTGACGATATGTTTCTAAACGTCGACCAAACATAATGTGTGTCACAGGCACACGTAATTTTGTGCATTAATTTTGTGATTTTAATTGCATAGAAAAGCGCTTTCAGACTGTCAACTTATATTGTTTACGTTTTATTCTCAGTATTTCATATTACCGCTTTTCAATCAATTTAGGCCGCGGATTTACTCCTCCATTTGTCTTTACAATTTCGCCGCCGATGAACGTATAATAACACTCACCGGATTCACAATTCCGTGCGAGTACAAAAATAAAATAATTGTCATCGTTATCGTGGCACAAATTTGTGAAAAATTTGTCCAGCGTAAAGTCGTTTACGGCCTAAGTAACACGTCACGATGATGAAAGCAATCGGCGATTTTAGCAAAAGGCAATTGCACGCGTTATCGGCAACTTTTTCAGTTTTCACAAAAATTCAAGAGGGGCGGGGTGTGGGGGATCGGGCTATGGCTGCGCCACTGTGACTGTTCATGAACGATGATTTTACGGACCTATAAACCCTGTCCTGGGTCTCTGTTAGCTTATAGGATAGGATTTACATATTTAACCCTGGAGTGAGGAAAGCCGTCTTAATTATGTGGCAAACCACGGCCTCACGTCCGGTTACCAGTCCATGACGGGTATGGGATTAGTTGGCCAGTTATTTAATTTCAGAGGCATGGACGCGATGGTCGAGGAAGCTGCAACAACCCAGCTGTTACGTGAATTGCTCTACGGCGGCGAAGAGTCCAGCAATCCTGTCATATATAATATTATTCTGCACAGGATTCAAATCTGCAAAGTTACGCAGGGTAAGGAGAGGTACGGTGCGAGCGTATTCTTAATACTTAGCACGATGCGCAACACAGTCATATTCATATACTGTTTAACTGACATAACCAGATTGTATCTTACTTTAAAGAATTTTTGTTTTTATACAATGCTTCTTCGCGCCTTCTGTTTCAAACAAGACCCTGCACAAGCAGCCAATGATATCTAAAGAGCTATTAATATTTGAATCTTTTTGATTCGACATTTCGTACACAAATTTTTACACTTTAGGTAACATGAGGGGCATGGGACTTGAAACCAAAAATGAAACCTGCGATACCAACACTGCTCAGTCTAACGCTTTAACTGCTAAGCCATCATGTATTATTATAAAATGTTCAGGAAAATTTGGGCGATTTTGATTTCTTCACTCATTTAATCAGGGTTTTTTATATTTGGCAAAATCGAAAAATTGGGGTCTCTCCATTGGGTTGCCAGACTCATGCAGCAGTCTGTCTTATTTATGTCTGCCTTTATGAAATATCCTTTAGCTTGAATGTGGTTCATCAGATTTGAAAGCAATAACTCAAAATTTGGTAAATACAAAGGCCTACCACTTACTGCAATTTACTATGTACCTGTTTTCCATCTTTTTCAACATAAAATATCTCAGGCCAAACAAAAATTCCCAAAGTATGAGGGTTTGATCCATCTCTCCATTCAAAGTCATCTTGTATTTTCATATCTTCAGGTCCAAACCAGTTTTTGTTTTCCCACTATAAATATGAATTAGTAATTATTGCTCGTAGGTGTGGTGCATCGTGCTGAATGTTAGGAATATTCTCGTCACTGCATCTCTGATTGGCCTGTGTGGGTTCGCAGGTTTATTATGCGCGAGAGGATTGCTGGGGTCTTCGCTGCCGTAGGGTGGTTCACGTAACCGCTGGTCGGTTACGGCTCCCTCCACCAGAGCATAGGTCCATGCACTCGCAACAAATAACTGCTGACTAATCCCATACCCGACGTGGACAAGGAACAAACGAGAATATCGGTCGGAGACTGAAGACTTATCGATCGAAACTGCGGTTTCGATTCCTGCCTCCATAGTGACACCGCGTGTCCCATCACTAATTAATTAATAACTCGCTAATTATACGACATTATTCACCAAAATCAATAGGCTTCTGGTCCGAGATATGAATATGATGAATGCACATGCAAATTTGGAGCAGATTCAATCACGCCTTCGTGAGATACCGCGTGCATATAACAGACAGACAAACAGACAAATACCTATCAACATACTTACCGATCCAAAGATACTGATACTGACTGAATGAACTTACCCCTTCATTGCGAAGATACCGTATGAAAAAGTTCAGCATAAATGATTTCCCCGTTCGATAAGCTCCAGCCATGGAAACGATTGCCAAATCTTGACATTTCAGGTTGTGGAGTACAGCAGTCAAATTGCCAATATTCAATTTAAATTTTCCATCTGTGATTTCAGCTATTGCCTCGGCTGCCATAATAATTAAAAGCAAGTTGTTCTACACTGTGCTATAAATTTCAATAAGTTCAATATTCAAACAATACCGCTGTGTCACAGGTCATTCAGGGATTGAGTTGAGTCAATGAGTGTGTTAAGTCTCACTGGTGGTCAATTGGTTACGTGTCCGAGTCATTTCATTTAAAATTAAATGATCCATGTCAATCTGAGTCTTTGATAAAATGTATCATCAGTCAAGTAAATAACTTGAGTTTTGCAAACAATACTATAAAAAGTAGAAGTTTTTTTGGAAAAAATCTGGGCTACAAAGAAGCACAAATACAATTCAAAAAGTAGGAGTGTTTATAGCCCATGAATGAACACTAGCAACCAGTCATGTATAACAAACATTAATATTGCAGGAGATCAATCATTGATCATTTCATGCCATATTTAATTACGCCATCCACCTTCAACAAATTTGTGTACCAGTAGCCACTGCTAGTTGCTGTACTGACTCCTACTTTTGATTGGAGAAACTGGAATCCTTTCAGTTTGGTATTGCTTACCCAATTTATTACACACTAGGCATGAGAATTGAATCTGGGATTTTTAACCTTCAATGCCAACATAGTCGAACATTTTGACTACTTGGCCACCATGCCATGATTTTCACCCTTCTCTTGCAACAAGATCCTGTATTTTCTATGCAATCTACTTCTCCACTCAGGCTGCAATTACTTGAATCGGCTATATATCAGTAACTGCTTTTTAGAGCCTTGGTCAGAATTAACTTGAAACATCTCAAAAAACTTTTGTTGATAAGTCTAAATTGGATGCTGTGAGATGTGGACCGTCAAATAAATAAGCTTACACCAATTTTCAAATTCAAACCTGGCCTCTAGTACAGAAGTTTGCTACAGGGGTGGTGACTCCTCTACGACCCATGAGACGGGGCCACGGCCCATTTAATTGGGCCACATGGACCAAATTTTGTTCTAACCCTAACCTGGTACACATACTACAAGAGTATCCTTTTCTGTAGCTTGGTATTTTGCTTTATTTTTATTATTAAATTTCGGTAAGATAATCGAATTTTTCCTGATGAGCCGCGACCCATAGCTTGATGGGCCACGGTCCATGTGGACCAATTAGATGGGCCGTGGCCCAAGCCCATGGGCCGTAGAGGAGTCACCACCACTGTCGAAGCTCGGTACAAGCCCCTTTGATACACATGAAGCTATTATATGCTCTCTAAACATGGCGCCGTAGAAGCAGCCAGAGATATGTCTTAAAATTACTGACTCCGTCATTCTCCGTTTCTCTTACTAACAATTACTTACCTAGACAAAGAGAGAGAGAGAGCAATGAACTAACTTAGCTAAACTAGGAGGATAAATAACAGTTGAATATTATCCTGTACATGCGCCCACATACAGTATTCAGGCCTAGTCTGAAAAAAAGATTCAGCCTGAAATTGAATTGAATTATTTTAATATAAGCCTCCTTTCCCCAAAATAAATTAAAATAGGATTTAATCAATAGCGCAAATTATTTTTTTTAAGTAGAAGACACCCTCCCAAAATAAGCCCTGATGTTATTTTTCAAAAAAAAAAATTGAAATAACCCTCGCCTTATTTTCTACGAAACACTATACGCGAAAAGCTAAAATTTGTAGAATAACATTTGCTGTCTAAAGCACAGTTTCTACGATCCGCGTAAAACAATCCATTCCTTCGAAATACTTCACTACCGCTGCCGAATAAAACCTAATTCACCTTGACATTTAAAGTTCTCATGACTTTTAGTAAAAAAAATAGGGATAAAATTACGGGGTTCAAGAGACCGTTTAACCACATCGAAACTGGGTAAATGCCGCAAGTTTCGAAAAGGGGAAGCGAGTGCAACACGAATTGTAAACACAACACCGCAGCGCAGAAAAATTTGCAAATGTATTAGCGCTACCCCGAGTTTAGGCAATATGCGGAGTTCTGCAAATGCACGAATTCTGCGTTGTCAACGAAGTTATGTTTAACCCTTTAACCTTATTGCTAATCAAGCGGCCAAATATACACAAGATGCTTCTTTGTTCCAACTAGAAACGATACTAACGTGTTATTACGTAAGCACGAAGTTCTGAATATTTTTCTATGATCCTGCTTATCTTGAAGTAAATTATAGCCCCATCTTTTATTACAAATTAATTATTGGCTACAAAATAAAAACAAACAGAAAGGGGGCAATATCCCTAACTACCGTATCTTAATCTATCTCTATGGTGGTGGGACGATATCAACCTTGGATATGGGCGACATGATAACTATCGCGTCAAGCTTCAACAAGAATGTGTAGTATCAGTGTGTAGTTTGTCTGAGCACGGGACAGTCATATTATTTTTAAATATCTTCCCTTTTTAGCATTTTAAAAGTACATGCACATTATAGTTTATTCAACTCAGAAGACGTTTTTAAGGTGTGTCTCTTTTCGATTGAAAAATAAGGCGACAGGTTTAGAATAGCGATCAGAGAAATCCAATGATATGCAAAGTATCATGAAAGATTAAGGCTTGTGCAACTGGCTACATGAAAATTAGGAGTTTTTCCACACAAATTGTACAGAGACAACAGGTTCGTAGCAAAACTGTAACTCATGTACCTCAGCCTTTTCCTTAGACATGCTTCTCTTTTACATACGTTCATGCCTAATACAACACACAAACCAAATGACCTTGGTTACAAATATGATCTTCGCAATTTTAATATTTTAACGGGAGAAGAATATCGGATATCTGCAATATCGGTCATATTTTCGGTATTAGTGTGAATAAAATGATGTATTTCGATAACGTCTCTTCTTCACAGCCTCCAGCAGTGTAGGATAATATATCTTCTCCACTTCTCACTGCCCACTGCTACAATAGAGTACGACTTATATAGAAGTTCGACGCTATCGTAAACAGATTCACGGTGACGTGCTAAATGAGTTATACTTTTGCTAAAGGGACAATTTGACTTTTGGCCTAATCAGTATGAGCGTGTTAGGTAAGTGATTTTTTCGAATTAGAAAAATTTTTTTTCATTAGTTTAGATCTATCTGAATCATCATTTTGTTCAAATGACTAATATTCCCTACATTAGGGGCGGTAGAGTGTCGGATTTCAGGTTTGCTCTTGTTTGGCGTTAAGGGTAAAAGCGTGGACCTAACTACGGTATGCTGTCGCAACGTGTTAAACATTTCAAGGGTTCAAACATCACCATCTCACGGGATGTAATAACATGTGTCAATGTATTGTGCCACGACAACGAGTATTATTACTTTTCGTATTCGCACAGAATTGTGAATCAGATGAAAGTTATAAGACAATAATCGGCGGCGAGACAACTAAAGAAGTGAATTCGCAACGCAAATTTTGTGACTGAAAAGCGGAAATATAAATACTAAAAATAAAATCAAAAACAATATAAGTTTTATTGTAGGACGACTCGCGCCATTAAGACATGGTAAATCGCAAAATTTCGGAAAAATTCTGGCGACTATAATCATGAATTAAGTCTGCAAATAATGGCCTAAATAATAAGCATTGTGTACTTTCTGACTAAAATAGTTATTACCGTCATCCATATCTTGGCGAATATTTAATTTCATAGTTCAGAAAGTCCAAATGTGTCAGGTGGTGGCATTAAGCAATAATTTGATGAGTTAAAACTCTGTCAAACATGGTCATTGGAACTAAAGCGAGACGAGGTTCGCATTTTATGCTCGATCTGATATGAAGTCGGGAGCATATTGGAACTGTATACATGTTTGCACTAAATTGCACAAAATTTTACTTATTTAGTTACAATTTTCGCATTCAATCAAAATCCGTTTGTCTGTCATGACCCATTGTATAAATAAGTATAAGTTGATTCCGACTCCATAATCAGCATAACTGGCAATAAAATAATTGATAAAAACAAATAAATAATGGCAGCATTCAACTAAAAGTCGTGTTTCTTCGTTTAAAATGTGTAAAATTTTTTTTTTTTGTCTTATAATAATAATCAAACAATAACCGGAATATAAATTAAATGCCCGATGATGCTGTTTTGAATTCTGGTTTAAGGTTATTAATTTGTAGGAATTGCTTTAGATATTGTCTCAGAACGAAGTGGAACACCAAAGGTTCTCAACCTCCATTCTCTCCCGTCACAACGTTGACCGCGTTTGGTTTTAGGTTTGAAAATTAGGACACTCGGCTTTCAGATTTAGGACGACGCACATTTCAACCCTGAGATTTTACCTCAAATTTTTAATTTACTTGAAATTACGGTGAGTTCTTTACAATTTTATTCCGGTCCGGCCTTGAGTAATATACAAACAAGGACGGTGCTCGTTAAATGTGCCTGTGGTAAACATGTACATCGATCGAAACTTTGGGCCCATGCGTATGGAACGTTTCTTTTATTGGTATATATCAGGTGAACCCGCGGCTCACGAATTAATCAAAATGGACGCATTTCCATGATAAAAATACCGATTATCATTCAATCTAACAATGAGTAAACTTATGTAGTATATCGGTATGCAGCCCCGGGTACAATTGAATTACAACGTTAATGGCCTAACGATACTATTGATCTATCTGTTCATTTTCCGCAACCTGTCTTATCACTCACCGCAGGATACAGACCAAAGGTTGTGTGTTGTGAAACCGCAAGTTTAACGCAGACGGACATTTAATTATATATCTCTCATCCACAGTCTTTTCTTCTGTAATAAAAACATTACTTTTGACTAATTCATTAGAGCTTCGCCATCCCCGGTATATATATATTCTTAATATGTCAAGCCATAGTTTGCTATAACCTTTTATCGTTCCGCCGAATTTCCCCTTCACTTTTATAAATTATAAATGCTATATTATCGTATGGGCAGGCATCTTGAAGATATAGGTATAGTATAGTTATTTAACATTTTAAATCTGTTCCAAATATCTGGCAATATAATTTTTTTTTATTTTGTCTGATCTAAATTTCCTTCAAATCAGAAATTATATTTGTCACGCACCGGCCATGCTTTCTATACGTGGCCCGTTTTAAATAAAGAATTGGAATTGCATAAGATTTTTCACATCTATCCTTTATAGAAGATAGCCGACAAAGATGACCTAATTATAAGAACTTAGAATTAGTTAATCGCCCCAGATACGAGGGCAAGATCATATCCGATCTTCAGGTAAGCCATCGCGATCGGCAAGGAGGCCGTGGTTAGCGCCCGAGTCGCATGATCCGACCCTGATTGTGTTAGTAGTATTCCAACCTCATACCCCAAACACGGCATTTAGCAACGCGATGTCGTGTTTCTCGTTTTCGTCACGATGAGCAACAACCGCAAGAGTATTGAAATCATGTGTGAATGAACTAACGTCGAGCGAGGATTCGGGATTTGGGGCTGGGCATTTAAAATCGAATATTCTAATCGAATATATATATTTTTTTCGAATAGTAAATTATTCAAATCGGCTCAGAGGAAAATTTCGAATCACAGACATATTGTTTTTTACTTGTATGCCGAGGGTCGAGGTGGTTTTCTCAATTTTATTTATTGAAGCCATGTTTTTATAATCATCACAATAAAAAGACGGTTCCATTACATTTGAACCCACGTACATTTGAACCCATGACAATTGCACCTGCATACTATTGCACCTATGGAAACTTTTTGTGTTTTACGGATATTTGAACCCATACTAACTCTAACACATGGGTTTCAGCACCCGCATATAGATTGAACCCGCGGATATAACCATGGGTTCAAATGTACGTGGGTTCAAATGTACGGTCACCTAAAAAGAGACACATACAATTGAATATCTTCCAAGTATTCGAGATTCGATTCGATTCCAAAAAAAATATTTGATTTAATTCTGAAATCATCTAGTATTCGAAAATGCCCAGCCAAATTCGCGACCCGACAGCGCTCGCAGGATAATTAGAGGAACAAGCTTACTCCTATCGTTGGACTCGGATCACCATTTATCAAAGATTCGAGACATCTAAATGAAATTACTCGAATCTTACTTGAGTGAGCGCCCGCTCGACTTGAATCGCGACTCGGAACCCTGCGTGCCACAAACGCAAAGGTTACAGTAATTAATGTGTAACCGAACACTGAACATTCATGTTAATTCAACTTCGCAATTTTTAAAGGAACTGCAAACAATATAAGTCACGCAAAGCTGGCCGATATCATAGGTAGGGTGGGAGTAAATATTTGGTTTAAGCATATTCTTAGTACACATTGAAGTATTAGTACCAGTAGATATTTGTAGGAACCGTGCGCTAGACGTAAATGTTCTTGAAACACTTTTGTGAAAATTTAAATAAAAAAATATAGATAAGATTTTCAGCGCTCTCCGCTACTATTCTTGCATGTATATGCTCATGTTATAACGGGAAAGTTGAAATAGTCAAAATGAAAAATAAATTATAATAACTTTGTTTGTAATTATGACACGGGCTGTATATATGTATAACACTTATACTTGGAATATATCTGCGACAATTTTAAGTACTTGGATAATTGTGAAATCTTATGGAGCTAGTAAACGAATGAGTCGTCTTGCCAACTTTTGTTTTACTGGATAACTACTGGAAAATTCAATGCTTTGAAACTATGTCTATGATTAAATTTGTCAATGCTCAAAAGCCTAATGGAATATGTTATTTTGTTAATTATAAGGAATATATTATTCTGTTTATTTTTCACGTATATGTATTACTGCCATGCTCATAAACTGGAAACCCAATTAATGTGTATCTCATCAGATTTTTTACTTCAGTTCATGTATTACCATAAAGCTCACATGTATGGAGCATGATTGGCGAATATGTCATCTTGTTTAATTTACTTACATTTCATTCTAGAAGGTACCATCTTCCATGTCAGTTGAGGCAACTTTCCTGAACTTTCGCCTTGTGTGTTTGTCCTCTGTGTTGTTATTTTTGTACTATGACGGTCTTCAAAATAATTTTTGCTGCGTAATACATAATAAGTTGGGCATAGTAAGCATGTATGAGCCTCAATTCACTCAAAACAAGGCTTCGAACAAGCATTAGAGCAAATGTTGACAGTTCAAATTCTAAAATTGTCACACCAGTGTCCTATAAATCGTTATTATAAACTAGGTATTTGATTAAAGACCATGTCCACTTCTCATTATAGAATACAATTATAATAGCATTCTTGTCTATTATAGAACTTTTGTCTGCTTGTCCATAGAATTTATTCACTTTACTCTCACCCTGAATACGAAAATATTAATCCTGTCTTTTGCAAAATTTTTGTATTATTTTTCTTTTAAGATATGCTTTCACAACATATTTAAACTTTTCCTAACCATATACATAGAGGAATATTAGTTTGGATTATTCTTTATTTGGAAGCTTCCAAGCTATATTCTTCATGATGGCTCAAAAAGGTAATGTTAATTTATGGTAAATGGTATTTATAATTTCTGTTTGGAATTGCACTCACTTTCCAAACCCATGTACTACCCATGTCCCAGTTTTAAGGAGTTATTGATTGATCTTGAAACACTTTTTTGAAGAATCAAAGTGACTTATTATTATGAAATAAAATGACCTTTACTTTCCTATAAGGCAAGGCCTCCCAACCTGGTCTATGTGGTCCTCCAGGTGTACACAGTGTGATTTCAGGGATCTGCAAATAAAGTACAATTTATATTGAATAAATGGGTTGCATTTCATTAAAGTTTCTGCCTTTTCATATGTTGTTAGATGAATGAAAGAATTGAAATGAACAAAATAATTGAATTAACCTATCATAGCTACACTAATCAAAGTGATTGGATCATAGAATATTTAAAATTGAAAGCAAAATGAATATGCTAACTTAGCACCCAAACCAAACAAAAAGAAAAACCCGAACTTGACCATCAAGGGTCACAGGTATACCTTCCCGTCAGTCTAAAATTAAATTGAATATGGTAATGATACTGAGTATAACATTAAATATTTATATTAAGACTGCAAGTGATTTAACTTAGATATCTCCAAGAAACATTTGGGGGTCCATATGACTTTGAAAATTTAGGGGTCAACAGCGAAAAAGGGTTGGGAAGCCCAGCTAAAAAAGTGCACTGACTTGCAGGAAACTCAAACAAAGTTTCATTTTCAATGAGAGTCAGTTAGGGGATTTCAAAATTAAATTATATTGGATAGAATGGTATTCACCTATTTATCCTGAGCAGAGAAAAATCGATAAGACGGCAGAAATCCTGTCGCACATAATTACTCCTGCTGGATTGGAACTTGGTGATCACATGGTGATCAGAAGTGTGATGGCGAGTGTATTCCTAACGCTTAGCTCGATATGCCACGAAGCTGAGCCAAAATTATTGTAAAGATTAAAATTTGTTTCTAAATTTATTGATGCCCGTTTCAATAAAATTAAATGTTTAAAGAGCAGTGGTTGACTTCTAGTTGAATTATATTTTGCTATTTTCTGTTTTCCAGGCACAGAGGCAATCTCTATAGCCTATGTCACACAGGATGGGAAGTTTCGCCTAAATATGAATAACTTGAACTTGCTGTTAGATAAACTAGCAGATAAAGAAGATATAGCAATCATTTCAATGGCTGGAAAATATAGAACTGGGAAGTCTTTCATGTTGAGCATTTTTCTAAGATTTCTCAGAGAAAAAGGGGTTAGTTTGACTAATCTTAAAATATTGAAAAACTGAGTCTGGGCCAGCAAGCAGACGATTGATTGTTAAAAACGTTTGACTAATGTAGACAACCTAAATTTGAAAACCTAGGTGTTTTCAGGCCTGCTTTAGTTTCAGTCAAATATTTAATCTGTGACTCTTCACTTTAAAACTCGGATTCTAAGCTCTGAGTTAATAATTTATTTTTTTAATGATTTATTGACTCTTGCAGAATGCGGTTGACATTTATGTCCAATTAGAAAAGCCATATTGACAACATTCAATCTTTAATAACTATTGTTTAAAGCTTTCAGCCTTCACGCTTTTCTTCCTCCATTATTAGTAGATGTAGACTGAATAAACTCATAAAGTTTCAATTTCATTAAGTGGGCAAACACTGAATGGTTCGGACTTGCAGATAAGAAATTAAATGATGGATTTAAATGGGAAAGTGGAACGTGCAGGCAAACGGAAGGAATAAATGTTTGGCCTGAAATATTTGATGTTCCTTTACAAAGTGGAAAAAAGGTAAATTACTGTACTGTGTTTTTATGAAGTATTCCAAGCACTTTTGTTATTCATTGTATTCGTTCAACAGACAATTATTTATTTTATCAACGCTGTCATGCCAGCCAAATATCAGACTCACAGCAATTCCATAAATGTCACGGAGTGATATTTCACACATTTAATCAATTTTACTATATCAAGGTCTTGGTGGTTTGCTATTTTTAGAATGCCAATTGGTAGCAGTAACACTGATGTATTTACCATAATTCACTTTTCACTTTCAACCAAATATTTTTCAAACGACGAGACAAAACAAGTGATGTCACGGAGTGACAAAAAGTTGAATGCATAAAATGACTGCGATATATTAATCAAATTTCGTTAAAAGCTTCATGACATATCAATTATAATAACTTGTCTCTGTATTCTAGAGATATTAATCTCTACATTTATGCAAAATCTATTGTACAACAAACATTTTTCAGGAAGCAGCCCAATTATACGGCCCAACTAGTCGCATGTCACTCCGTGACGTCACAGAGTGACAAAAATTCCTTATCATTAAAATGGTATTAAGAATGTTGAACAATTAGTTATATTAGGTCAAAATTGGTTATTTGTTTGAAATTACAAAACATTTAAACAAAAAATTGGGATACATTATATTTTTTGTCGTTCTGCTTGTGTCTCCCTCATATTAATATGCTAGACGAGTGCACTAACTTTAATAATCTATATAGTTAAGTAAAAAGCTATGTTGCACAGACAACATGAAACAGACATAACTATTCCACTCCTATATATCTGGAATCTTATTGCAGTGACTTGACAAAGTATGGGCGATTCAAAATACAGAATCTGGAGGCAGGGTTGTCCAAAATGAATCGAATATTCGAATGTATTCGAATATCAAAGTATTCGAATACCTTTTCGGCTGATTTTCGAATAATTACGAATAGTAGCCACTTTTCGCCGTAAACGTGGTGTTTCGTTTTAACGGGAATCTTCAAACGACTTTTTACGCTGTCTCACGTATTGTAATGACGATGAAATAGAATCGGCGCTTTGATTGTTTATATTCTGTGCGACCGTACGTCGCATAGTGTTGCGACACATTTGCGCGTTTGCGTGGGTGGACATTGTCGACATTCGTGTACGTGGCTTTTAATTTACAAATTCATTTCCATCACGTCGAAAAATTGAGAAAGTATGTTTATTTTATTTCTATGTGGCCTGCTTATTATTCGCATGAGTCTTCTCAAGCATGATTTGTGTAACCTTGTATTTGGGTCCCAGGGTCTGCCAATCATGATATTTAATCGCAGGCTCGTTATCGTTACTTTAAAGAGAAACACGGCCACGGAGATAAAGTGATTTGTGACCCTTTCGTTTTGCCGATTCAGCAGAACAGGACAGGGATAGGAAAACACAGTTGTGAAATCCCATGGACATACAGTGTGGTACTTATCACATTCCAAAATTGTTTCGACATTCGGGTTAATAGGTTGTCTAAAATGATTGCCGCTTTACGACTTAAATTTACCACTCATTTGTTAAATATAGTTAATTCTGTGAGTATGATTCTACCAAACTAACATAATCTGATCCTAAACATATAAAATTATTAGCGCATATCAGCATTACTGAACAATAGGGACACAATTTTTCTACCCGTCTTATTGGAGGCCATATGGAAAAAAAACTTTTTTTGAGTGTAAAAATAGACATCGACCTATTTGCCATGTAGACTTATTCGCCGGGAAATACGGTATTTATAGCCGTCATTGTTACGATATCCAATAAATTGTCACAAGTTGGAAAAACAAGTCGATTTATTAGAAAATAATTTCTGGCAAATAATTCTGATAACGATAGTTATAAGTATCGATCCTTTACCAGGATGATTTTTGGTTGCGCAAAATAATCCAATCCATGACTGGTACCAGCATATAAAATGTCATGCCGTATTAATTTAATTCTGTTCAACGTAACTCATGGTTGTATCGACAATCTGTGGACATAAAATGTGTGGTAAACTGACCGATATTATTAAATATTGATTCCTATTTTTATATTGATAAAATAATGAAAGTATTAATACCAAATACAACGGGTATTTGTGGACATGAAATACGTGGTAAACTACGCAATTATAATTAATTTCGGATTCGTATTTACAAAATAATAAAACTATTATAATTCTAAAATGCAACGGCCATCTGTGGCCTTAAAATGTGTGGTAAACTGCCCGATTTACCAACATTTGAGTTATGATAATAGAATTAAATTAACACGGTAGGGCATTTTAATTTTTAATAAGTAGTGTTATCGGTCATGGATTCGGATATTTTGCGCAGCACAAAATCATCCTAGTAAAAAAGTCCATACTTTTAAATACAAATCAATGGCAACCATTATCCAAATTAGTTCCCAAGAGCGGGATAAAGTATAAATTCTTTTTCCGACTTGTGACAATTTTTTGTGAGTACGAAAATAAGAATCAAAAACTAATTATATTCGGCACAATATCACGGCAATCTGTGGACATAAATTGTGTGGCAAACTCGCGATTAATATTAATTTTTGATTCCTATTTTCGTATTTACAGGAAAAATACCTCATACTTTATCCCGCTTTTTGACAAATAATTTGGATAATGGTTGGTATTTAAAAGTATGGGCGTTTTACTAGGATGATTTTGTGTTGCGCAAATATTCAAATCCATCATCGATACCACTATTGACGTATTAATTTAATTCTGTTAACATGACTCATGGTATATAAAATATATACTGCAATAATCTGCAAATATGAAATGCCTGGTAATTTGGCTAGGTTGTAACTTTAGATAGCAGTTATTCCATTGCTTATTGTAAGGAAATTCCTACATACATTTAGATAAGCTTCAATTAGTGGATTTTATTTTCAAAGTATTCGAAATTTCATATTCGAAAAAAATAATTTCGAATGTATTCGAAATAGTGAACTATTCGATATTGGCCAACCCTGTCTGGAGGATCCGTTAATGCAATTCAGTTTAAGAATCTTTGCACCATGCGACGATTTTTGTTATTTGGATATCTAATTTATTAACCATAGAAATTCTTTTGCGTTGAAGTCGCTCTTGTTAGGTAGTACTTGCATCTGCTTGCAAAGCACACCTAGAAGCAGTGGGCCCCAAACACAGTACTCTTAGTCTGCATATTCAGAACAAGGAGACAGTGATAAATATGTCCCTGCGAAAACTCGTTATTGCATCATTTTTGCTTTTTCCAGCTTTATGATATAGTTGGCACTTAAAAAAAAATTGGTGACAATGAGTGACGCACTGGCGTTTTCTAATTGGAAGTATCTTCAATTTTTGACAAACATATCATATTTCTTTCACATTTCATGATTTTTCGCATCCTATGAGTTAACCCGATAAATGGATATAAACGAAAATCCAGATGTCGATGTTAAAACTTGAGATTTAATATTGTTTGTGAATTATTTGAATTCACTTACGCCTTTTACAAAAATGTCGACTTATATTGCAAAGCGATGCATTTTGCCATATTTATTCTGCCATTCCAACAAATTACATTTTTTTCCAATTGTAGTCTACAATAAGTTCGTTCATATTGTTCAAAACCGGCACATGTTAGGTCAAATATTTTGGTCATCAATAGTTTTAAAAAAGTTGTCATTGCCATTCAATCATGTCATTCAAGTTTCATTGTGGGTAAGATCCAAAGTAAGTAGAGGGCAAAGTGGAAGAATTTACAGTTCAAACCCAATATTATAGTACTTCGCGTACAAAAAAATAATATTTTCCAAAAATGACATACTTATGTCACTCTGTGACGTCACGGAGTGACGAGATCTCTTGAAGTGCTGCGAAAGAACAACAAGCAACTATCAACTGCCAAATTGGTAAATTATTGGGCCCTACCCCCAAATTGACGTCTCAGTTTTTGAGGCAAATAGTTATTGAAATATATCAGATAATTAAAATAAAGTTAAAAAATTGTCACGGAGTGACAACACAAGGCAAATTCCCATCAGCTCTGTTTAGCACAGTGTTGCCAATAGTGTACAGTGCAATATTTATATTAAGCACAGATATCAGAGGTAAAACTTAACACATACTTTGGTTGAACAAATACATTTTAAGGTAACATAAATAGCATGAGAGTTTATGTTACAAAACGGAAGAAAATTAGGCAGAAAATCATCAATTATTCCGCTGAAGAAAAAACAATTATTTTGAGCCGTAAATGTACCTTCTCATGCGTTTTTAAAAACTTCAAGATATGTCCTACACTTTCTGCAGTTCAATATTTCAATTGGGTAAGATATAATTTTTACCAAATTTTCAACTAATTTATGGAATTGCTGCTCACATTTCTGAATATCATATTAAAGTGTTTCCAGGTCAAACTAAATGTACTTGACATAGTATACAAATACTTTATGACATTACACTATGGATGGATTTATATTAAGCTGCTGATTAAGAAACAATACTGGAACTTATTATAGCAAAATTAGGTGGAAAATTAGAATATTTGATAACGCTTCTATTCAAACTTTAGGAGGTTCGATATTGACAATTTGGTAAACATATGTATAAATTATTTCGAATTTTTTAAGTCTTAGGGACAAAAATTGAATATACCATTAGATAGAGGACTAAAATAAAAACTTGTATGCGTTTTGGTGGTATTTGGGCGTATGGCGCGGCGGTGTGGCGCATCGTGCTAAGCATTAGATAAACGCTCGCCACCGCACCTATATTTACTCTGCGTGGGTTCGAATCCCATGCGGGATGTTTATGTGCGACAGGATTGCTGGACTCCTCGCCGCCGTAGGGTGGTTCACGTAACCGCTGGTCGGTTACGTCTTCCTCCACCATCAAGTCCATGCTTCCGAAAAACAAATAACTAACTAATCCCATACCCGACATGGAATGGTAACCGGACGAGATGCCGTGGTTCGCCATATGATTAAGCCGTCTTATTGGCTTTCCTCTCCCCCGTGATAAATATGCAAATTCTATCCTATCCTACACTTTCAAATAGTAAATATTTGTAACACGAACCTGATTAAATATTAATTTTGTTCACCGAAAAATGCGACACACAGTTTAATTTCACGAATATTGCAAATATGATGTTATTTGGAATTTTTGAATTAAAAAAACTTTATACAAGCGCTGTTCTTTTATTGCCACCATGTCTGATTTAGTACTGAACCCCAAGCACAGTGGTAAAATAACTTTATACCTTCTACTTTCTTGAACATTTACCGCGACCCTTTTTTATTAAATGAGTCAAATATTATATTTTTATTATGTAAAAAGAGGCTGCGTGTCACAGATATTTTATCAATGTCATGAGAAACTTGCTGCTGCCTTTTGTCCTGGAGTCTTATAATGCTCGTTCTCATAATTGTGTAGTTTTAAGCATGGAACATTCAGAACTCATATCCGGATTGAGGCTATTTCATTTTTTTCATATTTCTCGCATGAAGAAAGGATGTCATTGTCTGTTTCCTATTACACACTCGGAGAATTTCAGTTGATGTTGCAATTAGAACTGATAAGTCTATGATAACTACCCATGGTCAACACAGACCACCATAATTCCAAATGTTGAGAGAAATGTTACTAAATTGAATTGACAATATAATAACATTTGACTGTAATATTTAAGTGATTTGAAACAATAATTAATCTTTTTTTATGACTTACTGCTAATCATTGGAACAAAGGATTGCGTGATTGTTGGATCACAATCACCCGCAATTTGTTGGTCAATGATAGTAGTACCTGACTCAATATTTATAAATATTCATATGTCTGATAGTGAAATAGCTTCATTCAAAATTGCCAAGTGTGCAATTATGTAATAATTTTACAGATATCAGTGATGATTGTTGATACCCAAGGCCTGTATGACAATGATACTTCACCGGGCACAAATGCTAAACTATTGATGCTGAGTACTCTTCTGTCATCACATCAGATTCTCAACTTTCAAACGAATTTAGCTATGACCGATCTGGAATATTTGGAAGTAAATCCTAAATTTATTTTGTATTTTTAAAACAAGTCAAAACGTCACTGGAAAAGTTTATAATCGGTCACAGAAGAATCCTGACCAGTATTTAAGGTGTACATTAAAGTTCAGACTAAGTTGATCATTTCATCTGCATGTGTGATGCATGTTTGTTTCAATTTCAACACACTGTAGGTATTCAGAAGAAATGAAAAATTTTGTTATTTCATTTTAGTTATCCACGGAATGTGCAAAGGCCATTACCAAGAAGTTTCAACAAAAGACAGAACACCTTTTTCAGGTTTGTTTTCATTATATTTATCCATATCAATGTGTCGGCTTGATTGTATTCTGATCATGGCCTTGTTTGATCTTAACAGCCTTTTAGAGCAGTGGTGTGCAAACTTTGATACAGAAGAGTTTAATTTGGCCCGCGGGCCACAGGTTGGACACACCTGATTCAGAGTTTCATTCACAGCAAACATGTGGACCTAAGATAAAAAAATTTAGCTATAGTGAACATTTTAAAATTATTCAGTATTGACTACTTATTACTTATTGATCTTTGGATCGGTAAGTATGTTGATAGGTATTTGTCTGTTTGTCTGTCTGTCTGTTTGTCTGTTAGATGTACGCGATATCTCACGAAGGCGTGGTTGAATCTGCTCCAAATTTTGCATGTGCATTCATCATATCTCGGACCAGAAGCCTATTGATTTTGGATGAATTATGTCATATAATTAACGAGTTATTAATTAATTAGTGATGGGACATGTGGTGTCACTATAGAGTCATGTATCGAAACCGTAGTTTCGATCGATAAGTCTTCGGTCTCCGACCGATATTCTTGTTTTAACTCTTGAACAATATTAAAATGAGATTAGGTGGCACAGCTGATATTTTTTTTTTTAGCAGTCTGCACTCACACAGTAGTGGATGAGGCTTATCTCTGAACAAAATTATGGACAGCCACTGAAATGCCAGAAACTACTGAAATGATATAGGATTCTGATTGTGTGCTTTATGTCAGTAAATGTCAGTAAAAGTAAATTGCCATGAAAATGGAAGCAATTAAAGTAGTGAGCTGTGTTTACTTTCAAAACAATTTTGAATCACGCCTTGCAGTAAATAAAAACTGAAAATGCTTTGGTTGATCTTCACCCACATTTTCTGTGCCCTGGCAGATTTTAACATGTTAGGTGCCCCCGTTTTTTTTTCATTTATTTGAGGTTCATTTTGAGGTTCAGTTCATTTTGAAGACTGTCATCTCATTGGAATCCTTGCCATCTAGATTTTTCGACAGTTTATGGTGTAAGGCAGTGGTTCCCAACCTTTCTACTCTGGCGGACCGGCGAAATTTTAAAAAATGTACTCACAGACCGGCAAAAATTGAAATTAGCGGAACAGAAAATAATAACATATATTTGCGTAATGTCGGGCAATCACTATGCTTTTAGAAAAAAGGCACATTTAAAAACATTTCCCATGAGAAATAATGTAACTAATGTTAACTAATAATGTGCCGGCCAAAAATTGAAATGGGTGGATTGTAAAATAACAACATATATTTGCGTATTAAAATGCTGTGCTGTGCTCCCATTATGCGTAAAAGGAATTTTAGGATTTTACATATTTATCCTGCGGGAGAGGAAAGCCGATAAGGCAGTTTAATCATATGGTGAACCACGGCCTTTCGTCCAGTTACCTTTCCATGTCGGGTTGGGATTAGTTAGTTGTTGTCGGAAGCATGGACTTGATGGTGAACCACTCTATGGCGGCGGGGAGTCCAACAATCTTCTCGCACATAATTATCCCCGCATGGGATTCGAACCTGCCAAGATGTCTCGGGTCATTAATACCGCACTTATTAAACAGCAAATGACGGCAGAAAAGAAATTGCTTAATAAACCAA
Organism: Styela clava; assembly: GCF_013122585.1. Lineage (NCBI taxonomy): Eukaryota > Metazoa > Chordata > Ascidiacea > Stolidobranchia > Styelidae > Styela > Styela clava. The sequence continues at coordinate 744,060 of NW_024102640.1, forward strand.
TGTAACTTCGTCTTATTAATCAAGAAAAGCATGCAGAACAGAAAAAGCACGCATGCTGATTTTCAGGTTTCTGGATCTTGCAAAAATGAACGGAGTGCTTTCGCGATGAATCGGAACCAAAAGAGCGAAAAGTATGATTACTCGGCGTCAAGACATCGTTGAGCCATTAATAAACAGAAATATGACGGCGGAAGAGAAACTGAGTACAAAAACAAACGTAACTTCGGCTTCTGTAAAGCGATTGAGACAACAGAAAAACAACAAAATAAAATTTCTCGCGGACCGGCAAAATAACTTCGCGGACTGGCGGTTGGGAACCACTGGTGTAAGGCATGTGATCTCCTACTTCATCTCAAGAGACATAGTTGTAAAAATTTCAGCTATATTTCCGATGTAAACAATTGTATGTTAACAGAGGATCTAAGTGGGAATTTTATTGTACTAAGCAGACAGATTTGGGATTGCTCAATAATATTCGATCATTCCGTTAGATTAGAAAAAAAATATTCGGTTTGATTCAAATCAAAAAAGAAAAATTTTGGTCAGGCCTACCTTTGTCTAAATACATACCACACCTCTAATTACCCCGCGTTGGTTTGCTGGTTCGAATTATGTGCAAGAGGATTGCTGCAACTGCCACAGGGAGTTCACATAACCGCTGGTCAGTTTCAGCTCCCTCTACCATCAAGTCCATGCACCTGAAACAATTGACTGGCTAACTAATCCGATACTTATCATGGTCATTTTGTTTAATTATTTTTATTCGCAGACAATCACCTTTTTGATTCGCGATTGGAGACATCCAAAGGAATTTCTTTATGGCAGTGAAGGTGGGGGGAAGTACATAAATAAGCAACTAAAGTGTACATCAACCACAAATCGACCACAAGTTCAAAGGGTCAAAAAGTCAATTCCTAAAGCATACAAAAATGTTCGTGGTTTTTTATTGCCTCGACCTGGAAATGAAGTGGATGGAGGATCAGATTTTTCTGAACTTACGAATACTGGTGAGTTTGACGAAAGCTTAGCCAATGCATTAGTCAATACCAGTGAGTACTCATCTCAAAATCTCTTGCGATATTCATACTAATATTTATTTATAATTTTTGTAATAAATTTATAATATATACTGAATATCTTTAATTATTTAAATTTATGTATAAAATTATTATACAGTATCTACTGAATATATTAGATTATGTGAATATATTTCCAAGATGCTTTTACCGGATGCTTTTACTATTTTTTTACTGGTTGGAAAAATAAACTTGACTTGATCATCAATAAAAAAAAATTTCAGATATCACTGGTGAGTTTCGTGATTTCACTCTCAAGTTGACACAAACAATTTTGCTTCCCGAAAACTTGATAGTTAAAGAGATTTGTGGCAAACCGATGTCAACAAATGGTTTTCTGAGTATGATTGCAGAAACAAGCAAAATATTTGAAAAGGATGGATTGCCTACTGTTAAAACCATGCTCGAAGTAAGCCCGATATAGAAGTTTCTTGGTCTTTGGCGAATATTAGTTTAAACTGTAATTAAAGGGAAGCCGCTGGGGACCAAAGTTGGTTATCTAGCAGAGGCATCTAAGCTGCTCCAACATGAAGTTAATATAAGAACATTGAACTAAATTGAATTTTTTTTCAGGGCGTCGAGCATTCAAAATGAAGTTAATATAAGAACATTGAACTAAATTGAATTTTTTTCAGGGCGTCGAGAATTCAAACAAGATAGATGCTTTGATCGAAGCTGTAAAAATGTATAATTACAAAATGAAAGAGGTGATTACTTAATATTTTATACATAGTCTGTTAATTGGAGTAAAAATAATTATGTAACTAGACCCATATACGCATTTGTTCTAAGCTTTCTCATTTATTTTTTTCGTGACTGGAGATTGTCAGTCTTCGTAGTGTCATAGGATTATTTTTTTTATTACCTTGGCTGAAAAAAAGCTTTTAAGATGTCTTATTATGTGTCAGACCACAGCCTTCTATATAGTTACTATTCTATGTCAGTTCAGATTATCAATGTTCTCAGTCCTAAAATCTTTCATTAGAATCAATCCTGATATCATTGGAATGAACATGCATTATCATGCATATGTATTCATTCTCCTGTGATACATGCATTACATTTGAAGATTAAAAAAATAAAATATTTGTTAGTTGAAGATTCTTGTTGCTAACAAATTTATCTGTGTTTTTCCATATCCACCCTCGATCCTATTCACTTTTTTTTCCTTTAGCGCATTGGTGACAGTATCTTACCAGAGATTGCTTTGTCTGAGCACGATAAGGATTCTCTTCAAGAAGCGAGAAAAACTTTTGATGACAAAGTGATAATTGGGTCAGAAGACGGAAAAAACAAAACTTGGAAAAAAGTAGTGAACGATTGCAAAAATGATTATGAACGTATAATTGAAGAAAATAAAGCAAAAGAGGTTTGTTTTGTTAAATTAGTAAAGGGTTAACTTTCAGGGATAATTTCAAAGGAGGGTAATCCTCATTCCAACCAGGACACTTTTAAAATTTATACGAAACCAAAACAAATTAGTTTTAAAATTTGTGTACATTGTCTTTAAACCAATATTTCGGTACAACTAATCGTTGTTACAATGTACAAACAACTTCAGTTCTTCATAGAAATGGTCTGATACTACAACTATAGCTGGGCGTCAAATAATATATTCGTTTCTGCTTATCAAAGCCTTACTTTGATTGAAAAATGTAACATCTTATGGGAAAAATGTGGTACGATACATCACCTATCGTTGGATAGAAAATGATTATTCCTGTTCTAATGGTCTAGGACAGCGTTTCCCGAACTGGGTCCGCAACGATATGAAAGGAGTCTGAAACATGTATGTTTCAACGTAGATACATTATCACATAGATAGACATTCGTAAACGAGATGAAGTCATGAGTTCACGCAATCTCAAATCGTTCTTGTTGCAAAACAATGGGAGTGAAAAAGCTGTTGTAGAACGGTTCTTGCCTTTAGCGTCTGAGCTTGACCTTTGTTACAGAGCTACATCATCATAATAGTTGTATAGGTTACTGGGTTATCATCAGTCGATAACTTGTGCGACTGCTGAGGTCATCTGGGTCCTTTTACCGTTGCTGCAAGAAAGAGGCATGAAACGAAATTAATTCAGATTTCATGAGTTTTATTTTGTCAAAGAAACATTATCCTTTCTCGTTGGTTATGCACAGAAATTGATATGACATAGGATGGGGGTCTGCTCTGCTCTAGGAGACCCTTATTATCAGTCGTTCTGTTGGAACGACCAAGTCGAATATTAAAATTGCAAGAACTCCGCATACCTTCAGCATAGGAAAATACTCTTTCCGATAAGTCGTTTTAGGTTTTGATACTCTATAAACTGGAGAAGCCTTGGGGGCCTTTAGTAAACATTAAATTTTTCAATTTTTAGCCATCGCATATCAGTCATGCGACTATGTCTACAAAACGTGCAGCGCTCAAAATGGACTGACTTTTTGGGCAATCCTCTCCCTTACTTAATCGTGCTGCCGTTAGAGATCCTCAAGTTTCTATGGTCCGCCATCTTGGTTCACATACTACGAGAGTACCAAAAAACATATAATACAAGTTATGGTACACCCATAATTAGCACAGTAGTGTGAGACGATACTGTGCTGGTATTCTAAACACAGGGGTCCACAACAACTTTTTGGCTCAACCCCCAAATTTTTTTTTTCTAATTTCTTGCGACCTAAGCATTTGTTAAGCATGTAATTAGTTATCGATTTTTAGACCATTATTCACATTAGCAATTTTCTTCCACAAAATTAAATATAACTTTGCTTTTAAAATCTCATTATCTGTCTTATCGAGCAATTTCACACAGCTACTGTTAACCTCGCATTGCTACAAAGCAATACAATTGACTACATATTCGAACAAGAGAGCAATGCTCAAATATATATCGACACATGGACCAAAGCGAAGCAGTAGTCCACCTTATCTTTTACGGTACCGGTACCCTCAAAAAATTTCTGAATTAACTGTAACAAGAATATGCAGAAGCAAAACGGATAGCAAGACATTACATGGACTAAAATTGTGTTCCCACGTCAAATTTTGGACCTATGCTTATTGGCCAATGTTACAGCAGTAAATAAGGAAGTCGATGCTTGGAGAAGCATCCTTAAATATAACTAGAGGGTATTAAGATGTAGTACATGGAAACGATACAAAGACGCTCATATTTATTGCAAATTTAAATTGTTTTGCGACCCAGAGTGGAATGAATCTGAGTCGCGACCCTGTATTTGCGGATCCCTGTTCTAACAGACTGGTACTCATTACTTGATGATAGAGGCAATTTAAAAACTGGATAAGTTTTGAACACCAAACCTCTACACTAGGATATAACGGACACACCCCAACACACAATATATATGAATAGCGCATCGCCAGCCTAAAATTACAAACAAAAATCGCAAATTTAATTTACTGTGCGGTGACCACCACTTTCTCACTAGAAAGGACATTGGAGGTTGTGTGTGTTAACTGACTAGTGTATTCGCCTGGATGTATCTCCACGGACAATAATTCTGGTGCAAAGTTTTATCCATGCTAATTTTCAAGAATGTCTTTAATTAATTATGCATTTTTAGAATTGTAGCGAGGGGTGCATAAGTAATATATGTTTTAACATAAATTTACATTTTCAGTTGAAGATAATACAGAAAATTGATGAAGTATTGGAAGAGGAGATAGAAATATATGAAGATAAGATGAATAAGTTGGTGAGTTAATTTCATGACAAACAGTCGACCAAGGTTTCAGCACATTATTCTATGTCTCTGGAGCTCACTTTCCTATTTATCACCCTTGATTGATTGCATAGGTGAGCCCACATCCAACTTTGGCCAATGTTGAATTTTTTGGGATTAGCTGAATCGGAAATTGTTTTGACACTTTATGCGAATTTTTAGAAAACAAGCATCCCCAATTTAATATTATTGAAATATATGAGGACAAACATGTCAGATGATTTACTTGAACTGTGAGTTCATTTTTGGTTCACATATCTGGTCAGCTATAGTTTTCACCTTCATCCAAGTCTTTGCATCTAGATTAACCCCAACTGTGCCTAATTCTGGACATACATCACTGTTGTTGAGCAGATTGTGGTCTGTCGTGCGTACTGAAATGCAATGATATATCTGTCTTATCATCTTAAAAACTCTATTAACTACAAGAGTGTTGAAGTTTGATGCCCCTTCAGATGAGGTTCAATACATAAGGAATCATATCATATTTTTTTGCAAACTGTTTTTGTTTTGCATCAAATTCATAGCAATTTTAATTTTTGCAGGGTATTTCATCCATAACAGAAGATACCCTGGAAGAGAAACATTCCTCATATCTAAGTCAAGCAGTAACGGTGTACGAGTCAAAAACTAAAGCTTGGAATGACATTTTGTCAAATGTTATCACTGCTAAACTATCAAGGCTGAATGAAAGAGCATGTTTTTGTTTTAAAAATCTCAAAAATCAAAAAATTATGGGGGAACAAATCAAAAGTTTGCAAGAGGTTAGATACTGTTTTTTTCGAATATAGGTATTTTGTACTCATAATACTGTATGATTGTTATAAGTGTACCGGTATTTAAAAAAAAAAAATTTATAATGTTTAATGCTAAAAATAAACATAATAAATTTATTCTATTATATCATTTTATGTTTTTTTTTAGAGGGAAGAACTATTGAGGATTAAAAGTATTGTTCAAAAAACTGCAGAAGATTTTGAAAAAAAGTTGACACCGGTACGTACAGATGAAACAACCAAATTTCATTGTGATATTCCATTAAAAGTTATTTATGCTTCTGATACTTTTCATTGAATAACATTTTTCAATTTCTGTCTAACTTACCCTAAAGTTTATCTTGAAAGGTTATTTTTGTAAAAAATTATGCCAAGGTTCATCCTATATAAGTATGAAGGTTTACAATAATATAAACAAAATAATATAAAGTGCACAGGCAGACTTGATAAAGAATGGAAAATTTCGAAATAAATTGAATATGAATTTTGGGTAGGCTATAAATTGTAAGCGATGAACGAACTAGATAGCGATCGGAGACCACCGACTTATCATTCTTATGCATGTTCAATATTTTACTTGACAATTTGGGAGAATACACCGATCATCACCAGCCCCACAAAGTCGGAGCGGCGTGTAACCAAAATACCTAAACGCTCCACATCGCAGACAGGGCATTGTTACACACACAATCGTTTGCAGCGACGAAAGTTAGGGGATCCATCAAAACAGAAACTGCGGTTTCGATTCCGTCACTCTGACTCAATAGCGACACTGCGTGTCCCATCACTAATTAATTAATAACTCGCTAATTATACGACATAATTCATCCAAAATCAATACGTCTTTGGTCTGAGATATGATGAATGCACATGCAAAATTTGGAGCAGATTCAACCTCGCTTTTGTGAGATATCGCGTAACATACGAAAGTGCCTAACAGTCAAACAAAAAAATACCTATCAACATACTTACCGATCGAGATCAATAAGTAATGAATATTATCTTTGCTCTAAAATTATTTCAAAAACATTTTCAGGAACAAAATATTGCAACAGAAAAAAACAAAATTGATGAAGTATTTGAAGAGGAGATAGAAAAATATGAAGACAAGATGAATAAGTTGGTGAGTTTGTTTCATGACCATTCATCCACCAAAGTTTCAGCGCATCGTTTCATGCCTTACAAACATACTTTTTATAGCTGAATAGCCCAGATTAGTATCTAAGGTTCACACAAAGATGCGGTGTTTACGCTGTCTTATCAGCTCAAAAACTACCGTAACTTTATTAGTAGCTTTGGCTGTTAGCCCCATAGAAGTGTTGAATTTTTATGCCACATTGGATGGACCATATGGGTTCAATAGGTGAAGAACAATACTAGAATTTTTACATCCTTTTATTGATTATTTTTTTAAAAATTTTAGTTTTGTTCAATATCAAAGACAATTCTAATTTTCGCAGGATATCTCATCCTTCACAGACGATACTGTGGAAGAGAAGCATTCCGAATATCTAAATCAAGCATTAGAGGCCTACGAGTCAAAAACTAAAGCTTGGAATGAGATTTTGTCAAATGTTATTACTGCTAAACGATCAAGGCTGACGGACAGAGCAATTGTTTGTTTTGAAAATCTCAAAAAGAAAAAAATTATGAAGGAACAAAACAAAATGTTGCAAGAGGTTAGATACTGTTTTTTTCAAATATTAATTTAAGTATTTTGTAGTTATAAGACGGTATGATCATTATAGGCTATGTTGGAATAAGGGCGCTCCAGAAGTATGTGTACCAAAATAAAGGTAACTAATTTTGTTCTCCTACTTTACATCAAGTTGTGTAAAAGGACTAAAACCTATTGACAGGGGCCTCCCAGTGGCCTCCCAGTCTGGGTGGGCAAAATATTTGGCCCCTGATTCAAAAATCGTGCCCACCCCTGGTTTAGAACAAGCTCACGGCTTTAGAGCCGACGACAGTAGCCAGAGGCGTGCCAAACTTTACTGCTGGGTGCAAAAGTATGCAGATGCAGTTGTCCTGGGTGCAAATGTACGTGGATGCAAAGGTAATGGAACCCAATGATAAAACTGTCTTCTCATATAGTTTAATTGCAGTAATCAAAAATTAGTCCAAAAATAGCTGTGATAGACAAGGCTAAACTCTTTTATCGGTACTTTACAGGGTTTAAATGAGCACTAAAAATGTAGCAATTATAAAATAGGATAGGAAGAAATTTTCTTGCGTTAATGGTCTGGGAAACATCCATTGTTGACTCACCATCACCACAGTCAGTCACACAAGACTAAACACATAATATCAGCTTTCAATTAAACAAAAACACACCAAAAAGCATGTGTAATAACGTAAGTTCTACAACTTGTTTCTTCCCCCTACAACTTGCTGCCCGGGGCGGCTTCCCCTTTTCGCCCACTTTAGGCACGCCACTGACGATAGAACTCTCTCCTTCAAATTCCAACTAGTCTATCCTAACCATGCGGTTACGAGCAACAACTAACAAACTTCCTGTAACAAAAGTGGACACCCCAAATACCTATTTAAATTCCAAACATTCCATATTTTTTTATGTTGACTACGCTACGGAAAACGAACAAATTATACCGCTGCGTCGACACGAAATTCAGGGCTTGTAATAAAAATTTTGAAATGCGAAACCGTCCCGCGCCGGCTTAGAGAAATCAATGTATATGGGCGTGACAGACACGTCTGTGACATCACAATGAACAGTGGCGTTCAAAATACCCATTAAACAAAGAACGGGCATTCTAGCTAGCCGTAAAAAATATGACGACCCAAGACCCACGCTTTGAAAACATAATGTTGCAAGTGCGCAAGAATGGGATTTTACTGCGCAAATTGGCTGGATGTACTGCGTAGCTCAGAGGGAACCTTGCATGGGGTATATTCATCTGGCTAACACGGACACTCCCCGAACTTGTAATAGAACTAAAATAAGGAAAATCGTAATAAAATTATGGCCTAAACCTAACCTGGTACACATACTATGGGAGTACCAGTAAAAGTATTGTATAATGCTTTGATTCGATAAAAATAACCATTATAAATTTATTTTATCATAGCATTTTTTGTTTTTTAGAGGGAAGAACAATTGAAGATTGAGAATATTGTTGAGAAAACTGCAAAAGATTTTGAAAGGAAGTTGACAACGGTACGTACAGATAAAGCAACCAAATTTTATTGTAATATTCCATCAAAAATTATGTATGCTTCTGATACTTTTCATGGAATCACATTTTTCTATGTCTGTCTAACTTACCCTAAAGTTTATTTTTGAAAGTTATTTTTGTAAATAATGTTGATAATGTTCATCCCATATAAGGACCTACAATGCATAAGGTTTACTCTAATACCAACAAAACAATATAATGTACCCAGGCAGGCTTGATAAAAGATGGAAAATTTCATAATAAATTCAATATGAATTTTGGGTAGGCTATGAATTTTACATAAAATATCTGAATGAATAGATATTATTTTTGCTTCAAAATTGATTCAAAAACATTTTCAGAAACAAAAAATTGCAACAGCAAAACAAAAAATTGATGAAGTATTAGAAGAGGAGATAGAGAAATATGAAGACAAGATGAATGAGTTGGTGAGTTTGTTTTAAGACCATTTGTCGAACAAAGTTTCAGCGCATCGTTTTGTGCCTTATGAACATACTTTTCTTGCACCTGTGATTGATTGCAATATGTGGGTCCAAATCTAACTTTAGCAGCATTGTATTTTTTGAAAATATTAAAATGTAAAAAGATTTTCGACTCATTGTGCTGAGCATGAGAAAACATCCTTGATTTATCATTATTAAATTATTTGGTACAGACATGTGAGCAAATTTCTTAACTCTTCAACCAAATCTATGGATTAACCAGATAATTCATTCCATACACGTGTGCTTAATACTTTACAACGAGGCTATTCAACTGCCAGACCATAGTCCGAACTCAGGTTCAATAAACGACAATATTAAACGAGGGACAATATTGGATTTTTTTACATCTTTTTACAAATCATTTTTTGAGCATTTTTTTTTTTTTTAATATCAATGACAATCCTAATCTTTGCAGGATATCACACCCATAGCATGCAATACCTTGGAAGAGAAGTATTTCGAATATCTAAGTCAAGCAGTAGAGGCGTACAAGTCCAAAACTGAAGCTTGGACTGACATTTTGTCAAATGTTATTGCAGCTAAACAAGCAAAGATGATTGAAAAAGCACGTCTTTGTTTTGAAAATCTCAAAAAGAAAAAAATTATGGAGGAACACAACAAAATGTTGCAAGAGGTCAGATACTGTTTTTGTCAAATAATATTTGAGTTATTTTTACACTTATAATACATTATGAATTCAATGTTCCCTCTAATTTTTTGTAGTATGTGTGCGCAGAAATTTTGGTGTGTGCGCACTTTTTTGGAATTTGTGCAAAAACCAATGAAGAAATTTTGGCTTTCTAACCGGGTAATGGGTGGGCCAACAACAAACTTTCTCAACCTGCCAACCGAGAACATTGTTACATTACATCGAAATAAGTCTGTGCGCAGTAAATCTATGCGTGTGCGCAGCCTCTGAAAGCTGTGTGCACACGCGCACATCTCAGAGGGAACACTGATTATGATCATTAAATGTTAGAAAAAATATTGTATAATTTTGTATAAAGTCTATTGCATTACAATACTGTGTAACTTTAAAGATAAGTTCAACTGACTATCCAAAGTATTGCATAAGAATAAGAGGCCTGGAGCTGCTTCTTCTGCACATATTATCCTTTATAAAATTCAATGTTGTGATACTCGCACACAGTTAGCAGTAATTAAAGTGATTTAACTTTTATGAAATTATCTCAGTAAATTTCATTGTATTTTAGATGTATAAAAAGCTTAATTTTTCTAATAATATGTCATTTTGTTGTATTTAAGATTTATCATATTTTTATTTAAAGGACTTGAAAAATTACAAAAACGACATACAAAAGATGTTTGAACAACAGATGTTAAAACGATTAGACGATTATGACAGGAAATGTGAGGATTTTAAAAATAAGCAAAAGGTTAATTATAATTCATGTTCTTCGAAATGATATCCTCAGCATCCTGTATAAAAATAATATCATACAAGTGTTCTTTGTCAAAGTTGGTAAGAACCTTCATTTGATATCCAGAACCTTTTCATGTTTCAAGATCTTTTATTCACCTCAAATAATAAATCTGACAAAAAGCTCATATAAATGGGGATCACCCATCCTATGTTTAGTTGAAGTAAAAAGTAAGAAGCCTAGCATTCAAACAGATGCATAGACATTGTTTGTAAAGGTCACAACTGACCAATATTTATATTTTTCATATATATTCTTACCACTTAATCATCAGATTTCTCATCATTTTGTCATTCCAGTACAATTGCAAGAATAGTTGATTTATCAGGTTTTTTTTCATATATATACTTAATGATGGAAAAAATCGTTTGATAAGAGGATTGACACATGGGAAGTTTGCCAATCCTCCTGAACATGATTGTTTTTCACAGATTCGAACCTGCAAACCTTCAAGTAGAGTAATCAGTGGTGCAATGACCAGTATACTGCTAATGCTTCCTTTAATTTGTCAACCCAGCTGTTTACTGAACTGCTTGTATATGATCCCACCCCTATAAGACACAAACTTGTGCTATCACATGGAATTTTCATAAATTTTTCGCACTTGGGCAACTTTCAGTCAAGCCAGTGAATTGGAAATTCAGCTGAATATAACGAATAGAGTCTACATTCAGTTGATTTAGTAACATTACTATGCTATTATATTTAGGTGGAGGAATGCAGAGAAGAACTCATAAAGAAATTCAATGAGTCATACCAATTGGCCAAATTTGATTTGGTAAAAAAGGTAAGTCACATCGCCCCAAGTGGCTTTGTTATGTTAATTCCTCAAAAGATGAGTTGTCCTCATACCCAAATGAAATTTATGTACTCATGTAGTATGTGACCAAGATGGCGGACACTGGAACGTAATATGTGTACCAGGTTAGGGTTAGGCCATAATTTCTGATACAAATACTACGGGAGTCACATGGCTAGTCCACGAACTTGTAATATGTATCTGAGCTAGTAATCCACAGAATCTTGCATGCAAAATTCATGAGAGGCTGCAATGCACCATATGCTCCAATCACCTTATTGATTTTTCCTCTATTAAAATAACAATGAATATCATACATCAAAATGACGGATAACAACTATATGTGTGGTGTTTGCTATCAATTTTCCCCAAAATATCTGCACGAACAGATATCATCGTTGCTCTAAAATTAATTTAAAAACATTTACAGCAACAAGAAATTGCAACAGCAAAAAAAGGAATTGATGAAGTATTTGAAGAGGAGATAGAAAAATATGAAGACAAGATGACTGAGTTGGTGAGTTATTTTCATGACAAACAGTCGACCAAGGTTTCAGCACATCATTCTATGTCTCAGAAGCGCACTTTCCTATTTGGCACCTTCAATTGATTGCATGTGTGGGTCCACATCTAACTTCCACATCAACCTTTCTTCATTTATCACCGTTGATTTATTTGGTACAGATCTGTGAGAGGATGTTTTAACTCCTAAATATTCACCATAGTTCACGTAACTTGTCCATTTTGGTTTCACCCGCAATCAAAGTGCAGGTGTTAATTTCGACTGTGCCTAATACTTAATAATTAGGCTTTTTCATCGACTTGAAAACTAATTCTTTCAACTACAAGAGTGTTGAAGTTTTATGTTTTCTGAGCCATATATAGGTTCAATAACTGAGGAATCATATTTTGTTTTTGTTTCATTCCATATTCATGGCAATTAAAATTTTTGCAGGATATCTCATTCATAAAAAACGATACTTTGGAAGAGAAACATTCCAGATATCTAAGTCGAGCAGTAATGGCGTATGAGTCCAAAACTAAAGCTTGGAATGACATTTTGTCAAATGTTATTACTGCTAAACAAGAGAGGCTGAGAGACAGAGCACTTCTTTGTTTTGAAAATCTCAAAAAAAAAAAAGTTCTGGAGAAACACAAGAAAATATTGAAAGAAGTTAGATACTTTCGTTTCGTTAAATAATAATTTAATCATAATTACAGTTATAAGACAATATGATCATTTAATATTAGAAAAAGTATTGCTTAGAGTTTTAATGTGCTGAAGCATGCATAATAAATCTATTGCATTACGATACAATGTGATTTTTAGAGGGATGAACAATTGAAGATTGCAAGTATTGACCAGGAAACTGCAGATGATTTTAAAAAGTCGTTGGCACTGGTACGTACAGACGAAACAACCGAATTTCATAATAATACCTCATTAAAAATTATTTATGGTTCCAATACTTTTTACTGAATCACATTTTCCTATTTCTGCCCACTTTTAGGGGTTAGTTTTTGTTAATAAATATTGCAAGATAAACTGAAAAAGGGTGCATCTTTATGTTGCCAGCCAAAACAAATAAAAATAAACTGCTGTTTAAATCGCGTTCATTCCTACTTTTTGCCCCCGGGTAAGGTGGAGAGCATGTGATTTGAACCTGCGATAGGTAATTCTCACCCAGCTAAGTCTAATGCACTAACTGCTAGGCCGTTGTGTCACCTACCAGGGAAGATGAAAAATATGCTTAGAAAACAATCAAATACAAAAATATCATGAGCATGCCAAACCGTTTCTTTTCTCCAATAAAATTGCATGCTCACTTTCTTTGTGTAATTTGTGAACACTACTACTACTGATTATACTGGTTGAAAAAAAAACTTGACTTAACATTTGACTTCGTTCATTCAAACTAAACATGCATGTGTCAGAATATAAAGATATATATTTTTACAGTTTTGACAATATTTTCTCCTAAATTGATTGAAACCATTCCCCATTATAGAAGTTGCCCTAAATGTTATACAGTATTTCCAAATCGAGCTTCATATCGTATTTGGTTTCTTAAGTAAATTGCTTTTTGAGAAAGTTATGTAACACTAGACTCTGCATTTTCAATTGCCCAATTTCAAATTCTTTGCAAATATGATTCCTGGAACATGGGATAAGTATGCCTACTTTTGTGTTCGCATATTTATTATTGTTAATGGCTCTGCTCACAATTTATTAGCATATTGTAACCTCGATAGTAATGCTGAGTGTCGCACAAAGTGCTCGTCACCGTCAGTTTTCATGAATTGAAAGCCTCACATCGTGAATATTGAAACTTTTGTTACTAGGTTCATTGTTGCCACATCACAAGCAAAATCAAGCAATAAAATGAGCAAAATATCAAGTGCTTGTGAGAGAAATTAATTTGTTTACTCTAAATATCAAGATTATTATGCAATGTCAAAACGAAATTCTGGTAATATCTTCGGATTGAAATATTTTGACATTCTAGCCCTACAGATTCAGTATTCTGAATTGCCCTTCTCTATTGCCCACATACAAGAATAAATAAAGCACCTGACGCAATGAGCAGCCTGGGTATCCTCTGCACATATTACCCTCCATGCTTCTGTGATTCTCACACAGTGGAATGTTATCTTGTTGTATTCATGATTGATCCACTTTTATTGACAGGATTTGCAAAGTTACAAACCAAACATAAAAGAGATTTTTGAACGTCAGAAGCAACTCAAATTAGACTATTATGATGGAAAATGTGAAGCTTTTGAAAATAGGGAAAAGGTACGCCAATGCTCTTCCTAATAATAACTTCAATAGCATTATGTGTTGTCTGTGTCTTCTGTGTCTTCAATAGCAAGTGTTCTTTACCAATAATCGTAGTAACTTTCATTTGATATCGAGAACATTTTATGTTAACAATATTATTTACCTCAAATAATAAATATGACAAAAAAGTCAAACAAATGGGGACAAGTCCCCAAACTCACAGTGCAGATGCGTAGACATTGTTTATAAAGGTCACAATAAACCAATGGTTAATATTTTATTCATATTACCTGATCATCTATCTAATCTGATTTAATTCCATGAAAGTTCTGAGCATAGGTTAAAATTCTCGGTCTGCGATTGACATAAGATTTTTTGCAATGTTCGAAATCCAACAAGCAATTGGACAACTTTAGTCAAGCCCGTGAAATAGAATTACAGCTGAATACAACGAATGTTGTCCACATTCAGTTGATTTAGTAACATTGCATTGCTATTATATTTAGGTGGAGGAATGCAGAGAAGAACTCATAAAGAAATTCAATGAGTCATATCAATTGGCCAAAATTGATATGGAGAAAAAAAAGGTAAGATGCGTTCCTCAAAGTAGGTAGGCTTATTATAATAATCTGTCTGCAGGTAAGATTTTGATTCTATTTTTAAGTAGAGGCAATAAATGAGTAAGAGTAAAAGCATGTCAGCTTACTGGTACAAGTCACACAAAAGCGACCCTTGCCATGATCATATGTTTATATATTGGTTACAGAAAAATTACAGAAATCAATTTTTATATGGTACTCATGTCTTTTACATTATTTTTGACGACTTCATCATCGAAACATCCTGACACAGACTGAGTTATTGATTAATCTTTTATTTCAATTACATGTTGATTATTTCATTATTTGCAGTACTTTCACACTGTTTTTAATTTTAGGAAGCAATATCTGAAAAATACAAAGAAAATGTCGAAATTGTCTGTGAAGGATTTAGAATGGAGATGGAGCAGGTAGATAATTTCTATAAGAATTCATGAATCAGATTATTAAATGAAACTTCAAAAACCAATACAATACAACGATGTGATAAAAAATTATTGTTGTCCCCCCAAGGCTGATTACATAGATTTTCTGGCTTAAATTCCACAAATGATAATTATGAGCAAATGAAGCAAATGAGCAATGAGCAATGAGCTGTCGCTCTTTGTAGTGACAGCATGATTTACATATGTTTTTTTGTTCTGGTATTTTACTGCCTGAGCTAACCACATGTTCATCAAAAATATACAACTATGCTATTTTATTAAGCAATTTGTCTTCCGTCATTCAATTAGGCAGTGGCATCACCAAAAAGTACGCTTTCCACATGGTCGTGCGCATAAATGTTTCGCTAGTTATCGTCCAGTCCATATTGAGTGCAGTGTTATCTTACAAAATGAAATATTCCTGAAGCAAAAATATAAAGAGTCTTGTCCTTCATCCCCAATTTTCTCAATTTTTCTCTGCACTATACATCAGGTCTTCCAATATAACTTGTTCTAAAATTTAGGGTTCTAATTAGAATTTACATTTGAATTTCAATTGAAAAAATATTGTTAAATTATTTAAATGTTTAAACCGGATTTGTATCTGGTAGCCAGTCGATTTTTTATTTGGATAGGGAACAAAAACTAAAAACTTTGAAGTTCATTTTTTGTCATTTGTAATGGAAAATGAAAATGTTAAACTAATTAGAGGGCAAATACGAATAACGTCACATTATTCGAAAAACGCTGGGAGACCCCACAAAGCTTATAAAGGAATGAATTGGTTGCTTCTTATGCTTCAGCACAATGTAGAAATAGGCTTGGTGTCCCGTTTGATAACTTCAAAGTCAAAAACAACACAGGAACAAATTCACAGAAAATAATAGGCATTCAATAAAATGAGACTTTGAATGTTTTCCTAGTTCATGTTCCTTTGTATATCTTTTTTATTTTAATGCGTTGTTTTACGTTCAAGTTATTATTAGAAAGATCTGTAATATTTTAACAGTGGATTGAATTTTAAAAACACTGTGGTGTAACACACAGAATTAGATTAAAGATTATTATCCCCAATATATTGCACGCTAATAATCGTCCTCACTATCTACCCCGTTTGATCAAGTTTTTATGCATTCCGCCGAACAACAACATAGAAAAGCTGGAAAGCACTGTTTCATGACCTATTTCAGGCATTTGATTTCATGCATCTCATATGAAATTTCCTCATTACAGCTGTTGCATGAAGGGCCTCTCTCAAATAAAGAATTCGTCAAAAAATATGGTGAGATCAAACGTGATGCATTGGATAAATTTTCCATCTTGAACAAAAACATGTGAGTTTCATGTATATTTTATTTATTCCTTTTTAAAGACAGATTTTTATGTTGGCAAAAAGTATGGGTGCTTCGAAAGTATGTGCACAAAGATGGCGGACACCAAAACGTAATATGTGTACCAGGTTAGGATTAGGCCATGATTTCATTCCAATTTTTATTATTTCAGCCAAGTACGGTAACTACTGTAATGTTTGTGCCTGAAATTATAGTCTAACCATAACCAGGTACACATACTACATTTCGGTGCCCGCCATCTTTGTTCACATGATGCGGGAGTACGAGCTACATTGATATTATTTAGTTGAACAATGTATCCATGATATCAGTTATAATTAACAGACTCCGAGGTAAATTGGCTAAATATGATAAAACAAATGTCTGAATTTTGTAAATGTTCCACAATAAATGATGTCATATTCTGTATTTGAATATATATAAAAATTGTGAATAAAGGAGTGAAGTTCATTCCATTCTATTAATAACTGAGTGTATGTAATGCCTGTTGGTATTAACCAGTGGTTATCTGACAGTGATATACCCTCAAATTGTTTCGTTGTTCAGGGCCGCAAAGTAGGCCATTAATTTTGCACAGTGTTTTCTAAGTGCTTGATTGATACTGCTTGAAGTGTCCATGGCAATTCCATAGGCGAATTTTGATGCTTGTTTGCTCACTTCGAAATTGTTTTTGCAAGTGATACCTTGTAAACAGATATACTTCTTCAAAAGCAAAATAATACAATTTATTAGGTGTCGCCGATCGATAACCAGTATTGGTTTCTCGCGACTCCTTTTACTACGAATTATCCGATTGGAAACCAATGCACACAAGCTGAGAATTTATAAACTTATAATAATATGCACTGGTTAATTAAGAAACTAGGCTCTGTGTTAAGAAGTAAGTGGACATGTGTACAATTAAACATAATGTAGTATTTTATTAACGTTACCAATGTACTGAAATTCAGAAAGACGCCCCTTTCGGATTCTGATGTGGAACAATTTAAGAGAAAGTTGATAGAAACTGTCCAAAGGAAATATATTGATGAATACAAGAAGACAAATGAGATTAATCAGAAACAACTCGAAAAGGTAATTTGTTCTAATTTATTTTAAACAAACCTGGGTTTGGGAAACTGTTACTGCTCTCTATTCCAGTATTCACCTTTTACAGCTTCAGTTTTAAAAAAGGCCCACTTTGTGTGTATGTGTTCCTTGTTTATTGGGTAAAGTATTTTTGCACCAAAAAACTGACCATCCTTTACCGACCTTCCTTACTTGGACCCGACTGCCAAATCGAATTCTATGCATTTCTTCCCATATCCGAGGGTTATAGCCACAGCAAAACTGACTCACAAAATAATTGGATTAGGGTTAAAGGTTAATCCATCAGTGATTGGAAGATTTGAAGCATCCCGGCAAACAATTTATTCATAAATGTAGGTTCGTTTTTGTGATGTAAAAGTTCTTTCAAATGGAAACAGTCCAAAATAATAAACGAGAATATCGGTTGGAAACCGAAGACTTATCGATCGATAGTTAGGGGATCCCCCAAAACAGAAACTGCAGTTTCGATTCATCCGCTCTTGTAACTTGCGCACTGCGCATCGCACACACACACTCGGCAGGTTTCAAAATTCTTTCGCTTTACAAAAATCTAGATCACTATATCAATAATTGATTGATAACTCGCTAATTATACGACATAATTCGCCTAAAATCAATAGGCTTCTGGTCCGAGATAAGATGAATGCACATGCAAAATCTGGAGCAGATTCAATCTCGCTTTCGTGAGATATCGCATGCATGTAACAGACACACACACACACAGACAGACAGACAGACAGACATACATACAAATACCTATCAATATACTTACCGATCTTAAGATCGATAAGTAAAAAGTATCCAAATAAGGAATTCACACCTCCATGAGTTCCTGTCCCCTTGCCAAATGATAGCAACACCCAAGATTATGTTTTTATGTGGGTGATAAACGGCAGCTTAGTCATTCAGTACTCTGGTATCGCAGGGGCAGGATGTAACTTTTATTCTGTTATTCGTGGTAACAATTAAACAGTTCTTAAATGGTAATGCTTGTGTTAAATACAAAATTAATTTATGTCAATGAATACTTACTCAATTAAATTAAAGTTGTTAGCACCAACTCTGGGGCATTTTGTCGCATGCAAATCACCATGATTTGTCTGGCATAGTAATAAGTTACAGCTAGTTTGGTTCGATACAACTTAGATGTGTACTACGTGCCCCGTGACTCTTTTTATGTAAGGTGGACTGTGAACCTTATGCTGGTTAAAAAATGGTTAAAAAGTTTGTTTTATCTACTTTCTTCTTCCTGGTATGATTACATTAAAAATGGCGACCACTGAGAATTTAGCAAAACTCAATAGATATTTTTAATTTATTTTTGCAGGATTTAGCTGCTTGTGAGAAACATGTAAAATCAGCTCTTGACTCATACACTAGAGAGATGGATAAGGTATCATTCTTTTTTTAATTTTTAAAAGTTTATATTTTTCATAATTTAATCTATATGTCTTTGAAATTAAAGTACATGTACGATATAAACTCATAAAACAAGAATGCAGAAGCTTGCGCTCTTATACTTTTATTTGAATAGAGTCATTCGAATAATCGAAAGCTTAGGTTAATTTGACTAATTGAACGAAATGCATTGTACAATGTTATCTGAATGGTATTAAACTCTCTATCAGATTTTTTTGAATGGAAAATACTACGAAGAATCTGATTTAAAAGAACAGCATAACAGCTATGCAGCAATGGCAATTGATGAATTCATGAAACTGTCTGCAAACATGTAAGTTCGCTATATATAAATAATAATAAAAAATTTACACTAAAAATGTGCTGTTTTTCAACATTTGGTAAATTTATCAGACTAGCATTTTTGAGTTCAAACAATCAACTTTGTGTTGAACAAAAAGGTCTTATGCTTTTAATAAATAAATATGAATTGATGCTCAGTGCTGTGTGTGAAGTTGGTAGTGGATTTATAAAATGATTACTAAATTCAGTTTTGTGATGATGATTTTTACCTTACATAGTAAAACGCTCAGTACCATTTTAAAATGAGATTATTTAATATATTCAGAGCTTCATGGACGAAGTTTATTGATGATTTGAGAAAACAGATACAAGAGAAGCTTCTCCATTATCAATCATGCAATTGTAGAAATCGAGAGATTATTCAAAGGGTAAAGTTCCATACCATACCATATTATGTTCATTCGAAATATATTTAAAATCTGTCTTTATATTTCAAACTTTTGAATGACTGCCTTTTTATATATTTGGTCAAAAATGAGGTTTATATAGGTCGATTTTCTAATCATTACAATTATGTAGAATATACGATATTGGATTTTGAATTCCCACTCAATCATTGTCTATAAAGTATTTAAATTATTGACATTTGTCCTGACAAATTGCAAAACTTTTTCCCCCAAATTTTATTTTGTTTGTAACCTTTGTTTTTTATAAAATTTTAACCTTTTCAGCAAAAAGCAGCACAAGGACAGATTTTTGAGATAGCAGTTGAATTGAAAAACCAATATATGCGCTTAATGGGAAAGTTGGTAGGTTGAATGCATGGTCATTTTTAAGAAAAATTGAATGTTTTATGAAGATAGTTCCAAACCCCACCAATTGGTTGCAATTCTATCCGATATGCACTGATCAGTAAATTTATAATGCTACATTAGGTCAGATGTTTCTCAGATACAATTCAAATGATCTTTGCTATCATAATTGCGCAAGAATCATCAGTAATTTTTGTTTTTATTTTCTAATAGGAGCAGTAGGGAAAGCTTTGATTCTGTATTTTGGTTCCAGTTCTCAGCAAAATCTTATTTTCATTCTAAAGGATTAATTTTTCAGCTATTTTTATACTCGACCTGGGCTAGTTCAAATGAAAAATTTTGTTTGGCATATGAGTGAATAAGGATTTGAGCTATTTCATGGTGAATAAGAAATCTTGATATTCATATAGTTGTACAATAACAACTTCTTTATATCCCATTTTACCTGAGTTTGCATTAATTTTTGCAGGATATCTCTTCTATATCAGATAGAACTTTAGAGGAGAAACATTCCAAATATCTTGCTGAAGCAGTAGAAGACTTTGGAAGAAAAACCGAAGAGTGGAAAGTGGATTTGTCAAATGCTATCGGTGCTCGAAAAATTGAGCTGAAAGAAACAATTCAAAATCATTTTGGAAATTTAAATCAGCAAGTTATTGCTAGAAGACTTTCAGAGGTATGTATAACAGTATAGCCTGGTTTGTTAAAGAAAAAATTTGTTAAATCATCAGAATTAAATGGGTAGTCTCGTGGTGTGTGTACCAGGTTAGAGTTAGGCCATAAGTGTATTCCATTTTCCTTATTGGACACGTAGTGAACATACCGATCCTTTCAAAATTTTGTTGTTATTGTTATTATTTGTCTCCGTCAACACGTTTTGAAGAAATCGCTTTTCTCTTCGAATACTGGACCAATTGCTTTGAAATTTTCAGTGGTTAAAGATAAAAATTTTCTCCAGAAGGAGCATAGCTCTCTTGTTTTAGATCTATTAGGAGTTCGGGGACTGTCTGTTTTAGCCAAGTAAATATACCCCCTACCCATAGGTTTCAGTCATTTTATTCTTGATATAAAGTAGGCAAACAAAATTAGTTACCTCCATATTGGTAACACACTTCTGGAGAGCCGGTGAATGCACCATAGCAAGCTGTTATTTTTATAAAGATGCTTTCAATATTGACTGGTGTCGTCTATCAAAAATAGGAAAATTGTTTCCAAATGCCAAAATATTCTGCTAATCTTGATCTAACATTATTATAATGCAACTAAAATTGACTATGAGTAATGTTCTTCATGTTATTTGCACTTGATATTTATTCAGGAGAAGACTAAATGTGATGAATATGCCAGGCTAGCCATCGACAATTACACCACAGAGATAGATAAGGTATATTTGGTTAAAGTGTTTTAAAATGGAGATTCAAAAACTTATAACATAGCCTGATTCTATTTATTTGTGTTTTTGATACTCTTGAAATGTATTTCTTGTATTCTATGTAAGAAATCCTGATGAAATTAGGGAAAATTTTCACAAAATTAAAATTTAAATATATTGATGTCATTTTTTTAAATTTTGGCACTTATCTAATCAGAAAATGGTAATTAAAAGCCGGGAACAAAAATGTATTGAACAGTGTTATTGATTTGATAGGAACACAAAAAGGAGTTACCGGTAATAACAATTAAAGTTTTCAGAATTAGGTAATGGAAATGTTTGCAGTGTTATTTTGGTTTTGAATAGCATCCAAAACAAGCCCAACACCTAAACTAACACAACAAAAATACTGTTAAATCTGGGTCTTTTAAATAAAAAATCCCAATAATTCTGCTCATTATTTAAACCCAGAATATATCTGTTAACTATTTGTTCTTATTTATATATATATAATTCATTTGTGATAGAATGATTACTACAAAAACAGTTTTACAGACTGTTCAAACAGTAACTTGGTTCACTGTCCCCATTCCACAAGTTTAGTATGTCTGCCTCCAAGGTTTACAACTAAGTATTGTTTCAGATTTTGTCTAATGGAAAATATTTGGCGAAGTCTGATTTAGAAGCCAAGCATCTTTTCTGTAAAGCAAAGGCAATTGATGAGTTCAAAATACTTTCTGAAAATTTGTAAGTTTTCTAAATTGAATAATTGATTTTAATGTAGGCATTTGACACGTTTCTTTGGTTGTTGAATTTGAACATCGTGCTATGTTCAAAACTATAACATGTCTGCCATCTTATTTCAAACTTTTATCAACAGAACTGTGTCTGTCTGGTACTACGGTATATTATTGAAAACATAGAGTGTATCTCTAAGTCTAAGTGTTCACACACGATTTGAA
Organism: Styela clava; assembly: GCF_013122585.1. Lineage (NCBI taxonomy): Eukaryota > Metazoa > Chordata > Ascidiacea > Stolidobranchia > Styelidae > Styela > Styela clava. Next base: position 766,658 of record NW_024102640.1, read on the forward strand.
ACATGTTTCATTAATAACTCACCAGGAAAAAAAGGTCATATTGTCAGAATTGTATTTTAAAAATGTGGCTTCAAAAAAAATAATTAAAGGTTTCATTTCGGCTTTTGGTGGAGAAAAAAACAAGATGACGGTGATTTGAAATCCCCCTCTGATCTGATTCGTATGATTTACTATTTGATTTGAATATTCTATATAAAAGGCCCAGCCCTATCTGTTGACTGACTTATACGTTTTTACATAGAGTTTTTGCTGTCATGTTAAGGCCAGCATTTTTATGACTGTACTAAAATTGGCCCATGATGGGCATTCTGACAGTGATAGCCAGGAAAATATAGGATTTACACATTTATCCCAGGGGAGAGAAAAGGGGATAAGATGGCTTAACCATATGGTGAACCACGTGGGATTAGTTAGTTATTTGTTTTCGGAAGCATGGACTTGCTTTTTTTCACCAAAATAATGTTTCCCTTTTGTGTTTATTTTAAAAAATTTATACTATGACAACTCTGTTTTCTGGAAATTTTTCAAAGAAGTTTCAGTTTATATGGCCGTGAGCTATCGTCCGCTTCCTTTAAGTATGCTATCTGGACTTTTTTCAATTATTTTCAAAATGTAGAATTTAGTTTCACTTAGCTCTTCCTGCATTTATATTGGCTTCACCTGTTACCTAGGTGTCAAATAACTAACATTTACTGGTGCTTACTATACCACCATTCTTGAAATACAGTGGTTGCCCCTTAATTTTTCTCAGAAGCTAGGCACACATAGAATGAATATCCTGGAAAACGTTTATTTTGATACACTTGCCAAACTTCAATGCGCCCATTGTAATTTCAATAATATAAATTACTTTTACTGTTTACATTTAGAGAACGACCTCATCAACTTGGGAAAGATTTTAAAGGTGAATTTGAAGAAAAAGTTCAAGATAAGCTCCTCCACTATCAGTCTTTAAATTCCAAAAACCAGGAGATAGCTAAACTTAATGAGGTAAATGTTAGGCATCAGAAAATTTAACATCCAGTAGTTATTACGATAGTATCTTCCATCACTAACATCAATGTCAGTTTTGTTTTTTGCGAGTAGTTTCAGTGAGAATATAACAACCAGAGCAAAATATTAAACAATCCAAGTACAGTATGGGGCGCTTTCAAGTTGTTTGCTTTTTTATTGAAAACTTGATATTTCAGCATAATGAATACACACCATGTAAATTGCCAATTAAGTATTGAGCCAATGGAGTATGATAATTGATATCAACATTGTGGAAATATCTTTGAGCATTCTATTCAAAATCTATCTGCACTTGCTTTTGAAATTGAAAAAGTTCACTAGATTGTAATGATAAAGATAGTTGATTGTAAATAAATTGTAAAATGGTAATCTTAAAAAAATTCATCTTCTGGGATGTGAGCTTACTTTTGTTATGCGGCATTTGTTAAATTTTTCCCAACATATTGGATTACTTCATAAATATAAGAATAATATATAAGTATATTGTTTATTTTTTTCAGTTTAAAAGTTTATTAAGCTTTTTTTTATTTTCATTCAAAATATACTGTTTAGCTTTTCCTCTATTTTGGAACTCTTAATATGAATCATATTTGAAATATCTTTAAAACTTTCATTCAGTTTTCGTAATTTTTTATTTAATTTTCAGAAACAAGAAGTCATAAAGCATGCTGTGGAGAATTATTCTCAGTCCATGGAACAGGTTAATTTTTTTCTATATTTTTCAAATGGCTATGTCAATATTAGTAAATTACTGGTATATTTGAGAAACGACGACTTTGTTGACATCAATTACATTTTTATGCAGTTGATTGCAAATAATATTATCGAGAATGAAACCTTGGAGCAGAAACATAAAGAATACAAAAAGCATGCATTGGAAAATAATCGGTAAATCATTTATTTACTTTAATAAAATAATTTTGTGAGGATTTTATATCTTTTTGGCTGGTTGACACTTTAACAGTCAAAACAGTTCAAAAAACCTCAAAATTGCCATGCTTCACTGTATCAGAAACCTGGTCCCATATTGCCTTATGTCTCACATTCATGTTCCATATTTGATTAGTTGTTTAAAGCATATAGTTCATCGTTTCAAATGAATGTAATTAAAAGCACCTGAAGGAAGCAGCGTCATGTTATATGTTGCACGAAAATTCAACCTTTTCTGATATGCATGACAGAAATTTTATAGTGCATGTACATTCGAGTGTCATTATAAGCGAACTGAAATAAGTAAAATTTTTAGACAAAGATTTATATAGTTAGCGAAACGAGTATGTATTAGTCTTAAAATATGATAGGCCATTAATTTTCATAATATGATAATTTTGTTTTTTTTAGAATTACGGATGATGACAAGGAAAAAGTGGAAAATGCTCTCATTCAAATATATTTAAAAATCAAGATTAAAAATTCAGATGCTAGAAACAGAGAAAATATGCAAAAGCTCCAGAAGGTTAATTTTTAATCATTTTAATTACATAATCTCTTTATCGATGTGACTTCTTAGTCTTGGCCACTGATATTCAGGCAGTTAGTATTTTATCTGTTTTAGCATTGCCTACTCAATTTATTATACCCTACGTGAGGTGGTGGATACACAATGTTTTCTTATATTAGATTGTTTTATTCCAGGATGTAGATCTGCAGAAAGTGCAAGCAAAAAAAAATCACTCTCGAGATGTGTTCTTCAAGGAAATAAAAAAGGTAGCTACAAACTTGGATTTTTAGAAAGAATTATTTCTGGAATTTCACTTAAAGCAAAAATGATGTTGACTGAAAAATAAATTACTCGCATGAATGTAAGAAAATACATTGATATAAGACTAGAATTACCCTAAATGAACAATCAATCAATCAAATCGTTTTTTATTTGTCATTCCGATAAAATATAACAAAATGAAAACAAGAAAAATAATTGTACAGAATGAGGGGATAACCGCGAAATGACAATTCAGTCTACTAGTCAGCGGCAACCCTAAAATAGCTTAAAACTTATGGGTACAAAATTAGCACAGCGCGAAAAGTTTTTATGCGAGAACAGCATTGCCCCAAGATGGCGCTGCAAGGCAATAATAAACCTTGTTGTTTTTAGAATTGGGATTTCCCCGTATATTATTTCTAAGCGGTGCTGTTCAGGCACATTTTGGTTAGCGTTCTGGGAAAAAGTTGAACAATACATATTAAGTAAGGATTAGAAAGAGTACGATACCAAAGGAATAAATACCAGTACTGAAACGAGAAAAGACGTCTGCATGACAGTAAAATATCTCAATGTACATGAAGAAATATTAAAGACCAACAATCACAGAATCATGTCTAGGAGACACTAAAATAAAACTAGGATATAGGGAAATGCAACACACATTTATGAAGAATATAAGGATAGTAAATAGTTGCGTAACTGAATTTTGAAATTTGGATATGTTAAGGCTTTTATGCTGGGAGGTAAGTCATTCCAAATTTTTACCCCGGTGTATCTCAGAGCGCTTTGTGTCCGCTTTGATTGACATCTTGGAACACAAAAAGATCCTTGGGCTGATGATCGAGTGTGGTGGCTATGTACATGAGACTGTGCCGTGAAATAATTATCAAAAGCTCTTGGTAATAAATTTGATGAATATTGATACATTACTTTTGCAACTTCAAAAAGACACAAGTCTTTGAATTTGAGTATTTTTAGTTTAGCAAATAAAGGGGTACAACTGGAGCGAGGTGGAGAATTAGATAATATTCTCACAGCTTTATTTTGTAGAACTTCTATCCTTTTTGACAATTTGCTAGTAGCCGAGTATCCCCATGCCACCAAATCATACTGTATATGGGACTGAAAGAGTATCATCAAAGTATATCATACGCAGAACTTGAGTGGGGAGGAGTTTACGAATTTTACTCAAAATCCCTACAGCATGTGATAATTTCCTTAACAAATCTGAAATATGTTTATTCCAGCTTAGGTTTTCATCAATATATATGTAATATTCTACTCTTTCAAGAATTTGATTGTCAATTGTGACCTGAAAAACTGGAGATGTGGATAAAATATTTGGAGCAATTATGAGAAATTTTGATTTAGCAATGTTAATCGACAATTTATTATTGGCCATCCAATTCTGAACATTGTCGCAAAAGCAAGTGTTTTTATGGAGTTCTTGTATAACAATGTCAGCATAGAAATATTGGTTAAATTGACGAACTTAGTTTGAATTGAGCTTATATATGCAGGTACTCTCGTAGTGTGTGTACCATGTTAGGGTTAGGCAATAATTTTATTCCAATCTTCTTAATTTTAGTTCTATTGCGAACGAGTTCGGGGACTGTCTGTGTTCAAACCTATTTTCCAAGTTTATGCTAACATAGAATTACAGCTAAAAATTTTTTTACTATTATTCCAGCTTAGCAAAGCTTATGTTGAAGACTTCCAGTGCGTTTGTGATGTCATAGCAAAGCAATGCCATGATATGTATGACAAAGCAGTTCAACAGCTTCGAAATGTGGACACTGAAATCAAACAAGCAAAACAAGAATTAATAGCTGAAATTGATGAAGAGATTGAAGTTGCAAGGAAAATCAATATTGAAAACCAGGTTGGGTTTGTGATACCAATGCTCAATGCCGAAATATATGGCATCAAAAGTCTAATGACTACTCACAGTCGTACAGCAATAGCCTATGTAACTTGCACAAAAATCTGTTATTTGATCATTCAAGTGCTTCAAATCATAATTTTGAATTAAGTCCCATCACTTATTAGTTCACATTGCAAGTTGGCAAGTAAGTAAGTCTTCAGCAAGGTACCAGGTTTTTTTGTACAGAAGGCTGTTTATTTTAAGGCATTGAATAACAATTTTCGTTATCTGTAATGTTTTATTTATAAGCAATAGGCATGTTTATGTTTCAGATACGTGAATATACTCGCATTGAAAACATTGTCAACGATTGGAAGTCAGCCTATCGTACTACATTAGATGAAGTAAGTTAGCAGAGAATTTTTAATGAGGTTCATAACCATTTGAGGGCCATATCTGATTGTTACTCTCTATGATTCTGTCAACATTTGAATTCTCTTGATTTCCAGCATATTTCAGATCCATAAATCTTTTCCATATAACAAATTTTAATTTTATTTGATTCAACTGATTAATGAATCAGTTGTTATACAATACTTGAGTTTTGTTTTCCAAGTACTTATGCTCAAGCATTGCTCAGTCCCCAAGTTTTTGTTACATGCACCAGGCTTTCACCTAATCTTGAGTTGTTTTGAGTCCCAACAACACAAATAAATTGTCATCATTTTCAGGAAAAAATAGAATTTGCTTGGTGTTTATTGGTCAAACTGCTTCCTTCAAATAATTGGTTTCCAATGTCCATGATCTCCCAATCTTCAAAACTGTTAGCCCTCATGTTAGACCAGTGGTTTCCAAACTTTTTTTTTCGCGACCCCAATTTTCGTAAAATCAAAGATTACACATGCTCCACAACGAGATAAGTACGGCAATTTCAAAAATCATTATATTCTATTTAATTATCTTAATGAGAACAATGTGCTTGTATATCTATTGTTAGGTTGGGGGACTTTAGTGTGACGTTGACATTGTTGTTGGCCTGTGTGACTGTTTAGTTCGGTGGTTCCCAGCCTTTTTAACCCGAGGTGCCAGCAACATCAATTGAAATGAGCTTGCAGACCGGTCACAAAATATTGAAATGAATGAAACAGAAAAAATAACAGTTGGCAAAGCACAATTCTCCAATGCGAACACAAAAAATCACAAAACACCGAAAACAGTTCAGACAACAAACCGTTGATTTGAGTCAAATATTACCTCCACAGTCACATGGAGTGAATATTGGCCCAAATTTGAAAATATACGAACGCGTCTGGGATGCTCCGGAAAACGGGGAATACTGAGAAAATTTGATAACACATGACATCTTATGAAGACCTCAATATAGGAATCTCGAAATTCAGAATATTATCGGAATGCCGAGTTCTTTGGCGAAACATAGAAAGGCTTAACAAAACGTAGTAGGTTGTGAGGAAGCATACGATACTTTGGAAAATAGCAAGATTGATTTTAAATATAGATAAATTCAAAATCGTATTCTATATATTCAAACAGAGTTTCATATTTTATCCAATGTTAAAATGTTACAGAATGCTAATTGCATAATAAGTTCAAAAGCAAAACAGAACATTAAAGTAAAATTAAATATATGTACGAGGTCTGCTTTTTATTTTGCTTGATTTGTTGCGTTTTGTTTTTGACAGCGCGGAGCGCTTCTAAATTATGTATGAAATACGACACGCTTCATTTTTTTGCTTTTTGATTTAGGAAGATTATTTAGATGTCTGAATAAGATAATATTGCAATAGTAAAATTGCAACACTTTTATGCAGGCGATGTAGACAAAAACACGCATGTGTAGATTTTAGACATATGCGAGAAATAACATAGTGCTTTCGAAAACGGATCTGGAAAGTGTTTTTGCCCGGTCAAGACACCGCCGGCCAATCAATATCATATTTATCAAAAGTCCAGTCACCTGATGAGGCAACGTCACTTTGTATAATTCAGTAATTACACTGGTAGCGAAACAACTTACTTTATCACAGACCGACAAAAATCCGATTTGCGGATTAGCCGTTGGGCCACTGGTTTAGCATGCAACGTGGGCATGGAAAGATCATTACCAAAGTCAACCACTCATTCGGATGTAACACGATCAAAAAATATATAAACGAGGGAGTATTATTGACGATCGTAACTCTATCACTCAATTGCATTCATTAATACCCAATCAGCACAAATTTCATTTTACAATTTCCAAATCCTAGTGTGCCCATGTTCAACAGAAGCTAGGCGACCCCGGAAAATTGTCACCCACAGTTTCGAAACTTCAGCTATGAAATATAATCATTTTAGCCATGGTGTATTAAATATAGTATTGGGGTATTGCTCTCTCACCGATCAACTGCTTTAGATAAAAATATATCTTTTACAAATTCCACCAGTGCATGTACCAAAGACACAAAGTTTTTGAGCCTTTTAAACCTCATTGCGTATCAGTGAAACAAAATATGAAAAAGAATACCATAAAGTAAAGGGGTTTTTAACCTGGAAGGAGTATGCATATCCTAATGAGGGGCACCGTAGCGTACCTTTTGTTGCAATTTATCAGTTCGTCGACTGCCTGGTCATGTACCATCAACTATATACTGGTATATTATATATAGTCTAGTCCAGAGACGGCCTGCGACCCGGATCCGCTCACCAAGTGTTTCATCCGGCCCACTTGTCCCTATAGAAATTATGACTATAGTTTTTTATAGATATAAATGTGCGTTATTAAAAATATCGAATCGTCGGCTGGAATATGGATCGTAATTCCCGATGTATTATGCGCGACTGAATATAATGTGCCACTTGGTACACTAGCTGTTTGTTGTATATAAACTGTTTTTATACATAGTTTCCTATTGAGTTTTGAGCATCCGGCCCAGTAACCAAGTCTATTATTTGTAACGTGCCCACTCAGAAAAGGAATTGCCTACCTCTGGTCTAGGCACAGGATAAGCAAAGAATCGTGAGACAAAGTGCTTATTCCAATGTCAAATGATATTGTCTGCTGGCCACTGTGCTCCTCCGATGACCTGAAGTGAAATCTATTGCCCTATTTGGTCACACCAGTATCTTGAACTTTGTTAAATCCAATATTTTATATTTGTGGGTTTAATTTTATGCCAACCAGCTGCGATTTTATGCCAACCAGATAGGGTTGGGCCTTCTAAAGGCCCAAATCATTTGAGGCATTGGTGTCCTATATATAAAAAATAATAATATTGAAACTAGTGAATGAGTTCTAGATTATCTAAAATGGAAAAAGGGAGTTTCAATATTTATTACTAATTGAGGGCCCAAGTTATGATTTATTTACATGAATATTTTTGAGAAACAAATATTATATCTACACACTTTCATAGAGAGGCTTGATCCAGCTCTGCAAATAGATTGGAATGGTTTAGAGCAATGTTTTCCAACTTATGGGTCACAACCCAAAACTGGGTCACCTTGAAATCTTTTTTGAGTGGCTTGTTTTTTTGAACAAAAAGTCACTGGTTTTTCTAGTTAACTGTATATGTTGAAAGTATCACAGCGTAAGTACTTGACAACATCTATTTTGCTTAAGTAAAGCCATGCTACGATTTCGAAAACTCGCTGATGACAAACAAGCGCAGCTTTCTCACTTTAAAGTGATTTCTGGTAGAATGAATATTATATAAAAATAATTGTTTTATATTAGTCATTTAATTTTGCAGCCAAAAAAGCACTACATGCCGTTTAGTATTTGAGCATATAATTGGGTCGTGAAATTCCACAAAAATTGTTTCGATTGAAAAAAAATTCTAGGAACCACTGGTTTAGAGAAGGAGGCCAGACACTTGCATATTAGGGTGTAAAATGTTCTCCATGTAGGTATTGTCACTGCTGCTTTTATACTTGCATTAGTCCACAGCTTTACTAATAGAGAAGATATTTGTTATTTAGACGGTTTATCTGGTTAATGGGGTACATCATCTGACCTTCAACGTCATTATGAAATCTCAATTTCTACTGAGCTAACAACTTGTACCAATGATTTCATGAATAATGCCCATAGACTTCCACTCCTGATTCAAGAAACTTGGCACTCGTGTCATATACTATAGTAATAACTGTGTGATATATGTCATGTGTTGACGGTTGAGTTAGCCTTTTTATCTTTTAATGAACGTATGAAAAATTCCAAACTCGTAAGTCTTGCAGCTACAACTTGAGAAATATTTCCAATGGGACGGTACTGCATTATTCAAGGACCTTATGGTATACTTATCAAAAATATAAGATATAATTTTTATTGCGGATACATCAAAGAAGATCTGGCTGCCTAATTACTTGTTATACCACAGCCTTCCGTCCGTCTACCAGTCCATGTCGGATATGGGATAAGGTTTGGATCTGATGCATGGATTTGATGGTAGTGAAAGCTGTAACTGACCAGCGTTACGTGAATCCCTACAGTATTCAAATCTGTGATCCCACACAGGGTAATCAGAGGTACTATGGCAAGTGTATGTTAAATGCTTAGCACGATGCGCACTCACCACGCATATCATGCTTGTTTGCATGCTTGTCATTATCAAAACACTTACTTTTTCATAGCTTATGGGGAAACATTTCCTGAAACCAGAACACTTGGATGACACTGAAAAAGAGTTTATAAATAAAGTTGAGAGATCTCCGTACGATGAAAAGGTGAAGAAAAAAATTATTTCTATTCTGAAAAGGGAAACATTGAAAGCACAAAGGCGAAATGAGAAAAACAAGAAATTCAGGATCTTCACTTTTGATGATGCTTCAACCCAAGATTTTTTGCATCGAATGCAAAACATTGCTATGCTTTATATTGGGTCATATCTTCTTGGGTCTTATGGAGTTTGGGGCAAATGAGATATACCAGTAGTTATAATTTGAACTGATTCAGTACAAGAATATATATTGCGCAATCTGATATTTTATTCTGCTAGATGATATGTGAATAGCATTTCAAATTATTTAGTGTCATTACATACAACAACAACTAATATTTTTCTCTTTTAATGTGCCTGATTCTACATGATTAGAATTTCAATTAATGTGATGCAAGGATAAATATTTATTCTTCCTAGGGTTAAAGCCAAATCACTCATGCATTCAGAAATTTTGCTAAAATTTGTTCCGAATTATTTAAGAAGTTCAATGCTAATGAGGTTCTGTGTTCCAGGCTAACGCCAAATGAGAATATAAATTCTACAGAACTAATTTAAAAAAACTAAGATCGGCTATATATGTTGGTAACGCTAACAGGCTTTTTGTGTTTAGAATAATAATACATTTTAATTTTAGTGAGGCATACCTTGGATTTCTAAAATGAATTTACATTGGTGACTCTTATTTTATGTTATGCATGTTTTTGTGATATATTGAACGAATTATGTGCTGAGCATTCACACAAAGGATATCGATATAAGTTTTGTTTGCATAGAATGGAAAACATTGCTATGCTTTATATTGGGTCATTTATTCGTGGGTCTTATGGAGTTTGGGGCAAATGAGATATAACGGTAGTTATAATTTGAATTGATTTAGTGCAAGAATATATATTACTCAATCTGATATTTTATTCTTTATTCTGCTAGAGGATATGTGAATAGGATTTCAAATTATTTAGTGTCATTACATACAATAGCAACTGATATTTTCCTCTTTTAATGTGCCTGATTATATATGATAAGAATTTTAATTAATCTGATGCAAAGATAAATATTTATTCTCCCTATGGTTCATGCCAAATCACTCATGCATTCAAAAATTCTGCTAAAATTTGTTCCAAATCTTTTGTCACTGGAATAATAATACTTTTTAATGGTGGAGCATACTCTTATACCTTTCTCAGATGAATTGGTTTTGTACTGAGTAAATATACAAACGATATTAATATAGAAATGATATAGAATATGATACTGATTTTACTTGAAAATATTATAATAAATAGCTAAAGCAATTGGAAATGTGAGTGATAGATGAAAACAGAGGGAACAGAACTCCATGCAGTGGCGTGTCTAGAGGGGGCCAAAGTGGCAACCAACCTGGACAGCACGTTATAGGAGTTTGATGATTTAAATAATAATATTACAATCACTTCACCTCTAGTTTATTTATTCTCATGTACAACGACATCTATAATTTGTTTATTTCCAAATATAGTTAGGTATAGCGTCGTTATCAGATTTCGCCACGGTCAGCAGAAAAGTTTGAAACGCCGCTGGCTCCATGGTAGGGACGACGAGCTTTACTTATTTTTTTCCTGGACGAAGAATTGTCACAAACAAATAATCACTGCATGCCGCCACTGAGGTGCTATATAAAGATTTGATATTAGTAGGCGACCATTGAACGTCATTGAGTTTTGATTTTATCTAGCGCTAATCCTCAATTTTCTTGTCCATCAAAATATATTGGACTATGTTTCATTTTACAATTAAGAAGTTTTAATGTGCCTAATAGACCACGGCGGTGGTGGGCGATAATTGGTCAACTCTGTAAGTTATAAATCGATTGAACACGGTCGTTGTGATCTAAGCGAGACGATATTCGCTATTTATGCTCAATCTGATGAAGTCTAGCGCATGTTAAAACTATTGTTTGCACGAAATTTTAGTCTCGACTTTTCCACGTCCATCATAATGTTTTATTTCCAAACGTGTCTGGGAGTAAGTTGATTAAAAAAAAACAGGACCTCTAGAAGTATGTGCACCACGATGGCGCACAACTTGAACATAGTATTTGTATCAGGCTAGGGTTCAGGTTGTGCGCCATCTTGGTGCACCCAATTCCTTTGCTCCCGGAGTGTAGTGGCTTCCTGACAACTGCGACAAAAAGATTTAAGTAGGCTTGCATTTTGCGATTAGGAATTTTTTTTCATAAAAGTTTAACAAACACCAACAAATAGGAATACCATGAAGATCACGAATAGTCGATGAAGTAATTTCGAGGTTGATTATCTAGTTTATTGTCCTTGACGATTAAAATGGCCAATCAAATAATCACTTCTGGTTTGCGAAAAAGATGCGAAAAACAAATATTTTATCGAACTTAAAATTACCAATATTTTCCAGCAGTTTTGGTCAATTTATTCTTGGGCGTGTGGTAACTTAACCGTGGTACAAGAGTGAAATTTCAAATTTAACCATTATACGGGTATATATATGTCATTTTATGAACATGCAAATAGAATCTCCAAAATTAATATAGCTCTTTTTAGATGTGTTAAACCAGTGTTCTTCAACCTTTTCTATAGTGTTGAACCTTTCACAATTTTTCAAGAACCTCGTATACCTAATACCTTACAAATACCAATGTTTATTTATGTAGGGTTACCATACGTCCGCCCTTTGGAGGATTTGACCTCTTTTTACGCTAAATTCTTTCTGTCCTTCGAGGACGCTCTAAAACGTCAAAATGTCCTTCCTTTTCACGGAATTAAGTATTTAAAGTTTTCTTATGATATAACCAACATTTTTTGATGTGTTTAGAAAATCCTAAAGTAAATAGATACTTGTCAAGCAATGCATTGCGTTATGATAACATGCGGGGTTACTCTAAGACAGAGGTGCCCAACCCGCGGCCCGCGGGCCGCATATAGCCCACGGGAAGGATTCGTGCGGCCCACTTGAAGTTTTTATATAACTACGGACGTATAATCATATTTAACATAAAAATTTCCTGGTATGGTATCAAATCAAAACTAGATTTTAGGCTTCAATTTCCCGCGGCTCCTTCAGAAGAAAAGCGTTGTTAACGCCACAGAATATGATTTTGCGGAGGGCCACTCAAGAATGCAACATCTGTAGCGATACAATGAGTTTCATACCCATTGTGAAATTAATTACAGACTGTTATGAAGATATACAGGCATTCATCCCAAAGCTTGAACTGTATGAAACTCAATTTGAATTGAAGAAAGCAGTTCATTTTCCACTACTAAATAGCTTCGACAGCAACAAATTTCTATACATATTTGAGAGGAAGTCGCAAAGTTGTTGAAAGCACCCAACACCGTCGGATGGCATATATTCAGTATTATTTAGCCTAGTCCAACTCTAAAAGGTATTAACCACTAAAAATTTCAAAGCAATTGGTTCAGTAATGAACGAGAATGGGGATTTTTCAATATTTCCTCTAGGTGTCCTATTCTGTGCCAAAGAACAAAAACAACAACAAAACAACATAATAACAAAACGATCGTTATGTTCACTAACGTGTCCAATGAAACAGCAATGCACCTAATATAAAAGCCAGCTAAGGTGAATTGAACTCGGACAGTGAATATCACAAGTGCACGCCTTCCTATACTGTAGCATAAATTCAAATTTATGAGCGCTAAGCTAGAAACTGAGATGCAAACACTTGAAAATACTTCGCAGAAGTTATTTTCCCTATGTGACGTCACAATAATCCTGCGGTAAAAATGATAATTCAGTATGACGAAACATTTGCACAAATGTGCATGTCATACAAAATCTCCATTTTTATGGGTTTTAAAATAAAATCTGAGTTGACAGAACGGTGCGCAGCATTACATAAATAACTATTTATAAAAAAAACAAAAATCGCTGAAAATGTCTTACGCAATTCGGTTATTAGCCTGACAATATATCGCTGTTTATTTTTCTGAATTGCGTAACTGTGATTTGTATTGGGGGGATAAATGCGTTGGTGGCTATTTTGTTAATACTGTAGTGATAAAAGTATTTGTAACTTATAAAAATGTATGCTGTAAATATGTAAATATGTAATAATATGTAATATGTAATTTTAAATATTGAACTTCAGTGAACTTAAATCCCCCACCGCGAATCTATATAGCTTGTACAGCTCTTGTCATTTCAGCTATCACTTCTAACGTCACTCAGATATGTGTCTCTTTGACTTTTGAGTGAGTGCACGTTATCTTGATTTGAGCTAATTCTCTTATGAAATATCCTATTATAAATTTTATATTACTTAATCATTTTGTTGAAAGCTTGCTTAAGAATAACTAAACTTGACTGATTGCACACCTCTGATTTTAAGCAAATTGAATGTGATTTGTTTAATTCTTTGTATGCAATGGATTTATTCTTTCATTTTTATCATTAGACGTTTTAATAAATTCCTTTTCTTGGATTTCGGTAATATATATATTTATACGAAAGAATTACTTGGAATCATTTCTTTTCTATTCATTAAGGAAGATAGTAAACTGATTAAGTAGTTTAATATAATCGCGAACAACGGCAAAACAAATTTAAGTAATTGCCCGATTTTATATCGTGTATGTTTATTTTATTATGTTCTTCAACTATATTTTGATGGACGTGCGCGTACTTGTTATGCCCGTCCTCCAGGTCCTCTACATTTTGTTTGTTCGTTTTTTGTTGTTTTATTTTATGTCAGAGTGACGAAAATAAAATTAATTGAATTGGCTGCCCGTAACATTGCTGAGTCTCCCTTACCTCCGAGTGAGCTTGCTCCGAGCATTTTATTGGACACGTCAGTGGACATAACGATCGTTTCAATATTATGTTATTGTTGTTGTTCTTATTCTTGTTCTTATCATTATTGTTTTACACGTTAAGGAAAAGTCGCTTTTCTCTTCGATTACTGGACCAACTACTTTGAAGTTTTCAGTGAGTGAAGATGCTGAGTAATGACGCCATTGAAATTTGTCAATATGTGGCGCTACGTGTCCATATCTTTGAGTATAGCTCTCTTGTCGTTTAGTATTCTGAAATTGGATTTTATTGTTGACAAGAATATTAAATAAAAAAAATCTTTCATTGGAAACATACTGAAAACGCAAATCCACGTCGATGCCAAATTCGACGGTTTTATGACATTCGCGCCGGATATGACATCCGGTAGCAATGATGACTGAATTTTCCCCTAAGCTTGGAGGGATTTGCGGAACATGTTGAGAGCGTACGGCAGTTGTATTCATCCAGAGGAGAAGAATATGAGGCATATATTATCTTAAGATAAAAACAGATCTTGAAAATGCAAAAATCCATTGGATTTAATGGTAGGGACATGATTACTTTGTCAATCCATTCTGTTGTTGTATTGTATTGCTATTAGGGAAACAATTTCAAAAAATCAAAGTTAATTTAGGAGATCGGCCTAGAATCCTACTGGGGTCTAGTATAGTTTAGTACCACAAGTACTTCCAGTGGGCGTAGCATAACGATTTTTGCATATGTTATTCCTAACCCTCACCTGACTATGCCATCCAAAAATTACGTCACTACGACGTCACCATCACATCATAGGGCTGTAGGGATTGACAAAGTATAATTACGATCGCCCGAAATGGCATCTGCGCCGCCGATCAGAACTTGCCAAAGCCGACGATCTCTCTCCTATCGTGATCGTTGCGACGAGAAAACGAGAGAAATAGCTTGCTCGATTTTGGGTTATCGTCTGTGCGTTTTGGACGACCATCCGCATACTTCGGTGAGCCTTATTACGCCACTCTGACGTCGGAATGACGTAATTTTTCGGTGACGTAGTCAGGTGGGGGTGAGGATTGACATATGCAAAAATTGATGAGCCAGGCCAACTAGAAGTAAATGTGGTACTAAACTATACCAGACCCCATACTTCTAGTAGGCGTAGCATAACAATTTTTTGACATGCCGATCCTAACCCTCACCTGACTACGCCATCCAAAAATTACGTCACAATAACGTCATAGAGCTTGCCAAATACTCGTACGATCGCCCGAAATGGCATCGGCGCCGAGGATAAAGAACTGACTAACGTCAGCGATTTCTTTTCTACCGGGATCGTTGCGACGAGAAAATGAGAGAAATGGTTCTCGTCTGCACGTTTTGGATGACAGTTTGCATAGTTTGAAGGGCTCTATTACGTCACTGAGACGTTGTAGTGACGTAATTTTTGAATGGTGTGGTCAGGTGGGGGTTAGGATTGACATGTGAAGAAATTGTTATGCTACGCCTACTAGAAGTACGTTAGGTACGAAACTACATGAGACCCCAATTACTGAATTAACTAAAAAGAAACGCAATCAAAAAACTTCACCTTTGGATTCCCAAGATTATTATCATAGTATTTTTACATCTATTTCCAGTAAAGGTTCGTTCAAAGTCATAGAGGAAAATTGCACAACACCTGATAAAAATATAATATCTCTTCATTGCTGGTTTTATTCACAGAAATTGGAAAAGCTGAGATCGGCCCCGAAGGAGGTTCCATTCATTTCGATGATTGCTTCGTTACAATTCCACCAGGAGCTTTGAACCATCCTGTGCTCTTTAAACTGAATCTTCAAACAGATTTGACACAATTTTGCCCGGAAGATTTTGTCGGAATAACTCCAGTTTTGAGTAGTAGGTAGGTAGGGAACAAGTTTCCTTTTGTAATGAACTCAGTGAGAATGTCTCTTCATTTTCCCTGACATCACACTTTGATTCTTGACTTAAACATAATTGTATTTGAATACCCAGAAAGTGGCGTAAATATCAGAGCAGAGGGTCAGTCAAATACATAACACATTTTTAGAAGTTATGAATAGTTTTATTGCTATTAGCAATATTTCTACCGATGCCTAAATTTGAAAAACGACGCCTCTCATAAAAGCTGGGAAGCATACTATATTTTTACCACAATATCTATTTCTCAAATTTTGATTCTCTTTTTTAGCACACCTATACAGTCCCATCTTCCCATGATAATTAGACTAAGAACTTGGTGTCGTACGAAACAAGAAAATGTTATCGCGTACGTCGCTTACATGGAAGATGAGGATTCGGACATAAAAATACTTGCTCAAAAACAATTGAGAGAAACGGGACAATATATAAGTTTTGAAACCGAGCATGTTTCAAGATTGTTTGTTTATATAAAAACACTCTTCATTGAAAAGGTTGAGTTTAAAGTTCAGCCAGAACTTTTCTTCAACAAAAAGGGTGAGAATTGTTGAGTACTTTTTATCAAAATCATTTTACTTTTTGCTATCAATTTGGTATCTAACTATTCATCTTCCATGTCAGTGGTTCCCAAACCGCAGCTTGCGAAACAATTTAATATAGACCACCGTACTTTAGTGAAATAGTAGAACACTTTATGTTTTTACCTTTTTGCGTTTTAGATACCGCCAATTGTTACATCATTATCACAGTTTAAGCAAGTGTATATTCATAACAATTTAATTGTGCTGGTATCTTAAATATACGTACGGGTACCAGTGTCGGCGCCCCCTCTTGGCACGCGAATATCCTTCCGCTTATAATTTTTACCCAGGCAATCAACTTTAGGGTCCACTGTTTTATGCTTTTGTGCCAGTGGGTGTTACGTATCCATATGATGCAAGGTTGCTGTGGCAAGAGTAAAGATAACTATCCTAAGTTAGTCAAGAGTCTTGCTGCACACTAACACTGACCTTGGTCATACAAAATGTTAAAGAAATATACTCATGTTATAGAGTAGCAAAACTCTTGAATCACTTTTTTAGGAAATATGCACATATTTTTATGCAACTGCTATATGTGGATCCTAAGTAAGAAATAGACATGGACCTGCGTTTCAATACATAATTCTTTGGTACTCTTGCATCAGATTATTATTGTGTATCATTTTACAGTTTTGATACACTTTTATTTTACAGGTAAATTCAGATGCATATTCTCGCTTGATGATGAAACAACGAAGAAAGAAGTTTTTTCAGAAATGAACAGAGCAGAATACAGCCCAACACCGTTTATATTTAATCTTTTAACAGTGAAATGTGGGAACCAAATTTCTATTAAGATCAGGTAGAGAATAATATTTTATCCATATTTATCCTGGAGAGACAGGAAAATTGATAAAATGACATAATCATATAACAAACCAAGGCATCTTGTTTGGTTACCAATCCATGCTGCTTATGGGATTATTAGTAGCTAGCCAGTAATCGACCTTAAGGCAAAGAGAAATCCTGCACTCATCACGCTTAAGTATTCTTCTCCAGGGGATTCGAATCTGTGAACCAACGCAGGTTAATCAAAGGTGCGATGGTGAGCGTTTTCCCAACTCTTAACATGATGCGTCGTCTGACTCTTTGTAAACTCAGTGTTACATGTGCATTAGTTCAATATGTCACAGTTTGTATCGTGTCATTTTTTTCTTTCACTCACCTATAGTGGGAAATAATGTCCTTCAAACACTGATGCAGTGTCGGTTTTTTCACCGAATTCTAGAATAGTTTGGTATTCGAATACGTAACTGTAAAACACACACTGTAAAAAAAAACATCAAAATCTTATTTCAGTGCAGAGTCATATGAAACAACACAAAACTACACTTTCATTCCGGTAAATAAGAATGGATTTTCAATAAGTGAAGATCTTTGGAAGGGAAATAGAAAAGTCATTGAATTTCAGGTATTATTTCCAATTTATTGTGACCGTAGAAAAAAAAAAACAGAACCCTGGTCACTTGGACGTGTACAAACTGCGGCCTGTGGGCTAAATGAAGCCTGCAAGGAAGAGGAGCCCGCGGAGGATGCCAATTCTAAATGGCCTCTAAATGAGTTTTTAGTTTAGTTAATCTGGTATGTGAGAGCAATTCCAATCTCTGTGCATTACTAGAAAGGCCATCTTAGGTAAATAAAGGTGTGGCCCACGGCTCCACCCAGTTACTCGTATCTGGGCCTTCTGTAATAAAGGTTACACACCCCTGTTCTAGAAAATATATAACTTTGTGCGAAGCGTCCTAGAATACTGAAGCATTTGGGCTTCAAGAAGAAGTTCAAGTGTTGAATATTTTTTGTTTTTGTTTTCGTAAAGGCATTCAAAAAGGTAAGTTGTTTTTTGACTTACTGGAAACATAAACATGTTTGTTCACGCTCTGGTTATGTGAACCATACTTTTGAGTTCAGCAGCCTTACCCTCTGTCGTGTTAGAATGGTTAGGTTGGAATCAACTTATCTCCCTTATTATTCAGGCAGGGTAATCATATGTGTTCTCGAGCATATTCACGCTTACCGTGTTATGACAACCGTTGAGCTCGTGCCTTCAATTACCATTAGCAGCCTAAAATAGTCTCGTAGCGCACTTCATATTAGGTAAATTTCACTAATTATTCGATTTAGGTCTTGAAAAAGGGGGTAGTTTTCTTATAACATGTTTCTCTTTGCGAAGACAACTTTATCTCCTTTTTTCTTCGTTCACCCAGGTATCTCCACTTCCGCAACCGCAGGAACTTCTTGATATTAAGTTTGAATTGAATCTAAATGGAAAGACTGAGTGTTTGGATTATAACCTGTTATGGCCTAAACTAGGTATTTCTTTAAATTTTTTTATATATGTGGAAAATGGAGAGGGGAAAGTAATAAGACGAATTGATTATATGGCAAATCACTGCATCTTGTCTGATCTCGTCTATGTCAGGTATGGGATTAGTTAGCCAGTTATTTGTTTCTGATGCATGAACGTGATGGCGGTCCAGAGCTTACACAAACCACCCTTTGCAGATAGAGTCCAGTAATTCTTTCACATAATTATTTTCTACAAGATTCAAACCTGCAACCTTGATACGCGATGGTAAGCGTTTTCCAAATGCTTAGCACGATTTACCAGCCGTAAAGTCAATATATTATTACATCACTATCGCTTTATGAGCAATCATAATTTTATCTGGTTTCAGTAGAAATTGATATTTCAGTGTTCATCTGAAACTTAGCTGTGAGATGAGTCCCTGAAAATCTCATCGCTCCAGAAGTATGTGTACCAAGATGACGCACAACCTGAACCCTAACCTGGTGCACATACTATTTTCAGGTTGTGCGCCATCTTAGTACACATACTTCTGGAGCGACGAGATTCTCTCCTCCCACATAAAGAAAGTTGATTTCTCCCAGTTATAATTTAAATTTTACTTTGCAGATTTCATTGATGAGATCGACTGATCAATGCTCAACTAAGAAAATCCTGCCTGATCTCTTTACAGAGGCAGTGAGGAACATAAATACTATTCGATTCTAGTATTATGAAAATCAAAGCCTGCTCAATCTCCCATAAAATTACTCCAAAATGAATGTTTTCCCACTTTAAAACTCTTTCTCTACTCTATGTGTGCAAAAGTATCTATGATTATTTCGTGAATCTTTTCACCAGAAAAAGAGAGTCAATGTTCATGACCATGATTGAAAAAATTGGTTCAAGTGTAAAAAGTGTCTTGAGTGGATGCTAAAATGATGGTCGTCTAATACAATATGCTAGGGGTGCTTCCGAATCAAGGGGCTAGTATATATTTTGTTGGTATTTGTAACTTGAGAAATGTATTATCTGACTGACCGTCTACACTGGTATTCACGCCACTTTATGATTATTCGAATACAATTATTGGACACGAAGTAGACCTATGGATCGTTTTGTTATTATGTTGTTGTTGTTCTTTGACACAAAATTTTATCGTTATTAAAAAGTTGCTTTTCTCTTTGATTACTGGAACAATTGCTTAGAAATTTTTAGTGGATAAAGTTTGATTTTTTCGCTAGAAGGCTATTACTTTTATTTTAAAATTTTCTGTGGATTGTGCAGTGCCGGTACCGTAATACAGCGCGGTGACACTAAACTAACTGTCTCGTAATAGCGGGGTTTGCACTCACTGGTATGATTAATATCTTTTAATGTGGGTGCTTTTTATGGAATCGGTAAACTGTGCCAAGCTGGGCGGGTCAGTAAGTCTCCGTATTGTAACCATTTAGCTGTTTCACTGTTCAGCTTCGTTCAGGATACGCTATGATTTTCCGTGAATTGAGACAATATATTTCATTTTGTCTCGCGTGTCCATATATTTGAGCATAGCTCTCTTGTTTAAGTTAGGAATTAAAGTGTGGTGTCTCACCCCCTTTAAGGCAATCACTGGTCTCATATTATCTATAGTCGTCATTCGCAATGTTGGTTTAGTTACTGCCAAAATTATACTCGTCAACCTTGACTTAATAAATCGTAATTAGGTATTAAAATTTTGGGTGACGCTGCTTGCGACCCTGTGGTTTCTCTTCCCCCTGAAGTCGTGTGTTTCATTTTCTTTTAATTTTGTATGTTGTACCTTACTTGGTGGAAAAAAATGCTTCAATATGACCATGGTTATGCAAGATAAATTAGTTAAATTTGAGTTTTATGTTAATTATGATTGCACTGTTATTTATTTGTTTCAAAAGATTTATATGATACATATAAATAAGCCTGCACTAGTGATTTTCTGAATTCTTCCACGTTTTCGTTGCGTTTCAAACATATTTACATTTCATTCGCCCTAATGAATCTTAATCCCAATTTGTGTATCTATTGTATCAATTTTTTTAATTAATACATTTGCTATATTTTTTATTATTTGTGATAATGATAGTGTTAAAATATAAATATCAGGTCAGGAACAGTGTCAACAGGGTCGTGGACAGACTTCACATAGCAATGAATAAGCAGAATACATCAAACAAAAATCTCTTACTAATGCTTCTGTCATCGATGAACCCCATTTTTCATATTAAACCATCCATGAACCCCATTCTATATATTCACGCTGATTCACGTGACCGCTGGTCGGTTACGGCTTCCTCAAGTCCATGCTTCCGAAAACAAATAACTAATCCCTTACTCAACATGGAACGGACGAGAGAGGTTCGCCATATAGCTAAGCCGTCTTATTGACTTTCCTCCTGGATAAATATAATGAAAAAATCAGCAAATTTGTATAACTATAGACAAGCATATATACTCTTCACGTTTGGTGTGGTAAAATATCCAGAAAGCACAAGTTCAATGAGTGATGGTTCCATTTGGTTTTCTTGAATGTTAGATTTTTTTACACCTGCTTCAAACCGACAGAATCAGAATCAGAACAAACTTGACTTCCACCCCAAACCAATTTGGCGTGGCGTCACGGTGTGGATCATCGTGCTAAGCATTAGGAATACGCTCGATTACTCTGCGTGGGTTCGCATCCCATGCAGGAATGGTTATGTGCAAGAGGATTGCTGGACTTCTTGCCGTCGTTGGGTGGTTCACGTAATCGCTGATCAGTTACGGCTTCCTCTACCACAAAGTCCAAGCTGCCGAAAACAAATAATTAACTAATCCCATACCCGACAAAGAATGGTAACTGGATGAGAGGCCGTGGTTCGTCGTTTGGTTAAGCTGTCTTAGCGGCTTTCCTCTCCCCTGGGATAAATAGGTAAGTCATAATTCTAAAACCATCCATTCTGTTCAAGACAATATAAGAGTGTCACATAATTTTATTTCAAGTCAAATTAAAGAATAGGCATCAAATATATAGCAGGAATATACATAAGTGGGAGCATTATTTCTAGGAGACGTAAAATTATTATAAACATACAAAGATATGAAAATTTACAAGAAATGAAGCAAATTACATTCACTAAACTAAAAAGAAAATTAACTTTTTAAAAGCAATTTCAAACGGGTGAAAATTATAAGCAGAGCCCTGATCAGACCAGGGTTGTGAAAGTATTCATTTGAAAGTGCAGTCTCATACATCATAACTCTGCGGCAAAGTGTATGTTAAATATTGGTTCTCCCAAAGTTGCGGACACCGGAACATAGATAGGTGTACCATGTTAGGCCATAATTTTATTCCAACTTTCCTTATTTTAGTTCATACGAGTTCGGGGACTAGCCAAGTGACTCCCGTAGCATTTGTACCTGAAATTATGGCCTAACTCTAACCTGGTACACATTCCGGTGTCTGCCATCTTGGTTCACATACTTCGGGAGTGCCAAATATTTTAATAAATGATATGTGAATATTTTTCAAAAATTTCACAATAGTCACTAAACATATAGGAAGCATTTTCTGGAAGGGACAGATGAAGAATCCAAGGTTCAGGTTGGGGCAGTGTCCAAAAAATTTACAAACGCTGTCAATTTTTAGGGTGGTAGGACCAGAAAACATCTACTGATAACATCCCTAATTATCATTAACTATTCTTAAAAAAGCATAAATAAAAAAAAATTATTTTCAGTGAAATAACGATTTATAGGTTGAGTTCTATCACCATGTAATGTAAGAGTAATTAAAACAAAACGTAAATTCGCTCTAATCAGATAAGAAGAACATTAAGAAATCCTGTAATAAATTATATAACCCTATATCTATTAATTAATAAGCACAATGATAAATACAGAATTACATCTGAAACCATGATCACCTTGTAAAGGCACAAATTATAACGGAACATAAATATAAAATCTAAATAATAAGAAGTCGACACATAGTAGTGATTAATATGCATGTTTTTCAGAACCAAATTTCCCAAAAATGTACTCAAGACTTTGTAATGTACTCAAGGTACCGGTATATACTAGGACAGCGTTTCTCAAACTTTGTTCAGCGGAACACTGCTGTTCGGTGAGCTTCTTCGAAGAAAATGAGAAAGGCCACGTGCCAGTTCAATATCGTTAACGGTTGGCATAATGTTTTAATTGTCCAAAAGCCTCAAAAGATGTTGTGATAAGACAGTTGTGCAAGTTGATGTAAATCCATTACGCAATTTTTTATTATCAGTTTTACGTTCTAATTTCTTGTATTCTGCGAGGCGAGATAAAAAGCGTAGGCACAGGCACAAAAAGTTTGAGAACCGCCGTAATAGAAAAATCTTCTGCCAAGTTTCCGATGGAAGACCAATTACCAGTTTAGATTGCTATCATATTGATAGAATGATTAGGATAGAAAAAAATTGTCATTCACAGAAACCTAAATCATTTGTAAATGTAAACCACCACAAATTATCATAATTTTTAATTTGCCCTAATCTAATTTACGCCTAATTTGCTCTGATTATTTCGTATTTTTTTTAATGTTTAACACATTACGGCATTCTACACCTAAAAAAATAAAAAATTACTTGGAAGAAAAATTGTGAAAATGTCATGCGAAATTGTCAAAACTTTATAAAATGAGCCCCATTTATTTAGCAACGAGAGCCGAAGATTAACAAATTCTGAAAAAATTTCAAAAATGGGACATTTTAAGCTTGTGAACTGAAAAGGCGTGTATATGTAAACCATACCAATGTATGGTATCAGTCGCCATATAGACAGCAGGTTAGGAATAGGAGTTGATATAAAATCCTAATAATCATTCGAATGACCTCTTTCATAGAGGCAATTAGACTGCCTTTCTTTAACTCTTGACTGGTGAATCTCTATACATTTAGGGCACATAAACAAAAGCATTGAGGTTCGAAAGTCTGGCTTCACATTTTTTTTACTGAGGATAACTGAACATAGCTATTACAGAAATACAATCATATAAGCGCGAAAAATAACTTTTGAAGCTTTCTATGTGTGCCGCCTCAAAAAAGAGGCAAGCAGATACAATTGAAAGCAAAAATTACACATATTTATAAGTCAACAAAGTTTTAAAATTCCTATAAAGAAGTTTACACAAATTATTTAAATTTACATAATAAAAAAAATCTACACTTTTGTTACAAAAAAGACAAAAATTGGTAAAAAATGAAGCTTATGTCAGGGTGATACTAATTCTTTTATGATACAACAATTGTCATGTCATCTTGACCTTATTTGGTCAATCATAAGAGTTATTACAGTACGTAAACCAGTTGCCAGTTCTCCCTCAGTATATTTACGATTCAGGGGTGGAACATGGACGAAAGCCGACGCCCCTTTTTTCAAATGTAGAGAAGTATAGTAGATGTATTCACACAGATATCTGTGAAATATAATGTTAGTTTACTACAGGGTACCGACGGCCGTGAGGGAGCTCATTGGGAGTTGCAAGAGAATTTTTTAACTAATGTTAAAACAAAATATCGAGCAAATTTGAAAGATTTAGCACCAGTACTGAGACCAACCATTACAGAAATAAAGCCAAGATTCCATCTTTTGTGTGAGAATATGAAAGCGCATCGGTCTCATTACGAATGGGAATAGCAACTGTGTCTGTCATGTCACAGCAAAACAGATTTTTCTGAATGCGACCCTTGCAAAAAAAATTTGCACTGTTTAGGGAACTCATTAATTAGAGATCTGAAAATCACAAAAACGAGATTTACTCAAAACCCCTAAAATGTGACATAAGTGCAGTTAGTTCCACACTTGATAAAACATTTGCAATCAATAAAAAAAAATTGGGTGGTTCACTAAACCGCTGGTCAGTGATGGCTCCCTCCATAATCAAGTTCAAGTCCATGTCCCTGAAAACAAACAAATGGCAAACTAACTAATCCCATACCTGACATGGAATGGTAACCAGACGAGAGGATGTGGTTCGCCATATGCTTAAGCCATCTTATCGGCTCTCCACGGGATAAATATGTAAACCCTATCCTAACTTGGCACTACAAACCTTCCTGCTTCTTTAGAAGTTTCGATCTCGATATCTGGGTTGATTTTCTTCGCTTCCTCTGCTATTTTTTTCATATCGAGGCTCGATTTCAGACAGGAATCCCCAGATTTCTTGCAACAACCATTACGAGGACATTTTCCACTGTTGTCTTGACTACAAAAATATAAAGCATGATGTACCGGCATTCGTTTGAAATCTAGAGCAAGGTGGTCCAAGGTTGTGGGCTCCGCGGGCCACAAATTTATTTTTGCATCGTTCGCGGGCCACAATAGTGCCAAGAATAGGTAAACAGTGCAATACAAAACAAACACTTTTATTGTGCCAACACATAGTTATCAGATATAGCCATCCAGGGCTAATAGAATTCGCATTCGATTTTATTTTAAGTTTTCTATGATGCCTATATTGTTAGCATACATTCCCGACCAAAAAGATGGAAAGCCAGATAATAATTTAGACTGCCAAGCACATCACTCAACTTCGCTAGTTGCCTCAGCTAGCCATAACACTGATCAATGCAGTGACAATAGTGATGTAACAATATGTCAAGAGATTTTTCTGATTTATTTTATTACGAAACACCACGAAATGCGATTTTTTGATTACTCTCCGAGTGTGACACGGGCCACAGATAATGAAGCAGCGGGCCACATGTGGCCCGCGGGCCTGGGTTTGGACCACCCTGATCTAGAGCAAGGGTGGGCAAGGTTTTTAAACCAGGGACCATGTAAGTGTGACGTAAAAAAATACATTATATGAACAATATTTTTACTGTTACCAAAGCAATAGTGGAAAACAATAGGCCTCATGCCAAAACTGAATATAATCGCAAGCTTAACAAATTCCTTGAGTTATTTTTTAGCTAAAATATCAAAATTTGGTTTTAGTTTGGTTCTGGCAGCATCAGGCAGGCCAGATTGGATTACCCAACGGGCCGGATTTGACCCACGGGTCGTAGTTTGTCCATGTCATGTCTAGGACAGAGCTGTGGATTAGGAGCTGAAGTTGTATTTTCCAACTGCACAGTCAAGAGTCTGCATCATAATTTTGAATTTCTAGAAGTCTGTAGTCCGAATTTATTGAATTTAGTGGTAGTAATAGGAGTTGAAATTTCTCAAAAAAACTTAGCCGGTTATTAAAAGTATATTAAATGAGGCTCGCATGTTCTGAACCAGTAGTACGTGCCTCACAAAGGGAGAGTAAACAATTTTTTGAAGAGGCTAATCAAAAATGTTTACTATCTGTTATTTGTAGCTTGTTGTCATTTCTGAGGTGGGGCACGAGACTTGACAAATTCTAAAAAAGTTTGAGAACCACTGCAATAAAGTTTTAGTTATCAAAATTTGATTTTCTCAGTGTCCAGGAATAAATACTCAACACACAAAATTTTAAACATCTGATCACAGTCTGACTTCCTCAGAGTGAACTGCTTGTGATGCAGGATATTGAATCACTCATTTAGTCTATTTCAATTTATTATACAAAGTAAATGCAAATATAAGTTAGTTACGTTGCATATGTCGTATTCTTCGCACACTCTTCTAAGGTAATTGACTTTGCTCTACCAGACACACCTACATGAACCATGAGCTGAAAAAGTAAATTGAGTTATATGCTGAGAATATTTCATAAAAATAAAGACTGCACAACCATCACGGTGTGACCATCGGCACATTGTCTCAAGCATGAAGGACAGACTCGAAATCATGATACTGAATGCCTTGCTCCACGTTTTAATTTTATTGAATCATGCGACTGTACCAGGTCACATATACATATGTAGTGTTTTTTTTTCATAATATTACGCATATAGTTTTCTCCCTTTTTTTGAACATGTTCAGTTAGACTTTTTTATCGGGTGCCACTACTCAGAAACCAATATTTGTTTCCGCATTTCCCATCACACATCACACTGAAATGCAATATATATAATTTATTGTGATTTGTCGTGAGTGCTTTTCAGCATGGTGAAACAACCAACTATCGATTACCCATTGCGCAGATTTGCAGCGAAAAGGACATGTGAAAAAAATGGCTAGACTCCTCTCTGTGACAAGGTGGTTCACTAAATTAAAAAAAAAAAAACACAACTTTCATCAGTACAAATGCCCACGTATCTGGTACGATGAACTGGTTATCTATTTCCATATTCGACCCAGATGCGGTTCGTCATATGACTAAGCCATTGGCTTGTGCCTCCCCTGAGAGAAATATTAAATGTTGATTGAGGAAACGCTCATGGTAAACAAGCATCCATTGACAAGTAAAATGTAACAACTTTTCGAGGGACCTAGTTTTTCCTATGCAAAATTGCCTGCCAAATTTATCATGCAATTAGATGATGCTTAAAATTAGATGTAGTAACGCTTTAACCACAACGCCAGCAGTTCCCAACTGGGGCCCATGGTCCCCCAAGGGGGCCACAGAGCAGTTGGGAGGGGGTGACAATCTTAGACGCAAAACTTATTTCACATTACAAGAAAACTCCTATTCTTCCTAGTTTCATTGCTTGATTTCACAGGGTGTTTTCAATTTGCTGAGTATGAATGGTTTGAACATGATGGGATTTGGAATCTACCAATCAAAATAACACTATAAATACCACTGGAATGATAAACAGGGGCCATGAGTACTGAAAGCCTCCTGAAGGAGGCTACGAGCCATAAAATGTTGGGAACCACTGCATTAAGTCATCATGCCCAATACTTTTACTGTACCTGAGGTTTGTGTTGCTTCCATAGTTTAGGAACGACCTGATCCACTGTTCCGTACTCTACTTCAATATGAACAATCTCAAGTTCTATGTCCGACCCAAGACCACCAGTTTCCTTCATTTTCTGTACAAAAATTGTCAAATTTTAGTTGAGTTTTCTCAAAGCAAGTTCCAGAAATTCATGTGGAATGTGGAGAGAGTACTGGTAGAAGATTTGCAAAGATGAGTCTTTGAGATATATTTTTGAGTTTCCTCAAAGCAAAGTCACATGCACTCACTCGGAGGCAAAATTTTGCTCGAGCACAGTACTGTATTATTCCTGTTTTAAACACACACAACATATGCTGCATGTAACTGGTTTAGGGCATGATATCAAATTCACTAAACATCAAACACGGAGACTTCTCGCGACGTGGCGATTGACCGACTGATCGTGATCGACGCGTTGGCAAACCCTGGTCTATACTGAATAACTCTTGTATTTTGTATATTTTTTATAGTGTTACAATCCTAAATTTCGATTCATTATTATCATACTGTGCCAAAAAAAGAACTAATCAATACTATGGGCTATGTTGGTTCCCGTACATTTGAACCCACGACACTTGCATCTACATACTATTGCAGCTATGAAAATTTTTTTGTTTTACGGATATTTGAACCCATACTAACTCTAACCCATGGGTTTTAACACCCGCATATAGATTGAACCCGCGGATATACACATGGGTTCAAATGTACGTGGGTTCAAATGTATGTTCACCGTCTATGTTATTGCTGAGAATAATTAATGAAAGCTAATGAACAAGAGCCAGCTAGAACAAGAACAATTCATTTACAACTAAATACTTTCGAATGATTTTCATCATAATGAGCGTTAGTCTCAGGACTAGTAATGTATAGGACCTTGCTATACATTGTGAAATATAAAAACCTTTTTCCCATAAAATTAGAATAAATGAAGTACTGGTACACGCTTTTCATTTCTAAAGCAAACATAACCTGACAGATTAAATAACGTAAATCAAGACTTTATTTCAAATTTTCACTTGACTTTCTTACAAGCATATTAAATGTTAATGAAAATAGGGATATGGTCTCAATCACCATTTGAATTGCTTAATACATAATAATATATAATCAGATCAGAATGAAAGTCAACTCAGAGGCACTTTTTTAAAATTAAAAGCCATAAGAACCAACAACCTGATTAAAATTTGAAAAAATAATTTCAATTATCTGTATCCTCGAAAAAATTTTCAGATTTCGTTGATCATGTTGATACAGGTTGCTTCAATTAAAATTAAGTGGCACATAATGCACTAACATGAATCTATATAATAATAGGGCGTCCATGAAGTCTTGGGAGAAAAAGTCAAAGGGAATTTGTCGATACCATATATTGTTTTGGCTCTCATAGATGTATTAAGTGAACTTAAACAATTACTGATTAAAAAACAACAAAACTAGTTAAGATATATTGAAAGTTGAAATTGTAAAGAGACCTTATGGACACCCCGTTTCAGTAGCTTAGTCTTATTAACATTTCAGTGGCCGTATGTAACTTCATCAAAGGTGAGTCACTCTTGCTTCTGATTAAAAGCACATGACAATGCTTTAAGCCAGGGGTGGGCAATTACTTTTCTGAGTGGGTCAGTTACAGATATTAGACTTGGTTACTGGGCAGGGAAATCAAAACTCAATGTGAGAAACTGTGAATACAACTAAGCTAACGTTCACATAATAAAGAGAAACGCAATGTACAGTAGCAATCAAGAGTTATTTTTTTATTGATATTTTAATTGAAAATTTATATCCATAAAACCAGTGTCATAATTTCACCAGGCACAGGTGGACTGGACCCGGCCCACAGGCCATAAATTGCAAGTTCAGTTTCAAGTATTCTGTTGCGTCTGCAGCTGCCGCAAAACCATGGCGGTATTTCCATACCATGGCCGCTACGGCCAAACCTATGGCGACTGGCTTTTTAGCTGCCACAAACCAATGTCAGGCTGCCGTTACCGCGGCAGCAAACTGAAAACCAATGGCAGGTAAAATTTTGCTGCCGTAACCGCGGCAGGTGGGCCGTAAAGACAGGGCTGTCCTTTATGGTGACAAATATTGGGTAAGTTGGAACGTTTTTCTTATGGATACAGTTTTGATGGATTTGGGGTTAGGGTTTAAGTAGATATAATTCCACATGATCAATTAAAATCTGGTACATTAATTTGTGAATATACCGTTAATACTGATTACTGAATAGCGCTATAAAACCATGGCATGAGTTGCCGCGGTTCGTTCGTGGCAGGAGCTGCCATGAAGTGGTAAGAACTGCGCCTCATAAATTGACTCCCTCTACTTTAAGCAAACGTTTGAAAAAACTGAGATATCGAAATTCTTGAATCATCCAAAATACAGACCTGCACAGTCACCCAGCTTGCATTGACTTTATGGTCACGAAACGGTCCAAACCCTGTGACGACAACTTTGAATGGAGGAGCCATGACAATATGCAGCAACTACTCACAGATTATTATACTACTGCGGCCTAGCACTACAACGCTTCAATGAAGAAGTATAAATAACACTATATGGCTGAAAAAATATTGATCCACATATCAGTATAAATTTGCTCGAGCATCGCAAAAAATATAGAAATATGGTGACATTTTTACCCACCTTCTTGCTCCGAATAAGACCCAAACAAGCAATGTATTTAGATGTAGGAAGTGGTGGGATTCAAATTTTTTGTCAGCCAATTCGTCCACAAAAGTTATATTTTTCAGCCGATTCGGTTACAAACAGAAGGTTGACAGTAACCAGTAATGGTACTGGTAATAACGGTTCGCTGATCTCATAAAATTCTGTAAGACTGTTCTATGGAACCGGTGCTAACCGGCTGAATCCCACCACTGGATGTAGGCCTATAAGATTTTTGAAAATGAAATAAGAGAACTTTACGATATAGTAATACATTTTTTTTGGATTTATTCATCTTTTAGCGTAGAATAAAACTTTCAGTAAAAGCACTCGGATACATAGGATAGGATTTATGTATTTATCCCGAGGGTAAGCCGATAAGACGGCTCAATCATATGGCGAACCATGCCCTCTCGTCTGGTTACCAGTTCATGTCGGGTATGGGATTTGTTAGCCAGTTATTTGTTTCAGATAAATGGACTTGATGGTGGAGGAAGCCGCGACCAACCAGCGGTTACTTGAACCACCCTACGCTTCGCCACAATGAAAACTTTCCTATGTAAAACTTTATAGAAGCAAATTTCTGAGTAGTGCGATTTAAAAAAAAAATAACAGGTATCCAGTTTGACAGTACTGGTTCCCTGATATTCTGAGTCGGTATATTCCCCAACATCAAACCACTTGAAGATTCTAATCAATACTGGTAGCTTTTGACAGATCATATTCCATATATTTATCTCCCATATCCAAGTTTCCACCTGCAGTTTTCGAGAGGAACATTTTGCCTAGAAAAAACTGTTTGTACCTAACCACTGGCCTAATTGAACAGTTCACAATTCTCAGGCAAATTATCAATGTCCAAATCTAGTGCAGGCAAAAAAAACATTAAGTTTAATAATGCAAGGCAAACAAATCTAATAGGTATTGAATTATATTCGAAAAATAAACATATATTAGCATAAACCCTTGGATCTGAACTTGCGGAATCCCTCAACTGTACTGACATAACCCTAGGTGCCACGGAACCCCGATTGAAAACCTCTAGTCTGGTCAACTCGACACAACCTCCCTTTTGCCATGCCTGGACAACTCCAACTCAGCTACATTACCGATAGTACCAACTACATGGACTAAATACCGTTCCTCAGAACTAACCATATTTTACTCCGATAGCATAAGCCAATCAGATGAACAATTTTATTTTGAAGATAGCCATGGCACAAAAAATTACAACACATCATGCAAATACATGCTTTTGAATATATTGAACATCAAGATATTAACAAATATGGGCTTTCAGATGTTATAAAACAATATAAAACATAGTTTATTTTATATTCTGATTCAAAACCTTCAACTTTACTCAACTTTAATAACGATATAATCACAAGGTCTACTCAACTTTAATAACGATATAATCACAAGGTCAAGTCGAGCTTTGGCAAGATATTTCTGATCATTCATGCCTTAGTGACCAGGCCCAATAAATATTCAATAAAAATTGTTCAACAATAAGAAAAAATTCAAAATATAGTGTGCACAAGTATTTCCTAAAGCTTAATAAATAAGAAAACAATTTCTAAAAGTTTATTATAAAAAAAAATGACAAAAATCATGAATCATTATTCAGTCGTTTTTCACGAAGTTCTTCAATGTAATCATGAACAAAAATTCCACCTAAAAGTGCAATAAAAGTAAAACTTTGTGCTAAGACTCTTCCTCGCATCATTTT
Source organism: Styela clava (assembly GCF_013122585.1). Classification (NCBI taxonomy): domain Eukaryota; kingdom Metazoa; phylum Chordata; class Ascidiacea; order Stolidobranchia; family Styelidae; genus Styela; species Styela clava. The sequence continues at coordinate 798,774 of NW_024102640.1, forward strand.
TTGAGATATTACGGGATCTTCCATATTTAAAAGTCCTTTTACTAAGTAATACATAGTCCATGATAATCCCACTGGTAGAAGTGGATTTTTCTTTACCTTATGCCACATGCATTCTGAATAGGACTCCGATTGTTGGGCTTCTCCTGTAAATGGGTCCGAGGGTTTCTGATTCCTTCGAGACATTCTCTAATTCATTTGTCTTCAAAAACTGTGACTAATTGCGTTGCAACTCTGGAAGTCAGGAAGTGGATTTTATTTTGTCATGCCTGCATGCAGTTCTTTGAAGCTGACCGTCAAGGAATCCCAGTCTCGCAGCGGAAAGCTGCAAGAAGTTTCTATAGAAAGTGGATGTAGTTATACCAACAGCTTTATATATTTGTATCTGTGTATATAGACTGTATATTCCAGTTGTCAACCTCAATTTTTCTTGCAATCTTGAGAAGTGGTCCTTAATTTGAAATCTTCAATGCCACACTCAATTCTGTTATTTTATTCAAAATAACTTGAAACCGCCTGATCAGACTGATCTATTTTTCTGCCAAAATGAGCGTTTTTAATCTGGCGATCTGCCCACATTCAGACGTCGATATTGCAGTATTATGTAACGCTGAACCGTCTGACCGTCAAAACCCGTAACCTGGTAACGGCGCAAATTATTCCCAAAGTGAGAATGTTACTTCAAACACGCAGATAGTGTGAAGCGCTAATTACTGTAGATTAAAGGTGTGAAGGCACCATAACTATAGTCAGATTGTACTGGTACGCGCTATTTACAGTGTGAACAACAAATATCTAAAGCTACAGGGCTGAAGCTGCAATTGCACGATGACGCAACAACTGTGGAAATGCAGAAATAAGGTCAGTCTGTGCTGTCCAACAAAAGCTGACCACTTGCAAGCTAAACAAAGACAAAAATATCCAGACTTATCTCACAGTTCTGTAATATTTAGGCTACTAAATGCAAAAGAATGTACACATCGTCAAAATTGTTTCTTATTAAAATAGCAAAGCTGATTTACGACCGGAAGAAATGTTACGAAATCTCGAAATTTACACAAAAGTGACAATAAACAGCTGATCTTAAATCTGCGTGAAATTACGATGCAAAATCACAATCCTCATACAAATTTCTCGAAAAAAATAATGTGTAGTAAGATGTAAAATTATTAATTGATAAAATTACTTTGAAAGCGTATACAGAAAAAAAAAAGCAACGTAGAATTGGAATATTCTGAAAAAACATTTGATGCCATTGGGCAATTCTTTTTTTTAAAGATCATTCCGGTTTGTCAGTATTGAGTTTGCTTTTATATATATTTATGACTTATATACAATTCAAACAATAAAAAAACAAAGAAAAAGATTACTAACAACGTGATCAACAACATTATAACAAAATTATTCATATGTTAATTTTGTTCCCAATGAAAGACAAGAGAGCTATGCTCAAATATATGGACACGTAGAGTCACATAATTTTGTGACGTCATAGCGAAAAAAAGTAATAGCCTTCTGGAAAAAAAAATTTTAGGATTAGGATTAGGATTTACATATTTATCCCGGGGGAGAGGAAAGCCGATAAGACGGCTTATCCATATGGCGAACCACAGCCTCTCGTCCGGTTACCATTCCAAGTCGGGTATGGGATTAGTTATATTGTTTGTTTTCTGAAGCATGGACTTGGTGGTGGAGGAAGCCGTAACCGACCAGCGGTTACGTGAACCACCCAACGACGGCGAGGAGTCCAGCAATCCTCTCGCACATAACCATCCCTGCATGGGATCCGAACCTGCGAACACACGCAGAGTAATTAGAGGTGCGGTGGCGAGCGTATTCCTAACGCTTAGCTTTTTATCTTTAACCACTGGAAATTTCAAAGCAATTGGTCCAGTATTCGAAGAGAAAAGCGATTTCTTCAAAACGTGTTGACGGAGACAAATAATAATAACAACAAAATTTTGAAACGATCGTTATGTCCAGTACGTGTCCAATAATCAAACCTCGCACCTGTCCCGAACTACAATAAAGATATACAAACACTTGCTTGAGCAGTTGTATTTCATTTTTATAACCTACAAATGTCTCATTTGGGTTCTGGTTTACCAAAAAAGATGCAGACCACTGCCTATCATTAGATCTCATCGCATCGTTGATTGAGCTCAAGTTCTGTAAGCTAAATTTTTCTTGTACCAAGTTAATAAGCCATAAATGTTCAAAACCATTTGCATATGCGTTGTTAGGGCTCCGTGCACTCATCCCCCTATATTAACATATTTTCAATGGTTCCATTACATTTGAACCCACGTACATTTGAGCCCACGACGATTGCACCTGCACACTATTGCACCTATGAAAACTTTTGTTGTTTTACGGATATTTGAACCCATACTAACCCTAACCCATGGGTTTAGCACCCGCATATAGATTGACCTCGCGAATATACACATGGGTTCAAATGTACGGTCACCATTTTCAATATTAATCTTTAACAGCGATTTGATACTGATAACTTGACGTTGACTCACTGATAACTTGACGTTTTTTGGCTTACTTTTAACAAACCTTCCTCCCCATGAACCAACGTAGATAGATGGAAATGTTGGCTCATATAGATTTGATTACTTCGACAGCGAAGCGAGTCATTGGAAAGATTCTTAGAGATATTGCTAGATATCAGTGGCTGCCCTTATCTGGCCTTCTTTCTGGAGTAGAAGGCACGGGTAAGTAAGTGTCCTGTTAAGTCACACAAAAAAATGGCTTCACCTCCAAATTTTAGGATTGGCTACACTCTTGGATAGGAGTTTCGAAGGACCTCCTGAAGTATGCGCACCAAGTTGGCGCACAACCTGTACTCAGGTTGTGTACCATGTTAGGATTCAGGTTATGCGACATCTTGCGTATACTTCAGGAGTACCGTTTCAAAGTTAACAACTCCAATTTATCCTTTCCTATGAAACTATCTTCAGTTAAATCAACTCAAACTGGACATCATCAAGCATATTCAATGAATTTACGATTTATTAAATCAAAATTAAACACAGAACTAAATATCTGATTGCATAAAACAACACACATAATAGTATCAGGATGGGAAATGACAGTGAAAAACTAATTCCAAAAGCCTGAAAAGGTATTTGAATGAGAAATACAGTAGCACATTTATTTTCAATAACCAGTCCAGGATTAAAATTAGTAAAGCAACGCAAGGTGGGTACTGGAAGCAGGTTTGTATGCCCAAATTAAATGTAATCAATGAATGGATGTGATTGGTGAACGAGGCTTTAACCAGCCAAAGCCTGACAAAAGCTTCATAATATGGTTTCAAAAGTTATTTCCTGATCAGAAACAGTAAGTGCTGTAACATTTGAAGGGGACTCTTGATAATAAAATTAAAATAGATAAAATGCAAGAAAATATAGGCAGAATAAACGAGTTATATGTTGAAAAAAATTCACAGAAAAACAATTGTAGCAGTGCAAAGATGGGTAATCTCATTCAAAAAGCAAATTCAATAAGTACTGAAATTCATCAAATCTAATTCACTGCAATATGGCCTTAACATTGTCAGAGACAACTCCCTTACAAGTAGGGCTGGGCATTTAGAATTGGTTCAAATGGAAATTTCGAATCGCCGCCATCTTGTTTTTTGATATATGACTCTTTTCTTTCTTGTGTGTTATTGAATAAACATGTTTTCTGTTGTGTATGAATGCTCAGCAAACTGTCAGAGTGATGGATTCTACGTTTCCAGTAATTTATGTGCTTGAAGGACCCATCACAATGAAAAAGTCACATACATTTGAATATAACGGTATGAGGATATATAGAGCATCCTGGTTTACACCTTCTGATACATAGGACGGTGAAATATTCTTTAGAACAAGAATTTTAGATGAAAATGCATAAAATATAAGTAATGAAGATCTAACATTAAATCAAGAATCAATACTCTTGAAGTCATGTATGATTTGTACTGGTAGAGAAAATAAGCCTTGAAGCATAATTATGGATGTTTTCCTGAGTAACAATTTCCTTGTTTATTACTGTTACAATGACCAATCAGCGAGAAGTAATCAATGATGCAACAATAGCAATTTTTGCAGTCGCTCAGACAGATATTCAAGCATGTTTGTAAACATTGCCTCTTTTTCGTGGTTTTGAGTGTTATTTATCAGATTTCAGTTGCGTTTTCTAAAATTAGTTGTAAATGAAGTAGTTTAATTGTCATTTGCGGTAATCAAAAATGAGTCCCGGAAAAGCTGCGACCGACTATGCAAAAACTAGCTATCAGTAACCGTTATTAGAGGCACCTGGTTGAGCATTTTAATAAAAATGATGGTTTTGATTATTAACTAGGTTTGTAAGCTCCAATTCTACAAAAAACTCACAAAATAGGCATCCAAAATTGTTCTATGTTAAAGTATAAAAAGAATTTTCATGGGGACAATGGTCGGGAAACATCCATTGAATACTCCAATTTAAAGAAGCATTTGTGATTATAAAAATGCGTAACAGATGGGGTATACAGATCCAGGAAATTTTCCTTCTTTAAAAATTTCACCCATTGCAAAATTCCCTACATTTAATATTCCACCCCGACTAAATTCAATCATAACCCCAATGAAAAGGCTTTCTAACATCGATTCGTTGTGTGTCATATTTTTAGACTTCCAGTCTGAAATCTTACAGATGTCGTAAACGCAACACAAATTCAGACATTCTCTTGGTTAATAGAACATATAGGAAATGAAATTAATAAATCCTTTATAATATAAAATAGTCATGATATAAATAAAACACAAAAATTACCAGAATTATGTGTAAATATGTACTAAAAGAAAATTTAAATAGGCAAAAATATACATTGTTCATTGTTTATTACAGTAGTGTGTACTAACCACTGCTCAATACCATCTAACTTAGTTAGTTAGTGAATCTGCCTTTCTGACCATCTGCATTTATGTAAATGAGTGGATACCAGGGGCCTAGCCATGAATTTTTAAAGTGGGGTTAGACTGTAGTAGCTAGCGCATGGGTTCTCAACCTGGGGTTCGCGTTGGCCCAGGGGTTCATGAGAAGATTTCTAGGGGTACTTGGATGACAGTCGAGTTTTCGTGTGTTGCTTTTTTTCAATATTCTTCAACAAAGAAAGTAACTACAAGAGGAAAAGAGGTGCCAATTGAAACTCAGCGTACATTTCCCCAGATCTTGCTTTGTTATGATTGTGACGCAACAATGTGAAATGCACGGCTTGGCAGTCGTTACAGCAAATTGTTAGTCAATGTATCACAATTTAGTTTGGTGTCTGAATACTGGGGGTTCGCGTTGATTGTTTCGTGACTTGGGGGGTTCGCGTTGATTGTTTCGTGACTCGGGGGGTTCACGTTGATTGTTTCGTGACTCTGGGGGTTCGCGTTGATTGTTTCGTGACTCTGGGGGTTCGCGTTGATTGTTTCGTGACTCGGGGGTTCGCGTTGATTGTTTCGTGACTCGAGGGGTTCGCGTTGATTGTTTCGTGACTCGGGGGGGGGGGAGTTGTACTTAACAGAGAAAAGACTGAGAATCCCTGAGCTAGCGGGTCAGTCCAGAAAACATGGGTTTTTAAGAGTCTTGAGGGTCTAAAAAGGCATTTTGAGCTACAAAAATTGCTACGTATGATCCAGAAAAATGCTTTTTTTTACATTTCAAAAGGGGGGGGGGGGGGGGGGGGTCACCTCAACCACTCGCCTGACTATGCCCCTGAATGATATTATACCAAGAATCAGAACAGCTATATAGGGTTGTTAATGTTCAGAAAGAAAACAGTGGTGTTCAAAATCAAATTTTTACCAGAGAAGCTTGGAACTAGAGCTAGATTATCTCTAATCAGCATAGAGTCAAAGCTCATAGTTGCTTGGGAATAGAATTAAATTTTTTGTTATCAGTGGATTCGAGCACAAGCTTCGTTCGAATTGAAGAAGTGAAAATGCAAATGTACAACAGTTATGAAAGAGGCGTCCCAAGTCGAAAATTCCGAGCGAAAATACATAGTAATATTGCTTATTAGAACAAGCTTGATTGGCAATGGAAAACAGTATGCATCTGTGAAAAGAATAGGATTTTCACATTTACCCAGGAGAGGGGAAAACCGATAAGACGGCTAAATTATATGGCAAACCACGGCCTCTCGTCCAGTTACTAGTCCATGTTGGGGTCAGGATTAGTGTGATCATGCTCATAGGAGAGAATATAATACATTTCACAGGCTGTATAATCAATGCTGGTCAACAGCGTTCTTTATAATATTTAATTGTTTTCACAGTATTTAGTCTAAAGGTAGGTTTTCCATTATCACAGATCATAGTTCTAAGTTGAAAGGTCAATTTTTTAACGAGGAAGTAAGTAAAGTTCCTCGTTTCCCTGAAGAACGCTTCTTTGATGAATTATTTCGATGGCCAGGAAGCCCAAAACAACCTTTCTTCATTGCAATCTGAATATAAGAAGTGTAAGATTACCAAATTAGAGAAAAATGCTACATGGACATGAACGTCCCAATAACTATCGGGCAGTGATTCCAACCTTTTAGCACTTATGGCCCTTCAGTTTATCATTCCAGTGGTATTTATAGTGTTCTTTTGATTGGTAGATTCCAAATCCCATTATGTTCAAACAATTCATGCTCAACAAAGTGAAAACACCCTGTGAAATACCCTTGTCAAGCTACGAAACTAGGTAGAACAGGGTTTCCACTGAACTAGGAGCTCTCATGAAAAGTGGAAGATAAAATCAGTTTGCGCCTAGCATACCGCTCAGCGGACCCTTTGGAGAGCTCTGACCCCAAGTTGGGAACCACTGCTATAGGATGTCATAGCTCGATAACCTCGGTGCAGTGTTCTCGAACTCTTTGATTAATGATTTTCTTGCAATTTACCATTTTGTTCCATTTTGCGAATTGGATAAGATAGATTAGATTTACATATTTATCCCGGAGAGAGGAAAGCCGATTTGACGGCTTAACCATATGGCGAACCACGGCCTCTCGTCCGGTTACCATGCTATGTCGGGTATGGGATTAGTTAGATATTTTTTTTTTCCCGATACATGGACTTGATGGTGGAGAAAGCCGTGACTGCAGCGGCGAGGAGTCCAGCAATCCTCTCGCACATAACCACCCCGCATGGGATTCGAACCTGCGAACCCACGTAGAGTAATTAGAGGTGCGGTGGCGAGCGTATTCCTAACGCTTAGCACGATGAGTCACACCGCCGCGCCGGATGTTTCATGAACCATGGTGCAGCGATCGCAGCAGTATTTCCCAACCTATGGGTCAGGACCCAAACTGGGTTGCCTGAAAATTTTCTTGGGTTGCTTGTTAAGTTACTGCTTTTATTATCTACTAAATGGTATTGTTTATTTTATATTTGTGTTGAAGTGTAGTACAACAGTAATTGCATATGTGAGAAATATAGCAATGAATAACTTGGAATCTGCTGTTTTTAGACAGGTGCGCAACCTTTATCACAGGAGGGCCAGATACAAGTAACTGGGTGAAGCCGTGGACCGCACTTTCTATTTAGGTTAGCCTTGTTAGTAGTGGTGCTATTGATCTTACGGCATTGATAGGGGTCCTTAGAGAAATGGTGACTTAAAACGCATAGATTTCTATAGAAAACCGCTATTCAAATTTATAGTAACACCGACTTTGAACGAATTCGATGAGAAACACGTTTTTATAACATTGACTATTATACAAAATGATTTTGCTAGCCAGTTTTCGCTAATATGACACTCAGTGGCACTCAGGTACTGGGATGGCCTTTGCGACGCAAAGAGATTGGAATTGTTCTAAAAACTTATTTCACGGGCACACCATTCAAAATTGGCACTTCTCAGCGGACCGCACAACTTCTCCTTGCAGGCCGCATTTGGCTCGCAGGTCGCAGTTTGCTCATCCCTGATTTAAGGCATTAGGATAACATACCCCCTCTATTCAAATTGCTTCAAAATCAACTTCTTACCTGAGCATTATATTTTGCCGGTTTCAAAGTTTGCTTTATCTCTCTGAGATGAACTGAGTATCCATCGGATAACCACTGGAATGAAATGAACAATATTGAGTTAGGATACTATATCATACAGCAGTGGTTCTCAATCTTTTACTCTGCCCGCGTACCACCGACAAAGCCTCCTTTTTCGGGGTAGGGAACATTGGAAACAAGCTATGGAAGTGTTTTATATTGTGACACGCTATCCTTTGGGAAGTAACACACAAAATAGATGAGGGAGTTCTCTAAACACAAGAACTGGCAGCACTATAAACTCATTTCAGCGAAAACATTCAGTATGGATATGGAAGATAAAGAGAAAGCGTTATCAACATATTTTATCCAACTTGAAAGGTAATTGTTGCAATAATTCAAAGCTGCTCGCCCCTCAGGCGCCCTGGCTACGCCTAGGTATAGTTAGACATCAATGAATGCTTTGTTCGAAGAGAAAGGTTTTCCATATGAAAAAACGAAGGAAAAAGGAGAAATAACTTACTGTGCATTGTGTAATCTGTTTCTTAGACGCTTTGCCAATGATATAAATCTGTTCGTTAGTCAGCCCAAGTTGTGAATAAACTGTTATATCTTTGTTTGAGCCATATCCACCTACATAGTTGAGTTTGCACTGAAAATAAGACAAATTTGGTTAAATAATCTAATTTGGGTTTTGCTTCAATTTCGAAAGGCAAAAAGTCATAGATTTTTCATGTTTGGCTCCTTTGTATATTCAAAAACAGAAAATAAATGATTGCAGCGAGAAGGCTTTTAGGTTATTTGTTGGGGCATTCCCACCTCTTTCATTGAGCTGGGTAGAGCTGATCAACTGTACGGAGTGCTCACTTAACTATAGGAACAATTAACTCAAGTATGCAATTAAACGAGTAGGGCAGTGGTTCCCAACCATTTATAGCTCGTTGCCTCCTTCAGGAGGCTTTTAGCACTCATGGCCCTGATTATCATTCCAGTGGTATTTATATTGCTACTTTGATTGGTAGATTCTAAATCCCATTATGTTCAAACAATTCATGCTCAACAAAGTGAAAACATTCTGTGAAATAACCTTATCAAGCAATGAAACTAGAAATAACGAAGTGATTTCTTGTGAAGAGCGAAATAAAATAAGATTTGCTTCTAGCATTTAGCTACGGAAATCGAGTTTGGAACCGCTTGAGTAGGGGATGCTGTAAAGAAAATGCGTATCCTTTCAAAAATAATAAATTAGCTTCTACAGAGCCAAAGTGAAGACGGCATATGTAGGCAGCTTTTGAGATAATTCGAACAATTTTCTTACTTATTCAAAACAACAAATTCTTATTTCAGGTCGAATCTAACTACAATTGGCCAGACAAAAAATAATTTCTGTATCAAGAAATGAAACTGGAGAGAACGAGGGAGTTTTCTTGTCATGTGAAAAGTAAAATCAGTTTTGCGTCTAGCATACAAATCCCATTTTATACCCATTATGCCCAAATAATTCATGCTCAACAAAGTGAAAACACCCTGTGAAATAACCTTATCAAGAAATAGAATTAGAAAAAAACGGATTTATCCAGTTTAGGGATTCAAAAGTTAATACACCACTCAGTGAGATGATACACAAATGATAAAAATTATTAAAAAATGGAAATAAATGAAAATTCTCAAACCAACCTCAGTTTGAAGGTGTTTCAATAAATTAGTTTTCTGTTTCATCGGATCATGCACCAGACCATCGGAAAACCAGACAGGACCATGAGGGAAGTTATGATGGGCTAACCACGTCACAACACGATGCTTCTGCATGTCTGGTCGAGCTGTTACGTAGATGATCAAATAGCCGAGCTCCTGCCAATGCCTGAAAAATTTAAGTAATTTTAATTTTATGGTGTTATTTAGATTGGTTGATTTCAAACCCAATTATGTTTAAACAATTCATTCTCAATAAAGTAAAGACATTTTGTGAAATAACTTTATCCAGCAATGAAACTAGGAAGAACAGGAAGTTTTCTTGTGAAGGGAAATTAAAATCAGTATTGAGGCGAGCATTGTGCCCCCCCCCCCCCCCCTTGAACTGCTCTGTGCACCCAATCTGGATAAAAATTCGTATAAACCAGAAATGGAAAAGCAAGACTCAATTACCTTACAATATCCACAGATCCAGGTCTTACTTTAGGATCGGATCCCATGATGGAAACACTCGCTGCAAACGAGCCATCAATACTGAAGATAACACAGTCAGTGTGCGGAGGAAGAACAGCTAGATAACTATCTGCGATGGTCAAGTCTCCCCTGAATGGAAAAATGTCATATTTTTAAAATTACTGTAGTGAAAGTGTGGTGACTGGGAAATTGTTAACAGAGTGATTATTTGATGTTATGTGTGGCTGAAGACTACTAGATAACTGTCTACAATGGTCAAGTCTCCCCTGAATGGAAAAAATGTCATATTTTTAAAATTACTGTTGTGAAAGTGTATCTTCTTTTTGGTAATGACTGAGAAATTGCTAACAGAGTGATTATTTGATGTTATGTGTGGCTGAAGATTACTAGATAACTGTCTACAATGGTCAAGTCTCCCCTGAATGGAAAAAATGTCATATTTTTAAAATTACTGTTGTGAAAGTGTATCTTCTTTTTGGTAATGACTGAGAAATTGCTAACAGAGTGATTATTTGAAAGTATGGTGTAACTGCTAGATAACTGTCTACAATAGTCAAGTCTGCCCTGAATGGAAAAAATGTCATATTTTTAAAATTACTGTTGTGAAAGTGTATCTTCTTTTTGGTAATGACTGAGAAATTGCTAACAGAGTGATTATTTGAAAGTATGGTGTAACTGCTAGATAACTGTCTACAATAGTCAAGTCTGCCCTGAATGGAATGATATAATACTGTAAAACAACATTATTTCTGACATTATTTTTTAAAGATGACAAAAGAGTGAGTGATAATAACTTTATCAGTTTTGGCAATATCTGAAAATAACCAATCACGATTGAAGCTCTTTTTAAAAGGAACATAATATACCCAGAATGCCTATGGGCAATGGTTTCTGCCTATTATAGGAGTATTTCATTACCACCAAAAGTCTAGCTTGAAGGCTTCCAGGGCATGGATTTCCTTGTTTATTTCCATAACAATGACCAATCAGCAATAACATAATGGTGACACAACATATAGAGATTTTATCAGTTTCGAATTTTTTTTACTTGGACAGATTTTCAGAGCATGATTGTGAACATTGACATGTTTTGAGTATTTGGAGTTGTATTTGAGTATTTGTTGTTTTAACTGACATTAGTTTTAGTTTACAGGACTACTCAGTACTGACCTCACAACCATCTTTACTGGAAATATACCGAGAGGCAAACGTTTATCATTTGCAACTGAGCAGGTGATCTTTCCATGAGAATCTGTAACTTCTGTTGCAATCAGCGACCATTCTTGGGATGAATTCTGAAAAAGCAATTTACGTTATATAGATTGGGACAGTGCTTCTCAACCGGTGATTCGCGGCCCACTGATGGACGGCCAAGCATCCCATGGTGGGCCGAGAACTTGTTGTCAAATTATTCATATTTTTCTATATTTTGTGTTAGAATTAGAAATATTTCGATGGGATAGCAATTCTTTTCTCATGAGGATCCCAATTGATTCATAACCAGACCTATTTAGGCCTCTGAAAAAAAAGTTAATAAAGGTTGTCCGCTAAGTAGAACTCTCTGTGAGAGTGGGCCGCAATATAAAAAAGGATTAGAAACACTGAATTATCAGGGTTTTCACAAAGTCCAGTGTTAAATTAGGTAGAAGAAGTTTGATGTGTTTTGTGCAACCAATGGTGGACATACAAAGAGTGTGTAAAAACTTAATAGACACTCATTAAACAAACCTGTTTAAGATATACTGGGAACTGACTTCATAACAAAATTGAAATTGTAAGGGAATTTCATGAACACCCCATGTATATTACATATGCTTTACTGGGAAAGGATTTATTTTTCAGATTGATTCGAAACACAATCATTAAGTTGGTGCAAAACATAAACCTCTCGATTTTGAGAGAAGAAGCACTCTTGCATAACAATGTTGACTTAACAGAGTCGCAGAAAAGGAAATAATAATATAATAACGAAAATATCGGTCAGAGACTGAAGACTTATCGATCGAAAGTTAGGGGATCCCCCAAAACAGCGCTCTTACTCCATAGTGGCACCTTGTGTCCCATCACTAATTAACTAATACCTCTCTAATTATACGACATAATTCGCCCAAAATCAATAGACTTCTGGTCCGAGATAAGATGAATGGTTCAAACCAAGGCCCGTGGGTCACACATGGCCCTCCGCTTCATTATCTATGGCCCGTGTCACATTCGAAAAGGTAATCAAAAAATCACATATTGTGTTGTTTCGTAATAAAATTAATCAAAAATTTTTTTGACATATTATTACATCACAAATGTCACTAAATTGACTAGTGTTATGGCTAGCTGAGGCAACTAGCGAATGGTGTGCTTGGCAGTCTAAATTGTTATCTGGCTTTCTATCTTTTTGGTCGGGAATATATGCTAACAATATAGGCATCATAGAAAACTAAAAATAGAATGCAGATTCTATTAGCCTGGGATGGCTATGTCGGATGGCTATGTCTGATAACTATGCGTTTGTACAATGAAAGTGTTTGTTTTGTATTGCACTATTTACCTATACTTGGCACTATTGTGGCCCGCGAACAATGCAAAAATTATTTTGTGGCCCCCGGAGCCGGCAACCTTGGACCACCCTGAACTGGGTGGTTGGGCCTTATAGGGCCTTGTACCTGTGGTCAGGACTTTTAATTTATCCCACATAATGCAAAATAGTGAGAAATAACTTTGATCTTACCATAGAATTAATATAAATGTCGACTTTTTCTCCAGTAAGTGCTACGACATCTAATGGTCCATAGGTAAATCTTCCAGATAAAACTTGTTCTCCATTTTCTATCGCTACGCAATCTTTTGCTCTGTGGTTTGAAGTCATGTTCTGAAAATTCAAAAAATGGGATTATCTTTAGTGTTTCCCACAGGGCAAAAATTTTGGTGTTTTTGAGAGTTTTTCTTTGTATTTTAATGCAGTTTTACTGACTTTGTTCAGTTATTTAATATTATAGTAATACACACATACATTATAAATATTCAAACTGTAACAATACTTTTGCATGTAATGCTACCTAGAGATATTATAGAGTTTTTATGGGGAAGGAATGAAGGTATCCAAGATTGGCAAAGAGGAATATATTACAAAAAGGTTGAGAGAAATCGCACCAAGCAGTCTATAAATATCAACTTGAGGTCTGATAGTTGCTCCATTGGAAAAAATATTGATAAAATATTTTTACATTGAATCTGAAAATTTCCAATCGCCGCCATCTTGTTGTTTTGTTCACCAAAGATCAAGGTGGATTTCTCAATTTTTGTTCATTGAAGCCATATTTTTACAATGCAATTCTTAGTGAGTTATTGATGAGACATGTTTCTTATCGTGTTGGACACTCAGCGAACTGTCTGAGTGATGAATTCTATTAATTGAGTAGTTTATGTGCATGGAGGAGCCATCACAACAAAGAAACCACTTACAATTACATATATTTCAAGTATTGAGAACAAAAATATTCCATTCGATTCTGAAATCATCAGGTAATAAAATTGCCATCCTAAGCGTTAGTCGGGAATCAAGTTGAATAAGCCAACAAAAAAATAAAAAAAGTCCATAATAATATGAAAAGGTATTCTTGAAACCACTTACTCTAATCTTGACGTGAGTTCTTCGTTTCGCCCATTTTTCCTTCGGTATCGAAGGAGTGAACGTTACAAGTTTAGTTTCACAGTCGAGACAAACCGAAACATTTTCTTGATGGACGACCTGTGAAATATGAAACAAAGTATTATTGAAAAGAAAATTTATTATGAGGAGTACGGCTAAGAACTCCAAAAACGCTCTACGCAAGTAAAATTCATATGAAAGGAGGCGATCGTATTGCTTGCAAGGACTGTTGATATTTCTGTATACCATACGAAAGCGGTTCCCAAAGGGAGCGCATCCCAAAGAGATAAGAAGGATTTAGGTACCTATTTATTTAAAGGGAGATGAAAGCCGATCAGACGGCCGACTCATATGACATTAATGGTTACATATTTTCAAATGTATAACTATATTACGTAATTAAAGAGTCTAGCTGCCTTATCAGTATGACAAATTAACAAGAATATTGGTCAGAGACCGAAGACTTATCGATCGAAAGTTAGGGGATCCCCCAAAACAGCGCTCTTACTCCATAGTGACACCGCGTCCCATCACTAATTAATTGATAACTCGCTAATTATACGACATAATTCATCCAAAATCAATAGGCTTATGGTCCGAAATATGATGAACGCACATGCAAAATCTGGAGCAGATTCAATCTCGCTTTCGTGAGATATCGCGTGCATCTAACAGACAGACAGACAAAGAGACAAATACCTATCAACATACTTACCGATTAAAATCGATAAGTAATAAAGACATGTATTAGTGTGAGTGTACAGCAAGAATCTTACACCTACATGGTCATCCCAAGCCGGGTCTGAACTTGGGTAACACACACTAGGGTTGTTCTATGTGATTCAAGAGTCTTGCCACACACTACGCATGAAAAATCAGTGTCTCCTCCAAAGCAAATAAAACACATATTTTCAAAATAGCAGTGCTTGACCACACTTACCTGTCTTATTATAAAAGCAGCTAGATCAGTCGACTCCCAGAAACTAGCATAGAAGACATGCGGTAAAGATACACTTGGAAATGTTGAGAGAGAATCCGGACAGAACAAAGCGTAGTCGAGACGTTGATCCCCAAACCATCGAGAAGCAACTGTAAAAAAATTATCAAAGATCAGTTTTGAGTTTTCTACAGAAAAAGAACATATGTGTTAGCTGTATCTTTATTGTATTCCTGGCAACTAGCATTTTCCCAGATGACTGAACATGAGCTGTGATGTCATCATTTGCTGGTGACTGATCATGACCAACCAGTCGTGGAGGTGAAGTGACCATGTGTACTCGGTAGTCTGGTGCACAGTTCAGTTGTTTATGGGTACTATGGTTATTGTTCTTGAGATTTATTAAATATAAATTTGAACTGAATTAACATTATAGATTCACATTAATCTGGAGCCAAATTATAAATACCAGAGTGAAATGTGATTTGAAATTTGTAAACCTTCATCGAAAAGCAAATAGATTGTTGATGGAAGACACACTGTGAGATGAATACGCCAGAGAGATGACTATAAATAATGATGTACTGGGTAAAATCACAATTATCCTATAAAATGGACCACAGCTAGGGTCAGGCTTTGAGGAAAATTTTTTGGGGGGGGGGAAGGGGGGAGTAGGTTCGAAGTTAATAAAATGAATATAGGAGGACATTTTAAATGCTCATATCAGTCATCGATTAAATATTTTGCGCTACAGAAAATTTGTTATCTGCTTAAAGGAGTGGCTTAGTTGCGACGCCCTTTTCAAAAGCAGCTACAAAAGAATTTCCAATTTTGAAGCCCCCACTTCGACAAATTTTGGCTGCGCTCCAGGGTGTCGCTACTTGACAACCAGCTTTGGTCCCCAGCGAATGATCCCAATCCCAAGACCACATAATAGTTTTTCACTGGTTGAAAAAAAAAACTTCACTCCTTGCGATTACATATAAATCAATTAAATAGGAACAATTAAAAAAATTGAACGTGCCAATCAAAATATGAAAGAGATGGCAACAATGCAATCCTACCTCTGCTACAGACCTCATCTTCTTGTATATCACTGTCGTCGTGAAAACATTCCATGGCTGAGTGATCATGAGTTATGCTTGACTGATCACATGCTATGCCTGAATGATTACCATGCAGCATAACACAAAAATAATGAAAAGTGATAAAAAATGAATTAAAACATGCTCATTTGCCAAAAAATGACACTATGTGACATCATAAGAACTTAATAATGAGGAATTAACCTCTTGAACATCAAATGCATTATTGCATCACATATCTGTAACATGCATGTATGTATGAGATAATATTACAATATCTATGTGTTTACTCGGATATTTTATAGGTTTACAATCGCATAGTTTGGTATTTAAGTAGGATAGGATTTACATAAATATCTCGGAGGAGATATAGGACAGCTCAAGCATATGGCGAACCATGGCCTCTTGTCCCGTTAACATTCCATGTCGGGTATGGGATTAGTTATTTTATTTGTTTCAGAAGCATGGACTTGATGGTGGAGGAAGCCGTCAGCGATTACGTGAACCACCCCACAGCAGCGGGGAGTCCAGCAATCCTCTCGCCCATGATTAACCCCCGTGGGTTTTCGAACCCTGTGAACCCATCCGAATTTTGATTAACTCTATTTAGCTGTGAAACCATGAATTATACCAATCAATTGAATTAAATTATTTTACGTACAAAAATTTTCAGGAATTAAATGAAGGATTTGTGGTTGAATTGAATTGAGTGATAATTTCAAATAAAATTATTCTGAATAACTGCTATAATTAAGAATTAAAAGATATCGAATATAATTAATCTTGCATTGATTTAGAAGTATCTGGTCACAATTCATCAGTGCAATAGTACAGGGTGTCTAAAGTTCCTTTACAATTTCTATTCTGTTATGAAGTCAGTTTTCAATATATCTTAACCAGGTTTGTTGTTTTTTATTCAGTAGTTGTATTTTTACTTCATTTAATACATCTGTGAGGGCCAAAACAATATATGGTATCGATAAATTCCCTTTGCAATTTAAAACATGTTTACCACTTCATAGAAACTCTATATGACAAAAGATGCCTCACGAAATCATAATCAACATATCAGTATGTAAAATTGATGAAATTTTAAAGCTAGCACACTTTTCGTGCAATTGTTTGATTATTTAGAGGCAAAATGCTGATTTGAAAATAAAGAACTACTACAAACCTTGATTAGCATTGTTGATGCCTTCTCCATTGTAAGATGAAACGCTCCACTCGCTGCCTCGACGTTTTTCTTTCGATTCCGATTCGAGAAATAAATGGAGGTTCGTTGTCAGACTTTCCCCTGTAGGAAATTGTATGAAAACAAAAAAATTTGTCAGCTTCAACAGATTTTTTCCCAAAAGATACAATGCATTACAAAGTCAATTTCATTAGGTTTTCGCTCCTAATAGGACGTTGGGACAAAAAGTCACTGACATGCCAGGTAGGTTGGCATTGATTACCAAATTTGTATAATTGTACAGAGGATATTGAGAACCAGTTTGACGGGACGAGAAAAATGGAAAATATAGGTGTCCTGAGTTTTGAGAAAAATGACTTATTTTTATTTAATTAAAAGCTTTTTTATTTGAATTTGCTGGGGATTTAGATCATGTTGATAGGTATTTGTCTGACTGTTTGTCTGTTAGATGCACGCGATATCTCACAAAGGTGTGGTTGAATCTGCTCTAAATTCTGCATTCATCATATCTCGGACCAGAAGCCTATTGATTTTGGATGAATTATGCCGTATAATTAGCCAGTTATTAATTAATTAGTGACGGGACACGCGGTGTCACTATAGAGTCATGAATCGAAACCGTAGTTTCGATCAATAAGTCTTCGGTCCCCGACCGATATTCTCGTTTATGATTCATAGAAGAATCCTTTATAAGAAGCATGACAGGGCGAGCATAATATAAGACAGCTAACTGTGACTGAAGTTCTAATACCAAGCATTGGATTCTAACATTGGGAAAATCGGCACTGAGAAGTTCATCTAATACAGGGGTGGGCAATTATCTTCCTGAGTGGGCCATTTCCAGATAATAAACTTGTTTATCGGGCTGGAGGCTCAATATGAAACTATGAACAAAAATGGTTTATTCGCAAAAAAATAGCGAAACAGGTAATGTAAACAAACATCTTTTGCACCAAGTAGCACAATAATTATAGGACTGATAAAGCCTACTGCTTAGATTCAGAAGCTTATTTAAATCAGCTTGTGCTGATTTGAGCAGGCCCAAATGGGCCAATTGAACACCCTGCAGGCCGTAATTTGCTCACCCCTGATGTAATAAATTATTTTACCTAATGACAGAGATCTCCCATCTCCCAGTGGAAACTTGTGATATCGCGCAACATCTACTACTGGTATTCGAGAGAACCTGAAATGAAAATTAAGAGAGATATTTCAAACGATAATTCCACTGAAAAATGGCATATGATTTTCGTGTTAGGATAGTCGATTAGATGTGTTGAGGCAGTGGCTCTCAAACTTTCACCCCTCCCTCCCCCCCCCCCCCCCCCACATTCAAACTTTTGTGCCCCCTTTTTTCTATGAGAAAAAAAAAGTTATAATCATCGATTATTTTAATTGCCACATATTAATTATCACAGTGGAAGTGTCTTTATTTTCGTAAAGACCTTTTTTGTTTTCTTGTAGTTTTTCTCTTGCATGAGCAAGTTAATAGAACACAGAATTTTTTGTGTCAGAAATATGGGCCATAAAAGAAAAAAGGTTGAGAACCAATTCACTATGTGCCATATTCAATATAGAGACATCAAGATAGAGATTTTTTACCTGGAATCAAGCAAAGGTTCCAGTCTACTGGAAGTGGGATCTGCCAAGTAGAAAGTATTGTGGATTCTTCCACACGCGGGCCGTAACGGAGGTTCTTGGATCCCACTGATGGAGTTGCGAAGTGCAAGTATGACACCTAGTGGACTACCTGTACCGAAAACAAAATATGCTGCTCACAAACAACTTTTCATTGTTGGATTGAACGTAATTTTTCAAAATGAAAGGGGAGAGAGGAAAGTTAATATGATGGCTTAGGCATACAGTGAAACCTAGTCTCTAGTTTTGTTACCAGTTCATGTAGAATGTATGTATGTTTATTTGCCTCAAAAATGTGACATGCATAATAATTAAACAGTAAAACATAGACGAGATACAAGTTCAAGACCTTACAGGCCTAAGACAAGTATATCTGTAGTTTAGGGGTGCATTTCGCGCACAGAATAGCAATACCAATTAATTTCTACTAATGCGGAGAAAGTACAGTGCAACGCAAGATTAGTTTTCTCACTCGGAAGTGAAGGAAACTCGTCCCTGCTCGCAGTTAAAACTGACCATATAGCATTTGGAACATCAGAGGTCGCTTGTAACTCTACCATCAGAGCCTATCATTAAGTTATGGGCTCGAGCTTTTCTTAGAGCAAAAGCTCCCGTATGAATATCTTTTCACCCCAATGTAGGACTTAGGGCCTGCTTTTTTATAACCAAGGACATCAATAGAAAGTAGTAGAATAAATCCAATTGGAATAAATTTTACCAACCTAATATAAATACGTCAGCAACTTCAAAATCCAGTCTAGAATTGACATCTAGACTCATCCCCGATGACGATCGCCGAGATAATTGTGGATTTACGAGAGGATGTGGAGGTTTTATTGGTGTGTTGGCATTCTTCTGTAAAATTTTTAAGGCTTTGATTAAAATATATGAGGAATTCATGGTTCTCGCGCAGTATGTTTACCAGGTTGTGCGCCATCTTGGTGCACATACTACGGGAGCGCCAAATTTCTGAATATTCGTTACCTTGCCAGTTTTAGTTTCATAGATTTTAAAGGGAGATTTTGTTTTTTGGAGTAGAGTTGCAAGTAGTACGAAAGGAATACAACAAATATATTTCCTATTATTTTCTTGGAACATCTAGCAGTTGGGTTGTTTAAGGATGGTATATGCAGCGGTTCTCAACCGGGGGCCCTCGGCCCCCTAAGGGGGCCACAGAGGAGTTGGAGGGGGGCCACAAGGATGGGCTGAAATCTGAATTTACGTGCTAAAAGCCTCCGAAAGGGGGCCACGAGTCATAAAAGGTTGAGAACCACTGGTATATGGAATGAACAACAGAAGTCTAACTATATAAAGTCTTTGAATTATCACCCTTGGATAACCAGAAATCGATAGTCTATATGAAGATCTATTTTTGAGAGAAACCAGGCGAGATATTTCAGTTTAACATGGCCTATCAATTTATTTCACCCTGGTTATGCTGATGAATATAGAGAATCCAGAGATCTTAGAGACAGACAACACCAATGTTGGCATTTTTCCTTGTATTAAACTCTTTATATCATGAAGCCCATTTTATTTCTCGTTTCAGCTTTTTAGAAACTCCCTACGCAACACAGTATAAATAGTGTTCATAGCTCCAAACATAGGAGTGGATGCTAGTTCAGGGCCTTAAAAGGACTAAAATCTGAAATTTTGGAACAACTCATTATAAACTTGATTGAAGATAACATGCAAAAATTTATCAATATTTTCAACCACAATGCATATACTTCCATATATCACCTGTATGAGTTATGTATTTTACATTATCTAAGCTAGAACATAAAACAACAAGCAACATGCAAAATCTACTGAAAACAAATCACAAAAAATGTGCAGGATAGTACAAACAAATAGATGAATTCAAGACAAAACGGTAAAAATTTATTGAAGAAGAAGATCTACAGTGAGTAATTAGGTGGCCCTAACATGGCCGCATCAACATGTTTAATTCCCAATGAGATGTATGGCCCTACATGGCCCCAACATGTTCAATTTCCAATCGAAGGATATTTACGTACATGCGCAACAATCAAGTAAAACAACATAACATCCATGCGAAACATTTTAATTGCACTTGAGCAAAGAGGTCAGAGATAATGAATAAAAATAGGTATAAGTAGAAAATAAATGAATCAAGGTCATGTTCAGCCTTTCTGTGCAGGGTCGTAGCCAGAGAGGAGGGGATTGGGGGTAGAAAGCCCCCTTTTAAAAAGGGGGAAAAAAAGTATTTCCCGGTATCGCACATAGCAATTTTTCATAACTCAAAACGCTTTTTAGACCCACAAGGGACCTCCTGAAGTATGCGCACCAAGATGGCTCACAACCTGAACTCAGATTGTGTACCAGGTTAGGGTTCAGGTTATGCGACATCTTGGTGCGCATACTTCAGGAGTACCCCCTAAAGACTCTTGCAGACCCACATTTTGCTCGCAAGCTGGAGTCAAATTTGGAAATTAGAAATTTCAGAAACCCCTCTTTGAAAATTACTGGCTGCACCCCTGTTGCTGTGTGATGTGTACATTTACAGGTTTAAAACTAGCAATAGAGTCCTGCTGCACACAAACACAAATGTATTTCAGTAACATTTCGTCTGACCAAAATCAGACAAACAATGATCATCATTGTTGTGAACTGCTTGTCTGAGGAAGTCTGATTTTAGACAGACGAAACATTGCAGAAATTCATTTGTGTTAGTGTGCAACAGGACTCTTGGATTGCATAGTATGGTCATGTTTATTCCTCAGACAAGCAGTTCACAAAATACAGCTTTCCTCACCATCCAAGTGTTATCCCACACTATTACCTATTTTCACTTTAACACTTTTCAATTGTATGTGAAATAATATTGAAATCGTGAGTGCTACATGCAACGACTGGCTTTCTAATACGTATGATACGTTCACAAAACATCTCGAACACTAAATCGTGCAGAAGGGATTCAACAAGTGCTCATTTGGATGCATCATGCTCCCACCTGCACATCCAAGCAATAGTTAGCACTGTATCGTCGATATCTTGAAACCGGGACCTTTAGGGGGTCCAAATCGGTGGGGGTTGGGTCTGGGATTCCCCCCATGGGCTCAACTTCTTCGTGTGTGAATCGAAATTTTGGGGAGGAAGGTAAACTGTTGCTCGATGTATGGCGATCTTCTTCCTGAGTTCGGAAAATTTAATATTCGGGGGGTTGTAACAAATTTCACAAAAATCATATAATAAATAAATTTGTTTCATGAATTGAGATACATTTTTTTGTCAAACTGTCAATTTTTGTGAAAAATAAATCCTTTTTAATTCATAGCTGGACGAGAACAAATAAGATTGACATAATAGAATAAAAGAGTGAATGCACCAGATGGTGCTTCAGAATTTGAGAAGAGAGGGTTACACAAGAATATATAGAGGGTGTCCATAAAGTCCCTTTACAATTTCAATTTTGTTATAAGTCAGTTAACCAGGTTTGTTGTTTTTTGATCAATAATTGTTAAGTATTTTTACTTCATTTAACACATCTGTGAGGACCAAAACAACATAATTATGGTATCGATAAATTCCCTTTGCAATTTTAAAAACTCCCAAGACTTTATGGACACCATATATTATATATAAAGTAAAAATAAAATCAGTGAACTGGATATATTTGAAGTTTGCAAAAAAAAAATTGTGAAGAAGATTTAGTAAATTCAGCTGAAATTTAGTAAATTTGAAGTGGTCAGTCTTCAAAAAAAATTATGTGGAATTAAAATTGGGGACAGCTCAGAAATAAGTGTTCAAGTGAAAAAGTGTTTGACAAGGCTTATTAAAGCGTGTGAAGGTAATAAGTTGTTTGGAAAAATTCCGAAGTATAATTAATGATGATTGACTCTCATAAAATATTCAAAACTTGAAAAAAAATCATTCTTGAAAAAGCTCATAAATTGTAATATATATTTTCAGAAAAGCATCAAGCAATAAAAGTCATTTTTTAGAATTTTGAATAGTTGATATAATCACCACTTATTTCAAAAATATAAACTCAAACGTCCATTATATTATTTCTCATAAAGAATAATATAGATATTCGGTGCTCCAAAAGTATGCGAACCAAGATGGCGGACATCGGAACACAACATCGGGTAACAGGTTAGGGTTAGGCGATAATTTTTTTCCAATTTTCCTCATTTTAGTCCTATTATCAGTTCGAAGACTAGCCAAGAGCCTCCCGTAGTATTTATTAAATTATGGCCTAACCCTAACCTAGTACACATATTACATTCCGATGTCCGCCATCTTGGTTCGCATACTTCGGGAGCCCCAGATATTCTATGGAAACCCAAAAAATGTGTTATTGCCGTCATCTAATAAAATCTCAATTATTTTTTATTCGAAATTCAAAATTAATCCACCACAAGATTAGGAAAAAAGCCTAGAACAACTTTTTCATGCATAATCCCACCAGATAAATAAAATTGATAAAAACATATAAAACCTTTTTCGACAAGAGTTTTAAAAATTCAGATTATTTAATAAAAAGAACGTTACCTCATGAGGGGCTAGAGAGGTACCCCATTTATTCCCGACTGTAGAATTGCTGCGTCTGCCTTCTGGCGAACAAACCAACATATCATAGGCAATTAGGCCACCAACACTGTCTGCTATAATGCAAACCTGAAGTTTGAGAACAAAAAAGTACTTAGGAATGAAGAAAAAACAGTAAATGATAGAGGTTGCGAAGGTTTTTTGAAGAAGAATTTAAATTATATGAAAAATTAAAGCGTATTTGTTGGGTTCAATGCCATAGTTTTAGCTGTCAAGTCGTCAGAAGATTTAAAGTTGATATTTCGTTATTTTGGAGCCAGAGTTACAAATTGTATAAGTAGGACACTCATTTTCGAGATGCTGTTTCGTGCAGAAAAATAGTGAGTGGTGGAAAGAGTAGCATTAGTAGTATGTACAATGAGGTAAAAACCGTGCAAGTAACGCACAGCATTTCAAAGATACCTCACATCGTTGATGATAAGAGGCCTAAGATACTGAACTTATAAAATGTACATCAAGGTCTGTATAGTTTCAACTCTTTAGCTACAAATGGTACAAAAAGGACAAGAGTTGGAATTAGTACAAATAGGAGAATTTCTGCAAACGACACATATGAAGCATGTGGTATGGGTAGCACAAGTAGTAAGTATATATGGTGCAAGAAATGCCCAATAATTTTTAGATACTTCATAATGTATACAAGATACAGTACATAAGACACGGAACAAAATGTATAGGGTGTCCCTAAAGTCAGTACATAAGACACAGAACAAAATGTATAGGGTGTCCATAAAGTCTTCAATTTTTTTTAAATTGCAAAGAAAATTTATCGATACCATATATTGTTTTGGCCCTCACAGATGTATTAAATGAGATAAAATACTTAAACAATTACTGAATAAAAAACAACAAACCTGGTTAAGATTTATTGAGAACTGACTTCATAACATAATTGAAATTGTAAAGGTACTTTATGGACACCCTGTATATTCATAGAATAAATTTTCTTCTCACCTGGCCATTGAATCCTTTTCCTTCTTCAGACAAAGTAAAAGAATTATAAACAGAGTTGCATGAGGCAAACGTCAGGTTGACGGCTTCTGAATATTGTGAACTGTACGTTGCGTATGCTGATACGAGGGCGCTAGAGAACGGATGAGATGATGAGCTATCGTAGCCAGTTGGGCTAAGACTGAAAACAAAGGAATTTAAATGCACAGAAGAAATGATAAACACATAATGTGCAGCGTTATCTAACTATATTGATATAAAGTTTCATCAGAAATTTGATCTGCTAACGACTAACAGTCAACAGCAAAGAAGTCGTCATAAATCCGATAGCAGCAGCAAAATAAAAATATTTTAAAAGGAAAAGAAATGTTGCAAAATATTGAATTAGTTTCTGCACTCTCTGCACCTTATCGATCCCTAATAAGTTAGCTGAGAGAAAAGCCTACTTTACTTCTGCATCAATTAGGCACAGCTCGCGACTTTGCTCTGAGCAAATTTTCTGCAACATACAATTGGATGAAAATAAAACCCTAAAACAGAAAATACAACATATTAAGAAATTGAAAAACTTACTTTTTCAGAGCATTACAAGCTTCCACGCAAACAGGAGGGCAGGAAACAAGTCTGAAGGCAAATCTTCCCATTGCTGTCTTATAATGTGAAGCAACTACTGAATCAAATGTAGAGGAGAGTGTGCCGACATCAGCCTGCATGAGAAAAGTGTGTAGAATAGAGAAATCGCTCAATGTTCAGTGTAATAGTGCAACGAATAAAAACACAAAAATTATCATTTCACAATTGAAACCATACCATAGTTAATAACGGTTCTAGGAAATTTCGCTGCATAGGAAAAATCGTTGTATGAAAAATTGCCTTATTAAAAAACGATTCCTTACTTAAGAGCATACCCTGAACCCTAACCCTATAAACCAAACTGTTTTTATCACAAATACTTGTTGTACAGCAAAATGCTCTTGCTATTTTTCCAATGCGCCGACATTTCCTAAGGCAAATTTCCCAGGCACAACTAATAACACTGTAATCTTTCTGTTTACCCCTAGCTGGGAGAAAGCTGGTAAGACAACTTATTTCATTTGATGGAAATCTGGAACGTTTAGTTAGGAAATTTATGGATTCTGTTTATTTTGGTCACCCAGTACCATCTTCATACCTGTTTAGTAGAACTACTACCAGCACCATCAGGAGATGAGTCTACAGGATTCCCACCATGCAATACAAGGAATAATGTGTTGATTTTACAGGTTTCTGGCAAGTGGAAAGATGAGGTCGACTGTAAAACAAATAGAGGACAGCTGAGTAAACAGGACAGAGGTGGGTGAGCAAACACGTACTACTTTTAAAAACACCTTCCAATCTAAAATCAGCGCACCGGAATTATTCATACCAAGATGACGCACAACCTAAACAACCATAACCTGGTACACATACTATGTTCAGGTTGTGCGCCATCTTGATACAAATATTTCGGGAGCATCCTTAAAAAGTTTTCAACCTTACTTAAGGTTTTGTTTGCTTTCCCAATTCTATAATCAGTTTTATTTATTTTGTTTTTATCAATTATCTCATCGTCTATTATGCTGATTATGGAGTCAAAATAAACTGGAGTCAAGCTCTAACCAAATACCTCGACAGAAAACTTACCTGTGCTAGCGAATCCTCTTCAACACTGATCTGATAAGTTATCGTAGATTCTAGGTTACCTAAAAAAAAAAAATCCTTCAACTTTGCAAGGCACACGAATAACATTGAGGCTTTTGCTATTACTTAGTTCTCAAAGTTTTCAAGCCACGCCCCCTTTTTAGAACTTGTCAAGTCTCGCGCCGTTTGAGAACCACTGTTTTTGCACAATATTCGAAGCAAACAGAAAAGCCTGCTATTCCAGATTCACAGTTAAAGGAATATTTATATAATAAAAACCTGCCAGAAATGATTAATCTGATATCTAACTATGCCTAAATGCACATGTGCACATGTATTCATATATTCAGATTCAGATAATTTATTTCTATCATGCAAGAATCAACACAAAAATTAAAGCACGAAAAATTGACAAACGTGTATAATGACAATCGTAAAAAATTAAATATACACATCAGAATTCATACAAGTGAGAAATTCATAGCAATAGATAAGGAGTCGCCTGTGGGCTGAGGATTTAGAGGGAATGACAAAAAAAAATTATACAAATTTAATCAATCATAATTAACAGAGAAACAAAATCACAAAATACCACCAGAGTAATAATACACGCGACAGCGCCCTCGTGGGGTTCAACTGTGCGTTCATGGACCGTAACAAGAAATGAATGAAGCTCGTTGCTAGCAGCGATCAAAAGCTGGTTCATATATTATTATTTGTAAATTTGCAAGGCCACAGGAAATTAAAACCATCTTCTGCCAAATTGAATTCAAGCATTCATTTCGGGCACCCCCCTTATCACCTAAAATTTCATTATCTTACCTCCATTATCATTGACAGGTACAATTTCCTCTTCTACCTCTCTCTTCAGTTCATTTTCCAAACTTTCAACCGAACCCCACCGATCTTTCTCTAAGCTATTCAAACCACTGTTCGAACTGATCTCAAAATTCTCTAAAAAAAGAGAAATATTTATGTGAAGAGAATTGACGTAGCTGCAAGAATTGCAGGACTCCTCGCAGCACAGCAAAATCAGGTATTAAATGTGGAAACGAACTAATAGTCCTAACTAGTGTTGATGATGGCAAGGCACCTTTTTTTATTGTTGCAATCTATATATTACATCCATAAAGTCCCTTTTCAATTTCTATTTTGTTATGAAGTCAGTTTTCAATATATCTTAACCAGGTTTGTGGTTTTTTAATCAATATTTGTCCAAGTATTTTTACCTCATTCAATACATCTGTGAGGCCCAAAACAATATATGTTATCGATAAAATCATTTTTCTATTTTAAAAAAAGTTAAGAATTTATGGACACCCTATATTTAAATTTTTAGTCTGGAAATCATCTTATTAACGCTACATAATTTTTGGAGAAAATACTTGAAAACAGTTTTTGACCAGTTAGCACACTTAAGTTCAGGAACTACTCTTAAAAATTAATCTCCATGAAGTTATTAATGCACCAGTTGCTTCTGAAAACAACACTTTTTGGATTAAAATTAATATTTCATATTCAAATTGTTATCCACGATGTGTTTAAAGATAGTTTTATTAGGCTTAGCCATGTATAAATATGGCATGAGTAAATACCAAGTGGTCGGCCGTTGGCAGACTTGTTCATGGCAAATACATGAATGAGAAAATAATACAGCGGAAACCCTGATGGCGTAAACAATATAAATATTCATCCGAAAACGAAAATCTATTTCGGGGTGAAAGAACGATTTATTGATTTGAGTCCAAAACAATCATCTTTAAGGATTAAATTGGACAAAAAATGGACATCAGACAGTTTATGGAAAATGCATGATTTATATGGCAGTGATAAATTTAGCAAACTTTAACTATTTGAGCACAACCTGTGTAAAATTTAAATAGATAGTTTTAATACAAACAACTACAAAGTAACCAAAGGGTCAAGCGTGACCTGGAATTTTCCTGAATTATTAATAAGCATTGATTTCTTCCCGTCAGGTGATTAAGATGTGTCGATAAAAATTAAACTTCGCCAATACAGTAGGGCGTTACGTTGGTGTGAGGGGATTATGTTGTTTATAAATGGACTGACTTGTTTATCTCTCAAAGTTTAATTTACTTTCAAAATTAAAAAGCTATTTAATCATTGAAAGTCTTGAAAAGCTAAATATACATTTTGTTTACCACAGGGAAGATTCTAAAAAAACGCTCCCGTAATATGTGAACCAAGATGGCGAACACCGGAATGTAGTATGTGTACCGGGTTAGGGTTAAGCTCCATATCACAATTTGTAAATTACGTTCCCAATTTTAAGCGCATAATGTTATCATTACTGTCCCCGGGATGCAATTCATATTTTTATTTCGTAATTTTCGTATTATAATGATGATTAAAAACTCCGCCAATTGTTCATTGCCTGAATACTCAGTGTTAAGTATTCGAATAACTCAGCTTTGGGTTAAATCACTGATACTAAATACTTCAATGAATCGGCAATAATGGCATTTCTATGTGGTCAAAATAATAGTTTTTCCTAAAATCTCACGAAATTTCCATAGAATACATTATTTACTTGTCTTACTTATCTGTTTCGACAATTCTAAATTAAAAAAAAAACGGTGTTGATGGACTTCATGGAAAATTAGAAATTGAAAAGGCGCAGAAAGAAAACAAAAAAAAATACCACAAGATTTCTCACATTTATTGTTTTATTCACACAAGTGAATATACCCTCTGCCCATAGGTTTCAGTTCCTTTATACAACTTGATGTAAAGTAGGCTAACAAAATTAGTTACCTCCATATCGGTACACATACTTCTGAAGCGCCCCCTGTAATGCCGGACTCGTCCCATCCCTTATAAAAACACAATATAAGTGAAACCAACTAACCAATCGCATCAAAGAATTCATCCTCGTCAGAAGATTGATCCGAGTGTTGTTCTATGCTTTGCATTCTCCATTCTGCTATGGTGGGTGATAGAGTAGATTTACCTGAAAATATCGTAATTACTGATTTTTTTTTGGTGTCATTGGATCGGAAGACCCTTGTTGGGTCCAATGTTGCACTAACTCCAAGGATACCATAGCAACAATCAAAAAGGTTGTACTGGGTGAATATTGGGGTTGTGCACTTGTACCCTCTCTATTTTCTTTATGTTTGTGCACCTATATCAGGGTGGTCAAAGGTTGCAAAATTGGAGGGCCGCAAAAAATTCTGAGAAGGTATTGCGGGTCACAGTTGGGAAAACCAAAAAGTGATCAAAATAATGCAATAAAATGAGAGTGTGTGGTGTTTTTTATTACTTATGCGCCGGCATAATGAATCGCCGGGTTTGAATCACTCGGGCCTATATGCTCTGATTGCAAGGATATTGTAGCACGAACAGAAATGTATATTGAGTGATTCAAAAGCCTTGCATCACACTTCCACAGATTTTATTCCGTGAAGATCTGTGGCGGATCCAGATCATTTGGAACATATTGTATTAGTTCCGTTTTTTGGGTCACTCCGTACTTTCCAACTTACCACTGGCTTTACTGTGATTTGACCACATAGAACTTGATGACGTCTGGCGTGAAAGTTTCTTTTTACGAGTCGTTGTAACTGAAATAGAAATGAGAGGCTTAGTTTTGATGTTTTGCATCATTTTGAACTTAACATACTGCTCAAAAAAAGGGAGTGTCTACTCCAGAAATGACGGCTTCACATGATGAATATATAAAGGGGTCTACCCTGGGTTTCGGTCAGAACACCGGACTCGCATGTTGTTCCGATATAACTTGTACAGTTATCTGCTGTGGCCAAAAAGTTTCCAGTCTTTCCAGTCCCAGTCCACAGAATATATCTCGGTAGTCGGTACACACGAGTCGTTTTTTTGTTTTGGGACTTGCTCAGATTGGAGGTATAAAAATATGCCATAAGAAATATTTGCTCAAAGCTAGATTAAGAAACCAGTTTAGAAGTACATGGGATAAAGACAAGCTAAATGGAACAACTCACAAACAATTGTAATAGAAAACTTCAAATAGTTATTTAGGACAATGTACTCCAATTATATTGTGAAACAACATAAACCGGGATTAAACGAATCCTAAATATGAATTTGTTGAAATACTGCTATCTACTGACACCTTTATTGCAAGAGTAAACCTATATACAGTAACTCAGCTTTCTATATTTAGTGGAGGTTCTAGTCAGTGGAGTAGCCAGGGGGGTGGTTTTGCGGGCCGAAACCCCCCCATTTTGAAATGTAAAAAAATAAAATCATTTTCTGTATCATAGATAGCAATTTTCTGTAGCTTGGAGTGCTTTTTAGACCCCAAGACTAATAAAAACGCGCGTATTCCAGCGTTTGATCGGACCCGCTAGGAGTTTCGATCTAACTTGACAAATAAAAATGTCAGAACCTCCCCCCCCCCCATTTGAAAATTTCTGGCTATGCCCCTGGTTCTAGTGTTTGAGCAAACTGGCTCGATGGTGGGGCGCATGTGCTAAGTGTTAGGAATATGCTCGGACTGCTCGTCACTGCACTGATTACCCTGAGTAGGTTCCAAGGTCGCCGCTGTGATTAACGTTTGCTGGTCGATTACGACTTCACCATCAGAAAATAAATAACTGGCTAACCAATTCATACTAGACATAAACTGGTAACCAGACGAAAGGTTGGGGTTTGCCATATAATTACGCCGCCTTATCGACTTTCCTCTCCCTGTGATTAATATGTAAATCTTCTCCTGCCATTGTAAAATTAATAAATGAGTCGAATCTCAACCCAGCAACGTCATGCATAATATCCCTTTCTGAATGCTAATTACTATTCAAATTGGCAATCAGCTTATCAGTAAGCAGATTATTGGATAAGCAATCCCAGATGAACTGTATTGATTTAGATAATGACACTTAGGAGATATACCTCTAATAATAAATGATGTGGTTGGTACCAGTTTCCTGTTATTCTCAATGTAATACCACAAAGATACACTCGCATTGCAGAATAAAATTTCTGCAACATTGTGGATTTGGATATAATGAGAATCAGAATTTGAAATTGATGCTATTCAAATTTTTTCTTATTTCTTCTTTCTATTTTTTCTTCTTTCTATCTAATATTGCAAGCTTGTTATTAATAGGGTACTCCCGTTGTAGTGTGTGTACCAGATTAGGCCATAATTTTATTACGATTTTCCTTATTTTAGTTCTATTGCGAGTTCGGGGACTGTCTGTTTTAGCCAAGTAAATATACCCCCTGCCCATAGGTTTCTGTCCGTTTACACAACTTGATGTAAAGTAGGCAAACAAAAATAGGTATTTCCATATTGGTACACACTTTTGGAGGGCCAAAATATGCATAAATGGGCATACTCACTTCTACAAGCCAATGAGTGATTTCAATTACAAATTTCAATTTACATGGCAAAATAAACTGCGTAAAACAACGTTCCCCAACATGGGAGAAAGGTGAAATTTAGAAGTTTTTTAGGAGGAGATCTCATACAATTTTTAAAAAATTTAGAAACACATAAAAGCAATAGCCTTCCAGCGACAACGACAATCCAGTGGTAGAAGAAAAAAGTGATTTTTCATGATGAGCAGAAAAATACTAACAATGAGAACAGCGCTCCAGAAATGTGTATACCAATATGGAAGTAACTAATTTTGTTCGCCTACTTTACATGAAGTTGTGTAAAGAGACTGAAGCCTATGGGCAGGGGGTATATTCACTTGGCTACCACAGACAGTCCCCGAACTCGTAATAGAACTAAAATAAGGAAAATCATAATAAAATTATGTCCTAACCTGGTATACATACTACGGGAGTACCACAAGAACAACATAATAACGAAATGATCCAAAAGTCCAACAAGGCTATTTGCATAGTAATTACCACAATGTGGTTAAATGTCCTTAGATGATTCGAATCGCTTTATAGATGACATCACACATATTAGGCTTCCAATAACATTAGTGGTTTATACTAGTTTCCTGTTAATGTTAAAGCAATATCTGCATAACCATAAGCATTTTATTGACTAAGGATATTTACTGGAATGTCCTTACGGTTTGGACGATCAAAGTGAATTGAATATTTGAATATTAATGATGCTGTTACAATTTCAATTTCGTTATGAAGTCAATTCTCAAAATATATTAACCAGGTTTATTTTAATCAGTGTTTATTTAAATTTTTTGAGCAAGGCCTCATTGAAAATGTACATACCTTGTCCCTGCATATCTTCCATACTTTTCCTTTTCACCAATTCAGGTTGTTCATCCTTTATTCCATTCTTAGCTACTTGTGAAAGGGGTACTTGTGTTGGTAACTAAATAAAGAAAACAACCTTTTTAGGATATGCAAACGCATTCACTCTACGCTAGGTTTCTGACAAGTATTATTTAAAGGATTTGAGATTGGGAAAATCGAAATATCCCGGTCATAACCAAGCTCAGAAAACGAGCAGTTGAGTGCTGGGATTGAGCAAAATGTTGAAATATACGGCAAAGTACGGGAAAGCGGCACAAGCTTTAAAAACCTGAACAATGATGGTAAAAAGCATCAAACATTATAGTACATTTGAATTGCCTATATGTGATTTAGTACTGTGGTTTTTTTCAACCTTTTTCTCAAGCAACCAGCAACCCAAATTTTTGAAAAAAAAAAAAAAAATTTTCCACAACCCAGTTCACAAATATTAAACGTCATGCAGTGCTTTCACGGTCGCAAGTCTAATAACTGGCATCCTGCTGAGTTAAATTCTTACATATGAAGGAACAATCAATAGAGAATCAAATGAATGTCAGATAAACTCTACAGGTTTCATGAATAATGGATAATTTATGAGTTCGCCTTCCAACTTGGAAAATATTGTTAAAGATAAGTATGAAGGATAAGCTTAGAATTGCTAGAAATTAAGCCTGGCATTGTATAAGTGATTATGGGGTATTATCTATAACAGGGATGGCGAACCTTTTTCAATAATTGGGTCAAAACGACTTTAAAACACTCAAAACATACTGCACTAGGTCCAAGTGAACCTTTGCTATATTAGAACAATCTCTGGATCTACTATAAAACCTACAACACCACGTTAAATTACTTTCAAAATGAGGATAATAGATTGCTTCTCGGTAAACAGTAACTGTTTGCTCACAGCTTATTCACATTTCTCCAAAGCAAACAAAAAGAATAATATCAGCCAAAATGGGAAACTACTACACTGGTAGTCATTGACTTAAGCCAAGGTTAATTACATAATAAGCTTTTCTAAATATTTTCTGACCCTCAAAAACTAAACTCAAACTATGTAACATTAACAAGTAAACCAAAAGAGTTTTTCTATGCAGCCATAACTTTCAAACGAGAATATCGGTCAGAGACCGAAGACTAACTAGTTAATAACTCGCTAATTATACGACATAATTAACCCAAAATATATAGGCTTCTGGTCCGAGGTAAGATGCATGCACATGCAAAATTTGGAGCAGATTCAACCACGCGTTCGCGAGATATCGCGTGCATCTAACAGACACACAGACAGACAGACATACATACAGACAAATACCTATCAATAAACTTACCGATATTAAGATCGATAAGTAACAATTACAATAAAACTAGGCAAAGCCCTGAGGTCTACCCTAATTAAGTGTTCTACAACTCAATAATAGATTATCCAGTTTCAATCAATATTTATTATTATTAATCAGAAAGCCACACATCAGCTCAATAACATTTCCTCCAAAGCAGTGGTTCTCAATCTTTTTTAGTGGCAAAGCCAAATTTCACACACTTGAAACGTTGACCTTAAATCGGCTTAACAACTACGATGACATGAGCTCAACTACTGCACTTCAGTCTTTCAATTTCAAGTCAATTATTAATTTTGAATGAAATATTTCAACTAAAAATGATTAATTTTTTAAGAATAATGAGAACTGTGGTTAGGACTTCTTAACACTAACCTAATCCAACAATGTCAAAGAAAGCTTTGTCCAATTCTTTGAAATACTATCGCAGTTTTTTATAACTTTTTAGAGCACGCTTCCTTTATAGAATTTGTCAATTCTCCCCCCCCCCTCAAAAATAACTAACTAACAATAAGCTACAAATTACAGATATTAAGGTGAAAGTAATATAACAAATAATAAAAATACCAACAAGCACAACAGCTCTCTGCAATCTCTGAAGAATAAAGAAATTAATTATCCAGAATAAGCCAGGCAAGATCAAATGTAATAATCTTTTTCTTTTTTAATTACTTCCACCCCCCCTCAAAAAATTGTCTACACCCCCCTTGTCGAGGGCACCACTAAGTTTGAGAACCACTGTACTCACAAGTAAACTCAACAATTATTCTTATGCAGCCACAACTTTCAAACTAATAAAATAAAAATAAGCCCTGAGGTCCGCACAGCAAATTCCTAAATTCCATTTAAAAATCAATAAACATTATTCTTACCGCAATCTACAATATGCCAAAACTGTCATCGAAATTATAAATCATACAAGGTCAAGTCCGGGGATGAGAAAATTTAACTATAGCTATATGTGGCTAATTATACAGGGCCTTGGTAAGAGCAAATGTAGTAATAATATTTGTATATAAAATAATAGATCATAATATGGCAATAAAGGCAGGATTATTTCTTAAGGAATAATTGGAAGTAATAAAAAAATTAATCTTTAACAATTGAAAATTTCATAGCAATTGGTCCATTAGTGAATGAGAAAAGCAAATTTTTCATTAACAACAAGAAAAAAAATACCAACAACAACAACATAATAGCAAAACGATCCACTTTGCGTTCAAAAAGTTTTTGTGGTCCAACTTTATTTTATTAAGAGCTGGAATAAAAATCTTCTTCAACGAGATGGCGTCAAAATTGATCTCAGCCAGGAGTGAAAAGTGCAAATTTTCTCGCAATACACAGCTTGGTACTACTTATATATCAAATTAAACAGTCATGAAATTTTTTAAAAGTGCGAAGGGAATTTATCGATACCATATATTGTTTTGTACCTCACAGATATATTAAATGAGGTCAAAATACTTGAAGAATTACTGACTAAACACAACAAACCTGGTAAACATATATTGAGAACTGGCTTCATAAGAAAATTGAAATTGTAAAGGGACTTTGTGGACACCTATGTTACAAAATTGTAAACCTACCTTTTCAGCCAAGCTATCTCCTGCTCCATCATCACTATCAATAGATGAATCTCCTCCAAATTTCTTCTCCAATTCAGCTTGGGTCTCTTTCTCTAATCTTCGAATGTCGGCCATGCTTAGTCCAAACCATTCATCCTGCCAGCACCAGGCTTGACGATGCGCTCGACCCATGGTTTTCCGAAGAGCTGTAAAATTGTGAAAATTTGGTGAGATGGCTTGGCTGTTTTAGATCAGGGGTTCTCAACCTTTTTAGATAAATTCCTCCTTCGCTTATTTTAAATTCTTATTCCTCACATACTATGCATAATAAGTCTGTAGCCATTATTCGTTCAATCTCTTAATTCTTAGATTCTAATCTTGTGTTTTGGATATATTAAATTTTTGCAAATTAGGTGCGTTCCGGTTGTTACGATTTTTCCAGCTCATCACTGGACTAGGGTATAGGCTTTGCAACGCAAAGAGATTGAAATTACTCCCACTTTCCAGATTCACTAAATTAAAAAAACTTGTTTCATGGGGCGCGCACAATTCAAAATTGGCATTTCACTGCGGCCCTCACAATTTTTTCTTGTGGGCCGCGATTGGTCTGCGGTTCGTGGGTTGCACACCCCTGTCGTAGAAGTTCAGGCTTTTAAAAATGAAGTTTGCCATGCCAAGTAGTTATTTTCTTCTTTCACTCACCTACATCATGAATAAAACGTTCTATCTTTGATTGCATTCCCCAATATTTGAATTCAACCTAAGAAAAAAGTAAAAAATGTCATAGGATGAAAATTTCATATTTATTTTGGAAGGGAAAAGGGTCATTTTGGCATCGTAGGTTGAAACCTCAAATTGAAAAAAAAGTTAAAAGTGACATGGAATACAGATTTTATATATTTTTTATCTTGGAAGGGAAAAAGTGACCATAGTTTGAAGATATCCAGTTGAAAACCAATGCTCATCATCTGTCCCGGGGTCGGGTATATAATGGGGCTGACCCGGATATATTCCAGTCTTTCCAGAAATACAAGGTTTTGAGTATAAGAGAATGCTCCTATAACCTTGTTTTTAGTGTAAAAAGGTGGTGTAAAAATACCACAAAACAGAAATATCTTTACAACTCCGATGACGCATAGGGAATCTTAATCACTCTTTATTGGAACAATTTGGAATGTCTACTTATTATTCATTGTATAATTATAGTAATATGGCAAAAATAAATAGGACTACTTGAATAAACGGTGCTCCAGAAGTATGCATACCAAGATGTCGCACAACCTGAATCCTGACCGGTACGCACATACTATGTTCAGGTTGGTGCGCATACTTCTGGAGGTCCGAATAAACTAATAGCCTGAATAGCATGGCAAAATAATGCACAAATTGAATGAATGAGTTTTTTTTCACTATCAGTGGCTGCTAGTTACTTATCGATCTTAAGATCGGTAAGTATGTTGATAGGTATTTGTCTGTTTGTCTATTAGACACTTTCATATGTTACTCGATATCTCACGAAAGCGAAGTTGAATCTCCTCCAAATTTTGCATGTGCTTTCATCATATCTCGGACCAAAAGCCTATTGATTTTGGATGAATTATGTCGTATATTTAGCAAGTTATTAATTAGTGACGAGACACACAGTGTCACTATGGAGTAAGAGCGCATGAATCGATCGATAAGTCTTCGACCGATATTCTCGTTTAGAGATTTGTTTGATTGAATGCGTGAAAAAGTTGAGCAGATAAATCTTATAAAATGAGTGAAACCCCCAAAAAGTGCACTGACTTGAAATAGGTTCACAGCATCACAGGTGCATATTTTTGGGTATTTGTCAATATTAGAGATCGAAAGGCTTTCTTCTCCCTATATTGGAGATTTCAAGAATTTTTTTTGTATTTTCATTTTTATTGTACAAATACTGTAATATGTTGAAAATAAATACGAGAATATCGGTCGGAGACCGAAGACTTATCGATCTTAGATCGGTAATTAGTTAATAACTCGCTAATTATACGACATAATTAACCCAAAATCTATAGGCTTCTGGTCCGAGGTAAGATGCATGCACATGCAAAATTTGGAGCAGATTCAACCACGCGTTCGTGAGATATCGCGTTCATCTAACAAACACACACACAGACAGACATACATACAGACAAATACCTATCAATATACTTACCGATCTTAAGATCAATAAGTAATCAATACAATCATAACACAAATGAGGCTTTTCAAACTGTAATACTGCAACAAACCAACACAACATTCACAAGTATTGATTTCAATTTCAAGTCAAACTGGGTTTGCAAAATATATAATTGGCAATACAACAAGGTCGATGAACTTCATATGTTAAATAATCAATAGAATATTGTAACTTTTGTAAAGCTGTGAAGTAATTGATAAGAATGTACTTTGGCTTCCTTAGTCATCATTATGCATTTGTTACCAATAACTGGTCAACTATTCTCAGACCTGACCTGGAATGGTAACCGAACGAGAGGCCATGGTTTGCCACATCATTCAGCCATCTACCTCCTTCCAAAATAAACAAGAATGAATATACCATATGATAACACTGTCTTACAGCCTTTCATAAGAGATGAATCTCTTTCACTTCTGAGTTAGAGCACTACAATGATTATATATGGATTCAAGAGCTATTGGTAGCTAATTGGTAGCCTGTAACTTTGCTCGGAGATCATTCTATTTTACTAATATAATCGTCAAAACAGCTGTTTTGTTACTATAATTTAGTGAAGCGTCGCGGGCCGGATTATGTTACTCCGAGGGCCGTAGGTTGCCGACCCATGCCCTAGGCGTTCATGAAGGTTAATGAGACTTCATGCTTCAAAAATCTGCAGGATTAATTATCTAGTCACATAGAAATGTTTTCACACTTCATTACAGTGATGTATCAGATGTTCTAAAGTCTATATACAGGCTCTAAGTATGATTAGGCTAGAAATGACAGATCCTATCAATCTTTTAGAGCAGTGGTTTCTAAAGTTGATTGATCGGAGGAGGCCCGAATTAGAAGCGGAAAGATATTCACGGGCCGAAAGAGGAGAGCGCTCGCAAGAGGCCAGTACCATTACACAGTTTGGGAACCACTGCTTTAGGGGTTGCCATTATTTTAGTGTAACTTGATCATAGATTCTCATAGATTCTTATTCAGAAGTAAAAGAAATGTATCTATCTTTGAGGCAAAGTTATGTGCGACTATTAAAATGCCAAGTGAGCCAGTAAAATTCATATATTTCTTAATGGGAACTAAATATCGTCAGAAAACAATCACAATTTCATCCTAAGATAAAAGCCTAAAACCTTCAAAATTTTTCATACTTTATTCACAATATTATATCTCGTTTAAGGAGTGAAAAAAATGTATAAATAAAAAATTAAAATACTTCTGAGTCTCACCTTACACAGTTTATAAGAACACATGACACTATGGCCATCCTTCCCTTTATTCATTTTAGCATTGGCAAGCCATTTCTCATTTAATGGCCCACGACCTGTTTTTGCAGATTTATACAATCTTGGATCCTCCTCCTTCAATATCTTGTCTCCTAATTGGTCAGTCACAATGTCAATCAAATCTGAGCAAACAATATTAAAGTTAAAATCACACAATAGCTTGCACAAAGATAATCTGCAAATGGCTCACAGCTTTTACTCCCCAGAATATACTGTATATGTAGATATTTTTATGGCTTTCTCATTCCCAGCAAGCCTCAAACAACCAGCTGGGTCAAACAAAAATTCATTTTTTTCCAGAATTAAAAAACCCAATGCAAAGTGCAAATGCAATGCAAAAAAACAACGCAAAGTTTTAGAAGTCAGCTGACTTCTAAATATGCTTTTTGTGAGATTGAAGGCGACAAGAGCAAAAATACAATATGTATTTATTACTTCTGTAACGTTTCATCTGACCAAAGTGACATTTTCTCGGACAGTTCACAAAATGTACTACCATATTTCTTTCAAATCAAACAAAAACATACCAACAGCGATATTTTTTGAAGAATTAGTTCCAAAAACGTTTTCCTGATCACCAGGGTCGTCGTAATACTTAGTTTCGATATCAATTGAAAATTTATCGATAAAAGGACAGGTATATCTGGTCCTCGTATGGGGATAGGCGTTCCATGCTTCTTCGTAAACAATAAGTGCATCTTTGGGAAGTATTGCAACAAACCAACCTATAAAAAAGGCAACTTTTTTAATACAGAAAACATGATGTAAAATGTTTGTCCCAGAAAGATATTTTTCATTGTCTTTTCAAAAAATAGACATTCAACTCCAATATGTTTGAAAAAAATTGAGAAACAAATTGAAAATATTTATTTGAAGAAGGAAAAAGGTTGCTTTTTATTCAAAAACTATGGCTTTTGTTAATAATAAATATTGCGAGTATTGCAACAAACCAACCTATGAAAAGGGAATTTATTTAAAACAGAAAACATGGAAAACTTCTTGCTCCAGAATGATCCTTTTCATTACCTTTTCGGAGAAAAAATTTAGAAAATTTAGAAATTTAGAAAAAGTTCAAAACTGTATCTTACTAGGTATATGTTTACTAATATGATATATTTTTCTTGTATACTGCCCACTTCCACCGAGTCCATTCTCATAAGGTCGGTTTTCAATGATTTCAACACCACTGCCTTCCCCTTGGCTTTCTTCGCGACTCTTTTTCTAAAAAAGAAAAAGAAAATTGTATTAGGATTGCGTGGGGAATGCATAACGAAAAATTTGATTGCGTAGTGGGAATACCCAAAACTGAACTGAAATTACTGTACTGTGATGAGAACAGTTGCACTTTAGAAATGTTGCATACCGCAGATAAAAGCATGAGAATTTCGTTCAAATTAGAGTGTGTACGAAATCAGTCAAATAAGTAGGCCTACGTGTATGAAAAAACGACCTTCAGCATGTGCATGTACAAGAGCGTACATGTGTTCAGTGTGTGTGCAAAAGTGGGATCTTCAGTGATTAATGTGTATGCATGTGTTGGAGTGTGAATATAATCAATATGTATAAAAAATGTGTGAATGTGAAAGAAGTATGTGCTTGTGTGTGTAGATGTGGTTAACATGAGAACAAAGGTTGGGAAAGTGTGAATACGTTCGGTGTATGTGCAAAGAATGTGACCTTGATGTTTCAAATGTATGTGGTTTTTAAGACTGTGCACATAATCGATGTACCCGGTATAAAAATTTACTGCGATGAAACAGTCAAGCTTCAAAAATTTCACATACAACAGCTGAAGGCTAGCAGAAGAATCTCATGCAAATTAACAAAATACCTGTATCATATACAATTGGGCAATCCTGTACTCCTCTACAGTCATTGGCATAGGGATTCGATATTCTTTGATCAGCATTGTGGCAAGCTAGCAAAAGGCAAGAGGCATCAATCAACATAGGAGAAATTCTATGTAAAAAAAGTTGTGTCCATAAAGTCCCTTTATAATTTCTAGTTTGTTATGAAGTCAGTTCTCAATATATCCTGACCAGGTTTGTTGTTTTTTATTCAGTAATTGTATTTTGACTTCATTTAATACATCTGTGAGGGCCAAAACAATATATGGTATCGATAAATTCCCTTTGCAATTTGAAAAAATTCGAGACTTCATGGACACCCTATATTTTTAGAACACAAGCATGGAATATTAGTTAAGTGATGGCATAATAGATTGAAGATCTTAAGTTAAATTCAACCCTCGTCAAAAGTACAACAAATTGTGTAGGCCATACTTGAATATGGAGAGGTTCCAATTAATTGAGAAATTGTATGTCCTTAAATGCCAGTGGAAGTTTGCCTAGAGCTATTAGGGTATGATAATTAAATAAAAGCTCATAAAAGAATAAGCTCACCTGCTACTAAAACTATAAAGATGATAAAATATTCAACACTTCGTTATTTTATTGCAGAAATCATTATTTTTGGTTACTTGTTCGAAGCATTAGTCGAATAAAATCTACATTATTTACAAATCTAGTCTAAAATCTGTTCAGAGAAAGAAAAAGAATATAAATAAAATAGAAAACGAAACTGTTAATATTAGGCTATATCTTGAATAATAAGTCTGGAAATGAAGAGAAAAATATCCTGACGACAAAACTAATTCAAAATTAATTGCAATTAGGTAATAAATATGCCACTACAGATTCACAAAGGATTCATGAATGAAATTAATGCGATCTAGAAAAAAATACAAATTATAATTATTACCAAAAGCAAAGTACAGGTGTGAAATATTTCATTAATAAGAAAATGACATCGAATAAGATTTCACTCTAAAATAGATCCGTTAAGAACATTCAAGAGTAATAAAATATAAGAGTTCATTGCCAATGATGCTTCAAACTGAAATATAATCTCACAACATTTGCAACTTCTGTCACAAAGATTGTTTTATACATCTCATTCATATCTTTCGCTCAGAGCAAAAACCTTCACGAGCTTACAAGAGAGTAAGCAGTAACTATTTTAGAAAGGGCAGGAATCTTTCAGGTACTGTTTTATACAACTCATTCACATCTTTCGCTCAGAGCAAAAACCTTCACGAGCTTACAAGAGAGTAAGCGGTAACTATTTTAGAAAGGGCAGGAATCTTTCAGGTACGCATTGCCTACTTAATTTATTACGCCCCGATGAGTTGATCGGAGTTTTGAACTTGAGATCTGTAACCTGCAATGCTAACATAGTTGAGTCTGAAACTTTAACCATTAGGCCACTGCGTCCTTCAAAAAAGATATTCGAAAAAAGTCAATTCATAAAATTTCAATTCTTCAGTAAATAAGCAACATCGTATGCTTGTGCAAAAGCATGTTAATACCAGTCTTCTTGAATATGAATGTGACACTTATATGGAAATAATTATTATAAATGATTGATGTATGCGCATCAATTTATCAATGCAGTACATTAACAAGGGCAAATAAATCAATGCAGCGCAATAGACTAATGCAGACGAGTCTTCAGTTAAAAATCTCATACTCACTCAATTCTGATCAAAGAAAGATTCCATAGAAACCAAATTGGTGAAATGATAGATTCCATAGCAACCAAATTAGTGAAATGATAGATTCCATAGCAACCAAATTGGTGAAATATGAAATCAAAGGGCAACGTAATTAGCAACAAAGATAAGAAATTCCCAACAGACTTCCACAAATAGCTTTTCCCATAAACGTATGACAGTGATGGATGCGATTTACATAACAGGGGGATTTAATCTTTCCATATTTTCAAATAGAATTGACATGACTTAATTAATAATTTCCAAGAACCATATTTTTGGAACGTAATGATTGATTTCAATGCTATCATTGGGATAGGTTGGATTCTATATAACTGTATAGGCCATTATGATTTAATGATGGTTCATTATGATTTAAAAATATTTTTGCGTAATTATAAGTGTTATTTATTCTGTTGTATTGAAAACTAATACAAAATCAATAAATCTATATGGGCTATTGTATAAATATGTGACCAAAAGATTACAGATTATATATGTAAAGATAGTAAATTTATGATTTGGAAAAAGATTTTAAATAATTTATTTAAAAACTTATCTTCAAAAACATTTGAGATCTGACAAAAATACACTTCATTCAACTCGCTGTAAAAATGGAAATCAATCAATGTGATGCCTATCTTCAGGGCGTAGCCAAGAAAATTCAACGAGGGGTTCTGACAATTCTAAGAGTCTAAAAATCCTTTCGAGCTATGAAAAATTGCTTTGTGTGTTACAGAAAATGTTTTATTCATTTCAAAAAGGGAGGGAGGGTAAACGACTAGATAATCGAACAATTCGGTAGTCGACCAAAAAAGGCTGTGGCGGTACTCATTCGATAATCTAACACATATCCTGAATGAATTATGTTCGACTTCCAAGGTATCACTACTGTACTTGATGTAACATATATTTAGAAAATATTACTGGTAGTTCAGATTGCGTAGTTAGTAAATACATAATAAGTGATAACTGATCTTTATCTAATACTTTGATTTAAGCTACTTTATTTAATAGAATTCAATAACTCATCACTTATTTCTCATTTATATAGAAAACTTTAGATGCTCCACAGGCTACAAAGAAACTAATACCAAAATAAAACACATGAAACTGATCCTTTTCACAAGCAAACAACTTCACCAGAGACTTTTTAAAAACACCAACAAGAGACAGACATTTTCGATTCCATATAACATTGGCAAAAGATATAATAAGTAATAACTAGTATTAACGATCCTTTTCTGTCAACAACATTTCAAGGAAGTAATATCCTCTATTGAAGCCACTTCGCAGTAGAGGAAACTTAGAAACTACCAAACTTACAGATGCCAAAAATAGCACAATTTTTCTATAAATACGATGAACCCTTTTCAAATGCCCTTATAATAGAAGTGCTAGGTGTTACTCATTGCATGACTACTGGTAAAACAGTAGCAGAGCAGAGGAGTTTCTCAATCAAGTAAAGAATAACTCTATTCAATTCACGTCAGAGGCCGTTAACATACGCCATAGAAACCAAAAAATAATGGTGACTGTTGAATATAAAAATGAATCATTTCGATTGGGGACATATTTATCAATTGAAAAATGGGGCATCTCATGAATCAGAAATATAATATTCCTTTATAAGGCAAAATTTT
This sequence comes from Styela clava, assembly GCF_013122585.1. Classification (NCBI taxonomy): domain Eukaryota; kingdom Metazoa; phylum Chordata; class Ascidiacea; order Stolidobranchia; family Styelidae; genus Styela; species Styela clava. The sequence goes on from NW_024102640.1 coordinate 842,429, forward strand.
TGGTACTCCCATAGAGTGCGTACTAGATTGGGGTTAGGCAATAGTTTTATTCCAATTTCCCTTATTTTAGTCGAATTAGAGGTTCGGGGACGGCCTGTGTTAGTGTTAGCCAAGTGAATATAACCCCTGCCCATAAGCTTACCTCCATATTGGTACACATACTTCTGGAGTACCTAAAATGTGCTACGTGTTACTCATTGCATGACTATTTGTAAAACAATGGAAAAGCAAATGAGTTTTTCTATCAAACAGAAAATAACTCTGTTCAATTTACGTCGAGAGGCCATAGAAACCAAAAAATTATGGAAACTGTTGAATATAAAAATGAATCACTTTGATTGAGGACATATTCAATTCATCATTTAATCAAAAAAAATTATAATAGAGCGTAATAAGGCAAAATTTCCAATGTTCCTTGATTTGGGGATACATTGAATTTATCAATTGAAAATGTGCCTTTTCATAAATCAGAAACATAATACTTCTTTATAAGGAAAATAAGTTTTATTTCATATGTTAGGTTCTTTATATTATAATATTTCCAAAAAAACTTGGCATTGTGACATCTGGATGATCAAAACCCCATTAACCAGATAATAAAGACAAAATTTTCAATTTTACTGTTGAAAAAATGAATATGGCCAGTCTCTTCTTTAAAGTGGTTTGAAGTGTAATTCCTTCCTAATATTTTTTTTAATTTTAGGTGTTATTCTATCCGTTTGCATTCAAAAAAATATTTTTTTTATTTACATTCGATTTGCATAAATTGTGTATTTTGACAAAAATGATTGCCAAATTGCACTTCTCGAATCCTCATTTTATTTCTGACTTCTATAGAAAACCCTAGAACTTCCACATGCTGTTAGGAAACTGATACAGAAATAAAACACTTGAAACTGATATCGGCCTTTTCACAAGCATTCAACATCACCTGAAACTTCTAAAAAAAACAAAAAAAAAACTGACATTTTGATCCCATACAACTTTAACCTGTTCTGAGCGACAGGGTGCATTAGCGCAATTTCAGACGCTGTGTGTAAACCATGAGGTCTGGAATGTTTGTTATGGTCTTGTTTGGAAGAATAGCTCATTTCCTACCCAGCAATATAAGAATGAACGTTATATGACATTTGGAAGTAATAAAATATCGCTTACATTTCACGAGTGTACTTCCCGCTGCGATAGAAAAACGTCGCACAGCAAGAAAATAATTCAATAAACCTTGGCGTTGCGCGCTAACCAATAACAAAAGCTAGTATGATAAGGTCTTATTTTGAAGGTCCTTTTATATGCTACATAACATAGGAGAGTGGACATCTCACAACGTCAGGAAGGTATAAAAATATCGAGTCGTTTGATCGCAGCTGCCTCACCGAAAAAAAGTTAGTTCACATAGGCGTTTTATCTCGCAAATTCTCCTTGTCTCACGATTATAAGCTTTTATGATTCATAATAAATGTTTTATTATGACTCACAAAAGCTTTCAACGCGATAAAGCACAAACAAACAACCGATCGATCTATCAAGCCTAGCCTGGCCTGATTCGATGTGGTGACTTCTCAAACGGAAAATTTTCAAAACGCTTCAACGACACGAGCTAACGAAAAGCGTTTAGTATCATATGAAAGAGAAAACCAATGTGCAGTCAACTGTATAGTCACATTTGCGCTTTTCAATAGCTATACACGTCCAACAGATGATAGAATGAGAGAGTGTAAATATTTTTGTTATTTTTTGACGTTACGAGAGACCTCTTGAAAGAGGTGTTTTAGTTTACGGTCCTCCAGTGACATCTAGCGTATAGTACTCTAAAAGACCTTTCCAATGGTATATAATTATTGTATATTGGGTAAATTTTGGGGGTCGTATGACATTAATAAAAATGTATTCAAAATTGGGCTCGATTGGGCGTCTGAATCAGGTTAATTAACAAAGAAGGACTACGTTAAGAGACTCATTTGACAAAAGAAGACAAGCTTATGGATGGTTCATAAAAGTCATCATCTACGTTGCAATTTATTTCAAATGATTTTCCTTTATTCTGCCGCAAAATGTAGGAAAATTTGTTATTAAATTATTGTAAATCATAAATTTCGTAACAAATGAATTGGTCTCTATCCGCTGTATTTAAATTACAAAATAGATAATTGTTAAGCTTGCTCCAGAAAAACAGTGAGATCAGCAAGCTATACATAATTCAATTTTTTTGAAGCAAAATGTTACAGAAGCAACATTAAATCTGGGTACTAAGTGGTTTTCTAGCAAAACATCAAGTATAATTAGTCAATCGTAATAATCGTTTAAGTTTTTAATTTCTTGGAAGATTCATATAGAAAGCCCTAGTTCTCCATAGAAGTTCCACATAAGGAAACAGATACAAGAATAACAACTTGAAACTGATACGTCCTTTTCAATAGCATTCAACATCACCTGGACAATCTCAACCATAGAATTGACATTAAACAGAGACCTTTTTCTATTCCCGGAAGATATAAAAGTAGACATATCGAATCCAGCAATTTCATGGGCTGATATGCTGTAAAGTGATTTATAGACTTGTTTAAATAAACATTTCAAAGAAATTGATTTAATGGCATTAATAGTGTTTATATAGGAAATGGAATCAGAAATTAATTTTTTTTATGAGTTTTTTCAATTCTCTCTCTGAAAAAGGCCACTGTATATGCCAGAGCTTCTCAAACTGGGGGGTCGCGCAATAAATTTTAGGGGTCGCAAAAAATACACCAATTCCAAACAAAGTAGCCTACTACTATTAGTCTATAGATATGTACCTTTTTAGACTTTTGATCTGAAACTCAATTATTGAAACATAAAGTGCAAAACATAAATCTCATGATTTTGAGAGAATATATAGAATCAGAGAAGCATCTCGCTCGCATAACAATGCCAACAGGGATCGCGAAAAATTTTATTATATTGCAAGGGGTTGTGAACTTAAAAAATTGGAAAGCGCTGGTATATGCAACCGCTGGTACCTGAGGAGCTACTGTTGGAAGCTGGTACCCGAGTCCTGTAAATCAGGGCTACTCAACTGGCGGACTGCGTTCCGAACCCGGACCTTTCGGGTATTCGATTCGGACCGCACCTAATTCTTTATTTTAGATCATTAGCCCCACTTTCGAAGTTCTTTTCATAAAATCACTTTTCATAGATTTAAATATATATGAATAGAACTGTAACGCCATAATAAACAATCTTGATTAGCTAATAATCATTAGTCGGCCGAGGAAGTGCGTGCTTGAGGATGCCAAAATATAATTTCTGGAAAGACCGGACCCAAATATTTTTGACGTTTTGTATGCGGATCTTCGGTAAAAAGAGTTGAGTAGCCCTGTTCTATATAACTATACTGCACTTCAATTACCAATATTCCAATTACGCATAATAGTAGAACACTTAACTACTAACACACAGCAGTCTTGCTATTGCATATTGTACCACCATAATCTCACAGCTTTCCTTAATAACATATGGGAACATGGGAACGATATATTCATCGCTGTATTTTTTTATTGTGCGTAATATCATGTTTATTACAGGTGTTTCCTGTAATACTTATGACTCAAACAGATGACTATATGTTACTTGAAACTATTTGAGCTCCTTTCTGTTAGTTTCATTACATTATGCTTAATAAACGTTTTTTAAGATTTAATTTATTTTTAAATCAATTGCAATTCCTATATAAGTAACTCCAATAACATAGTTAATTTAGTTATTAGCTAAACTCCTTGGATCAAATACCCACTTCTCCACCCACAAAGCAATTATTGAATTTCCAAATTTTTTCCCACGATGCAATTCTTTGAAGTCTAGATAATTGCTTCTTCTTATCATTCAACACAATCAATACGAAATCAATTTCGAAAGATGATTTAATTATGAGATATGTATCAGTAATAGGATATCAATAAAAAGAGATAGCATCTCAGACTGAAATAATTAGACAGGGTAGGCTATCAAGCTGCTGAGACGGCATATTACTAACGCTTAGCACAACGCGCCACGATGAGTATCAATACAGTATAATCTAATCACCAAGTATTCTGTTACAACCAAATATAAATGGGAATTCTTCTGATAGAGGAACCCCATTAAGATTATTATACACAGCGTCTGAATCAGTGGTTCCCAAATATTTACATCCTGTACACCCCTTTGTGACCCGTGACCCCCTTCCGGAGACTTTTAGCACCCATGGGCCCCTGTTTATCATTCCAGTGGTATTTAGAGTGCTCGACAAAAGGGAAACACCCTGTGAAATAATCTTATCGAGTAATGCAACTAGAAATAATGGGGAGTTTTCTTGTAAACAGAAAAATAAAATCAGTTTTGCACCTGGCATGGTGGCTCTACTGCAACTGCTCTGTGGCCCCCTTGGTGGGTCGCGAGCCCCTGATTGGGACCACTGGTCTAATTTGTAAACAGCAAACATTTAATTTTTAATTCATTGTATAAACAGCGATTTGATAGAACAAATAAAAAATAATAAAAACTACATTACATATAAAACACACAACATTTTACACTGATATTACTTTCATATTGTTACATAAAAATTGCCTGTCGCACGTGCTTCGATACTCCCATAGTGAGTGTACCAGGTTAGGGTTAAGCAATAATCTTACTCCGATTTTCCTTAATTTAGTTCTATTACGAGTTTGAGGACTGCCTGTGCTTGTCAAGTGAATATACCCCCTGCCCATAGGTTTCAGTCCTATTACACAACTTGATGTAAATCAGGCGAAAAAAATTAGTTATCTCCATATTGATACACATACGGTACTTCTGAGCACCGAAAATTGCCTGCAGCACTAGCTTCACTCATATCTGACAGAATACTGTGAGCTGAAAAAATCTGAGCGGTTCCCAAACTATGGGTCGCAAAAGAAATCTTAGTGGGTGGCGAAGTGATGTAGAAAGCTCATAAAAAGCAAATTTCGAAATAAACTGCAACTTTTGAATTCTCTACGTCTAAAACTATCTAAAATTGGAATAAATGTCAAGTCTATTATGGAAAGTAGCAAGTAACAAGCTCATCGTTCTCACTAGCTTCACTGAAAATTTAATTTGAGAAAATAAATTTGTTTCCCCCATCAATGTTTTATTAATTTATTAAAGTTAAATGGGTCGCCATAAGCTGTGGTAACAAATAGTGGGTGCCAACTCTAAAAAGTTTGGGAACCACTGCTCTAGACACACCTATGTTTCACCCCCAAGAAAGCACTTTCTCAAGCGTTATATAATTTTAACAAAAATAATTTGAAATCTTCTCAAAATAAACCTTCCGTACTGTATTTTCAAACACTATTTTGTTTTGACAAATAAAAGACAAAAAAATAAACTGTCCGTGAATTGTACAATTCCTGGCATTTCAAAAATCCCAAGAGAGTCGGGGAATTAAATTTGGTTCAAGGCACGGCCAAGAAAATCAATTTGACGTTCCAGCAAACAAAGAGAGAGAGTTGCCGTGGAGATTATAATATAATCTATTCTGACCTCATAATCATATTTACTTTCAAAATGCCAATTTGCAAATTGAAAATGCATTTATATAAAGTAAAACAAAAGAAATTTTATCAATATAAATTTTATCAGCCACCAGGGATGACATTTTCATGAAGAAAATATTATTTGGGAATTAAGGCCTGGTTGTGGTTTTTATTTTGCGTCATCTTAGTATAGTCAACATTTGCTTCAAATTAGAATTTTGGAGTATAATAAACACATCACATTTATTAAGGTGAAAAAATCATGGCACAAAATTTTATCACACTAGTGATCAATGAGTAGAAGAGTGGGAATTGTCACACGAGGGTGTGCAACATCTCTTTTCAGTGTATCATATAACCAACTTCAAACATCTGGCTGTGCCACACAAAAAAATCAGTTGTTCCATGTACACAACAAAATATAAAATTCTTTCGATGCAGAATTTGGTACTCCTGTAGTATGCAAACCAAGATGGCAGACACCAGAACAAAGTATGTGTACCGGACTAGGGTTAGGCCATAATTTCAGGTACAAATACTACGGCAGTCACTTGGCTAGTCCCCGAACTCATAATAGAACTTAAATAAATAAAAAAATATATAAAATTATACCTAACCCTAAAATGGTACACATACTACGTTTCGGTGTCCGCCGTTTTGGTTCGCATACTACCAGAGTACCCAAAATTGTATGTAAGGTTCCAGTGGTACACTTTTGATTTCCAGCTTTGACAGCCTTGTAGTAATAAAGACACGGACAAAACGGCAAAAGTTATAACACAGCAACAAGAACAAGAAAAAATATTATGTATCTCACCCATGTGAGTGCCTCGTTAAACATAAACTGTTGAGTCAGGATTTTATGCTTGATGGGGAAAAATCTGAGCATTGACAAGGGCCACACTAAACGTCCTGGCGGGTTGTGGCCTATGTGCCACCTGTTTCACATCCATGATCTAAGCCCCGAGTAACAAGTCGACTAAGTAGAGTAACAGATCAGCAGAGTGTCGAGTTACCTAAATTTCACTAGCTGTCAATGATAACGAGTTTGATTCATTTAAAGAGCCTCCCAAACACTGTTTCCAATCACATTTTCTACAGACAAGATAGAATTTTACATATTCATCCCGAAGGAGAAAAGCTCATTAAGCGGCTTAATCATATGGCAAAACAGTTGAACATAGACTATCTGAATTTCAGTTGCGGCATTTTATTGCAGTACTGTACCGGTAGCAGGGTCTGAGGGTAGGGAATACCGGTACAGGGTACCATATAGTCAAGTTTAATTTTTCCCATTCAGTAAAAAATAACATACGAAATTAACAAAATACAAAACTGAAAACACATTTTCACTGGGGAAGGGAAGTCGCCGGCAACCAGAAATGGTTATCCAGCAGCGACACCCGAAATACACCCATATTCTGATACCATCATTGTTATATCACTAAAGTTGCACTTGGCAAAAATTGTAACCAATACGTACATACCATACATCGATTCTCATGTTGGAATAAGTTTTCTTCCTGATATTTAAATCCCTTTTTGCGCAATTTAGCAGAACTCGCTAGCCGAGAAAACACACAGAAGCATCAATGACAGAGAATCACCGCAGTTGTTTTGATGCAGCACCGCCTCTAGTGTGTAAATATACTGATAGGATACCGATAAAAGGAAATATGTGGAAACAGCTAAATAAGATAAGATTTTATTTCATTCGCAAAAACAAAATAAACATATATACACAAAAGATTAAAGCAAATAATCTGGAAAGTGAACAAAACCTAATAAAATAGGTTTAAAACGCATTAAACGCGTTCACTTACCAAAGAATAGAGAAAACAAGTCACAAACACAAACGAATAAACATGAATGTTGACCGCGGTCATTACTCAGGCGTTTCACTCGGTAATCAGATTGCGTGTAATTTTTCAAAAACAAAACAGTGAATTAAATATGCGCTGTGCGTGTGATGCGGCATGTAAACAAACAATCCGAAAAATTCTAGAATGAGGTGCGAATGCATATGTTTCCGTTCCATGCTCAAACATATATCTAATAAAATGTACTAAAACGTTAACACACCAATGTAAAAATCGATTGTGAATTTTCAAATATCAGTTCGTGCAGTATATCCGGTCACATATTTGAGCAGAACATAACTTCGTCCGAACTTATCTTCACAATATCTTTAAAAATCTTGCATTTTGCACTCATGTTGCACATTTCTAGTCCATCATTCAAAAATCTGCTATTTCTGTTATTACTTATCGATCTTAAGATCGGTAAGTATGATGATAGGTATTTGTCTGTCTGTATGTCTGTGTGTTAGACGCACGCGATATCTCATGGAAGCGAGGTTGAATCTGCTCCAAATTTTGCATGTGCATTCATCATAGCTCAGATCAGAAGCCTATGGACCTTTCCCCGACCTTCGACCCCCGAGAAATTCTTCCTATACTTTACCATTGCAAAATTTTCGGGGCTATTTTAAAAGTGCTTTTGCGAGTTGGAGCCTGTGAAATGGGGTATGTGTTTCAAACCATCATTACGATTCATCGCATGCAACAATCTGTTCTTTAACAGTACTGTTAAAGAATTTTAGCCTAGTCTATCACAGCTATTTCTACACTAATTTTTATTACTACAATTAAATTAAAACTCCTAGGAAGACAGGGTGACCATTGAATTATTGGACACGTAGTGGACATAACGATCGTTTCAATATTATGTTGTTGTTGTTCTTGTTCTTGTTCTTGTTGTTCTTGTTGGACACGTAGTGGACATAACGATCGTTTCAATATTATGTTGTTGTTGTTCTTGTTCTTGTTCTTTGACACGTTTTTGAAAAGTCGCTTTTCTCTTCGAATACTGGACCAATTGCTTTGAAATTTTCAGTGGTTGAAGATTAATTTTTTCGCTAGAAGGCTATTACTTTTGTTTATTCTTAAATTTTATATGAATCCTATGAGATATGATATTTCATACATAATTTCGCGGTATTTATTTTTACTCATGGGAACACTGTTTTACACTTATTTCAAGCGGTTTCGCGATCGATTGTCTTGCTCAGTACTACAGCTACTGTAGGTCGGTACTGGTAAGTTGCCATACCGGTGCCGTAACGCAGTGAAATTGACTTATTCCTTCCGCGGTATTACTAATGCTGCAATGCAAGTTTTATAGCCTATCGTATGCGGAACGGAATATCAGACCTACAGGTTCGGTACCGGTACTGGTAGCTCAGTACGTAAGTACGATAGGTTCGAATCCCATGCAGGGATGGTTATGTGCGAGAGGATTGCTGGACTCCTCGCCGTCGTTGGGTGGTTCACGTAACCGCTGGTCGGTTACGGCTTCCTCCACCACCAAGTCCATGCTTCCGAAAAACAAACAATACAGTAAAAACTAATCCCATACCCGACTTGGAATGGTAACCGGACGAGAGGCCGTGGTTCGCCATATGGATAAGCCGTCTTATCGGCTTTCCTCTCCCCCGGGATAAATATGTAAATCCTATCCTATCCTATCCTACGATACTGGTGCCGGTACCGGTGTCTTACCACAATGAAATTACCGTAACTTATTCTTTCACGGTCCTACCAGTGCAGTAATGCAAGCGTTGTAGCACTTGTAGCCTACTATATTTGTTTATTTTGATGAGAGTCTACTGGAAACAACATAAAATTTGAAAGGGAAGAATTGTTCTGTGATCAATTATCTGTCCTAAAGTGTAAATAACATAAAATTTGCAAGGGAACAACTGTTCTGTGATCAATTACCGTATATGGCCTACAGTGTACAGGTAAGATGCTGGCTGACTGCTAACCGGTACTGGTAGCTCAGTACGTAAGTACGATACTGGTACTGGTGCCGGTACCGGTGTCTTACCACAATGAAATTACCGTAACTTATTCTTTCACGGTCCTACCAGTGCAGTAATGCAAGCGTTGTAGCACTTGTAGCCTACTATATTTGTTTATTTTGATGAGAGTCTACTGGAAACAACATAAAATTTGAAAGGGAAGAATTGTTCTGTGATCAATTATCTGTCCTAAAGTGTAAACAACATAAAATTTGCAAGGGAACAACTGTTCTGTGATCAATTACCGTATATGGCCTACAGTGTACAGGTAAGATGCTGCCTGACTGCTAACTCAGTACCGCTTGACACGTTTTTAAAAAGTCGCTTTTCTCTTCGAATACTGGACCAATTGCTTTGAAATTTTTAGTGGTTAAAGATAAAAATTTTCTCCAGAAGGCTATTACTTCTTTTTTCGCTATGACGTCATCAAAATTATGTGACTCTACGTGTCCATATATTTGAGCATAGCTCTCTTGTTCTTGTTCTTTGACACGTTTTTAAAAAGTCGCATTTCTCTTCGAATACTGGACCAATTGCTTTGAAATTTTCAGTGGTTAAAGATTAATTTTTTCGCTAGAAGGCTATTACTTTTGTTTATTCTTAAATTTTATATGAATCCTATGAGATATGATATTTCATACAAAATTTCGCGGTTTTTATTTTTACTCATGGGAACACTGTTTTACACTTATTTCAAGCGGTTTCGCGATCGATTGTCTTGCTCAGTACTACAGCTACTGTAGGTCGGTACTGGTAAGTTGCCATACAGCATTACAGGTACCGGTACCGTAACGCAGTGAAATTGACTTATTCCTTCCGCGGTATTACTAATGCTGCAATGCAAGTTTTATAGCCTATCGTATGCGGAACGGAATATCAGACCTACAGGTTCGGTACCGGTACTGGTAGCTCAGTACGTAAGTACGATACTGGTACTGGTGCCGGTACCGGTGTCTTACCACAATGAAATTACCGTAACTTATTCTTTCACGGTCCTACCAGTGCAGTAATGCAAGCGTTGTAGCACTTGTAGCCTACTATATTTGTTTATTTTGATGAGAGTCTACTGGAAACAACATAAAATTTGAAAGGGAAGAATTGTTCTGTGATCAATTATCTGTCCTAAAGTGTAAACAACATAAAATTTGCAAGGGAACAACTGTTCTGTGACCAATTACCGTATATGGCCTACAGTGTACAGGTAAGATGCTGGCTGACTGCTAACCGGTACTGGTAGCTCAGTACCGGTACGTAAGTATGGTACTGGTGCCGGTGTCTTACCACAATGAAATTACCGTAACTTATTCTTTCACGGTCCTACCAGTGCAGTAATGCAAGCGTTGTAGCACTTGTAGCCTACTATATTTGTTTATTTTGATGAGAGTCTACTGGAAACAACATAAAATTTGAAAGGGAAGAATTGTTCTGTGATCAATTATCTGTCCTAAAGTGTAAACAACATAAAATTTGCAAGGGAACAACTGTTCTGTGATCAATTACCGTATATGGCCTACAGTGTACAGGTAAGATGCTGCCTGACTGCTAACTCAGTACCGCTTGACACGTTTTTAAAAGTCGCTTTTCTCTTCGAATACTGGACCAATTGCTTTGAAATTTTTAGTGGTTAAAGATAAAAATTTTCTCCAGAAGGCTATTACTTTTTTTTTCGCTATGACGTCATCAAAATTATGTGACTCTACGTGTCCATATATTTGAGCATAGCTCTCTCGTCTGATTTACATTTAAGTTTCCAAAACACAACTGAAAACTAACGAATGGGGCTCAAAAATGCGAAAACGAGGTAATGTTTACGACCACGCTTGAAAATCTGTCTGAGTGAGAAAAGTGTCTGAGTGGATGCGAAAAAGGGAGCATTGTTACGTCACTTTTTGCAATTTGCTGATTGGCCAATGTCACGAAGTAAACAAGGAAGTCGATGCTTGGGGAAAGGTCCATTGATTTTGGATGGATTATGTCTTATGATTAGCGACTTAATGGACACACGGTGTCACTATGGAGTAAGACCACTGTTTTGGGGGCTTCCCCTAACCTTCGATCGATAAGTCTTCGGTTTCTAACCGATATTCTAGTTTGTTCATTGATGAGGCGAACCTAATACAGAAAGAAACAAACTTGTATACTAGGCTTTTATTAGCTCAAACGTCAACTAAGAGTCTTAAAGCAGCACAAACCAAAGAATGACTTTCAAAATCGAAACACCATGCTACTGAAGGACGAACAGTATACGTCAGCAGGGTCAAATGTCGTGGCTGTTTTAGGCGTTGCTAGATTTCAATACATAAATCACCACAATTGATGTCACTAAGTCTGAGATTCACTTCTCGAATGCATATCTTCGGCTCGAGATAGCCACGTCCGCACGCGACGGCGGTCGGTACTGAATCTTACGGTACAATGTTCCGCGGCCTTCATATCAATCAATCATAAGGGCACCAGTCCATGGGTATGAGACGGTATGTTAGTCGTTGGTGTGAGATTAGTTACACAGCTATTTCTTTCAGATGCATGCACTTGATAGTGGAGTAATCTGTAATCGACCTGAAGTTGTATGAACCGTGCTGCGATTGCGTGGAGCGCAGCGATTCTCTCAAATTGAAGTTTTCATCCCGAAAGTACAATTACACAAAAACTAACAAAAGACTAAAGGCCAAGTATTTGGAATGATCATTTCAGTGGTCGCAAACCTCTTCGGATATATTCCTCTCTTTACCAACCTTGGATCACCTTGTTTCCGCTCATGATGCATAAAACGCTATGGTATTTGTTCGATCTTTAATGGAGTCTAGTCAGTGTTGCGTACAACACACACTCCAGCTTTTGTGCACGCTGAATAGAATATATTGTGTCTGTTAATATGTATTACAACAATACTGAAAAACTACACAAAGTACAAAGTGATACTTCTGCATTGCCACCTCAAAAATTCCTCTCTAGTTGAAAACGCTGATACGGGTGCCAGTATCAAATTAACAAGATATTGTTATTTATATTTTAACACTATCATTATCACAAATAATAAATGTAGCAAATGCATTATTTTAAAAAAATGATACAATAGATACACAAAGATGGGATTAAGATTCGTTAGGGCGAACAAAATGTAAATATGCTCAGAATGCAACGAAAATGACTGAACATGGGAGAAAATGAAAAAATCACTAGTGCAAACTAATATGTAAATTTCTCGAAACAAACAAACAAATAACAGTGCAATCATAATAACCACATGAAACCAAAGCTGGCTGTCAAGCAGCATAACCCCAACATTTTTATTTCTTTTTACAATTTATGAGGTCATAATTGGAAAGTACAACTTTGGCAGTTAATAAACCAACATTGCCGACAATAGATAAGACCAGTGATTGACCTGAAGGGGATGAAACATCCCCTAATTTAGAGATGTGACACTACACTTTTCAGGTTGTGCGACATCTTATAAACATATGGGAGATAGAGCAGGTTTTGATTTCCATAATAAGAGAATCAAATAGTATTTTTGTTCCTCATTGCCTCTGTAGAGAGATCAGGCAGGATTTTCTTAGTTGAGCACTGATCAGTCAGTCGATCTCATCAATGAAATCTGCAAAGTAAAATTTAAAAATTAAAACTGGAATAAATCTACTGTGGGAGGAGGGACTCATCTCATAGCTAAGTTTCAGATGAACACTGAAATACCAAGATCTACTAAAACCAGATAAAATTATGATTGCGAATGAAGCACCAGTGAATGTAATAATATATTGGCTTTACGGCTGGTGAATCGTGCTAAGCATTTGGAAAAAGCTTGCCATCATATCGCAGATCAAGGTTGCAGGTTTGAATTCTGGAAATAATTGTGTGGAGGAATTACTGGACTCCTTGTCGGCGTAGGGTGGTGCGTGTAAGTACTGGTCTGTTGTGGCTTCCTCTAATAACTGACTAACTATTCTCACATGGACTGATGATCAGACAAGATGCAGTGATTTGGCATATAATTAATCCATCTTATCCCTTCCCCTCTCCCAGATATAACTTACCTAGTTCAGGCCATAACATGTTATAAGCCGAACGCTCAGTCTTCCCATTTTGATTCAATTCAAAGTGAACATCAAGAAGTTCCTGCGGTTGCGGAAGAGGAGATACCTGGATGAACAAAGAAAAAGGGAGAGATAAAGCTGCCTTTGCAAAGAGGACAATGTTGTACAAAAACCACTTTTATGCAAGATCATGTTCCTCAATCAAATAACTAACAAACTGTTCCCTAATGCAACATTCGCTGTCAGACTTTCAGTCTGCCAACCCGATTATCAACGCAGCATCATAAGTTCCTCAGTGGGCACATCATGGTAAGCGTTGGGGAGATGCTTGCCATTGCACCTTTGGTCGCCTGGTTCTATCAGTTCTATTACGAGTTCGGAACTGTCTGTGTTTGCGCCAAGTGAATAATACCCCCTACCAATAGGTTTCAATCCCTTTACACAACTTGATGTAAAATAGGTGAGCAAAATTAGTTACCTCCATATTGGTACACATACTTCCGGAGCACCACCATAGGACTATAGGCTTTGGTTTACCATGCTATTGAAGCCATCAGTCCCCTCACCCTTTACTTTATATCAATTGCTCTGAATGAGTGGAAAATAAAGTAAGTTCAATTTTGTCTTATTACATCCAGGAAAATGAAGGAAATTTATCCAACACTTGAACTTCTGTTTGTGTATGATTGTACCCTAATGTGTCTAGAACACTTTGCACAAAAGTTATGTTCACTCCAGAATATGTTACAAATGGCCCGGGTTCTATTTTTTTTTTCTACGGTCACAATAAATTTAAAATAATACCTGAAATTCAATGACTTTTCTATTTCCCTTCCAAAGATCTTCACTTATTGAAAATCCATTCTTATTTATCGGAGTGAAAGTGTAGTTTTGTGTTGTTTCATGTGACTCTGCACTGCAATAAGATTTGATGATTTTTTTTACAGTGTGCATTTTACATTTAGGGATGTCTGTATCCGAATACCAACTCCCCGCTGTCACAGTGTGGTTCACGTAACCATGCACAATATCTGAAAACTCAAGGATTTGTAACAGTGATTCACTGTATTCAAAAATCCCTGACATAAAAGCACTTTTGACATTTCTCCCTGATGCAAATTTGACCACTAAAATCACTATGTCAACCCTATTCTAGGATTCAATCGAAAAATATCAGTGTTTGAATGACATTACTTCCCACTATAGATGAGTGAAAGAAAAAAATGACATGATACAAAGTATGACATATTGAACTGATGTACATTGCTGTAAAACTGAGTTTACGAAGGGTCAGTGTTGAGCGTTAGGAAAATGCTCCGCACCTCTGATTAACCTGGTTCGCAGGTTTGAATCTTATGGAGGACAATTAAGAGTGAGGCATGCAGGATTTCTTTCCTCTCTCCCGGGATAAATATACCGTATTTGCTCGTTTTGTAGCCCGGGCCCATATTTTTTTCAACCAACTCACTTACCGGGCCCTTATTCAAACCGGCCCTTATATTAGGGCACGGGCGCTTGTTATTTTTGATCGGTACAATATTTAATATATTGTTATTTCCAGTTCTCAAGTATGATTTAAACGAGAATAAAGAAAATTTTGACTTTTTCCACGCACCGCAGGTACAAATCCGCAAAAGGAGAAAAGTTTTGCGACGCCCTATCAAAATTGAAACAACGCACTTGGGCATCGCGACGTCTAGTTTGAGAACTATGGTGTTACGTAATCAATACTATCTGTTATGTACTTGGACGCCTAAGGCGTGAGTCTTATCTACCGGCGCTTAAAATTCAACAGCGATGTGACGAAAGCGTTTCTTATCTCCTATTGTTCTCTACCACTAAAAAATCAGCTTTTACATAGGGCGGGTATTCAAGCACCAGCCCTTATTTATTTTTATGTTCTGTTCACACGGGCGGCTATTCAAACGGGCCCTTAATGAAGATCGGGCGGTAAAACGAGCATATACGGTAAATAAAATATTATCCACTACCTGATCTTAATAGAAATTTTGTTTCCACATTTCACTGTTAAGCGATCGAACCAAAGAGGAGTTGGGCTGTATTCTGCTCTGTTCATTTCTGGAAAAACTTCTTTCTTCGTTGTCTCCTCATCAAGTGAGAATATGCATCTGAATTTACCTGTAAAATAAAAGTGGTAAAACTGTAAAAATAATACACAATAATCAAATAATGTAAGAGGTGCCACAGGATTAGTCATTGAACTGCAGATTCTCTCTCACCGCCTATTTCTTACTTAAGTTTCATATGTAGCAGTTATATAAAAAATATGGGCGCTTCCGAAGTATGTGTACCAAGAAGGTGCACAAACTGGACCATAACCTGGTACACATACTATGTTCAGGTTGTGCGCCATCTTTGTGCACATACTTCGGCAGCTCTAAAATATGTGCATATTTTCATAAAAAATGTGGTTCAAGAGTCTTGCTGTTCTATAACATGAGAACATTTCTGTAACACTTGTCTGACCAAGGTCAGTTAGTGCGCAGAATAACTCTTGAATCACTTAATAATAATAATCACAAGAATAATCTTCACTCTTGCTACAGCAACCTTGCATTATATGCATACGGATCCACCGGCACAAAAGCATAGAAGAAGGATAAGTGATCGCAGACGAGAATTAATGAAAAGGACAACTGATATTCTTATGTTTTATTTTATGAATAACCGTAAGAAGTGTCTCAAAATGTTTCAAATTCATGTCATTTCGTTTGAGTGTGATCAGAATTATGATCTTTCAATCTGATCAGAGATATGTGCGTATAAGCCGACCCCTTAGTTCGACAACTTTTAACAACGTTTTTAACTCGGTAGTGACCTTGAAACCCAATCAATGATTATATTGAAAATTCCCCTAAATTCTCACCTTTTTTGTTGAAGTAGAGTTCTGGCAGGACTTGGAACACAACCTTTTCAATGAAAAGTGTTTTCATGTAAACGAATAATTTTGAAAAATGCTGAGTTTCTAATTTCATAAATTGTCTAGATGTTTTTAGTTGTTTTTGTTCGAGTATTTTTATGTCTGAGTCCTCATCTTCCATGCAAGCGACGTACGCGATAATATTCTCTTGTTCTGTACGACACCAAGTTCTTAGTCTAATTTTCATAGGAAGATTGGATCGTATGGGTGTACTGAAAAAGAAAATTAAATTTAAAAAAATGGGGATATTTTGGTAAAAATATGGTGTAGAACTGAACCAGTATATCCCCGGCTATAAAATCATCCATGACCTATAAAATGTGTCATGTATTCGACAGACCATCTGATCTGGTATTCAAATTTGATTATGTTCATGTTAGGAATTAAAGTGTGATGTCAGAAGGGAAATGAAGGAACATGTTGTTAGTGAGTTCGATATAAGAGTAATCAGTAATTAGTAGTTCACTTTTTCACCATACATAAAATACACTAAATGAATACGGGATGTAAAAAAAGAAAACAAAAACAACTAATTCAGATTGAAAGAAGTTGCAAAACCCATATTGGTTATCGAGCAGTGACACCCATGATAATTTCAACAGTAATTGAAAACATAATGAAAAAGTCAAACAATGATTGGAAAAATAAATAAATAAAAGTTGAAACGATTTGAACGCCAGATACACAGAGAAACAACAAAACGACTCCAAACACCTATGTGCAGGTAACCATGCGAACGGCAACAGTGCGGAGACAGAATACTGATATCACAGTGTTAGTGCATTATGAAACTGATAATTATTTGAACAAGATTTTAAAAATAAAGTGAACCCTTCTTAAAATGTTCGAATCCCACCACTGCATACATACCTACTACACAATACTGAAGTTATTCCGACAAAATCTTCCGGGCAAAATTGTGTCGAATCTGTTTGAAGATTCAGTTTAAAGTGCACGGGATGGTTCAAAGCTCCGGGTGGAATTGTAACAAAGCAATCATCGAAATGAACGGAACCTCCTTCGGGGCCGATCTCAGCTTTTCCAATTCCTGTGAATAAAAACAGCAACGTAATTATTAATTTTTCATTAGGTGTTAGGATAGGATTTACATATTCATCCCGGGGGAGAGGAAAGTCGATAAGACGGCTTATTCATATGGCAAACCACGGCCTCTCATAGGGTTACCATTTCATGTCGGATGTGGGATTAGTTAGTTATTTGTTTTTTCAAAAGCATGGACTTGATGGTGTAAGAAGCCGTAACCGGCCAGTTGTGCAATTTTTCTCTGAGACTTTGGACATTAACTGGAAATAGTTGTAAAAATATTGTAATAATTGAATTGTATTATTTTTTTCTTAATAATCGAATGGTGACGTTTTTTGATTGCGGTTCTTTTAGCTTAGGAGGGGCTCGTAATAGAGGGGTTTGTATTCACTATTTTAATTGATGTCTTTTAATGTGGGGGCTATTCTTGGAATTGGAGAACTGTGTCATACTTTTCATTACAGGGTAAACAAAACTAGCAATGAAAGAATGTTCTTCTGTCAACCTGTATAGGATTTTGGACAAATAGTGACTGAAAATATAAGAAAAATACTATTTTTGTAACCACTTTACATCAGTGGTTTTCAGCTAAGGTTCTGGAGCAACCTTGGGTTCCATAAGTACAGTCCAGAGGTTCTATAAGTCTACATTGAAATCTGAGAGGCTATTACTTAAATATGACTGTATCACCAAATAACTATTAGTAATCTACTAATACAATACAGTAATATTTAACTTTATTTTAGGTTTGTAACTCGTCCTTACCATCAAACCCAATGGATTTTTGCATTTTCAAGTTTTCTTTTTATCTCAAGATAATATACTACGGTACCGGTACCGGTACTAATTCCAAATACTATCTACGGTGGTTTCCATTATATACCGTAACTAAGTTGCCTCATTTCCTCTCGGAATGAATACGACTGTCGCACGCTCTTATAAAGTTCCGCAAATTCAACTCGGCATCTAAAATAATTCTGTCACCACCGGATTGACACCGGATGTCATATCAGGAGCGAATGTCATAAATTATTTTCTGTTTCCAATAATATATTCCCTATATCATATTATATCCAACAGCAAAATCGGACACTTAGCAATGCTACGACAACTGAAATGCAAACGGCTAATAATATTTCGTTGTTGAAAATTACCAATTTCCACGACCTTTGACCGATGCTGCCAGCAACATATTTTGAGGGGACGCTCGTCTAACCGCGCCATTACAAACTTCACGGGGTTGCTATTCATACCTGCTCCCAAAAGCTTTCTGTGTGTAAATGCTGCTTCAACCGGCTTTTTAATAATATGAATTTGATAATGACTAACTTATGTTGAGTTGCATGTACATTACCACGGTCTATTTGTCGGTTGGGTGGAGTACTGGTACGGTATCTGATCTGACAGTATATCGTGCCAAACTAGTCTATCGTGTACAACACTAACATATTACGAAAAACCTACTTTAGTACAGCATCTCTCGGCTCATATACTGCCCAACCACATGCGAATACAAAGCAAAATCGCAGCGTTCCCTCAAACAGTGGTTCTGGCAGCAGTGGTCACGCTCTGTTGAGTCGTATGAAAGTCCGCAATGAGATTGCAGTTGGACGCCAATCGTTTTTGATTTCTTTTTTCACTTCGGTGAAGCAAATTCAGTTATATAGTTTAAAACGGTAAGCTATACTCGATGCAAAGCGTAAAATTGATTGATGCATTCTTGGGACAAATATCGACGAGCGTGTTGAAGTTTTGATAAAATTGGAGAAAGTTCTAGAGAACAAGCTCGCTACCGCATCTCTGATTACCCTTCGTGGGTTCGCAGGTTCGAATCACATGCGTGGATGATCATGTGCGAGAGGATTGCTGGACTCCTCGCCGCCGTAGGGTGGTTCACGTAACCACTGGTCGGTTACGGCTTCCTCCACCATCAAGTCCATGCTTCTGAAACAAATAACTGGCTAACTAATCCCATACCCGACCTGGACTGGTACCCGGACGAGAGGCCGTGGTTTGCCATATGATTAAGCCGTCTTATCGGCTTTCCTTTCCCCCGGGATAAATATGTGAATCCTATCCTATACAGTTGTGAGTACAGTTGGGCGAAAAATCCAGATGTGCTTTTGGGTCAATGCATTAATTTTCGTGCACAAGCCCGAATCCAATTTAGGCAATACGACTTTCAGCTTACTTTGCATAGGATAGGATTTACATATTTATCCTGGGGGAAATAAAAACTGATAAGACGGCTTAACCATATGGCGGAATTGGCTGTGTATGCATGTTTGTTAGGTTGTTTATGCATATGAAACTGGTTGTATATCCACATGACATTGGCTGTTTAGGCATATGGAACTGGCTGTATATGTATATGCCACTGGCTGTATATACATATATATGCTTTTTAGCCGTTTAAGCATATTTAAGCTGTATACCCAATGTTTTTTTAGGTTGTTTATGCACATATGGTGGGCTCTATATGTATATGAATTTTATCTTGACTGTATAGACAAATTTCGTTGGGTGTATATACATGCATATTTAGTTGGCTCATTATGTATATGAGTTGTTTGTAAATGCATTTGGCATTGACTGTATGTACACATAGCATTGGTTGTTTATGCTTATGGGACTGGTTGTTTATGCATGTGGAATTGACTGTATATGCATATGGCATTGGGTGTATATGCTCATGGCATTTTGTTTTTTATACAAGTGGTATGTGCATATTTGTTAAGTTACTTAATCATATATGGTAGGATCTATGTATATGTATATGAATTGTCTGTATATGAATATTGTCTTAAACTGTATAGACAAATTTTGTTGGGTTCATATGTATGTTCATAGTTTCTTGGCTCTATATGTAGATAGATAGATTATTATTTATTAGATTTATAGTTTATTTATGTATATGACTAGGCTGTATTGTATATGAATATGGCATTGACCGTATATGCATATGACCTTGAATGTATATAGATATTGCATTGAGTATATAGACATGATGTATTGGCTGTATATTCATAAATGATTCGCTCAAAATTCATAT
This sequence comes from Styela clava, assembly GCF_013122585.1. Taxonomy (NCBI): domain Eukaryota; kingdom Metazoa; phylum Chordata; class Ascidiacea; order Stolidobranchia; family Styelidae; genus Styela; species Styela clava. Next base: position 862,878 of record NW_024102640.1, read on the forward strand.
GACATTGGTTGTATATGCATATTTGGTTGGATTTTTTTCTAGATGAGGTATTTGTAAATGTATATGGCATTGATTGCATGTTTACATGGCATTTGCTGTTTATGCATTTGGTATTGCCCTCATGTTACATGGCATTCGCTGTTTATGCATTTGGCATTGCCTGCATGTGCACATGGCATTGGTTGTTTATACATATTTGGTATATTCTGTATTTTAATGATGTGTCTATGCATATTTGGTTGACTATATGTAACATGAGTTTGACTGTATGTGCACATGGCATTGGTTGTTTATGCATATAGAATTGGTTGTATATGCATATGCCATTTGTTGTTCACGCATATGGCATTTGGTGTATATGCATTTGACACTGGCCGTTCATTAATTGAAATTGGCTGTATATGAATATTTGTTAGGTTGTTTATGCATATATGGTGGGATCTATATGAATATGGCAACTCCTGAAGTATGTGAACCAAGATGGCGGACATCGGGACTTAGTATGTGTACCAGGTTAGGGTTAGGCCATGATTTCAGGTACAAATACTACGGGAGTCACTTGGCTAGTCCGCGAACTTGTAATATAACTAAAATATGAAAAATTGGACTAAAATTATTGCCTAACCCTACCCTGGAACAAATACTACATATCGGTGTCCGCCATCTTGGTTCACAAGCATCTGGATTAGCTGAATAGAAATTGTTTATATATGAATATTGTCTTGACTGTATAAAAAAAATTGGCTGTGTTGATGTGCAAATGCTTGGATGTATATGCATATGGCATTGGCAGTATTTGCAATTCACACTGACTGTATATTCATATTTGATTCACTCAAAATGCATATGATATTGGTTGTATATGCACCTGGCATATGTTGTTTTGAGTACGGCACTGGCTGTATATGCATATGACACTGGTTTCGTATGCATATGGCATTGGGTGTATATGCACATTGCATTTGTTGTTTATGTATATGGCTCTGGCTGTATGAGAACATGGTATTGGCCATTATTCATATGGAATTAGCTGTATATGCATATATGGTGGGATCTATATGTATATATTATTGTTTGTATATGAATTTTATTCGGTTGTTATGCATATGCATTGGCTGAAAATGCATATGACAATGGTTGTATATGCATATTTGGATGGCTTTTTTATATTAGTTATCTGTGAATGCATACTGTATTGACTGCATGTGTAGATGGCATTCGCTATATTTGGCTGGTTTCTATACACATGAGTTGGCTATATATGCATATTGGCATTTTCTGTATATTCGATTGACATTTGCTGTATATGTTTTTAGTAGGCTCTATGTGTATATGAGTATATGGCATTGAATTTAAATGCATATTTGGTTGGGTAATATATTTATATTCGTTAGCTGTATATGCATATTGTGTTGCTTGTAAATGCACATGTCATTGATTGTTTATCCATATGCAACTGGCTGTATATGCATATGCCATTGGCCATTATTCATATGGAATTGGCTGTATATACATACTTGTTAGGCTGTTAGTGCATATATGGTGGGATCTACATGTATACACTATTGTCTATATTTGAATAGTGTCTTGGCTATATAGAAAAATTTGGTTGGGTTGATATACATATGCGTTTGCTGTATATGCATATATCACTGACTGTATATTCATATTTGATTCGCTCAAAATGCATATGATATTGGTTGTTTATGCATATTTGGTTGGCATATTTTCTATATGAGGTATTTCTGAATGCATATGGTATTGAATGTATGTGTACATGGCATTCGCTCTTTAGGAATTTGGCATTGCATGTATGTGCATATTTGGATATTTTCTGTATATTCAATCGGCATTGGCTGTATATGTTTTTTAGTAGGCTCTATGTGTATATAAGTTGTATACACATGTATATGGCATTAAATGTAATGTATATGCCTATTTGGTTAGCTCTATATTTTATAATAGTTAGCTGTATTTGCATATGTCATTGGCTGTATAGTAACTGTCTTTGCAAATGGCATCGGCTGAAAATGCGCATGGACTTTCTGTATATGCATATGACATTGGCCGTTTTAAGGAATCGGCTGTATATTCACTTTTGTTAGGTTGTTTAATCATATATGGTGGGATCTATGTATATATATATATGTATATGAATTGTCTGTATATGAATATTGTCTTAAACTGTATAGACAAATTTTGTTGGGTTCATATGTATGACTAGGCTGTATTGTATATGCATATGGCATTGACCGTATATGCATATGATCTTGAGTATATATAGATATTGCATTGAGTCTATAGACATGATGTATTGGCTGTATATTCATATATGATTCGCTCAAAATTCATACGACATTGGTTGTATATGCATATTTGGTTGGCTCTTTTTCTATATGAGGTATTTGTAAATGTATATGGCATTGACTGCATGTTTACATGGCATTGGCTGTTTATGCATTTGGCATTGCCTGCATGTGCACATGGCATTGGTTGTTTATATATGAATATTGTCTTGACTGTATAAAAAAATTTGGCTGTGTTGATATGCATATGCGTTGGATGTATATGCCTATGGCATTGGCAGTATATTTGCATATCGCACTGACTGTATATTAATATTTGATTCACCCAAAATGCATATGATATTGGTTGTATATGCACATGGCATATGTTGTTTTGCTTATGGCACTTACTGTATATGCATATGACACTGGTTGCTTATGCATATGGCATTGGGTGTATATGCACATGGCATTTGTTGTTTATGTATGTGGCACTGGCTGTATATGAACATGGTATTGGCCATTATCCATATGGAATTAGCTGTATATGCATATTTGTTAAGTTGCTTATGCATATATGGTGGGATCTAAATGTATATAGTATTGTCTGTATATGAATATTGTCTTGAATATATGGAATAAATTTAATTCGGTTGTTATGTCTATGCGTTGGCTTAAAGTGCATATGACAATGGTTGGATATGCATATTTGGTTGGCTTTTTTTATATTAGTTATTTGTAAATGCATATTGTATTGAGTGCATGTGTAGATGGCATTCGCTATATTTGGCTGGTTTCTATACTCATGAGTTGGCAGATTATGCATATGAGCATTTTCTGTAGACTTAAATGCCATTGGCTGTAAATGATTTCAGTAGGCTCTATGTGTATATGAGTATATGGCATTGAATGTAAATGCATATTAGATATGAGTTACTTGTATACCGTATATGCTCGTTTTACCGCCCGATCTTGATTAAGGGCCCGTTTGAATAGCCGCCCGTGTGAACAGAACATAAAAATAAGTAAGGGCCGGTGCTTGAATACCCGCCCGATGTAAAAGCTGATTTTTCAGTGGTAGCGAACAATAGGAAATAAGAAGGGCTTTTGTCACAACGCTGTTAAATTTTAAGCGCCGGTAGATAACACTCACGCCTTAGGCGTCCAAGTACATAACAGATAGCATTGCTTACGTAACACCATGGTTCTCAAACTGGGCGTCGCGACGCCAAAGTGCGTCGTTTCAATATTGCTAGGGCGTCGCAAAACTTTTCTTCTTTGCGGATTTGTACCTGCGGTGCGTAGAAAAATATTGTAACGATCGAAAATAACAAGCGCCCGTGCTTGAATAAGGGCCGGTTTGAACAAGGGCCCGGTTAGTGAGTTGGTTGAAAAAAATATGGGCCCGGGCTACAAAACGAGCAAATACGGTATGCTTATGTCATTGAGTGCATGAGCACATGGCATTGATTCTTTATGCATATGGTACTGGCTGTATACGCATATGTCATTACCTGTTTATATATATGGCATTGGATGTATATGCATATTGCATTGGCTGTATATGCACATGCCATTGATTGTTCATGCCTAGAGAACTGGCTGGATATGTGTATGGCATTCGTTGCATATGCACATGGCATTTGTTATTCATGAATATGGCACATACTGTATATGACATTGGCCGTTTATTCATATGGAATTGGCTGTATATGCATATATGGTTCGCTGTATATATGTATAAGAATTGTCTATTTTTGAATATGACATTGACTGTATATTCACATTTAGTTGACTCTATATGTGTATGAGTTGGCTCTATATAAATATGATGCTGTCTAATATTGTATATTTGGTTGACTTTATGTGTATACAATGTGGCTGTATACGCATATGCCAATGGCTTTGCATTGGTTGTATATACCTATGACATTGACTGAGCATACATACTTTGTTGGCTCTATATATATATGATTTGACTGTATATGAATATTTCATTGGTTGTATAGGAATATTTGGTTGGTTCATATGCATATGCGTGGGTTGTAGATGCATATTTCGAAGTCTATTTTAAAATACTAATTTAGGAATACTTTTGTTAATATATAGAACAGTTTAGAGAAATAATATTTTGGTTGATTTGCGATTTTAAAATGTCGGTAGATAAATGAATTTGTTCGTAGGCGCTATGACTTAGCGCTAAAGTGTTAGACATTGCTGTGTTGTATCAGTGGCTGCTTGTACAGGGCTTTGTTCAGAGCAAAAAGGATGCACAGCGGTTCTATAGAATCATATGCCGGGCATACTTCTCATCTCTTGAATGTTTGTTTGCTCATCTAAAATCTCAGATGTATATAGCGAAGTCCTAAGAGTATAAAATGTAATAATTTTTCTTTTTGTGTAATCATAATAAAGAAATACCTCCCTTTCAAAAATACAGGTCGGAGGCTAAAAAATCAGAAAATTTGTCAAATAACTATTTATTTAAAAAAAAATATTTTACAAAGTTTTTTGAAAACATATACCTTGTGGCATATCGATTTATTTCAACCTCTACCTAAACACATATATGCATATTCAGATTTTTCTGTGACTATGAGTTGATAGTACATGCATATTTTGCTGCTTTATTTGTATATGTCATTGGCTGTACGTGTATTTGGCATTGTCTATATATTTATATTTGTTTGGCTTTATGTGTATATGGTTGGTTGTATAAACCAATGAAATTGGTTGTATTTGTAAATGGCATTGCCTGTTTATGCATATCTGGTTGGCTATATATGTATAGAAAGTAATTGTTTGGGCAAATGGCATTTGCTGTATATTGGTTGTTTATGCTTATGGCATTGGTTGTATATGTATATTTTGATGACTCTATATGGTTTTACTCTATTTGGTTCGCTCTATATGCATATGGCATTAGTTTTATTATATTAGAATGACTGTATATGCACATATACCATTGGCATCTTTTGCATATTTGGTAGAATTCTTATTTTAATGAGTTGGCTGTAAAAGCATATAGCATTAGCTGTATATGCAAAATGCATTGATTCACTTTATGAGTTATTTGTAAATGCATATGGCATAAATTGTAGGTGTATACGAATTCGCTTCTTGGGCACTTGGCATTGCCTGTGTTGGCATAATTGGCGGGTTCTCTATATGCATGAGTTGGCTGTGTATGGACATTGGCTGTATATGTTTTCAGTAGGCTCTATAGGTAGATGATTTGGCTACATATGTATATGTATGTCATTGAATGTTTATGCCTATTTGTTTGGATCTATATTTTATATTAGTCAGCTGTATATGCGCATATTGCATTGGCTGTATATGCACATGTCATTTATTATTTATGCATATGGCATTGGATGTATATGCATATAGCACTGACTGTGTTTTCATATTTGATTCGCTTAAAATACATATGACATTGACTGTTTATGCATATTGAACTGGCTGTATATGCATATGTCATTTGTTGTTTATTCATATTCATTTGGCCATTTATGTATATGAGTTGTTTGTAAATGCACATGGCATTGACTGTATGTGCACATGACATTGGTTGCATTGGTTGTTTATGCATTTGGCATTGACTGTATATGTATTTGACTCTGGTCTTTCATTCATATGGAATTGGCTGTATATGCATATTTGTAAGGTTGTTTATGCATATCTGGATGGGATCTATAGGTACACGAATTGTCTGTATATGAATATTGTCTTGACTGTATAGAAAAAATTTGGTTTGGTTGATGTGCATTTGCGTTGGCAGTATATGCATATGGTATTGGCTGTTTATGTATATAGCACTGATCGTATATTCGTATTTGATTTTCTCAGAATACATACGACATTGGTTGTATATGCATATTTGGTTGGATTTTTTATTATAATTTACTTGTAAATGAATATGGCATTGGGTGTATGTGCACATGGCATTAGTTATTTTTGCATATGAAACTGGCTGTATATGCATATGTCATTGGTTGTTTATTGCATATGGCAGTGGCCGTTTGTTCAAATCGAATTGGCTGTATATGCATATTTGTCGTTTGTTCAAATCGAATTGGCTGTATATGCACATTTCGTAGGTATTTGATGCATATATATATATATAGTGGTTGTCTGTATATTTATATGACATTGGCTGCATATGTTTTTTAGTATGCTATATGTCTATATGCGTTGGCTGTATATGTATATGCATATTTGTTTGGCTCTATATTTTATATTAGTTAGCTGTATATGCAGATTGCATGGCACTGGCTGAATATGCATTTGTTACTAGCCGTTCATTTATATGACATTGGGTGTATATAGTTTTATGTCTATGTTTGAGTTGGCTTTATAAGAACATATTTGGTTGTTCCTATATTTCATATTGGTTGGCTGTATATGCATATTGCATAGGCTGTATATGCACATGTCATTGATTGTTCATGCTTATGGAACTGGCTGTATATGCACATGACATTGGTTTTTTATGCTTATGGCATTGGTTGTTTATGCATTTGGCATTGGCTGAATATGTATATTTTGATGACTCTATATGGTTTTACTGTATTTAGTTCGTTATATATGCATATGACATTGGTTTTATATCTATATATGGATGACTATACATGCAAATATGCCATTAGCTGCTTACACATATTTGGTAAGTTTCGTATGTTGATGAGTTGGCTGTATATGCATATAGCATTTACTGTATACCAATATGTCATTGGTTGTTTATGCGTATGACACTGGCTGCATATGCATTTTACTCTGGCCTTTCATTTATATGAAATTGGCTGTATATGTATATTTGTTAGGTTGTTAATGCATATGTCATTGGCTGTTTATATATATTTAGTTGGCTCTTTATTTATATGAGTTGTTTGTATGGCTATATATGCACTTATCATTGATTATTATTTATGCATATGACATTGACTGTTTGTGCACATGACAATGGTTGTTTATTCGTATTGCATTGGTTGTTTGTGCATTTGGCATTGGCTTTACATACACATGTCGTTTATTAAATATGCATATATTGGTATTTGATTTTCTCAGAATGCATATGACATTGGTTGTATATGCAAATTTGGTTGGCATTTTTCAATGAGTTACTTGTAAATGAATAAACATTTAGTGTATGTGCGCATGGCATTGGGTTTATATGTACATGGCATTTGTTGTTTATATATATATTTTTTATATATATATGCTGTTTATATATATTTAGTTGGCTCTTTATTTATATGAGTTGTTTATATGGCTATATATGCACTTGTCATTGATTATTATTCATGCATATGACATTGACTTTTTGTGCACATGACAATGGTTGTTTATTCGTATTGCATTGGTTGTTTGTGCATTTGGCATTGGCTTTATATACACATGTCGTTTATTAAATATGCATATATTGGTATTTGATTTTCTCAGAATCCATATGACATTGGTTGTATATGCAAATTTGGTTGGTATTTTTCAATGAGTTACTTGTAAATGAATAAACATTTAGTGTATGTGCGCATGGCATTGGGTTTTTATGTACATGGCATTTGTTGTTTATGCATATGTTTTTTTATTCAAATCGAATTGGCTGTATATGCATATTTGTATGGGCTGTATATGCATATAGAACTGACTTTGTATTCATATTTGATTTGCTCAAATTACATATGACATTGGTTGTATATGCATATTTGTTGGCTCTATATGCGTGACTTGGCTGTGTGCAATTTTGTATTGACTTTATATGATTTCAGTAGGCTCTATATGTAGATGATTTGGCTACATATGTATATGGCATTGAATGTATATGTATATTGCATTGGCTATATATGCACTTGTCATTGATTATTTATGCATATACCATCACTGTCCGTTCATTCATATGGAATTGGCTGTATATGTATATTTGTTGGGTTTTTATGTATATATGGTGGGATCTATATGTACCGGTATATAAACTGTTTTATATAAATATTCTCCTGGCTATATAGGAAAAATTTGGTTCGGTTGATATGCATTTGCGTTGGCTGTATATGCTTATGGTATTGGCTGTGTATACTTATAGCGCTAACTGTATATTCGTATTTTATTCCCTCGAAATGCATATGACATTGGTTGTATATGCATATTTGGTTGGCTTTTTTCAATATGAGATCCTTGTATATGCTTATGTCATTGAGTGTATGAGCACATGGCATTGATTGTTTATGCACATGGAACTGGCTGTATACGCATATGTCATTACCTGTTTATATATATGGCATTGAATGTATATGCATATTGCATTGGCTGTATAAACACATGCCATTGATTTTTCATGCATAGAGAACTGGCTGTATATGCACATGGCTTTTGTTATTTATGAATATGGCACTGACTGTATATGCATATGACATTGGCCGTTTATTCATATGAAATTGGCTGAATATGCATATATGGTTCGCTGTATATATATATAAGAATTGTCTATTTTTGAATATGACATTGACTGTATATTCACATTTAGTTGACTCTATATGTGTATGAATTGGCTCTATATAAATATGATGTTGTCTATAATTGTATATTTGGTTGACTTTATGTGTATACAATGTGGCTGTATACGCATATGCCAATGGCTTTGCATTGGTTGTATATACATATGACATTGACTGAGCATGAATACTTTGTTGGCTTCATATATATATATGATTTGACTGTATATGAATATGGCATCGGCTGTATATGCATATGATATTGACTGTATATGAATATTTCATTGGTTGTATAGGAATATTTGGTTGGTTCATATGCATATGCGTGGGTTGTAGATGCATATTTCGAAGTCTATTTTAAAATACTAATTTAGGAATACTTTTGTTAATATATAGAACAGTTTAGAGAATTAATATTTTGGTTGATTTGCGATTTTAAAATGTCGGTAGATAAATGAATTTGCTCGTAGGCGCTATGACTTAGCGCTAAAGTGTTAGACATTGCTGTGTTGTATCAGTGGCTGCTTGTACAGGGCTTTGTTCAGAGCAAAAAGGATGCACAGCGGTTCTATAGAATCATATGCCGGGCATACTTCTCATCTCTTGAATGTTTGTTTGCTCATCTAAAATCTCAGATGTATATAGCGAAGTCCTAAGAGTATAAAATGTAATAATTTTTCTTTTTGTGTAGTCATAATAAAGAAATACCTCCCTTTCAAAAATACAGGTCGGAGGCTAAAAAATCAGAAAATTTGTCAAATAACTATTTATTTAAAAAAAAATATTTTACAAAGTTTTTTGAAAACATATACCTTGAGGCATATCGATTTATTTCAACCTCTACCTATACACATATTTTCCGTGATCTCATCTGACTTTTAAATTTCATGCTTTTTTAGCGACCACCCTGTATTAGCTCCTTACACATTGTTGGATATAAGTTGTTGCTTGCACATGGCCTTGTTCAGACCAAAAGGCGTGAATAACTGTCATACAGAGAAATTAATTAGTTGTATGTATGTATGTAATAATTTGGGTGCTGCCATGTTTTTTGAGGGACCAGAAACTTCTGTACGTTTATAATATAATCAATCATGGAAAAGTTTTGCAATTGGGGATGTGAAATAAGTAAAAAAATAGCTTTTTACAAATACCAGAAATAATGCATAATAGAAAGTTTTGTATAATCTGATTGGTATTAGGTGCCTATCTCAGCTGTTTTTATTACCATAGATGAGTGCAGAAAAATATTTGCACAATGTTATCTTTTATCTGTGTTTAAACAAACATTCTGTGTACCAAGCAAGATACATGCTTAGACTGAACATTTAATGTTTGGTTGCAAAATTAATCAGTTACTAAGGCTCTGCGCGTATTTACTGTATCAATGTTCAAATAGTCTTTTCTTTGACGTCATATTGTAAAACTAGAGGTTTCTTTGTGTTTCTTTGCTAGAGCGAGACTCCATGTTAGAGGTTGGAAATTGTCATAAGCTTGTTATTTTTATGGTCTAGGTATCATGTCGTGCAATTTTGAATTTCACCAATATAATCAATTTGAACTCTGCACAGGACACTAACAAGCAGTTGCTGATAGGTAGCTGACCCAGTTAATTAAAGCCTGAGTGAAAAGATAGACTGCATAGAAAAGGCAGGATTTTATTGCAAGAGGAGAATGAAAATCATGACATGGTCCATGTTGTCAATGTCTAACACATTGTCAATGTCTAACACACTTTACTCTGGCACTGAAGGTTGAAAATCCTAGATCTAATTTCCATTCCGTAATGTTTAATAAATTGGATAGGTAATGCCATACTTGAAAAATACCACTTTCTCCAAACAACAGAAGTTAGTATAGCACCTAACAGTGGCTACTGGTACACAAATTTGTTGAAAGGGGAAGACAGATTTGACATAAAATAATCAATGATCGGTCCTCCTCGCAACATCAATGGTTTGTTTTACATGCTAGGTTGCTAGTTTTCATTCATGTGCTGTAAAGGGTCTTACTTCTTTGAATGTTATGTTTGTGCTTCTTTTGCAATCTACATTAACTTCAATGCCCTTCTTCTTGTTCACAGCACTCTGTTATATGGTGATAGCTGACTCTCATAACTCTCTTATTGTTCTGCCAAATCAGAAGCAGGAGTAAAATATTTCCAAGTGAAATAATTGTTGCCTACGATTTTTCATTCAGTGATCTTTTTTTTTGTTAACAAAATCTCTTACCGGTATATACTTCGAGCAAAAAAAACTCTAAATATAAAATCTTCTAATATTTAGTTAGTCGCATCAATTTCTTACAGCTTGTAAACTAAAAAAGATTGGGATACTGTTCATGTTTTGTAGTCTACGTTAACGTTTTGTAGTCTACGTTAATCTGAATGCCCTCTTCTTGATCACATCATTTTGTATTTGGTAGCTGACTTTGTTAACTCTTTTATGAATATCACCAATTATATCCCCTAAACTTTTGCTATGTATTCATTCATAGGACGTCCATAAGGTCCCTTTACAGTCACAATTTTGTTATAAAGTCATTTCTCAATATATCGTAACCAGGTTTGTATTTCGTAATTGTTTATGTATTTTTATTTAATACATCTGTGAAAGCCAAAACAATATATGGTATCGATAAATTCCCTTTGCAATTTTAAAAATTTTTAGGACCTCATTGACACCCTATATATATGTATGAAATTATTTCCTGGTTTGACAAATGTAACAGACGCTTCACTGTTATCCACTTTTTGAAAATTACAGCATACTGTAGCACAACTTGCTTTTAATCAATAAAGTCATGGAAGCCAAGGCAATTGCTGAAATCACAGCGAAGGGAGAATTTAAATTAAATGTTGGCAATTTGACTGCCGTACTCCACAACCTGAAATGTCAAGATTCGGCAATCGTTTCCATGGCTGGAGCGTTTCGAACAGGAAAATCATTTATTTTGAATTTTTTCGTATGCTATCTTCGCCAAAGGGGGGTAAGTCACGTAGATAAATACTTAATACTAATTTCTTTATTGTACGGCTTTTAAATTTATATTAGGGAAAATAAGAGCCCAAAAGATGGCCTAGGCATACACAGTTCATTAGAATAATTTGTGGTAATTGGCCAAGAAATGATTTACAAATATTTTTAGCTTGGGTAGTTATTAATAAAAAAAAGTATTATAAAACAAGATGGTTATAAATGGAGTAATGGATCAAAACCTCATTCTTGGAATTTTCGCTTGCCCTAAAATATTTTATGTTGAAAAAAATGGTAAACAGGTACATTGTAAATTATTTATATTGGAGAGCCTTTGTACTGATCAATATTCACCGTATTGCTTTCAAGTATAATGCAGCACATTCAAACTGAAGCATGCCCTACTTCATCAAAACAGACATATATACTATATTGACTGCTTTTTGAGTCTGGCAACCCAATGAACAGAACATTTTTTTGTTTTTTCCAAATAGGAAAACTACTTTCTGAATGAAAAAATAAGGAAATTAGCGCTCCAGAAGTATGTGTACCAATATGGAGGTAACTATGGTTAATTTTTTTTGGCCTACTTTACATCAATTTGTATAAAGAGACTGAAACTTATGGGGAAAGAATATATTCATTTGTCTAACAAAGACAGTCCCGAACTCGAAATAGAACTAAAACAGGAAAATCAGAATAAAATTATGGCCTAACCATAACCTGGTACACATACTAAGAGAGTACATAAAAATCGCCTAAACTTTCATGAACATTTTTCAGGTCGGAGTGTTGATTGTGGATACCCGAGGATTGTTTGACAATACTAGTTCACCTGACACAAATGTTAACATCATGTCAATCAGCACTCTTTTGTCCTCTCATCAGATTCTCAATTTTCAGAAAAATGTAGAAAGTAGAGACTTGGAACATTTGCAGGTAAAATAGTATACTCTAAAGAGTAAATTTTGAATAAATAATTAAATCATGAATAAATATAGGGTAAATAATGAATTAATTTTTTTTGACCAGCAACGAGTCTGAAAAGGCACATCCATTCACACCAGCAAGTGCGTGCAGGGTAATTAGTGTTCCAAATACTCAGACAGTGCATCCCAGTCTTCTCAGTGCTAACAAGCTTTTTGATGATTTGTCTGAAAGTTGTGAGCTAATAATACCTTAGTAGAAGTATTTTACTAAGAACAATGTTTATAATCTAAATTGCTTTTAGAACCTTGGTTTATGGATTCATAAGATAAGATTTACATATTATCTTGAGGGAGATTAAAGCTGATAAGACGTCTTTATCATATAGAAAACTACGGCCTCTTGTCCAGTTACCAGTCCATGTCGAGATTGGTATTAGTTGGCCAGTTATTTTGTTTTCAGATGCATGCACTTGATGATGGAGGAAGCCATGACCAACCTAAACCACTCTATGGAGGTGAAGAGTCCAGCAATCTCCTTGTACATATTAATCCCCCCACAGCATTCGAACCTGCGAACCCACGTAGAGTTTTCAAAGTTGCTGAGTCTAGCATAATTCTTAGCACAGTGTGCCACACCGCCAAGCCATAGATTCATAGAAGTATATATTCCTCTTCTTTTGCAAACTGAATCACAATGGTGTGTAGTAGTAGCATTAAACCCCAAAATCTATTTGTGGACCCCTGGTAAGAAAACATTGTATTAATACATACACAGCTACTATTTTTTGCAAATGTAAAATTTTTTGATTATTACTCATTCACAATGGCTTTGAAAATTATCAAAAACAAATACAAAAAAAAACGCAAAATACAACAGGTCTACACTGTATGTGATAATACTACTTATCATGTTCATGTTTTCTTGAATACTATTCAATATTTCATTTCTAAGTGATTGCATTAGACCTTGCGTTAGGAATTTTTTTTTAGTAAAATCAGTAATATTATATATGGTTTTAACATTTTTTTCAGCTTTCATTAAAATATGCTCTGGCTGCTTCTCGTAGTTTCCCAATAAAAGAGAAGTCATTTCAGGTTTGTATTTATTTATTTTTGAACAGGGACCACATAATTTTTTTTTATCATATAACGCAAGGTGGTCCAAGGTTGAAGGTTGAAATAGTTGCCAATAGTTTGCTATACGGTAAAAGTAAAAGATTTTCTGCGCGCTGCACAAAATGTCTCCAATGCATAGGAATTGTATGCCAGGGTTTGTATCACCCTGATATAACATATTGTTTGCAGTTATTCATTTCAGCTTTCCAGACCAAACAGTTGGTGTATATTTATATCTGAGTATACTTACTTAATTTTGATGATTATTTGATGATTTTTTTGTATCTATATGTTCATTTAACTTACTTATTTTGACTTAAGAAACTTACTTTCTTGGTCCGAGATTGGCCACATCCCGATGAACATAAGTTTGGGCCGAATAAAAAAATTGATGGACGCGGAAAATTTGAAGATCTTCGAAATTCAGGTAAGTATTTGATATTTCTTACTTTTATGATGGGTAGTAACTCTTTATGTACTCATTCGTCCAGACTTCTCGAGATGTAAACACAGAGAAGCCCAATTTAAAAGAAGTATCTGTTAACTGTTAAACAAATCAGCATCATTTACCGAAAAAATTTCACTAGACTCCATGCTATACAAAACTTCGGCTCGGCAGTGTGCCGCATTGTGCTAAGGATTAGGAATACGCTCGTCACGCATCTCTGATTACCCTGCGTAGGTTTTCAGGTTCAAATTCCATGCGGGGTTACCTATGTGTGAGGGGATTACTGGACTTCTCGCCACCATAGGGTGTTTCACAAAATCTATGGTCGGTTTCGGCTTCCTCCACCATCAAATCCATGCTTCTAAAAAGCAAGTAACTGGTCAAATAATTTCATACCACACCTGGAATGATAATCGAACGAGAGGTCGCATAAGCCATCTTATTAACTTTCCTCTCCTCCAGGATAACTATGTAAATCCTATTCTATCCTATCCCTTATTACTCCAGATTGACAGAAACTGACTCATTTGACTAGGTACTCAGAGAAAAAGCGATTCTGATTCTTCAACGAATGGTTCACCATTTCCAAACCATTTTTCAAATATTAAAAGTGAAATGCAGCATTCACTTTTTATGCTACAATAGTTCATGTAGTGCAAAACTTCAACTTCTGACTACAGGAGTTTGGGACTACAATTGCGATGTAAAAAAAGTCAAACTACATTGTATCATCGACTACATGGCCTTTTTTTTAATTTATCAATATTGTTTCAGACATTACCGGAGATTTTCGAGAACATATCATCATGCTGGTTGAATCAGTATTAAACCCAAAAAATCTTGTTGTGAAGAAAATGTTTGGGCAGCCTATCTCAGCAAAGTAAGTGAAGTCAGCAAATATATTAAGTCGGGAAATCAACCTAAAATTGAGACATTATTGGAGGTACAAAATTTTTAAAGGTATTATGGTGAAAATCAAACATTCACTTCCCACATGGAGTTAATATAACTTTTCCTCATAAACGATGGTTGTCTGTTCAGAGAAAAATTGTCATAATCATTTAAAAAGTGGATCAAATTTTCAAATTTTTTTTGTGGAATTTTCTGAAGAAGGATACAATATAATATATCCAGACATTTTAGCATTTTTTTTTACTCTTCATTGAGTTACATCAGATGCTGTAATGCTACTCCAAATATCTTATTTATACTGTGGTTATACAAATGTGATGGACTTGAGTTATGAGCAGTTTTTAAATAATAATAATGTAACAATTTTATCTAGGGCACCATAAAGGCAAACAATGCAACCGCTCTGCAGGAAGCTGTCAAAATATCGCTATCATTTGAAACAGGTAACAACTGTTTTGAAATTATTTGAAATGAAAATAAAAACGTGTCTCAAAAGTGGCGAATAATCATCAACTTGAGTATTTTTAATATGGTGATTTTTGGTGATTTTTTTTATCTCTGGAAAACTCTGATACTCTGGTAAGGCCCTAATGACTTCAAGGCAATCAAAAATTTTGAACGTCCCATTATTAATATGCTGGGCCTCACTTTTTTTATGAACAGGTCTATGATAGCCCAATATCATAATTTATCATCCTGTATATTTATTCGTATCTGATTGTAACTGAATTTTATTTTATCTTCAAAGCTTATTTGTTCCTCATTTCCTTCTGATGAGGAACTCCATGAACATCATCAAAAAGCACTCATAGAAGCGGAAGAAGTATTTCATAGCATGGCAACATTCGGATCTGAAAGTCAAAACGAAGATGTTTGGAATCATGTGAAGGAAGAATGCAAAATGTATTACGAGCATACTGAAGAAGAAACTAGATTGAAAAAGGTATTGTATGTTTGAGTATTAATCTACAATAGACCTTGGTCGTTCATAACTATCTTTTTCATTTCATACATAAATGCAAATCTGAACTTGTCCCGAAGAAAATTGCAAGGTTTGTGTAAAATCCATCTAAAATTGTGTTGGTATTATTTAATTCTTGGTAATTCAAATTTATATCAGCTGTACGAAAAGCATGTTGGAATCTATTCCTTGGAAACATTCTTGTAACCCTCATTGAGATGAACTAAAATCCTGAAAAAAAAACAAAAAAAAAAAGTTTTAATCTTTCAGAAAATTATCATTTACCTGGGGAGAGCTGGAATGTTACAGGATGAGCCGTGCATCTGCTGTTGGTGACTTACTACACTATTCAAATCCATGGGTTTGAAACAATAAGCAGATTCACTATTACTTTTTCCTACTGATAGTAGTAGTCAACAAACAAAGAGCCATGGCTAGTCATATGTTTAAGATATTTTATTAGCTTCCCTCTGTGATAAGCAGAACACAACTAAGTCTGGAACAAACATAAAAAATCAATTCTGCCTCATTTTCAGTCAGCAAAACTTCAGGAACTTGTCACAAAAGCAGAAGACATGGAAAAGAAGTATAAAGCTAAAGCTAAACCACGCCAAATAAATAATTACAGAATTTCAATTAAAGTTCACTCAAAGCATCTCCAGTCTCCAGGATCTGGAAGGATTGGACCAGGATTGGAACGAATTGTGAAGGTAAGATGGGAAATCAACTAAATAAGATAATTTAATAAAATGGCAAATAGCATCCTTTTGTCAAGTTCTGGTATGGGCATAGCTAACTACTAATAATGGTGTTTTTAACATTGACTATTATTGCAATCAGAAATCTAGATGAGTAAAAACAACAACAACATATTCTATTCTTCATGTATATAAAACTATACATATTTGTGTTTATTTCAAGGAAAAAGAGAAATTAGAAATCCAAAAAGATGCTCGTGATTGTTTTGATATTTCCCAGGAAAAGATGGTACAGGTGAGAAATTCATCAATTTTAAATATACAGGGTGTCCATAAAGACCCTTTACAATTCCAATTTTGTTATGAAGTCAGTTATTAATATATCTTAACCAGGTTTGTTGCTTTTCAATCAGTAACTGTGTATTTTTTACTTCATTTAATACATCTGTGAGGTTCAAAACAATGAATGGTATTGATAAATTCACTTTGCAATTTCAAAAATTTTCAAGACTTTTTGGAAACCCTATATATATATATATATATATATCAAAAATAGTCTGTAATCCTTATTCTAACCAACTTTAAACCATAATATATTCTAATCTCAGTTGAATTTTAGATTGCATTGTTTAGAACAGAACAATAAAATGACTGGAAAGATTAATTTGAGAGAATCCTTGTTTTTTGTTACCAAATGCGAGAGTTCAATTCTCAACAGCATGTAAAAAAAACTACAATAACTCCATTATTCAACATGATATATTTATATTTCTGTATTCAAAAATATTCTGATTTGTTACATAACTTGTTTGAACTAAAAAATTTTAGACATTAAGTAAGACATTACAAACTTAATCAATTTTTTAGATCTCTGGTGAATTTATACCCAGAATAGAAGAAGTCTGCCTTAAAGAAAAACAAAGTATTTTGCGGAAGTATGACAGAGATTGTGAAAGATTTACCAACAAGGATGAGGTATGTTAAAATAGAATAGGATAGGATTTACATATGTATCCCGGGGGAAAGGAAAGCCGATTTTATACAGCTCATCCATATGGCGAACCACAGCCTCTCGTCCGGTTACCATTCCATGTCGGGTATGGGATTAGTTAGTTATTTTATTTTTTCGGAAGCATGGACTTGATGGTGGAGGAAGCCGTAACCAACCAGCGGTTACGTGAACCACCCTACGACGGCGAGGAGTCTAGCAATCCTCTCGCACATAACCATCCCTGCATGGGATTCGAACCTGCGAACCCACGCAGAGTAATTAGAGGTGCGGTGGCGAGCATATTCCTAACGCTTAGCACGATGAGCCACACCGCCGCGCCGCTGCATTTTGCTAGACAATATTATTATGGAAAAAACAATATTTTTCTTTCTGAGACATATTTTTTGTTTGGGAATTTCATATATAAATGGTTTAATAGAAATAAGCTCATATATATAGCATTTGAATCCCTAGTGGTTCGTTGCAATATTTTATAGATACAAGAGACTTCCTATATTTGAACAGGTCAAGCAATGTAGAGACAACCTTCAAGAGAATTTGGAAGATCATTGTAAATTAGCTGTTGAAAAGAACAAACGCAACATGGTAACACGACATACAACTGTTGCTAATTTTAGTTCCTAATTTTCTCATTTTGTGATAGAAAAATTATTATTATAGAAAGGGGGGCTAATAGGACTACCAGTAAAACCAGCCCATTACAGAACATGGTTTATGGGCTTGCTTTTTATGAGGAATTTTGACATCATACCTCTAAACAAGGCTTCCCTCAGCCAATGATCTATGTGGGGCTACTATTTTTAAAAAGAACTTTACCAGATTTTTATTACCCATCGAGTTCAGTATACTCTAGTTTTGGTGCTAGATCTTCAACTTACTATAACAACATATCTAAATCTAATTACTTTTGTGCATAAGTAATATTATGTATAACGGAGAATGTCTGTTGAATGTGACTGGTTGGTAATTCTAAAAAAATCACTCAAAACTTCATTCAATTTACACACATTATCAGGAAATGTTGAAGTCCAAATGTGCTGAACATACCCAAACTGCTGCCCGTGAATATGATGAAAAGATGAAAAAAGTAAGTTTAGAATCTCTTCTTATTTAAGATTAGATTTTCAATGTTAATTTAGAGAAATATAAAGGTGCTCGACCACAACCTTTTTTATAATACCAGTCCTTGTTTGGTTCAGGTTAAAAAGCTACCGGTAACTGTTTCTCCCAAATACATGATTTTGATAAATTTGAAATTTTGTTCAGCTGATGGGACAGAATCAGTCACATGAGGGGAAGACTTTCTAGATATGAAACACTCAGAATTCAAAAGAATTGCAATGTACAGGTTCGATGACTTGCTTCAGAGCATGTAAGTGAATCTTAATTAATCCGACAAAGGCGAACTAAGGCCCGCGGGCCAAAAGTTCTGTGGAAAATTTAATCTGGCCCGCCTGATGCTGCTACAACCAAAGTAAAACAATATTTAATGTTTAACCTAAATAATATCTCAAGGAATTGTTGATATTGCGATTAAATTTGGTTTTGGTCTGGGACTTATTGTTTTTCACTTTTACTTTTGTAAAACTGTAAAAATTGTTCCCAAAATGTAACTTTTAAGGCCAACACCATACATGGCCCGCCAGTTTGGGTTGGAAAAATGTTTCAACCCAGGTCAAAAATCTTTGCCCACCCTTGGCCAATATCTTTATTGCTAATTAAAATTATTATCACAGACCATTACATTTGCCAGTTTTACAGTCAGCACATTAAGCAAAGCATTTTGCGCATTAATAACAAATGTATAAGTTGTTGATTGTGATCTAATGAGAGACAAGATGCATTTTTGCTTTGGTACACACTAGAAACAAATTCAACCCTGTTATCAAAAAGCAGTACATACATACATAAAGAATTAATTTTTTAAGGGGACTGCAACATTAGCGTGTTGATTCATTTGTTTTCTTTCAGCAAATACTCAATAGCTCATACACAACACAATGCAGAATAGGAATGAACAACTACTGGGTAATAGTTCACGATTAGTGTATATGTTCAAAATTAAGACATGAATATTCTCAAAAACATTTTCTGACTAACTTTGGTAAAGGGACGCACTAACACTAGAGTTTATTCAACGGCGTTTTGCACTCAATGACACACAATTTTTGCACTATTTCACTATTTTTTCATTGAAATTTTCACCACCTGTTAAATAAATCTTAAATTGTGTTTGCATTCCATACACTTGTTACTGGGTTACATTACTTGTTTGCAGTGTGATGCACATTGTGCAACAGTTCAACTTGACAGACATTTGTCTTATGTCATTCTTTTTGTTCACTCACCTATGGAGGGCAATAATATAATACAGACACTGGTATTTGAACTTATTTTCCTTTTACAGGACATGTTCTTTCCCAGTATCAGTTGAGAATGAATTCAAGATGAAGTTGGATATGGCAATGAATGAAAAATATCAATTTTATAAAAAGGCAAACGAAAGAGAAAGAATGATACAAAAATGGAGAAGGTATTTCTGTGATATAAATAAAATAAGAAGTTAATATTTATCAGAGAAAAATAAAAAACTAATTATATGCCCTTTGATTGGCCGCCAGTCCAGGTCAGATTTTTTGCATAGAATCAACTATGCTGACTCAAGCATTAGGAATACACTCGCCACCTGCATAGATTAGCAGCTTTGAATCTTCAAATAATAGTTATCGTATATGCGAGAGGATTGCTGGACTCGACACCTAACTCATTTGTCGACTACAGCTTCCTCCATCATCAAGTACATGCATCTGAAACAAATAGCAGGCTCTATCCTATATCCAACAGGAAACTGGACGTGATGCCTACTTTTCAGGCAGTTCTAGGCAAGAGTTTCAATATTGTATGAAGATAAAGGCACGTTGCTTTGAATAACCGTTTATTTTTCCAGAAACAAAGGCACATCAAAACTTTGGTAGATGAATATGAAAATTCCATGAAGAAAGTAAGTAGGACATAGAGATTAGAGAATGCTAGTTCAGAGTGGAAAAAAAATTTTCAGGGCTCAAAAAACCCAATTTAAACTCTTATTTGGAGCGAACAATTTTTTGGACAAAATTATTGTATAGATTTGAGTATTCATATCGGAGTGGATAATTTTTGAAGCTGTGAAAGACTCTCCATGTTTGTATTCATATGTCAGAAATTTCCAGTTTCATTAGCTGTATCCCTCACAAGTGAAACTTTGAAGATTATAGTTTTTTTGAATATTCTGAAAAATTATATTTGAAAACATAATTAAATTTTCTGCTGTTCTGTATTGACCTTTCCCCGAGCATCGACTTCTTTGTTTACTTCGTGACATTAGCCAATTAGCAAGATGCAAAAAGTGACGTAACAATGCTCCCTTTTCGCATCCGCTCAGACACTTTTCTCACTCAGACAGATTTTCAAGCGTGGTCGTAAACATTACCTCGTTTTCGCGTTTTTGAACTCTATTCGTTAGTTTTCAGTTGTGTTTCGGAAACTTAAATATAAATCAGATAATTCAATGATTACTCTGTCTTCCTAGGAGTTTTAATTTAATTGCAGTAATAAAAAATTAGTGTAGAAATAGCTGTGATAAACTAGGCTAAAATTCTTTACCGGTACTTTCAATAAACAGATTGTTGAATGCGATGATTCATAATGATGGTTTAAAACACATACCCCATTTTACAGGCGCCAACTCGCAAAAGCACTCTTAAAATAGCGCCGAAAATTTTGCAATGGTAAAGTATAGGAAGAATTTTTCGGGGGTCAAAGGTCGGGGAAAGGTCCATTGCAGAAAGAGCAAAATAACATTTTCATCACTTTTTGCTGTTGTTCTATGTTAACATTTATATCTTTTTACCAACTCTCATTTTATGCAGTGGGCTGAACGCTTCTGTCCTGAGGATGATGAAATGGAAATGAAACATAGCATGATGTTATTAAATGTACTAGAGAAGTTCTCAAGATTGATGAACTCAAAGTATGTAATTTTTATGAAAAGTAAATTCAATGAACTGAATAATATTTAATCGACATTCTTATAAATAGGTCACTGGATTTGATAGCTTTGCCATATTTGTGCTGGCAAGGTGGTTGAAGTAACTGCTAATCAGACACAGTTTCCTAAATAATCCAAGTTTTTGTGTCGGGATTGATAATCTTATTTACTATCACACTTCACGAATTAGACCAGTGATCGTATTTTGCGACCCTATGTCGACCTCATTTTAATGGATAAAAATTAAGTGAATTAAGGAATTTTTCAGATTAAAAAGTGTGCAGTATTTTGTTTTTCATAGAAACATTTCATTACAATTTTTAGCGAAGCTGCAAAAGATAAGGAAGAACTGGAGAAAAAAATTTATGAGGTTCATTTGAAAATTGAAACCAAGAATAAAAAAGCCAGAGATGAAAAAGAGTTCTTAAAGAGACAAAAGGTTCCCAGACTTTATATGTTTGATTTTATTCAATTCTTGAGCAAGGCTCTGTGTTATTTTGATGCAACACAAAACTGATGTAGTCAGTGATAAAACTAATATTCACTCAAGACCGGTTTTTAAAACCGGTTGGCCCAATATGCTAAAACGTTTTCCTTCATCTGAATCACCCTAGTGAGAGATGGACTACCGATAAGTAAATGTTCTTTGAATGTTGACGAAACTGAAACATGTCCCAGGTTACTTTATTATATTTGTCATGTGTGCAGATTTTGAGACAGATTTCTAAAACATGGTTCAAGATACAGTTATGGAGCTCCTATTTTGACCCACTGACACTCAGGTCTTGAGCCTGAGATTTCAGATGCAATAGTTTGCCAAATAGGCTGACCAGTAGGTTATAAAACATTTTTCCAAATCTGATTTGCCCTAGTCAAAGGTACACCAGGGCAAAGTTCCCCAAACTAGGATTAGTGATGACTGCACAGGGGTCTGCAACAATATGAAAAGAGTCTTATCGATCTCTAATGATTGATTACAATTAAAAAGCTATTTTCGACAAATATCCATTGCTGTTATAAAAGGCAACTAAAATATTATTGCCTTTTGCAATGATATATATGTGTGAGGGAGCGTTTTCATCTTTTACCAATGTGATGACAAAATACATGTCGAGACTTGCCGTAGAGTCGGACCTACTAGGTTGCTTGTCACAAATTGCTCCAAATTGTTCAGTGAAAAGCAACCTCATCCATCACTTTAATGTTGTTGTGTTGTAAATGAAACATTATCCTTTCTCATTGGTTAGACACAGAAATTGATATGACATAGAATGGGGGTCTGTCAAACTAAGATTCACAAATAGAGGTCC
This sequence comes from Styela clava, assembly GCF_013122585.1. Taxonomy (NCBI): domain Eukaryota; kingdom Metazoa; phylum Chordata; class Ascidiacea; order Stolidobranchia; family Styelidae; genus Styela; species Styela clava. The sequence continues at coordinate 886,042 of NW_024102640.1, forward strand.
GCGGCCCAAAAAAGTTGGGAAACCCTGGTCTTAGGAGACTGTTCTGAAAATGATGCACGGCTGTAACATGTCCTACTTTATTTTATGTGCCATATATGCGGATAAACAAAAATATACTTTATGTTCGAGTATTGTATTGCCTTTTTCATATTCTCCAGAAAGAATGGAATCTTTTTTTATCATCACATAATCTTATGCAAGTTTTTTTGTTATTACAGGAATTAAGTATAAGAAGTCTGAAAGTCAGTTCCGAAATCAAAAGAAATGACTTTATTCAAATAATGAAGCAGGTATGATATGCTGACATGATCAATAAAATGTATAGAAAGTGGGGGTTTTTGAAGGATGTAAGATATTGTGAGGGATCTTCAGAAACTTTTATTTGTCTTTTATTTTCAGTTCCAGTATGAGAATGTATATGAGGAGAACTTCCCAGTAATCTGCCGCAGGAAAATGCTTAGAAGTTTTGGAAGAATTTGATATAGAAACGGATGATCTAGAAGATTCTTTAGAAGATAAAATATTGGAGGCAAAAATTGATTTGGAAAAAACGATACAAGGAGTACTGAATAGAGGAATTCAAAGAAACAATGAAAACAGGGTAAGTATTACACAGAGTAGAATTACTACCATAAATCAGTGAAGAGAAAAGTAGTTCATTAGGCGCCCCATTCTTCAACCACAAAACTATTACAGCAATTAATTTAAACAGCCTCGGCTTATTCCAAAGAAGCCCTAAAAAATATTTCTGCTTGTTTTGTATAATGATTCTGTTCTAAATATTGTGGGAGGCCTTCAAAATTTGACTAAAATGAGTTTAGTTAGATTTCTTCAAAAAAAGAAACGCATATGCCACATTCAAACACACAAATATTTCTTTTTGATACATATACAACACAATCATCATAACGTCAGAAGCATTGATAATAGATAGATAAATAGTTTATTTGAATACTCCATAATATACATTAATTTAACATGGAGAATTCTGGAGGGCGAAACCTTCAAAAAAAGTTTAAAACATAAGAGATATCATGTGCTCGCCCACCAACACACACACAAAAAATAAATTACAATGCTTTTTGCTGCATGCTTTTTTATGCTTACAATTGATGTTTAAGACAACAGAACTGTAGAAAGTACAGTCAGATAAGTCATATCTTCTATTACAGTCATATCCATCTCCCATTGGATATTTTTCAATTTTGAATATTTTTAATGTAATCGATGAAATATTGAATGATAAATTTGATACAATCAATGTTTTCTTGTGAATGTGCAAATTGCAAAACTATCTCTAAAAACTGAACTATCCTAAGGGCCTAGCACATGGGAAACGTAAAAATGATTAAACCTGATTTTTTTAGGAACGTATTGAAACCAGAGTGAACGTCGCAGTCAAAGCATGTGTTTTGAAGTATCGAGAGGCTTTAAACGAGGTAAGCTCTAATTTGTGCGTGCTTTCTCATTAGCGCTCCAAACAAGCTGTCACTCATTTTGACTAAAAACTATTTTTTGAAATAACTGGCGCTCAGCATTGTCTACCCATTTCATTACACCTTGTGTGGGGATTTGAACTTTGACTAATTTGATTATGTTTTTAAGCTGATGCTGAAAGCTTACGTGGAAACCGGTGGATTTGAAGTGGTTGAGCGACATTACATTGAAACAGTTGACGCACAGGACGCGGATGAAGCAATTAAGGAATTAATCAAAGAAGAAATAAGAAAGAAAACCGAAAAGGCCAAATTACAGAATGAAAAGAATGACAGAATGAAGAAAGAATCACAGGCCTGTCACAGCAGACAAAAATACAGTTGCAGATTATTTAGAGATAAGAGTGATAACTATCACTTTTCCCGGCTGGGTTCCTCTGGGTTTGGTTGGATTATTGGTGGGTGGACTAGTGGCTGGAGTTGTAACAGGAGTAGTCAAGCTTAAAGATTTAATCAAGAAAAAAATAAAATCCAAAGATTAGTTTCAAAGAAAGAGGAAATTATCATGATTTTTATTATATTTTAGATTTGCCATTAATTCTCATTACTAGAGTAATCATTGATTATTGAAACTTTTATAATGCTTAGCTAAGCAATTCTTTTAAGTGAGGGGTGTACAAAAGATCTGCAACCTCTGAGACAATTTCACTCAGCTTCAATAATGGCTATCCATGAATAACATTCTGCTTATCTGGCCTTCTGACATCTACACTTAATACTCACTCTTCATTGTACATAGTAGCATCTCAAGGCAGGGGTGTGCAACCTTTATTACAGGAGGGCCGGATACAAGTAACTGGGTAAAGCTACGGACCACACCTTTATTTAAGATAGCCTTTCTAGTACTTGCCGGATCAAAAAATTGTTACTTTTTGTTCTTCCGGCATTGTTACGGGTTCTTGCAGAAATGATGAGTTAGAACGCATAAATTAAAAAAAATGAAATGCCATTTAAAAACCCCCTTTTTATAACATTGTGTAGTTTGAACAGGATTTCGCTAGCTAGTTTTACTAGTATGACAGTGGCACCCAGGTACTGGTATGGGCTTTGCGACACAAAGAGATGCACACACATACCAGACTAATTTCTCACACATACCAGACTAATTTCTCACACATACCAGACTAATTTCTCACACATACCAGACTAACTAAACTAAAAACTTGTCCTGCGGGTACACCATTTAAAGTTGGGCAGTTCTCCGCGCAATTTTTTCTTGTGGGTTGCAGTTTTGTCACGCCTGCCTTAAAGTATCAAAAGACATCTTTAATTTAAAAACTTTTATTATATGCAGATAAATAATCTAATTCTACATGCAAATTTATGAATTCTTTCATTTAAACGTGTTGATCAATCTTTTGAATAAATTTGATCATCCCAATTTACAAATTTACTGAGAATACACTCAACTTTAATCCAATCGACTAGAAATACAATAATTGAAGTTTTGTGCACACTTCCCAGTTCTTCATAATGCAGTTGAACCCCTCTTTGTAAGTGAAAAACTCTCATGTTTTTTAAAATTATGATTGACATATATTATTTGTTGGTATTGATGTGTGATTTATCTGTAGATAATTGATTTCAATACATTCCAATTGACAGAATAGGATTTACATATTTATCCAGGGAAGGGAAGTCGATAGGACGCTTTAATCATATAGCGAACCACACCCTTTTGTGCAGTTATGAGTTTATGTCGGTATGGGATTACATGATCATTTATTTGATTGTGACGCATGGACATGATAGTGGAGGAAGTTGATGGAAATACGATAAAGGAAAAACTAAAAAACTAGAAGAACTTATAGAAGAACAGAGGATCACAGGTGTTGAGTCTGTGGAGGGAGCAATTATTTTGAAGCTGTTATGTTAAAAATTTCTATTTTGGACCCCCTTTATCGAAAATCCTGGCTGCGTAGTTCGCCCACATCTATTCGTTTTTAGAAATATCTATAGATGTACAGGTTGTTCATAAGGTTTTGATAACACTATAGATTAGTAATAACCCATTGGCTTTGAATATTATATCAGAATATATATCTTCTATGTCTCATTACATGCATTAATCAATATGGACCATATCAAAAGGTTTTTAAGTTAAAAGCAGCAGCAGAAAGTGCTCTTCAACAAAAAAAAACATGAGTGATCGACAATTTTGCACAATTGATGCAAGTCTGTCTAGAGCAGTGGTTCTCAAACGGTGAGGCAGGGGAGACTCGAAGACAAATTTTTGAAGTGGCCTGATTGAAAATGAAAATATTTGTTAGATTTGGTCTGCTTTATTTTAGAAATTTACATTTTTTTTATTGTTTAGAGATTCTGATTCCATATTTACATTCATTTATTTTAGACATTTAAGATCGATCCACATAATTTCAATGTGTTTTTCTAATAGCCTTTCAAATGGCCTTGTTCAGAGCAATGGCAAATAAGCATTGTATGAAAAAGTAATTAATTGTATTACAGTATTATTAATTTGAATGCTAATGTGTTTTTGAAGAGACTTACGGCCACTGCTTTCTCTATCCAATTTATTATGTTTAAACTTGACACACCATCACAACTTGTTAACCTTGGTGTGCCACTAGTTTTATTACTGCAATATATTTTGTTGGACAAGTCTCGACAAATTTGACAATTCATAATGTTTAAATCATAAATAAAAGCTTTTCACAAATAACAGAAATGGGGAATAATATAAAGTTCAAGGACGTAGCCAAGATGTTTTATTATCCTAGGCAGACAAATATTTGCACCACATTCTCTTCCATCTGTGTTTGAACAAACATTTCATGTGTGATCTACACGCCAAGCTAAGTAAATGCTTATTCTGAACTTCCAATGTTTAAAAGCCTATAACAACACATTAATCATTTTCCAATTAGTCTTTTCTCTGACGACATTTTATAAAACTAGAAGTTTCTTTAACAAAGGCCAGATTTGAAGTGGTTCAATTTTGAATTTCATCAATATAAACAATTCGAACTCTGAACAGGGCTCTAACAGGCAGTCACTGATGAGTAGCTTACTCAATTAATTACAGCCAGAGTTTAAAGGTGAACTGCATAAAAAAACAGGATTTTATTGCAAGAGATGAATGAAAATCATGGCATGGTGGCCTAAATGTTGGGCAGGTTCAGAATCTTATGTACCAAAATTTGTTGAAACTGAAAAGCATATATAAATATGACATAAAATAATCAATGATTGATCTCTTTGCAATATCAATGGACTGTTTTACATGGCTGGTTGCTAGTGTTCATTCATGTGCTATAGAGATTCTTACCCCTTGAATTATGTTTATGCTTCTTTGTAGTCAAGATTTTGTCCAAAAAATTTCTTCTTTTTAATTGTTAAGTCTGGTGTTTAACGACTATCCACAAAGGCTGGCGAAATTCAATTTATTTACTTGTATATAATGTATCCAAAGAATTAAAGTGACTCAAGTAATTTAAATGCAATGACTCGAATATATATATATGTACATTGTTTCCTAAAAAATACAGCCTAGTGTAGTACATTTTGCTTTTATCCAATAAAAGGAATGGAGGCCAAATCAATCGCTACAATCACAGCGGATGGAAAGTTTGAATTAAATATCTGTAGTTTGACTGAGATACTCCACAACCTAAAATGTCGAGTTTTAGCAATTGTTTCCATGGCCGGAGTATATCGAACAGGAAAATCATTCATGCTGAACTTTTTCATACGATATCTTCGCGAAAAAGGGGTAAGCTACTAAAATAATGGCCTAATACTTTCCTTATCATATTTCAAATTTATATTAGGGTAGATAAAATAAGAGCCTGAAAGAAGGCCTAGGCATACACAGTTCAGTAGGATAATTTGTGGTACATCGGCTGTCAAAGAAATAAGGGGCAAATAGTTTTTAGTTTGAAAATTTGTTGATAAAAAAAATCTTATTGAGTTGAATTTGGAATTGACTTAATTTGTCAGAAATTGACAAAGTTTAATTTTTTTGAACTTGTTGTCCAGCCTACACCCCTTAAAATTGATTTACTAATCATCATAGATTTGGTATTGAACAGCTTTCATATAATAATAAATACCAACTATATTTATAGTGGGAAAATAAAGACTGGTTTGGACCTGATAATATGAAAATACAAGATGGCTTTAAATGGAAAAATGGATCAAAAGCTCATACTTTGGGAATTTTTGTTTGCCCTGAGATATTTTATGTTAAAAAAAACGGAGAAAAGGTACATTGTGAATTATTATTATTGGAAGACTTTTGAGCAATGGTTAGTTTATTATTATGTGAACCAAGATGGTGGACACCAGTGGCGCAGCCAGGGGGGGTTTTCGGGGTCGAAACCCCCCCCCCCTTTTGAATTTTCTGAAAAGTGAAAAAGTTGCCGATAACACGTGCAATTGCCTTCTGCTAAAATCGCCGTTCGTTTTCATCAACGCGGCATGTTATTTATGCAGTGAACGCCCTTTACATTGGTGTTTATCCTCTTTAAATCACAAGTTTGTGCCGCGGGAACAATGATAATTATTTTATTTTTGTACCCGCACGGAAATTTGAAAACTGAAAAAGCGTGCAATTGCCTTCTGCTAAAATCGCCCATGTTTTCATCAGCGTGTTATTTAGGCCGTAAACGCCCTTACGTCGGTCTTTATTCTTTCTAAATCATAAATTTGTGCCACGATAAACATGATAATTATTTTATTTTTGTACTTTGCACGGAATTGTGAATTCGTGAGTTATTATACGTTCATCGGTGGCGAGGTTCTAAAGACAAATGAAGGAGTAAATCCGCGATCTAAATTTGATTGAAAAGCGGCATTATAAAATACTAAAAATAAAACTGTAAACAATATAAGTTTTGTTGAGTCCTGCGACAGTCTAAAAACGCTTTTCTAGTCGCAAAATCGCAAAATTTCGTGTGCCTACGCCGCACATTATGTTTGGTCGCCGTTTAGGAACATACCGTCACTAAAATCGAAACACGGTTAATTGTGGGTGGGATTTGCCTTTTATCCGTTACTTTAAAATTGTCGTAGAAAATTTTCGTGTTATCATTAAACAAGGTTGAAAACGCGATTTTTTCCCGGTTTGTGATGATATATAAGATAATTAATCCGAAGTATATCCATTAATTTTTATTGTACTGAAATAAATTTTACTCCATGAGAATTTACAGCAGATTTACGGATTTTTCAGGAGGTTTTATCTTTAAACATAATCGGAGTGTCAGCATTGCGATTGAACGGAGTCAATGTTACAAGCGCATCTCAAAATTGTCGAATTTGCAAAATAGAAAAAATACGGATCAAAACAATATATGATAGGCGACGGGCAGTTACCACAAATTTTTATTTTTATGTCGGCAAATGGCCGAGGTATTTTAAAATTGTGGATTGTAAAAAATTGTTTTGTTTTGTCGACGCAAACGCTAGTTAAATTGAAGACAATTAAATTAATAAAGCAAGACATTTTAAATATGCCCTTATCGGTCACGAATTGATTACTTTGCACAACAGAAAAATCATTTTTCGTTGTAAACTTCGGCTCTTTTAACAAGTGGCGTAATCGCGGCGATGAATATGTATTTTTGATTTGACGATATACTTCATATGCATTTTCATTGTACGAAATAAAATTGTACTCTTCGGGATTTTATATCAGGTATTGAGATTTTTCTAACAGCGATAACGAGTTGGCAAGATTCCAAAAATATGTATTAAAATTAAATACACCGTTTATCTCATATTTTTATGTCCACCGATCGCCGTGGCATTTCAGAGAACTAATGTTTCAATTTTGACGTAAGAAGAAGCAACCGCGAGTTACGCTGGACACAATTAAACTAATATATAAAGACATTTTAGAATTTTGTAGTTGTCAGAGATTGAATATTTCACGCGACAAGAATAATCATTTAATCAATCAATCATTTAACGAGCGCGTAATGCGAAGACTGTTACAGACCGCAATGGGAATTTATGATTATGAACCCCCCCCCCCCCCCCCCTTTTGAAAATCCTGGCTGCGCGCCTGGTGGACAATGTAACGTAGGATGTGTACCAGGTTAGGGCAAGGCCATAATTTCAGGTACAAATACAACAGGAGTCATTTGGCTAGTCCCCGTACTTCATCAAAGCAGGACATAATATGATAAATACAGCATGAGTCTGCAACTCAATAAACAGGGAACAATTTTTTGTTTTGCCGAACATGAAAACTGAGGATTGAATGGAAAAAGTAAATAGAAAATTTCCTTAAACATTATTAGGTCGGAGTGTTGATTGTGGATACCCAAGGATTATTTGACAGTAATAGTTCACCTGACACAAATGTGAACCTAATGTCAATCAGCGCGCTTTTGTCTTCCCATCAGATTCTCAATTTTCAAAGGAAAGTGTGTGGAACAGACCTGGAACATTTGCAGGTAAAAAATTCAAGTATATTTGAATGAATTAATAAAGAAAAATGAATGACTTTATAGACCATCCAGCGACGAGTCTAAAAATGCACATCATTTTTTTACAAGATTCACATCGCCAATCTTTTCTGGCAATCAGTGACATGATAGAGAGCTTCAAATACTTAACATAGTACTTAACATAATATTTTTGAGCGTACCAATACCTTAGTATAAGTATCTTAGTATAAACAATGTCCTTTTCTAAATTGCACAAAGATGCCGCCTTGAGTTAAAAGGATAATATTATGTAATCTTTATAAAACTTGAACTTGAATCTAGCAGTATAAGAAAGATCATGTGTTACTTCAAAGCCTGATTTATGAATTCTCAGGTTAGGATTCACATACTATCCTTAGGGAGAGAAAAGCTGATAAAACGGCTCAATCATATGTCAAACTACGTCCACTTGTCCAGTTACCAATCCATGTCGAGTTTGGTATTAGTTGGCCAGCTATTTTGTTTTCAGATGAATGGACTTGATGGTGGAGCAAGCCATGACCGACCAGAGAATTAAGGAACCCCCCTACAAAGTGGAAGAGTCCTGCAATCCTCTCACATATAATTGTTCTCCACTCGATTTTTACTTGCGAACTTACTCAAGGCAATCGAAAGTGCTGTGGCAAGCCTATTCATAAATCTTGGCATGATGTGCCACACCACCAAGCCTTAGATTTGTAGTGATATATATTTGTTCTCCTTCTGAAAACTAAATCATAATGATAAAATTAGTAATATTACAAATGGTTTTATCTTTTTTTCAGCTTTCATTAGAATATGCACTGGCTGCTTCTCGTAGTTTCCCAGTGAAAGAGAAGTCATTTCAGGTTTGTATTTATGGATTTCTGAACAGGGAACACATAATTTCTTTATTATTATTTGCTAATATTCATTCCAAAATTTCAGACAAAACATTAGTTCACATTTAAATCTGTTTTGTCTAAATAATATGCTTACTTAATATTGATGATTATTTGATGATTTTTGCAGTATCTATCCTGTTTATTCAACAGAAACTTACTTTCTTGGTTCGAGATTGGCCAAATCCTGATGAACACAAGTTTGGACAAGGTGGGGATGAATACATTGATGGAATATTAAAAAATATAGATCCAATTCAACAAGTAAAAAAATCAATCCATAGTGGATTTGAGCATGTAAATGGATTCCTGATGTGTAGACCAAATAAAAAAATTGATGTAAATGGAACATTTGAGGACCTTCAAAATTCAGGTAAATATTTTATATGTCTCATGATGGGTAATAGCTTTTTATTTGATCATTTTTTCAAACTTTTCTTTAGAGGATAAAAACATAGAAATCCCCATTGAAAAGCAGTATCTTTAAACTGTTAAACAAATAGCAGCCTATAACAGAAAAGTTTCACTAGACTGCTATTCAAGACTTTATTTCCGTCATCTCACTCCTGATGGACAGAAACTGACTCTTTTGACTCCGTAATCGAGATTTTTCAACAAATGATTCACCATTTGCGAACCATTCAAAATATTGCATGTGAATTACAATAGTTCATATAGTGCAGGGGTGGCCAACCTACTTGTCACCTCAATTGACTAAAATCGCCAAAATAGCTCTCGATCGACTGATAATGACATCATGCACGAAAACAAACGAGTGATAGCTGCACACACATATTCAAACAAAGTTCAGTTTTTTTTGCACGTTCCTAATGAAATCGCCATCATTATTTTTATCTTCTTTTAAATTTGTTAATTTGATTATTGTACCCGGAGTAAATGCTTCATCAATTATATAGGATTTATTCAAATCATACAATTCTGATTCAAGACCTGCCTAATCTTCAGTCAGAAGTGTTGAATTCCTCAAAAAACTTTGTTTAGTATCCATGTATTATCTAAATAGCAAAAAATAAATATTCTCAAACCATAAAAGTTACATGACTCCCAATCTCCTCCGAGGTCGATTCTTCGATCGCTTGGAATTAGAAAGGAGGTATGCTATCAAATTTTCCTAAAATTAGATGCGATCAACCACTCAAGATGTAGCGATTGACCAGTTGGTTGCGACTGACGTGTTGTCCACCCCTGATGTAGTGCAAAACTTAAACTTCATGTACAGGAATTTGAGACTACAATTGCGATGTGAAAAAGTCAAATTCAACCCGTTACATTGTATTATGGACTACGGGGCCCAATCATTTAATTTATCCATATTGTTTCAGACATTACAGGATCATTTCGAGAGCATATCATTATGTTGGTTGATTCAGTCTTGAACCCGAAAAATCTAGTTGTGAAGAAAATGTTTGGGCAGCCTATCTCAGCAAACGGCCTGATAAACCTCATAAGTGAAGTCAGCAATAATATTAAGTCGGGAAAGCAACCTAAAATTGAGACATTATTGGAGGTACAAAATTATTACAATTAATTACAAAGTTATTATGGTGAAAATATATGTTATTCAACAAAGTTTCGATATTGCTAGGAATATAGGCCAAGAATGGCAAGCCATCAACCCAACGGTCAAAATATTTTGTGGTAAGCCGTCAAATCTTACATCTTCTTGAAAGATTAAGATTCAATATAATATATCCATGCATTTCAGCATTTTTCTGCTCATTATCGGGTAATATCAGGAGCTGCAATGCTACTTTGAGTATCTTATAGGACTAGATAGGATTTATATATTTATCCTGGAGAGAAGAAAGCCGATAAGACGGCTTAGCCATATGGCGAACCACAGCCTCTCGTCCGATTACCATTCCATGTCGGGTATGGGATTAGTTAGTTATTTGTTTTTGGAAGCATGGACTCGATAGTGGAGGAAGCCGTAACCGACCAGCGATTACGTAAACCACCCTCCTGAGGCGGGGAGTCCCTGCGTGGGATTCGAACCTGCAAATCCACGCAGAGTAATCAGAGGTGCAGTGGCAGGCGTATTCCTAACGCATGATGAGCCACACCAGGACTTAAACATGGTAATACAAATGTAATGAACTTGATTTTTGAACAGTTTTCGATTAATAATAATATGGCAAATTTTATCTAGAGCACCATAAAGGCAAACAATGCAACTGCTCTGCAGGAAGCCGTGTTGAAATATCGCTGTCTATTGAAAAGGGTAACTGTTTTGAAATTGATAATATTTAAAAATAAAAATATTTCTTAAAATTGCAGGATACTCTTCAATTTTTAATATGGTAATTTTTGAAAAATTTACTTTTTGTCTGTCTTGAAAACTCTAATACTCTGGTAGGACCCTAATGACTTCTAGGCAATCAAGATTATCAATACTTTTATTGGATCATTATTATATTTTTTATCTTCGAATATTATTTTAACTAATACGTAACTGAGTTTTTTTTACCTTTAAAGCTTGTTGCTTCTTCTCTTCCTACTGATGATGTACTTCGTATACAACATGAAAAAGCTATCAAGCAAGCAGAAAAAGTATTCTATAGCATGGCAACAATAGGAACTGAAAGTCAAAACAAAGATGTCTGGAATCATGTGGAAGAAGAATGCAAAACATACTACGAGTTTAAAAAAGAAGAAATTAGATTGAGAAAGGTATTTTCATTATACCTTAGTCATTCAAAACCCATCCCATACGGTTAAAATTAAAGTTAGCTGTAAGAAGAGCATGTTGAAATCTATTCCTTGGAATCTTTATTTTTTTAACCTTTATTTAGATCAGGCGTCTCCAACATGTGGCATTTTTTTGCGGCCCGCGTCGTGGTAGAGTTTTCTCTATGAAAAACTAAAATAGTATGATGTCATCTATGAGTTTTGTTGTGTATTAAGTAACATCGAGAGTCCGGTTCAACAAACTGTTAAAAGTGAAACAAAAATTGCCCTCGTTATTTCACTTTACCACGTTCATATTTTATTCTATTATAATAATTAAATTGTAAATTCAATCATTTCATTTCACGTTTTTATTATGACGAATTAAATCGGCCCGCTCATAAATGGATAATCTGTGTCATAATTTGGGATTATGGCTAAATTAAATGTATTTTGGGGGGTCAATAGTATTTCATAGTGGTCTGCATGTGAACAAAACCAATTTCAAAACTCAAAATGTTTGAGTTTAAAAATATCCATGCTTGATTCGAGTGTTCTTAATTACGGTGACGTCATCATATTTTTTTTATGTTTAATTTTTATTTTGCAACAAGGTCAAATTTATTTGTATGAGTATTTCAGAGCTTAAAAATAAACAAATATCTGTTGTTAGTTGAAAACGAAGTATTTTGAACGCGCGAGCAACGTTCTCCGGCTCATATTAAACAAACAAAGATACCAGACAGCACGCGATCAAATGCTCTTCGATAAAACGAATATCACTTCACTTACAAATCCCACTTTTGTTTTATTTTGAAGGTGACGTAAAACTTGTCTAAAGGAAAACTCTTTCTTTCGCATATCAATCACGTGTTGACCACAGCGTTAAAAGTGAGAAAATTTTTTGAAATTTCTCTCTTCTTACCGGCATATGGTCGGACGCATTTACGTACGTAATTTGGGCGCGTTTTAGTGGAAAGCGGCGAAAATAAGCTTTTTAGGGACACATTAATGATGTCTTTGGTTTGAATATTTACACCATTATTTTATTTTACAATATTTTTTTTTAATTTAATATTGTAATTGTCTGGTTATATCCCACTCATATGGAGTGGTGCAAAAAAAATGATGTCTTTGGCATTTTTGGTTGGTGAAATATTAAAAAATTATAGAGGGGGTGTCAAAATGACCCAGGAACACCAGCGGTCATTAGGTTAAGTTTCGGTCAGATAATGGAAGTGTGCAGTTGTGAATCATTAGTTGATTATGAATCATTTGTGCAGTTACCGCAAAACTAGATTATTATAAACTTATGGATCATTACACAGGGAAAAATACCATGTTTATACTGAAACAAATCATCACAAAGAGGTATCGCAAAATAAGATTTTCACTGATGAAACAGAGAAATTTTTCTCAGACATAAACAAAACTTATGAAGATTCGATGAAAGCAAGATTACTTGAGATGATTGCGAAGTCGTCACGTTCATTCGTGGAGGGTAGCTTTATTGAAGAGTGTATGTTGAAGGCTTGTGAAATAATTTTTTACCAATAAGAGTTAACAAATCAGCCTTTCACACACGACTAACAGACTAGAGTTTGTATGCTTTCTAAAGACCAGCAAACCAACGCAAAATAAGGCCAAACATCGAGTCTCTAACTGCTACAAAACGGTGCCAAATATCTAACACAAGTAAACGATAATGTTTCATGGGGACGGACTAAAAGTAGGCACTTGCAAATTAGGCACTTTGGAAAAAAAATAAAAAGGGCGTAATACCTTTTAAAAACATAATTAATTAGTTAAAAATGGTCAAATTAAATGTTGAAAACGCAAATTGCAACGGGCAAACTCAATAACAATATTTAAAACGTAGTATTAAAGGCAGTCGCACGCGCTTGGTCACCACATATGCTATGCACATATTTAGGCACTTCGAAAAATAAATAAAATGGCATATTCACTAATAAAAGACAGAGAAATAAACATATTACCCACACTGAATAGCCTGAGTAAATATCTAAGAGATGCACTTGAGTCTAGTACTGGAATTTAAAAATAATAAATTGTTACCGGTAGGCACTTTTTCATGCACTTATTTAGGCACATCGAAAAAAAGGTGAAATGGACGTAGTAACTCCTAGAAAGATAATGAAATAGTTCAAAATATTTAAATTAAATGTTGAACGCAAAAATTGCAACAGTTAAACCCAATACTGTTATGATTTGGAGACGCACGCGCTCTGTCACCACATATGCTAGGCACATATTTAGGCACTTCGAAAAATAAAGAAAATGACAATTATCACTAATAAAAGACAGGGAAATAAAAATATTACCCACACTGATTAGCCCTGGGTAAATATCCAATAGATGCACTTGAGTCTAGTACTGGAATTTAGAAATAATAAATTGTTACCGGTAGGCACTTTTTAGGCACTTATTTAGGCACATCGAAAAAAAAGGTGAAATGGGCGTAATAACTTTTAAAATGATAATTAATTAGTTAAAAATTGTCAAATTAAATGTATAGCACGCAAATTGCAATGGGTGAACCGAATAACAATATTTAACACGTAGTATTAAAAGGAGTCACACGCGCTCGGTCACCACATATGCTAGGCACATATTTGGGCACTTTGAAATATAAAGAAAATGGTAATTATCATGAATAAAAATACAGAAAATAAAAATATTAGTCAAAATAATTAGCCTGTTTGAATATCCGATGAATGCACTTGAGTCTAGTAGTGATATTTGAGAATAATAAATTGTTACCGGTAGGCACTTTTTAGTCACTTATTTGGACACTTCTAAAAATGCGTAAAATCGGCGTAATAATTTTTAAAATGATAATGAATAGACCTTTCCCCGAGCATTGACTTCCTTGTTTACTTCGTGAAATTGGCAAATCAGCAAGATGCAAAAAGTGACATAACAATGCTCCCTTTTCGCATCTGCTCAGACACTTTTCTCACTCAGACAGATTTTCAAGCGTTGTCGTAAACATTACCTCGTTTTCGCGTTTTTGAACTCTATTCGTTAGTTTTCAGTTGCGTTTCGGAAAACTTAAATATAAATCAGATAATTCAATGATCATCTGTCTTCCTAGGAGTTTTGATTTAATTGCAGTAATAAAAATTGTAGTGTAGAAATAGCTGTGATAGACGGGTCTCGTGTAGTTTCTTACCTAACATACTTCTAGTGGGCGTAGCATCACCATTTTTTGACATGTCAATTCTAACCCCCACCAGACTATGCCATCCAAACCAAAAATTACATCAGTACGACATCACAATCGCGTTATAGAGCTTGTTAAATATACTTACTATCGCCCGAAATGGCATCGGCGCCGACGATAAAGAACTTACTATAGTCAGCAATATCTCTCATATTGGAATCGTCGCGACGTAAAAACGAGAGAAATAGCCGTTCGATTTCGGGTGCGCAGACGTGCGCGTCTTGGATGACAGTGCGTATAGTTTGAAAGTCTCTATTACGTCACTGTGACGTCGTAGGGACGTAATATTTGCAATGGTAAAGTACGGTATAGGAAGAATGTTTCTGGGGTCAAAGGTCGGGGAAAGGTCCATTAGTTTAAAATATTTAAATTAAAAAATTAATATGCAAATTGCAACAAGTAAACCCAATGATACCGGTAATGTTTAAAACATAGTATTATAAGGGGGCGCACGCGTTCTATCAACGCATATGCTAGGCACATATTAAGCACTTCGAAAAATAAAGAAAATGGGATTGATGGGACTAGTTAAACGCATTATAAAACTTGAATGTTGATCATCTGAAGTACAATGAGTAAACCAATAAATGAGGTTTAAAATGTAGTATCAGACGCAGTCGCGCTGGATATACCTAGAAGAAAATGAGATTTATCACCAATAAATCGCCATGAAATAAATATATATTCGTCATAACAGGTATCCGGGGCCATATTTTAATCATGTTTTTTTTTCGATTGATTTTGTTGTCGGTTTAGCTGATTACGAAATTAATATGCATTCATATGCGATGTACACAATTGATTCTAGTAGTATCAAATTAAAAATGTTGAATTGGTACCGGGTCTAGAGAGACTGCACATGAATATATATATATAGTTTATTCTGTGTTTTTCCCTTAAACATTTAATTAAAAATTTAAAAACACCTGTGAATTGAAGAAATTTATTAATGACGGACAAAGAATCATGCAAATATATTTGATTAAACATTTAAAAAATTGAAACCGTTATAAAAATACACCGAGTTCATAATGATTTCTGTGATACACATTCTAGTAATTAAAGACACATATCCGACTAACGAACTTATTGTTCTTCTAATTGAGAATGGTAAATTAAGATCGGTGGCATAATTGCAGGTATTTTGGAAAATAGGAAAGTGGACGTTGCCAATAAAACTATTATATATGACTTTAATTATTTTAATTATAGCATTTACCAAACTCACGTAGCATACGAACATCTAATAAAGTTTTGTTATCTGGGAGGAACTTTATTTGGTAAAACGTAGCATCTATTGTATAATATTGATGTCGCTCTATTATATTTTCACTACGATATATCGGCGAAACCTGAGAGCTGTGAAGCACTAGCGATCATACTTTCTGATTCATTTTATAAACTGCAAGACCTTGATTAATTGATATATTTAGGGCATCGTGATTGGGGAGACTGTATACTATTTTACAAACATACTGTGCTGTCAAAAATCATTTCAAAATTATTAAATGTTGAACATTTATAACGAAAATTAATCTGTAAATAAGCTGCCATGAAACTATATGTCAATATACAGTATATATACAGTCGCTGGTGAATTATTTTTTAACAGCTCAAAATCCAAAATAAAGCAGAGACTGTAAAGAGGTCCACAATCTCACATTTTAAAAAGAGATATTGAAATACGATTGTAACATACTACTTAATGGTTTACATTGCAAATTTGTTACGAAAAGTTGTGAAAAAAATAGGATGTAATGCAGTTAATTTCGGGGAAATACGGTAAAAGGTGTCTACCGGTAACAATTTATTATTTTCAAATACCACTACTAAACTCAAGTGCATCTATTGGATATTCACCCAGTCCCAGGCTAATCATTTTGACTAATATTTTTATTTTTTTTATGGGTGATTATTCCCATTTTTTTTTTTTTTCGATGTGCCTAAATATGTGCCTAGCATATGTGGTGACAGAGCGCGTGCGTCTCAATTTAGTACTAAGATTTAAAAATCATTATTGGGTTTAACTGTTGCAATTTTCGCGTTCGACATTTAATTTAAATATTTTGAACTAATTCATTATCTTTCTAGGAGTTACTACGTCCATTTCACCTTTTTTTCGAAGTGCCTAAAAAAGTGCCTACCGGTAACAATTTATTATTTCTAAATTGCAGTACTAGACTCAAGTGCATCTATTGGATATTTGCCCAGGCTAATCAGTGTGGGTAATATTTTTATTTCTGTCTTCTATTGGTGATAATTCCAATTTTCTTCTTTTTCGAAGTGCCTAAATATGTGCCCAGCATATGTGGTGACCGAGCTCGTGTGACTCCTTTTAATACTACGTTTTAAATATTGTTATTCGGTTCACCCATTGCAATTTGCGTGTTCAATATTTAATTTGACAATTTTCAACTAATTAATTATCATTTTAAAAGTTATTACGCCCATTTCACCTTTTTTTCGATGTGCCTAAAACAGTGTCTAAAAAAGTGCGTACAGGTAACAATTTATTATTTCTAAATTCCAGTACTAGACTCAAGTGCATCTATTGGAAATTTACCCAGGCTAATCAGTGTGGGTAATATGTTTATGTCTCTGTCTTTTATTAGTGATAATTGCCATTTTCTTTATTTTTCGAAGTGCCCAAATATGTGCCTAGCATACGTGGTGACAGAGCGCGTGCGTCTCCCTTTAATACTACGTTTTAAATATTGTTATTGAGTTTGCCCGTTGCAATTTGCGTTTTCAACATTTAATTTGACCATTTTTAACTAATTAATTATGTTTTCAAAAGGATTACGCCCTTTTTACTTTTTTTCCAAAGTGCCTAAATAAGTGCCTAATTTGCAAGTGCCTACTTGTAGTCCGTCCCTGTTTCATGTCTCGCTTGGTGTAAGATTCAGGGTTAATTTCAACAAATATATCCAGATTTACTTTGTTCATTTTTCTATAACAATTTTGTATATAATTTGCGGCCCGCATCATCAATAAATTTCAAAAAGTGGCCTGCGACATATTTTGAGTTGGAGACCCCTGATTTAGATGAACTGAAATCTTTTTCAAAAATTTTGTTGTGGGTGCACCTGCTAGTATGTTGTATCTGTGGTTGTTGCCAGACCACATTTTATTAATTTTCCTGATACTTTTTTTCATATGATCTTCCCATTGTTTTTAAATAACAAAACATGTTTTATTGTGTGGTATACAACTCAACTCATGAATTTGGTGGGAGTGACTTCCTCCCCCATTAGATCCATGATTTTGAAACAATACGCAGATACTATTACTTTTTCCTACTGTATAAATAAACAAAGAGCGATGACTAGTCATTAGTCTAAGATGTTTTATTAGCTTTGCTCTGTGATAAGCAGAGAGAAACAAATTCTGGGATGAACATGAAAATTCCATTCTGCTTTTATTTTTAGGCAGCAAAAATTCAGGATCTCGAAACTAAAGCAAACGAGTTGCTAAAGAAGTACGAGGAAAAAATGGACAAGTTGTCTATGGTATGTTTTGTAAATAAGTACATGCGTATGAATAAATAACTGACAAACTATTCCCATGCCTGACTTTGACCAGTATCAGTAACAAAATGAGGGCTTAATCAAACTTATCAACTTATAAATACGTAAATCCTATCCATATGGTTTAAATATTAATTACTGGTATTTAATTGTGGTATAAATACACAAATATTTACAAGAAGCACAACAAACAATGGTTAAAAATTCTACACTTTTGGCTTATTTTTATGTTTTTGTTAATTTTCAAGGAAAAACATATGATATGATTTTCCTTATTTATTCTGGGAAACCAGAAAGCTGATGAGGTATCAGGGATGGAAACAAATTCTTTTAAAAGGCATCTTTGTGAATCAGACATTCAAACTTGAATTTGTGGTCACTAGATGGCCAGAACTTGTCTATTTTACATGGTAGCGGCGTCTCCTCTTGTGTAACATGCAGTTCTATGGGTGCCGCAGTCATTCTTCTTTGGTACTCAGATTCTTTTAACAATATTTCTTGTACGAGTGAAACACTGAGCCAATTATTTTAGCGCCCTTCGTTGGGGAAGCGAGAAATCTCAAAAATGCCTTAGGGAAATCCTCAAGTCTTTTAAAATTCCTAGTTGGAATTATGCAAATGTTTGCCATAACGTCGATGATGTAGCAGGTATCACACCCACCGAGGATGTTGTGCAGCCTTGCATGTTAGAAATTTGATGCACAAACCATATAGCCAATATTGCTACTGCTACTAGAGGTTGACTTTATTGCAACTGGAGGCTATGAATGAAGCCACTATTCCTACTTAACAGCCTATAAGTGCTATTATTGTTCCCATCGAAGAATTTTTTTCACTGTGACGAAACACACCCATCAGAGGCAAAATTTTAATCTAAGCAGAATCTCTAGTCATTTTTGGAGAGCGGAAAAGTGCTAGTGGAAGGACCTACAGACAACCGTAGACATACTAAGAACGATATATATGCTTTATCTTTGCTCAGACTCAAGTGAACATGACCTCTGTTTGTCTGAGAAAGTCTGACTTTCTTGTAATTTCGAATAGCTATTAAAAGCAAACTCTTTTGCAGGACATGTCGTCCGGAAAACTTTTGGAGAATCACAATAAATATTACTGGCAGGCTCTCCATGAATATGAACTTATCAATCTCAGAAACCTTACACTGAAGATTGGACATTCTATGAGAAAGCAGTTAATGACAAAAATGAATTCATATTTAGAACAATTAAAGCGACAACGAGAGACATTGGAAAACTTGAAACAAATTAAGAAGGTAAGATTTGAGACTGAAAGCAAGCAAATAAGATAATTTAATAAAATGGCAAATAACCCTTTTTTTAAAAGTTCTGGTAGGGAAATAGCTAACAAACTAATAATTCAGAATGCTCAAATTCGAATGATTGCTCAATTCAGCAGCCCTTCATTGGCTACCCTAAAAATGGATCTGCAAATTTGATTTGATCATCATCACATCAAGTGTGTTTTTAACAAAGCACCAGCGATTGATAATAACATTGACCTTTATTGCAATCAGAAATCCAGTCTGGATTAGCAAAAACAACAACAACATATTCGATTTTTTACGTATATAAAACTATAAATATTTGTGTTTATTTCAAGGAAAAAAAGGAATTTGAAAAACTAGTAATCCAAAAAGCTGCTCGTGATTGCTTGGGTATTTTCCAGCAAAAGATGGCACAGGTGAGAAAGTTATCAAATTTGGATATACAGGGTTTCCATTTTTGTTATGAAGTCAGTTCTTAATATGAAAAAATTTTATCAAATTTAGATATATATATTCTGGTGACCGTACATTTGCATCCGTAAATCTGCGGGTTCAATCTATAGGCGGGTGCTATACCGCATGGACAGGGGCGGACACTTTCCATAATTTTGGGGGGGCGAACTTGGATCGCCTACCGAAAAACACCGCGCCGTGTATCGTCACGTAACAATAACCTGTCGATGTCATTCTCTAAGTATTAGCATGTCAGTTTGCTACTCATATATCGATTACCTAGGCTGCTTTGCTCGGACACGAAACTTGCGCGTCACTGAACCAATTTCTTGAATTCCGCGAGAATTAGCCCACGGCTCTTGCTAACATACAGAAAATAACAAATTCGAGGAGTCGTATTAGGTTATTGTTTCAATTCCTAGTTCTGCATAAAGCGCACTAACGCCGTTTTGTGAAATTAGAAATGCAAAACAAAGTAACAAGCTATTGTGCGAATTTTTTTCCTAAATTTTACCAAGAAATTATCATTTGACTAGTAGAATTGCCATTATTGCCGATTTATTAAATCATCATTTGAACTCGAAATAACATTCAGGATTCACGCAATGACTTTGCAGGGTTTTTATTTATAATTTAATACGAAAATAAACAGGCACAAGTTCAGGCGCGCAGCCAGGATTTAAAAAAAAAGGCGGGGTCAAAGTCGGAACTTCCCACTGCCGTCTGCAACAAGCACCGCGATTACGCGCTCAATAAAAGAGCCGCCTATTTGAGCGTAAAATGATTTTTCTGTCGATCCATGACAGCCACGAGATTCTAAAATGTCCTTATATATCAAATTGTGTGCAACCTAACTCGCGGTTGCGACTTCTTAGTCAAAATAAAAATATTACTAAACTTAAAGTACCACGGCGATATGTGGACATAAAAATATGAGATAAGCTGCCTGATGTATTTAATTTTGATACGTATTTTTGCAATCTTCCGAACTCGTTATCGTCGTTACAAAAATCTCGATATCTGGTATAAAATCCCATATAGTACAATTTTAATTCATACAATGAAAATAATTATAAGGTATACTAGTAAATCAAAAATACAAATACACCGCCTCGAAATCCACGCGGAACAGTCGCCGCGATTACGCCACTTGTTAATAGAGCCGACTTCATCAACGAAAAATGATTTTTCACTCGTGCAAAGTAATCAATCAAAGACCGATACGGGCATATTCAAAATGTCTTGATTTATTAATTTAATTGTCTTCAATTTAAACTGCGGTTGAGTCGACAAAACAAGGGCCACTCTAAAACACGACGGAAAAAACCTTTCGAAAAATCCGTAAATTTTCTGTCAATTCTCACGTAGTAAAAGTTATTTCAGTACAATAAAAATACATAAATAAATACAAAAAGTGATCGAATATACTTTAATTATCTTATATATCATCACAAACCGTGGAAAAGTCGCGTTCTCAGCTTTGTTTAATGTTAACACGAAACTTTAATTAAGTAATGGATAAAAAGGCAAATCCCGCTCACAATTGACCGTGTTTCGATTTTAGTAACGAAATATTTTTAAAGGTCAAGCAAACATAATTTGTGCCGTTGGCACACGAAATTTTGCGATTTTCGATGCCTAGAAAAGCGTTTTTAGACTGTCGCGGGCCTCAAAACTTATATTGTTTACAGTTTTATTTTTAGTATTTTATATTGCCGCTTTTCAACTTTTCGACAAAGTAAATGCTTTGATCTTTGCCCGCAAATTATGCTGGGCCTTGCACGAAATCCATAACGTAAAAAGATACGTCCCGCGGTGGAAATTGTTTAAAACAACTTTAGATCTAGTTAATTTTTTAGCGATAATAATTAATTGTTGTAATGAAACACAGTTTGCCTCTTTCATTTCTTTCGCAAGTGCCAACAATAACACTATTGAAAGATTTTGACAAGGAGAAAATCATATTAAATTGTTCAAAAATGAGTTAGTTGTGCAAAACCGTGGCGCGTGATCGGCGGTGCGTTTGAAGACGGAGTATTACCCGTGCGGGCGCGTATGTTTCACGAAAATGTGAGGTGCTCCGAAGGCGCATTATTGTTAGAAAACAGTTATAATATCGGTAACTATTAACCGTTTAATGGCGCTTGACTATCGCACTTTTCGGAAATGATAATTTTGTAGGGCGGAAACAACATGTATTAAATTTTTTTGCGAAATTATTGGGGGGGCGACCGCCCCCCCTCGCCCCCCCGGGTGTCCGCCCCTGCGCATGGGTTAGGGTTAGTATGGGTTCAAATAAACGTAAAAAACTATTTTCCATAGGTGCAATAGTATGCAGGTGAATTGTCGTGGGTTCAAATCACGGGTGCAAATGTCCGTGGGTGCAAATGTAATGGAACCATATATATCATAAATAGTTTGTAATCTTTATCACAACTAACTTCGGACCAAAATATATCCTAATCTTAGTTGAAGATTGTTTCCCACTGTTTGTTTTCCGATAAAATGACTGCAAAAAATAATTTGGAAGAATTGTTGTTTTTTGTTACCCATGGTTGGAGTCCAAAACTCAAAAACATGTTGAGAAGCTACAATAATTAGGCTTCCCGCTGCTTGTCAGCAGGGAACCTATTGTATTCCTGTGTTTTATTATTATTATTATTTATTTATTATTATTTATTTATTATTATTATTATTTATTTTTATTATTTTTTTTTCAAATTGGTCCTACAGACTTGAAATTCACCTCAAATGTGCAGAAGTTCTCAGCTAGCAATAAAATGCAAATTTTATGCATGACTGACCACGCTTTCACGCTCCAGTGAGCAAAACGCGTCTTCGGTTTTTTTGCGATTTCTCAAAATTGATACATGCTATTGGGTCGAAATTCATAACAATGATTAATGGACATGTTTCGGATACGATATGTCAAGGATACGCATGAGTGACCTCGGCGATACGCTCCAGTGAGCAATATAGGATTTTACATTTTCATCTTCTTCTCGAGAACGACACCACTCAGAGACTTGAAATTTACATCACATGCAGATAATAAGTCCCCCGTCATAAATTGCAAATTTTATGCATGACTGACCACGCTTTCACGCTCCAGTGAGCAAAACGCGTCTTCAGTTTTTTTGCGATATCTCAAAATTGATACGTGCTATTGGGTTGAAATTCATAACAATGATTAATGGACAGGTTCCGGATACGATATGTCAAGGATACGCATGAGTGACCTCGGCGATACGCTCCAGTGAGCAATATAGGATTTCACATTTTCATCTTCTTCTCGAGAACAACACTACTTAGAGACTTGAAATTTACATCACATGCGGATAATAAATCCCTCATCATAAATTGCAAATTTTATGCATGACTGGCCGAGCTTTCATGCTCCAGTGAGCAAAACGCGTCTTCAGTTTTTTTACGCGGGAAGCCTGTTAAAGCTGCACGCAGCTCTAGTTTAATTTATATTTAATATTGATAATTCTGTATTCAAAAAAATTCTGATTCATAGAATACTCATTTCGAATTGAAAAATATTCTTCTTTGGAATTCATTATATGCTTTTTCACCTATTCAGATCTCTAAAGAATTTAAGTCAAAAATAGAAGAAGTCTGCCAAAAAGAAAGGCAAAGTACTTTGCGAAAGTATGACAAAAATTGTGAAAGCTTCACAGACAAGGATGAGGTATTTTGAAATTGCATTTTGCTAGCAACATTATAATGGGAATAATAATATATTTGTTAGGAATTTCAAATATAAATGGTTCAATTTTTTTTTTCATAAAACTCTTTTCTGGCAGTATTAACTTGAAGTGTTGCACCAACAGCTTTCAATTGCTCTCACAAGGGTAAGCTCATATAGAGCATGAATGGTTTCTTATAACTTTCATGGATACACTCAGGCGCGCAGCCAGGATTTTCAAAAGAAAGAGTTTCGAAATCGAGTATTCCCATTGCTGTCTGTAACAGTCACCATGAAAAGAGCCGTATTTTCAATGTATAATGATCATTCAGTCGTGTAAAATATTCAATCCATGAGATTTTAAAATGTCTTTTTAATGGATTCAACGTAACTTGCTGTTGCTTCTACTTATGTTCAAATAATTTCTATAAGGCCGACGGTGATCTATGGACATCAATTTGTGACCAATACGGGCATATTTAAAAAGTTTTGCTTTATTAATTTAATTGTTTTCAATTAAACTTGTGGTTGCGTCGACAAAAGAAATCCTCATCATTTTAATATACCAAGGCAATCTGCGTACATAAACTGCCCAATTATATATTGTTTTGAACCGTATTTTGCAAATTCAGCAAATTTCAGATGTACTTGTAACAATGACTCTGCTCAATCGCAATGCTGCCACTCCGATTAGTTTTATAATGAAACTAATAAGCTTAAAAAAATCCATAAATCCGATGTAAAATCTGGGAGTAAAATTTATTTTAGCACAATAAAAATTGATTGAATATAGATACATTGGATTGATTATCTTATTCATATCCTCACAACCCGGAAAAAAGTCACATTTCAAACTTTGTATGATGTTAACACCACAATTTTTGACGGCAATTTGATGTAATGGTTAAATAGGTGCAATCCCGTCCCGTCAGCGGATGTGAACAATTGGCGATTTCAGCAGAATGCATTTGTACGCCAACTTTTTCAGTTTTCAAAAAATTTTTAAAGGTGGGGGTTTGGACCGGATACACTTTTCTGTTGGTTGAGTCTAAGAAATGAAATTTCAAAAATGATTGTATTAAAAAAAATTATTTTTATTGTTGAATGGTGTGAAGAGAAATATTTTTAAGCACGACTGGTAGTATATAATCGAATTCAATAATAAAAAACAACAATAACAATATTAAAAATTCAAATGACTGCATATTATTTTTTTTTAAATTTCTTATTGAACAAATATTGATTAGAAACTTGCCGGGTACTTGAAAGGGTCTGCTAGATAAATCGAAGTTTGTATTATAAATTTGACAATGCACAATTTCCAATCTTATCCAAACAATTTTTCATATTTCTTTCCGGTAATTATGTTTGTCCAATGTGTATTTTTGGTGTGTGATAAAATAAACTACTGACTAACCCTCTATATTTGCACAGGTCATAAAATGTCGAAAAAACCTTGAAGATAAGTTAGAAGAACATTTTCAAAGAGCTGTTAGAAACAACAAACGCAACATGGTAAACCGACATTCAATTCCTGCTAATTTTAGTTTTAGGGAATAAGCTCCAAGTTACAATACTACCAGTAAAACCGGCCCAGTCCTTTTCCAGTTGTGCATTGCTATGAGTTTAATATATTCTTGTTGCGGGGGTTTGCAATCGGATACTCCAACTTCAATAACAACATAGCTACATCTAACCACTTCTGTGCAAAGGTAATATTATAAATAACGGATTATGTCTGGTGAATACGTCTGGTTGGTAATTATAAAAAAATCAGTCCGAAAATTCTTTAAACATCATCTACATCTTCACACATTATCAGGAAAAACTGAAGTCCGAATGTGTTGAACATACCCAAACAGCTGCACGTGAATATGATGAAAAGATGAAAAATGTAAGTTTAGAATCTTTTCTTAAGTAAGATTAAATTTTCATTATTATTTTAGAGAAAGATATTGGTAGACTAATATACTCAACCATAATCTATTTTCTGTCACCAGTCCCTGTTTGGTTCTAACTAAAAAGCGAACTGTTCCTCCAAAACACATGATTTTAATAAAATTAAAATATTGTTCAGCTGATGAGACAGAAGCAGTCACTCGAGGAAAAGTCTTTAGCTACAAAACATGCAGAATTCAAAAAATTTGCAATTTCTAAGTTCTGTGATTTGCTTCACAGCATGTAAGTAAATCTCAGTCACCTGATGCCGCCACAATCAGAGTAAAGAGAATTTTGATGTTTTAGCTAAAAAATAGATCCAGGAATGTGTTGAGATTGCGATTAAATTTGATTTTGGTATTATTGTTTTCAACTTTTGCTTTTGTAAAACTGTAAATATTGTTCATAAAATGTAACTTTTAATGTCACACAAGGTCCGCCAGTCTAGGTGGGCAAAATGTTTGGACCCTGGTCTAAAATCCTTGCCCACCCTTGGCCAATTTCTTTATTTCTAATTAATATTATTGTAATGTCAATACATTCAGACTCTTACATTAGCCAGTTTTACCTTCATCGAACTAAGCATTCTACGCAATAGAAACTAATGTGCAAATTGTCGATTGTGATCTTGTAATAGACAGGGATGGATTTTTTGCTTTAAAAAAGCAATTTAACCTATTATCAAAAAGCAGTTACATACTATTTAGTCACTCAAAAAGAAGATCGCCTACATACATATATAAATACTTTTTAATCTTTGCAACCTATTTCTTTGCAACATTAGCTTTTTTGCATCTGTTTCAAATACTCAATAGTTCATACATAAAACAATGCAGAATGAGCAATGCCACTACTAGGTGACAAGTGACATTTAATGCAAATGTTTGAAATATGATAAAAATATTCCAAGGCACACATAACATTTTTGCACTGTTTTCTTCAGGGCAATCTTCACCATCTTTTGAGTAAATCCTAAATCCTGGCTGCATTCCATACACTTTAATTATGGTACTTGTTTGCAGTAAGATGTACCTTATTTCAGCAGTATGTAACAGTTCAACTTGACAGACATTTGTCTTATGTCATGCTTTTTGTTCACTAACCTATGGAGGGCAATAATATTAAGACACTGGTGTTTGAACCTATTTTCCTATTACAGGACATGTTCACCCCCAGTATCAGTTGAAGACGAATTCAAGATGAAGTTGAATTCGGCAATGAATGAAAAATATCAAGTTTATGAAAAGACAAACGAAAGAGAAAGAATGAAACAAAAAATGAATAAGGTATTTTTGTGATATAAATCAAATAGGATAGAATTTTTCATATTCATTCTAGGAAAGAAAATAATAATAATCATATGCATTTTGTTTGGCCACCAGTTTATATTTGTGCATAACATTGGATAGAAAGCAATTGTTTTATATTTATTTTATCAATTTATCCTGATAAACAATCTACTATTTGAATAACAGTCTATATGAAAATGGCCAACCAGGCATAGACTTGATTACAAAGGATGTTGTATTTATCAAGTGGTTGCATCAGACCACTGTCATTTATCCTCTCAAGTTGTTTTTGAGAATTGTTATTTAATCAGATAATTGTTTTAAATTGATGGAGTGAGTGATAAGTATACTTGCACATAATTATTTCACATTGGAACGTGTTGGTAAATTAACAAGGTTTGGTTGCAATGATGTATAATCACTCTACGTGTAAGTGTCCATGATTTCAAATTTATGAATCCGAAACTCTTAACTGATTAACTATATGACAACCTTCAAGTATAAACCAGACAGATAATTCATACAAAGGTTAACAAAAACTGTAGTTTACCTTTAACAATTTTGTAAAATAAGCTAAAATAAGTTTAAATACCTTCTGCACAGGATTCAGGAGAATGTGCACGGCATGCAAAGACTGCTCTTGATGTTTATACTCAAGACATGGATCAGGTAGTTCAGTTTAAATTGCTTTACAGAAAGCTACTGTGAGTTAATAGTCATTAAATAAGTTAACATCACCACAAAAATTAAGTGACTCCTGGCTTGAGATCTGGCTTTCAACCAGCTTATATGAAAAAAGAAAAAACAAATGAACCGAGGTGGGCAACCTTCAATATAATATAAGAGTACCAGCTATAAATACCTGGGTAAAGCGGGCTTCATCTTTATTCAACATAATCTAGTAGTTGCAGGCACAAAAATTTTGGTTATTCAAGTTAGGGCATTGGTATATCATAGGCATATGTAATACAGTAAATTGGACGCAAGTATAGACTTCGCAGCAAAAAAATTGGAATTATTTGCACGAACCAGATTGAACAAAACTAAAATTTTGTCATGCGAGTCATACACGTTTAAAAATACAAAGTACATACAAAGTATTTGTGGAATAATACCTTATAGAAACTTCTATTTACAGCGATACCATAATAATCGAGCATAATTCGTTTGGGATTGGTGTTCGACTGTCAATTCATTTGAGTGTCTCAACTTTTTTGCCATTAGAAACATTGGCAATTATTTTAATACATTCTAACGCATAATATTAATAAACAGTGTACCTAAACAACTATAATTATAAAAATATGAGAAGCAACTTTTCTATTCTTCAATTAATTTGACGCTTTTCCAAACTATTTCCTGTTACTTCCTGTAGCTTTCTTTAAACGTCTAGCTCGAATTTTTACTTGAATTTTTTGGTCAACTTCTAAATCATTTGAATGTTGGGTCATTCGACTAACGAGGTATCAATCACTGCAATGAGCTGTTATATTTTTAGCTACTGGAAAAAGGGGAAAATTATTCAGAACAAGGACTGCTCTCGAAGCATGAAACCTGTGAATCCAAAGCACTTCATGAGTTCGAGAATTTAACTGCAAAAGTGTAAGTGGGTTTTTAATTCATAGTGAATCAGCAGATTTGATACAGGTATTTTGTCATTAGAACCAATTTCCTGTAAAAAAATTTCACACCACACAAATTCTTTTTTTAGTAAGCAAAAATATTTTAAGTTCTAAATGATTAATTTACGTTGTGAAACATTATAATAGTATAATATATTTTTAAACATGTACAAAGTATATTAATCATTTGGAACTCATCAAACATTCTAACATTTGACTCGAATAGCTTGTCTTTGTGTTTTTACAATGTTGTTTACACTTTGTCCTGGTTTATTTCTGGCCCGCGGGCCTACTGAAGCAATCATATTGTATTAGCACAATATATTAACTATGAGACCATCATTATATAAATAGCCTACTAGCGAATATAAATGAATAATAAATCTTATTATGTGCAACTCATTTCTGAACTAACTATTTATGCACAGGACCTGCTCACAAGGAAACTTCAGAGAAGACTTGATGAAAGAAATAAAAGAAAAATTCTTTCAGTATAAACAAATGAATAGGAAAAATTATGATAAGAAGGTATGGTATTTATCTGAAGGATGGGTATTTTTCATGACAAGCCTGACGTCTCGGAATTTATAATTATTACCATTTTGTATTACTGTAGATTACTGTTCTGAGGTAAATCTCTGTTTTCGTCATACATGAAATCAGATTTTTCCTATATCAAGTCAACTAAAAAATCGTTATTTCATTAGCAATAATCTTGCAAGCGAGTAGAAACAGGATTTCAAATTTTGCAGTAAGCAGATCAATCATGATAGTATGGCTTTATTACCTCACAATAAGAAGCTCCAGAAGTATGTGCACCAAGATTGTGTACAAACTGACTACAGTATGTGTACCAGGTTGGGCTTCAGGTTTTGCGCCATCTTTGTGCACATACTTTGGGAGCGCCCACAATAATTGTATTCATGTTCTCTATCTGGTAATCTAGTTAGTATTTCGGTTAACTTGGCTAGTTGAGAGATGCTTGTCAACTCATACCGGAAAAGTTACAAAGTACCACCTGATTTGAGCATTGGAAATACGCTCGCCACCACTACTTTGCCTCAATCACCAAGTCCATGCATCTAAAACAAATAATGGCTTACTAATCTCCTACCCATTATGGACTTGAAACAGGACGTATTTTCCATACGAATAGCCTGGTTTATAGTATTTCATCTACCGTAAGATAAATATGTAAATTCTATCCTATGCGGCTCTAGACAAGAGTTTTAATATTGCTATGAATACAAGGCACGTTGCTTTGAAATAACCATTTTATTTTTTAGAAACAAAAGCACATCAAGACTTTGACAGATAAATATGAAGCTTCTAAGCACATCAAGACTTTGACAGATAAATATGAAGCTTCTATGAAGGAGGTAAGTAGGACATAGATCTTGGTATTGCCAGCTAAAAGTGAGATTGTTTTTTTAGGGCTAAAAAACCCCAATTTAATTTTTTATTTGGAGAAAACATTTTCTTGGAACAAATTTTCTATAGACTTGAGCTTTCATACCTGAGTAGATAATATTTTCAATTCATAGGATAGGATTTACATACTATTTTGGAGGAGAGGGAAGCTGATAAGATGGACGGCTTAACCATATGACAATCCACGACCTCTCGTCCGAATACCATTCCATGTTGGGTACGGGACTAGTTAGTTACTTGTTTTCGGAAGCATGGACTTGATGGTGCAGGAAGCCGTAACCGACCAGCGGTTACGTGAACCACCCTACGACGGCGAGGAGTCCAGTGATCCTTTTGCACATGATCATTTCTACATGGGATTCAAACCTGCGAACCCACAAAGAGTGATCAGAGATGCGGCAGCGTATTCCTAATGCTTAGCACGATGAGGCACACCGCCACGCCCAATATGTTGGACAAATTAAAAAAAAAAATACAGCGAAAATCCATGATTGTTATTTGTATTCAGAACTTTCTAGTTCCATAAATTTTAAAATTTATACTCTTCGAAGTGGAACTATGAAGATTATATTGGCGTTTTTGTATATTTTGAGAACTAACAGTATAATTTTCTGTTGTAATGCAGATTTGGAGCAAATCAAAATTCCCTGCACTATTTGCTGAAGTTCTATGTTAACATTTGTATCTTTTTAACTCTATTTTATGCAGTGGGCTGAACGCCGCTTTCCTATAGATGAAGTCCTTAAAACGAATCACAAACTAAAGTTGATAGATGTACGTAAGGAGTTCTCAACATTGATGGAATCAAAGTATGTAATTTTTTTGTACATTCACTGGACTAAATATTAAATAATTGGCTTGCTTATCACTCACTGCCATGTGGGGGTTTGATAGCTTCGCCTTATTGGTGCTTGCACGGTGGTTGAAGTAAATGCTGATTAGATACAGCTTTCTAAATAATCCAAGTTTTTGTATCAGGATTAATAATCTTGTTTACTATCTCATTCCACAATTTAGACCATGAGTTTTCATAGGCCATCTCACTCCCTCTATATTCTCCCATAAAACATTCTTTAATATGTACGGTAATGTTGTAGAATGAATGTGGAGATCACCCCTTTAATTGGCGCAATTATTTGTGATTTGGGTATCTATTATTTATTGGCTCGACAAAACATCAAATTTTCTGCTCGAGCAATATGAAATAATTCAACTCAAACAATCTATTTCAACTGTTATGCCCTAAAATGTTTTCAAGGTACATAAGTTTCTTATTCGGAATTTACAAACTAACAAACATTTCACACAAAAAGTGTGCAAATTTTGTTTTTCATAAAAAACATTTTGCTACAATTTTTAGAGAAACTGCAGAAGATAAGAAAGAATTGGAGAAAGAAATGGATGAGGTTTATTTGAAAATCCAAGTTGAGAATAAAAAAGCCAGAGATGAAAGAGAGTTCTTAAAAAGACAAAAGGTTCCCAGACCTTTTCATGTTAATTTTAATTATTTTTTTTGAGCAAGTCCCTGTACTAATACACACAACTTACACTCGGAAGCGGCTTGTTTAAAAAATTCATTTGCTCCAACATATTTTGCCGATTTTTACCCCCACCTCATGTGTTAATATGAGGATATCAAACTCTATCAACCAGTGTTAACTCTAAGCAAATTATGAGTGCGAAAGGGCTTCGCAGTCGAAAAAAAAAGTGCGAAAGTGCTTTTGCCGATTTTAACAAGTTAGGTGCCCTAGCCTTTCATAAACCCATTTAAAACGGCATAGATACTCAAGAAAACGCTCTTCCGGTTAATATTATGAATTAAAGAGAAGCCTTTTCGTTAATCGAGTTCCCTTTAAGCGAATTCATGTTTAGTTGAATTCATGTTTTATGAATACAAGGCACGTTGCTTTGAAATAACCATTTTATTTTTTAGAAACAAAAGCACATCAAGACTTTGACAGATAAATATGAAGCTTCTATGAAGGAGGTAAGTAGGACATAGATCTTGGTATTGCCAGCTAAAAGTGAGATTGTTTTTTTAGGGCTAAAAAACCTCAATTTAATTTTTTATTTGGAGAAAACATTTTCTTGGAAAAAATTTTCTATAGACTTGAGCTTTCATACCTGAGTAGATAATATTTTCAATTCATAGGATAGGATTTACATACTATTTTGGAGGAGAGGGAAGCTGATAAGATGGACGGCTTAACCATATGACAATCCACGACCTCTCGTCCGAATACCATTCCATGTTGGGTACGGGACTAGTTAGTTACTTGTTTTCGGAAGCATGGACTTGATGGTGCAGGAAGCCGTAACCGACCAGCGGTTACGTGAACCACCCTACGACGGCGAGGAGTCCAGTGATCCTTTTGCACATGATCATTTCTACATGGGATTCAAACCTGCGAACCCACAAAGAGTGATCAGAGATGCGGCAGCGTATTCCTACTGCTTAGCACGATGAGGCACACCGCCACGCCCAATATGTTGGACAAATTAAAAAAAAATTACAGCGAAAATCCATGATTGTTATTTGTATTCAGAACTTTCTAGTTCCATAAATTTTAAAATTTATACTCTTCGAAGTGGAACTATGAAGATTATATTGGCGTTTTTGTATATTTTGAGAACTAACAGTATAATTTTCTGTTGTAATGCAGATTTGGAGCAAATCAAAATTCCCTGCACTATTTGCTGAAGTTTTATGTTAACATTTGTATCTTTTTAACTCTATTTTATGCAGTGGGCTGAACGCCACTTTCCTATAGATGAAGTCCTTGAAATGACTCACAAACTAAAGTTGATAGATGTACGTAAGGAGTTCTCAACATTGATGGAATCAAAGTATGTAATTTTTTTGTACATTCACTGGACTAAATATTAAATAATTGGCTTGCTTATCACTCACTGCCATGTGGGGGTTTGATAGCTTCGCCTTATTGGTGCTTGCACGGTGGTTGAAGTAAATGCTGATTAGATACAGCTTTCTAAATAATCCAAGTTTTTGTATCAGGATTAATAATCTTGTTTACTATCTCATTCCACAATTTAGACCATGAGTTTTCATAGGCCATCTCACTCCCTCTATATTCTCCCATAAAACATTCTTTAATATGTACGGTAATGTTGTAGAATGAATGTGGAGATCACCCCTTTAATTGGCGCAATTATTTGTGATTTGGGTATCTATTATTTATTGGCTCGACAAAACATCAAATTTTCTGCTCGAGCAATATGAAATAATTCAACTCAAACAATCTATTTCAACTGTTATGCCCTAAAATGTTTTCAAGGTACATAAGTTTCTTATTCGGAATTTACAAACTAACAAACATTTCAGACAAAAAGTGTGCAAATTTTGTTTTTCATAAAAAACATTTTGCTACAATTTTTAGAGAAACTGCAGAAGATAAGAAAGAATTGGAGAAAGAAATGGATGTGGTTTATTTGAAAATCCAAGTTGAGAATAAAAAAGCCAGAGATGAAAGAGAGTTCTTAAAAAGACAAAAGGTTCCCAGACCTTTTCATGTTAATTTTAATTATTTTTTTTGAGCAAGTCCCTGTACTAATACACACAACTTACACTCGGAAGCGGCATGTTTAATTAAAACAAGCGAATTCATCGGCAACGAAATGACATATGCTAACACCTGCCGGGACAAAACTTTCATGCAATGTATCATGGTGTCAGTTGCTTACTCGCGTAAACAGCAAAGACT
Organism: Styela clava; assembly: GCF_013122585.1. Classification (NCBI taxonomy): domain Eukaryota; kingdom Metazoa; phylum Chordata; class Ascidiacea; order Stolidobranchia; family Styelidae; genus Styela; species Styela clava. The sequence continues at coordinate 919,743 of NW_024102640.1, forward strand.
TTCACATTTGTTACTCCTTCCATCTAACAGACACGAGGCAGGCTGGAAACCATCTTAGTTACAGGGTGGATCGTTTGTACAAATCCTGTGCAAAATAATCCCCCCCCCCCCAAATATAAATAGTAATCAACTAATTAGGGTTAGGTGCGATGGAAATTCAACTTTTCGATTTATCCCTAAACCTAATCTGATAAGTATTAATTTGTGATTTTGAACCACTTTGAAAGTCGCCACCCGCTGTTTTAAAAGATAAGTTAACCTGACTTCCCTCCGAAATATTACGAAGGATACTCCCCTGTTTTAGGAGATAGGTTGACCTACTTTCCTTTCAAACCTTTTTCTCCGAAATATTACACAAGATCACTTCTCCGTTTCGATCCCGTTTCGTGAGCTAGCGTGACCTTATTTCTCATTTATATTTATATTATACTATTTCAGAGCTTACCCAAAGACAAGTAATTTTTAAATGTCGACATGCCTTGGTTTGTGTGCGAGTTAGTTTAAATCGGGCAGAAAACTTAATATTTTGGCAAAATGTTTAGTAATGTCATGTACTTTCAGCATTCATAAATAGCACTCTTTGTAATGCTGCTGACCTAGTATCAAATATTCGCATCACAACGCCACTTGCGAGGTTTCCATATATTTCAATTACACTAATAGGAACGATGACACCAAAGAGTTTTCTTTTGCGAAGGTACACTAAATATAACGAGGGTGATTCTTGAGAAAAACATGAATATAAAAAATAAACGAATGATATGATAGTGGATCCCAAATAATTTTGAGAGTGTCTCGAAATACCAATCCATTTGATAAATAATTTTCATTTGACCACATGAACGCTGATATCCTGGAAATTAATGTCGAAAGAGAATTACGCATTCTCAGATATCGGACATCCAGTCGCGATATTCAATCGTTCATATGCACAAATCTCACAAGTAATTGCTACCCAAGTTTGTAAAGTTTAGAAACCAACAAACAGAAAATAACTTATCCTAAAACACAATTAAAATTCAGTCGGCAATAAATTCGTCGCCAAGACGATGCCATACAAAACAAAAAAGATTTGGTCGCGAGAGTTACGTGAGATGACTGTCGTTGTTTTTTAAGCAGAATGTAAAAAAAATTATAATTAATAAACGGGAGTTACGACGCCCTTTACACATCGTGTGTATTAAACTTCCCTGGTAAGTACTTTGGTAAGTACTATTATTATTGTACTTCTACACCTGTTGGAGTATTTCGGACAATTTCGAATTTAAAATAAATGAAAACCCGACATATAATAAAGACGCAAAAGTAAAATGAACATTTATTGAAAAAGTTATTATTTAAGAAAGACAACATGATTGTACAATTCCGCCAAAACCTCGATGTTCGCAAGTGAGATGATAAATAAATACTTCCCTGTATTCGATCAATCAACTTTAGCGTATCGTTGTTCTGCCAACGAACAGCCGGGTGCAAAATATTTCCGTCCTGTGATATGTTCACAAATATTCTCGATATTAATATCATACCCTCGCGTATGTACTTTCTATTAGCTCTTTAGTGATCCCTTCCATCCTTGGCCAAGTCATGTTTCGAATATGTGAACATTTTATTCGACCATACGTGGCCGGCGGGATGTTAAAATTGTAAACAAGAGAGAGATAAAATTAATCGTGAATTTCGTTTTAACGGCTTGTTTACGAATTGTTGCGCCTGTTATCGTCGAAAATAATTACATTTGTTGTATTTTGAGGCATTTAAGCAGTAAGAATTAGGGCATGACATCATCAAAATCTGCAAATTCCGTAAATAAAATTGTGAATTATTCGGTAACGAATTCAGCTTTAATGACCGTCGGGGTATTGTTTTGTTGAAAATTATTATTAATGTGAGAGCGCCAAAAACATACAGTCCATACCGATGCGACTTCAATTTATATGGTCGCACTTAGTGTGGCGCGTTTATTAATAGTGTAAAATAAATTAAACGAATATCAATTATAACCAAGCCTGTCAGCGTGTTTATTTTCTGTTGGCAGGAATCGTAAAATACCATCTTGAGACAAATTCACTTCTATTATAAAATCTTAATTTTCAGTTATTATCGTTATACAAATAACGTGTGGCAACTTTTTAATTTATCGTCGACCAAAAAACCGCCCCACACTCGTCCAAACGTGTGTCGAGCTTGAACGACAGGAAACACATTTTGCGATATAACCTTGTATTTTCGAAAACGGGTGTCCTGAAAAGTAAAATATGATCTAAATTAATCGCAAAAATGTTTTATTTTAAAAGTAACAAAACACATTTTTCGAGATACAACTGTATTTTCGGATACCGGGTGTCATGAAGACTAAAATATGATCTGAATTAACCGTAATTAATGATTCATTCCAAATGTATCATAACGCATTTTTTGCGATATAACTTTGTATTTTCGAAAACGGGGCGTCACGAAAATTATTAATCTAATGTTCTATCGTCTAACTAACGTCTGGAACACATCATTTTCGGGGATAACCCTAGCCCGCGAAACGTCATTTAATTTAAAATAGAGAATGTTCCACGCATTCCAAAACGGAAAATCGCCAGTAAGTCGACAGGGATTCAACCCTCCGGATTCAGTATTCTATATCCCCCGTGTCAGAACTTTCTGAAGAATGGAACAAAGAACCCGTCAAACCGCCGCCGAAGGAGGGGAGTATTTTTTGCACTAATAATTAGGGCGTGACATTATCAAAATTGAAAGTCAAGAAACTGGTGAATTTGCAAATTCCATAAATAAAATTGTGAATTGCTCGGTAACATTTTAGCTATAATTATCGCCGGGGTATTGTTTTGTTAAAAACACGGTGAAACTTGAGGGAATTAGTTACAATTAGCGCCTGACCTCTATTAGGCACTCGAAAAAAAAAGCACTCAAGCCCAATCTTTTTAGCATTAAGTCGCATACGTAAAATATCCTGTAAAAGAAGTGCTGTTCATTAACGTCATCTCGTCTTATGACCACGCAGAAATGCCTTTATTGCCGAATTATTCAATCACTATTTTAAATCAACATTCAGGATTGGCACAATTTCAGATTTGCGAAGTTTATCACCATAGAAAAACATGAGAAAGGTAAATATCGTCTTAATAAATATCTGCATCAGGGTATGGACAATAATATTACCATTCGCATAAAATTGGGACGGTAAATTTACAAATCTTGATAGGTAATATTAAAGCCAACGCAAATGTTAATTTGAGTCCTCAATGTCTTCAACAGCTGTTGCCGTTGTGAACGAACGGGTAAACCCGAAATATAAAACTTCGATGTCCGCCGACCCACAAGAATTCATATTTGTAAAAAAGAGAGGGCGGGAATATAGATTACCCAAAACCTGGATATCGCCGCCAAAACGATCGGTGACAAGAACAATTAGCGATTACAACGGAATTAACCAGTAAAAAGGCTTTGTTGCCGATTTTTTAATGTTTCCACCACGTTTATTCGGTACTCCTTAAAAATATTCGTTCAAAAAAATATTGAATTTTGCCCACCAGTCCTCGCATATCAATGAGAAATAGTTGTGTGAATATTGCAAAATTACGGAAAATGCCACTCCTTTCAACATTGTGATTACAATAAAATGGCACTTAATGGTATTTTGTGAATTTGGTGATTTTGCAAATCTGTGACATGCTGCTAAAAGTTTCGTCTGTTTGAAAATCGTGCAGTTTGGGCACAATTCATCCAAAGTGACTATAGCAGGTAACACTTTTATAGTCATTTTGAATTCATCGATATCATTGATAGTCACATGACCACTCTCTTCAAAGAAACGCACTGCATATTATTCCAACATCTGGTTTCAATCACCCGGGAGCGTGTTTTGCGGGAGAAGCGGAATCGGTGTGCTTGTATAATAATCATATTTAAACAAGAATTTTGGTGTTAATGCAAAAGCTTTATCTCCTATGTCTGCATCTCATAGGTTAGAATTCCTGTAAATATCGTTATGATATGCAGAATTGAGTTACAAAAGTACTAGTATGTTACTTATTTGTCAACTACTCGAAAATATTTGTTAACTTTGAATTTTTATTCCATTCAAAATCGGAAAAAAGTGCTATTTCTTTTCAAAATCGGAAAAAAGTGCTATTTCGCAGTCCCTAAAAAAAGTTGCGAAAGTGCTTCGCAATTTTCGCAAAAAAGTGCGCTAATAGTGAACACTGCTATCAACCATGCTCTCAAATTTTGTCAAAAAAGCTGTGTAAATTCACACTGTCACGTTAGTTCTGGTAACTAATTGAAATAGCTTAACTGTAGAGTGTAGACCATTTCATATTGTAAAATGAGTCCCAACTGAAAAGTGATGCAATTCAAATTATTTATATATTAGCTTTTGAACAAATTTTATTCTGATGCAACACAAAACCAGTATAACCAATGATGAAGCCAATATGTACTCAAGACAGATTTCTAAAACTAACTCAAGATCTGATTATGGAGCTGCTTTTCTGGCTCAGACCCATTTGCACCCAGTTGTTGAATCTTTGCATGTTATAGTTATGCTCAGTGATGAGCTGGAAAAATCGTAACAACCGGAACGCACCTAATTCGCAAAAATGTAATACATTCACAACACTACGCGGACATTTACAGAACTGCAATGAACTGTGAAGAAATTATATGAAATGTGTTCGTGTAAAATTACAAGAGTATTCATAGCAATTCAATACTAATCTTATTATAAAAGGTATAGAATGAATATTCATGGGGTTAAAGATCGGGGAAACATCTAATACACGTTACTGCTGTACTAATTATTATTTGCGTTATGTGACGTAAAAAGACTTAATAACAGTGGCGGCGCGTCAATAGGGCCAACCGGGGCAATGCCCCGGTTGTTTTTTCGGTATAATAAAAAATATTCGAAAAATACCTCAATATCGGTTGCACAGACTGTCTACACTAGCCATATTCTCCCGACATGGTTCATTTTTCGCTCGCAAAGCCTTCGCCGAACGTCGACGGGGCGATGCCAATTTTGCCCCGGTTGCTCATTGTATATCGTATTCTCTCTTTTATCTTCCACTCGCCGCGATTGTCTCGTTTGTTTTCTGTTTCTTTTACTAAATCATCGGGGCCGATCGGGGCTAGCCCCGAAATTATGACGACACAATGCCGACGTTTCTTACAACAACGTGTTGACATATTCACGCATTCCTTCTCGTTCGTTGGTTGCTTGAAGAGTTGATAGTTTCCTCGCCTTCGTTTTTGTCGCTTGTTTCGCTGTTTGAATCAGTTAGAGACCTTTAGTCCATTTGCTTTCGATTTTCCACATTCCTTCTGAGCTCCTCACTTCTTTCCGGCTTCGCATTTCTTAGCCTTAGACCTCATAATGAATAAGGTTGATGCACTACTTCGCACTCCGTTCGCAGCTGCCGCTGGAACAAAAATTAGAGGTACAACGTCTTGGGCCTTATCAACCAAAAAATTGTTCACTGGAACAATCCCATGACGGAGGAAAGCGTCGGCGTACATTCTGCGCAGAAACTTGGTTATAAAAACCACGAATGGTTGTGTTACAGCGAGGACAAAATGCACTTTTTTGTTTTTATTGCCTACTTTTTGCTACCGCCGTGACTCACGTTGGGTGTAAATTTGGTTTTTAGAGATCTCAAAACATCTTTCCGAGCGTGCCAGGGATCATCAATCTTCTATGGAGCATCTGGACAATGCCAGTAATAAAATACCGAACATTCGGAAATGTTAATATGCAGCACAGTGGATGAAGGACGCGCGGTTTTCTATTCGTCGGCACAACCAAAACGTCGAGAAAAACCGCCATGTTCTCGGTCGATTGATAGATGTTTTGAAGTTCATTGGTTGTCACGAGCTGTCCCTCCGTGAGCAAGATGAACGGGCTGGCTCTTCTAATAGAGGGGTATTTTTGGATATGGTGGAATACACCGCATCCCTAGATACAGTATTGAGAGATCACAGTGAGAGATTTCACAGCTTTGTACCAATCGTTGATCGCACCGCTTGCGGGATATCGGCTGTACTGAAAGAAGTGTTACAGACTTACAACGCGAAGTCAAAATTGATAGCTCAAACTTATGACGGCGCGGCAGTCATGAGTGGGTCGAAACATGGTGTTCAAGTTTATATAAAAGATGATTTTCCTCATGCGCATTTTTTACATTGTTATGCACACCAATTTAACCTCGTTATTAAAAATATGTGTCGTAATACCCCTCTCGTCCGTATATTTTTTACAAATGTTCCGGGGTTTTCTTCATTTTTTTCCGTTTCGCCGAAGCGCTCTGACCTCCTTCGCCAGATATGTAGCCGCCGTCTCCCAGCTTGTGCACCAACACGTTGGAACTTCCAATCACGCGTGGTGCAGGGCGTGTCCGAAATTAGGTCTGAGCTCATTGAGTGTTTCAATGGCATTCAGAGCTCTCCGGTTAGGGACGAACGCTCCGTGAGGGAAGCGGCAGGTCTAAAGCGTCTGCTAGAAGATGGTGAGTTTTCATTTTTTCTCGCTTTTTTCTCCACAATATTCTATCACGTGGATGTATTATACGGCGTATTGCAGTCAAGGCTAATGGATGGAGCGTCTGTGCAGTCGTGTATTCCAGACTTCTGCGATGCTGTATCTCATATCCGGGAAACAATAAAATACGACGACACATGGAGTGCTTCTTTACGTCGCGGGCAAACAACGCAGTGTTTGATTTTGTCTGCAAAGGAATGCTGTGACATTCTGGTGAATCAAATAGGCGATCGTCTGCGCACTGAACACCTTGCCGCGTTCTCTTTGATGAACCCCAAAAATTTTTCAAAATTTGCACGTCAATTTCCCATCCATTTGTTGGCTACTGTCTCCAAACGTTACCCCATGATAAACGTGGGTAAATTGGAAAATGAATTGCGATGTATATACACCAATCAAACTTTTTTGAACATCACATCAACTTGCGCGCTCTATGGGTTCCTCATAGATAACACTCTAGTAACTACCTTTGCGGCGTCTGCAAAATTTCTGGACATTATTTTGACGACGCCTATTTCTTCCGCCGACGCAGAGCGAACATTCAGCACGCTGAAGCGTATTAAAACGTATCTCAGAAACACAATGAAGTAAGATAGATTAAATTCCTTGGCTGTTTTATCCATTCACAGAGACGTTATTTCTGGGATGCATGACTTTAATCAGCGCGTTATTGAGCATTTTGCTTCCAAGAAACTGCGGCGTGTTGCATATATGTTCAAGCAGTAGAAGTCTAGCAGCATATATATCTATGAGTGACTGACGCATGTCCATATCTTTGCATTACCTTTCCTTTCTTCATAGTAACGTTTTAAACCTTATTTTAGGTTTTGTCTGCTTTCCCGAAGTTTCTGTTAATATGTCATTGTATTTATCTGGGTAAATATTGCCTTTCCTTTTGGAAGAGGTTTCAAAATAAACTATGTCGGTATTTATTAATCCCTTGACTTGGACCGGTTTTAAAGACACTTTCTTATCGTTAAAAATTGTCGCTTTTGCCGATTGGTTGTTACCGATGGAATGGTTTTTATACTCATAAAATGATGGGAGAACTTACAGCGCTCATCCTGTCCCCGTCGATGGGGGTGACTTGGTCCCGCAGTAACTTGCCCCGGTTGTCAAAATGACCACGCGCCGCCACTGCTTAATAATATGATGTAACAAAACACAAATTAATAACTAAGTTTACAAGAGAAACTGAACTTTTTGTCCCCTAATTTTATTTCAACAAAAGGAACGCAAATGCAGTAAAATTCCAAACAACCGAACGTCGTTCCGGTACGTTCCGGCTACAGCTCACCACTGGGTATGCTTATAAACAAAAAATATGTCATGTTCAAGTGTTGTGTTGCCTTTTTCATATTACTGTATTACCAGAAAGAATGGAATATCATGCATTCGATTTTGTTATTTACAGGAATTAAATATAAGAAGCCTGCAAGTCATATCTGAATCTAAAAGCAATGACTTTATTCGCATTATGAATCAGGTATGATATGCTGACATGATCAATAAAATCTATAGGAAGTGAAAAATGGATTTTAAAAAATATAAGATATTTATTTCTATGAAAAAAAAAGTTGGGAAGAGACGGTTCATTTTATTTTTCAAAACATGAGACATACAATATATGGGGCCTAATTATACGAGTGGTCAAGGCCACACTTGGGCACAGTAATAGTTCATTTGATTTGTTGCAATGCATGGCGTTGCCAGAAACTTTTACTTGTCTTTTATTTTTAATTTCAGTATGAGAAGACATATGAGAAACACTTTGAAAACATCGCCAGAAAAAACAAGAAAAAAGTTTTGAAGGAATTTGATGAAGAAACGAAAGATCTAAGAGATTCTATAGAAGAGAAAATATTGGAGGCAAAGAATGAATTGGAAAGAAAAATAGATGAATTATCGGAAAGAGGAATTCAAAGAAACGACAAAAACCTTGTAAGTATTACACAGGGTAGAATTACTACCAAGAACCAATGCGCTTCAGAAGTATGTACACCAAGATGGCGGACACCGGTCTGTATTATGTATACTAGTTTAGGGTTAGGCTATAATTTTATTCCATTTTTTTCTTATTTTAGTTCTATTGCGAGTTCGAGAGCTAGCCAAGTAACCCAAATCCATGAAGAACAAATTTGTTCATCAACCACATATGTTTTGTAGCAATGAATTTGAACAGTCACATTCTTATTTTAAAAAGTCTAAACAAATATTGCTGCTTATTGTATATAATATTTTTCTGTGCCAAATGGTGTGAAAAACTTTTTGATAATAACAAAATAATTTGAATTACAAACACATACGCCACATTTAAACATCAGCTTCCTGATAGATATATAACACCCATTGGATATTTTTCAATTTTGAATATTCTTAATTTAATCGAGGAAATATTGAATGATCAATGTGATACGTTCCACATTTTCTTGTAAAAGGAAAATTACAAAACTATCTCTAAAACACATTAGGAGACTAGCACATAGGAAAAGTGAAAATAAGGTAACCTATATTTTTTGAAGAAATGGAATGAAACTCAAGTGGACAATGCAGTCAAACAGTATGTTTTGAAGTACCAGGAAATTCTAAACGAGGTATTCACTATTTTTGTTTGTGTATTCATTCCAGCAATCATAAATAACAAATGGCTATTTTTCGGAGAAACTGCTGTTCATCATCGTCTACCTATTTTTTTTCAACTTGGGTATGGGATTTGAATTTTGCTTTAGTTGGAACTAATTTGACACAGTAAATATTTTTTAAGCTGATGCAGAAATCTTACTTGAAATCCAGTGGTTTTGAAGTGGTTGAGAGACGGTTCTTGGACCATGTTGACGCCCAAGTTGAAGAGGATGAAGCAATTAAAGAAAGAATCAGAAATGAAATAAAAAACAAAACCGAACAGGCTAAGATACAGAATAAGAAGAATAAAATCTACAGGTCTGTTACAGAAACTAAAGATACAATTTTAAAATATTTGGGGGTAGAAGTGCTAATCATCACTTTTCCCGTCTGGGTTCCTCTGGCTGTGCTTGGATTAGTGGTGGTTGGAACTGGAGTTGCGGTAGTCAAGGTTAAAGATGGCATTAAGGAAAAAATAAAATCCAGAAAGTAGTTTCAAAGAAAGGGGAATTATCATGATATGTATCATATTTTAAATTTCCCATTAATTTATCAATACTGAAGTAATCATCGAATATTGAAACTTTTCTATAATGCTTAGCTCAGTAATTGTTTTTAAGTGTGAGGGGTGGGGAAGAAACTGCAGCATCTGAGATAATTTCACGCAGTTTGCGATATTTTGTCCAAAAAAAATAATAGAGTGGTTATCCATGGATAACGTTCTGCTTATCTGGCCTTATGATAACTACATTTAACATTACTCACTTTTCATTGTGCATAGTAGCGTCTTAAGGCATCAAAAAACATCCTTAATTAAAAAAAATTCTGGTATAGACAGATTTGAAAGTGAGCTCTGACTCTGCATGCAAATTTTTACCTACCGTAAATCTTTACATAAATTTGAAGGATTCACTTTAAGATATACTGAGGATACTCTAATCGCTGAGCAACTCACTAGAAATACAATAATTGAAATTTTGTGCACATTTAATGCAATGAAAACCACTCCTCTTGTAAGTGAAAAACTCTTATGTATTTTAATATGCTGATTGACATATATTAAATGTTGTTATTGATATGTGATTTACGGTATATACTAATGTAACCAAGTCTGAATTACTCTAAAAGCAATTCTATCAAAAGATTGGAGTAAATTTTTGGGAAGTTTTGTTATGAAGAAAGCATGCATATTTATCACTAATACATGTTGACTTCTTATTATTTGGAATTCATATTTATGTTCCCTCATAATCAGTGGTGGGATTCAGCCTGTTCCCACCGGTTCTATAGAACAGTCTCACAGAATTTTATGAGATCAGCGAACCGGTTAGCGTTACTAGTTACTGTCAATAGATTTTTGCATATTATCTGACACACCGATTTTTGAAATCACATGTTTTTTTTTTCAAAATTAGCAGGTAACAGTTATACATTGTGTTGGGATAATAAGTATAATTGTAGAAATTTTCCTTTTGTGATTGGTTGCCTGGAAATTGAATTGTTGCATCATAACTTCAAGTCATGAGATGACAACTGCTTTTTAGTGTGGCTGTTAGCAGTGATGGGATTGACCCGGGTCGCACCATTCGCTGGAACTATGGATTGCATCCTGTTCTTGCAACTACTTTAATATATACAGCAATAAACACAATTCTTAAGTTCATCAAAAATTTCGATGCTAATTTTGATGTAATGATGCTTTCTCAACCATTATTTTGGAATGTTAATTAGAAAGTAATTAAAAAATAATCAGTTTATTTGCTAAAAAACATGACTTTTTGTGACAAAACCGGCTGAAAAATATGACTTTTATGATGAAACCGGCTGACAAAAAATTTGAATCCCACCATGGTTCTAATTTGTGCCTTCACAAGGTGATCATTTTTCAGATGTATTTATTATTATGCTTATTAATTAATAGATGATATAAGGTTATATTATAATTTATTGCATGATTTCTTCCATGTTCTGTGCTGCTGATTAGAGCCAATTTACACTTTGTTTTAATTGCTAGAAATGGTTATTCCGCAGAAAATAGATAATTAAGGATGTTATCAGTGGAGGTTTTTGGTCATTACACCCTAAAAATTGACTGCATTAGTAAAATTACCCCAATCTTGACCCTTATATTCTTCATACCCCTTCTAAGAAAATGCTTCCTATATGTTTACTGACTATTTGTGAAATATTGTAATATTTGAAAAATATTCACATATCATTTATTAAAATATTTGGCACTCCCGAAGTATGTGAACCAAGATGGCGGACACCGGAACGTAGTATGTGTTCCAGGTTAGGGTTAGGTAATAATTTCAGGTACAAATACGACGGGAGTAACTTGGCTAGTCCCCAAACTCGTAATAGTACTAAAATATGGAAAATCAGAATAAAATTATGGCCTAACCTTAACACGGTACACATATTACGTTGCGGTGTCTGCCATCTTGATTGACATACCTCGAGAGTACCAATATTTAACATACACTTTGTCGCAGAGTTATGATGTATGAGACTGCACTTTCAAATGAATACTTCCACAACTCTAGTCTGATCAGGGCTTTGTTTGAAATTTCTACCCATTTGAAATTGCTTTTGAAAAGTTAATTTTTTTTAGTTAAGTTAAGTTTAGTTAGGTTCATTTCTTGTAAATCTTCATATCTTTGTATGTTTATAATAATTTTATGTCTCCTAGATATAATGCTCCCACTTATGTATATTCCTGCTATATATTTGATGCCTGTTCTTTAATTCAACTTTAAATAAAATTATGTGATTCTCTTATATTGTCTTGAACAGGATGGATGGGTTTGGGTGGAAGTCAAGTTTGTTCTGATTCTGCCAGTTTGAAGCAGGACTTTATAAGAGTGTGACATCAGGTGTAAAAAATTTTAACATTGAAGAAAACCAAATGTGAACCACCAAACTTGTGCTTTATGGTTGGTTCACCACACTGAATGTAAACAACATATATGCTTGTCAATAGTTACACAAATTGCTGGTACCATAGCAAATGCAAGTATGCATGTATGTAATGATAATCTATCTACGCATTTACGAGACAAATAAACATACATATGAACATGTGAATTTTATGCGATGTGGCGCATCGTGTTAATCGTTAGAGTACGATCGTCGTCGCCCATAGGGGTACCCTACGTGGGTTCTCAGGTTCGAATCGCATGCGGGGATATTTACGCACGAGAGGATTGTCGGACTCCACGTCGGTGTGGGGTTGTGGTAGACCTACCATACGTCCCGATTTGGCCGGGACAGTCCCGGTTTCAACATCTGTCCCGGTTAGCAAAATGTCCCGGAATTTTACTTTGGTGAAATTTTCAAAATGAACTCCAACTTGATGCAAAATTATGAAATAATTCCGTCCCAAAAGGCATAACTTTGCTTTAACTCGAGGCTTATTTTAATATCTTAATTTTTTTACCTTATTAGGTTGAATAAAAAATCGCGCATAGCTTAAGAAATCCTTTAGTTGAGAATAATGAGTGACGTTCATTGTCTCATTTTTCTATTAACTTCAATGAAAATACGTATAATTTGTGACTTAGGGTGGAGATCAAAAACCTCACTTAACTTAAACCTGGATTAAGACTAATCTCGGATTAGTTAAACTCGGTTTAACTTCGAAAGTTAAACGGAGATCAAAAACCCAGTTTAGCGGTTACTTAACTAATCCTGGTTTAAGTCCGACGCCACGAGGCATTTCATCAAAACGTCGTGGCATGTTGCTCTTTGACCTCGTATTCCCATGGCGATGACAACGCGAACCCGATTTTGTTGTAATTTGCTGTCTTTGCAAAGTCAGTTTTTGATGTATTTCGTTGATTTTGCCAAAGCAAAACAAGCTGGGCGGCAGACCTACGAAAAGCTGACGCGCATTACCCGAAATGTCAAAATAATAACAATTTATCATAAATCCAACCTTTTTGGTCGAAGGGACACGTGATTCATTAATAATTGCGCGGGCCACTTGACATGGTAGTTATGATCTAGTTTTGCTACACTACTACAGGTTAAAAATAAAAAAAATACCCTCACAATTATTAGAACAATAAAACTTGTTTTCCAACCATTGACGGGCGCCATCAGTGGTTATTCCCAAAAGTTTAGCCAAAGACAAGACGCTTGATCATTTTTATCACAGCTCTAGTCGTACCCCTAACAGGGGCAATGGCTGCAGTCTCCACTGTGATTTTATACCATCATTAACTACCCGCAAGAAGATAGCAAGTCACTAACTGAGCAGTAAACTTAATGTCAGCGCATCGTCAAGCGCCAAGGAATACAATAAAAAATTTTCCGCTTCTGCATTTAAAATTCCCGCAATAGAATTCCCAAGCTCTTCAACACGATGAGTTATGGTCTGTCTTGACAGGCTATTTTTGCAAACACCTAGAAATGCTTCTACATATTGCTCGCGGGCCACGAGTTGGACGACCCTGGTCTACAACACCAACTGAATCTAATATTTTACTCCTAAAACCTCAGCGTAACAACAAACAGACTTAAATTACAGAACCCACATCCTACTTAGAGTGAAAACAGACGAAATGAACACACTTCAGCTGAAAACCTATCCCTGGCAAGTTCTGGGCCACAGGCTTCTACATATTTAACATTTTATTATTTTGAAAATTTGTATTGCAAAAATAACTAATATTCATTTGTTCAAATGACTGCTAAAATGTACTGACATTCAAGAAATGGAAAAGCATAGAATCAATTCGGAAGAGGTGCTAAATTTTATCCTGGCTCTACAGCTTTGAGACAGGAATGTGTCAACGTAATGCACACAGACACAGGTGCAATCATAGTTGTTGCTTTCGTTGCTATTTGAAGGTTTTATTTATTTCTTCTGCGGAAGACTCGCCAAGTGACGAAAAATTGACATAACTATGTTTCCTCCAAATGTTTTAGAATTATTGCAAGAATTATTTGTTTGTTAAGCTTAAGTTAACCGGGTTCCACATATTTGTTGGACACAAAGGCGTAGAATAAAGCACTGCTGCAACCTTGACTTGACAACACTTTTACTATAATCCTATCCATAACAGTTGTTTGTCTTCATGACCTGAACAATAAAAATAAAAATACAGGGTTAAAGATAGTATATTGATGAAGTGCGCTAGATATTAAAGAAGCAAATTCGACCTAGGCAATGACTAAAACCGAATAATTTGTATTCGAATTTGTACAGATTTTTTTGTATTCTGAAATGATAGTTTTGAATTACGTAAAATCCAATGTATATTTAATTATATGAATTTGGAAAAGTAAAACAGTAGAGTATTCTTAGTTTTCAGATATTAAATGAAGGCTCTTTTGTCTTCGATTGTGATTGCATGTCGAACAACTTTGCTCTACTCTAAAATCATGTGATACTAGTTTTGCCTGCATGTAAAAAGAAATGACTAGAATAAAAGTATCCTCACATTATACGAATAACACAGAATATACACACAAATTAAAAATAATTTTCATTTAACAGCTGATACTACATAAATTTAGGACAGTTCACATACAAATAATATGGCATTTAAATAGTGACAAACTCACAAATTCGCTCTTCCAATAGAGCTGATGAAATTGATCATCATCATGGCACTCAGACAGTTTACTTGACTTGAAACAGCTGTAGAAATAAATGAAAAATCAGAAAACAATGTTACATTAAAGAAATAGTTATGATAGCATGAACCATTGCATTCATAATAAGGTATTGGCAATATATAGTTATCAATATACTCAATTCCTGCATTTGGTGAAATTCATGGGCATGGTACTACAATATTCTAATTTCATTTTATATAGCAAGAGTCAGAATCATTAATACCATAAATATCGTACATATGTGCATACAGCATACCAATAACATGCAATATGATTTTACATTGGTGTATATCAAAATATCCACCCAACCTGCTATCTATTCGCTTCTAGCCTATTTTTTTTATCCAACTTCGGGAACTTGCAGACTTGTGAATTAGCCGATGACAAGATACATACACCGGGGTACAGTGCAGTAGTGATACATGGATATCGTAGGTAAATCTCAGTTCAGCTCATACACAAAATATAACCAAGAGGAATCTTTTGGGCACTGGTAGATCTAAATATCTGAAAATATATCATTTTTGTTAAAACATTTTGAAGTTTATATTTACTGAATTAGGACTAGGAGTATCTGTTCGACGGTACCACTGCGCAACTGCTTACCAACGAAACTATACAAAATACTGGGCCCCCTATGTCTTTTATGACAAGAACCAATATAGCAATATACTACTGGTACAACTGTAGTCTACAATCTAAGCTAAAATAAAACTTCACGAAAACTGCTAAGAAAATCAAAAAAACGCAAATACAGAAATATATCAATACGCCAGGTACCGTATGTATTTACCTTACTAGCCCAATTCCACGTTGTGAATACTTTTTCAGGCGTAGTACGGTAGGTACCGGTACAGCACAGGTACCACCGCAAATGCTACATATCGCAGCCTCGTGGTACAGGTATACAATTATTTATTCGTGGTGACGCTTGTACAGAGCTCCCTGCTACTCCATTTGTCGCCCCAGAATACAATATAGATTGTACGGTAAGCGATAACAACCAACACAACAAGCGCCGCAATCCTAATGCACTCGACAAACCGAGTTAAACCACCTCCAGACCAGGTTTAAAAAATCGCCGATTTTAAGTCGAGATTTACGTCACAGAAAGTTAAACCACCTTTTTGATCCGAACTTAAACCGCCGATCCAAAGTTAAACTCCGATTCGAGGTATAAGTATAAGTTTATTTCGACTCCATAATCAGCAAAACAATAAAATGAATGCTAAAAATAAATAAATAAAAACTGATTATGAAATCAGGAGAGCGAACAAAACCTTAGATAAGGTTTGAAACGTACAGAATGTATATAAGATGGAAGGTTTTGCCAAGAAGATGTGGTACGTGTTCACTCACCTAAAATAATTGAAATATTTCACACACGCTCACACGCACCCTCACACACAACCATATAGAAGTTATTAAGTAAAGGGAACATGAAAAATTACATACTGGTAGTTAATAAAAAATAAATAAATAAAAATTACTTGCCACACCATATTAATAAATTTATCATGATTGCCACTGCCAAATTGATCAATTTTATAAATGGGAGTGAACAGTAAAGATAAACTTTTATAAAAAAATATATTGTCAAGCTGATTATAGATGGAGTCAAATGCCAAAATGCCCAACCAAAGTTGCCAGAATTGGGTGCATGAAGAGGTGGGCTAGACCACTTCATTGCCCAAACTAGAGCCTATTATTGCCAAATTGTAGTCCAGATTGCAATAAGTATTTAAATCTATCAGTAACTTTATAAGTATGAGTAATTATAATTAATTAAGGTAGAAAGACAGGGTATAGGAATATGTTGGTTGCTAAGGTTATAAGGTTTTTTTTTCATTCTTAGATATTGACTTCTGCAAGGATAAAGGAATTAGGAATAAAGGAATTAGTATTGTTATTTCACAGGATCATTTCTTCATTTATTATGGCGTAATAGGTTCAAGTTTATCGTGGATGAGACATCAGCCTGCGAATTTTGTTGTTGTAGACACCATTTATATTCAATAAACTAGCCATTGTATTGATCATCACAGAACGACCTGAAAAACAGAAAACAAATCTGCGAGTAGGATATTCAAGGGTTACATATTTGGAAACAGCACTACCCTACACTTTTGTTTAGAATTAATTATTATTTCGAGTAGATATTGATTATTAGTTATCTATCTATAAAACGCTAGTTCAAAGACCAGAGTTGAAATATGGTTGGGACACAGGGTGAATTCCTCGCAAACCATGCAGAAACTCTCAAACCACACTGACCATTCGTATGTTGGCCTTCACATCAACTTCACAGCAGAACCTCAACCTAGGATAAAATTTTGTATACACACAAAACAAATCATAGAATACCACAACAAATTAAAATGAAGGGGAGAATCCAATATATCTCCACTGGTCGCCTAATTACAATAATAGGTACAGGAGCTAAACTATACGGTCTACAACCCTCATAAGGTATCACACCACCCATATAGAAACAAAGACCATGCATGTGTAATGTCAAAAATCCAACGTTAAGCAAAAAGGGAACATGCGCATGCAGATGTCAGAGTGTAAACAGCCATTTGAAAAATAAATAAATAAAATAATTTGCTGTGCATGCTACAGAACCCGACACACCAACAATAGATGTAGAACAGGTGGAGAGAGATTAACTGCCGGCTCAACAACAATCAGCAGCTGCAGGAGCAATAGCAATATTGTAGCTGTTTAATATTTTCATGAAAATAAGTATGTGCAAGTGAAGAGTGTCCCAACTTTCTATCATGGTCATTCATGAAGGTTCAATATTTTTTGTGTCCGAGCTATCAAAACGTTGTAGCTAATTTCATACGAAAGAGTATATATATCAGTGTGGTTATGGGAAAATAACTTTTAATATTTGGATACCAAGTACGACTTAACTTGTTTCTGAAATGATTTTTTGGATTTTAATGACTTCAAATTCAAGGGGAGAGAGTTCCATAGCTTAGGTCCATTATAGCATAGGGCATGCTGGCTCACAGATTTACTCATAAACGGTATAAATAAATTGGAATTACTTCTTCGATTGGAGGTGGTTTTGGTTAGTATGTCGTCAAAGCAGTTTGACAATGAGTTGTCATGAAAATCATAAACTAATGATAATACTTCAAATTTCATTATGTCTTCAACCTTGAGTATATTTAGCGATTTATAGAAATGATTTACGCTTTCACGTTTACTTTTCCTAAAGACAATTCTTAAAAAATTATTACAAATGCTTTGCAATTTCGAGACAAGTGTTTTATTACCATGGAGCCAGACTGAGCTACAATATCGGATATGACTTAGTAGTAGAGATTGAAACATTGCTAGTAAAGCTGATTGATTAACGCACTGGGATACTTTAGCAGCAACTGCCAAGTTCCTTTTTGTTTTACCAATAACATGCAACATTTGTGATTTCCATGATAGATTTTCATCAAAGATAACTCCTAGAAATTTTATTTCTTTCACTCTTTCAATTTCATTGTCATTGAGCAGTAGTGGTTTTGAACAACTCACACTTTTATGCTTGCTTGGGTGGAATAATACAAATTTAGTTTTGTTAGCATTAAGAGATAATTTGTTAACCAACATCCAGCTATGAATGTTGGTTAGTTCTTGGTTTGCAACTGTGAGTAGATCTTCAAGGTTTTTCCCATGAAGAATCAAGTCAGTGTCATCAGCAAACATGATCGACTCAGAGGATTTCAGACACCTGGACATGTCATTAATGTAAGCTAGAAAAAATAATGGGCCAAGTAAAGATCCCTGTGGAACTCCGTGCTTCATGACACAAATATTTGTAGAGAATGAGTTGTCATATTGCACAATTTTTTTTCTTGTCTTGCAGATAGCTCCTGATCCAATTGAATGGGACGCCTCTAATTCCATAGTGATAGAGCTTACTTAAAAGGATGGAATGGGTCAATGTGTCGAAAGCTTTTAAAATATCAAGAAATATTCCAATTGCATGTTGTTTGCTTTCAAAGGCCTTGGTCAGTTTGTGTACCAAAACATTAGCAGCCATAGCAGTAGAGTGATGCTTGCGGAAACCAAATTGATGAGAGTGGAAAACATTGTTAGTTTCCAAAGAAGTTGACATTCTACTATACATTATTTTTCTCAAGAATCTTAGAAAATGATGGTAAAAGACTAATAGGTCTATAATTTCCAAGATCTGAAACACTACCCTTTTTAAATAGAGGAAGAACTTTAGATGTCTTGAAGCTTTCAATGAATAACCCACTAGATAGTGAAAGATTAAATATATATGTCAGGATGTCAATGATATGTTCTGGAACGTGTTTCAATACTTTGAATGGAATACCATCAATTCCAAAACTTGACTTGGGGCTTCATTTCGCGTATAATATTTTTTATTTCTAATGATGTAGTTGGCCTTAAAAACATGGATGAGGATTCTTGCTTTCCAAGATATGAAATGTAATTTTTGTCACAGCCAGCTGGTTGTGGCATACAGTCGAGCAGGGTTTGTGCCACTTGGGAAAAGTGTTCATTAAATTTATTTGCAATTTGTGTATTACTGCAATCGAGTCCAATCAAAGGACAAGAACCTGTTTTATTTTACCAATAAGTTCATTAATTGTTTTCCATACTGCCTTTGATGTTACCTTTGTGAGAGGCAAATTTAGATTTGTAATAATTTGATTTCTTTTGTAGAGCAATCGAGTATAAAGGTTCCTGCATTCATTGAACTGTAATTTGTGCTTGTCATTTATGTTTTATTGTTTATTAATTTCTGTATAAAGTTTTTGTTTGACTTTGTTTAGTTTACGTAACTCAGTATCATACCAAGGTTTTGTTTGATCTGTTTGTTTGTTTTTTGTAAGGAAAAGATTGAGAGTAAGCAGTAGAGAATTTTTCAAAAAATTTTTCAAAGCAAGTGTTGGGATCCTGGATGCTGCTGAAGTCATCAATATCAATAGAATTCAGTTCGTTCATAAAAGTATTCAAGTTGGACGAAGTAAACTGGCGGTAAAGCGTTTCAATTCTGTTCTGAATTTGCTTTTCTAGAAGAGAGCATTGTACAATTGGCAGATGATCAGAAACACATTCTGCTAAAACAGCACTATAACTTTTTATCATATACGTTTGTCCAAATGTGGTCTATACAGGTAGCAGAACTTGAAGTTATCCTGGTGGGGCAGTTTATCAGAGAATAATAGGCCAGGTTGTGCATAATATCAACAAATAGGCTGGTATTCATATTGGACTCATCAATAAATTATAGTTGAAGTCACCCATTATATAATTAATAATTCAACTTGTTCATCTTTGAGAGAACTTGGGACAAGAGATTCCGAAAGTTAGCATTGTTTCAATTCATCAGTTAGTGGTGATCTATAAATAGTACCGCAGGTTATTGTTTTATTTTCCAATAATATGTCAATAAATATAGATTCGAAAACCTTTTCACACATTATAGTAATATCCTTGCGGACAATGTATTTCAAATCATTTCGAATGTAGAGACCAACACCACCACCTCGGTGATGAATCTACTGTTAGTGATAAAAACATAGCCATCCAATGTATTGAAATGGCCATTTGTACAGATACAATCCATGTTTCATTTACAGCAATTACATGAGGCTTACAATTCAGTGAATTCACTAGTGCTTCAAATTTTGTGTAGTTTTTGAAAGAGGCTAAAGATCTGATATTGAGTGAAAGAGTCATGAAACCACTTAGTTTAAAACCATCATTGAATTTGAGATCATTGACATCACTAGAGCAAATATACTGATTTGAGCTGTTGTACATGAAAACACTGTTTATGTTGTTGAATTCATCATTGTCAGTATTGGCTGACTCAAGAAACATTTGGTTTAGGTATTCAGGATCAAGAATTTTAGTAAGTGCCTGGGCTTCAGCTTTTTCTGAATGAAGGGAAGTACATGATTCTAATAATTCAGAATCAGAGAGAGAAGAGAATGGTATGCAATCTTTTCACAAAAGAAACAGCACCAAGGCATATCATCAGCTTCAGATTGCAGGTTTTCATACTGCTGGTTAGAGTATTGGTGCATTTTAAATGTATCCAATGTGAGCAAATGTTGCAAAAAATAGCTTTCTGATTAGTTCGGACTGATTTGTGGCAATTTCTACAGGGATATTTTAAATTATGTTTCATGGTGGTGGCAAAGTAATGAAATAAAAAAATAAAAAAAGTATAGTGAAGTAAGACAAAATCTAAAATACAAAGCTTAAATACAAAGTTTCCAGGTGCAGAACTTATGGTTAAATAAGTACTAGCCTAATTAGCATAAGGAAAATAAGGGTGAAAATAAATTGAGTTAAATTAAATTATCAACCCTGTGCTAAAGGCCACCACTATACCAATGAGACCAAGTTGCAAACAGTGTGCCTATTTGCTAAGTCCCATTGGGCGAGCAGCAGCCCTGGAGTACAGGGGACGAGAGAGAGTAGTGATATCATTTAAACAAGATATAACTCGCCTTCTGTCCAAGTAAGCGTATATAGTCCCATTCATTGTCAACACCTTATGCTTCCCGAATGCTTCCTTGGCAGCGGCGAGGAGCTTGAGCCTATTCCGGGTCAAGGACTCCGTGATGGACAAACCGCTGCCTTTTAGATCTTTCTTCCTACCATATATTAAATTTTTTGTCGATCTTCGGACAAATTTAATAATGATGGGGTTCTTCGGGGACTTGGATCGCAATTTATGGGTTATATCAATATCCGTGTTAACAATAGGCTGGTCAAGATTGAAGTTATTGTTCAGGGTGTTAACAACAAAGTCTTCAAACTTGTAGTACTCAGATTCTGGAACAGATTTGCAGCCATGAAGAACAACACAGTTCCTCCGGCTGTACTGTTCCTGATCATCTTGCTGTTTTTCACATAACTCCAGTCTTTTTATAATCTCCTCGATCTTAAGAGAGATTTGAGCCACATCATGCTGGAACTTCTTAACACCTTCAGACTTGCTGCCATGGTCTTCAGTGGCAGACAGTTCATCTGAGCGTTGCATGAGCGCTTTTTGGTTGGCCTGGAGGGATGTAACAGCAGCCAGAATCTGGTTATGAACTTCGGTATTCATATTGATTTTCCGTGGAGTTTCGAGTTGAACAGGTAATTATTTTCAGCAGAATCCAATGTAGTATTATGATCAGAAAGGTATATTCCGTTTGTTGATATAATCGAAGGTAGCAGGCTTTAGTACTTAAGTTAACCAAAGATTAAACTATCATCTGCAAACTTAATTATACAGCGAATAATGTTAAACTACCTTTTTGATCTCCACCCTTAGTGTTGCTTAAATTAGCATATATTTTCCTTTAAATAAAGTAAAAAAAAATTTTATTCAATCTAAGTAGAATACTTTATTATGCAAAATTAAAGCTTAAACATATGGAATAAAGGTTTGCCAAGCTCAGGCCTTTCGTCCATTTATTTCATTCATAGTTTAGGGTTTGTCCCGGATTATGCCCAAAAATTTATGGTAAGTCTAGGTTGTGGGATATAATGTGTTTCGATGATGTCTGTATTTCACTGCCTCCAGCAGTGTATGATAATATATCCTCTTCACTCCACTGCTTCACTCCTCACTGTCCACTGCTACAATAGCGTACGACTTATATAGAAGTTCGACGCTATCGTAAACAGATTCACAGTGACGTGTTAAATGAATTATACTTTTGCTAAAGTAAAGCGACAATTTGAGTTTTAGCCTTATTGGTACGAACGTGTTAGTCAAGTGCTTAGCCTTATTGGTACGAACGTGTTAGTGTAGCATCCACCCCCGCAACCCCCGCGGTCGCGGGAGGGCCCACAGCGCAAAGGGGCCCAAGCGGTTAGAATTTAGAAATTTGAGCCGCAAAACCAAAAGCTGCATTGAAAAACCAGTAATGCACATCTTATAACGTTGATGTTAGTTCTGCTCAAATCGTTTTGTTACGTAACAATGCCAGGAAGTCGTCGATTTTCGGCGTCTTGTGGTTTGATCGCACTGGCAAAATTACGACGGCTGTCAGAATGATGTCGAAAGCAAAACCTCTCAGTGGCGCACAGAAACGCAGAAGAGGAAAAACGTATGAAACAAATTAAAGTAACCAAGATAAACGGCAAATTTTAGATTACCATTGCCTTTTGATAGCGACATGTTATGCTTTTTGACGAAATAGAAAAAAACGTTGTTTTAGCTTATGTCCGAGAGTTTTAGGGTCATTTCCACGAAATACTTTTGTGCGGGGGGGGGGGGGCACGAGAGTCTTGCTACGCCACTGCTCCCGGGATAAATATGTAAATCCTATCCTATCCTGATAAGGGGCTGGTGTTATGTGATGTTGCCCTCCTTTTCATTAGATTAATTAGAGTTATAGGCAGTGATGAGCTGGAAAAATCGTAACAACCGGAACGCACCTCATTCGCAAAACTGTAATATATTCACAACACGACGCGGACCTTCGAGGAACTGCGGAGAAATTATAATATGAAATATGTTTGTGTGAAAGTATAAGAGTATACATAACAATTCAATACAAATCTTAATATTAGAAAGGCATGGAATGAATTTTCATGCGGTCGGGGAAACATCTATTACACCTTACATCTGTACTAATTATTTGCGGGATGTGACGTAAAAAAAATTACGAATTATGAAGTAACAAAACATAAATTAATACCTCAGTTTACTAAAGATACTAGACTTTTTGTATCACAATTTTATTTCAACAACAGGAACGCAAATGCAGTAAAATATACAACAACAACGTTCCGGCTACAGCTCACCACTGGTTATAGGCACAGCCGTATTTATCACTGGGTCGTATATATTAATTAAATTAAGCTCGTACAGGTACGGGTATCAGTATCTTAACATACCGTGTTTCCCCGAAAATAAGACCTACCCTGAAATGAGACCTAGTCAAATATGCGATTTTTATTTTTGACATAGTCGATAGTATCAAATCTCCCCTACGTGTTTTAAATGATTAATAATCTATGCTTTGGAGTAATTTTGAATGAAAACGTGTTATTTATGAGTAAATGGATGTAGGTTTTCTAATTTTGTATACAATATTTGAGAATCTCGTAATTCTCTACATTACAATTTTGTTTTGATAAATGAGAATATATAAGACATCCCCTGAAAATAAGCCCTAGTGTTAATTTTCGAAAGAAAATTAAAATAAGACACTGTCTTATTTCCGGGGAAACACGGTATTTGCTCGCACCTCAGAAGTTTGGGCCCAAGCCCAAAAATGGTGTTCATCGATTAAAAAATCATTATTAAGCGATTTCTTTTATGTATTTTGCTTATTCATTGCTTTGCGAAGTCTGTCCACGATCCA
Organism: Styela clava; assembly: GCF_013122585.1. Classification (NCBI taxonomy): domain Eukaryota; kingdom Metazoa; phylum Chordata; class Ascidiacea; order Stolidobranchia; family Styelidae; genus Styela; species Styela clava. Next base: position 943,896 of record NW_024102640.1, read on the forward strand.
GTTGACACTGTTCCGCTTAAGGCTCGGTGGTTTGCATTTTTGGATTATGTTGAGATTTCCATACGTCAATCTTTTCCTACATCGTTATTTAGGGGTCTCGCTAGATGACAACGTTTACTGATGTTACTGGCCACAACATCTCGACCATTTCCAATGTTACAGTAAAATCGCTCAGTACGGTACCGGTACGGCGCGGCGGTGGGGTCTCATGTAGTTTCGTACCTAACATACTTCTGGTCGGCATAGCATAACAATTTTTTTACGTGTCAATCCTAACCCCCACCTGACCCCACTAATGCACAAAAATTACGTCACAGTGACGTAATAGAGTCCTTCAAACTGTCATCCAAGACGCGCAGACGAGAACCCGAAATCGAACAGCCATTTCTCTCGTTTTCTCGTCGCAACGATCCCGATAGGAGAGAGATCGCTGACGTTAGTCAGTTCTTTATCGTCGGCGCCGATGCCATTTCGGGCGATCGTACGAGAATTTGGCAAGCTCTATGACGTGATTGTGACGTCGTAGTGACGCAATTTTTGGATAGCATAGTCAGGTGATGGTTAGGATTGCCATGTCAAAAAACTGTTATGCTACGCCTACTAGAAGTACGTTAGGTACGAAATTACACGAGACCCCGGCGGTGTGGGTCATCTTGCTAAGCGTTAGGAATAGGCTCGCCACCGCACCTCTGATTACTCTGCGTGGGTTCGCAGGTTCGAATCCCATGCAGGAGTGGTGGTTATGTGCGAGGGTATTGCTGGACTCGTCGCCGTCGTAGGGTGGTCTGGTGGTTCACGTAACCGCTTGTCGGTTACGGCTTCCTCCACCACCAAGTCTATACTTCGAAAAAAAAATGAAAATAACTGGCTAACCAATCCCATACCCGACTTGGAATGGTAACCAGACGAGAGGCCGTGGTTTGCCTTAATGGATAAGCCGACTTATCGGCTTTCCTCTCCCCTGGGATAAATATGTAAATCCCATCCTCATTCAAATTGAGTGTGTTTGTTAATAGCCTATATCTGAATATCAGGGCCTTCTTGGAATCTGAGAACTATTTCATGTGTAGTACTGTCATGGAAATAATCATTGTTCTAGCTCTGTTATCAAAGTTTTTTTCTGTTTTACAACTTTCCCTGTTCAGCCACCCTCTAAATCAGTGCCTTCTCAACCTTTTACTGACCGCGTACCACTTTAGAGACACAAGAAATGTACTATGGAAGTATTTTATAATATGGCACTACATCCTTTGTGGCGTAGCACGCAAAATGGACGAAAACATGCCCATATCCCCACTTTTAAGCTGGGCAATAGCGGGCGAGTGCGATTTCTAAAGACATGGACTGATAACGCACCAGCGCTATGGACGTTTACCCGACCATTGACCCCGGAAAAATTACACCTATAGTTTACTATTGCACACTTTATGCTTATGCTGAGAGCGTTCTGATGTTTTTGGCGCATATAAACTGGTTTTCGTGTTTGAAACCATCATTTTTATTAAAAATTAATCAACCATGTGTCGTTCGCAGGTACTGATACAACTAAGTTTAGCCTTGTCCTTCGCAGCATTTGCAAGATTCAATTTTGATTACTGCAACTAAAGTAAAGCTCCGCGGGAGACATACCGTTAATGACAATTAAGTTAATTAATTCATAATTATTTCCTTACAAAACACAACTGAAAACTGACAAATATCACTCAAAACTATGAAACGAAAACGAAGCAATGTTTGCAACCATTCTTGAATATCTGTTTGAGCGACAGAAGTCTCTGAGCGGCTGGGTGCAGAAATTGCAATTGTTACGTGTTGCGTCATTATTGACTTATTGCTGATTGGGTATAGTTACGTAAATAAACAAGGAAACTGATGCTTGGGAAACATCCATAAACCTGTAAACGCTGTTCAGCGAATACATACAGTAAGGAAGATAAAGCGTTGCCGGCATATTTTAGCCAACTGAAAGGTTAATTGTTGCAATAATTCAAATCTGCTCGCGTACCACTTGAAAAGCTCCCGCGTACCACTAGTGGTACGTGACCACAGGTTGAGAACCACTGCTCTAAATAGAAGCCACACTTCTTTTAGCAGTGATTGACCTGCCTACAAGCCCTATTTAAGATAAGTATATTTCGACTTCATAATCAGCAAAAAGGCGATAAAATGGTTGATAAAAACAAAGAAATAAAAACTGATTATGAAATATGGACAGTAAACAAAACCTTGGACAAGGTTTAAAACGTACAGAATATGAGATGGGAGGTATTGCCAAAAAGAAGTGGTACATGTTCACTCACCTAATAAGAAGAAGTGTTTTTTATTTCAATTAAACTAGCTTTTGTTAATTAAATATGTCATCACCAACAACTGACTCTCTGCGAGAACGAAGATCTTACTTAGCGAAGCAAGCGGAAGCAGAAATAAACAGAGCAAACGAAGGAAGCTTCATTTCAAATTACACAATATTTAAATTGCTGTTTACTGTGACTGTAATGCTAGTTGCACCTATTTCTTCATATTATATCGCAAAAAAACAAGTTTTTGAAAAGATCTTCAAAATGTCATCAGATGATAGTAATGTACCATCAGCTGTTGTTGCAATTATTATTACTCATGTTATACTGGGACTTTGGGTGTATAGTGCTTATACAGAAGAAATACCACAAAAATCTAAAAAGGACTGAAAATGCTAATTTTTATTACGTGAAATTTTTCTTCAAAATATTCTTGATGGTGATGTTTGTCGTAAACCTAGCACATAAATGGTGTTATGTTGAATCAAGTGTGAAATGGTGTTTTAAGAAGGTGTTAGTGGTAATTCGCTTTTGTCTATGGATTTTTCTTTGACCCCAGAAAAATTCTTCTTTACTATTGCCAAATTTTGGATGTTTATTTCACAGTGTTTTGGAGTGGTGACACTTATAAACTGATTCGCATTTTAAAATTAATTACTATTAAAAAATATACAATCATATGTCGCTCACAGGTACTTATAGATAATTTCAACTTGGTCTATCGCAGCTTTTGTGTGACTAATTTTTGATTATTGCAACTAAACTAAAGATCATCTGAGGACATAATGATAATTAAAATACTTTATTGCAACTTATTTTTGGGAACACTACTGAAATTTGACAAATAACACGAAAAACTGTAGCTGTTGTCGCCACTCGAACATTTTTACTTATGTTTTCAAATTTTTTCCAGTCATATGAGAATAATGATAGGTGATATTTTTATAATATGTATATATTCAATCAATGCTATACTTAGTTAGCTATATTGAATTAATAAAGAGTGCAATGTATATTTTTAGAAAAGTAATCAATAAGATTATATTTACTTTAACAACGAATATGGCTTTGTCAAAAAATGACAAAAATGCTATAATCCTTCTGGAAAAAAAATTGAACAAATCTCCATTGTCAAATTATGGAATTGACGTCGTCCCACCGAAGCCTCATGACCCCCCTGTTAAGTGTCAGTGGTGTGATAATACTGAATCGAAGAAACGTTTTAAAGTTTGCCTGCGATGTGTACAACTCGGGGTCAAGAAAAACAACCCATTTCTTCATTATTATTGCTGCAAAGCATGCCAGGTATGTTAGTTTTATTGTTTATTTCGGTGCTCCCGAAGTATGCGAACCAAGATGGCGGACATCGGAACGTAACAGGTTAGGGTTAGGCGATAATTTTTTTCTAATTTTCCTTATTTTAGTCCTATTATCAGTTCGAAGACTAGCCAAGAGCCGCCCGTAGTATTTATACCTAAAATTATGGCCTAACCCTAACCTAGTACACATATTACATTCCGATGTCCGCCATCTTGGTTCGCATACTTCGGGAGCCCCTTTATTTCTTTATAGGGTCTCGGTGTGACGCATCGTGATAAGCGTTAGTAATACGCTCGCCACCGCACCTCTGATTACCCGGCACAGTTTCGGATTTCATGCGGGGTAATAATGTGCTAGAGCAGGGGTTCGTGATGACTGCACAGGGGGTTCGCAACGATATGAAAAGAGTCTAAAACTTATACAAATAAATTATAATCTTAACAAATTGTCGTTATCCTGGCAGCATTCAACATTAGTATGTATTGGTTCAGACTTCCATGCATTTCATTTCGTTGAAGGAAACAATATTCTTTCTAATTAGTCAGGCTCAGAAATTGATACAACATGGGATGAGGGATCGTCAAAAAATAAGATTGACAAACAGGGGTACGCGGCTCGAAAAGTTCGGGAAATTCTGTGCTAGAGGATTGCTGGACCCTCGCCGGGTGGTTCACGTAACCGGTGGTCGGTTATGGCTACCTCAAGTCCATGCACCTGAAAACAAGTAACTGGCTAATTATGGGGGAAGGAAAGCTTATAAGATGGCTTTATCATGTGGCGAACCACGGCCTCTCGCCCATGTTGTGGGTATGGGATAAGTTAACCAGTTATCTGTGTTCAGATGCATGGACTTGATAGTGAAAGAAGCAATAACTAACCAGCGATTACCTGAACCACCCTACAGCGATGAGTCCAGCAATCCTCGCGTACATAACCATCCCTGCATTAGATTTGAATCTGTATCACTTTTCCAAATAATTCCTGAAGTCAAGAATTCAAAAACTTGAATATAATTGATTCGAATTATCAATTCAGTTAGACACCATGTATCATGCAATGAAACATTTTTTATTGGCATTTACAGATAGCGCAATGGAAACTCTGCCACAGAATGGAGCATTATGTTATTGAATCTTTGCATCCACAACGACCTATTGACCCCAGATTTTTTGCAAAAATTGCTGAATCAGGTTTTTTCTGCGACTCTGAGTAATCCCAATGTTCAGATACTCACAATGAAGGTTTTTCTGACCATGAGGATGGACATTAAGAAGTGAAACTGTTTTTGTATTTCATTTTTTGAAATTATTTCCATTCTATATCTGTATACAAGGCTTTTTAAAAGCAAACCTTTTTACATCAGATAGGTGGCAACCTTTTTTCTAAATTATTAAATGTCTCATGTTGGCTGTCTACTTTCACTACCTGGAATTAGAATTTAGACTCTTCAATGAAATAACTCCCACTGTAGCATCACACTCTGAAATATTTTAAATTTGTTACTATAACAGTGGTTCCCAAAGTTGGTTGACGAGGGGCCATAATTAGAAGCGGAAGAATATTCCTGGGCCAAGATAAGGTAGCACTCGCAGGGGGTCGATGTCGGCCTGTATAATTAAGCTACCGGCATTCGAATATACAATGCTTGAACTGTTATAATGAAGTAACAATTGGCGTGAAAGGTAAAAAATGAAGTGTTATACTATTTTACTCAAGTTTGGCTACCATATCAAACCGTTAACGCAGTTTGGGAAGCACTGGTCTATGATAGCCTATATATATTTCTTCCGCAAATTTTGTTCGAATAATGTTTATTTTGTTATTGTTTGCATTTCAGCCAAGCTGAATATAGTTTTTTTTTTTTAAATTTGGGTGGGAATTTTGGTATTCTCATAGTGTAGGTGAAAAAAATTAGTTATTACTTATCGATTTTAATCGGTAAGTATGTTGATAGGTATTTGTCTGTATGTCTGTCTGTCTGTTAGATGCACGCGATATCTCACGAAAGCGAGATTGAATCTGCTCCAGATTTTGCATGTGCATTCATCATATCTCGGACCAGAAACCTATTGATTTTGGGCGAATTATGTCGTATAATTAGCGAGTTATTAAATAATTAGTGATGGGACACAAGGTGTCGCTATAGAGTAAGAGCGCTGTTTTGGCGGATCCCACTTTCGATCGATAAGTCTTGGGTCTCTGACCGATATTCTCGTTTTGTTATTGTTTGCATTTCAGCCAAGCTGAATATAGTTTTTTTTTAATATTAGGGTGGGATTTTTGGTATTCCCATAGTGTGTGTACCAGGTTAGGGCTAAGGCATAATTTTATTCCGTTTTTCCTTATTTCAGTTCTATTACGAGTTCAGAGACTGTCTGTGTTAGCCAAGTGAATATACCCCCTGCTCATTAGTTTCAGTCTTTTCACACAACTAATGTAAAGTAGGTGAACAAAATTAGTTATTACTTATCGATTTTAATCGGTAAGTATGTTGATAGGTATTTGGCTGTCTGTCTGTTAGATGCACGCAATATGTCACTATGGAGTAAGACCACTGTTTTGGGGGATCCCCTAACCTCCGATCGTTAAGTCTTCGGTTTCCAACCGAATTCTAGTATTGTGTTTTGTTCCATTTTTTGATTTCCTTATTATAAGAGACGTCATTTGTATATATATAGATGATCATCTACAGCCTTTTCGTGGTTTTTCAAGTTGTGCTTGTGTATGGTAAATTGCATGATCATTGTTGTTTGTTGTCCCCTGTGTATTGACTTTTGATTCATACAAACTAAAAAATTGGCAGTCCCGTGTGTAATAGTGATTACTGGTACCTATATCCCCACATATAAGTCAACCTCTAGAAACGGTGAATTTATGAAAATTCGCACATATGCCGTCGCTACAAATCACAACATGTCGTACTCACCTATCACAGCAAATTTGAGTTGTAGCTGTTGGACTTAGTTAACGTGATGTCATGCTCATACTAATTTTATTTTCTAGTAAATTTTAATATTTATTTTATATTTGGTAGTAATTGGATATGTGGGAGGGTATCAATGCGTAAAAACTTGGCAGCATCTATTTTGCTAAGTAAAGCCACACCGCCATTTCAAAAACTTGCTGATGAAAAACAAGAGCTGCATTTTCACTTTGCAGTAATTTCTGTCTGAATAACTGTTATGTAAAAAGGATTGTTTTTCATTAGTCATTAAGTTTGCAGGCATAAAGTATCACATATTCTTTAGTATTTGAGCATGTCTTTGTGTACTAGAGATCCATACAAATGAAATTTCTAGAATTTCTGATATACCGGTATTTGTGATTTACAGAGAGCAAACTCATTTAACATGTATTGAAATGCCTTTTCCAAATAATATTATTTTTTTTACGTATATTCATATCCTTTGTATATATCCCTTGTCTACTGTCACATTCTTTCTATTTTGCTATTTCCGTACGTTGAGTTACATAATTAAAATGTTATTTCTTTATTTAGAGATACTAGATAAAGTATGTATGGTTTGAACCTTATTGTAATGGTTCCAGTTACAACTAGTTAAAACCGGTTTAGTAGAAAAGAACTGGTTAAAACCGGTTTAGAAGATAACCATGGAAAGTTTGGAGCTACAGTTGAACCAATCACCGATTTCATTCTACGGAGTTGATAATGGTAGAAATGTTCAGCGATTTTACGTTTTCTGTGCTTATTGTGAGAAGCAGGAAGGCCCCAAAGAACGTTTTAAAACTTGTTTAAGATGCAAACAGATTCATGTTAATAAATATGCGCCAATATATCACTATTACTGCAGCCGGGAATGTCAAAGATCCCATTGGGTTGAACGTCACCGTGCTGAGCATGTCATGTATGAGGAAATTGAAGGTTTAAGGCAGCAAAAGGCAGCGGAATTGAGATCTGCGATAAAAAATAATGAGGCTGGAAATTCCCGCGATGCTGCAGTGAAAACTGAGAAGACAAATGACAAAAATGGGACAGTGCAAGGACACAAAACAGGGGATCAACAAGTAAAAGAGACTAAAACGGGGGATCAACAAATAAAAGAGTCTAAAACGGGGGATCAACAAGTAAGTCTCTCCCAAAATGTGTCAAAAGGAGCTGAACAAGCTGTTCAGAAAAGTGAGGAAACTGAAAAACCCAAAGTGGAAATCGTTTATGATTACGATCCTACTTTGTCAAAAACTTTCCGAGGCGCAACGAGCAAGGAAGGAAAGACGTTCAAAGAAACCGCTGTCGGGGATGACACAGGTTCTCTAAATTCTGGCGTTAATACTTCAACTTGTACTAATGATGATGGATCTGGCAGCACTGTTCCCGACGTCAAAACAACTCCCGGAGGTCAAAGTTCAAAACCGAAAATGAAAAAGGAGTTTACTGTTTATCCGAAAAATAATTGGGTGACTTTAACATCAGCTGGTAAGGATGGTGTGCCACCTAGTAAAATAAAACCAAGCTCTGTAAAGAATCCCAAGCGTAAAGACGCCGCGACTTCACCCACAAGAAAAATTGATGTTAGTACGATGACCGATGAGTGGGACGAGGATGCTGAAAAGAAAGATGAGCCAGAAACTACACAACGAAAAGACGTGAAAATGAAAAGAAGCCAGCGTCGTGCATTGGCTCGTTCAAGAAGTAGCAGGAAGGATTCAAAACTATTGAAAAAGCGTCCGAATACTGCTGCGATTGCGGCAGCAGAGAGCGCAGCTTCACAAAAACCGAATCCGTATTTACAGAAAGATGGCGGTAGAGATCAGACCGTCGCTAAGACTTCTTCGAAACCTTCAAAAGTTATTACTTTTTATGCTAGCCAACTAAGAATGGAACTTTCGGCTAAAAAAGATGGGACTAGAACTATGAAAGTTACTAAGGATTCTTCTCCTCGTGCAAGAATACCATTCACTCAAGAAAGGATGGATAAATTTTTAGAAGAAGCGGATAAGGTGTTGCCACCCGCACCTCCAGAACCAGAAGATGGGCCTCGCGAGCTTACAATTATTTCAAACGATAAAGATTTGCCAAAAAAATGGGCCGAAGCAAAAGCAAATAATGGAGACCCGCCGCAAAGAAATATAGGTGCGCTTCAAGATGTCGAGAGTGAGATAAAAGTCATTAAAATTCGTACTCCAAGTCAAGAAAGGGAACAAAAAGAAAAAGAAAAGTATATGAAACGCATGAAACCTTCAAGCAGAAATAGAATTCGAGAACTCAAGGCTGCACAAGCTCGAAATGAAGCTAGTGGGGTGAGCAAAACTGCTGATGACGAGGAGCTTGGTTCACGTTTTATGAGCGTCAATTCGAATGACGATATTTCAAGAGTCGTACAAATGTGTATGGAACCGAATTCTGATATTATCGTAAAAAGAGGTCCGATACCAAGACCCAAGAAAAAAGTTCTTAATGCGGAAAACAGACCCAAAATCATTGAATTGGATTCGGATGATGAACCGATTGATACAAGTCAAACACTTGGTGGTGGAAGGAGCGGAGTATTGTCAGCGTCAGACATCGTTTCAAAATTTGTGCACATAAATCCGGCACCGGCAAAAATTCAGAACCCACTACAAACCAGAGCAAGGCCAACTTCAAACACCAGTAATATTCAATCTGTTACTCAAAGCAAAGCTACTACAAGTGCTGTGACAGCAAATTCAAAACAAGCATCTGCAAATATTGCTTCATCTAATCAAAATGCAACAACGGCTTCAAAAAACGAGGCACTGCCGTCTGTCCAGAATCAAACTAGACCTTTGGACAACACCGATAGCAAAAAATCTGCTCAGACGGCAGTAAAGCAAACACCCACTGAAACAAAAGTTCCATCAGCAAACAATGTTAACCCTGGCACTCAACTTCAAGGAAAAGCTACTACAAGTACTGTGACAACAGCTACAACTACAAAACAAAGTACATCTGTGGAAAATACTCCATCTAGCCAAAGCGCAACAACAGTTTCAAAAAACCAAGCAGCACCATTGGCCCTAAGTCAAGCTAAGCCCTTGGACAACACCGATAGCAAAAAATCTGCTCCGACTGTCGTGAAGGAGACTGCAACAAAAGTTTCATCAGCAAATAATGTTAACCCTGCTTCAAGCCAATCTGGAAACGCACCCCCAAAAAGTACGGGGGTAGACTCAAAGCAGGCGTCTGGAAGTGCATCGTCTAAATCAGCGACTGTAGTTGCGACAACAAACAGTCGCAGTCCTGGTCCGGTTGCTGTACAACAGAAGATTGCATCTCGACCTTCAAGCAAACCTAAAAACGTACGAGCGAATACTTCTAAAAAAGTATCAAAACAGCCATCGCAAACTCAGGAAGAATTGGCAGCCGAAATATTAAAAGACACAAAAGGTCTTCAGCCTGAATTGGCTTTCGCTGTAGAACATCTTGTTTCTGCAATACAAAGTGGTGAATTTACTCCAGTTGACATGCTACGTGCCTCTATTAAAGCCGCTAATATGCCCCCACTTGATCCCTCATCTTTCAAAGAGGCTGTCTTACCTGATATTGAGGCCATAAAAAAGAAAGAAAAAGCTGCAAAAGCCAAAAATACTGCAACCACAATTTCGAAAGATAGTGATCCCGTGGCACAAAATTCTAGCAGTCAAGAATCTGCTAATCGAGCAACAGGCAAAGTTGCTACTACAGCTGCTCCTAAATCAACTGTAACAACTAATCCAACTAGCCAATCAGTGCCATCTGTGCAAATGGATGCAAAACAGTCAAGTGAAAATGTTAAAAATGCAACTGAAGCGAAAGGTGTCAAGATTGCAGCACCACAAGCAAGCTTAACAACAAGAATCCCAGACCAGATTGCAACTTCAAAAAACGCTATCCACAGCCAAGTCGCAGAAACACAGCATGTTGCACCTCAAAGTGCCACTGTTATTACCACAAGTAAAATCATGGATGTTAAGGATACAGCCCCCCAGACCATTATATCCACAACATCAGCAAGGCCTGAAAATGTTCCGTCAAAAATCGTGGTAGTCCCGAAACAGATGACTGTTGCAGCAACAAACGCAGGCCCAACTATGAAGACTTCAGAGCAAGCTATACCTGCAAGCCCGGTAGCACAACAAGTTGCATTTACACCTGTGAGCGAAGCTGCAACAATTGCCCAAACACAGATGCCTGGAAGCGTGTTGCCACTAACAGCGACAGCAGTCTCAAAACAGCCAACTGTTACAGTGACAACAACGAAAAGTAGCAATCCAGGTATCGTCACAGTACCACAACAAGTTGTACCTACACCTGCAGACGTTCTGCCAAAAAATCAGGCGCCTGGAAACGTACAGCCAAAAACTGCGAAAGAAGTATTGCAACAGGCACCTATCACAGCTGGAAAAGCAATTCCAACCCCAAAGATTACAGCTCAAGTGTCGTATGCAAGCAATGTTCAGTGTGGACCAGCTCTACCCCAACAACAGGTTATTTCTACACCTCAAGTTGGAGTTACAAGCGTCAATAAGACTACAGTAGCCGCTCCTTCTGCAGCTGCTGTTAAAAATTCTGCAACCAACATTTCAGAGCAGACTGTACCTGAAAAAAGTACTGCACCTGGCCCAGTTGTAATACCACAGCAAGTTATGTCTACACCTTCCAGCCAACCTACAAACGCTCCGTCAAAAGCACCAGAGAGCGCACCATCGACAACAGTGCCAATGGTCCAAAAACAGTCAGCTCCAGAGGAAATTCCAGCCACAAAGATTACAGCTGAAGTTTCATCTGCGAGCAATGTCAGCCCTGGTACGACTGTAGTCCCTCAGAAGGTGGTATCTTCATCCCAAAGTAGTGCTAATCCATCTGGTGGAGATTCGAACATCAAAAATACTGCATTAACCACCCCAACACAGAATCCCAATGCTACTATGGGAAATGTGGCAACACAGAATTTGGAGCAGTCTGTATCTGCAAGCAATGTATACTCTGGGACAGCTGTATTACCACAGCAGTCTGCATCCCCACTTCTAAGTGGTGCTTTTCTGTCTAGTGGAAATTCATATGTCAAAAGTACTAGAATGAATCTCCCAAATCCTGATGCAGTTTACATGGCAATTACAGCAGCAAAGAATTTGGACCAGTCCGTTGCTCTAAACAATTCCACGCATGATTTAGGTGCAGTCCCTCCGCCAATTGTAACTCCCCCTCAAATTGTTTCCATTTCTTCTGAGGGAGCCGTAAACATTGAGGAAACAGTCCCACAGAATCCTAGTAAAACAATTCCAGCAAAGATAACATCACAGCAGGGTGTACTAGCAAGCAATCTTAACCCGGGTTCAGTATCAGCGACTCAGAAAGTTACACATCAAACTGTAATTTCTCCCATTGGAAACGTGAACACCAATAAAACAGTTCCAAAACCGGCACCTAGTACAAAAACCCCAGGACAAGCATTATCTACAAGCAATGTCCAAGCTGCTCCAGTTACAGCGACTCAGAAGGTTACATCTTCACCCCAAGGTGCTACTATTTCTCCAAACGGAAGCAAACCAGGCATTGTAAGTCCTACTACAACAAAATTGAGTGGAAATACCAATGTAACAGGCTCACCTACAACAGAAAAAGTAACTACCAGTACAACATCCAAGACTTCTTCGAATATTGATCCTATGGGTTCCACTGTCACGGCCACATCATCCACTCGAGTCACTGTTGCAGCTGATGTAGACACTGTCAAATCTTCTATACCAGTAAAAAAACCTGCAGTCCAAGTTGATATTCCTTGTGCGGAAACTTCAAAACCAATCACTACGTCTACAGCAAGAACTAACAATTCAAATATTACAGGAAAAGTACCTGTTACTGCATCTACAGCAAATGTTAAACAGAATATTGCTGAAAAAGCACCGGCCCACTCACAAACAGCAAATGTCAATTCTTCAAATAATACAGAAAAGGCAAAGGTGAAAATACACACAACAGATGTAAGCTCATCGATTGTTACAAGAAATAGACCATCTGGCCCTGTCACACGACTTATTGATAGATCAATGGTTGTGTATAACGGAAAAATGAAGCGAAAAGCTAACGAAACTGGACATTTAGAGGACACTTTTGAGTTAGAATGCGCCTCAAGAAAGGAACTTAGTCGAGCTGAAGTTAGAAGACTATATTTGACTGAATGCTTGAGGAGATATCTTATATTTCGAAAAAAAGCCGTTCTGATTGACTCTGAAGGAAACCCATATTTGAACCGGAACGGGCGATTTCTAACTTGGGAAGAAATGGCGGACAAGATGCCTGAACCTGTTGACGAATCCGTACCAAACGAAGTAATTCAACGAAAACACTTCCCTGGAATGAGTGATAAAGACGTTCAAGAGGCAAAAGAGAAAAACGTAACAGTGGGTGACATTGTACAATATATCGAAAAAACTAGGGATGCCACAAAAAGGTTTCATTCATACGCTACGTACATGGATTACGTAGAAGAATGGTCTTGTTTGGAATTGCAGCGACCAGCCTCCATAAAAGGTCGAGCGGTCAAAGTATTCACCATAAGTCAAGAAGTAAACAAGATAAGGAAAAGGATTCAGGTTTCGATTCAAAAAATGGACAGCACCTTAGGGGAACAAATTGGGGAATTAGTAAATTTCAGAGTGACACGAGTGGTACCGTATGAGTCTGATAGAAAACTACTTGCTATTGAAGCAGTAGCACATAACGATCCAGTTATGCCGATAACACAGTTTGAAAAAGACTTTTATAACCGTGCAAAAAGTGGTGCATCTGAGTCTTCTTCTGTAAACTCACAATCTCAATATATGACATCACAATTACCTGCAATAAGTGGAACTGCTCGATCCATTGAATCTCTAAATCTATCAATAGCAGACCAATCACAAAGTCAAGTCCATGGTGAATTTAAAGGTCAAGCTAGACCAGAAGTAAGTCAAAAAAATCCAGGAATAGAGATTTCAAAAACCACCAATCAAGATGTAGCAATATCTCCAGAAACTTTGATATCGAAAATTCCGACAGAACAAACCAGTTTTCCGGAACATTCAGAAAATTCTGCAATTCCTGTTATTGATCAACCTGGCTCGCACACGATACCATCTAGTGGAAAATTTCGAGTTTTGAATTCGTCGAAAGAATTCGGAGATATTTGTTCAGATGAGAGTTTGCAACTCATTTCAAACCAACCATCCCTTGACATGAGCAAAATTCTTCCTAAGAAAGAAGATGACTCTCGACCACTGGATTTTGATACGATAAGAACAACTCCGAGTGCACCAACAGCGTCGTCAATTAATAACGAAAATGGCAGAAATCAACAAACTCCACCTAATGCTATCGTCGGAACAATTCCAAAAATTGGACCCATTCAAATTACCCCAAAAACTGACCCAAGCGACATAGAAAAATCTGAAAACCGAATTACACCAAGAACCGACTCAAACGTCACCGAAAAAACTGAAATTCAAATTACTCCAAAAATCGACCCAAACGTCACCAAAAAAACTGAAATTCAAATTACTCCAAAAATCGACCCAAACAGCACCGAAAATAATGAAAATCAACAAGGAAGACCCCAAGCTAGTGGAATTCCTCATACTGGGAATAGTAAAGCTGCTAAATCTAATAAAAAGAACGTCCGCTCAAAGACTAGCGAAAAAAAAACAGATCCCTCAAATGCTGGGGCGGTAGTGCCGTACAATTCGAAGGGGTTGAATCCGAGACCGGCTGAAACCTCTAAGAAGTCAGCGGCATTGGTCAAGTATTCTAAAAATACCACGAGCAATCAGTCTGTTAAAGAAAAAAGGAAACTCAAACGGAGACAAAAAGCTGTTAATAAATTTCAAAGAGCGTTTGATAACGCTGCTCCTCAAATCAAAAAAGTGATTATGGGGGAAGACAGTGGGGACGAATATCCTGATGAAAAACTCCCTCATGCTATCAAATTGATAAGACAAAAATTTAGGGAAGAAAGGGAAAATAATTTGCGAAAGCAATCCGTTTTTACTTCACAAACAAAAACCTTCGTTATGGGTATTCCTACCCGTGATGGCAAATATGTGTCACCGGCAGATCAACTATGGCTTAGCGGCCACAAAGTTCCGACACGAAAGAGCAAACGAATTAAAAAAAGGAATAATGAGGCTCCCAAACCTCTTATCCTGGCCCCTGGAAGATTTGGATTCCTAATTGAAATTAGGGATGGTTTTTACATCTACACGACAATCTATGCGATGAGACTACAGAGATTTGTAAAAGAGGTAGGTAATGTCCCAAGCCAAAGTAGAAAAAATATCATATTTCATAAAAAAACACCAACAGATAAATGCATGTGCATTTTAGCACATTGGAAGCGAGAATTTTTCGATGTTCAATCATATTATGCACATCGAGGTTTCCATTCCTCTTTTGCATATTATACACAGGGAATACGATACTCTTGAAAGATTTGCAATCGACTATCGAAGTGCTAATAAAGTGTACTTCCCAATCTTTTTAGATAAATTGTTACTTTGAACTCTTATATTCTTCTGTTCCTATGCATAAAATTATATCTTTAATGGATTCTTTGTAAGTCTACGACTACAGCCAATAAAAGGCAAATTTCATCTTTTGCTGGGAACAGAGTCTGTTAAATCGTAGCCGAGATCTATATAGAAGCTCATCCATTTTATTTCATAATAGGAATTATTCGATTTTGGCCATCCCTGCTCTTAACCCAGTGGTTCTCAAACAGGGTGCAGACAATTTTTTGAGGGGGGTGAAACTAATTAAAAATATTTTTTAGATTTGATCTTGTCCACCTTGTTTTGAATATTTACATTTCTTTATTTTGGATATTTACGTTCCATCCACGTTTTTTCCATGTGTTTTTGCGTAAGACATACTTTCGCCTTACTATCTGTTATTTATAGCTTATTGTTAGCTAGTTATTTTTGAAGAGTGGGGCACGAGACAAACACTAAAAAGGGCTAAAAAGTTTGAGAACCACTGCTGTAACCTATTATTAATAAATATACATTTTTTTATTCTACTTTTTACTTCACAGGATCCGAGTTCGTGTTTGAGAAATTTGAAAAAAAACAAGTTCCCTGCAATAGAAGCAGCACCTGATATCGAATAATGTGAAATCAACCGTGATACAGAATTTACAGTTCAAAGTTCAATTACTGCAGTTTTTCATCATTCGGAACTTCCTGTTCATATCTAGCTACCAAACCTTGTACAGCTCTCTTTTGACCCTCACTGACTTGCCTCATTTATTGTCACTGAAATGAATTAAACACTAAAATTGTTCATTGCTATAATTGTTCCATGTACATAGTTCTTTTTAAAATATTTTTTTGTCATTTTATCCAATTTTAAATCTAATGTGATTCTCTGTGTGATAATCAATGTTTTTTTTGCTAATGAAGTTTCTGAATATTGTTAATTACTACATTTTGCTACGATTTTTTATTTTCCGCATAAAGTAACTCAAGACTGCTTAAATTCTTGTGTTAACCGGCGTTTACTGATACATAGGACACCACCATAATTCTATGTAGTTTCAGTGGATCTTGGTATTTCATCAGCCGCCGGCAACGATGTCGACTGGCGTGCCTGTCTAAGCTTTAAGAAAAATGTTAAAAACTTTTGGAAAATCTATATGTCTGCCTGTAACTTGCTCTGATCAGTCTATGACATATGAGATGTAGGTATTTGGTTGAGCGAACTCGTGCCTGTTCTTTTGATAACACCTTCGAATCTGAAATCTGTATGTTTTAAACCTTTCGAAAGGTTTTGTTCGCTTTACTGATTCTGTAATCTATTTTATTTCTAGTTTTTATTTTATCGTCTTTTATGTTATGTAAAATCGACGACGTATATTATTTCTGCTTTTCTCTCATTTACATTTGATGAATTCAAACTGAATCAATATGTAAATCAGGAGATATGAATATGAAATTTCCTTGTTGGCTTTATTTGACCCAAACTTGTTTAAAAAAAACCTTTTAACGCATTGTCGATTATTTACTTTACTGCTTTTGTGTTCACTTTTTCCTAATCACAGTATATCATCACATATAAGCCGACCCCTTAAAACAATGAATGTGTAAAAATTCACATATAAGCTGACCCTACGCTGTACACACCTATCACAGCAAATGGTTGCAGAAGAGGGAGGAATGATTTACATATTTATCTCGGGGTAGAGGAAAGCCGATAAGACAGCTCAATCGTATGGCGAACCACGGCCTCTCGTCCGGTTACCGGTCCAGGTCGGGTATGAGATTAGTTAGCCAGTTATTTGTTTTTCGGAAGCATAGACTCGATGGTGGAGGAAGCCGTAACCGACCAGCGGTTACATGAACCACCCTACGGCGGCGAGAAGTCCATCAATCCTCTCGCACATGATCATCCCCGCATGGGATTCGAACCTGCGAAACCACGAAGTGTAATCAGAGATGCGGTGGCGAGCGTTTTCCAAACGCTTAGCACGATGCGCCACACCGCTGAGCCAAGAGAAATCCACGCTATCACTGTCAGTTTGAGTTGTAGCAGTTGGAATTAAGTTATAATGTCATGTCGTTTACGTGTGATCGGAGTTATGCGCAAATGAGCCAACCCCTTAGTTTGGCAACTTTTTTTTGAGTTTCAAACTCGGCTTTTATGCGAGGATATGTGGTATGTGTTATTGTTTTTATTTATGGAAGATGTTATGGAAAACATTTGCAAGTTGCCTTTTTTGCATGTTGACTAATAATTGAATCTTCGGGTTAACTAGGCTGAATAATTATTTATATTTAGCTTTGCATTTAGAAATGAGTCTAAATAAACTCATGATGTGCATCATGTTCATTTTTTTATGCCATTTGTATGTATTCAATTAATCATGTATGTTGAATAATTTATCACTGTATAATACTTCGCCATAATTCTACATAGTTTCGGTTATTCTAGCATATCAATGGTTGCCATATCTTTGCTCAGAGTTGAGTGTCCATTACTTCTAATTGAGTCCCTGTAACTTTGTTCAGAGATGAGTCTGCATTTCTTCTGAGTGAGAGCGCGGAACTTTGACTTCTGACTCTGAGAGAGTCTCTTTCACTTCTAAGAAGCTTTTTTTGAGCAAATAACCATGGATTTCTTGTTCCCAATATTTGAACCCATATTTTATATAAACTGTTTTTTTGGGTGCTATTTGTGAGCATCTTTACCCCTTTTTATCGTCTTTCTAATGTTTGTTCTATTTTTTTTTCAACTATTTAGACTTGTGTGATTTTATCAATATCATTTGTATGTTTTTTGCAAGCCATGTTAATTACAATTGTATTCTAAGCGTATTGGGAGTAATGGGCTTTCTGCTGTTTATATTTTTCCCACATATGCATGGCAAATATACAGGGTGTCCATAAAGTCCTTTTACAATTTTAATTTTCTTATGAAGTCAGTTCTCAATATATCTTGAACAGATTTGTTGTTTTTTTTCAGTAATTGTTCAAGTATTTTTACTTCATTTACCGGTAATACATCTGTGAGGGCCAAAACAGTATATGGTATCGATAAATTCCCTGCAAATTTAAAAAATCTTATGATTTTATGGACACCTTACACTTATTTTTATGTGTGAGATGGCGATTTCCTTTTACTAAGATGGTCACATACAATTGCTGCTGTTATTTTGTAAAACTCCAAGGATGAATTTTAATGACAATGATTGTAAATATATATTATTGTTTTATTTTTGTGGTAAAACAATGAGCAGAATAATCATGTTATAGAAAGGCTATGTGGATTCTGTCTGATATGCTTCATTAATCATTCGCTGTATTTTGTTTATCAAAGTGATAGGCGGAATAATCATGCTGTAATGCGACTGTGTAGATTCTGTCAGGAATGTTTCATTACCCATTTCCTTAGTGTAAAAATCAGTGAGCAGAATAATCATGTAACAAATAGGCTGTGTAAATTCTGTCTGATATGCTTCATTACCAATTTGATGAGAGTATTGTAAATACTATTGTTCTATATTTTTTGTGACTGAATCATTGAGCAGAATAATGGTGCTATAATAGGACTGTGTAGATTCTGTCGGACAAGCTTCATCGCCCATTTGTTAGTGTCAATTTTATTAATTTGAGTTGGGTTGCGCGAGACAACTTCCTATCTTTTCTCTATGTCTTTATGCTAGTGGATCCGTATGTGTATACTGCAAGGATACTGTAGCTGGAATAAACATGACTATTCTATCCAATTAAAGAGTCCAGCTGCACACTAACACAATATTATTGTTCTATTTTGTTTGTAATCATGTTATAATTAAGCTGTGTACATTCTGTCAAATATGCTTTATTGCCCATTTTGTAAATATATTTGTTCCATTATGTGTTGTCAAGTGGTGACCGGAATAATTGTGTTATAATAAGGCTGTGTAGATTCTGTCTGATATGCTTCGTTACCCTTTTCATGAATGTAAAAACAGTGGGCAGAACACCAATGTTACAAAAAGGCTGTATATATTCTGCCAAACATGCTTCATCGCCCATTAAATGAAATTTCAGTGTGCACATTGATTTTTTTTAGAATTTTTTATAGATGTTCTAATCGTGAAATCTGCATCCTGCATGTATAGTATAATTTTGAAATATTTCATGCTTAATTTTTTCTTGTTTTCAGATTTTATTTTTAATATTACTATTAATTTAAAAAATATATAATGGACAATAAATTGGTGAAAAAGAAAACAAAAACTCTGGGCACTGCAGCACTGGAAGCAAAGCTGAACCGTTCACCAATATCTCGTTACGGAATCGATCCCAAAGAAACCATTTTGTGCGGACATTGTGGGAAAAAAGAAAAATCCACACCTTTCAAAGTATGCTTAAGATGCAAGCAATTAGGACTTCTAAAAACCCACGAAATGTTTAAACATTATTGCAGTAGAAGTTGTCAGGTTGAAAACTGGAAAAGACATCGACATGAACACAAAAATCTTGAATCAAATGAAATCAAATTACGAGCAGGAATGAAGCATTATCAAAAACCGAATACGGATGAATTTCCAAATAATTCTTGGCTTGTAAACGAAAGCTTATTCTCACACGATGATGAGATTAAAGAATTTCATCTTAACCCTGAAATGACCCGTGACGAGGCGATAGATTTTGTAATGAATGAAATCAAAGACTGCCAACTCACGAAATTTGTCGCGATTGGAGGGGGCCAATGGGCTGCAAGAATACGCAAAGAACCAAATCTTCAATATGTACTAACTCCTTTTAATTGTGGGAGTGAAAGTTTACTTGATGATGAGAGTACAGATGAAGGAGAATCAGATTAGTTCTGCTCTGAATGAGGCTCTGTACAACTTCTAGTGGACCTAGTACACCGGTGGACAATTACTTTCCTGAGGGGGCCTCTTACAGGTAATAGACCTGGTTACTGGGTCGAAGGCTCAAAACTCAATATGGAAAAGAATGAATGAAAAAATGTTTTATCGGCCAAAACTCAATATGAAAAATTATCAATACAAAACAGTTTTTCGACCAAAACTCAATATGGAAAACTATAAATAAAAACAGTTTGATTACAAAATCTAGTCCAACAACTAGTCTATATTTTTTATATATTAATAAGAAGCCCAATGTAACCTTCTGGGTCATTATGACACGCTATTTTTGCTAATATTTTCAACAGAAATTAATATCCATAAAATTATAGGTATAATTTAAGCAGACACAAATGGGCCAGATGCGCCCCGCAGGTCGTAATTTGCCCATTCTTGATGCAGTACCTTGCCCCTTTTGCCCACCCTTAGACCTAGTAATGACTAGGGCTGGGCATTTTCGAATACCTTGTGATTTCAGAATAGAATCTCGAATACTTGAAAATATATAATTGTAAGCAACTTTTTATAGTAATTGGTCCTCTCAACAAATGAATTACTGAAGACATAGAATACATCACTCAGATAGATTACTCACTACAGTCTCACTACAGAAAATAGTCATATGTTAGAATTTTGTTGAAAAAATATGACTCCAATGAGAAAAAAATTGGGGAATTCACCTCGACCATTAGCGGAAAGATAAAAACAAGATGGCGGCGATTCGAAATTTAGCTCTGAACCGATTCAAATAATTTACTATTCGATTCGAAATGCCCAGCCCTAGTAATGACCCTGGGAGGCATTAGTCTGAGGTTTGCTTTTAGACGCAGAATTTTGGATTTTGCAAATTCAGTTGGTGATAAAATTTATTTACATTCTATCTTTGCGCAAAGCTTTGTATAAGCAGTCGTGACTTATGGTCTCGGTCAGTTATAGATTTTTGTTTTAATTTCACAATAATATTTATGATATCTATCTTTTACCTTGTACTTCAGAATTTTATCTTTTCCATTATGTTATTGTGTGCTTATTAAGTTTTATGTTGATAGAATTAATTACCATTTTTTTGCATCTACAGTAGTTATTCTCAAAGAAAGTCAAACATATCAGCACTGCTTCTTGCAATGTTGTCCTAGTGATTATTTGTTCATTAGCTAAAAACAATGCCATACGGTGGTGTGCTACAGCCGTTTTCATCAATATCTTACTTTGAGGCTTATGTGTTCCATATTCTTCACAGATTATTTTCAATTACCGTAAATCAATTAGAACATGCTCAAATTGATATGTATTGTGTCATATTAGTGAATTGAATACCAAACGGGTTCACTAATTCCATTTCTGTACCATACTAGGAATGTCTAAAAAAGCCCAAAGCCATCCCTGGCTATGGTGTATGAATATCAGTGGTCTCCAACCTTTTATGGCTCGTGGCTTTCGAAGGCTTTCAGCACTCATGGCCCCCTGTTTATTATTCCAGTGGTATTTATAGTGTTATTATTAGTAGTAGATTCCTAAACCCATTATGTTCAAATAATTCCCGCTCAACACTGTGAAATAACCTTATCTCGCAATAAACTTGGAAGCACGGGGAGTTTTTTTGTGAAAGGAAATCTTATTAAATTAACTCTGCGCCTAGCATTGTGGCCCTCCTTCCATTGCTCTGTGGCCTCCGTGGGGAGCGACAGGCCCTCGGTTGGGAATCGCTGATGTATATGGTTTTCAACACCAAATAATGAATTTTTAAAAAATCTTGCTTCAAGTTGTTTTTATTTATTTTTAAAATTTATTTACTAGCTTGGTAGCTAACTAACGTTCTCTGAATTGATTTTTATCATCCAATCTGCAGTTTCTAAATATTGGTCAACTTTTGCACTGGTTGATTAGGGCAGTGTTCTTCAACCTTTTTTATCGTGGTATACCTTTTACAATTTTTCAAGAACTTTGTATACCGGTACCTTACTACAAGTACCAATGTTTGTTTAGGCCCTAAAAATTATAAGCACATATTGTACTGCAATATTATCACACAATCTAATAGGCTAGTGTCCGCAAGTTATAAATTTGACTGACGGCCTTATTGCAACGGGAATAATGTTCAACGTAAATCAAGCGAAGTGCATGTGAGCCGAAATCACCAACCCTGATACGTGACCGCATTATCTATATAATCCGTGATGTAACAATGTGCTCACGCTGGTTCTTTGCGTAAATGACATTTTATATTTCATGTGCGACGCGAATATTTTATAATTTATTGTATTGGAGTTTATAATTTCAGACACGTGACCGCATTATCTATATAATCCGTGATGTAACAATGTGCTCACGCTGGTTCTTCGCGTAAATGACATTTTATATTTCATGTGCGACCTGAATATTTTATAATTTTTTGTATTGGAGTTTATAATTCCTTACTTTGGATGTACACCTTTCGTATACCCTTTATCAGTTGTATACACAACTTATGGTCCGGTATACACTTGGGTGGTACACCCAGTTGAAGAGCACTAGATTAGGGTATTGTATTTCTAATTACAGCTCCTTTCTGTCTACCTTTGTATAGATGTGTATGCACCAACTACAAGTAACTGTAGCCAGGCTTTAGAGAAAAGGAAAATTATAATTGTGTCCAACTGTGGGTTGGGAGAAATTTCTGTCTCCAGCCCTTCAAATTTCAATAAAATATGACTGACATTGACTAGTCTCCTTTAATAGACTGTTAAGAACACTTATTAATAAACTTTTGACTTTGAACTCTTGAACTTTTTGAATTTTCAATAATATATCAACTGTTGAAAATATAAATTTCCCGAAAATTCAAATTTTTGACTTTGATTCCTGAATCTTGAACATACTCTGACACCATAGCCATAATTACAGCAAGAATGAAACCAACTTTATTGAGGGTCATGGCCAGGGGGGAGGAGGGGCTTGAGAGCCGGAACCCTAACCCACCCCCCTTTTGGAATAAATATAAAAAAAATTGGGTGCTCCCGAAGTATGCGAACCAAGATGGTGGACATCGGAACGTAACATGGGTAACAGGTTAGAGTTAAGCGATAATTTTTTTCCAATTTTCCTTATTTTAGTCCTATTATCAGTTCGAAGACTAGCCAAGAGCCTCCCGTAGTATTTATACCTTAAATTAGGGCCTAACCCTAACCTAGTACACATATTACATTCCGATGTCCGCCATCTTGGTTCGCATACTTCGGGAGCCCCAAAAATGTATTGTATTTGTTAGCCTAAAACACTGCTTAGACCCGCAAGACTCATAAATTCGACATTTTCTCGCCGTGCTAACTGTTATGGTCTAACTTGTCAATCAGAAATTTCACCCCCTCTCCCCTTACGCCCCCGGTTCAAATATCTTTTATCGGACCTCCTGAAGTATGGGCACCAAGATGGCGCGCAACCTGAACTCAGGTTGTGTACCAGGTCAGGGTTCAGGTTATGCGACATCTTGGTGCGCATACTTCAAGTGTACCCCTTTATCACACTTTCACAAATTTGCGAGTTTTGTCAAACAAGCAGTTTCCAACACTTTGCACAATTTTAATTCAACTCTATTCTTCAACTTCGAAATGATTTTAATCTCTTTTTTGAGCAGTGTGAGCTTTCTTCTTTTTATGAGCTGTATTTTCTTATCAAATGATGCATTTAAGTTTTAAATTAATATTTACTTTATTTTAGATAAAATTACTAGATAAAAAAATATATCACAAAAAAATAACTGGACAGGTTTGGGCACAAAATGGCTGATCATGATTCCCTTATTGAGCAATTCAAGGCAGTTACAAATGAAAACGACGATCGCTCTCGTTTTTATCTCGAAAGTGCAAACTGGGAGATTGATTTAGCTCTGAGTAGTTTCTATGACAACGCAGGGGGACCGGAACTCATGGAGACTGAACCTGCTATACCTCAACCTGGTGGGTCTACAGAGCAGAGGTTATCATACGAAAGCATGTGACATTGCTGGCGAAAAAACTGATTTTACTTTTATCTTAACGAAAAATTCACTGCTTTCTCTAGTTTCATTCCTTGATAAGGATATTGCACAGGATATCTTCATTTTGTTGAGCATGAATTGTTTGAACATAATGGGATTTAGATTCTACCAATCAAAAGAACACTATAAATACTAATCTAATGATAAACAGGGGGCTATGAGTGATAAAATCCTTTTTCCTAGTTTCATTGTTTGATAAAGTTATTTCACAGGATTTTTTTTAATAACTTAGTTGAACACAAATTGTTTGAACATAATGGTATTTGGAATATACCAATCAAAGTAACACTATAAATACCACTGGGCCATGGGATAAACAGGTGGACATGAGTGATAAAAGCGTTTTTCCCAGTTTCATTGTTTGATAATGATATTTCACAGGATGTCGTAACCCTTTTAAACCATATTAGACTTACATCAGAAAAATATATTCAGCTGATTTTTAACCTTTTAAATTTATACAGGTGCATCACTCAGTAACACTGAGCAAGATGATGAGTTTCATGATGCAATGGTAGATAGCTCAGATGGGAAAGATACCAAGGTAATAATCAAATGGACTTGTTGAAAATTATTGAAAAAAAATATAGCAAATGGCAAAAATGTTAATGTGTAGCTGCCTGAAAACCTTATGAGGTCCCTTACGACTCCTGTCACTTAAGTTAAGTTCCTATTGTGTTTGAATTTTTTTTTTTTCTTATTTTGTGCTGACGAATAAAATGATGATTGATTGTCACCTTACATCGGGGGGCATAGCCTGGATTTTCCAAGTGGGTTTTCAGAAATCTTCTAAAATGCGTTCCAAGCTATGAAAAATTGATATTTATGATCTTTAACTAATTTTTCTTTTTTTTTTAAAAGGGGGGTCCAACCATCAATCCCTCTGCCTAAGATCATTTATTTATTCCAGCTCCATGTGGGCTTATTTCAATGAAGGCTATAAACAAGCCTTGCCAAAATTGAATGTAATAAACAAACGTAATCATGAATTTTTATTTTTGATTATAAATAGGATTCATGTAATCCAACTCTTGTGGTGGCTGGAGATAATGCAAAGGTGTCCTTGCATCTTTGATATTATAGGGCTATTTAAAATGAATAGGATGTGCCAAATTAGAAGGGACATGTCTAAGGCTGGGCATTCAGATTTGAATAGCAAATTAAACGAATCGTTTCGAACGGGAATTTTGTCTGTTCACCCCATATTTTTATTCATATTAAATTTTTTCTTCGGCACTCCCTGGTATGTAAACCAAGATGGCGGACACCGGAACATAGTATGTGTACCAGGTTAGGGTGCAATACAGTAGTATTGCCCTACCCTAACCTGGTTCACATACTACGGGAGTACCCTTTTTTCTTCCCGTCTCATAGAGCCATATTTGGAGCAGAGCTTCAAGTCCCTAACAATACATAAATTTTTCAGAGCAAACCATCAGGTACCTCTAGTAACTCACGGTTCGATCGTTAGCGGACTACGACCGAGCGGAAGACCGTAAAAGTGATGACAGTGAGGAAGAGGGCCAGGAATATTATGCAGGAGGTTCAGAACACAGTGGAGAGGTTATCGTAGGTTAGTATAGTTTCAAATTTTTCTCTTTTACGTGCAATTTTATTCCAAATATAATTGAATTGTTAAACAACATAAATGTTTGTTTTTGTTATTTTCGATTCAACAACGTCAACAACGTTTTTTACATCTAACTGTACAACAAGGGTTGGCAAATTACGGACCGCAGGCCAAATTTGACCTACCGAAGTGTTTCATCTGTCCCACTACTACTAAACCACTGCCTGCTAAAATTACGACTATAGTTTTTATGGATATAGATTTCTGTTTAAAATATCGACGAAAATTACAAAATGTTGGCCATAACTCCCCACATATTCCGAATATGCAATGGTAGATAGCTCAGATGGGAAAGATACCAAGGTAATAATCAAATGGACTTGTTGACCATTATTGAAAAAAAAATATGGCAAAAATGTCACCTTCAATCGGAGGCGCAGCCTGGAATTTCCAATTGGGGGCTTCTGAAATCTCTTATTGCCTGTACCAAGTTTATTATCTATGAGTTGTCCACTTAAGGAAATAAGTGCCCATCCCTGCTATACGATATGGTCTTAAAAAATTTAAATAATTTTCTCAATGCAGCAGAGTAACTTCACCCTCCCTGCTCTAACATACGATCAATATTTCTATTATTCAGGTCCAGGAAAGAAGAAACGTGGCGAAGATATTGTTTCAAAAATGTTTAAGAACGCAAAGAAACATGGAGCTATGCCTGTGGATGAAGCTTCATCTTCATCAGGGAAAAAGAAAGGTAAAGAAAGCTTTTAACTTTATTGCAATGTTAAAAAATCATTTTTCACAGCGATTCCGTAGCTTGAAACCCTTTTTAGACCCTAAAGACTGAAAAACCCCAATTAAAAGCCTCTGGCTGGACCCACTAGTTGTTAAGTTCTTCTATCTTGGCGATTTGAAGACCCCTTTTTTGAAGATTCATGGCTACGGCCCTGAAACTATCACTAATATGTAATGATATGGAAGGGGCGACCAAAATCTACCTGCAGTGCCTGCCTGAATTTATTATATTTTTGGTAAATTGGGGTATATCTAGGGGTTTTGAGGGTCAGAGCCCCCTCTTGAAATGGGAGAAAAAGCATTTTCATGTATCATACATAACGATTTTTTTGTAGTTAGGAACTTTTTAGACCTTCAAGACTAAAAACAAATGTTTTCTGGCTTTTAACCAGACCTGCTAGCTGTTACGGTCTGACTTGCGAATTAGAAATTACAAAATCCCACATTTAAAAATTTCTGGCTACTTTCCTGAAACTGTCACTGATATCTAAGGATATGGGAGGAGCTAATAGAATCTTTCAGCTTCAGAATTGGCTGCCTAATATATTGCATCTTGGATAAGATGGTTGGCATGGGCTGAGATTTTGGGGGTCTGACTTCCAGGAGCACGGCGAAAGATTCAACCCAGTGTGCCGGATTGTGGCCCACGGGCCGCCTGTTGCACACCCTCTTATTATTTCTTCATTATATTCACCACAGACAAAAAGTATTTCACGGGTGGTGGTTATAAGCTCGGAGCCGAGGCTGAAGACCATGAATTCATACCAGGAGCTGAGAAGCCAGAGGAACGCAAATTAGACGTCGTACTGAAACTGTGGAAAAATGGATTCACTGTTGGGGACGGGCCGTTACGAGACTACCACGACCCAGAAACAAAAGAATTCTTGGGTGCAATAGGAAAAGGAGAGATACCTCAGGTTTGGAGCGTAAAATTTTATATAATCTTCAGTACAGGGCGACGTAAATAAATATAACCCAGATAATTTGGAACAGGTGTCGGGTTACTTTGTTGACTGGGCCAGTTACAGGTAGTAGACTTGCTTACTAGGCAATAGGCTCAAAATTCAATATGAAAAACTATGAATAGAGAATAGCTTGGGTAACGTTCATATAATAATAAGAAGCACAGTGGAATAATCGGGGTCATTATGACATCATTATCATCGATATTTTTAACAAAATATTATGTATACATAATATTTTAGTCATAATTTCAGCTGACACAAGTGGGCCGGATGAAACACTTGAGTGGGACGGATGCGGGGTGATTTGCCCCACCCAGATTTGGAACATATCCTAGAAAAAACATAACTTTTGTGCAAAGCATCCCAAATTACTGTAGCTTTCGGCTATAATAATCCACAAACTGGAAGTTTAAGTATTAAATAAATTTTTTAGTTTTCAAAAAAGTATTTAAAAGAATTAATGAGCTCTGTTTTTTATTTTTTTTCACCCTCTTATCTCTGAAGTTGTATAATATTTGAACAACAACCCTTCAAGTTCTTCATATTTTATTTTTGTCAGGAATTATTACGAATGGCTCAAGGTGGTGAAGTCAACTTGGACATGGAAGATCACAAGAATGAAGATTATAAACCAGAGAAACAAAAAATGAAAGCTTTCACAGGTAATTGATTATGCCTGCTTTCATGAGAACAGCGGTTCTCAAACTTTTTGGTTTTCATTTAATACAACAACACATAAAACTTTTGTCTGCTAGCAGGCTATTCTTTTTATACTTCTCCCGAATTGACTCTGGACATAGTTTGTTTTACCCAAAATTTGCCAAAATTTACCCAACAAACATTTTTGACTTTGTTGACACTTCTGTCATTCTACTTTGAATTAAGGATTGTTTCCTTGCATTGACCGACCGCCCTCACTAAAATTGTGTTTTTTTAAATTCAAAAATTTTTCCTATTTCAAATACAGGTGAAGGTCATACACTTGGTGGCATCACACCAAATGTGGTATCAAGTGTTACTCCTCCTTCGAAACCAGCAGAAACGACATCAGTCGACCCAGAAGTAATCATTAACGAATCTTCTCCTGTCACGACAATACGAGTCCAACTCGGTGATGGGTCAAGGGTCACACAAAAGTTCAACCACAGCCACCAGGTGGCAGACGTGTATTCTTTTGTACGAAATCGTTCAAGCGAATCGAGAAATTTTGTCTTAATGACAACATTTCCTAACAAAGAACTCAAGGACGATGAAACCACCTTAAAAGAAGGAAACTTATTGAACGCTGTCATTGTTCAAAGATTTAAATAAGCAATCATGTTATGTTTCTATGGTAATGCTGGTATCCATAGCAACATTGTTGCTAGGGCAACAAATCTTTTTTGCTAGGAAGTTTTTATTATAACATGGCAATACCTTACTGTAGATATTAGTTTATTCCACACTGACTTTACATTGAGCCTCAGCTATTGTCTTGATGATACTGTTAATTTAGCCTTAGTTATCAAGGAAACTTTGGTTTTCTATTTCAAAATGGATAAGGATATCATTGATTACAGTGGTTGCAACCTCCAATGGCTCGTGCCCCCCCCCCCCCCTTTGTAGCCCTATATTTCAATTGCGATAAGCCAGTGGTTCCCGAACTTTTATGGCTCGTGGCCCCCATTCAAGAGGCTTTTACACTCATGGCCCCCTGTTTATCATTTCAGCGGTTTTTATAGTGTTCATTTGGTTGGTGGATTCCAAATCCCATTATGTTCGAACAATTTATGCTCATAGAAGGCTTTAGGCAAGCAAACGCTGTCTGATATCGGGCTGCCGATTTGTTGATGATATAACTGCACGGTTAGCAATTTTGTCAGTGGTACTTACGACTTTGTTCCATTCTCATCTTCAGTAAAGTTCAGATTTGTAATGGGGTGTGATTGTTTGACGGTTTCTTAAAATAGCTCTGTACCACTTTTTCGGACGTCCAGAAATATGTGCACCAATCAAAAGTCTCAAAAGAAGTACAATAGATATAGTGCTTTATGCGAAATTGGTGCAAATTCATTGCGGGTTATGACCCCAAGTTTGTGCATCAAGATGACGCACAACCTGCACATAGTATGTGTACCAGGTAAGGTTCAGGTTCATTTACAAAGCAGCCTCTATTATCTAGTGTTATTTTAAACCGCTGCCTTTCTTTGGGAGGTCCGGCATCATCTTGCACAACTGCACCTCGGTTAAGGTGGGAGATTTGGAGAGTTGCGATTTCAAGGAGAATTTTAGCCGAACACGTTGATATTTTGTCATGTTCGGCGTCCATGGACTCTCTTAACATTAGGTGAGTTGCTGTGCTCCAGTACAAAGCAGCATTATTACTCGTACAGCATCACTTGGTGCAATCAAGGATATGATTTACATATTTATCCCGGGGTGGGTGGAAGCCTGTGAGACCGGTCCATGTCTTGTATGGCAGGGGTGTGCAAACTGCGGCCCGCAAGAAGAAGTTGTGCGGCCCGCGGAGAAATAACAATTTCGAATGGTGTACCCGCAAAACGAGTATTTATTCTTTTTCGTCGCAAAGCCCATATCAGTCATATTAGCAAAACAAGCTAGCAAAATTCTGTTGCAAAATACACGATTTATATTACAAAAACGTGATTCTCACTGCATTCGTTTGAAGTCGGTGTGACAAAAAATTTAAATAGCAGTTTCTTCAGAAGTTTATGCGTTTTAAATCTACTATTTCTGCAAGAACCCCTAATAATGCCATAAGATCAATAGCAAATATAAGCAATTTTTGTGCTTGCAACTACCAGAAAGCCTAAATTAAATAAAGGTGCGGCCCGCGGCTTCACCCAGTTTCTTGTATTTGGCCCGCCAATAAAAAAAGTTGCACACTTCTGTTGTATGGGATTAGTTCGTCAGTTATTTTTTGTTCTCGGGAGCATGACTCGGTGGTGAAGGGGCCGTAACCGACCAGCGTTACGTGAACCATCAATTATTCGAATGAGCTATTTACAACAACGACAAACACACACAAGTTTGGTAAATAAATCTGTATTTGTCTGATTATCCATGTGAATGAATGGAATATTTATAAACAACAAATCAATGCACAAATATTTGAACACTAAGCAAACTAAGTTACATAATATTATCCAAGTTCATCGGGTGAGAACTAATGTAACAAGAAAAACTAAGATATTGCGGACTATTCTCATAGTCATAAAAATATTAGGTAAACAACGAGGTTACATTAATTATAGTGTATATACAGTATATATACACTATAATTATTGCACTACAATTTTCATTTTTAATATTTGAGTAAAAGAAAATATAACAATATTACTGCGATAATGAAAATACTTGTACAGTATATATAAATCTTATCCCGGAGAAAGGGGACTGGAAATCTTGGTCGCCACTCAACCTTGTCAATGTTTCCCAAGCAACGAGTGCCATGTTTGTTAGATAACAATATCTGATCATCAATAATCAACAGTGAGGTAATAAATAAAATTGTGGAGCCGCTTAGCTTTTCAAGAATGGTTGTAAACATCGAAGCGTTTTTGTAGTTTCCGTTTTATTTGTCAGGCTTTAGTTATGTTTACCAGATTTAGGTAGGATTAAAAAAATAGTTGATCATTTTTCAGAAGGGGTTTTGTAGTTTAGTTGCAGTAATAAGCGAAAATCTTAGAAAAAGTTGCGCTACAGCTGTCTGAGAAATTTCGAAGCGTACGGTTGTATGTTTGAATTAAAATGATGGCGAATTGGCGCCTACAGACTACATTAATTTCGTCGACGGGAATCCATTTTGTTTCAGTGAGGAGCAAGAAAAAAACATTAGCGACTCAAATAAAACGTTACGTTGCAAATATTCTTGGATAATATAAATGTTCAGTCTTTTAATCAGAAAATCTGATTTCTATATTGCGATGCCGTATCGTTCTGGGACAGTGAGATACTTCTTATTGATTTTGTATCGGCTTCCGTTTTCATACTGAATCACTGCTGTTTTTGAGTCGGTGAAGCCCACGAGAGTCGAGGCTTCAGTCAAAGCTGAAACAACCTTTTGATCAAATTCTTCTGTTGCTAATATTGATCGAACGTACTTCGCCGGACCGACATCGAGGTAGACCGAATCCCCGGGTTTCAATGACTCGACTCTTTCTCGAATATCCTTGTAGGTTTCTGCCTCGTCTGGTGACACTTTCATCAAAATTGACGGGTTCACAGCTACTTCTTGTTCGTTGTCATATTGTAACTCAAAATCCAAGTCGTCATCAACACTCACTACTCTTGCCGGTAGTCGAAGATGTTCGATGAATGAAATCGGAATATCTTTCTCCATGAAGGCTACGTGGATGTTCGATCCTGATCCTAATTTAACTTTAACGACATCTCCAGAAAGGAAATCCAAATCTTTTTCTCCAATTTCTTCCGTCTCTCCTAATTTCAGAACTGAATCGGAGCTTACTCTCCATGATTCAGATTCAGATTCAGATATTTATTTTCGTCATGCAAAAAACAATGCGCGATATGAAAAATGAATAAATAATATAATGTAACAAAATGTCAAATGGATATCGGCTTGTTGCAGTTGACGCGGAGTCGCGAAAAGACTCATAGAGTCATCTAGTCAGCGACACCTTGTAGCTGAAATTAAGCAGCAAATATAAGAAACGGGACACTCAATATTACACATTACCTTAATAAATTAACACGATCATACAAAAGACAAAAAAAAAAATAAATAGAACTCAATATTACACATTGGCTTAATTGGACACAATCATTCGAAAAGTGAAAAACAACAAAAAAAAACCTGAGTAACTACGGGATGCCACAATCCCTGTGGAATGATTAACAAACATGAAATAGGCTATAATCATACAAGAAAAAGAGCGGCAAAACATGCGAAATAAACCACGGAATGCCACAATGACTTTGGAAAAAAAAAGATTACTTTTAAATAAAAAAAAGACAGATAAAAAACATCAACAAATCGAAAATACACCACGGAATGTCATGACGGACGCAACAGCGACATCTATAAAATGGTTATGCCTCGTTGAGTACGGAGCACAGCGAAATAGCGTTATGACTCAGCGTTCAGTCTACACCAAGATGGCGTACCCAGCAACGGGAGTTTGCTGCTAGGGTTGAATTTGTGGCTATTTTCTGTTAAAGCGATTGCTAGTAAATTATTGGCTCTACAGATTAGTGCAGAATGAATTATGAGATCTGCATACTTCGTGTCGATTGCACTGGGCTGAAAATAGTAAGGAAATACCAGGACACAATATGCAGACAGAAGAAAATGGCAAGTTTCAAAAAGATGGATGGATATAGAAAACAACAGAAGGTAATGTTTTCAGATCAATGACAACTAGGCCTATAGGCATCAAGATATAGGCTTTTCAGTGCATGTTTGTAAGAATTATAACTACTGGATCGAATGTTATTAGGGAGGTTATTCCACAATTTAACACCAACGAATTTGATCGAGTTTTGAGTTCGTTTGGTGCTGAAGCGATTTACATAATATGAGCACCCGACAGAGGAACGCGTTTCATAAGAGTGAACGTTGCTCTGTTTTAAAAAATAGTTGGTGAAAGCAGAAGGGAGTTTTTTGCAGTGATGTTGGTGCATTATTTTCAATACCTCAATTTCATAAATATCTGCTAATTTAATAATTTTAAGACTATGATAAATAGGACTAAGTCGTGAAATATAACTGGCAGCAGAAATTGCACGAATTGCTCGGTTCTGAATAATTTCAATGCGGTGTAATAAGGTTTTATCAGCTGAACCCCAAGCAATTATGCCATACTGGATATGGCTTTGAAATAAGGAATAGTAAATCATGCGTAAGGTGGTAAGCGATGTGTATCTTCTAAGCTTGTATAGCATTCCAACAGACTTGGATAATTTAACGGCCAGGTTGGACAAGTGAATATCCCACTTCATTTTACTATCAATGTATATACCAAGATATTTAAAGGAATGGACATTTTCCAATTTTTTATTATCAATTTGGATTTCCAAAACATTTTTCGATTTGCATTGGTATGGAGATATTAACATAGATTTTGATTTTTCAATGTTTAGTGTTAATTTATTGGCTTTCATCCAACTTGACACTTTTGCAATTTCAGTATTTACTCTCAACTGAAGAACTGCACAAGATTTGTCGCTGTCAAGGAGATTAGTATCGTCAGCGAACAATTTGGAAAATAATGAAGAGCAATAAGTTATGTCGTTAATATATACGAGAAAAAGGAGAGGGCCCAAACAGCTACCTTGAGGAACTCCGTGCGTCACCGGTAAGGGAGAAGAACAGTATGATCCCACTTGAACATATTGAGATCTATTATTCAAATAACTAGAAATGAGTTTGCTTGCAATTCCCCGTATACCATAATGCCTCAACTTAGAAATCAGGATGTCATGATTCACAGTATCGAAAGCTTTCTTTAGATCTAGAAAAGTTGCACTGACATACTCCTTTCTTTCCAATTTATCATAGATATATGATACTGTATCTAAAATGGCATGTGATGTAGAATAATTGCTCTGAAAACCGAATTGATATTTATTTATTACATCATATTTAGTTAAAAAATTTGCGAGTCTTTTATGTAACAAACGCTCAAACATTTTATCAATTGCTGAGAGGATTGATATTGGTCTATAATTTGAAATTAATTTTTTATTTCCAGATTTGAAAAGAGGAATAACCCGGGCGGTTTTGAGAGATGAAGGAAAGATTCCAAGTAACAGCGAGGAATTGAAGAATCTTGAGAGACAAGGGGCAATTATATCCGCAACTAATTTGATGAAGCGCGCTGGGATGTTGTCTGGTCCTACAGCCTTCCTGTCGTTAAGATTTTGTATTTCGATTAAAATTTCATTCGCGGTGGATGAGCTCAAAAAGATGGATTGGCTCACACGATTGCGGAGAAAAGGTTCGAAGTTAGCTGTATCATTGGAAAACTTATCAGCCAGGCTGGACCCAATTGTTGAGAAGTATTTGTTAAATTCTGTTGCGATTAAAAGTTCATCTCTAGTTATACAACCGTTTTCAGTATTAATTTCATCAATTTTATGCTTCAATTTCTTTTTTGCATTTGTGATTTGGCCAACTATTTGCCATGTTGACCTGGGATTACCTTTGGTTGTAGCAATAAGATTTTGATAATAGATTTGTTTAGCTTTATCTATGGTTCTTGACAAAATATTTCTATATTGTTTAAAGTAAGAGCTCTGGGAACTGTTACCTTTCAAGAAGTGAGTTTTAAACATTTTATTTTTGTGTCGAATACAAGCGTTTAGCCCTTTGGTTAACCATGGTTTTGATTGTAACCTTTTCTGACGCCGAGAAAGTGGTCGAAGTGGGGCATGGCGATCAATTAGGTGAACAAATGACTTTATAAAGTCGTCAAAAACACTATTAAAATTTTGGATATTTAAATTAATTCCAGCAAATTGATTAGCAAAAATTACCTCTGCATCACTACGAAAGCAATCGATTGAGAATGTTGACATGTCCCTTGACATTCTGCGATTGTATGTGTATGATGGTTTGATGCCTCTCAGACAGCACATGATCGGAAAATGGTCTGTGATGTCTGACAGAACTATGTGGGAATCTATTTTTAGGTTTCTGATATTTGTATATACATGATCAATGAGAGTTGCTGATGTACGGCTAACTCTAGTTGGGTCAGTGATTAGGGATGTGGCATTGTGTGAAATGAGCATATTGGCATAATTTGCAATATGAGCGTTACTAGGTGTTAAAAGTAAGTTGATGTTAAAATCTCCAATTATCAAAAATTGTTTGTTTGCCAATTTAGCGAGAGAAGTTTCCAACATGTCAGTAAAATGAGGAACATCATTTCGAGGGTGTCTATATATCACACCAACGATTAATTTATTGTCAGTACTGGCCAAAGTGATTTCGAACCATACATTCTCACAGTTCGGGTAATTAAGATTATAAATTGAAATTTCATTATAGGTAAGGTCGTCACGGATAAAAGCACCACACCACCGGCTTTGGTGGTAGAAGGCATGTGTATGAAACTATACCCATCCATATTAATATTAGAAACATTGTCACTTGATAATTTTGACTCGCTTATTGCTACTATATGGGGAGGAGATGGAAAATTGTTTAAAAGAGTTATCAAGTCATTAATATTTTTTTGTAGGGATCGAATATTTACATGGAAAATTATTAAGTCAGATAAAGATTGGATAGACTTTAAATTATGAACTTCTATATTACTGCACATTGTGACATCACTGGAAAAAACTAATTGAGAGTTACTAGAATTGGCCATTTAAGATGACAAAAGATAATTGCAATGTGATATAGACAAGTAGCCATATTTAGGAAAACATAAATTTTTCCAAGAATACATTGTAAAGTGTACAAATTATGTTTAAGTGACCTACTTGATTAATGAAAGGTCAGCATCACTCTCAATATGGATGGTAGCAGTCATTGTGTTCTTTCTTATTAGTACCTTTCCATTGTGCGTCCATAGATATTTGTATCCGCACTTATTTTTCAGATCTTTCGCCTTGAAGAATAGGTCCTTGTTGTAGTCGCTGAGGTTTTCGACAACGAAAATTGTGGTGGATCTTGAGAATTGTGGAAAATCTTCATGAAAGTTTGCTGATTTAAGATGGCGACGGTTTTTCAATATTTGATACCTGGTTTTCCTATTTACAAATTGGACAATAATTGGTGAAGGTTTTTTAGTGTTAGCTTTCGACATTCTGTGGCAATTTGAGATGTCTAAAGGTTGTAGCGATATATTGAGTCGAGCTGCTATTTTCATGATTTTGTTTTCACAATCTTCTTTTTCTGTGTATGGTATATTATGGAACTCTAAGTTATTGAGTCTTGACCTTCGCTCTTGGTCGTTTTGTCGTTCTGTAAGAATATCAACCTCCTCTTCGAGATCTTCTACAATTCTTTCCAGTTGGCGAATTCTTTTGTTGTTTTTGGCTGTAATGGTATTGAGTTCATTGTAATTGGCACTCAATTCATCGAATTTTTTTGCAATAAAGACTTGGCTTGATTTTATCTCCCCAACTTCTTCTTTGATAACACTGATCGAGGATAACTGGGTCTTAACTTGCCTCATTGACTCATCCAGAGATGATAGAGATTCCTGGATGCATTTACTAGTAGGTGTTGTTGATGAAATATCCATAGCTAATTTTTCGATATGTTGTTCAATTAATGCTGGTATTTCCAGTCGCAGGGTCTTAAGAATAGTGCTCTCGAGTACAGAGACTAGGTTGGAGATGTTTTGATCGGTTATGTCAGCCATTGCTGAAGAACTGGCAACTTGACGGTCGGTGGGACTTTTACGCTTTGGGGGGTTTGGAGGAACATCGCATGATTTTGTAGTAGACGACATCTCAGTTGTTCTTGAATCCACAACTCGAAAATGATGTTGAGCTTTCAGTTGACAGATTCCACCCCAAATGCTGAAGAGTTTCAATCATTCATAATCCAGTATCAAAATGTAGGCTATGATATTAATTTAACGCTACAGTACTATATCTGCAAGCTTAATTATACAGCGAATGCAAGCTTAATTATACAGCGATGGTCGGCTATTTTTAATCTGAACAAGAACACTGCTGTCTTTCAGAATATCGACTATCGTGACGGTTTGTCCTTTCAGCTCATTCATGCTCGAGGCCCAGTTGCCGAATCCAGTTTGATTTTCAACAAGTTTTTTCAAATTAGAAATTACTTTTGCTTTTTCACCTATTTTAAAGCCGCGCGGGTGGGTAGGAGTGGATTTTTTTATTGGCGAGTCATCGCTACATCGGCGCAACAAGGCTGGATGAATTGTTTCTGTATTTTCTTCGTCAAATGTAACATTGACATATCTTTCCGTGACACTAGCTACTCTGCCTTTTTCGCCGATAAATTGAATGGGTATTTCACCCCAGCCTTGTTGCAGCACTTTTATCACTTTCAAATCTGTATTTGTTTTGACCATATCACCAGGCTTCCAGCGTGAACTTATACCATCATCTTCAACTTTTTCGAACAACCCGGCGTAGAGAGAAACGCCGGTGAAAATATCTGGAAAAAGGACATTCAACTGGTTGCTATATTCGGACACAAACCCGATGACGATTCCTTCGTGGTCATGTACCTTATTCAAATCGGTTCGCCAACCCAAAGTACGCTTTTGAATGGATTTGAAATCTTCTTTACAATATTTGATTCGGACTTTATCACCAAGCTTGAAATCCCAAATTTCCTTTTCTGGAATCGGTACTATTTTTAGATCAACAAGAACAGGGTCATCCATTACCTCGCCACTACTTATTTTATCTGCAACCCGGAGTATTCTGCATTTGCTTGCATAATAGATCAACTGTATGCCGTTGGAGAGTTTATTGTTATCTCTCAGTAGGCTCAGTGCATTTTGCAAGCGTTGTCTTTGTAAAAGCTGGTTGATTGGCGATGGCGAGCGGAGGTGCGAACAAGTTCCCGGCTGGGAATTACGCTGCAGTAACGTCTATAGGATTGAATTTTGCGAAATCAAGAAAGAGAATATTCTCAACAACATTAAATAAAAAAGAAAGACCATGTTGCATGGAAATAAAGTATGTTGCGGGATTTGGTAAACCATATGATATTGATAATCGAAAAGTAGTGAAGCATGCAATTTTACAATGCCTGAAATTGGAAGAATTGGAGGCACTTGTGGAAAGAAGGTCGAATGTATTTGAAGTAACTGCAAAATGTAGAGGAGATATTTTGAAATTAGAGTCGTATATTATGTCAGGAGGAATGAAAAACGTTCAAGGAAGACTTCTTTTGTCAAATTCTTCAAAAGTTATTCTACGTGGGGTACCCGGCATATACAGAGAACCTGATATAAAAAAGATTATTATAGCACTTACCAACATCAATCCAGAGGGTATTCTGAAAATCTGGGAGGTAAAAGATCAGGAAACTCCTTCTCTTCGTACAGGGAACTGGAATATTATGATAGAAACCAAGTATATGAATATGTTTGATCTACCAAGTTATGTAGAAATCGATGGCAGGCAAATTTTTGTCAAATATGATGGACAAAAGCAAACTTGCCGTGCGTGTGATAGCACCGAACACTTTGTTACAAATTGTCCAAAAAGAAAGAGCTTACCACAAACAGCAGTTGCTGAAGAAATGCATACACACGAAAGGAATGTTCAGTTACAAAACATTGAAGTAACAGAACACACAAAAAGCAATACCGGTACCGGTACTGAGAACATACAAACACCAACACCAAAAGAAAATATACAAGTAGAAATACAAACAGAAAACGAAGCAAAGGAATTTAGGGAACTTTGTGAAGAATACATGGATACAGAAAATTTGTTCAGATGGGAGGATGTTGCATTCAAAGAAAAAAATAAATAGAAGATTCAAGCGATATGCAAATAGACATTCTTTCAAGTAAAAGAAATCGAGATGAGGAATATTCAGATAAAATAGAATCAACAATCAAAGTATCAAAGAACTCAAGTTTTTCAGATGAATGTGGAGATTGTAAATTTGTTAATAAAATACCCAAGAATAGAAAAGAATTCTCGTGTTCCAACTGTAACACAGAATATTTTGTAACGAAAAAGTGCTGCAGCAATAAATACGTCACTTATAAGAAAAAACTAATCATAGAAAATGGAAACAACATGGTATGTGGTGATTGTGAACAGAGAATAGTCCATCTGTCCTGTTGCAATTACTTGGAAAGTATGAAGTTGGTAGAAGAATATATTGAATGCGGCAGATGTGGAAAAGGTCACTCGATATGTGCATGCCAAATGCTAAATGACTCACCAGGCATAGGACAGATCTCCAAATGTCTAAATGTGAATTGTGAGTATTTTAACCTGCAATGTATGTGTGGATTCAAGCAAAATATCTTAGATGTGGAAAATCATGTATGCACAAATTGTGCTACAATATACAGATGTACTGAAGTAACAAAAAAAAATAAACTAAATGGCATTGAAAATTACCACATTCAACTGTAGGGGTTTACGAGATAGTATGAAAAGAAGAAACGCATCTCGATTATTCAATTTGCGAAAGCTTGGAATCATTTTTCTGCAAGAAACACACTGGACAAATGATATGAAGAGAGAAATAAACACATTCAAAGGATATGAAATAATTGCAGCTAATTATACATCACAAAGTGCGGGGGTTGCAATATTAATATCAACAAGACTATCATACAAGAAAGTGTATCTATACTGTGATCCAAAAGGCCGGTATATAATTCTTCAAATGGAAATTGAAGAAAAAAACATAATGCTTGTTAACTTATATGGTCCAAGCAAAGATGATACAGAGTTTTTTCTCGAATTATTGCAAAAAATAGAAGAGAGATATTTCTGAATTAATACTTGGGGGATTTTAACACAGTGATGAATAATAAACTAGATAAAAGAGGTGGACAAGCAGTACATAAAAACAAAAATGTTCAAAACCTGATTAACTGTATTGCTGAAGAAATTGGATTAATTGATATATTTAGAGAACTGAACCCTGGATTGAAAGAATATACCAGAGAACAATATAATCCAATAGTTGCTTCCAGATTAGATTTTTTCCTTATATCTGCTTCACTCCTTACATATACAATAGATAGTAAGCATGAAGCAAGTATTCAATCGGATCATCGGATGGCTAGTTTTTCAATAGATTGGAAAAAATAATCGTGGTCCAGGATACTGGAAATTTAACAACTGTTTATTAATGGATGAAAATTATAAGAATTGATACACCAGATAATAGAACAAACTATAAAAGATCACGCTCAATACATATGTTGAACCAACAACAATGTGGGATACAATGAAATGTATTATCAGAGGGTACACGATTCAATATGCTTCAAGAAAGAAAAGAGAAAACCATGAAAAGCGAGAAATCTTGAAATCGACATTAAAAAGCTGGAGGATATGCCAACAAAAACTAGTGAAGAAATAAGCAGATTGAACATAAATAAAATGAAATTTGAAAGCCTTATTGCCCAAGATGCCCAGGGAGCTATGGTTCGAAGCAGAATCAAGCAAGCCGAATATGAAGGCAAATGTAATGCATATTTTTTTGAAAAAAGAAAAGTACAATGTGAACAAAAATGGTATCAATTTATTACATTACAATGGAGAGCAAATCAAAGATCCACAAAAGATAGCAAATATAGCCTCTGAGTATTATAAAGATTTATTAACTCCAAAACTATTTCAAAAACAGAAGATATAAGAGCATACTTAAGTACTGTGCAGACAACAAAACTTACAGAGGAAGAAAAACAACAAAGTGAAGGCCTATTAACTTGAGGGAATGCGAAAACGCACTGAAAGAAATGAGAACAAATACCAGCCCGGGGGAAGATGTTATAACAGTGGAATTTTACAAAGAATTCTGGGAGCATCTTAAGGTAGTGCTACTCAATTCATACAATTATTCTGTAGAAACCGGGAAAATGAGCAAATCACAATCGAGAGGAGTTATAAAGCTTCTTCCGAAACAAGGAAAAATCTTAAATATATTGAAAACTACAGACCTATTACATTATTGAATGTGGACTATAAAATTGCATCCAAAAGCATAGCTAATAGACTGAAAAATGTAATACAAAAATTGATTCACCATGATCAAAAAGGTTTATCAAAGGAAGGTATATTGGTGAAAATGTGAGACTATTTTTTAATATCAGAGATGTAGTGAAATATAAAGGTCTCTCTGGAACTGCACTAAACTTAGATATAGAAAAAGCTTATGATTCTGTTTCATGGGATTATCTTTTTGAAGTGTTGAAATTTTTAATTTCGATCATATGTTTATTAAGTGGGTCAAAACATTGTATTACCTAAAGTCAAAGTACGGTTATCAATATGAACTATTTGTCAAATATGTTTCAAGTTAAAAAAAGGTTTGAGACAAAGGTTGTAGTCTCTCACCATATATTTTTTTATTAATAAAGAGATATTAGCATGTAAAATTCGACAAAACCATGAACATAAAAGGAATTTGTCCTTGGAAACACAGAAATTAAAATTTCCTTGCTTGCAGATGATGCAACAGTGTATTCTGATGGCTCAGAAAAAAGCATCAAAACAATTTTTTATGAAACCGATATTTTCTATTCCATGTCTGGATGCAAAATTAACATGAGCAAATGCCAAGCTTTGTACCTGGGGGGAAACAATCATTGCCAAAATTGTCCTATGAAAGATCGAGGACTTGAGTGGAACCCAAAAGATTTTAAATTGTTGGGTATTTTTATATATGAAATGATGCTGACCTTTATACTGTGAATATTTTGCCAAAACTCCAGAAAATGAAAATGATTGCACAATTATGGTCAAAAAGAAATCTTGATTTCCTTGGTAAAATTACGGTAATCAAATCCCTAATGTTGAGTACACTTGGTATATGTATTATCCACCTTACCAATGAGACTTCCCAATAGTTTTATAAAGGAAACTAATCAAATATGCTATGAATTTTTGTGGGGTTCAAAATGGGAGAGAATAAAACGTAACACGTTAATTGCACCTATAGGGGAAGGGGGGGTTAATATGATAGATATTGAATCATTTTTCATTGGTCTTAAATTAAGATGGGTTAAATTTTTAGTAAATGATGAATTTGATGCTTCGTGGAAATCTATAGAAATTTTTTCCTAAATTTATATGGAGGAATGAATTTGGTTCTATGGAAATGTATATCCATTTGGAATATTTATTAAAAACATTAAGTCGAGATGTTTGAGAGATACTCTATACTATTGGCATATTTTTAAATCTAAAGTTGTTACTGATGTAAGTCACTTGCATGAACCACTGTGGTTCAATAAAAAAGATATCAAGCAAAGGGAAAATGTTATATATTGAAGATTGGAATAGAAAAAGTATTTGTTTTATTGAAGATATCTGTTGATTCAAAACACCAAATTGCAATGTTTCCAATCATTTTTCATCATTATTGCTTTTCTGATTTTTTATAATGACATGCAATCATATTTAAAAGTTTTTATCATGTATACCCCAAGCATGGAAAAACAATTTAGTGGAAAACCCTCAAGCCAATCCACATCTTAGTCTATTGGAAGATATTAGAAGCATCGATAAAACTTCCAGATACATATATGATAAGCTTCGTAATGTAAAAATCTTGATGCCTAAGGAGAAATAGAAAAATGGTCAAATGAACTGTGCAAGAACTTGGATAATTGGTTGACGCAGTATGAAAAAGTTTTTTATTGCACTATTGAATCGAGACTTCGATCTTTTCATGTTAAATTTGCTTTGCGAGCAGTACCTACAAATGACCTATTATTTAGGATAAATAAGACATCAAGTCCGAAATGTACATTTTGTGAAAGGAATGTTGAAACCGTGTTACATTTATTTTATTTCTGTGAATTTGTGCAACAATTTTGGGAAATAGTTAATGCATGGCTAACTGTTGAATATGGTTTAAATCTTAATCTGACATATAGAGAAATTTTAATGGGGGTAGAGCAAAACCAAGGTATAAACTGTGTTTTATTGAGTGCAAGATATTATATCTATAAATGTAAACTACGTAATGAAAGGCCTCAATTTGATCAATTTTTATATATGATAAAAAGTATATTTAACTGTGAAAAAATTATTGCAACTAGAAAATGTAAACTGTCGAACCACATTAAGAAGTGGAAAGTTATCATGAACTCATTTTCTTAAAGTGCAATTGTGTTTATGTGTTATATCGTGTGGATAAAAAGTGATGTTTTTATTAATAAAAGAAAAAAAAAAAAAAAAAAAAAAAAAAAAAAAAAAAAAAAGCTGGTTGATTATCTCACCGTCTGCATCGTTGCCGAGACTTTGTCTCGATAGTTCGGCTCCCATTTTTGATTTCTTTCATACAGACACAAAGTCAAGACTGGGACTGAATAGCGAACTTCTGTTGCCGGGTTTTATAGACGATTTGCTTCCGCGTCCCATGATTTCAGAATCACGCGATTTTTTCGAGTCATTATTCGAAAAATAATATTTGGTGACTCTACTGAAATAAGGAACTAAACGTCACGCGCGTACTCAACCACCTACGAAATTGTGTCATAATTTGCGTTTGTCATAAATTGTGTCATTTATGTGCGTTTTGCTCGTAACAGAGCAAATACAAGCAGCCACTAATTTTTTTTTGGAATTGGCCGTACGGGCAATTTAATATACCATGGATGAGGAGGGGGATGGGATTCGAACCCGGGATGTGTAATCTGACATAGTTTATCTAACGACTCGGCTATGACCAAATGCTTCACAAATTACCAGTAAATTTGCAACACCAAACAAACTTGATCTTTATGAAGTATAGACGGTGCAGGCCTAAATATTGCAGAACCTTTTGCGAAATGAATTGTGCGGAGCGTACTCTGGATAGAGTATGGGATAATGATGATTGAAAAGTAGGATTTTGTAACGGAAAATGAATTCGTCCATGCCAGGGATTCCCAAAATTTTTAATACCGTTACCTCTAAATCGAATTACCAAAAGCTAAATTACTCCATTAAAAAAGAATTATAATCACAGAAATAAGTTGAATGACATTGAATCAAAAATGAAGCTTAGGTATTACGTCTCCGCTAATCGCGTGATATGAAATTACGATTAAGGTAACTTTCTTTGCAGGTTAGGCACGTGGCGAAGTCACTCAGTATATAGTTGATTTGACTAATTTCGGAATGGAATTTCTTTTCAAACTCGCGACGCAACTTTCATTAATACAAATCACGCCGCATTGAAACGAAAATTCGACTTTATTACCGTACTTCAAAATCTTTTTTTGGTGCTAACGAATACAGTGAGTGATATTCTATTGAAATAACTGCCACGGGAAATAAATTTACAATAAACTAATCAGTTTTGAAGTAGTTGTACCTGAGATGTCAGTTAACGTAAAAAAATAGTAGATTTGTTGTTTTGCATAACAGTAAACGTATATCATTCGTGAGACATGAGAACGCCTCCTATATCATGCGTTTCGATCGAA
This sequence comes from Styela clava, assembly GCF_013122585.1. Taxonomy (NCBI): domain Eukaryota; kingdom Metazoa; phylum Chordata; class Ascidiacea; order Stolidobranchia; family Styelidae; genus Styela; species Styela clava. The sequence continues at coordinate 988,288 of NW_024102640.1, forward strand.
ACTGAAAAACAGAAACCATTTCAAGCATCATTGCCACCCACAGGTCATTTGAATAGCTTCATCACCAGCCCATATACTTACTATACAGTTCAATATCGGGATACATAAATCCAGTAGTGGGATTCTGCCGGTTCGCATCGCTTCTATGGAACCGTCTCACGGAATTTTATGAAATCAGCGAACCGGTTAGAATTACTGGTCACTGTCAATGTTCTGTTTGTACCGGCTGACAAAAAAAAAATTGAATTCCACCACTGCATAAATCCAATAACTAACTTTTGCAACGCCGGGTACGTCGTGCGCATCTCAAATGAGGAAATGTACCAAAGTTATCAAAATATTCCTTATCGCGTGGCATGACACGTTCAAATAATTGTTGGTAATGTGAACAAATTTACGTGGAACACAAAACGAACAATTACCGCGTTTCCCCGAAAAAAAGACAGGGTCTCAGTTCAATTTTCATTGGAAAAATAACACTAGGACTTATTTTGGGAGGATGACTTCTATTCTCATTTATCAAAAACAAAATTACACAGTAGAGAATTACGATATTTTCAAATATACAGAATATGAAAACCAATATATGTACTTATAAATAACACGTTTTTATCTGAAAAAACTGCTAAACATAGTTTATTCAAAAACTACCATAGATGCTGACATATATGAACATCAAATTAAACATCGGTCACGGCTAAGGTTTCGATTCTTTTTTACCGATAACTGACATCTCAGGTACAATTACTTCAAAACTGATTAGTTTATTGTAAATCTATCTCCAGTGGCGTTTAATTCAAAAAAATATCACTGACTGTATTGATAAGCACCAAAAAAAGGAAAAGTACGGTAATAAAATTTAATTTTCTTTTCAATGCGGCGTGATTTGTACTTATGAAAGTACGCTGCAAGTCTCTTTGCCTGCCTAACCTTTTTCATCTCGCGGGCCACTTTCAAGTGACGAAATTCGTTGCGGCCGCAAACGTTTGTACCATACATTAATACCAGCTAAGTCCTGATTTCGGTGTAGGTTATTTACATAATAATTAAAAGGCAAGTTTATTAACATCAAATCAATCAATTTATTTACTGGTTACTGAGTAGGGCTGGCAAATTATTTGAATATCTAGTGGAATATTAGAATAGCAGTATAAAATTCGAATATCTGGTAACACGGGGCGTAGACAATGTTTAAATGAGCATAATGTGCGCCACTGTTGCGGGAATATCAAGTTTAAGTGGGCCGTTTCGTAAAATTTGAAACACCAATACAAATACTTAATGAAGTAACATTACAAAGATTTCTGGGCGAATAGCCTATATCAGGGGTGGGCAACCTTTTCCGGCTCGCGTGCCAAAATCGACTAAATTTAATAACAAAATTTCTCCGCGTGCCGACCAATATTGTCGAGAGCTGAGTTGTGACGTCATAATTTATTTCTATGAAGCCATATGTCACGAAAGGACAAAAAGAGTTTAAATAAATAACGGATTGTTAACAAATAATAATGATTAAACGGACGCAGAGTTTCAACAGATTATTCAGAGTATTGAAACTTTTTATCTGAAAAAAAAAAATAATTCGTTTCTGAAGCCTCGCTCGCGTGCCGAATAAATGGGCTCGATTGCCAAGTTCGGCACGCGTGCCAGGGGTTGCCCACCCCTGGCCTATATATACTGATTCGTGACCATTATGCAGCAATGCCATTAAGTCAATTTTATCAGAATTATTGACGGATACGCAGTGACGATATTTCCGAAATCTTATTTAACACAAACATTTGATAAAAAAAAATACAAACATAAAAGGACAAGGAGTCCCAGGACCAGTACCAAAGATATTGTTGACATTTTATTTTACGCTGGCGATAAAGACGATCAAAGCAGACAGTAAGAAAACAATCTGAATGAAATTAGTTCGCAAATTTAGGCTCCAAATTCATTCCTATAATTGCGCTCAGCGTTCGTCTTCAATGATCGCACAATATCTTTCGAGTTCGTCGAACAGAACGCTTAGTTCTGTAAGAAATGAAAAAAATAACTGACGTCGATGTCCACCTGGGTGCAAGATTTCACACAAACGTAATAATAAGAACCGGCATTTGAATGTAGATCAGGGGTATCAAACTCGCGGCCCGCGGGATGATAGTTTGTGGCCCCCGCCTTGGTATTAAAGTTTAACGTTAGTGCGGCCCGCAAGTTACTTAGCTCAGTTAGCATGAATAATTTTTTTAATATAACAGCGTTTCCCAAACTGTGTTCCGCACCTCCCGAGTGTTGCGTGGAATAGGAATAAAAAATACATCTAAATTGGTCGCCATGGTGATCTGAGAATCATGAGGTTGTTGCCCAACTGATCGTTTAAAATTGCGTCACCGTCGGCCTAAAGTGGACTAACTAAGTTAGGGTAGTGGCATTTTTGTTAACCGTCGGTTTAGCTTTTTGACTGTTAACTTTTTTGACTGTTAAAGACAAACAAGTAAGTCTAAAGAATAAAGGCAAAAGGTCAACCGTTCTTCCTCCATCTTTACCTGGTTTTACTTTAAAATGCTGAAAGTTTTTCGCGCATTTGCAACTCGCCACGGCAAAACCATTAGGAACCGCTACATTGCACCGTTTGTTTTTAACAATTTAACCCTTTCATATTTTTGGTGTTCCGCGAGGAGATATAAAAAGTGTAAGTGTTCCGTGGCCGGAAAAGGGAAACTCTCACGTAGGGCAAAACAAAATATTTTATCATCTATCCCCTGAAAGGAATATGCGGTGCGGTAACCTACCAGTACCACACCTGTAGGCCTGATATTCGATCGCGGGACCGCCAGAAATAATTTAAAAACAATGTTCCATGATTTTTGACGTCACAATCACTAACGCTTAGATTTATCTTGATACATTGTAACCATGTTTCCCATGTGGCGAAATATCACTGTCCATCGGCTAAATCAGGGGTCGGCAACCTTTTGTCGCTCGCGGGCCAAAATTGAAGGTTGCAAGTCATTGGCGGGCCGCACATATTTTTAGAATGTTAAAAATCGAATGGATGACTGATGAATCAAATTTTATCACACAGATCAGAAGTTAATTTTAAGCAGCACGCGAAGACTGACCATTTGAACATTTTTGCGCCATTAAACCATTTGCAATTAGCATCAACTTTTCTATGTTTTGTTGTCATTTGTCTAAATAATAATTAAATTATAGGCTCATTAAACGAGTAATTGTGAATTATATACTTGTTACGTTATAATATAATTTTGTCTACATGTAAATTCTTTTGCGTAAAAAATATAATCAATCCGTGAAGTGTCGCGGGCCGGATTATATTGCTCCGCGGGCCGGATCCGGCCCCGCGAGCCGTAGGTTGCCGACCCCTGGGCTAAATGTTTGATTGAAACATCAGCGCAACAGTAATTACAAGATGGAATTTTATAATTTCGCACATCCCTAAACGTGTCGTTTGGAAGTGAAGTTTCAGTAAACAGAAAGGTTGGTTATGAGCACAGACATGTTCAAAAACTGGGAAATGCAATATTTCTTTGTTGAGCATAGAAGCATCCCGACATGTTTTATCTGCACAGTTAAAGTTGCAGTGCACAAGGAATACAATTTAAACGAGTTGCTAAGCTTTTATTGTGGAAAACCTGATGCGTCCCGGACTCATCCAGACTCTGCCCCAGCGGTCCCCAAGTAAATTGAGTTTGAGACCTCTGATGTAGATAGATGGCAGGAATAATCACATCAAAATCAGAAACGTACTTAACCCTATATATTGATATATAACATAGTAAAAACATAAAAAGTCTGCTTACAAACTTTATAGGGCGGGCCGCAAAAAACAGTTCGGCGGGCCGCATGAGGCCCGCGGGTTGGGCAGCCTTGGTAGAGCGATCATGGAACTATTGTAATCCGAGAATAATTTTGAGCGATACCAGGGTAGAATAACACGAAATTGCTTTGAACCCATTGGGTTAAAAAACTTAAACTGTGACTTATTACGCCAAAGTCACGCTGATAGATAGATAATACCTATGACACCAGTTCGTAGGTGGTTGAGTACATCAGCGCGTGACTGTTTAGTTCCTTATTTCAGTCGAGTCACCGTGAGTTATTTTTCGAAAGATGAATCGAAAAAATCGCGTGATTCTGAAATCATAGGACGCGGAAGTAAATCGTCTATAAAACCCAGCAACAGAAGTTCGCTATTCAGTCCTAGTCTCGACTTTGTGTCTGTGTGGAAGAAATCAAAAATGGGAGCCGAACTATCGAGACAAAGTCTCGGTAACGATGCAGACGATGAGATAATCAACCAGCTTTTACAAAGACAACGCTTGCAAAATGCACTGAGCCTACTGAGAGATAACAATAAACTCTCCAACGGCATACTGTTGATCTACTATGCAAGCAAATGCAGAATACTCCGTGTTGCTGATAAAATAAGTAGCGGCGAGGTAATGGATGACCCTGTTCTTGTTGAGCCGAAAATAGTTCCGATTCCAGAAAACGAAATTTGGGATTTCAAACTTGGTGATAAAGTTCGAATCAAATATTGTAAAAAAGATTTCAAATCCATCCAAAAGCGTACCGTGGGCTGGAACACTCGTTTGCATATGGTACATGGTCATGAAGGAATCGTTGTCGGATTCTTGTCCGAATATGACAACGCGATAAATGTCCTTTTTCCAGATATTTTCACTGGATTCTCTCTCTACACTGGATTGTTTGAAAAAGTGGAAGAAGATGCTATAAGCTCACGCTGGAAGCCTGGTGATATGGTCAAAACAATCACAGATTTGAATATGATAAAAGTGCTGCAACAAGGCTTGGGTGAAATACCCATTCAATTTATTGGCGAAAAAGGAAGAGTAGCAAGTGTCACGAAAAGACACGTCGATGTTACATTTGACGAGGAAAATACAAAGGAGATCCATCCGACAGTGTTGCGTCGATGTAGCGATGACTCGCCAATAAAAAAGTCCACTCCTACCCACCCACGCGGCTTCAAAATAGGCGAAAAAGCAAAAGTAATTTCTAATTCGAAAAAAATTGTCGAAAATGAACTCGGCAATTGGAGCCCAGGAATGGTTGAGCTGAAAGGACAAACCGTCACGATAGTTGATATTCTGAAAGACAGCAGTGTTGTTGTTCAGATTAAAAATAGCCGACCATGGAGAGTAAGCTCCGATTCAGTTCTGAAATTAGGAGAGACGGAAGAAATTGGTGAAAAAGATTTAGATTTCCATCCTGGAGATGTCGTTAAAGTTAAATTAGAATCAAACATTCAAGTAGCCTTCATGGAGAAAGATATCCCGCTTTCATTCATCGAACATCTTCGACTACCGGCAGGAGTACGGAGTGTTGATGGCGACTTAGATTTTTTGTTACAATATGACAACGGACCACAAGTACCTGTGACCCCGTCAATTTTGATGGGGGCGTCCTCAGACGAGGCAGAAACCTACAAGGATATTCAAAAAAGAGTCGAATCATTGAAACCCGGGGATTCGGTCTACCTTGATGTCGGTCCGGCGAAGTACGTTCGATCAATATTAGCAACAGAAGAATTTGATCAAAAGGTTGTTTCAGCTTTGACTGAAGCCTCGACTCTCGTGGGCTTCACCGACTCAAAAACAGCAGTGATTCAGTATGAAAACGGAAGCCGATACAAAATCAATAAGAAGTATCTCACTGTCCCAGAACGATATGGCATCGCAACATAGAAATCAGATTTTCTGATTAAAAGACTGAACATTATACTAACCTAGAATACTTTCAAGATATCATTTTATTTGAGTCATTATTGTATCTCCAGTTTCCCAGTGAAACAAATTGAATGTTTCCCCGTCCAACAAAAATTGTGAAGTCACCCAAACTCTTTTTTTTGCGGTTTGTAAACGCCTGATTCGCATGTTCACAACCGTCATCTTGAATCAAATGTTCAACAACCTGCTTTAAAAAACGCCTAGGCAGCTAGTTTCAAGCTAACTGTACTGAGGCATTTACTAAAATTTTCTCTGATGACTGCAATTACTAAACTTCTTTTCACTACATAATGAGGAATTGGTCGTGCGATTTACCTTTCTAAACATAACTAAAAACTGACAAATATTACAAAACTACAAAAACGAGCCAATGTTTACAACCATTCTTGAAAATCGAAACGACTGTAAAATTCCATCTGCTAGGTTGCTTGCTTATTAATTAACCATTGTTACGGAAACAAACAAGAAACTCGTTGCTCGGGGAAACATTGATAAGGTTGAGTGACGCCACAGATTTTGCAATCGCAGACTAATAGACAATAGTATTCGAATAATGTTTTCCTTTGCACAAAATTATACTGCATCGTATAGTTTTGTATGGCTTATATACAGGATGTCCATAAAGTCCCTTTAAAATTTCAATTTTGTTATGAAGTCAGTTCTCAATATATTTTAAACAGGTTTGTTGTTTTTCAATCAGTAATTGTTTAAGTATTTTTACTTCATTCAATACATCTGCGAGGACCAAAACAATATATGGTATCGATAAATTCCCTTTGTAATCAATTTTGAAACCTTTCAAGACTTTATGGACACCCTATATATATATATAAAGTATATTGATTGAGTTTATTGTCCTAATTTGAATAATTCTACAACTGAAGTAGACTCGTAGAATCGTTTTGCAAACTTAGAGTTGTTAAATCGCCGTTCTTTTCTGATTCCTTTTCAAATTTTCATTCCTCCAAAAGAAATTATCATTAAGAAGCTATTAGTGTATTGCTCATACGTTTTCCATATTTCTACTCAGCTCTCCAGACCTACCTGTTTTACCCCAAACTGGATAATTACCAATTTTAAACGTTGGCTGATTTTTTTGGCGCGGGTTTTTCACAAAAGATTCTGCTTCACTTCCGAGTAAGTGTGCGCGTCGTTGCTTTGAGCAATTTCCCCTAAACAATTATCAGGGTTAAAATAAAGCTTTTTAGTTTCTGTTTAAAATTCATATTTCAGTCCGATTCGTAGTCTGTGTAGAAATACGGAAAATTAAGTTTTTTTATAGAAAATATATTAGTTTTACATTTTATTCATCACTTTTTACCAAAATCTCAATTAAAAAAACTCAACTTACGAGTCGTTCGTGTACTGGAGTCATGCAATATGTCATTAAGAATATGTATTCTACATAGGTCGCGCTAAATGGCAAGAATTCCTATGGTGTTTAATCTGAACGTGCACTGATGGTTATAATTCAAAATTGTTGAATTTGGTAATTCACACCTGGACCCCATGGGTCTATGCGCAGGGCCGGTTCGTGCCTTTTAGAGGCTCTAAGCCAGGGGCTACAAAATTATTTTTGCATTGTTCGCGGGCCAAAATAGTGCCAAGAATAGGCAAACAGTGCGATACAAACACTTTTGTTGTGCAAACTCATTGCTTAGTATCTGTCATTTATCAAGCTAACCCATGCAAAAACCTGCATACGTCTTTCTATATCTACATTTAGTGTAAGATTTCAAACTCTTCATAACGGAAAAAGTGCTTCCGCAAATGTAAGTGCTTTCAAATATCGATAAGATTTTCAAAGCAAAATCATAACTTTGGAAAATGCTCATTGCTCACGAGATTCTAATATGCTATAAAATTCAAATTTTTTTGTCACCGACACAACTTGCCGATATATCAAGCAAGCATTGGGCTATTTTCCCCTTCCACATCCAGTTAAAAATCTGTTTGAATTCGTCAGTTTTCTTTTCAAACTCATGTTTAACAAAAAAAATGCAGATTGATTAATTATCAAATGTGAGGTACAGAGGGGTAATTACTAAATTTTCTGACACGAATAGGAAGCACTTTTTGTAATATTGTTTAGGCTGGTTACAAAAAACACCCGACATGAAATATTACGTTAGGCCATACCATTAATTTTTAGTTATCAGTCATAGCCAACCTAGGCTAATAAAATTCGATTTTTAGTTTTCCATGATGCCAAAATTGTTAGCATATATTCCCGACCAAAACGATAGAAAGCCAGATACCAATTTGGACTGCCGGGCACATTATTCCACTTTGCTACTTGCCTTTGCTAGCCATAACACTAGTCAATTCAGTGACATTAGTGATGTAACAATATGTCAAAAGATTTTTCTGGTTAATTCATGACGAAACAACACGAAATGCGATTTTTAGATTACTTTACTAATGCGACGCGGGCCACGTGTGGCCCGCGGGCCTGAGTTTGGACAACCCTGCTCTAAGCACTTAGGAATTTGGTGCCATATGTATAAAAAAAAAATTAATATTGAAACTGATACAGATGTTATATAAAATTGAAAAAGTAAGTTTCAATATTCATCACTAAGTGAGGGCAAAATTACGATAAATTCGCATGGAAATTTCGGAAACACTTTTCACACTTACAAACATTGAGAGGTTTAGGATGATAGCCTACTTGAGAACTTTATTTCCACCGGGCCGATATTGAGGTCTGTGTCGTCTGACTACTCCAATTGCATCATAAACACTCAGGCACCATTGGAAATCGTCTGAAAATTTTTTGTTGAGCCCCGATTTTGGTGCCCAAAGCAAGTGCTTGTTTTGATCAATAGTTAATCCAGCACTATGCAAAATAAGGATAAAATATTTAAAATTAGGATTTTGTAATAGGAAATATCGGCGCTCCGGAAGTATGTGCACCAAGATGGCGCGGAACCTGAACCCAAACCTGGTACACATACTATGTTTAGGTTGTGCGCTATCTTGGTGCACATACTTCTGGGGGTCCTAATTACTAACACCTTTTCTTCATGAATGTGCGTACACATATGAAGGTAACTAATTTTGTTCGCCTGATTTACATGTGTAAAGGGACTGAAACCTATGGACATGGGGAATATTCACTTGACAGGCACAGGCAGTCCTCGTAATAGTACAAAATAAGATAAATCGGAATAAAATTATGGCCTAACCTGGTACACACACTACGGGAATACTCTGTACGCGTGTACTGAATAAACACGTTGGCATATGTACGATTATAATTCAAATTTAATACTAATTTGCATCTACAAACACCCAGGGGACTATGGAAGTGACGCGGTCTAGTTTTCAGTTGCCAAAGGGCAGTCCTGTAAATTCGAGACAGAAGTATCGCTCCTGCTCGCGGTTTTTGGTTTCGGTGTTTTGTTCTGTACCAGTGTTCCGTTTCTATTCAGAATCAGACGCTCGTTTAGGCAAGCGCTTACAATGCATGGCCCAGTGTTGAAAGCGGACGCGTTTTATTATGTTTGACATCTTTTACAATTTGATAAGTTATTTTAACGTCGAAAGTGGCAGAAAGATTAGTGTAATCAACTTTCTAGACGTTATAAAGGCCTACCATAAGAATCAGGCCCAGAAGCTGAATGGTAGTATTTAGTAAATTAGAAATGTGAAGAAATTTGCAAGTTTATTAAAAGTAAGGTATTAAGAGCTCAACCACAAGTAAAAACAGTACTGATAGGAGAGGTGCAAGTTGCTCAAAGCAAGGTCCCTAGCCCTCAACTAAAAGTGGAAAGAGTACTGAACGAACCTTGCAAGTTTGTTCAAAGCACGATCCCGATTCCCGAGTCCTCAACTAAAAGTGGGAAGAGTACTGATAGAAAGTTGCAAATTGCTCAGAGCAAGGTCCAGAGCCCTCGCTAAAGGTGGAAAGAGTACTGATAGAAGAGTTGAAAGTTTGCAACTACTGACACCTTAAAAACTACATACTGGAGAAAATTTTTAAATCTAGTTATGACGTTCAAAAATAATATTCAATAAACATATGAGGTATCATAAGATCTGACGACCTTTTATACAACTCGCGAACAAAAATCTAGTGATTTATGGTGTATTTTATTGAATTTTGCAACCCATTCATGCACCTAAAATAAATTTCTGGCTAACTAATCTCATCCTCAACATGGACTGGTAACCGGACGAAAGGCCTTGGTTCGCCATATGATTTGGCCGTCTTATCGGCATTCCTCACCCCGAATATACATATCTAAATCCTATTCTGTATATAAAGACTCAAAAAACAGAGTTGCTTCAATCGCGATTTTTTACTAGGTTAAAAGGTAACAAATGTAAAAAGGAATTCAATTTCTATTACAAAATCTCAGTAATAATTATCTTATGCTTCTCCGCCCATTCAAGCCCAGCGCTGATAATTTCATTGGGCACTTCCGTGGTATGTGTACCAGGTTAGGCCATAATTTTATTCCAATTTTCCTTGTTTTAGTTCTATTACAAGTTCGGGGACTGTCTGTGTTAGTCAAGTGAATATACCCCCTGTCCATAGGTTTCAGTCCCTTTACACAACTTGATGTGAAGTAGGCGAACAAAATTAGTTACCTAAATATTGGTACATAAACTTTTGCAGCGCCCTCAAATATATATATGTATTTGTGTTATATGAAGGGTGAGCCAAAGCAGTTACTCTTACTTTATAATTTGTCTATGTCAAATGTAACCCTACTTTTGGCCCATTCTGTATATATATAATAGGTGTACATGTCGTTTTATGGCGACTTGTTCTAAAACTACATTCAAAAGTAATCTAAGTTTTTCCCTTCTTTCAAATATTACAAATACTAATGAACAAATATCACTAAATTTTACAATTTTCTCAATAGTATATATATTTGTAACCTCGTAGTTGTAAATCATTTACTCGGGGACCAGGAACCACTTATTGCGGAGTTTATTTAAGTTCAAACCTTTTAAAAATGCGCGGAAAATTAACATTGATTTTTATAGTAAACGTTGGTAATTATACCTTCAATTCGCCATGAATTTGTGATACATGTCCTAATCTCAATTGTACAATACAAATGCTAGTGATCTTTGGATTTTAATTTATTAAAATGTTTGTGCATTTACTTTAAAAAGTACAAATTTTGCGATTTTTGTGAGCAGTACCGTGTCTTTTGTGTGTTTGGACGAACGAGCAGAGCGATTAGCTTACGAGGATTTTCCCAACGAAGAATTTGCATGCTGGGGCGTCGTTCTGTAAAGCCAGAGTGCAGCGGGGCGTTCAGTCGTCATGAAAGTTGGTTGAAGCGTGTAAACAGGTTCTTCGAGGTTCTATTGTGTTTGAAATTGAAGCCGTGTTGATTGTGAGTGTATGATATATGGTGTATTAATATAGGACAGAGTTGGGCAATTACTTTTGTGAGTGGGCAAGTTAGGTATAATTGACTTGGTTGCTAGGCCGAAAACTCAATATGAGAAACAATAATTGAAACAGTTTATTTGCAAAGCTAGGCTAACGTTTATATAATAATACGAAGCCAAATGTAACAATCGGGGTCATTATGACGTTATTTTCATCTATATTTTCAACGAAAATTTATATATACATTAAAACTATAGTCATAATTACAGCATACACAAGTGGGTCGGATAAAACACATCGGTGGAACATATCCGGGTTAGTTTGCCCACCCTTAATAAAGGGTGACGATTTTTAAAGTACAATATTTACAGCTGGAATGCAATTACGATAAAGGCGAATCGTTGAGCATATGTTGTACGTTGAATTGTAATCGGATAGGGCTTTGGAAATTATTTACAATAAATTTAGATAGTTAATTTGATTTTTGCAGAAGGTTGACAGGTTTGAGGTTTTATTGTGTATGGCAGAGGTGGCCAACCTGTATTCGGCTGAGATCGACTAATTTTTTCTGTAATACCTTGCGATCGACTGATTGATCACAAAAATTAATGAATACTGAATTTTGAATTGAACATCAGGTATGTTCCCGCTAAAACCATAAATACCAGAAACTAGAGATCTTGATCAATCTATCATTTTATTTCGGTTTTCTGACACGAATCAAAACAATACAAAAATATTGATAGGTTCTACAGACAGGGTTATGCTAATGATCTCCCTGCTTCGAACCTGATTACATTGGCCTATATTCCAGGTTGTAAAACCTAATTTTTAATAATACTTAGTCGATAAAACATAGTAGGCTACGTCATGATATGATTCGTTTTCAAAGTGCGCCTAAAATTTTTACAGCACTGTTTGATTTTGGTTGACGTAGCGTCTCGAATTCCCCCTAATATATATGAGAGAAAATCCTCAATCCTCGCTCTTTTATAGTTTTGGTTACGAGTTTACGACACACAAATTTCTTTTAGACAAGTTTCAAGTTCACGCGAAATTAGACGCGGTCGACCGCTTCAGACGTGGCGGTCGACATGTTGAAGCCGCGTGAATGGATAGACATATGTTGTATGTTTGATCCTAATATGGTCAGCTAATTCTTTTTCCGCGTGGGATGGGTTTCTCCGCGCTCATATAATTCACCTCGCATAATTTGTGGACGTGGAAACACTGTACTTGCGAATTAGTATATTGCAATGTCGAACGTAAACGAAATAAGTTTCAAAAATAAAAATAAAACTGACTGTAGTGCAAAGCAGGGCTACTCAACTATTTTTACTGAAGATCCGTATACAAAATTACTGGGGTCCGGTCTAGAAATTCTATTTCGACATCCTTAAACGCGCATTTCTTCGCCGTTACAAATCTTTTCATATATAGTCAGGTGTAAATATGGGCAAATTATAAAATAACCTTTAAAACTATAAAGTCCTTCAATAAAAGGAAACCGTCACATATCCAAAGTTGGGCCAATGATCCAAAATAAAGAATCAAGTGTGGTGCGAATCAAATACTCGAAAAGTTTGGATTCGGAAAGCGGTCCGCCGTTTGAGTAGCCCTGGTGTGGAGTATATTCGACCGGGGTGCTCCTGAAGTATGCGTACCAAGATGGTGGACATCGGAACGTAGTATGTGTACCAGGTTAGGATTAAGCCATAATTTTATTCCCATTTTTTTTATTTTAGTTCTATTACGAGTTTGGAGACTAGCCAATTGACACCCGTAGTATTTGTACCTAAAATTATGGCCTAACCCTAATCTGGTACACATACTACGTTCCGATGTCCGCCATCTTGGTACGCGTACTCCAGGAGTACCTCGACCATAGCTGTGAATCCTCGTATACCATTTGTATACCGGTGATCTGACTTGGTATACACTTGGGTATACAGTATACTCGGTTCAATAACAAGTAATCTAATCTTTCATGGTACTTTGCATATCAATGGAGCCTTCTAAACCCTTCGCGTTTATTTTTCATCCAGACCGAGACACACCTTAGAAACGCCTCCATAGCTGACCAAATCAATTGTGATATTGATTTCTACATCCGTGTATTTACGATAGGGATAGCGGATCGCCGAAGGGGGATTCAGACATTCGCGATGTTAGCTAAGCAGAAGTAGCCATTCTTATAATCTGAGAATTAAATTCCAAACAAATTTATTTATCGCCGTATTTAAACCGCATGATTGTTCTTTTCTTGTCATTTTTGCAGTGGCGGCGCGTGGTCATTTTGACAACCGGGGCAAGCTACTGCGGGACCAAGTCACCCCCATCTACGGGGACAGGATGAGCGCTGTAAGTTCTCCCATCATTTTATGAGTATAAAAACCATTCCATCGGTAACAACCAATCGGCAAAAGCGACAATTTTTAACGATAAGAAAGTGTCTTTAAAACCGGTCCAAGTCAAGGGATTAATAAATATTGACATAGTTTATTTTGAAACCTCTTTCAAAAGGAAAGGCAATATTTACCCAGATAAATACAATGACATATTAACAGAAACTTCGGGAAAGCAGACAAAACCTAAAATAAGGTTTAAAACGTTACTATGAAGAAAGGAAAGTTAATGCAAAGATAAGGACATGCGTCGCTCACTCATAGATATATATGCTGCTAGACTTCTACTGCTTGAACATATATGCAACACGCCGCGGTTTCTTGGAAGCAAAATGCTCAATAACGCGCTGATTAAAGTCATGCATCCCAGAAATAACGTCTCTGTGAATGGATAAAACAGCCAAGGAATTTAATCTATCTTGCTTCATTGTGTTTCTGAGATACGTTTTAATACGCTTCAGCGTGCTGAATGTTCGCTCTGCGTCGGCGGAAGTAATAGGCGTCGTCAAAATGATGTCCAGAAATTTTGCAGACGCCGCAAAGGTAGTTACTAGAGTGTTATCTATGAGGAACCCATAGAGCGCGCAAGTTGATGTGATGTTCAAAAAAGTTTGATTGGTGTATATACATCGCAATTCATTTTCCAATTTACCCACGTTTATCATGGGGTAAAATTTGGAGACAGTAGCCAACAAATTGATGGGAAATTTTCATTATGAGGTCTAAGGCTAAGAAATGCGAAGCCGGAAAGAAGTGAGGAGCTCAAAAGGAATGTGGAAAATCGAAAGCAAATGGACTAAAGGTCTCTAACTGATTCAAATAGCGAAACAAGCGACAAAAACAAAGGCGAGGAAACTATCAACTCTTCAAGCAACCAACGAACGAGAAGGAATGCGTGAATATGTCAACACGTTGTTGTAAGAAACGTCGGCATTGTGTCGTCATAATTTCGGGGCTAGCCCGATCGGCCCCGATGATTTAGTAAAAGAAACAGAAAACAAACGAGACAAACGCGGCGAGTGGAAGATAAAAGAGAGAATACGATATACAATGAGCAACCGGGGCAAAATCGGCGTCGCCCCGTCGACGTTCGACGAAGGCTTTGCGAGCGAAAAATGAACCATGTCGGGAGAATATGGCTAATGTAGTCAGTCTGTGCAACCGATATTGAGGTATTTTTCGAATATTTTTTATTATACCAAAAAAACAACCGGGGCATTGCCCCGGTTGGCCCTATTGACGCGCCGCCACTGCATTTTTGTAAACTGCTTGTCTGAGGAAGTCTGTTTTTGATCAGACGAAACGTTGCGGAAATACATTTGTATTAGTGTGCAGCACGACATTTGAATTGCATATTATAGTATATTTATTCCTGCTACAGCATCCTCGCATATACGTATCCAATAGCACTAAGGCATTGAGGAAGGATTGGGAGTTAGTCTCGCGTAATCTCTACTGATATACTAAACTGTGACATCACAGATAAAACATCTCAGGTTAAAAACCCCATGCCCTTGCCTCACCCATGGAGTAATAAATTGGGTGGGATACCGAAATAGAAAGTTTTTGGTCCTTTCATAGTGCATCTCTACATAACATAGCATATCGGTCGCTGCACAATGTAACAATCGGGAATAGGGCTGGGCATTTTGAATACCTTGTGATTTCACAATTGTATCGAAATTACTGAGCGTTCACACCGAATAACAAACACGTTTTATCAATAACTCACTACAAAGAATAGTCATATGTCAGAATTGCTTGAAAAAATATGACTTCAATGAAAAAAAAAATGAGTAATTCACCTAGATCATTGGCGGAAAGAAAAGATGGTGGCGATTCGAAATTTAGCTTTGAACCGATTCGAATAATTTACCATTCGATTCGAATATTCGATTTGAAATGCCCGGCCCTAATCGGGATCATTATGACGTTATTTTCATCGATATTTTCAACGTAAATTTATATTCATAAAAACCATAGTCGTAATTTTAGCAGAAACAGGTGGGCAGGATCCAGCCCGCGGGATTATTTTGCCCACCCCTGTTCTAACGTTATCGTTCGTTCGATGCTTACTTAGGGCCTTATTAAGAGCAAAAAAGGGCATTTATTATTGTACTCGCGGTCGCTTTGCAATCTGGAATAAAGGGTCACATTTCAAGATTTAGAGAAGTAATGAATGCGCTATGCTCTTGATTTTGTCGTCACAATAGGCTTATTATGTACTTTTGCAAGGTCTGTCGCCTCTCAATGAGTGTGAAAAGGGTCGTTTGAGTTGAAAAATCTGGCATCAGTCACGATTTGTAGGGTCGCCAAGATAAGTAGGATTGGGCGTCATGGTTATAGACGGATTGGGTGCTTTTCCAATATAACTTAATGTGCTAGGTTTTACAAAATGGCTTATAACATGATAGTCAAAATAATCGGTATATATACAGGGTGTCCAAAAAATTTCGCTTGATTTTTGCCTAAATAACAATCTTATGGTGTTTTATCATACAATACAATGCATTTAAACTTACAATTGTTATTTCTATGAAATCAGGCGAAATTTTTTGGACACCCTTAATCATGCATATTCGAGAAATAAATCGATGAATAGTTTTGCAACCCCATGTTCGAAGCGGGAACGTTGAATTAAAATATTTTGACGTTTTCAAACGTTTTTTTGCTTAAATTATGGGAAAAACTTTTATGGTGTATCAATAAAATCTTAAAAATGTTTACGGGAATTTATCGATACCATATACTGTTTTGGCCCTCACAGATGTATTAAATAAAGTAAAAATACTTCAACAATCACTAATTAAAAAATAACAAATCTAAGATATATTGAGAACTGACTTCATAACAAAATTGAAATTGCGAATCAACTTTATGTGTAGTTCAGTTTTATTCATGGCCTCCTCGCGCCATTATCATGATACAATATGATGTCACGTTTTATGGTATGACGTCATTTGTTTGTGACGTCACATTAACTGTACATTTCCAAATTGCTCTCTCCTTTCAGTGGTGTAAGAATTCGCCATTGTATGTATTTCCAATAACAACACAGCAATTGCAGAAGAGTTTATATATTTGCTTAAACTCGGGGTAGCGCTAATACGACTAACAGTTGAGGTTGCGTGAAACTAACTAACTTTCCTAGCTCTCTATGCCTTTGCGCAGGTGGATCCGTATGCGTATTATGCAAGGATGCTGTAGCAAGAGTGTAAATGGCTATTCTATTCAATTCAAAAGTCTTGCTGCACACGAACACAAATATATTTCTGTAACGTTTGTTTGTAATTTCTTTTTATCAGGTAGCTTTTCATAATTTCTGCATGCTTGGTGAAGAATTCTTCCGTTGAACATGTTCTTCTTATGCGTATAAATAGTCCCTTCGGAATGTTTGCAGTAACGTGCTTAGGGTGGCACGAGGAGGGTAGAAGGTACGAAACGTTACAGAAATATATTTGTGTTCGTGTGCAGCAAGACTTTTGAATTGAATAGAAGCGCTAATACACACATTTTTTTTAGTGCGCGGCGTTAGTATGTTTAGAATTCGTATTGCACCCGAATCCTCTCTTCGAAACTTGTGGCATTTACCCAGTATCGATTTGGTTACACGGTCTTTGAACCCCGTAATATTTTACCTCAATTTTTTTTTTGAAAGTCATTGAAGCTTCAAATGCCAAAACGAATTAACTTTTACACGACAGAGAGCGAGATATATTTTGAGGAACGCATACTCTTACGCAGATCACAAACGCTTGCTTATTAGATAGAAAAATTTCTTTCCAAACTTGTAGCTTTTCGCGTAATAAATTGTAACAATAAATGAAATTAATTTCAAACAAGTCTGGAGAATGAAGGACGAATCGGATTCGTTCCGGTTCTGCGTTGCTTACCCGCAAAGAAGTAGCGTAGGATTTGAACAGAAGAGTTACTAATGCTGGACCTCCAGAAGTATGTGCACCAAAATGGCGCACAACCTGAACATAGTAGGTGTGTACCGGTTAGGATTCAGGTTGTGCGACATCTTGGTGCGCATACTTCTGAAGCACCCTAATGCTCAATAGCTGGCATGTGCTATCACAGGGCAGCCATAACGTCTTTGTCTTGGAAAAAATTTTGTCCTTATTTCTGGGAAACGTCCTTATTTTGGCACGTGTCCTCTTTTTGTTTCATTTTAGATGTAGAGGTTCTATTACCGGGCACATAGATTGATTGGTCAATCTAGAGAAGTTGTGGGGGGGGGGGGCACAATGCTGGGAGCAAAACTGATTTTAATTTTTTTTTTTACAAGAAAACTCCCCGTTATTCCTAGTTTCATTGCTTGATAAGGTTATTTTCGTGGTGTTTTCACATTGTTGAGCTTGATTGGTCAATTTGAATGATTGATTAGAACCTCATTGATTGCTACGCGCATTCATGGCGTAAGCGAAAGTGAACTTAGAAGTGAGATGAAACAGATAGTTTCTAAGAATAAAGAACTGCTGGAGCAAATCCTTTCGATAGTGCAAAGTATGATTGGACACGGATCGCACTGGCATGAACATATTTCGTTCTTTGTTATTTTATTATTATGTTTTCTTGATGTCCTTATTTTAAGGTTCATATCGGCAGCCATTGTTACACTTATACGCTGATTTCAGTAGCCCATAACGCTTATTATTACTAGGCCTTTACGGCTGTTGTAATGAAAAATCTTTATTGCGTATACAATGCCTGTAAGATATTGAATTGAGACTTTAACTTATTGACTACCCGCGGCGCTGATAAGGCAAAAGAATCCCTGCCTCAGAGAATGAAGTTTCTTACAATGCAGCTGTCGCATTTTACTTTCTTACGTAGCCTGCTAGCCGTGATACATTTAGTTGTTTTATTCATTGTATTTGTAGATTAGTTAGAATTGATATTGAAGTGGGCAATGTTTTGTACCAGGGGCCAAAAATTTTGCCAGTCCGTACTGGCGGCCCATGTAAGTATGACGTAAAAGTTGCATTTTATGAGCAATTTTAACAGTGTTACAAAAGCAAAAGTGGAAAACAATAATCCTCGTGCCAAAGCTAAATTTAATTGCAATCTTAACAAATTCCTTGAGCTATTTTTCAGCCAAAACATCCAAATTTTCTTTTAGTTTGATTGTGGCAGGATCAGGCGGGCCAGATTGAATTACCCAACGGGCCGGATTTGATCGGCAGGCCCTAGTTTGCTCATGTCAGGCATAGGGGGAAACGGTCGTTGTGGCTTAGGACGTGAGTTCTTGTTTTGTCGCAGAGGTAGAAATAAACTGGATATTTATTCATGCATTTTATCTTTTGTTGTCGAATGTGATCTTTGATTAGTTAGAATTGATATGGAAGGTATAACGGCAAACGCATAGAGAGAAAACGGTCGTTGGGTGAATGTCAGAATGTGGGTTCTTGTTTAATCGCAGAGGTAGAAATAAACTGAATAATTACCCAACCGTGTATAAATATTACAGGAGCAAAACAATAGAATAAATGGAAACGGTTGCGAGAGAACTAGATGCTCCAGAACAGCGGTTTTCAATCAGGGACCACGGTCCTCTAGTTGACCCTTGTTGTAAGGGGCCACAATGCTGGGCGCAAAACTGATTTTACATTTTCCTCCACAAGAAAACTACCCGCACTTCCTAGTTTAGTTTCTTCACAAGGTTATTTTACCAGGTGTTTACCATGAATTGTATGAACTGTATAGAATGCGGGATCTACCAATAAAAATAACACTATAAATACTACTGTAATGACAAACAGGGGGGTCATGAGTGCCAAAACTTCTCCGGAAGAAGGCCACGGGACATGAAAGGTTAGGAACCCTTGCTCTAGAGCTCGTGATGCGAGCAGTATTTTTTGAACGCGAGTTTTAATACGCCAATCAATCCGAACAAGGCTAGGTACAAGCATCCGTTGCTAAGCAGAGTTTGGAAGAACCGGAACTGGAACCGCGGTGATGTAAAAGATGGCGGTGAGTCGATAACAGAGTAGTATCAAAAAAAGGTATCAGAGTAGAACAGGCCGCCATCATATTGAAAAGAGTGGCACGAAACCTTAGACACGTTTCCACACGCGGTGAGACGTCCCTCACAAAGTTGATTGAGAAAACGGACGATTAAAGAATCTATGGGTTTCCAAAAATTAGGTTGTCTACGCCGGATCGAAAGTACCGCGCTTCCGTGCTATAAATGGTAACGGTAAAGATAAAGCAACACTTCCCTACGGCAATTCTACGCACTTACGCTTATAACTTCGATTATGTTAGTTTCGCAAAATGTCCATTTTATAACGTTAACTTCGCCATTTGAGTCCCTAAAAAGAGACTTGTTTAATAAAACCACATACGATATATCAAGGCAATGTTCAAATGCACGAAAGTCAAATGACTAGAATGGCCAGCACAATGTTACAAGTTCGAAGTTCAGAATAATTCATACCGAATGTCATATGAAGGTAAATTTTATACTAGGGTGTGCCCATGAATTATAATGGGATGAAATATGACACGAATTTCAAAAAGCAAGTTAATATTACAATTTTTTTTTGTTTTAATCATCTGTAAGTACGGAAAATAAATGGTTGATTATATTGCGGAGAACGTCAACTTTGCATATTAGAGAAAAACAACAATTTAACAGAACGATTCGTAGATTCGGTAAGCAACTCACATTATTGGAACCTTATCAGTAATGTCGCCAACAGGAACGCGATACCGTTATCCTGCAGTAGGGAATTCCCCGCGTTGTTCCTTGCACGGTTGAATGATTCGCGCAAAGACGTGATTGCTGAGATATTTATAAATACATCTTTTGGCTTAGTACGACAGAGTTTAATTTCGCATGGTTTTTAGTACTCTTTCCGCTTTAATTTGAAGGCAGTGGGCATTGCTTTGTCACATTTGTATAACAAAAAACTATAACTCTGTTTCAACGAAGAAATAATATGTCTATTGAATATTATTTCAAAATCAAATCTTAATTCTTTAACCGGACGGTTTTATGTAACCGGACGAGAGGCCGTAGTTCGCCATATGATTAAGCCGTCTTTTCGACTTTCCTCCCCCCCCCCGGGATAAATATGTACATCCTATCCTATTTACTATTTTTTTGGATTGAGCAAACGTTTTAAGTCTACAAACAAATACTTATGTCCACAGCAGAACAAAAATATGGCAACTAGATACGAAATGCCACGAAGAACGAAAAATTAATAATCTGCTTGAGACAAGCATTTTTGAATCAAATAGTCAAATCCAATCGAATAAATAATTATTCGAATCAGTTTATACAAAATTTTTGAATTGCCGCCATCTTGTTTTAAGGCGAATCATTATGAAGCCATTATTCTTACAATGCAATTTTGAAACATGACTTTTTTTCTTTATTGTGAGTTGTTTTGATGATGAAACATGATCAGTGGTCAGTTGTTGTGACGCGACAATCAAATAGTTTCACAAGTGATAATGTTACATTCGCTTGATGCATTGAAGATTAAAGGATTTTTAGGGGAGATATGGGATGAACTGAATAATCATATGACCAACAACGTCCTGTCGCCCGATTACCCGCCAAGGTCGGATACGGGAATAGTTGGTCCAAGGTTGTCGGCTCCGCGGGCCACAAAATAATTTTTGCATTGTTCGCGGGCCACAATAGTGCCAAGTATATATAAATAGTGCAATACAAAACAAACACTTTCGTTGTACAAACACATAGTTATCAGACATAGCCATCCCAGGCTAATAGAATCTGCATTCTATTTTTAGTTTTCTATGATGCCTATATTGTTAGCATATATTCCCGACCAAAAAGATAGAAAGCCAGATAATAATTTAGACTGCCAAGCACCTCATTTAACTTCGCTAGTTGCCTCAGCTAGCCATAACACTAGTCCAATTAGTGACATTTGTGATGTAACAATGTGATGTCAAAAGATTTTCTGATTACGAAACAACACGAAATGCGATTTTTTGATTACTCTCTAAATGTGACGCGGGCCACGAATTATGAAGCAGCGGGCCACATGTGGCCCGCGGGCCTGGGTTTGGACCACCCTGAGTTAGTTGAAGCCGGTCATAGGCGTAGCTAGAGGCCTTGTTCGGAGCAAAAGGTCCGAATGAGCATCATACCATTATATAAATACAAAATGATCTCCCGAAGTATGTGAATCAAGATGGCGGACACCGAGACGTGGTACGTGTACCAGGTTTGGGTTAGGCCATATTTTCTGGTACAAATACTACAGGAGTCACTTGGCTAGTCCCCAAACTCGTAATAGAACTAAAATTGGAATGAAATTACGGCCTAACCTTAACCTGGTACACATACTACGTTCCGGTGTCCGCCATCTTGGTTCACATACTTCGGGAGTATCAAACAAAATCCCTCCCAATGCAAAAATAAATTGGGTTGGATACGCCCTGGATGTCGGCGCATATATATACTTGCTGGCGGATGATTTCGCGCGCATTTATCAGTCACGTGGTCTACTTTACGCAACAGGCAATAATAGCCCAGCGAAAAGAATGATACGAATATAATCATTCCCGGTGGGACGGCGAAAACCAGTTTTGTGGTAGCAAGCACATACCTGGCGTTTGGCTAGTACTGCCAGACGAGCCATTCTGCCAAACAACCTATTAAATCATTGACCTCGTGACCCCGATCGAATAGTTCCGTTTTCTTTTTCGGCATGAAATTTCACGCTTGAACAGACATGATTGAAAGTTAAAATCAGTTCAAGCGAGACGTTCTTAAAATAGCATGCGAACTACATGTTGATCTGTCGTGAGACATCTGCGTTACGTTTCAAAGCAGCGTGTTGTACTTTCAGTTGCCCTCCGCATTCCGCTACTATGGAATTGAAAGAATACTGTTCAGAAAATTAGTGCCGGACGACGACAGAATAGTATAGGGCAGGGCTCAACTATTTTTACTGAAGATCCGCATACAATACTTTAAAATTATTTTAGTCCGGTCTTTTCGGAAAATATATTTCGGCATCTATAAACGCGCACTTCCACAATTGGCTTATGATCATTAGATACTCAAGATTGTTTATTATGGTTTTATAGTTCTTTTCATGCATATTCAGAACTGTAAAAGTCACTTTTAAAAAAGAGAAATTCAAAAGTGGGGCTAACGATCCAAAATAAAGAATTAGATGCGGTCCGAATCAAATACTCGAAAAGTCCGGATCCGGACCGCAGTCCGCCAGTTGAGTATCCCTGGTATAGGGTGTCCATTAAGTCTTGAAAAAATTTAAAATTGCAAGGGAAATTTATCAACCTTATATATTGTTTTGACCCTCACATCATATGTATTAAATGAAGTAAAATTACTGATTAAAACAACAAACCTTGTTAAGATATATTGAGAACTGACTTCATTACAAAATTGAAATTGTAAAGTGGCTTCATGGACACCCTGTATTACAGGATGAGTATTTTAAAGCTTATTGGATATAATTTGGGGCAGGGGGGTATAAAACTTCATTTGAATTTATAGTTGAAGTAGTTGTATGCTGCATTCTGCATTATTTGCACGACTGAATTGTCTGGTTCGGTGTTTCTCAATCTTTTTTCTTTCATGGCCAATTTTGTTGCACGAATGAAGCACAAAATGTTCTTATCCCCCAAAATAGTTACTTCTCCTTTAATAATTAAAACAAAAAGTGGTCTAGTTGGCGATTAGTGATAAACGCATATCAATAGCATTTTTGTGGGAATCGCGCTTGGTATTATTTTCTTTTTGAAACTCTGTATTACAGGGGTCGGCAACCTTTTGTCGCTCGCGGGCCAAAATAATGGTTGCAAGACATTGTCGGGCCGCACATATTTTTAGAAAGTTGAAAACCGAACGGATGGTACTTTTTTATAATAAAAATCAAGCAGTGATACATCTCTCGAATAGAATATAGATTTATTTTCTCATTTCATTGCATATTCGGCGCCATTGAACCCTTTGCACTTAGCATCAACTTTTCTGCGTTTTGTTGCCATTTGTCTAATTATAATTAAGTATAGGCTCATTAAACGAGGTATTGTGAATTTTATACTTCTTAGATTATAATATAATTTAGTCTACACGCGTCTCACAATGAATTGTGTAACGTGAAAAATATATTCGTCAAAACAGCTGTTTTGTTACTATAGTTCAGTAACGCGACGCGGGCCAGATTATGATACTCCGCGGGCCGTAGGTTGCCGAGCTTCTGCTCTATAAGCTTATGGTGGCGTATTACGCGAACCCACTCAGGATTAAATAATGTGATCATCTTTGAACGAAGTTACGCATGGTCACTCCAGGGGCTTGATTGGAGTAAAAAAAAACATTTTATGAAAATTCGTTTAGAACGGGAAATTGTAGCATTATCATTACGTAACAATTAGAATTATGTGTCATCAGACTTGATCTGATAATATCCAATATGCATGATCAATTTTCCCATTCATAGTAAATTGCACGGGGATACATTGTGTTTTCTTTTTTCATATATTAACACCTTATTGTGGGTCGCACAGAAGGATGGCAATAAAAGTGGGTCGCGAACTGAAAAAGGTGGGGGAGCACTGGTATACAACGTTCCCTCTAAGCTACGCGGCCGCGCTTCTGGCCTAGAACCCCCGCGCAGTAGTTTCGTTCCGCCGCGCACTGCATAAGTATTAAAATGTTGTGTTCTTTTCTATTTTTTTCTAATTTTTCGCGCAGACCTTTTTTTTTTGAGCTCACATGGCTTTCTATTCCGTGCAACTAAGCAAGCTCTTAGAGGGAACTTTGCTGATCTACGCGACCAATCGGATAATCCTCCGTTTAAAATTTATTCATCTGTTTGAACTCCGGTACACCGTTTTCACTCCAGCATGCAACCGGGGCGTGTAAACCTTAGAAATAACTGAGTGAAACCACAGGCCGCACCTTTATTTAACATAGGCTTTCTAGTAGTTGCAGGCACAAAGCCGCATTTGGCCCGCGGGCCGCAGGTTGCACACCCCTGGACTAATTAATGGCTTTCGTATTATAAAAATCACACCTAAAATACAAATTTTTCTTTTAGCAAGAACGGGGAGCCCCTCATCCGCACTAACACTAAGGGTTGCCTAAACTAAAATATATTTCAAAAGAAGTTCGAAATGATGCTATTGGAAGAATAAGCTTTTAGAAATAAAGAATTACCGGCGTGAGTAAAGTAGGATTCGTGTTAAAATGATATGTTTATTCCCCATCGTGCTCAAAAAACGTTATTACTCTGCCATTTTGTTTTCCCTTACCTTTTGTTTTGAGATTGCAGACGTCGACTTTATCACATGATATAATACAACGATCTGATTGGTTAAACCGCAATGTAGGTTCAGCAATTGTGTAAATTTACATTTATGAAAGGGCTGAGACGAGAATATAAATCAACTTTGTGCTTTAGTTGCGCGTCACGAAGGATATTGTTTCTCAGCTTTTGTGTATCATGGCACGTATTGACAGAAGCAGACCAAGGCAGTATTTCCCCACCTGTGGGTCGCGGCCGAAACCGGGTCGCCTCAAAATTTTTTGCGTCGAAAAAATATTTCCTAGTAAATTTTATTGTTTATTTTGTAGTGTAGTGTTGCTCAATCGTAATTTAATATGTGGGAAATATCACGGTGTAAAATCTTGTCAGCATCTATATTGCATTAATAAATAAATCCACGCCACGATCTCAAAAACTTCCTGATGGCAAACAAGCGCAACTTTCTTAGCAGTGCAACTATGAATTCAACTCTGTTGGAATAAATATTATGTAATAATGACTGTTGTGTAGTAGCCATTTAATTATGCGGTCATAAAAGCACTACATACCGTTTAGTATGCGATTATATCCTTGTGTTGCGAGATTAACAAAATCTATTTTTAGAAAAAAATGGGTCGCTTGACAAAAAGGCAGGGAACCTCTGGGTAGAGGCACGATCGCCCTTGGTATGAAAGCGTAATAGTGCAGTGGTGTACGCATTGAGGGCCGTCATTTAGCAAATTCAAAAATATTCTGACGTCATTTTTTGTATTTTACGACAATAGGGGATATCCAGTATGATTTTGTAAAACTTATTATGCCCTCAAAATGATTTTTTTTAATTTTCGTGTAACGAGACGTAATGGTACCAGAAAATCTCGTCGAATCGATAAATTTAAATTGACTCATATCCATGTAGCCTACATGTCAAAATAAAACAAATTATTTTAATTAATTCAGCCATTTTGTCAAACTCTTTTGTTTACTCTACTTACAGACGTAAGGCTTTTTGTCGTTAATGTCACGATATAATCACGTGATATAATAAATCAGTATGATTGGTCAAATACACACCTTAGAGACAAAGTAAATTTTCGTTTATGAAAAAATATAAATCGGAATTTGAACCTTGTCTTGTGTTATCAGTATCTCTCGTTGTCAAGATGGTCGATATATCAATTTCCTTATATAATGCGTCATCTTATGTCAATTGTTGATGAAACTAATAATAACATACTCGCTCCGTTCTGAGTGGAATGCAATTTATAGCGTAGATTACGTTCGTAAAGTGTTAATAGTCGCTTGCAAGTCGCAACCTTCTTATTGGGAACTTTCCGCTTTTAGTTAAGCGCTCGGAACTTTAATGTATTTTATACGTATCTTGGAAAAGAAAGAATAAAAGATATCTGGTGAACCGAAAAAGCCATAAACTTATAATAACTTCTGCAGGAACGAAGGAGGTTTATTTACATTTGAATTTCTGTTTGTGTATTGTTATACCCAAAAGTTTCTGAAAGCTGGGACGCTTTGCACAAGGTTATTGTCTCTCTGGAACATGTTCCAAAAGACCTGGTTTTTGTTTTTTGAGCCTACTTTGTATCTTGAGAGAAGGGGCATGTCTAGAGGGGGCATAGGGGCCCCGAGCAGCACGTTATAGTAGTGAGTTTGTTGCTAAGTTTGATAATTTGAATATTAATAATACAAACATTTCACTCTTACTTGACTTTTAATTTATTTATTTTCATGTAATCCAATATTTATAATTTGTTTATCCCCGAATTATTTATTTTAAAAGTTAGGTATAAGGAGCATCATTATCAGAAACTCGCCCCAGGCAGCAGAAAAGTTTGGCGTCTCTGCTTGGGAGAAAAAAAATGATTCTTTACTGATACCGCTAACCACGTGCGGTTGTTGGTTCATGTCCTACTTGGAAATATCTAAATTAAGTTGTCGCTTATCGTTCCTTGCGTGTAGCGCCTGTGATGAATCACGTAGTAAACTTTTATTGCTGCATGTGCTGTTTACCAAGCTATATTGATTTGTGCCCTGTCAATAGGGAGGAAAGATTTGCATATTTGAAGGAGATGAAAGTGGGTAAGATGTTTTTTTGCAAAGGCGAACCATGGCTTTTCGTCCGGTTACCAGTTCATTTCAATTATGGGATTAGTTAGCCGGGTTATTTGTTTCAGATGCATCGACTTGATGGCTTCTCTTGCTCATTAACTATCCTCCGCTGGATGCGAAATGGCGCAGATTAACGAGTTGTGTCAAACTCCGAGCCGGCCAAGGCCTCTTGTTCAGTTTGGTAGTTCGTTTCCTAAATGAAATCCGCAATTCAGGCATTTTTGACAGATTTGCTCAGATTTGAATCGTAAAATTGCAAAAATATGTATTTCAATATCGTTTTGCTCGTCAGCGTTGATTATAATTCTGACATTGGTAACTAATTTTAGCTTAGGTTTCAACATCATAGAAATGGATATCTGAGTAGTCCATTATCGTTTCATGCGCACACATGTGAATAGTAATGCCGTAAGTCGTAAAACAATATGGCAGGTTGGCGTTCACAACCCTAAATAAAATTCAAACTTTATCGTAATATTACATGCAATGTTTACCAAGCTGTATAGAGTTTTGTTTGCTGTTTATGATTTACTCAGCTTATATTGTTTGTCCCGTGGTGTTTAGCAAATAGAATATGAATAAATATTGTGTTGCAGTTTTGTGCTTGCTCAGATAACGAAAGTTGTGGGCTACAATGAGAGTTAGTAAGATGGGTGGTGCAGGAATGGCAAAACGAATCGAATATTCGAACTTCTCTTATATCAGATTTATATAGAATTAAGGAAGGACTGTTTTGAACTGAAATAAAAGTTTTGGGTGCTCCAGAAGTATGCGCACCAAGATGTCGCACAACCTGAACCCTGACCGGTACACACATACTATGTTCAGATTGTGCGCCATCTTGGTGCGCATACTTCTGGAGATCCAAGTTTTGTGCTAGACTTGAATCTTCTACACATGGCCGCAGAACGATACGGCGTAGTTCGTGTTTTCATTATATGTATGCATTAAAAGTTTTTTATGCTCTATTTTTCAGACATAGATACTCTTTATCATGTAGTTCCGATCGCTTAATTTGTCATAAATAAGTAAGAGGTTGTGCGACATTTTTCGATCCCTGGCATCAATGCGTCCTATTGACAATTGTAATCCAACATATTGTTTCAAACAAATGACCACAATGGATCGTGACGTCATTGTAGATACGTCATATTTACGAAAACAGAAAAATGAGAGACCATGCAAATGTGGCAATAAAGTCCCCTGGTGGCAAAACGATCTTAGGCAAAACTTCCGCGGGGTGGCGATAGCGATTTTTTTATTATTCGGACTATGCATCCTCCTATTCGCGTGGAATATTGTACTTTGGCGCGAACTGGACCATCTTCAACATCAAGTATCTACCTTATCAAACGAACTACATCAATACAAAGAAACGACGTCATCAAATCATGGCGTCAGAGACAGGAACAGGTTGTCAAGACGACGCAGAGAAAGGAACCATGACTGGAATGATCAGGTTTGTGTCATTTCTTATTTCCACTCCCAACAAGGCTTTAGACAAAAATGCATCCAATACGGAAATAGCTCCTCCTATTGAAAGAACCATTATAAATCGTGCGAGTATAGGTCGAAATTAACTTAATACTTATCGTATGTTGATAGGTATTTGTCTGTCTGTTTGTCTGTTAGACACTTTTGTATGTTACGCGATATCTCACGAAAGCGAGGTTGAATCTGCTCCAAGTTTTGCATGTGCATTCATTATATCTCGGACCAGAAGCCTATTTTCGGTGAATTATGTCGTATAATTAACGAGTTATCACTTAATTAGAGTTGGGACACATGGTGTCGCCATTGAGTCATATCGAATAAATCGAAACCGCTGTTTCTGTTTTGGGGAATCCCCTAAGTCATCGGTCTCCGATCGATATTCTCGTTAATTAATTAGTGATGGGACACATGATGTCACTATTGAGTCAAAGCGATGATACATGCCGCTGGATTGATAAGTTTGCGGTCTCCGTTCGCTATCTAGTTTGACAAGTCCATGCATCGCAAACAAATAACTGGTTAACTAATGCTGTACCCGAAAACTCGTAACCGAACGAGAGGCCGTGGTTTGACATATGATTAAGTCTCATCGGCTTTCCTGTCCCCCGGGATAAATGTGTTAATCTTATCCTATTTGACTATGGACTATGGTTAAGATAATTTAATTAGGTTATTCAGCCACAATTTCCTTGTTTATCCTCCTAACAATTATATACTAAGATAATAAAACGAGATAGCTATCAGAGACCGCCAACTTATCGATCTTCCGCATGTTCTTCTATCCTATCCATTCCTGTGTCTTCCATCACTATATATTCTTCACCAGTGAATTGATCACACATGATTTGTATTTATTTTTTCTCGATAAACCCATTTGTCATTTTCTTATAAAAATGTACATTTTTTTTGTTTAAATAGTTCAACGGCTCGTTATATTGTGCATTTCGAATTCCCTTCATCATAAAGTCCATGCATCTGAAACAAATAACTGGCTAGCTAACCCCATACTCGACATAAACAGGTGGCCGGGCGAAAGGCTGTGGTTCACCATATGTTTAATCTGTCTTATCGGCTTTCCTCGCCCAGGGATTAATATGTAAATCTTATCTTTCATTTCTATTGTAAGATATTGTGTTGGATGTGTAGTACAAATGACCAATATTAAACCTTTAGTCTAAAATAAATATCCTTTATATTCTGCATCCTCTGCAGACCAACAAAAATCGAGATATATTTGTTGAAGACAATGATGACAATGAAGATGGAGAAATCCAACACAGAAAGAAAAGAAGCAACGCGGATGAAGGTATGGAAGTGTTTTATTCCATTTTGGTAAGACCAGCGGTTCTCAAACTTTTTGAGCAGCGCTTCCATTTTAGAATTTGTCAAGTCTAGCGCCCAACTGAAAAACGAGAATATCGGTCGGAGACTGAAGACTTATCGATCGAAGGTTAGGGGATCCCCAAAAACAGCGCTCTTACTCCATAATGACATCGTGTGTCCCATCACTAATTTATTAATAACTTGCTAATTATACAACATAATTCATCGAAAATCAATAGGCTTCTGATCTAAGCTATGATAAATGCACATGCAAAATTTGGAGCAGATTCAACCTCGCTTTCGTGAGATATCGCGTGCATCTAACAGACAGACAAACATACAAATAGACAAATACCTATCAACATACTCACCAATCTTAAGATCGATAAGTAATAACTAGCTAACAAAAGGCTACAAATAACAAATAGTGAGGCAGATGTATGTTTTATTCAAAAAACACGTTGAAAATACGTGGATGGAACATAAATACCCAAAAAAAAAAAAGTAAATATCCAAAATATGACGGGTAAAAAAAAACTAACCAATATTAATATTTTTAATTAGCTTCATACCCCCCTCAAAAAATTGTCTACTGCCTCCTTGTGGAGCGCACCTCACCGTTTGAGAACCACTGGTTTAGAATATTGCTGGCATCATAGTGGCCATATTAGTCGGCATTCCATATAAATGAGCATTTTTATCTTGTGATTTTTATACATTTGTAGATATGGAAATTGGAAAGATGCCGATGCTTTCAAGAATAAAAAGAAGAACTAAAGGAAAAAAGAGAGGCAGAAAAGGTAAAGAAATATAGAAATTTCTGATTTATTTTGGGATGGATGAAATCACATTAAATGGATAAATCCTATGACAAACCCCGATTCTTGTTCGATTTTCAGTACCACGTTTGGGATTAGTTAACCAGTTAATTGTTTCAGATGCATGGAGTTGATGGTGGAGGAAGCAGTAATCGACCAGTGGTTACGTGAACCACCCTGCGGCGGCGAGGAGACCAGCAATCTTCTTGCACATATAATTATCTTACACAAGAATTCAGCTTACGTAATGTTAAATACAATTTTAATAATTATTTCCAAAGAGAGGTAGGCTGCTAAGACGACCTAATCATATGCCGAACCACAACCTGTCGCCCGGTTACCACTCCTTGTCCGGTACGGGATTAGTCAGCTAGTTATTTGTTTCAGATGCATGGATTTGAGGGTGGAGCAATCCTTAACTGACCAGCGATTACATAGATTACCTTTTGGCAGTAAGGTGTCCAACAAATTTTCTTGTACATATAAAAAAAAATTTGGTTCATGCTGGAGAGAGGAAAGCCGATGAAATGAATTACCCATATGGTGAAATGCAGCCTCTTGTCTGGTTGCCAGTCTAGATTCCTTTGATGATGACCACCAGGTAAAGATTAGATTCATGGGCTCTGTGGTGTGGCGCACTGTGCTCTGTACATTTGTAAATAAAAATTGTGTTGAAAACCTGTATAGACTTTTTTGTATACCTTGCGAAAGTGGAAAATAGTCAATCCTATATAAAATGGCAATCATGCAATCATCTTAACTTATTTATAATTTCGAATAATATATTCCCTTTAGGGCAGAGGATAAAGAGACATTTGATGTTTCGTCCACCTTTAGGTAAAAAGCATGGATTTGTTTGTGCAACTAATTGGGTCTGAATTGCGGTGAATTCATGTATTAAACCAGAGCTGAGAATTTTTGGATGAGAGTTCAGTGGCGTATCTAGGGTGTGGCAGCCATGGCTATTGCCATGGGCGCCGTTTGAACAGGGGCGCAAAAACGGAGAAAAAGTAATAATCATATAAAGTTTCAATAAACTAATTTAAAATTGGGAATAACTGAAACTCGTATTTTATTTAAATAATAACGTACAAGTATCTCAATTCAATATTGGTCACTATAAATTGTCAAGCAACTATAAAGAGGCGCATTTTAGACTTTGCCATGAACGCCATTTTACGTAGATACGCCCCTGTGAGGGTTGGCATTTTTTCATTAGAGGTATATTTTAGTACTCGCCAAAGTCTGAGCTTGAACTCTTTTTGAATTTGGATCGAGTCGAAATTGCAAACTTTCAATGTTGATAATTGAATTCCAAATTTCTGCAAAAACTCAAAATAAATCATTTGCATCAAATGGACCTGAAAGTCCCATTTCAACCCCGGGTGGGGGTATAAAAATTTTAAAAACTTAAATTTTTTTTTGAATTCTTTGAGACAAATTTAAAACTATAACATACTATTATGGGATAAATTGATTCATTTAGAAGATTCACAAAACAAAATTTCATATCTTTAAATAGGACGTCCATAAAGTCCCTTTACAATTTCAATTTTGTTATGAAGTCAGTTCTCAATATATCTTACCCAGGTTATTCGTTTTTTAATCAGTAATTCAAAGTAAGTAATTTTCTTCAATTAATAAAGTTATGGACACCCTATGAATATGAACACATAACAACAGCTTTGAATAACCTTCAATTGTTTTCCCCAAATTAATTAATTAACGATATTTAATGAGTTTGAGAATGCTTAATTATTCAACTGAGACTTAGTTGTCACACATTTTTCACTTCTAACTTTTGTCACCGAATCCATGCATCACCAACTCATGAGGAACAACTTAATTTTATTTATTTTTTCACAGAGCAGGTGTGTGCAACCTTCAATACAAGGGGACCAGATACAAATAACTTTGGGAAAACAGCGGGCCACACCTTTATTTAACATGGGCTTTCTAGTAGTTGCAGGCACAAATATTGTGGTTATTGACTCTACGACATGTGTTGTTTGCCTCGCACATGCTAGCTGTTAGGGAATTGTAACGTCATAGGCATAGATAACAAATTGGACTTGGGTACAGTCTTTGCAACACAAAAGAATTGAATGAATTACTCACACATACTAGATTAAACTAAATCAAAAACTTGCTTGACAGGCCACACAGGATTCAGAATTGTCACTTTTCTGCGGATCGCACAATTTTTTCTTGTGGGCCGCACGCTGCAGGTTGCACACCCCTGTCATAAAGCATCATAGCCTAATAGCTGGAGCACTTATAAATTTGTTAGTTAATGACTGTTTCCAGTCCAACTGTGACTGCCTAATCCAGGGTATGGCAACGATAGCTCGTGCTCGTGCCTATAAATGTTTGCTTTTTGTGAATTGTTTCATGTGTTGCTTTTAGGCCATAGTGCAATATCAATTGCTGATGTGTATGGTTTAAACCAGGGGTCAGTCGCAGACTAAATGTGGCCAGTGGACTATTTTTTTGCAGCCGCCGAACGACCCAACTTTAATGCGAAAAAAAATAATTCTAAATTTATTATTGTCTTCACCCAGATTTATGTGGTGACAAGTGCTGTACGGCGCTAGTTTCGTAGTGAGTAGTGTCAGTTCAATGTTGTTTACTGGATGAACGTCCCATTGTTTGTTGTAATTATAAATTAAAGAAATTTTGATTTTTGAAATTTGAAAATGTCTGACAAACAAAGGGAAGTTTGCAATGAACATCAAACATTCCAAAGCGATTGGACAGAAAAAATATTTTTCTTTCTTGCACATTCCAATAAGGATAAAGTTGGCTGACCACTGATCTAAACACTCTAACAAGAGATTCTCAAAGTTTTGGTTTCGTGAAGCTTGTGAAGGGATTAACTATTATATGCAGAGCCCCACAACAAATTTATAAAAATGAAAATTATTTGTTTTACTGCCTTGTTGCCACATTTTGATACTACTGTTGTCAATATTTTATTAATGCAGTTATTGCTTCTTTGGACAGTTACAAAATTATTCGTGTCAGTATTTTAATAAGTAGCCAAATAACTCGCAGAGCCCACAAATTTCTCTCATATAGCCATGGGCTCTGTACAGAGCACTTTAGGGACTTATGCACTTGGACACATACCAAAAAGGACCTTTCATTTTCACAAGCATGTAATTAAAAACATTTACTTTTTTGCAGCTTATCTCCATTTGCTCCAATTTTTAAGTTAGAAAAGGATTTTACATATTTATCTTGGGGGAGATAAAAAGCCGATAAGACGGCTTAATCATATGACGGACCACTTCATCTCGTCCGGTTACCATTCCATGTCGGATATGGGATTAGTTAGTTATTTGTTTCCGAAATCACAGACTTGAGTATAAAATATAATTTGCGCTGATTATTTGGTTTCTGCGAGACTAACTACTTATCCTTCTTCTATGCTTTTGTGCCGGCGGATCCGTATGAATATAATGCAAGGATGCTGTAGCAAGAGTAGAGATAACAATCCTAAGTGATTCAAGAGTCTTGCTGCACACTAACACAAATATATTTCTGTAACGTTTCGTCTGTGTGTCTGAAGAAGTCTGACCTTGGTCAGACGAAACGTTACAGAAATATATTTGTGTTAGTGTGCAGCAAGACTCTTGAATCACTTAAAATATAATTGTAGTTGCCTTTAACTCTAAATTTACCATATCCTATATATTTGTCCAATATATTGTATCTGCCTGCAGAATTTTCAGATCAAGTCCATGCTTCTGAAACAAATAACTGGTTAAATAATCCCATGAACTGCAGAGGAATGGTATGCCGTATGTTTGAGTCATCTTTTCAGCTTTCTTTTTCACAAGGATAATTTTGTAAAGCCTATCTTAAAAATGACACTTTTTTGCATTAAAATCACTAACAAATTTTTCATTCTTTTCCAGTTCGTGGACGCCGCTTCTCGAATCCACAGGTAAATACATCATTAGAAATCAATGAAGCGTGACTGGTCAGATTAATCCCATCTGAAAAGACAGTTGTCACTGCTGTTCGCAAGCTCGATTAATTTTTCGATAATGAAGTGAAACATGAATCATTTTTAAATACCGCAACTTCTTCAATTGTTTAGTAAACTCAATGCTTTTTGGGTTTTAGTAAAACGTTTTTTACTTATTTTATCATTATTAAAAGTCTGAAATTTCAGTTCCGCCTCCAGAGAATTCAAAGTTCCCACTCTGACCACCGACTTTGGGTAGTTAGTATGACCGAGACCAGTGGAAACATCTCTAACTTTTCGACTTCCAACTCCCTAGCCCTTTTTATAATACAGTAAAAGCATTGTATATGCATATATATATATTTAAAAAAATAGGGCTCCCAAAATCTTTTGTTCGGTAGCAATACCAATTGTAAGTTTAAATAAATTTTATTTTATGATAAATGAGAACTACAAGAACTCCAATTGGTATTACTATAATATTAGCAGAATTTTTTGGACACCCAGTATATATATTTGCATGTAGTTTTTCAAAATTTTACTGTCGCGACAATACTGTCAGGAAAACATACAATTTTCTAGAAACATGGTTTTAAAAAACCTTTTACAATAGAAGTTACGGTAATTGTTAATTTCTTTTTCCAGGCCACTGCAATCCACGTCAGAATCAAGGGAACAGATCCATATCAAGGTATAGTACCCGATGGTAAGTCATTGGGCATTCCGTATACTGTCAAGCAATAATCGGTGGTATATCTAGAGTAGGATTTTCTAAACTATGTTCTGCGGATCTCTAGGGGTCCATGATGGTTGCACAGGGTTTATGGTGATTGTTTTGGGACAGAGATATAACTCTCATTGAACACCACCTAGGATCATTCTGTCATTTTGTATTTTTCTTCTTGTCGTTGTTAAATAATTGCTGTTCTTTGTATTTACTAGACCAATTGTTTTGAAATTTTCAGTGGTTAAAAGTTGTATTTTTCGCTAGAAACACAAAACTCAATGTGGGCTCTATGGGATTTTTTAGGTGCTTTGACCAAAAATTGCAAGCCTTTGTGGTGGTTCGGCGTCACAATCATTGCGTTCTGGGGTTGATTCGAAGTCAGGAAATGTACTACTTCGTTTTAGCCTTCCATTAGTTTGATCATTGCTCTCTTGTTTATTTTATCTTATTCTTATTTCTCTTGACAGATGAAATCATTCATTCCTGGGACACCAACACTAACAATGGAGCCATAGTCCAGGGATTTGACGTTACAGAAATCAACCTAGGAGAAGGGGAAGCTGGAGTTAGGGTTATGAAAGACGGAATTTACTTCATATACAGTCAGGTAAGAAGGTGAAGTATCTGATGTTCTGTGCCTTCAAATTATAATGATCGTTCTATGCAGTGAAAAGAATTAAAAATATGGGATTATTTGGACTTTTCTCAGGCGCGGCGGTGTGGCTCAACGGGCTGAGCATTAGGAATACGCTCGCCACCGCACCTCTAATTACTCTGCGTGGGTTCGCAGGTTTGAATCCCATGCAGGGATGGTTATGTGCGAGAGGATTGCTGCACTCCTCGCCGTCGTTGGGTGGTTCACGTAACCGCTGGTCAGTTACGGCTTCCTCCACCACCAAGTCCATGCTTCTGAAAACAAACAATACAGTAAAACTAATCCCATACCCGACTTGGAATGGTAACCGGACGAGAGGCCGTGGTTCGCCATATGGATAAGCCGTCTTATCAGCTTTCCTCTCCCTCGGGATAAATATGTAAATCCTATCCTATCCCTATCCTAACTACTGATATAGAAGAGGGATCACTATGTTTCCTGTAAGCAAGCTGTGGAGTTTACTTTATACAGTGAGGAAGATATTTATCCCTCATGATATTCGAGCCTGCGAATTTGAGCTGGTTAATAATTTCAAAATAGATAACATTGCTTTTATTTTTTGCAGGTTGTATTCAAAATGAACAGGGGGTCAGAGGTCACTGAAAAGGTCATGATTGGGGTCACCGGCAACACAGAACTGGCAGCTTGTACAAATTCTCTTCCGCGCTCTCATAATCCAGACGACTACATTACGTGCTACTCCAGCGGGATAGCGTTTCTTTCACGCGGAGATAAATTCAGAGTAAAAATTTATCCCCCAGGAATGAAGGTATTCATGAATCCGAGCCATACATACTTTGGTGCATTCTTACTCGGTGAGAAAAAGCCCTAATTTTGGTGGTATGACATCATAAACTTTACATTGCCGACAGAAGGAGATTGAACTGAATTGTGATGTCATAGTTATTTGTTGTCATTCAAAATGACAACGACGCAAAACAGTTTGTTAAGCGCTGTTGTTATATTTTCTAAAGCCTCCAAACTATAAAACTTTCTTTTACTTTGAGTACTTTACGGTGACGTTTTATATATCTGTGTGTCATATTTTTATGCTTTTCACCCCAAACATTACTCTATGTAACCGGCCACTGATATGTACATTGCGTCATGTCACTTTTATTGTTTCAGAACAGTGGTTGTCTTCTGTGGCCCTCTTTCGGAGGCTTTTGGCACTTGACCCGCCCCCCCCCCCCCCCCCCCCCCCCCTGTTTATCATTCCAGTGATATTTAGAGTGTTATTATGTTTGGTAGAATGCAAATCCCATTATGTTCAAACAATTCATGCTCAACAAAGTGGACACACCCTGTTAGAAAACATTTATCAAGCAATGAAATTAGAAAGAACAAGGAGTTTTCTTGTAGAGCGAAATGTAAAAAACGTCTATCATTGTGTCGTCAACTATCCGCTCTGTGGCCCCCGTGAGATCCCACGGCCCCCGGCTGGGAAATACTGTTTTAAAAGGTGTTTGTGCTTTAACAATGCCTTAAATTAGCATTTAATAATTTTTTTCGTTTTTTTTTTGTAAACACTAATTGTGCTCCACATTCGTTCCAAGTAAAGTTCAATATCAAAGTAGATTTTTATTGTAAGTAAACCATCAGAGTTCTATGTAAGAATGAGCATTTAGGAATAAATATCTGACATGAAGTGGTATTAGGCGGAGCGAAGACCATGTTTTACCATATGATTAAGTTGTCATATTGGCTTTTCTCTCCCATGAGATAAATATGAAAACCCTACGACCTGTTTGCTGAGGTTGTGTTAGTTCGGTCGTTTCTATGATATGATCAGTTTATTTGATTAAGATGGGATTCTCTATAAAAGAGCCTGGGTTCCGTAGTCGAAAAAAACTTTTAATCAATTTTTATGTCGTCCTGTTTGGTGACTTAAAAATCAAAACCCATAATTTTGTTGATTACTTCTACGAGAATGATGAAATTTTATTTAACAATTTTTTGTGAAGATTTATACTCAAAAATTTCAGTATTCTAGGAAGCTTTGCACGAGAGTTAGGTTACCCTGACCTCTATGACCCGCCCTTTATAGTTAAAAACTAACCCGATTGGATAAAAATTTCAACCTCGGCTTTAGGGCTTAATTTTAAAATTGATGTCAGCAAAAAGCAAGCTTTGCAACATCATTTAGGGCGCTGTATATATTGCTTGAATTGGTCAGATCGTTTTACATTCAATTTGTTATTTTTTTTTTGTTAACGTAATTTTTCGTAGAAATTCTGCATCTAGTGCTGAATGCCTTTATTATGTATCCTAAAACATCAGAAATATCCAAATCAAGAATTATTATATGATGATCAAGAAATGTTTTTTGCTCTTCCATCCTGTTCAAGGCTATGGACATGGACAAGGAGTCACTATTTTTTGAAGGACTGAAATCTTTACAGTTCAGCCTTACTAAATTCATTACGGCGGCGGACCCATGTTTGTGAATCTTATTTTTGACGGATTCTCATCCTATGTTGTATCAATTCAAGTACCCAACCAACGGGGAAGGATAATGCTAATAAAACTCACGAAAATCTGAATTATTACATACTAACGTTGAATACTGACAAGCTAACGGTAATTCAATAAGATTATGATCTATTTATATCTGTTTCAGACCATTTCCATATCGTTGCCGACCTCCTGTGCAGTCATCACGAACCCCCAGGGGGTTTGCGGACCCCACTTTGGGAAACCCTGCTTTGGGTCAGTTGTTCCAAATCTTTTATGGGTCACGGCCTCCTTCCGAAGGGTACTAGCACTTGTGGATCCCTGTTTGTAATTACAGTGGTATTTATAGTGTTTTTCGATTGGTAGATTCTGAATCCAATAAGATTTAAACAATTCAAGCTCAACAAAGTGAAAACACCCTGTGAAATTACCTTAAAGCAATGAAACTGGGAGGAACGGAAAGTTTTCTTGTGAAATGAAAAGTAATATCAGTTTTGTGCCAAGCATTGTGGCCTCCCCAACGGCTCTGTGGCCCCCTTGTGGGCCATAGGCCTCTGGGTGGGAAACATCGCCTTATGTGAAGTGCTGGTCTGCGACTGGAAACCAATATTCTTAACTAACCAACATAGTCTGGCCCAACATTTAAATAACTGATCCATCATGCCTATATTTCGGCCAATTTTCTTTGTAGTTAGTTTATTTTCAGATGATAGTTTATTAGACCTCAAAGCTCTTTTCTTTTAATTGGTAATATCATTTGTGAACTTTAAAAGTTCAGCTTTTTAATTATGTATAATGAGAACATGTTTTTTTCATGTGTCATGCTTTTTGATATTTTTCATTATTTTTAAAGTGCATAACCTTAAGCACGAGTGCCTGCAACATTCAATAACTTCGTGATTGGGAAAAATTCAGTGTGACTGGTATTTACCAAATCCTAAGTTTTAAAAGTTCATTTAGCTAATCACATCTTATTTTCAGAACTCTGATTTTGTGTGATTTAAAAATATTTATTGTATAAAGTTCAATTGCCTGTTCCTACAAGTTCCATTTTGTTCCAATTGTTCAGGCTTTATTACTTTGTGTGTAAGAGTTGTAGTCTGTGGAATAGTTGATATATTAGTGATGGATGTTAATTTATTAAATTTAATAAGAAACCATGGATATACGACCCCAAATGTAATGTCATAGTATCATATTAGACTTGAGCCGAGTCAACTAATCTTTTTTCCTGAATACATCAGTGGTGACTCGGGCTGCGTATTTTCGAATACCTGGTGATACCAGAAATGAATATTTTTTTCGAATCGAATCTCGAATACTTGGAAAATGTCTAATTGTATGTGACTTTTTTATTGTCATGGTTTCTCCAGTCACATAAATTACTGAGTTTTCACACACTTTCCTGAGTTGTCACACACAATAACTGACGATAACAGTCGTTTGTCAGAATTGCATTTTAAAAATATGGCTTCACAAAAAGATTGAGGAATTTACCTTGATACGAGATGGCGGCGATTCAGAATCAACGTCTAAACCGATTCGAATAATTTAATATTTGATTCGAATATCCAATTTGAAATGCCCAGTCCTAGTGGTGTCACCAGTTGTTTGACAAATGTGATAGACTACAGTAGCGTTTTTCAAACTTTTTTTGCCCTGGAACCCTTAATGGTTTTTATCTTGCCTTGTGGAAAACCAAGAAATTAGAAGATAAAATCATTGGGTCGTTTTTGAAAAATTTAGCTTATTGTAAAATTAAAAAGTTTTCTTTAAATTTGACAATTAAAAAATTCGGCCGGCGGTTGATGAACGATTTACTAAAACTCCATGTTTTCCAGACTGACATGAGTCCTATCGGTCTGTTTAGATTGCAAGGCCGGCCCGCCCGTTTGTCACCAATTGGGAGACAAATTTACGACACAGAGCCAGCGAAGTACGACCGAGATCGCCATGGCGACTAGTTTATTTGCAATTTCGATTCCTCTTCCGCGGAACGCTCGATAGAGCTCGCGTAACACAGTTTGAGAAATGCTGTTTTACAGTTACAGCCTTTCTTGATAATAAAACATATACCGGTAGTAAACACGTACCAGTGTTTCTGACCACCCTAGTACAAATATGCCCATAGCTAACATTCAATGGTTATTATTGCTTTGTAAATTGCTTTTGTATTTCAATTTATCCTTAGATTTACTATTTTATCTCTTTTTTTTCTTGCTCATGTATTTTTTTAATAGTTGCTTCAAAATTTGTTAAGATTTTTTTCTCATAAGGGAGGGAGGAAAAGGCCTTTTTTTTAGTTCAGGCATCATCAGGCACATGTTAGAGATGCACCAGGGGTGGTTGGTTGCTTATTTAATTTATTTTTTAGTCCTCAATTCAGTTCATTGTGCTTTAATGAGCTTTAAAAAATTGTAATTTTTCTATTTTGTTCCAGAGCATAGGTTCTTGGTGTGCTACAGAAAATCCCAAAGGCTTCGCAAGCCCATTCGCTTACTTTTCAAAATCTCAACTTGGCTGATTTTGTAACTGTTCAAAGAAGCGATAAGGGCATTGATAACACTTGACAATGATAGCATCAATTCAAATATGAAATTATCTATAGTTCCAATGGATGATTATCAATTACTGCCTTGTTGCCACATTTCGACACTACTTTACTAATATGTTTGTCAAGTGTCAAAAGATTGGTGTCAAGTGTCAAGGTCAAACAGATTTTAACTCCCAAACCGTTTTCCATGAATATTTTTTCATCAGTTAGTACCTCAGTGGTTTTTATTTCATATATGTTAGTATAACTGCCACCAGTTAGAATATTTTTTTTAAAGATTAATTGTGACTATTGTTTCTTTAATTTTGTTTAACCTTCAAAAAAGTTTAAATATGGTCTCTTTATTTCCATACATCGCGAATTTGTATCCCACAGAGTCTTCGATTAAAGTGTGGGCTAAAACAGCCAATTTCAATTGACAACCCATTCATTGCATTTTGTTGAACTGATCGTGTACACTTTTCTTACTTTTTTTGTTTAAAAACATTCATCGAATTTCTGATACTACAAAATAGAGTTTTGAATTTGCATCATTTGAAACTATTCCAACTCGACTTTATTAAATCAGGAGAAAGGTTTGCCTATTTGGAAAAGCGACTGGGATAATCAGCTTCATAATTAACCCAACATCATACAGGGTGTCCATGAAGTCTTAAAATATTTAAAAATTGCAAAGGGAATTTATCGATACCATATATTCATTGTTTTGGCCCTCACAGATGTATTAAAATAAAGTTAAAATACTTGAACAATTACTAAGTAAAAAACAACAAACCTAGTTAAGATATATTGAGAATCGACTCCATAACAAGATTGAAATTATAAAAAGACGTTATGGACACCCTGTATATCTCCATCAACCACTTACCTAAACTTTTATAGGTGCTCCTGAAGTATGCGAACCAAGATGGCGGACATCGGAACGTAACATGGGTAACAGGTTAGGGTTAGGCGATAATTTTTTTCCAATTTTCCTTATTTTAGTCCTATTATCAGTTCGAAGACTAGCCAAGAGCCTCCCGTAGTATTTATACCTAAAATTATGGCCTAACCCTAACCTAGTACACATATTACATTCCGATGTCCGCCATCTTGGTTCGCATACTTCGGGAGCCCCCTTTTATAACTATCTGTACATCAGCCTACTGATGTAATGATCAAATCAGTTCATCCTTCTGAAATGGGTTACCCCAGAATCCCTTCTGTACAGTAAACTTTGATTTTATAGTTTTGTCATATATTTTTTTCTATACCTCGCGCTTTTATCTACTCTTTCTTTTTGCTATTTTTGTTATTATGTTTGCCTGTTTGACATCTGGATATACGGTAGTTTATTCATCTATTCTCTGAGGCATTACCCAGTTGGCCCAAATTCAAATATTCGATTGGATTTAAATATCCCTGGATCCTGCTCATAGGAAAGTTATTCACTTACATAGTTAACCAAGCTTTATATGCGGATTGCCTAGTTCAGAGAAAATAGCTATTTGTGGCCTACATAGAATGCTCAATTATCAGTACTCACGTAGTGTGTGTACCAGGTTAGGGCATAATTTTATTCCAATTTTCCTTATTTTAGTTCTATTACGAGTTCGGGGACTGTCTGTGTTAGCCAAGTGAATATAGCCCCTGCCCATAGGTTTCAGTCCCTTCACACAAATTGATGTAAAGTAGGCAAACAAAATTAGTTACCTCCATATTGGTACACCTACTTTTGAAGCGCCCAATTATCTATATATATGTGTTTATCACTTGATTAAATTTGTAAAAACCATTTTTAAGAACAGAAATGGCAGACCTCACATTATAGCAGCACCGGATTTTGTCTCTATCTCTCACACAGTGTCATTGGGATAATGTGCTTGTTTCTAGGCAGACAAAAGTTTTCCCCCCCTCAATGTACTTATATTTAGTGTCATATAGCTTTACGTTTTCTGTAAGTTTGTTTTTATTTTGTTTGAGTGTAAATGCAGTTTGCAAATGAGATGTAAATTATACAATCTTCACTAGTATTGTTGCCTCATCGTGTCTGGACTAATTTATTCTTTAATCGGCATTGGTGACTCAGTTCTTTAGGCACCATCATCTTGTTGTACATAAATGGGTCTTTTATTTTAATTTTCATTCAAAAAATAACACTAGGGTTTATTTTTGGAAGGATGTATTTTATTTTCAATGATATAAAAAAATTACAAAGTTGCACCTTTTTCTCTCTCACGTTTTGGTTAACGATTTAAAACTTGTTGAAGAGATTTCTTGCTATCGAAGATGTCTTATTTTAAGGCAAGGGCTCATATGAAATCATTTTTAAAATCCAGACTAGGTCTCTCTTTTTTTGAGAAACATGGTTAGCATCACAGGTTGAAGAATATCTTGGGTTTAGACCAGACCTAAAATAAACTCTCGCCTGGATGTCAGCGGATCGGTCTTTATGGGAGCCCACAGCAGAAGCCCTCATCAGTTGCCATTAATGATGACTACATTAAAGTAAATTGATATAAAATGTGACATATGATGAAATTGGATTAGCGCCACCTAATGTGGCCAATCGATCTGAAGATGTTGATAGACGTGTTGCAAAGCGA
The DNA here is from genome assembly GCF_013122585.1 of Styela clava. NCBI lineage: Eukaryota > Metazoa > Chordata > Ascidiacea > Stolidobranchia > Styelidae > Styela > Styela clava. The sequence goes on from NW_024102640.1 coordinate 1,031,785, forward strand.
GAGTTTTATTTGGTTAGCGTCAAGATTGCTACATCTTGTAAATTGTTATTTTTTCATTGTTTTAGTATTTAAGTTAATAATAGCGTAGAAAACGGTCCAAATGAGTTTTCCTCGAATGGTTTCACTACGTGACACATAAAATAACTGATGGAAATTTGTAAAAAGCAAAATTAGGTATTTTTATAGAAGGGAACAGCAGGTGTTCTAAGCCTTCGAAAGAAGCAATTAAAGTTTTAAGAATCCCTGGTTTAAACTCTATATCCGCCACTTTGTCCATGTTGTAATAAATTGAATATAATGCTATCAATAGCCCAAAAGATTGAGTGCGGTCCCGAGCCTTGTTTCGAGCAAAGGTATGAGAAGAACTTCAGACACCCAAGTTGATATGGTTGCATAAATTAGATAGCTCACCACGGACTTCTCACAGATTCTTCGATGTGTATTAATTGCAGTTGATTTTTTTTTAAATTCATTTAGTGAGGCAACAGATTTTGGTGAAACAACGAATTAAGATCGATCTCCGACATTGTGTTGAACGCTTACCAACCAACGATTGGCGTAAGGACTTAATTCATTTAATTCCTACACTTTTAAAACGCCATATGAAATTTAATATACTTTTGGTGATACTTTCATCGAACAACAGATTAAGATACATCCCTGACATAGCCATAGTTCGCTGACCAATCAAAGAACGAAGAGCGTATCAACAAAGAGCGTAAAGACGTAATCCTTCTAATTTTTACTTTCAAAAGGCCAAACAAAGAATTGCCAAATTTTTAAAATATAGATATATATCATTATCCAAAATTCTAAATTACTAAAGAATTATTTGCAACAAAAATATAAACATTGACTAATAGTACCGTTTGATCAGAGAAAAAAAGTTTAAAAAATGTGTGTTCGACTAATATTGTGATGATAATATATACAGGGGTAGCCGGAACTTCAACGAAATTGAAGAAAATACTTATGAGGTCATAATAAAAAACTTGGTGTCATAATTCAAATTATGTTGCTAACCAAGATGTGGGTTAGGATTCATCTGAAGAAAAGATTAGACAGCTAATGCCCGCTTGTTCGGGTTAGGTATGGAAATTGTTAACCAGTGACAAAACGACCTCATGGACAAACCATGACCAATCGTCCGGTTACCGGTCCATGCCAGATATGAAAATTGTTGACCAGTGACAAGACAGCTTAGCCATAGACAAAACATAAATGACTGTCCGGTTACCAGTTCGAGTCAGGTATGGGAATTGGTAACCAGAAGCGAGACAGCTCAACTATGGACAAACCATGACTGCTTGTCCAGTTACCAGTCCAGGTCAGGTATAAGAATTGTCAACCAGTGACGAGACAGCTTAACCATAGACAAAACATAAACGATTGTCCGGTTACCAGTTCGAGTCAGGTATGGGAATTGGTAACTAGAAACGAGACAGCTCAACTATGGACAAACCATGACTGCTTGTCCAGTTACCAGTCCATGCCAGGTATGAAAATTGTTGACCAGTGACAAGACAGCTTAACCATAGACAAAACATAAACGACTGTCCGGTTACCAGTCCTGGTCGGGTATGGGAATTGTTTACCAGTGACAAGACAGTTCAACCATGGACAAACCATGGACGCTTGTCGGTTATCAGTCTGGTTCAGACGTGATAATTGTTAACCAGTGACGAAACAGTTTAACCATGGACAAACCATGACCGCTTAGCCAGATACCAGTCCAAATCAGGTATGACAATTGGAAAACAGTTTTAATTGTTCCAAATATATGGACTTGGACATTACGCTAACCTGACTTGAACGTTAATAAAAACAAAGTAACATTCTATATTTCAGCATTTGCTTTCCGTGTCCCATAGCCTTGTTTGGGTACTCCTGAAGTATGCGCACCAAGATGTCTCACAATCTGAACCCTAACCTGGTACACAACCCGGTTCAGATTGTGCGCCATTTTGGTGCGCATACTTCAGGAGGTCCCTTGTTTGAGCAGACACGAAAATACCACTTAGAAAAAGTAAAAAATAAGAATTGGAATGAAATTAAAAATGTAACATTGAGACGAATACAGTGAAGTAACATAGAACCTTGAAATTTTGTAAACAAAATACTACCAGTATACAAAAAATAGCACAAAAACGAAAATTTTAACGAAGAACTATTTTTTTTTATAATGTTTGAGATTAGATATATATAGAGATTTTAGAAAGTTTTTGTATTAAATGATGAATTTAAATTGGATAAAAATTATTTGTTTATAAAAAGGCAATCTTTACAATAAAAATTACTTTTTTGGGAATATATGTAATATCTATTTTATATGAGACTATTCGCTAGTGGTCTGGTGACCCATAATATAATCTACTTTACTGTAATACTGTGTTAGGAAGATCTTTTAATGCATTCTACTGTATTGCGTTATTTACAGCGCTACTATGATATATTAGACTTAATGGGTAGAGGATAGGTTTTTTATTTATCTATGAAGTAAAGAAAAACGATTAGACGGCGGACTAAGACAAACTACGATCTCTCGCCTTGTTACGGATATGGGATTAGTTGAGCAGTTATATAAAGTCCTAAAAAATTCCGAGGGAATTTATCGATGTCATACATTGTTTTTGCCCATACAGACGTATTAAATGAAGTAAAAATACTCTACTGCACAACAATTACTAATTAAAAAAGGACTTCATATTCATCTCGGAGAGAGGAATGCTGACTTGATCATGTGATGAACTACGTTTTCTCGTCTGGTTACTAATTGCTTGTTCATATTGGGTATCAGATTAGTTTAGCAGTTATATAGAATGTCCAAAAAGTATTTAAATTTTTGAAAATGAAAAGGGAATTTATCGATACCATATATTGTTTGCCCTCACAGATGTATTAAATGAAGTAAAAATACTTAAACAATTAATGATTAAAAAACAACAAACCTGGTTAAGATATATTCAGAACTGATTTCGTAACAAAATAATTGAATTTGTAAAGAGGGGGCTCCCGAAGTATGCGAACCAAGATGGCGGACATCGGAATGTAATATGTGTACTAGGTTAGGGTTAGGCCATAATTTTAGCTATATATACTACGAGAGGCTCTTGGCTAGTCTTCGAACTGATAATAGGACTAAAATAAGGAAAATTGGAAAAAAATTATCGCCTAACCCTAACCCGTTACCCATGTTACATTCCGATGTCCGCCATCTTGGTTCGCATACTTCGGGAGCGCCGTAAAGAGACTTTATGGACACCCTGTATTCGTTTGATATGGATGGATACCAATTGAAACAAATAAGTACAGACACGGGTTACATTAAACTAACAGACCTTTATACTAAAGAATGAAAAACAAAAATTTACAAAATAAATGAATCACAGTACAATATCATTACTCCACTACTATTAAAAATAAACAGTAAAATTTACAGTGAATTTCTGCTTCAAATATACAAGTTCTACTTCGGTACTATCCACAATAATCAATAGAGCATGAATGCCAGCATTGATTTGCTTATGTTAGAATGCGCTTATTCTGCCAAGTAACGCTTCACTTATTTGCAGTGGTGCATAGTACCAAAGTAGAACAGATTTAATATTACAATATATAAAACGAGTACACAAGAGTTTTCCCTGGTTTTGGTGTGAATAAATAATAATATGCTTGGCGGGATAATTCGGAATATGGACAGGGACACAATAATTTGTGTCTTCTTCGTATGTATTATCAAAATTGTCACAAAAAAATAAATCAAAAAACACAAAGAACATTTTTTTTGTTAAAAATAAAGAATTGCCTGATATTTTCGTTTGGCAACGGTTTGAGAAAATGAAACCAACAAATTTGTTCGCAGGCTCGTCTGCTCCAACGACATATGATGTCGACCAAAATTGATGACAGTTATTGAATCATCGTAATTAATTATTAGAAACTGTTACCTATTTTTTGTCACAATATATACATATAGGTGGATTTTGTTCGGTTATTTCACTGTTTAAAGCATAACAATTGCATTGCAAAATATAATTTCAAACTTTCTGGCCAAGCCAGCTTTCTAGCACTTGTCTAGAGTTTTGTTCTGGGAAATAAAAAGTACATCAAATAAGTAATAAAAAAAATTTGTACATAGTACAGAAAAAACAACACAACTATTTTACATAAATCTCAGTCTTATTTTCAAATTTTAGGAATTTTGTGAAACTGATGGTTGCAATTAATAAAAAAAATGAAAGTTGGCAATTATCAATGCTTTCCTAGTTAAAAATTTTGATATTGGAGTCGAGATACATTAAAAATTCGATTCATTTTGAAATCCATGACTGAAAAAGTGTAAATCGCGAGTTTCGAATGTTTTTCTGATTTAACAGCACCATTTAAAATGGGCACTCCTGAAGTCTAATATGGAGGTGACGAATTTTGTTCGCCTACTTTACATCAAGAGACTGAAACCTATGAGCAGGGGGTATATTCACTTGTCCAACACAGACAGCCCCTGAACTCGTAATAGAACCAAAATAGGAGAAAATTATGACCAAACCCTAACCCTGTACACATACTACGGCAGGACCGTAAAATGTCTCTTATGAAAGAAACCTTCAACCAGATCCAAATAAATCCAACACTAAGGGAAGACGGCTTTGGTTCTGCCATCTAAAATCTCAAAGTAAATAACTCTCTACACATACATTGCCTCCTGGTCTTCATTTGCTTTTTGCAAGTCAATTCCGTTAGCGAATCTGAAATTATCCCCACTGCCTTGGGTATAGTCATCATTTGAAATATGGGAGTAATATTTTGGGCCAAGATTGCTAAGTTTTGTTTTCTCAAGAGCTTTATGGGATTTTTGACGAGGGGGTGGAGCAGGGGGCGTGTCAGTTGATGAATACTGACCACCACTAATGGTAGATTGCCCAAGATTGTTATTACCATCCCTTCGATTTGGTGAAGGTGGTGCCCCTCTTATTTTTTCATGCCCGTAATCTGGAGGATTACTATATTGCGGAATTCGCGCACCAGCGACTTTTTTGTGATCTAACGATGCTGTTGGAGATAGTGTGAATGCATTTTCATATGACCTATGCGACCCATGTTGCCGTCCATCAATTAGGGGATCATCTTCTAACTGGAATGCGCTCCCGTATGAAGGCTTAGAGTCATTTTCACTGTACAACTGGCTGAGACTACTCAGCGAATTCTTCAACTTTTGGTTGTCGTTGAAAAAGTCGTTAAAATTTGGACGTTTTGAAACTCGTGTTTGGGACACTTGAGGGTGCTCAGGAGTTGCTTTCTGGTTGCCTATGGTTGTTGAATAAGGACCAGATGTGGAATGGTAACCAGGTGATTGGTACGTATTGGTTACACTATGTGAATGGTCACCATGGGATTGGTCGTAATTGGTTTTCTGTGGTGAATATTGTTTTTCTGGTTGGTAGTATGGTTTTGCTGATTGGTTTGATTGGTAATTGCTTGGTGATGGGGATTTGGTAAGCTGGTTTGGAGTTTTGCTTGGTGAACTATAGTAACCAGAACTTGGTTGGTACGGTTGGTTTTGGTTTGGTATATCGTAACCAGTATGAAGTCTCGGGTTGTTACGACTAGTTGGAGAAACGTAGTAATATTTTCCGCTGGTTGTTTCCATAACGCCATGGTTTGGTACAGTGGTTTGGGCGCGTCCAAGTTGGTATGCAGATTGGTTACTTTGGTCCCATTTAGTATTTGGTTGTATTTGGTGTGATGAATAGTCGGGAGAAAAGACAGAGCCACCAGAAGTGCCAGATTTCGCCCTGAAATAAAGTAAAAATATTCATAAAAGTTTATTACCAAGTATTGATGCAGATTCACTGGTGGAGCATTAAAATTTTATTTGCCAATTGTTGAGTATACAGGGAGTCCACGACTTACGACGTTGTTCCGTTCTTAAGAAGCGGTGTAACCCAAATTTCAGTGTAAGTCGGAACATTATACTGTACAGTACATAAATTACTCTACACATATCGTACTGTATTGTCCACGTCATTTTAGATGTAAATGACGAAAACCAATGATCACAATGATCCAGTTTAAGGGCTTAGATATTACAGTACAATATTATCGTTTATATTTGTGTGGAGTGCGTTTTAACCACGAAACAGCGTTATGGAGTGCGCGTTTGTAACCTCGAAACAGCGTAAGTCGCGACCGTCGTAACCCGAGGAATCCCTGTACTGCACAGTTGCGAATTTTATGACCAATGATCATATAGGACAGCTGTTTTCCAATCGGGGGGCCCATGTGCCCCCAAATGGGCCATAGAATGGTTGAAAAGGGGCCACAATGCTTGGCGCAAAACTAATTTTATTTCCACTTTACAAGAAAACTCGCCGTTCTTCCTAGATTCATTGCTTGATAAGGTTATTTCATAGGATGTTTTCACTTTGTTGAGCATGAATTGTTTGAGCATAATGGGATTTGGATTCTACCAATCAAAATTACACTTCAAATGCCACTGGAGTGATAAACATGGGTGATGAAAGACTACAGCAGAGAGCCACGGGCCATAAAATGTTGGGATTGGGGCACCACTGATATAGTGAATGGTTACTGGACCAAACTGGAGGTGCCCATACCCAGTGTTGGTAGTATTAACATGGTATACACCATTATAAGTCTTCATGCCTTGAGTATTTTCCACATCTTGATGTTTTATGAATTGCCTAAAACAGTGGTTCGCAACTTTTTTTTCAATAAATTTTGTAAATTCTCACGACCCAAGGATATACTCCAATACTGGGCGGTATGTAATGCTTTTACCTTCAATGGTCACAAAATTAACTGACCGACTAATAACAGCAGATTCGAAGTTTTTACGCTATAACACTTCCCATATACACAATTACTAGAAAATAAAAGCAGTAACTTTCGGGTTTTTGTTGAAAAAACAAAGACAAGCAACACAAGAAAATTTTCAAGTGACCCAATTTTGGGTTGTAACCCATAAGTTGGAAAACACTGCCCTAAAATATTGCTATTTTGTTTACTACTCACCCAAGACTGTTGTCTCCATTTATTGCCGACCTCATAGACATTGCCGAGCTCGAACCTGGGGACTCGGGATCCGTACCAATCTCGATTCCTGAATCATTCCGATCTTGGGGGTGTTGGGAAGGAATAACTTGCTGGTGACCTCTAGCGGATGGTGATTTTTGCCCATAATGATCTTGTGAGTGTTGGCCCATTGAATACTGATGTTGACCTTTATTCGATGAAGGATTTATCCGATACTGGTCTTGCGCGCTCTGTTGGGTCAGTAAATACTGCTGCTGACCTCTAGTGGATGAATATTTTGGCTCGGAGTAATGTCTCTCATTTTTAGGTTCATTTCTCTCATATTGGTAACTTTCAATTTGATTAGTTGAGGCATTTGGGCGGGAATGAATTTGATTGGATGACACTGAATTCGGTTTCAGCAAATCAGCAGGTGAGGAATGCAGGTTGCTACGGTGATACCCTCCTTTTTTCCTTGGTGGTGGTATGGGCTCTTGTGATTGGTCCAATGATTGACCAATCATGTCTGAGTTATTGTTATTATTTGAATTGTGATTATAGTCGCGATCCTTCTCTGCGAATCGATTTTCCATGGGACGATGAGAGTCATCCTGGCGAAAGTACTGCGCCTTTATATCGGAAAATTCTGCATTGCGGGTTTTAAGGTTATTTTGATCGTTGCGCAAATGGTCTGCGTTTTTCCGAGGAGGTTTTGTTTTTGTGTTGCCATGGCGACCGAATGTGAAGCATTCTTGGCCGTCTAAATTGTATTCCTCAACAGACCTGATGTGAGATGGAATAGGGGGTTGGATGTTCTCCTTCTGAGGGTGGAATTCTCGTTGTGGTTGGTTCCTATACCTGTGAAAGAATGAATACGTATATTTTAGTGGATTTTGAAGATTTGCTCAATCAAATTTAATACTTTAATACTCAAAGCAAATACTTTAGTGCGACACCAAAGTGAGTGGTTCTGAATTGAACTATATTAGCATCACTTCTCTGGTTCACACCCCAATGCCCAACATATCACCTAGGGCAGAAGTGGGCAATTACTTTCTGAGTGGGCTGGTTACAGACAATAGACTTTGTTACTGGGCCGGCGGCTCAAAACTCAATATGAAAAACTATGAATAAAAAAACATATACAAGAGCTAATCCGACAGCATCTCTCATTTTTAGGTTCATTTCTCTCATATTGATAACTTTCACTTCGATTGGTTGAGGCATTTGGGCGGGAATGAATTTGATTGGATGATACTGAATTTGGTTTCAGCAAATCAGCCGGTGAGGAATGCAGGTTGCTACGGTGATACCCTCCTTATTTCCTTGGTGGTGGTATGGGCTCAATTTGATTGATTGAGCTCAATTTGATTGACCAATCATGTCTGAGTTATTGTTATTATTTGAATTGTAATTATAGTTAACAGCTTGTTAATGTTTATATAATAATAGGAAATGTAGGCACAATGTAACAGATGCATGGAATTGATGGCGGTGGAAGCCGTAACCAACCAACAGTTACATGAACCACCCAAATAACTCAGAACTGAGAGTCAGAATAATAAAAAAATATCCATAGCCTCTATCCCTATATATATATGAACCCTTATGATCAAACAAGGTTGATAAGGCTTTTAATAATAGAATAAAAGTTACGTTCGTATAAAATACAGATCCAAATACCTGTCCATATCAGCATTCTGCCATCCTCTATCTCTTGCATTGCCTTCCTGTGACCTTTGACCCTTCTTCTGATGGTTTCGTTCAATCTCATGACTCCCTACTCCCTCTATGTTGCTTCTCATGGCGGACTTTGAAGCTTCAGAATCGTGGTACGGAACTCCTGTCACTGATTTTCGACCGGAGTTAAAATGAACAGGGGTGGGGATGCGCGATTTCCGACTTTCGTGTCTGAAATAAAAAAATTTTGGATGAAATATGTTGGATTGTAAGTAAAAATATTGTTGATGAGACCTATTCGTACATACATTGTTTTCATCTGTGTATATATTGCCTTTTTGTTTCGTCATACGAGCCGAAATAAAATGTATATACCATATTTGCCCGTTTTTTTTTCTTGGTATTTTTAAAGAAAAATTATACACAAAATATATTGTCATTTCCAGTTCTCAAGTATGATTTAAACGAGATTACCGAAAGTTTCGACTTTTGGACGCCTAAGGCGTGAGTGTTATCTACCGGCGCCCAAAATTCAACAGGGTTGTGACAAAAGCGCTTCTTATTTCCTATTGTTCTCTACCACTGAAAAATCAGCTTTTACATTGGGCGGGTATTCAAGCACCAGCCCTTATTTATTTTTATATTCTGTTCACACAGGCGGCCATTCAAACGGGCCCTTAATCAGGATCGGGCGGTAAAACGAGCATATGCGGTATATATAATTTTTACATTCATGTAAAAAATTGTAACATTTCTTCGGCCCAATCTGTATATATATATATATATAGCGTGTAGAAATAGAAAGCTGATATTCAGTGATGCACTAGGCTCCTTTCTTAATATATTGCAAGATATCTTTTTAAAAACTTCCCGTAAAATCAAGCATCAATCAATTGGCAAAATTATTTGCCCAACAAGCCTATTATGCAAATATACAGAATCAAAAAAATTTCACATTCTTTGATAATTTTTTGCAAATTAAAAATCGGGACATATTTTTACTTTTCTCAATATCGGTAATTATTAGAGGTATACAGCTGCCCTACCCAGATTCGTAAACTGGCATGAGACCATATTTCATCATAAAAATAATCAAGTTTTTTAAAACATTTGTCAAAAGTTATTTCATTTTTAAGATATTTAAAATCAGAATTGAAGTATTTAATAGTCAGAAAAAAAATACTGAATTTTCAATATTTGAGATTGGACAAATAAGATTACATACAGTTGTCAAGCCCATATCTATGCAATTTTGGCTAAGACAAATTCAAAGTTTATTAAATTCACCGAAGCTATGCTCATCCAAAATATCCTGGTTTGGCATATGATTAAGCCATATTATCAGCTTCTCTTACCCTTGAGATAATTCATTCAAAATTCAAAACATTTCAGATTTTTCAAATTATTTCACATCAAAAATCACGATTCACTCCCTTTTTGATAATTATGACCATCACCATAATTGAGAAAAAACAAAATAATTTTGAATCAAAAACGTTTTAACAAGCAAGATTGCTTCCTTTGATCAGAATCCAACTCAATACTCACATTTTTATAATTCTATGATTTCATCAGAAAAACTGAAATATTGAATAAACTTTGAACTATCATAACAAGAGTTACAAACAAACAGGCTCTAAACACTCCCTCCTCAGGATTCTAGCCTTTCCTTAAAAATTCTACAGACAAGCAGCATAAATCAGCAATAAAGGGAAAATTGTATTTATTTTACAGTAGCAGCATTTTTTATTTTCTACACTTCTCAGTAATGGCTCAGTAAATGACGCATTGCTGAAATCAGCCGGTTGTCAAAAATATATCAGCAATGCAGTCAAGGTTTAAGACAATAAACTGTGAGGAGAACTTTCCTTGCCAGATGCAGTTTAGAGGACACAATTTAGAATTGGCAATACCCAATTTATCACATTTTCGAAAGTTTGAAAACCCCTGATAGTTAGATTGATTTATTGATTTGTCAACCAAAACAAATGTTAATATGAAGGCATACATACAAATAATTAAACAATGTTATTGGTAAAGACTGGAGGGAGCGATACGACCATACAGTCATCCAAGTCAGCTCCCCCCAAATCCACTGTTATGCATAAGATTAACGGTTATTAGGTGACTGTGTATGCAAAGGCTAATCATTAGAGTGTTATACACTTATATTACTTAAAAAAAAGCACAAATACAAGGAACTTATGATTGAAATTAGTTATCAGGCTTGACCCCCATGGTCAACATTATTACTAATCGATTTTAATCGGTAAGTCTGTTGATAGGTAATTGTCTGTATGTCTGTCTGTTAGATGCACGCGATATCTCACGAAAGCGAGATTGAATCTGCTCCAGATTTTGCATGTGCATTCATCATATGTCGGACCAAAAGCCTATTGATTTTAGATGAATTATGTCGTATAATTAGCGAGTTATTAATTAATCATTGACCAAGTGATCTGGATTTTTGTGAAGCGAGAGAATTTTGAGATCCGTCGAGTGTGTGTGTGCGATGCGCAGTGCGCAAGTTACAAGAGCGGATGAATCGAAACCGCAGTTTCTGTTTTGGGGGATCCCCTAACTCCTGATCGATAAGTCTTCGGTTTCCGACCGATATTCTCGTTAATACATTTGGAGGCTTACCTATCCTTCCTTGGCCTGGGTCCTCTGTCATCTAGGAAATCATCAACACTTCGACTTCTGATTGTAGATGGTGCATTACGCTTCGCTCCACCGCTCATCGCCATGGCAACTTCAAAATCTTCTGAATCTGCTAACGAGTCTGCCGTCTCAAATGATCTCTGAAGTAAATAAAACATGGTTGAGTTTAGGTTTTGTTTGTTTCTGAACTTTTATTCGTTTGAATCTAGAACTCGGTAGAGTGAAAAGGGGGAGAGGAAAGCTGATGAGACTACTTCATACTATAGCTTAGCCTGCTGCTATTAACTTGGCCTTTGTTTCTCACACATTTAAGAATCTTCCATATTGGAAAAGGCATTATGAAAGACCAAATCAATTTATAGCCTGTTATGGAATTGTGCATGGAACGGATTAGGTTACCGTACATATTCGTCCCGGGGAAAGGAAAGAGGGCTTAGTTACATGGCGTACCACGGCCTCACATTTAGTTACTAGTACAAGTCTGGTATGGGATGAGTTGTTATTACTTATCGATCTTTAGATCGGTAAGTATGGGCATAGGTATTTGTCTGTTTGTCTGTTAGATGCACGCGATATCTCACGAAGGCAAGGTTAAATCTGCTCCAAGTTTTGCATGTGCATTCATCATATCTCGGACCAGAAGGCTATTGATTTTGGATGAATCATGTCGTATAATTAGCGAGTTATTAATTAATTAGTGATGGGACACGCGGTGTCACTATAGAGTCATGAATCGAAACCGCAGTCTTCGGTCTCCAACCGATATTCTCGTTTGTCAGTTATTTGTTTTCTGATGCATGGACTTAATGGCGGATGAGATTGTGTAACCGATCAGCGATTACCCCCAGCATGATCGAATCCATGCATGGTAATTCGATTGGCAAGGTTTTTATTTTGACTTAAGCACATTTGACTGTAAGTTTGGAAATTGATTTGTCTTTTAGGTGGACCATCTTGAAGTATAGGACAGGATTTTTCACATTTACAATCATTTACATTCGTTGCTTCTGAGTCCACAGAATCCATTCTAGCAGCTGATTTATGTCTGAGATTAGCTGGTGATTTGCTCCGAGATTGTTTCTTCTGGATTCGACGACCATTGTAGTCGTATTCCTGAAAAGTTAAAATATATTAAAGAAGATAATAAAGTTATATCAAAGTGTTGTGTACCATCCTGGGCTGAGGAGCCGGAAAAAGTTTTCAATCGACCACAACTCTGAGTTAAAAATAATTCTGGCTTTTACTAGTAACTTCAGGTTTTAAAAAATTTTATAATCTATCTTCGAACAAAAGTCAAATGCTAAGGAATGCCAAATAGAGGCAAAATAGGATCATGATCAATACAAAAACGAGAAAATCGGTCAGAGACCGAAGACTTATCAATCGGAAGTTAGGGGATCCCCCAAACAGCGCTCTTATTCCATAGTGACACCTCGTGTCCCATCACTAACTAATTAATAACTCGCTAATTATACGACATAATTCGCCCAATCAATAGGCTTTTGGTCCGAGATATGATGAATGCACATACAAAATTTGGAGCAGATTCAACCACGCCTTCGTGAGATATCGCGTGCATCTAACAAACAGACAGACAAACAGACAAATACCTATCAACATACTTACCGATTAAAATCAATAAGTAATATTGGTTTCTTATACAGTAGGTAGTAGAATTTTTATAGGTATTCCTAGAGGGCGGAAAGTTGATAAGACGGCGCAAACTGCGGTCTTTCGTCCGGTTACTAGTCCATGGGATTAGTTAATCAAATATTTTTTTCAGATGCTTGGACTTGACAGTGGAGCGAGTCATACTGGCAAAAGGTTACGCAAACCACTCAACGATAGCGATGATTTCAACAATATTCTCGCACATATTTATCCAAACAGGATTTGAACCTGTGCAGGAAAATCGGCGCTCCAGAAGTATGTGTACCAATATGAAGGTAACTAATTTTGTTTGCCCACTTTACATCAAGTTGTGTGAAGGGACTGAAGCCTATGGGCATGGGGATATTCTTGGCTAACACAGACAGTCCCTGAACTCGTAATAGAACTAAAATAAGGAAAATCAGAATAAAATTATAGCCTAACCCTAACCTGGTACACAAACTACGGGAGTACCGGGTAATCAGAGGTGCAATAGAAAATGGATTCCTGACATTCCACACAATTCACCAACTCCCAAGCCACCCTTCAGTGGTTGCAAATAAAGGACCATGTTCAGAGCGAAATCATCTCATAACAACATAAAAATAAACAAAATAGGTGCTCTCGAAGTATGTGAACCAAGATGGCTGACACCGGAACGTAGTATGTGTACCAGGTAGGGGTTAGGCCCTAATTTTATTTCAATTTACGAGTTCAGGGACTAGCCAAGTGACCTTTAGTAGTATATATACCCGAATTTATGGCCCAACCATAACCTGGTACATACTATATTCCAGTGTACGCCATCTTAGTTTACATAGTATGGAAGTACCAACTAAAATATACATACCACTACAGGACTCTTCATATGATCAAAACTCTCATTCCCAGAGATTCTATCTTCTGACTCTACTGACCCTGCCGCTGCCAATTTCTTCTGGTTTTCAGCGAATTCTCTTTCCATTTCTTGAAGCATTCTGGATTCCTTGTCTTTTGGTTGAATTTGTTGGGAAACCTCTGGCTCTTTCCTGAATCCAAATCAGATTAAATTTAATTAATAGAAATTTTTTACTTTTTATATCGTTTGGCAATGCTTTTAAAACGATGTTTTCCAAAACGATATGATTTGAGAGTCTATGATAGCATTATAATCTTACTTAGTAGTATTATTTTGCTACTGAAAAACATAAAAGAATAAAAACAACAGTAGGTATCCCGAAGCGATCATTGAAATACTCATTGGTGATAGTAATCTTCCAAAGTATTTAGGATAGGATTTACATATTTATCCCAGGGGAGAGGAAAGCCGATAAGGCGACTTAATCATATGACGAAACACGGCCTCTCGTCCGGTTACCAGTCCATGTCTCCATGTCGGGTATGGAATTAGTTAGCCAGTTTTACGATGCATGATGGAGGAAGCCGTAACTGCCCAGCGGTTACGTGAACCACTCTACGACGACGAGAAGTACAAAAATCCTCTAGCACATATTTATCCCCCCCACGAGAGTCGAACCCACGCTGGTTAATCAGAGGTGCTGGGGAAAGCTATTCCTAACACTTGATGGGACATACCGCTGAGGCATTTAATTTTTATACAGCATTTCTACTTGCCATTTGCTATGAAAAAAACTCTGCATAAGCAGTCACTGATATTCATGGAGATACTATTATTTGAAAGAACTGGAATCCTTCTGGTTTACCATTGCCTACCCAATATAGTACACCCTAGGTTAGATGGTTGGCATAGGATTGAGCCAGAGATTTGTAAACAAGGTTTCCGAAAAATACCAATTCCGTTTTGGCAAAGAGATTGATAAGCACTGCCAGCTGCCAACAAATTGAACATGGAAAAACCAGACCAAGATCTAAAGATAAGGATTTTACATATTTATCCTGGGGAAGAGGAAAGTATATAAGACGGCCTAACCATATGGCGAACCACGGCCTCTCGTCCGGTTACCAGTCCATGTCGGGTATGGGATTAGTTAGTTATTTGTTTTCGGAAGCATGGACGGAAGTCTAGGATTAGGAAATCATACTTAGGGCTGGGTCCATCCCAAGACTTTAATTTCTCCTGTCTTGTTAGAACCCCTCGTCTATTCTCCGGTGTTTTTGGTCTCATTCTTAGCGTTGAGGTTCGAGTTTGAGCCACAGGGGTCGTAGGTCGAGCTTGTGCTCTGCTTGGTCGAGGAAGTGTCTCACTTCTTGGGGTCACAGGTCTTTGTTTCAATGCTGATCGGGGTGTTGTTGAAGTGTGCGGTGTAGTTGGACGTTTGGTGCTGAAAAATAAATATTTTAAAATCAATACAAATAGTAAACGAGACTATCGGTTGGAAACCGAAGGCTTATCGATCGAGAGTTAGGGGATCCCCCAAAACAGAAACTGTGGTTTCGATTCATCCGCTATTGTAACTTGCGCACTGCGCACCGCACACACACACTCGGCGGATCTCAATATTCTCTCGCTTCACAAAAATCTAGATCACTTGGTCAATGATTAATTAATAACTTGCTAATTATACGACATAATTCATTCAAAATCAATAGGCTTCTGGTCCGACATATGATGAATGCACATGCAAAATCTGGAGCAGATTCAATCTCGCTTTCATGAGATATCGCGTACCGATTAAAATCGATAAGTAATAAGAATATTCTCTTTACACAAAATATATTTGTAATCTTTCATTAGATCATACTATAACTTCTTCAGACAAAAAAAAATATTAACAGGGAGACTGTTCACTATTTTATTTCGTAAATATCTTTCTATATAACTCAAAAAAGGAAAAATGGGAATAAAATTATGACCTAACCCTAACCAGGTACACATACTACGTTCCGGTGTCTGCCACTATGGTTTATATACTTTGGGAGTATCCATTTAGACATATATTTTTAAAACACTTCTTACTTATATTTTGAAGGTCGAGGCTTCCCATCTTCTGTGAATAACATCGCTCGAACTTCATCTGTCAAACTGTTTCCTTTCCTACGATTTCCATCTCTGAATGCATGGATACAACAATTGAAAAATATATATTCTGACATATTGATCGATTCTGACCAGTCATGCTCGGTTGATTTTCGGGTGGGCTATGATTCTGCGACTTTTTATAAGGGTTGCACTGTTTACACCACACAGTAAAAACATTGATTGACATTTGTAAACTTAGATTTGTGATCAAAATTGGAATGTGTTGCAAAATGTGTGGAAAATTTCCATATTACATTACACAAAGTATCAATTCAAAAATCCTTTTAATGAGGCTTAGAGCTGAATTTTTTCTAGGTGAAATATTCCGTCGGAGAAATTTTCTATGGGTGAAACTTTCTGAAAGTCATAGGCAAAGTCAAGGTATTTTTTCCAGTCAGTAAAATATAAAACGATAGTAATAAAAATTAGGGAAAAAGTTGAGTGCACAATATTACTGGAGAAGGCAAGGAGAGCCAAAGCTAATTATCAAGCAATTTTCTTCTGCTTGAATAAGGCAAATTTTGACAAAAAATCAGAATGTGAAAAATTCAATGAAACTTACATGGACGATCTTGTAGATCCCATAGAACTGGATGAAGTCGAGCCAACCTCATTCTTCGGTCTGTAATTATGACTCGCGACCTGCAACTCTCTCGCTGTGCTGATCCGGTTATTTACCGGCGTAGATGTTCGAGCTGGTTTTCCAATCGTTATTTGCGCTTTACTGACACGGCTGTTAGAAGGTGGAGGGTTTCTATTCCCTGGACTGATAGCTGAAAAACATATTTTTTATTGAAGTTTGTTCAAATAATGTGACAGCTGTCACATATGATCTGAATCGTCAGATATTTGTAACCTGTACTTCATTCCGTTACTCTGTGCTATTTTAATAAATGTTATAGTTCACAGAAACAACCTGCATTTGATTTAGTTGCAACAATTTTGCAACATTCGTTTTGTTCTGTATTTATTCTATTCTCACGAGAAAGCGACGGCAGCTTGTGCCTTTGGAAATATTAAGAATTTATATACCAATATAAGTGTTTTGTTTGCAAAATTGGTCAACGTGTCATATTAAAATTTTGTCAGAGATTTTGTCTTGTCAGATATGGTAACCCTAGATTAATAGACCTAGTTGAGTGTATCCAGAAGAGAGAAAAGACGATGAAAAGAAAATATGACACCTCGTCCGATTAGCAGTTAAATCTACCTTGACTAAATTTTATATTTCAAAGTAATTTAATCTTCCATGAGAATATAATATCAAGAATTTGTAAGAATGGAGTCCAATTTAGAAGCAAGTATTGGCTTATAATTGGTAATGCTCTATGATGAATTGGTGCTCATTGTACAAATTTAAAAAATCCAAAAACAAAAAAAATGGTATGGAGAAATTTTGAATACCAAACCATTTTTAGGGAAATCCCCAAAATATTTATTTCATCTCCCCCCCATACCTGATGACTCAGATGAGGAAGACCCTTTCCTTAAGGATGACCTTAGCGGTTTCTCACTGCGACTTGATCTCGGAGAAAGTTGATCTTTGTAAGGACTCATTTCAATGTATTCCTGACTTTGTTCAATACTTGCATCAGTGTGCTCCCACTGGTGGTGACCTTCAGGATTCCGAACGACCTTGCAAAGCAAAATACAATATTAAAATTTTTTCACAGGACTTGGGAAAAATTTATAAGTGAGATGATACTACTAGTGTAGACATGGAAGATTCCGAATGCCTTTGAAACCTTAAATATATTTATGAATATGGCCCTAATGGTAATGACCGTCAATATTGGATATATCAGAGGTGTACAATCTTTAGATGCAAATGACTGGGTGAAACCACGGGCTGCACCTTTATTTAAGATGGGCTTTCCAGTAGTTTCCAGTAATTTCAAAAATTTAGTTATTGATCCTACGACATGCGCTGTTCGCTTTGCACAAGTTAGTTGTCATGGCATTGTAATCTTAGGCATACATAATAAATTGAATTCAGGTATTGGCGTGAAGGGATTGTAATTATTCGCATGAACCAGATTTAACTGAATTAAAAATTCGCTTCGCGGGCCGCAGATCCTTTAAGATTCGCACAATTTTTTCTTGTTAGCCGCAGGTTGCACACCACGAGAATATTTGATTAAATGCTAAACTATTGGTGACATTAACAGTTGTGACTTCAAGGGTTTTGAACAATCTTAAAAAATGAAGGAAGGAATTTCTCTTAGAAATGGTGACAAATTTACGAACAAATATAAATATATATGGCTTATGGCTATTAGCCAACAACAAACAAATAAAAAAGAAGAATTTTGAAAGAATAAATTTATGGACATACATGTATTACTTCTTCTTTAGATACTTTGCGTTTCGGTGGAGCTTTTAGATGTGAATCGTTAGGTTTCCGTCGATCAATTATTTTGGGAGTATGTGCAGGATGACCACTAGATGGCGAATCGAGCTCATCTCCACCACTATCGGGTGTCCAAGAGTACGATACTCGGGATGACGGGGATTCAGGTGAACCAGTCATACTGACACTCAACCTGTCAAAAATAAGAGATTTATTTGTTTTGTGAAATCCTACACACAAAAAGACTTGTCACATAGTGCTATGCAACAGGCAAGCGTTTGCAAATAAATGTTTGATTCATTGACATCCAGGAATCAGATGTCCCTCGTCAAATATTTTGCTAACTCATAGTTTTTTTTTGTATATGGACCAGAGCCTAGGAAGGTAGTTGCACATGTGCATCATATAATGCAGAAAACACATGATGATTTAGATCAGATTGGTTCAAACCCAGGCCCGCGGGCCACATGTGGCCCGCCGCTTTATTATCTGTGGCCCGCGCCACATTCGGAGAGTAATTAAAAAATCGCCGATCGTGTTGTTTCGTAATCAAATTAATCTGAAAAATCTTTTGACATATTGTTACATCAATAATGTCACTGAATTAACTAGTGTTATGGCTAGCTGAGACAACTAGCAAAGTTGAATGATTTGCTTGGCAGTCTACTCTAAACTATTATCTGGCTTTCTATCTTTTTGGTCGGGAATATATGCTTACAATATAGGCATCATAGAAAACTAGAAATCGAATGCAGATTCTATTAGCTCGGGATGGCTATGTCTGATAACTATGTGTTTGCACAATAAAAGTGTTTGCTTTGTATTGCACTATTTACCTATTCTTAGCACTATTGTGGCCCGCGAACAATGCAAAAATAATTTTGTAGCCCGCGAAGCGGACAACCCCTGATTTACTGATTTAGATTGTACACGTCAAGCTTAATCACATGTTCAGCTTTCTTTGCAGATGTCCTTAAACAGTTTTCAGCTCTGGCCAATCCAGGAACTCCAAAAGAATGAATAAAAAGATGATTAGGGATATTTACCTCAAACTACTTGCTAGAGCGGAATCTCTCGACGGTGAAGGTGTTGACCCCACAGATGACCCTTGAACTTTATATGACCTTTTCTCAGGCTCGTTGCGATTGATTCGTAATCGTAGATCTGATGGAGTGATTGGTTGTTGCTGATGAGCGCTGAAAAAGAGAGTTAGGTTTCGAATTCTATCATATTATTATGTTAAAACAAAATTTGGTACTTCCATAGTGTGCACCAGGTTAGGGTTAGGCCATAATTTTATTTCAATTTTCATTATTTTATTTCGATTACGAGATCGGGGACTGTCTGTGTTTGAGAAATGAATATACCCCTGCCCATGGCTTTCAGTCCCTTTACACAACTTGATGTAAATCAGACGAACAAAATTAGTTACCGTACCTCCATATTGGTACACATACTTCCTGAGTGCGAAATTTACATTTTATTTGTCACGTAGGCATAAATGTGTAATCAGTAATCAGTAGTTTATTTTTTCATCATGCTGATAATATACCTTGTAGGAATTTTGTGTTGAAGCAAGAATGAAAAAATGGCATATCAGGGTGAAGAGTGGGCCAAACAACCAATGGACCTTTCCCCGACCTTTGACCCCCGGAAAATTCATCCTATACTTTACCATTGCAAAATTTTCGGGGCTATTTTAAGAGTGCTTTTGCGAGTTGGCGCCTTAAAATGGGGTATGTGTTTCAAACCATCATTACGATTCATCGCACACAACAATCTGTTTTTTAAAAGTACCGATAAAGAATTTTAGCCTAGTCTATCACAGCTATTTCTACACTAATTTTTTATAACTGCAATTAAATTAAAACTCCTAAGAAGACAGAGTGGTATTGTTACGTCACTTTTTGCATCTTGCTGATTGGGCAATGTCACGAAGTAAACAAGGAAGTCGGTGCTCGGGGAAAGGTCCATACTGGTTAACAGGCACCCGTCAGTATGTCTTACAGTAATTTACACACAAGTAGAGAAAGAAGTCGAAACTTGAATATTTGAAACATTATGTCAAAGAATCTAATTCAATACATATAAAATACGGCGCTCCAGAAGTGTGTGTACCAATATAGAGGTAACTAATTTTGTTCGCCTAATTTACATCAAGTTGTGTAAAGGGACTAAAATCTATAGGCAGGGGGTATATTCACTTGGCTAACACAGACAGTCCCGGAACTCGTAATAGAACCAAAATCTCCCCCTACTTATAGCTAAATACCATACAGAATTCCTACCTCTGAGAGCTGGTATCGCTACTGGTGCTGCTTTCACGAATCAACTTTGCATGATCGTGATTGGAATGATGTGGTTCCACTCTTGGTGAATCTGGCCTGAATAGGAAAATAAATGTTTTTTTTCCCTAGAAACATTCAAAATATCTTATTTTTAGAACGAAATGGAATCCCGATTTCGTTTAAAACTGACTGCTACTTGGCTATTTATCGAAAATTCAAATCAATTCAAAATGATTCATCATATTCAATCATTTTAATTTTTAATTCGAGGAATAATTCAGAATTGCCTCATTCAATCAAATCGTGTATATGTTAACTTTTTCAATATTCCTGATTCGGAGTCATTGAATATACTACATTGACTTCTGCATGCTATTTGGTTGAGCGCTAAAATAATATTTCAGATCACAAGTCCATGCTTCCGAAAACAAATAACTGGCTAACTAATCCCATGCCCGGCATGGACCGGTAACCGCACGAGAGGACGTGGTTCTCCATATGATTAAGGCGCATATAAGACTTACCTCTGCTTCGGAATAAATATGTAAATCCTATTTTATCTAGATCACATTGAAATTGTAGAATATCAGTCCTGGTCATCTCTGATAAAAAACTTTCCAATTTATAGAAATGACCTCTAACCTTTGAACTGTGTTCCTCTGCACAACATGACTTCCTTCTCCCTTTCTTTCAACCAATAGGACGTTTTCATCTACTATGTTGCTTCTTGTCTTGTTCTTGGGAGCCGTTTTTGGTCGACTTAACCTGATAACATAATGAAAATGTTAAAATGTGATATCAGTGTGAAAGAAGGGCCAAAAGAACAATACCGGTTATTGGGCAGTGACACCCGTGGTTATGCCTGATAGTAATTAACACGTGAAGAAAAAAAGTCGAACATAAGTTATTAAAAAAGAATCATGTCAAAGAACCTAATGGTTCCGTTAAATGGAACCGTTAACAGCATATATTTCATCATTCACATCAGCGGATCCCAAATTTGATTGACCGAGTCCAAAATTAGAAGTGGAAGGATATTCGCGTGTCAGGAAAGAGAAGCTTCGCAACGTGCCGATATCAACGCCTATTATGATACTGGTATAATTGAATTCAATTCGAATATATAATCGAATATAATGATTATATATATATGAATACGGATATAAACGGGCTTAGCCTGTGATAATCACGTTACAAGTTCGACTTGAATTCAGTTCGGCGAGCCATATTAAATCGTTAGGTGGGCCGTAACTGGTCCGTGGGCCAGGGTTCGGGAACCACTGGCTTACATAAAACAAGAGAACAATGCTAAAATACAGTACAGTGATGCCTCAAATCATGGAAAGTGTCTGACTTTTAGCAAAACGAAACAGCAAACTTTTGGATAAAATACTGGTTCTTATTGGACTTGAACAACATTTGAAAAAGCGATGAATTACTGAAAACTTCGCGTGTATTTCACTCATTTAGTATTACTGTGATGTCCATTTGTGTGCACTTTGTACTATTTGATAGGGGTCCAGGGTATGGCAGGTAGGGCTCTTGCCATGGGCGGCACACTCCTGTTGAATAGGGACAAAGCAACCACCCATTGCAAAAATAATTTAGTCAAATTCATTCAATGGAGGACGAATGTTTACCAAACTTTTATTATTCTTTATTCAATTGTTATACAACAATAGCATATTGTGTTTTCATAATAAGATACATTACAATGGAGAGTTGACCCAAAGATTGTCATCATAGACTGTTTGAGGCCAAATGAAAAATCATACTATAACCACAGAATTTTATTAATTTACTCCCCATCACTTAAACCCATACAGGGAAATTACCAGCAAAATGATTACTCATCTTGGTAAGTCAAACAGTATGTACAAAAGGTTTCTAGTTTCGCACAAACTTTTAAAATACAGTCTACATAAAATAGAGTTTGTTTTGGGCAATACACATTCAACCTAGAATTTTGTTATGAGGTGTTTTGAAACTCTCACTCCGAGCAAGGCTTCAAACAAGCTTCCACATACAAAGATCCTATTTTTGAAAAGAAATTTTCGGATTCTGTATTGCCCACATTTCCTGGTTGATATTAGTGGAGGATAAGCGAACTCGATCTCCCAGAGTTTGATAAATAAGCAGGTCAGATAACGAACACGTAGTACTTCTTCTGGTGCTCCCGAAGTATTCGTACCAAGATGGCGCACAACCTGAACATAGTATGTTTACCAGGTTAGGGTTGTTCAGGTTGTGCGTCATCTTGGTACGAATACTTCCGGAGCACCCGTCTTTTAACAATACCTTTCAATCTAAAATCTGTATGTTTTAAACCTTATATAGGGTTTTGTTTACTCTCCCGATTTCACAATCAGTTTTATTTATTTTGTTTTCATCAATTATTTTATCGACTATGAAGCTGATTATGGAGTCAAAATCAACTTATACCAAAATTAGAAAAACAGTATTTACATAACAGTAGGGCTTGTTATACAAGCCTTGTAAAAAATGGATTATGAAGATGATATCTCTAGAATTAATCCCTACCAGTCAATGAATGTGGACATAATGACCTGGCACATTGGTTTCTAAACCTAATTGTACATTTATTAGAGTTTCATCTACTTTTATTATGATTGGTTTCTCTTTGAATTTGGATTTTTTCTCCTTCATATATATATATAAAGAAGTTTGTAATAGCTATTTGGTGGTTTTCATGTTTTTCAAATTTGTTATATACACATATTATTCAATTGTTTGATGTCATGTTTTTTATGTTTTGTAAATAATAATGATTAGAAGCATAGGCGTTAACTAAATTTATTTATTAAGCTGAATCAGCATCGTAGGTGTCGCTGCTCGAAGACCTTTCGTGGTCCCTCGCGACTCCTGTCACACATATGAAGTTCTTTTTTTACTTATTGAATATCTTGCCATATTTCCGTGATATATTTATATTGATTGTGTTGACGAATAAATGATGATTGATTGATTGATTGATTTCTAAAGCCTTTGGGTTAAGACCCCAGTTATGACACCAGTGTTTTAAATTGTGTAGGCAAAGCCAATCTGAAAATTTTAGTTTTACAAAAATATTTGTTTTTAATGTATTAGCAGCCCGATTGCTACACATATTGTTGTTTATGGTCAGAGACTGTAAAATACTTTATAATGTTAGAATTACCTTTCAAAGAACATATTCCTCTGAGTAACACTTGGACTAGGAGTTGATAACTGCTTGGGCAGGTTGTCCATAGACTGGGAACGATTCTTAGTGTTTAATCTGAGAAAACAAAGTAAATTGACTGTTGATCGCAAATAAAGGTCGGTCATTTTTATTTCAAGAAAAACTTGACAAGACAACACTCATAATACATACGTTGAACCATAGCATTTTGCCTAGTTACCAGTCCATGTCTGGTATTGCAATAAGTGACCAGTTAATTGGTCCTTAAAGCATGGCCTTCTATCTTCAACTCCAACATAGTAATCAGTGTTGCAAGGGTAACCAGAGCATATGGTTCAAGATATGCCAAACATTAGAAAACAAAATTAGAATGCGCTTAAACCACTATGTAAGATGCTTGCACTTGATAACTTTTTATTACAGAATAATTCTCTGATGAATTGTTTTTTACATTTAATCATCGCTGGTCAGTTGCAACATCCTCCACTACCAAGTTTTCTGCCAATATGTTCCACTTTCCTCATGCCTTGCTAGAGCAAAATCCTACTGTAGTATGCAAGATAAAATAAGTACGGTAATGCCAGGCTTCCAGACCAATAGCTAAATATTACTTCAACAATGAAATTCCCATCGCAAAAATAAATAAAATATGCCAAACCAGACTACCGTCCTCATAAGAAACAATCTTTTATTCACCTTTCCTCTCTCTCGAAATATAAATATTAAATCCTAAGCTGTGCAACAGTATCTGTTAAAAAAAAAAGGGGCTCCCGAAGTATGCGAACCAAGATGGCGGACATCGGAATGTAATCTGTGTACTAGGTTGGGATTAGGCCATAATTTTAGGTATAAATACTACGGGAGGCTCTTGGCTAGTCTTCGAACTGATAATAGGACTAAAATAAGGAAAAATGGAGAAAAATTATCGCCTAACCCTAACCTGTTACCCATGTTACGTTCCGATGTCCACCATCTTGGTTCGCATACTTCGAGAGCACCGAAAAAAATCCTTTCTCTCGAAATACAAATATAAAATCTTATGCTGTGCAATACAGCATCCTAAGAAAAAAGAAATTTCTAAAACTACAGTCACTAGCTAAATAAAACCTCAATAATAAATTCCTCAAACTCTCACAGACAGAATTACAATCCATTACGCATAAAATGATTGTAAAACAGACAACCTTGGTTTACAGAATCATAAAAGAAGAATTATTTAAAAAAGTGTTACCATTCAATTTTTTGATAATTTTTGTTCTCTTTGGTACCAAATTACTTATACAATTTTGCAAATGTAACTGTTAAATTATTAGAAATACAACAGTCAAAGCTTAAAATGTAGTTCAAATTCATCAAATTTTCATTAAAAAATAAATAAACTTTTTAAAAGTGAACACTATGGGTTAGTCATTATAAGTTGGAATTCCTTATTCTGATTTGCTATTGTAACCACACAACAAAAAAAATGTTATCTTCGAACAAGCCTGATTCAATGATAAATGATCAAAATTCTCCAAAACTTAACCATGTATCGTACTCGATCAAAATCAAAATATTTTGAAGTGTTGCAGCCCTCATTTGACTACTTATAACGCCATCTTGCCCTGACTTGTTAGGAGTTGTATAAATATTGTTGGTATTGGTAAAATACCATTTAAAAGGCCAGTTATGTTTGTTTAAGGTTTCAGGAGTGGGTCTTGTGTTAGGAAAGTTATCAAATACTTGACGATTGATTATTATTTCATTTTAAATCAAATATTTGTTTGAATAAGGATTCTTGGAGCGTGACTGCCCTAAAGTGGCGAGGATGTAACTAAAACTAACGCAAGAGAGTCAAAAACGAAAGTAGCGATAGGTCAACACGCCAATTACATTTCGCAGATATTAAATTGAAATTTTTTTCATTTGAACCTCTGATACTTTCCCTCAAAAATTTTCCCCAGATACGTATCTAATTTATTTAGACTTCATTTTGCACAAATATACCGGCTTACCAACTTTACTCTCCCCCTCCAAATACAAACTTATGATATTTAGACTTACGGTACTTTTGCAAAAAATTATTTGCAGCGAGTGGTAATTATACTGTTTTATCATCTTTCCTATCAGGATTTCCCTATTTATCCCCGGGAGGAAGTATTGGATAGGATGACTTAATCATATCGAGAATCACAACCTCTCGTATGGTTACCACTCCATGTCGGGTATGGGATTAGCTACACAGTTATTTGTTTTAGATGCATGGACTTGATGGTGGTCCATGTCCACCAAGCCTAAACCACCTTTCTCTCTGGGTAACTACAAAATCTCATCCTATTAAGACCCACCTTTGTACTAGTTGATACTTATACAGTTTTTCCACTTTCCTTTCTACCCATTTACCTATCTGATTTTATTTACACTCCATTTTGCATAGATATACTGTCTTATCAGCTTCACTTCCCCCCTACAAATACAAAATCGCCCTATTTAGACTTACCTACACATAGAATTGTTTGCAGTCTATTAGCTTTGCCTTCCTAACTGACTACAAAATACTTTGAAATATATCTCTATTTATTTGTATCGGTTTTACTGTCCCCCAGTTTACTGGAAAATATTATTACATTTAGACTTACGTTTGCATAGAATTATTTGCAGTGGTTGAAGCCACAGTTTTTCTTCCTTGATTCTTTGCATTGTTAGTACTGGATGGCACAGTGGAAAGATTGCTTGTTGAGGAATAGATTCCAAGAGCTGATTTTGGACGTGCTGGTCTCGAATCGCGTACATCCTGAAACAAGTAAAAAAGTATTGTTTTATTGCAAGGAAATGAGTAGACATCAAACTGATGAGATTGAGATGGTTAAATATTATCCTGTATATATCCTGGTCGGGAACCATTTTGTCACTCGCGGGCCAAAATTAAGGGTTGCAAGTCATTGACCGGCCGCACATATTTTTAGAAAGTTGAAAACCGAACGAATTATACTTTTTATAATAGAAACCAAGCAGCTTTACATCTCTCGAATAGAATATAGATTTATTTCTTCATTGCATTGCATCTAAAAAAATTCCATATGAATTTTTTTGGCGACATTGACACTTTGCACTTAGCATCAACTTTTCTGCATTTTGTTGCCATTTGTCTTTATAAATTTAATAAAACGATAAATTATAAAACGGGTAATTGTGAATTACATACTCATTAGGTTATAATATAATTTAGTCTATACGTGTCTCACAATAAATTCTGGTACGTAAAGAATATTATCGTCAAAACAACTGTTTTTTTACAGTAATTCAGTGAAGCGTCGCGGACCAGATTATAATACTCCGTTGGCCGGATCCAGCCCGTGGGCTGTAGGTTGCCGACTTCTGCCCTAGAGGAACGGAAAATCTAATATTCTGCTTATTAAAATGGTGAAACGAAGCCTTTCATTCGATTGCCGACTCAAATTGAGTACCGGTAGTTAGAAAGGCTATCCCATTAATTATTCGAGATGCATGAACTACTATGGTGAGGTAAACCTGAGAAATTGTGATTTCAACCAGCAAGCTATTGCAGGATAAGCAGATGACAAGTGGGTTACCAACGTTCATCTCGAAACAAAGCTAGAATAGTACAGTACAAAAATGGCAACTCATGTGTAAGTCGTACCTGCATACTTTTGTGATGTGCGCTTCCCCTGGTAGCTGACAAGGTTGCTGATTTTCTACCAGAATCTGAGAACATAAAATATGATATTGACAGGTTCTATAGATCTTTTACTACAGCGGTTTCCACAAGGGTGCGCCGTGGCGCACTAGTATCGAACATGAGTAATTTTTTTTAGCATTTCAAAGGAAAATCAGGCAGAAATGAGGAAGAATGGTTAACATTTTACTTTTATTCTTCAAGCCTACGTGTTTACAAATTTTATATAATATACATATTAACGATCTAATATTATCAAATTTCACTTGAGCACTACGGGACTCGATAATATTTTGTCGTTAATATACAATTATGGGAACACTTTAATAAGACATTCATGTCAAAATATTTAAGTGTTGCACTTTTTCAGGGTGACCCCAAAACTGAACCCAGGTCATTTGTAACATATTCTAGAGCAGTGGTTCTTAAACTTTTTGAGTCGCGCCCCCCTTTGAAAAATTTTATAAACTTCGCGCCCCCCCCTTTTTTCTTTGAAAATCTGCTTTTGTGATGGGCAGGTTGATCTGTGGGTTTAAAACACACAATAATAACAGACTTCTTGGCTTGCCTAACGTCTCCAAAATTCACTTCCAATACCCTTGGACAACCACCAGGTTCAAGTATACAGTTTACAAAATGGAGAAGTGTAAATGAATATATGTACAAAAAGAAAAGAAGTTCTAAAAGTTATTATGCATGTGGACGATTCCCCGACCTTGACCGCTGAAAAATAAAGTAGCATGACGTTTGAGATTGCATTTTGTTTAAATATCCGATTGTTTTCGTCAGCCGCGGCAGATTAAAAACACTTTCTTAGACGTTGCAAACCTCATAAATTCTTTGTGCCTGCGGCACACCTGTAATGTTCTAAAACTACCGACTTGAAATGAATTTTTCTCCGTGGGATTTATCACAAACTTGGGAATTTCTCTAACAATGATATCTGAAAATTAATCATGTAGCAGCATTGCAATTGGGCGGAGTAAGAGTTGCAGCGAATATGAATCAAAACCAAATGTAATCTGGCAGTTTACAACACATTTTTATGTCTGCGGATTGCCGTGGTATTTTGGGGTAGGGGTGCTTTTGTTTTATTAAAGCAATCGCAAGGTAATTATTTACAATTAAATAAATAAAGCAACCATTTTAAATATGTATATCGGTCATGGATCTAATATTTTATTCAACCATCACAAAAACCATTACATATCCATTGAAAAAGTCGGCCCTTCTAACGAGTGGCGTAATCTCAACGACTGACCCATGCAGGAGCCGTATCGCGGAATTTCGGGGTTACCTTGGACACAAAATAATTAAAATAGAGAGACATTTTGAATTCTTGTTGTTAACATAGATTGAATATTACGAGACAGAAAAATTTATTATAATGTGAAAAAGCCGGCATTTTTAACACAACGCGGAGATCGTTCTTAGGAGCCGTTGCATGGAAATTTCTGATTCCATTTTGTGACCTCTCGCGCCCCCCCTGAAATCATCTTGCGCCCCCCTTCCCCCCAGTTTAAGAACCACTGTTCTAGAGAGAACATAACTTTTGTGCAGAGCGTCCTAGATTGCAGAAACTTTTGGGTACAATCATACACAAACAGAAGTTCAAGTGTCAACTCATTCAAAATGAAATACTTATTATATCTCTACCAGTGGTTCTCAAACTTTTCAAGACGCGCAAATGCCTTTTTAGAATTTGTCAAGTCTCACACCCAACCTCAATAATAACTAGCTAACAATGAGCTGTAAATAAAAAATAGTAAGGCGGAAGTATGTTTTATTCACATAAATGTTGAAAATACGTGAATGGCACGTAAATATCCAGAATAAACAAATGTAGGGGCTCCCGAAGTATGCGAACCAAGATGGCGGACATCGGAATGTAATATGTGTACTAGGTTAGGGTTAGGCCATAATTTTAGGTATAACTACAGGAGGCTCTTGGCTAGTCTTCGAACTGATAATAGGACTAAAATAAGGAAAATTAGAAAAAAATTATCGCCTAACCCTAACCTGTTACGTTCCGATGTCCGCCATCTTGGTTCGCATACTTCGGGAGCACCCAAATGTAAATGTCCAAAATAAGGAGAGTAAGATCAAATCTAACAAATATTTTTATTTTCAATTAGCTTCACGCCCCTTCAAAAAATTGTCTACGCGTCCCAGTCGTTTGAAAATTGTCTATGCCTCGCTTGCGGGCCGCCCCCAGCGTTTGAGAACCACTATATTAGATCTACACCTACCAACTTCATCATCTCTATGTATAGCCATTGCAGAGGAAGGTCGCGGTAATGAGTTATATCTTCTGTCTGTTGAAGCTGATCTCCTATCAGTGTTTGTTGATCTCGGCGTTAACGGACGAGAGTTTGTTGTTTCCAGTTTTGGGTGTTTCTCAGTCGTTTTGTAGTTTCGAGGTAGCGTTTCGGAGTTTCTGAAGGGTGCAAAATTGATACATCTGAGTTTAAGACCAACCCCATGTCTACCATCTCATCTAGGGCAGAGGTGGGCAAGATTTTCAGACCAACAGCCAAAAAATTTTCTTATCTACACTGGCGGGCCATGTACGTGTGGCGTAAAATGTTACATTTTATTATTATGAAGTGTTACAAAAGCAAAAGTGGAAAACAATAAGCCTCGCGCCCAAACTAAATTTAATCGCAATCTCAACAAATTCCTTAAACTATTTTCCAGTTAAAACATCAATATTTGGTTTTGGTTTGGTTGTGGCAGCATCAGGTAGACCAAATTGAAATACCCAACAGGCCGGATTAGGACCACAAGCCATGGTTTACCCTTGTCAGACCTGATGTGTGATAAAATACGCAATGCTAAACTTAAATATCTCAGCCCTTCACAAAACCAGGTTGCGCATCAGTGAATACCTATCCAGAGTCTTGTTCAAACCACATATGTGACTCGCCTCAATAAAATAATGATTAAGCCATCTCGTGAGAATAATTAAGAAAACAAAACTGAAATAAGTGAAACAAATGATAAACAGAAGTTATTCATATTAACCTGTACGAAGACGGTGGCCCTTTGGTCCCTCTAGTGGTTGATTTTCTTTTCTCCTCTATTGTACTAGTACGTAGCATTCTGTCTGGATCTGGGCTTTTTGATCGAGATACACTAAGAGCCGCTCGCCGCTCTGAGGTCGACGTGGGGGTAGGGGTCACGGAGCGACGCGGTGGGGAGTACTCATGTGACAAGGCACTCGTTGAAGAGGAACGCAGGTTCCCAGGAGTTGGGGTTTTGCTTCTTCGCTCAGTCGGACTTCTCGGGGGTGATTTATTCCCCCCGGGTAATGATAAATTATTTTTTGAAGTTCGTAAATTTCCACTTTTTGAGTCTCTTGATCCAGGATAGGTATTATTTAAATCAGAACTGCTGGATTTTGTGATTTTGATTTCTGGGTTATTGCTTTGTCGTTTATTGTCTGTACTGTACCGTGAGAGAGATTTTGACCCTCTATCTGGGGCTGGTGACCTGCTCCGAGCCCTGTTCTGGGGTGCATGCCTTGGGTCAATGTATGATGCATCAACATCAAAGTAATCCATGATGTCGTTTCTATGGTTACTGTTCTGATTCATTGCTTCTGAGGTTCTATTTGTGCTTTTTGATTTCCTGCTTTCTCGTGGCGTTGAACTTTCATCCCTGACCTTTGATCCTCGACCAGGTGACACAGTGGACATGGTGTTGTTGAAACCGGGCAAGCTCTGGCTTTTGATGTTGTTATTGCTAGAATAAATGGCACTTGTTAAACGTTTAGATAACGGTCAGGATTATTGGACCTCCAGAAG
This sequence comes from Styela clava, assembly GCF_013122585.1. Taxonomy (NCBI): domain Eukaryota; kingdom Metazoa; phylum Chordata; class Ascidiacea; order Stolidobranchia; family Styelidae; genus Styela; species Styela clava. The sequence goes on from NW_024102640.1 coordinate 1,063,089, forward strand.
TATGCGCACCAAGATGGCGCACAACCTGAACATAGTATGTGTGTGTACAGGTTGGGATTCAGGTTGTGCGACATCTTGGTGTGAATACTTCTGGAGCACCGGATTATTACAACTCAGCAGTCAGGTTTTAAGTTAGAATAAGATTTTTATATTAAATGAAGGAAGATGTTCATCCTGAGCAGAAATACGTATTTTTGTGCACTAGTAAAAATGCCAGTGGAGGTGAGACATGAAAAAGACAATAAATTCTCTCTCGAACTCCCACCCATGAAAATGTTCTCAATGTCGATATTTTAAAAGTGGAATTTTCGTAGCAGCAAAAAAAACACACTGTACATACTGTACAAAAAAGTGAAGCAAAGAATCAGCATTTGAGAGCAAAGAAAGGGACGAAACACTAATACTGGTTATCAATCAAACAGTGGCACAGGGTTAATGAGCTCTGAAGAAACCCAAGGTGAAATCATGGATAAGGTCACATACCTCCAGTCATCCCTGCTTTTTCTTAACTCTGAATTTCTAGGTTGACTCAAACCACCACTGCTCCCACCACCACCAGTTCCTGCTTTGTTCATGATCTCTGCTGCTTGCTTTGCGTTGAGGCTTGACCTGTTAACATTGGGAAATATATTAAAAATCATGAATGTTTATAATTCACAAGGTGGTGATAGAGACTAGCAAACACATTTTCGCAACAATGTACGAAAAATTATTTTGAAATATGACAGGTGAAGACTATTAATGTAAAACGTTAAATTAAGAATTATTTCCCTTTTCAAATCTCAATATTTACAATAGCCATTGCTAAACTGTATGAAATTAAAATGTATTAAATGTAGGAAAAAAATCAGAAATGATGTTGAGTTTGAACAATTTTTTTGATACAAATTCTATTGAATAGAATAAAATTCCATTTTTTAAATCAGTGGACAGAAATATTAAGTACAAAATATCATGAATAAAACATTCCTCGGCTCACAAATGAGGATTTATTTGTGCTCATGCTTGTGTGTGATTATGCAATGCAGGAAAAGTACTCAACAGAATTTTGGAACATTTTTAGGGTAAAATCTGAATTTGCGTATGACTGGAACTAACTGAAAAGTGCGATTTTTGGTATAAATTTGGCAAGATTGGTGAATTTTGAAAAGTGTTTTGATAATACCAAAAAATAAACTTTTTCAAGTCTCAGACGTAAAAGTACTAAAGACGAAAAGCATTTGTGAGACCTAAAATATAAGTGAGAAATGCAGACCCAAGCATTTAGCAATTTTAATTTATTACATTTCTTGTGGACTGCGGTATTTCGAAATGCCTTGAAATGTTTCATTTTTGATAATAGGCCTATTAATGTTCACCCTGATTATTGAATTTCAAATCATTAAAATCAAATTTAATTTTCAAAATTCAATTGCATTAAAAAGATATCTGGTTAATTACAATTATTTATTCTAACTTAGTATTATTCATATAATATTCAATGTAAAATGAAATGAATTTCCATAAAAAAGTGGTGTAAAATTATGAAATCAGTGATTATTATTTCACACAAAAATGAACAAATCAAAGATTGCAAACTTTATATTATTTTGGCAAAGAATTAGATAAATTAGATAACTTAATGTGATCACAAAACATATATTAGATTTCATATATACGCAAAAGAAAAGAAGGTTACAGTAGCGGTCAAGTTAAACAAAGATATACATTTTCCTTCGCCGGGAACACTGGGGTATGTGACTAGGTAGTGAGTTCAATTTGTTAAAATGCATGTTCAGTCTGGAGTCGTATTGCACTAAATAGGATAGGATAGAATTTACATATTTATCCCGGGGGAGAGGAAAGCCGATAATACGGCTTATCCATATGGCGAACCACGGCCTCTCGTCCGGTTACCATTCCAAGTCGGGTATGGGATTAGTTATATTGTTTGTTTTCGGAAGCATGAACTTGGTGGTGGAGGAAGCCGTAACCGACCAGCGGTTACGTGAACCACCCAACGATGGCGAGGAGTCCAGCAATCCTCTCGCACATAACCATCCCTGCATGGAATTCGAACCTGCGAACCCATGCAGAGTAATCAGAGGTGCGGTGGCGAGCGTATTCCTAACGCTTAGCCCGTTGAGCCACACCGCCGCGTAAACATACCCAGTAAAATCTGAGTTGCAAGGCCAAATAGTGAAATCTGTGGAGCAAATATCAAAAGTGTTTCTCATAATACGTATCTCAGTCTAATTCAAAAAATGATCAACAAGTCAAAGATCAAGTTTGCAATGATTGATAATAAATGTAGCTGTGATCAAAAGGGTGCCCGAAAACACTAATATAAGTCGCAAATAGTAAGTCGAAATATTAAATAAAAGAAGTTAGAATACTATCATCCATACAAAAAAATTGGCACTGCAAACTTTGAGTGTGCAAAACAGGAACCTCCTGAAGTATGCGCACCAAGATGGCGCACAACCTGAACTCAGGTTGTGTACCAGGTTAGGGTTCAGGTTATGCAACATCTTGGTGTGCATACTTCAGGAGTACCCATAACAGCAATCTCTAAGTTGAGCAGATCTATTCAACAAAGTAATATCAAACAATACATTGGATCAATGTACTTCAGTGAGGTTATGATTTAATTACTGATTGTGTTGTTATTGTATTATTAACACACAAAAACAGATAAAACTAGGTGAGTACACATCCTAATGATTAGTAAGAAACGGTGTCTCAAAATATGATAGGATTTAAATATTTATCCCAGGGGAGAGCCCTAAATCATGACCACGTACGGCCTCTCGAACCGGTTACCAGTCCATGTCGGGTATGGGATTAGTCAGCCAGTTATTTTGTTTTTAGACGCAAGGACAGAAAGGCAGAGAACGTTGTAACCGGCCAGCGGTTATGTGAACCCTAGTGCCATGAGGAAAACCGAGACAGAATATTATTGTGACATTGAGTAAGAAATTGGTGACACAAACCAAAAAACAGAGACGTGCCAAGATATTTTAAATAAGTGCTGATCGGTGTTTTTGAAATTTGAATTATTAGCACACCTGACAAGAATAATAGATAACTAGGAAGGGGTGTATCTTAACAATATATAGCAGATGTTAAAACCGTCCTAATTCTGTTGAAAATTTTGCAGGATAGTGCCGAATAATGTCTGCAACTTTATAATTATGTTGAATGGAGAAAATTGCCAAAATTATAGTCATTTAAATAACATATTTGAAGAATTTCAAAATTTGAGGGAAAGAGTTTATAAAGTACTTGATTCCTAAAAAGTCTAAAAAAAGACAGAGAATCATAGCTGTTGTTTGATTATTCATTATTGCAAACAGTTGAATGGAATCAAAAAATTGTGGCCAGAAATCTATTTTTATCATGATTTTGAAACAGTCTGTCCTAATATGGAATATGAGTGAAAATTTTGATCAACTTGTCTAGTTTTCCAACATTTTCTCAAAAATGATTTTGTTTCATAAATGCAGCACTTCTTTCTTATATCAATTAGATTTGCCCTACTTTTTGTCATCATCAAAGCTAGCTCTCTCACTATTTATATATACCGGTATATATTTTAATAGAAATGTGTAGAAGCCTATTCTAAACCAGGATTTCCCGGTAGAAATAATCATAAAAATGTGGAGAAATTGAAATCAAAAATGATTTGTGTTTTTTCTACAAAACAGTATTTACTTGTCCTTGAGTAATTTTCCAAAATATTCATTCGTCGAACATTTAAACCTGGAACGAAATTTCATTGATCCAAAATAAAATAGAAATAAAAGAATTATTAAAATAATAAAATATAACATGACCTGAAATAAAACATACCGTACTTTTAGTTTTAGAAATTAGTGAATTCTATTTGCATATTGAAACTATAGACAAGAAACACCCTGACATGACAAAGTATAAAAAATTTATTAAAACCAAACATGGGAACAGGACAGTATTTTCATATTTCTACCAAATGAATAGAAAGTCGATCAGACGGCTTTATCATAAGGCAAACCACTATCTTTCGTCTGGTTACCAGTCAATGACGGGTGCGAAGATAGATAGCCAGTTATTCGTTTCTGATGTATGAAACTGGAATGCATTTATGGTAATCTACGAAAACTCTGCACATTCCTCATAACTGAATTAAGAGCTTTAAACTTCAAAATTTCAAATATAGTGTACAGAAACGCGAAAAAAAGTTTAATAAAGGCAGCTGACCCTCAACTAAAAAATAGAGCGAGTTCCAATTAACCAAATTATAAGAAAGAATAGGATTAAACAGTTTAACCAAATACTAGTATTGTTTCCTAACGAAGTAAGATTTTTACAAGCGAAATCGCTCAACGTAAATTTTCTCGCACTCACTCAAAAATAAATTAGATTTCTCTCAAAGGTACAGAACACCACTGAAGGGACAAGACAAACTAAACTATATTAAATCATGGTATAAACTTGTAAAAACCAATTGAAACCGGACTCTAAGAATCGCACTCAATACTTAAAAAATGGACCTCTTGAAGTATGCGCACCAAGATGGCGCACAACCTGAACTCAGGTTGTGTACCAGGGTTCAGGTTGTACGACATCTTGGTGCGCATACTTCAGGAGTACCTAAAAAATTATTATCTGAACAAAATACTTGAATGTAACATCAGGTATGAATGTCACATCTAAAAAAACTCACACAGTAATGCATCTAGAGATATCTGCCTACATTGCGACTGTTACTAGCAAAAGACATGCCCCTATCAAGGCGATAACAAAAGTAACAAACTAATTTATCGAAATGAAGAAAGAGAAAAAGTTAAGATGGATTAAGTTGATCTGTGTTAGTCTAATAATAATTTGGATTAGTAGTTTCAGTATTAATTAGTGAAATCATTAATTAGCTTATGAAGGAAATTAGAAATTAATTGGAATAAGACCGTTATAATGTTAATAGCACAACGACATTTGACAGCTACAATATAAAATCCGGTCATGTTTAATAACATATTTAAAGTGATAAAATTGCCAGCCCGTTTGTACAGTGCAGCGTTTCTTATCCAAAAGAAGGAAAGAATTTTCATTTTCTGGGATATGGAAAGACGCTAATAATACGCTGATGTTTTCGACCTAATTAATATTATTTATGAACTTATTGTAATCTATTCAAACTGTGTGAAAGTCAAATATAGAGGCTGATTTTCCGTTAAAAATTTGACAAGATATAAAAAGAATTTTTTTGTATGTTGATGGTGGAATGAAGAGTTCCAAAATAGGTAAAATAAGGAAGTATTAAAAAGGATGGATATAACCAGGGGTTTACATAGTTCAAGTAGGATGGGACATTGGATCAATGCACTTCAGTGAGGTTATGATTTAATAACTGATTGTGTTGTTATTGTGTTATTAACGCACACAAAACAGATAAAACTAAGTAAGTAGACAGTCTAATGGTGAGTGAGAAATGGTGTCTCAAAATAGGATAGAATAGAATTGCATGTTTATCCTGGGAGAGAGGAAAGTCGATAAGATGAATTTATCATATGGCAAACCATGGCCTTTTGCCCGGTTACCAATGTCGGGTATGGGATAAGTTAGCCATTTAATTGTTTTCGGATACATGGACTTGAATTCAATACACAAATACAAATGTGCGTGAAATATTAGAAATCACAAGATTAACAAGTAACCCGTCTAGTATAAAGTTTCAGAAGCTATCATTAGTTCAAAAGATGTTGAAAATACCAATCAGAATTAAATTTAAATGAAGAAAGCTTAAAAGACCTACACACACTCAGTTGCCGTACATTCGTTAAATAAAATTGCATAGCACCGTGAAAAATAGAAAATTAATCAAATAAAAAATCAGATTTAATTTATTTCTCAAAAAGCAGGTAGGAGCAGCGATCTCACAATAGCAAATCCACTTATCAATATAAAATACATTTGTTAGTCCCACAACCAAGAGCAGAAAGAATATTTGGACAAATATTAATAGCTGCGTTATTGAGCAAAGTGAAATGACAAATTATGGGATGAAAAATTACAAAAATTTCATTTGCTGCCACCTTGTGGTATCTTTAAAATTAACAAATCAGATTGCTGCGTTGGTTTGCGTAAAAGTTTAGCTGAAATGACAGATTATTAATTATGAATTTACTACATGCTACCACCTAGTGGTCACACAAAACAATACTACATGATTACAAGGATCGGTTCCGAGCTGTAAAATCACGTTTTGTTTCACGTTTCGCTCGACTGATCAATTCTTGCTCTTCTTCCGGCGTCAAAACTATCCCAAGATCACGAATCCTGCATAGAAATTTGATCAAAAAAACATGCAAACTAACTAGGAAGGAAAGCCTACATGAAATTAATGATATAACTACCGCACATCCTCGCATATAAGCCAAGCTCAAAATTGAAAAAAGTTGCGAAACTGAGGGGATGGCTCATACGCGCATTACTCTGCACTAGAAAAATCTTTTTGAGGAGTTTGAATGAATTTAGAGGATTTTGAAAAACTTTTTACCGTTATTAATAAAGTAAAAATAATGGTTAGCATTTTCATTAATTTATTTCTGCAACCATTTGATGTGATAGATGCGATGCGATTTATAGGGTCGGCTTAATTGTGAGATTGGCTTATATGTGAGGGTATGTGGTAAGAATATAAGCTGTTTAATGGGGGCTCCTGAAGTATGCGAACCAAGATGGCGGACTTCGGAATGTAATATGTGTACTATGTTAGGGTTAGGCCATACTTTTAGCTATAAATACTTTGGAAGGCTCTTGGCTAGTCTTCGAACTGATAATAGGACTAAAATAAGGAAAATTGGAAAAAAATTATCGCCGAACCCTAACCTGTTACCCATGTTACGTTCCGATGTCCGCCATCTTGGTTCGCATACTTCGGGAGCACCGTTTAATGAGATGCTCTTTCACTTAGCTGAACAAGATTTTTAAAAAGCAGCCAAGATATCGAGTTGTTAAGATATTATCAGGAAAAAAAGAATATATGTTTTCTAATAGTTTATATTTATCTAATGAGAGGAAAGCCTATAAGATGATAATTATATGACATTTTAGATCAACCAATTTGGAAAGTGGAGGAAGTCGTAACTGACTAGTGGCTACATGAACTACCACATGTGACAGTAAGAAGTCTAACAGCCAATCACAGTGGCCCCAGTAGGTGTTAAATCCATGAAGAACAATTCTTCACTGATCATCTGTTGAAGGATATTGTCCTAAGAGAGAGTGAAGTTGGTGAGACACCTTCCACCTGGCCAGTTCAGGTTGGGTGTGAGTTGGGTATTACTTAACCATTTTATTGTTCCAAACTTGAAACTTTGTCTGTGGAGAAAAACGTATGCCACAATGTCAAACACCCTGCAACCAAGTTTAGCAATCTTCTCTCACGTAAATATATCGCACAATATTCAAAACTGCGGGCCCGTTTAATCAGAGGTTCATTACTAAGTTTACTCTTAGCACTTAGAAGATGCATCGATCATCGAGTTTAAATATACTAACACAAATAAAACGACTAGGGCAATCTCATCAGGGGAAGATTTCAAAGCACGGCATAAGGAGAAAAGCACATATTGCAGTGCTTTGAGAGAATTCTTTGTACTAAGTTACTACATGCTACTGTTCCTAATAACATGCAAATCTTTGGACTTGATTAAAGAACTTGATAAGACATTGAGGTTTAAACAAAATACGACTTCTCAGAACAAGAGAAATGTTAATGTTACTCCAACATTATTACCCAAATTTGGCAAGTTGGCTTAGCTTAGTTCCAGTAATTGTTCCAGTTGCTTGGTCCATAAGCAGATTTTAATGCGACTGACCATACCCTCGCAATGTCACATTAAACATTAAATATAAGCTAATATGTCTTTCGGAATTTTTAAACTTTTGGTTCAAACAGGACTCTGGATTGGAAAGAATCCTCCAGGTTCATCTTGGTGTGATCTCCAACATGCAAACATACTTAGACAAACGCACATGAGACTCAGACTAGCCAGACAGGCATGTGTTCGTAATAGTTGAACAACAAACATACCACAATTGTAAAAAATTGCCATAAAACAATTGAAAAAAAAAAGTTTCAGTCTCTTTAAATTTCTAAAAAGAGAAAAAAAACTCTCTGAGGAAAATACAGCAAAATGGAAAAAAAATATACAAAAAAAATGTGTAAAGCTTCCCTCCCATCAATCTATTTTAATACAAATACTTAGAAGAATAGAAAATAGCACCTTGTCGCAATTTTTTGTTCGACCCTATGTCGGTTGCATCTGCATGGGTCATGTTTGTCCAGGTAATGTTCCAATGTATCCCATCCTCCCCCAACTCGAACCATGACATGGTTGCGTAAGATCTAGAAAAGAAAATATTGTAATCGATCCCAATCATTTAATTTTATTATGAGGATACAGTAAATACAAATATTCTGACATAAGAAAATATATCTGATCTTCTTTACTTCTCACATAAATTGATGAATTGGAGAAGATTTTCCCTATTCTACCCTGGGAATGGGAAACCCAATAGAATGGAGGATTTTAGGCAATAAGTTGAGCCAACCACCCTGCAACAGCGAAAAGTCCCGCAATCCTTCAGCAAATAATCCTGACTACATAAGCCAGAGCTGCAGAGACGTCGTCCCAATTAATCGTGGAATTCTAGGCTAAAGAGGGCTCTTGCAAACAGCCGCTGATGTGCAATTGGGTAAAGTGATGACAGCTTTCCTCATTTAGGTTGAGTATCTAGACTAGAGGTAGGATCAGGCCAGTCCGAAGCAAACCCTAAATTTAATAGTTTAGTTAGGAGTTCATTGAATTGTCATTGCAAGAGTTTATTTAGTACAGTATGTGTCGTGCTGATGAGGCAACTTTTTTTTTTTTTTGCAGACCACGATCTCTCGTGGCCAAAACACTGCCGAAACGCCTCATTTAAAAAAAGGTCAGGCTTCAGGCTCTGGCTCCAGATCTTAGGTCTAATCTAGACTAGGATAGGATAGGATTTACATATTTATCCCGGGGGAGAGGAAAGCCGATAAGACGGCTTATCCATATGGCGAACCACGGCCTCTCGTCCGGTTACCATTCCAAGTCGGGTATGGGATTAGTTTTACTGTATTGTTTGTTTTCGGAATATGGACTTGGTGGTGGAGGAAGTCGTAACCAACCAGCGGTTACGTGAACCACCCAACAACGACGAGGAGTCCAGCAATCCTCTCGCACATAACCGCCCCTGCATGGGATTCGAACCTGCGAACCCACGCAGAGTAATTAGAGGTGCGGTGGCGAGCGTATTCCTAACGCTTAGCCCGTTGAGCCACACCGCCGCGCCATAAGAGAATCACTAGGAAACATATTCATACTCACCCTCATGAATATTAGTGTTTTCGAATCTCCAACTTTATATTTTCCTTCACTGACTTTTACCATTGGAAACTGAGTCGGACATGTGCACATGCCAAGGATATATTGAACCTGAAATAGGTGTATCTTAGGATAGTTTCATGTTGTATAAACAAATCAATATGTTTTTGAGAGTGGGTTTTGGATGTCATTTAAGGGAGGAAAAGTGGGAGATTGATGATGGGGTGTGGTTTGAATAAAAAAAAGTAGACTGTATATATAAATAAATGTTTCCATGTACAATTTCAAGACACAAGTGGGAACAGTGCTCCTTTTTCTAAACACTGATTTTGCCATATATATATCAACATAAAGGTTCAGTATTTTGACACAGGCAGCATCAAGACTACAATTAAAATCACAATGCTTCAATGTTATGCATTGACAGGCAGCAAAAACATTCTGAATATGATACAATTTCTTACCAATAAGTTGCCCTGGGCACAAGCATATAAAAAACAAACATTTATTAATTCATGTTTTCACTGAATTAATAAACTTCTCAAATCATGCATTTTCTGTATTCTTAGAAGTTAAAGAATCTTTGACTTAATCATGATATTTATCCAATTTCCAGCCCAAATTGTGTGATCACAATCGGACAATTACTAAATTATGACATGATCACTCACAACAATCAAACAGACAACAGTCCATGTCAGATAACTAGATACCTAGTAATAAGATGCATAAACTTGGGGGGGGGGGATAATGACTCAGCAGTTAGTTATGTGGGAAATCTGCAATGAGCACAGCTCACTAATCTTTTTTCATAAAATGACCTCCACAAAATCACAAGTTGCAAAAACCCTAAACTTGAGATTAGTTAAAAACTTGGAAAATCGATCAGCAGTACGGGGACACTCCGCAATACGCAGAGAACATCAACCAATGGTCACATATAATCAACTCCCACAAAATGGTGAACATGCTTAGCATACTTTCATTACAAATTTATGATAAATTTATTAAGAATTCAAGGCGCGCCGGAAGTATGTGCACCAAGATGGCGCACAACCTGATAACCCTAACCTGGTACACATACTATGTTCAAGTTGTGCACCAATACTTCGGGAACACCGAATTCAAGACAACAGAAATCATGCTTTTGCAGAACATTCTCAACACAATCCAACGCAGAGCATGATTTCTCATTTATTCAATAGCCCTTGTCAAATATAGGATTAGTTTGTCACTTGAACCCGATTCTATGATGCACAGAATCCAACATTCAATCATCCAATTTGATTCGAGAGTCTCGCTGCACAGACGAAACTTTACAGAAATACATTTGTGTTAGAGTGTAGCAAGACTCTTCAATCATATAGTATAGTCATCTTTATTCTTGTCACAGCATACGAATCCACTTCCACAAAGGCAAAGAAATGTTGTTAGTCTTGCGTAATTCTAACTGATAGTTTCTTCAACCATCTTGATGGGATTTTAGCTTGCAAAATCTCTAAATATACAGTTTGATTGCCAATTCCAGTTATGGAGGAAAACCAAACCGACAATCAGTTACGTAACATTATGCAATATGCAGAGTCTTTATAATCACCCTCACAATATCACAATTCTCCAAACAGTAAACATGCTTAACAGCTGATTTCATTTCAATTTTTGGTAAATTCAAAACATTAAAGACAACAAACATCATGCTTTCGCAGAACATTCTCAACACATTCTTACCTCATTCTGATAGGAAGCAGAAAAATACACATTTTGAAAAATATTGTTAAAGCACCATAGATGATATTCCTACAGGTATAGAATAATTTAGTGTCAGAATTTATGTTAGCAGAATAACTATTAACTATATTAAGTAAAATAATAACTAATAACTATTAAAAATGAACTGGATTGTAAAAAGTGATGTAAAATAAGAAACTCAATATCAAAGCCACCTAATAATATGATTTTGGTCAAATAAGACTCTTGAATTCCTACAACAAGGATATTAGTGATTTGTGATACTTCATTATAATTTGGCCTCACTACCAAATCAGCTAAATTTCAATCGCACAACGTTATTTCTGATCTGGTAAGAGCTAACGAAATATAGCCCTATGATGACTTTATTATAACCAGATTGCAAGACCAAATTGTACAAAAAAGGGTTATTAGATATTTTGTCCACACGGCATTATATTGCAAAAACGCCATCCGCTAGATGATGCAACTGAGACGGATTCACGCGACTTTCTCCTTCAGCGAACGACGTCGTTTAAAAATACTCTATGACGTCACACATCGAAGATAACTTGCAGACGACCGTTTATCGTGGCATTCCGAACATTGCAATCGGTTCAAAATTTAGCGAAAATGATAGCCCGTTAAGGTACGCTGATTTTAAGCGGAGAATGACCTAAGTTTTTTGCAAATATGGCTAGATTTTACATGTCAATTATTTCCTAATCCGCTAACATTTTGTTGCCGGTATAATGAACATATACGAACAAAATGTATCATTTTATCGAAGATTTGAAATGCGTTCTAGGGTTAGAGTGGAACATAAAACAGTGATATCAAGTATAAGGCTTGCAGTGAAAAATCGACATAAAAATGTTACATAAAAGTACGTTGGAGTGGCGTTGGAGGCCAATACAGCCTCCTGTAGCGATATTTTGCGTCGCTTCATGGCTTGAAACTATAATATAGTACGCGCTACTAATCAAAACAATTTATTCCGTCGCGAACTTTCCTTTTCCAATACTACTATCCCTACGCTACAAAGTCATTTTACGCTCAAAATTCCCAATAGCATATAAAATTTCCGTATTTCTGACCACACATAATTGTGGGTGAGATCATTGTTTTAGTTGCGCGCGACACCGATATACACTATACTTATATATATATATATGCATACTATATACACTATACTTAATACAAGTTTGTTCGAAGCAAGGTTTTTATTAGGCGAGTGAGGTACTGAGAACAGATATGAGTCATTTTATCTTCAGATGTCTCAGTGGACCGTAAATCCAACCACGTTTGCATATCTATTATTATTTTCACTTTTTGAGTCTGATTCTCGACCTATCTTAATATGAATATAAGTTCGTTGGCGCTCCTTAGGTATGTGCACCAATATGGAGGTAACTAATATTGTTACCCTACTTTACATCAAGTTGTGTGAAGGGACTGAAACCTATGGGCAGATGGGTAAATTCCTTTGGCTAACACATACAGTCCCCTAACTCGTAATAGAACTTAAAGAAGGAATATCGGAATAAAATTATGGTCTAACTCTGACCTGGTTTAAACACTACGGGAGTGCCAGTTTGTTTTCATTCACCCGATATGCAATTTACAAAACTTACACAAAACGATGAACACTCAGAAGATTGCGGAAATCAGGAAAATGGCCAAAAAGGTTTAAAAGACGTGGAAATATGCCAGTTATTATAACACAAACGAACATACAAAAATAGGACAAAACACGAATATGCATCTAACTTCATCTAACTGCAAAATAGCGGGAGCTAGTAAATTGCTATTGAAGAAAAGTTACATTTTACATAAATCCCTAAAAATATCGATTTCAGATATTTAAAAATGCATTCCAATACCAATGAAAGGAAGCTATAGACCGAATTTCTGTTTGAGACCAAAAAAACAGCTGTTCCCTGTAGTTGGAGGGTGGGGGGAGGGGGGGTAAAAAAAAAGGTGGAAGGCACGGTCTAATTTACCGTCAAGTTTCTTTTGTAGTTTGGGTAATGTTCGTTGAGCTTAGCACCATTTTATGGCTTCAGCGTACGCAGAAGCGAGCCTGACAGATGCGGACGGTGCCAACCTACCCCGTATTTATTGGCAATATATAACCACAGTTTCATTTTAACCTTTCAATTGTGGTGGATACATTTCCCTGCAGAAAACTGGGCGAGTCGGAGGCGTGTACACTACAACGAAAGTGAAAGAAACCACGCAAAGAATATGGAATTGTAATATTGTAATAATAAAATTCTCAAGATTGGTGGCTCCGCCAAGCCCAAGGTTGTGAATTGTTAACTCCTGATCAATACGTTAGACCCGGCGTGGGCAAGGTTTTTAGAGCGGGTGCCAAAATGTTGCCCACTCAGACTGGCGGGCCATGTAAGTGTGACGTAAAAAGTCACATTTTATGAACAATACTTACAGAGTTACAAAAGAAAAATTGAAAAACAACAAGCCTCGTGCCAAAACTAAATGTAATCGCAATCTGAACAAATTCCATGAGCTATTTAAGCTAAAACATCAACATTTGGTTGTGGCAGAATCGGTGACCGTACATTTGAACCCATGTACATTTGAACCCATGCGTATATCCACGGGTTCAATCTATATGCGGGTGCTAAAATCCATGGGTTAGGGTTAGTATGGGTTTAACTATCCGTGAAACAAAAAAAATTCCATAGGTGCAATAGCATACAGGTGCAATTGTCATGGGTTCAAATGTACGTGGGTTCAAATGTAATGGAACCGGCAGAATCAGGCGGGCCAGACTGGATTACCCAACGGGTCGGATTTGACCCACGGGCCGTAGTTTGCTTATGTCAGCGGTTTACTTTACACGCGTTTCGGTACTATCTAATAAGGCTTCACAACTAATTTTCTATCTAGTTGACTTTGAATCTGTTTATTAAGTTAGAATAAGTTGGGTTATCTTAAGTAACATAAACTTAGAACAGCTGGGCAATAACTCGAACAAGTTCGTTCAATGTAAAATTCAGGCTTCAGGTAAAAGTTGAAAGATAATTGATAGGAGAATAGAAAGCAACCAATCTTTTTAGTGCAAAATCATTTTATTACCGTCTACAACAGCGGTGGGAACAGATAATAGACTTGGTTACTGGGCGGGAAGCCCAAAACACAATAGGAATTAAAAACAGTTTCTAGACTGGCGTTTATATAATGAAAATATGCAAAATGAAACAATCGGGATCATTATGGCCTTATTTTTATCGATATTTCCTACAGATTAATCGTAATTTTAGCAGACGCAGGTGGACCGATTTAAACTTCTTTCTGGTCGATGGATTGGTTAAGTTTAGAGAAACGTAGGGTGTAAAAAAGTTTAAAGTTGAAGATAATAAACACATATATTAGTATTCACATTTTGTGTTCACTTATTTGAGTATTACTGTTGCATATAAATTGCAATGAACGACTCCATGAAAGAATGGGATACAATTAACAAAGTGTATTTTATATAAGATAAATAAATAAAAAATCTGATTACTGAAATAGTGCCTTTTTCCGTTATTTGAAGATAAAAAGATAGGGGCGCAGTCTAGACTTCCACCGAGCGTCAGGTTTCTTGCAGTTTGCGGTAGTGAGTATGAGCTTAACACCATGTGAGGCTTCGGCGGGCGCAGCAAGAGCGAGCCCGATGGATGCGGACGGCGCCAGACCACGTTGTACTCATTCATAATATATAACCATAGTTCAATTTTAACCTTGCAATTGTGGTGGTTACATTTCCCTGCAGAAAACTGGGCGAGTCGGAGGCGTGTACACTGCAACGAAAGTGAACGAAACGACACAAAGAATATGACATTGTTATATTGTAAATAATCAAACCTTAAGGTTGGTGGTTCGCCTAACCCGGAGGTTGTGAATTGTAAACGTCAGTTTATTACTTTCGAGCAGAGGTGTGCAGCCATTGTTACAGAAGGGTCAGATACAAATGAAGACCGTACGGACCGTACATAAAAAAAAACAGTCTCGGCCGACAGTCCCGAACTCGTAATAATTGGAAATCGGAAAATCGGAATAAAGTTAACCCTAACCTGGTTCCCCCTTCTATACGGGATTAACTTTATTTTATGTATCATAGAAAAATCCAATCCCTGATTAATAAAATAGTGATTTTTTAGGTATTTGGAGATAAAAAGGTGGAAGCATTCGCCCCCTGGCGCCGTCTAGAGTTCCACCGGGCGTCAGGTTTCGTTTGCAGTTTTGTAAGTGAGTTTGTTGTCGATTGTGAGCTTAATGCCATGAGGCTTCAGCGGGCGCAAGAGCGAGCCCGGTGGATGCGGACGGCGCCAGTTAATATCGTACTCATTGACAATATATAACCATAGTTTAATTTTATTCTTTCATTTGTGGTAGTTATATTTGTCCTACAGAAAGCAGGGAGAGTCGGAGGCGTGTACACCAATGACTGACGCAGCACAGGAAATGTGACATTGGCATATTTCTGCAACGAAACGAATGCAACACGTAGAACCAATACAAATATCCGACGTTGGGTGATTCCCCTATGCGTGTTGTCGGTTACGTTCAAACGTCGATTCAATGAAACTCATCCGCCGAGAAATTACTTCATACAAGTTTGTTCAAACTGAGTTGTGCAAAAGTGGAAAAAGTATCAATAATGGAGTTACAAGTGTAATTTATTAAATGCGTTGCTCTATTGGCGTTTCTATGCGAATTATCCTCGACATTTGTATAAGAAACTATTTGTATTCAGACTTCTTCGTTTAAGTAATTTCGTAAATGGTTATTCCAAATCATAAGTTCGTTTCAAATAGTCAAATAGATGCCAAAAATATTATTGCTTGGCTAGGTAACCAGATATGAGTGAGTTTTTCCGTGCGATATATGTTTGCATGTACTCCCGTAGAGTGTGTGTACCAGGTTTACCAGGTTAGAGTTAGGCCATCATTTTAAACCGATTTTCCTTATTTTAGTTCTATTACGAGTTCGGGGACTGTTTGTGTTAGCCAAGTGAATATTTCCCCCTGCCCATAGATTTCAGTCCCTTTACACAACTTGATGTAAAGTAGGCGAACGGAATTAGTTACCCCCATATTGGTACACATACTTCTCGCCCGTTTGCAAACAAATTCTAATTTCAGTTCATTATTTCGACTGCAACTCTCGACTCATAATATATTCTGAAATTTTGATCTCTAAGTATAAGAAAAATGCAATTGATTTCGATTCAATATCGACATAGAAAGCTAGAGACTGATTCCCAATCACCGTTGGACAGTTTTCTTCGCCAAGGAATTACCAAGAGACCAATGCTCATATATATGGACACGGAGACCAGTAGTATCAAATCTTCTACAGTACCGGTAGTCTGACCACCAGATCACGGAACCGCGGCACGCTATTTTCACTTTTGATGACGACAACACATAAAACTTCGAAATGAAGAAACGAATATCATAGAGGCAGCATATGATGCTGAAACAATTTAATATGATACCATTCTAGCGACAACAACAATCTTCAACCAATGAAAATTTTCAAGCAATTGGTTTAAAAACAAAGTCCGATAAAATAAAAATGTGGGAGCATTCGCCCCCTGGCGCCGTCTGGAGTTCCACCGAGCGTCAGGTTTCATCTGTAATTTTTAATTTGTAGTAGTCAGTTTCAGCTTATCACCATTAATCGTTCATAGTATGAACGGGGTCGGGCTTCAGCGGGCGCAAGAGCGAGACCGGTGGATGCGGACGGCGCCGGTTAATGTAGTATTTATTGGCAATATATACCCATTGTTTAAGTTTAATCTATCATTTGTGGTAGTTATATTTGCCCTACTGAGAACTGGGCAAGCAGTAGGCGTGTACACTACAAATAAAGTGAGACACAGTACACAAAATGTGACATTGCCATATCTATGCGATGAAACAAATGCAACACGCAGAACAAATACAATATCATACATATCTGAAGTTGGTTACGTTCCAGCGTCGATTAAATGAAACACCTTGACGTAGTACTTTACCAAAATGTGTTCAAAGTAAGATCTACCAAAAATGGAAAGGATGCTGATAGAAGTGTGTTGCAAGCCACCAATGCGCCAGCGCCGAGTAACTAGATATAAATAAGTTTATTCGGATATCTCTAGACAAAATCACTGTAACTGAAGCGTGAAAAATACACAAATTTCCCCAAGAGGATATGCATTAAAGTAACTGCACTTAAAATAACTGCAACGAATGCGATTTACTCAAAACCCCAATCAGAATCTCGCCATAGGGACTGCCCCGATATTTGCCTGCGTCGTTCCCAGAAGAAAGGCTCGGCGTTAATCGATATCAACTAATGTAAAACGCATAACGATAATTCCACCTCATATGGCAAGGGAGCAATGCTCAAATATATGGACACGAATGCCAAAACGAAATAGCATCAAAACTATAACAGTACCGGCAGTCTGACCTCCAGATCACTGAGATGTGATCACGCAACCACGACCCAGAATTTTCACTTTTGATTACGTCAACTCATGATACTTCGTAATGAAAAACGAATACCACAGAGCCCAAAGATGTTGTTGGAAGTATTTGAAGCAGAGTTTCCCAAACTTTTCGGGTCGAGGCCCTCTGTTTGTGAATCCTTTTTTTACGGACATCACCATATTCCGTATTAATTTCTGCGCCTAACCAACGAAGAGAAATTATGTTCCACTCACAACACAAACGACAGTCACGTAATGGATTAGGTTGCTTTTCACTACACAATTTATCAATTCTCAGAGCAATTTGTAACAAGCAAACTCAAAGGCCTGGCTATACGGCAACGATTCTATACAGTTTTAACAAGTTATCGACTAGTCATTAGCCTAATAATCAATGTGTTATGACTTTATAGCTGTCTCCGTACAAAACATACGCTGAAAACAAGGATCGTTCTGAATCATCTTTGTTAAGGTTTCGTGCGGTAACATCTGCGATTTGTGATTACTTGAGCATATGACTTTATCACGTTGCCGTAACGTCTATATGAAACAGTGGATATACGTCAAAATGTATGTTTCAAACTCTTTTATTATCGTTGCGGAACAAATGTGCAGTCGACACGGACTCCCAGCGCTCCGCGGAATACCAGGTTTGGGAAACCCCGATTTTAAGTAAATTCCTTCAAGCGACAACAACAAGTTTCAACCACTGAAAATCTAAGAGCAATTGGTCCAGCAGTTAAAAAAGAAGATTTTTTCGCAGCAACAACATAACCATAGTCCATAACCACGACAAAACCACTCAGGGTACCGGTACACATTTTTATCCAATAAAATCAAAAAGTGAAAGTGGGAGCATTCGCCCCCTGGCGCCGTCTGGAGTTCCACCGGGCGTCAGGTTTCGTTTGCAGTTTGTAGGTTAGTTTGACGATTTTGAGCTTAGAACCATTATTCGATCACAGTGTGAACGGGGTCAGGCTTCAGCGGGCGCAAGAGCGAGCCCGGTGGATGCGGACGGCGCCATCTACCGTACTCATTTCTAATATATAACCATGGTTTAATTTTAATCTATCATTTGTGGTAGTTACATTTTTCCTACACTAAGATGGGCGAGTTGGAGGCGTGTACACCGATGAGACTGCCATTTCTCTGCAATGAAACGAATGCAACACGCAGAACAAATACAAATATCCGGCGTTGGGGGATTCCCCTATGCATGGAGTTGGTTACGTTCAAGCGTCAACTCAACGAGACTTGGAGTGACTTGCTTTATACAGGTTTGATTGAACTCATTAAAGTAAGGTCACCTAAAGTGATTGAATAGTTGTGTTGAAGTGAACTTATCCTTGCGGTATTTACGTCAGTGGACAGCGAAGGACGATGCTTGTGAGATTTTAATGGGCACATCACTTACGGGAGAATGTCCATTCGAATTAGATTCACATCAATAATTTTAATTTAATATAACACTTGTACTTGATGCATTTGTTTGGTATAAATAAGAAGGTGTCAAAGTTATGTTTCCAGTGTGATCAACTAGGGAAGCAGACGGATATTTCAGAACTAGGCAATATACAATCGAAATAACACCAACGAATGGACGAAGCGCCACAATTAATATCGCACGTTAGGCACTTCCCCGTTTTTTGCCAATGTCGTTTCATGAAGGAAGTCTCGGCGTCAATCTATACTAATCGGTCGATTTGTCGGAGTTACGATACGACAAATACGACTCCGAATCCGGTAAAAATATAACACGCTCCGACTTCACAGGTCTGGTAAATGTCAAAACTTCACTACATTTAAAATAAGTTAAGACAAAGTGTAGTATTATGGGCGATAGGATTTTTTTGTTGCACTTGTTTTTTCCGTATTTGCTATTTTAGTGAGTGTTAGTTATAATTACTTTAATTGATTTTGTTGGACTTAAAAAGGCACAAAGTTGTCTTGAAGTAGTTTTGCATATAGAATCAATAGATTCGTTTTATATGTGGCACGTCTATTCTCGTTGTTGTTTATGTTGAATTAATTTATTCTGTTTTCGTAACATAATCGATATCGGACATTGTGAAATGCTGATTTGGTGGTAGCAGATCCCCTTTGGAAGATTTGGAAGAAAAACCTGCGACATTATTACGTAAAAGCTACATCATACAAAGACGCTCATATCATACACGTTAAGTGACGTTATTCAGAATTCAAATATTGAAAGAATTTTATTGAGAATGATCGCAAACACAGATTAAATTCATTCGGTATTCTGAGTAACTTGGTTATCAAAAACAGAACGTCAGTCGTTGTGAATAATCGCACTACTCACCATTGTAGAATTACTCTGTGGTTGAATAATAGCAAACTAGCCCAGGCCTGCCCGACCTTTAGGCCGTAAATGAAAACAAAATCTTACTACGGGAACGATAGGTCAATATAGTCGATAGTTAGGGAGGATTAAATTATTGAGTTTGACGAAAATTCGAAATAAAAGATATTTGACGAATGCAAATAAATGATATTAATGCGTAACAGAGAATAAAAAGGCAAATATCCGTTAGCGCGTTGGGCTAACTATTATGACATCACAGTTGAATATTCACAAGGCTATCGCCACTGGCATATCTACGTAAAATGGCGCCGTGGCAACGTTCAAAATGTTGGACGCGGACTTTCGAAGTCAAAACTAAAACTCATAAAGCGAATAAATTTGCTAAGCGTTTTTAACAGCCTATTTAAAGAAGGCTGATATACGCAAAAATTTCCGTTATCAAATATTTATTTTCTTGAAATTTTTACAACTGGGAGACACAAATTTTTTTTGGATAATGACGTTATATGACGGTTCCCCGTGCCCTTTGCTCCGATATTAGAGAATCTCTCCGCAGACTTGGTTGGTTCATTCGGAGACAACAAATGTTTAAATTACTTCCATAATCACGCCATAAAACAGTCAAATTTACGATCTACTCGCGCTTTTCCACTAAATAAATAATTTTCTTCAATAAATCGCACAGATTGCCCATAAAAATTCCCACATCAATTCATTCAATCAACAGCTACCGGCAGACGAACGCTCAACAATGAATCATTGTGACGTCACTGACAAGTCCGTGACAATTTGTGAGGGAACAATATTGTTTTTACCAACGTAAACTGAAACAGCAAAATAACTTGGATGAATTCTCTTTTGTGCAAAATATTACCAATTTTGTAGCCAAAATTAGCTTTTTTATAAGAAGTTTGACTGGAGTACTATTTTGAAATGACTCAACAACGCAAGAATTTTAGCTAAATTGGAATAACAGCAAAAATTTAGTACATTTTTGTTTGTTTATTATTCCAGTTTGGACCATAAACCAAGTCAATATTTTGAATTGAGCTCTGGTTTCCTTCAAATCTTGCCAATAAAAATAAGATGACAAAGGATTGATTAGATTGAGTAAATAGAAGATTTATCTGGTCTAAACCAATTCGTAGGTTATATATGTCCACGTCTGTAACTCTACTCCCAGATGAATCTTCTTCACTTCTGAGTGAGTGCGCGTAATTTTTCAGGGTGCTCCCGAAGTATGCGAACCAAGATGGCGGACATCGGAACGTAACATGGGTAACAGGTTAGGGTTAGGCGACAATTTTTTTCCAATTTTCCTTATTTTAGTCCTATTATCAGTTCGAAGACTAGCCAAGAGCCTCCCGTAGTATTTATACCTAAAATTATGGCCTAACCCTAACCTAGTACACATATTACATCCCGATGTCCGCCATCTTGGTTCGCATACTTCGGGAGCCCCTTTTTCAGAGATGAGTATCCTTTACTTCTGAGTGAGTGCCCGTAACCTTGCTCAGATATGATTCTTCTTTACTTCTGAGTGAGTAAAGTGACCTTTCCTGGAGCAAATTTGCTCCAAAAGCGCACAGATGCATTGGTCAGCCCTAGAGCCACAGTGACACACTCTGGAACGGTCCAGAATTTAATAAAAAAAAATTTGCGTCAATGTTCCATTATTGCCCCATCACAAATCTTTTTCTTTGATTGTTTCATTCGATTCAGTTTATCTTAAATTAGGATAAAGGCGAGGCAATAACGTAACCGAAGATATTCAAGTTTATGATAAAAAGAACCAAGAAAAGCATATTAGAAGATAAGCGGTAATAACAGATTTCGATTTGAAATCAACGTGATGAATTGAAAAGAACGAGCACGCCAGGATTCGAACCTGGAATCTTCTGATCCGTAGTCAGACGCGTTATCCATTGCGCCACGCGCCCACACGCCTGGGGCGGTTTGAGTTGTGTTTTTTGTCGGGACTGCATAAGTGTCATTAAGAGGGAAAAATAAAAGAGAATCGAATAAAGTTAATTTACGACCAATGCCAAACATATCGATAGGTATAGCGCAATATCAGAAATAGACTCTGTCCACTTCAAGTTATTCTTTGCATTAGTCGTCTTTCGAACGGATTTGATAAAAATAAGGTCGCACGCACTCATTCATCTTTAAGCAAAGTTATGAGTGACTAGTGAGTGAGATGCTAGCGGGGTATGCTAGCGGGGTTCGCATTCGAAAGTGTTTTCTGATTATGCTACAAATTTCACTGCATCCAAAAAATATTTGAAGGAGAACGTTGAAAGATGAAGAAAATCGAAAGAAATAAAGATGAATTTCAACCCACCTGCTGTTAGACATAAGGGCCGTTGTTTGAAACGCATGATATGCTCTGTGAGAAAAGTGGGTGCTCCAGAAGTATGCGCACCAATATGTCGCACAACCTGAATTCTAATCGATACATAATACTATGCTCAGGTTGTGCGCCATTTTGGTGCGCATACTTCTGGAGGTCCGAAAAGTGTTTACTGCTTTTGTTGGGGAGCTTCAAATGATCTGCTGAACTATATAAGATTGTGGCATGCATTACATGGACTCGCTCAGAAGTAAAGAGAACTCATATTTAAACAAAGTTACCAGCCACCTTTGAAATGCCAAAAGTTACCGAAACAATTTAGGGTACTCCTGAAGTATGCGTAGTTGCGTACCAATATGGCGGACACGGGAACGTGATAGGTGTACCAGACAACGTTCCCTCTACGCGCAGTACCTTTTTTCTGGGGCTCACGTGACCTTCTATTCCGCGCAACTAAGTAAACTCTTAGAGGGAACGTTGGTACCAGGTTGGGCCATAATTTTATTCCAATTTTATTTATTTTAGTTTTATTACGAGTTCGGGGGCTAGCTAAGTGACTCCAAAAGTATTTATACCTGAAATTATGGCCGAACCCTAACCTGTTACCCATACTACGTTCCGGTGTCCGCCATCTTGGTACGCATACTTCGGGAATACTCTATTTAGTACTATCCTGGTATTCTCGATTGGCGCGAAGTTCAATATCCGAAGCGCGGTCTATTCGCCAAATCACGGAATCGGAAGTCGTCAACAAAGTCAAGTGATGTTAAGATAACCAAAACGTTATGTTAGCACGATTGAATGTTATTTCATGGTAATGCTATGTTGTTCTAAAGGAGTCTGATAGATGGTTCAGCGGTAACCAATGATAATAAATATTACAAACGGGAAAACAGTAGTCCATGAAGTCCCTTTACAATTTGAATTTTGTTATGAAGTCAGTTCTCAATATATCTTAACCAGGTTTGTTGTTTTTTGTTTAGTAATTGTTCAAGTATTTTTACCTCATTTAATACATCTGTGAGGGCCAAAACAATATATGGTATCGATAAATTCCCTTTGCAATTATAAAAAATTTTAGGACTTCATGGACATCCTATATATTGAACCGAAGGAACCAAAGAATTTCATCTCCGGCGGCCTATCGCATAGGTATTGAGCTATGGACTCAACGCACTTTTTTCAGATTTGTAAGTTTAAAATAAATCGGTCTGGTAGGTAATCAGATTTCAGTTAATCCGAAAATATGGCTCGTTACTTACAAGTGGCATCTTGTTCAGAGCCTCTTTGGAAACATTTCAATGAAAATGTTGGAAAATGTCTTCCAAATAACAAAGGTAATATTCAATACAAACATAAATATATATAGATGGTAAACGCGTGGACTATTTATCGATTCTGCGCGAAGTAGACTGTAAATCTAAAATCATTGTTGGTATAAAATGACGCACAACCTTGTTATTTCAAGCTTATCCATTGAACCTGAACGGAGCTTTGGAATGAAGAACTGGTGCATTTGAACATGATTTCGCTTCAAAAATCACGCATGAAAGTATTGTTTCAAGACTTGTATTATATGGAATAATGAACAACTCTCCTTTTGCTGCTATGAACAACTGGCTTCAATATATATTCAGGAAATTCGCATATGGACCCAGCAATGCAAAAACATTGAAAAGATGGTCAAAACTCAGCAACGCATGGATTGGATATCTTACAGAGTTCCTGGTAAAAGGTATTTAATATTCTATATCAGAATAAAAATTGGAAAAAGTATTCCGTGCTATGAGTGAAAATTGGCGAGTTGTTGCCACCATACTTATTCATCGCAAAATGAGGGGAATGCTACAAATTATGATTTTTATTCAGGGGGAAAAGGGAAGCCAATAAGATGACGGCATAGTAAAACATATATACCTGGTAAGAAGCATACGATATACCGGCACTTCAGCTCTATCGTTTACTTCATGATAGCTGTGCATGTTTTACTCGACTGAAATTTGTAGAGAAATGTAGCAAAACCGAAAGCGAGCAATGGTAAAAGACAAATGAGAAAGAAACATAGAACGAATATGAAATACGCAAATCCCTTGGACCCGTAATGGTTTAGCTATCTCATAGATTAAAATCTCAGGTTCCAAGTAAACAGTATCTGTGTACTTTTCATACCACAGAGCGCAATTTGTGTGATCTGTCAATAAACAAACATGACTTGTTGCTCGGATGGTTGCGACGTTGTTTACTATCAGATCTGACGATGTGTAATAAGGTCGGAAATAAATAAAGTCTAACTTCGGAGGTTTTAGCGCATAGCAATGTCTCTAAACAAGACTATGGTCGAAGTAAACGGAGAAATAACAGTGGAGGTTTTAATGTAGACAATCTCTCTAAAAAAGGCTCTGTGTAAATAGTTCTGATTTCACGGAGTTGGAATCGGTACACATGTAATCAATCGGATATTCAATTGCGAAGTGGAAAGATTCCGATCATATCAAAGCAGATGCCGTTTGAGTGTCAGTAGTTTCTTACACAAAGCCCTGTTCCGATATAAGGTGTGAAAAAAAATCATGAAAAAAAAAATGAAAATACTTTCAGTGCGCAGTGAATCTTCGAGGATTGCTGACATTTTTGTATGAGAAGACATTTAGTGGAATCCTTCGGCTTTCCCTTTGCTGGTTTATTCCGAACGTTTACGCCAAGTAACCTAACCGTTGAAAATTCCTGTCAATAATTTCATTACTACTCACAACAAAGATATAGAAACAACATGACAATGCTAAACAAGAGAAAACATGCTTTACCATCGGTATCACTACATCTGACATATGGTTAGCGTGATAGAGCCGTCCCCGAGGTGACATTTCATTTAAAGGTATTTTCTTAATGGAATAATTACTTCTCATAAAAACAGTCATCACGTATAGAACATGCATGGACCATATACTCAACAATTTAAATCAACGATTCTGAATTTACAATTGAAAAAATGAAAACAAATGAAAGTCTGTCAACGGGACAAGACAACAGCGCGCCAAAGCAGTATAGACGTTGTCCATATGCCATCAAAATGTAAGGGTTGTTTGTAATTAGATTAAGCAAATTTTTTGGATTTTTGTACATAAATGAAAACTTACCAAAACACAATAAAACCGTTAAAAATCTACAAACCCACGTGCTTATTAAACTCTCCATTTATACCATATGCGAGTTTATATATAATAAACGAAAAGTATCGTTTTTTTATGATTTTTTTGCGACTGCAGCAGGGTTTTAATAACCTATCATTTATGCTTATACGCATTGTAAATTCTTTTTTCTCATCAAAATATTTTACATATATCATTATTATATATCATTAAATTAGCCAGACTGTTGGCTTCCAGAGTAAAACCGTTAGTTAGTTGAAATAATGCAGAATAAACTCTTATTGTGTCAGAATTAACTCTTAAAGCGTGCATGCGAATTATAAAAACCAGCAATTTTGGTCTGAAATATCTATCCGTAGGTATACTTCGGGGCCAATGAGCGATCAACTAACAGTTATACAAAGCTTGGAAACGTCGGAATGTTTACGGTATTCCCATGGTATGTGTACCAGGTTAGGGTTAGGCGATAATTTTATTCCGATTTTCCTTATTTTAGATCTATTAAGAGTTCGAGCATGTGTTAGACAAGTGAATATACCCCCTGCCCATAGGCTTCAGTCCCTTTATGTTTATACAACTTGATGTGAAATAGGCGAACAAAATTAGTTATCTCCATATTGGTACACACATTTCTGGAGCGCCATTTTTTGTCTCAAAACATTAACAAATCATTCAATATATTGGCAACATCAACATATTTTAACAGACGAGACGTTAATCGTGGGAAACTGAAATCAATACAACATTCGCGGTCTAAGTAACGAAATCAACCAATTAAATATCAAGTTTAAATTGACATGTATCCAGTGGCGTATTTTAAAGTATGGCTGCCATGGCTCGTAATGGCTACCGTTAGCGTTAGGGCGCAAAAAGGGCGAACGGATTTTAATAATTTAATGTTTCATCAAAATAATTGCAACCTTTTTTTTAATTTCGTATGTCATCTTCTATTTACTGATTGAAAAAAATTACTTGACTATGACTTGCGTGGGAATTGTTACCATTGATACACACATGACTAGGTTTACTACGATAAATGATGGAAAAACTATTTCAACTCATACTATGTATAATCAAAGTTATCATGTAAGGTTGAAACGTGATAGCAATCATTATTCACTGACCCAGTCATGGTTCACTTGGTACATTTTGGAATTTGATGCTGCCAAACTTGCCGTAAAGCTCTCTTCAATCATGGGCAATGTTTGAGCTTTATATAAAAAACAAATATTAAAACCTTGAGTGCCGCGTTATTTCCACGTGGGGAATCGGAGGATTTCACTGGTTCGAGAAATTTGACTATTACTATCGTGGGAAGTTGGTTACCAACGATACACACTTGACTAGGTTTACTACGACGAATAATAAAACCAATGCGTCATCCTTCGTGACGTGGAATAATGCCAAGGCCGACAAATCGTTTCCACTTGAAGATGATAGTTTTGTGAATTGATTACTAATGATAGAACGTGATGCATACTAACCGATGATACACTAATTTTAAGTGAATAAATCTGTAATACCGGTTGTGTTTTTGGCGTAGGAATCTTATCGCAACCTTTGAACCTTTCTAATGATTTGCCTCAAAGACATAGATGAATGCGAATCGTTTTCGCTTGAAAATGATAGTATTGTTAATCGATTATTAAATGATAGAAAATAACGTTATGTAAAACAAGCGCTAATTCAAAGTTTATGGAATTGTACTCTAATATATGTTTATGTTCAAGGGGTCGTAACACGACGTTAGAATTTCACTGTTTAACGCAGTTGTTCCCTCCCTTTGGACCCCTTTCCGTGATTTGCGTAAAAGTTGTGGGTTCCTTTAGAACAGTACAAACAGTTTTACTAAAAGCAAAGCTCCTCGTCAAAACTATACACACAAAACTCGTTTTGAATTTAAAATTTAATGTCACAAAATTCAAACCAAACTACAGCTTTAATATGTATTTTTGGGTTCCATTACATTTGAACCCATGACAATTGCACCTGCATACTATTGCACCTATGGAAATTTTGTTGTCGTACGGATAGTTGAACCCATACTAACCCTAACCCATGGGTTTCAGCACCCGCATATTGATTGAACCCGCGGATATAGACATGGGTTCAAATGTACGTGGGTTCAAATGTACGGTCACCGTATTTTTGGAATGAACAAAACTATTCTCGCTGGTTTATATAGTTGCGCTTGATTTTCGATTTTTTTTCCTGTATGATATGCAGCGAAGACGAGTAATTTTATTCGTTCATTTCGTTTTTAGATTATGCATGTAAAGTCTGTACACCCATGTATTCCTGGTTGGGTACCGATTATCTAATGAATGTGTTTATAGAGAAACAATAGTAATTTCAAATTACTTTCTATTGCGGATCTGAATACTATTTCGCTGATGACAACAATGTGCACAAATATGATGTATGAGTGTGACGTAACAAAGAACATTGTGATGGAATAGATATTAAATGATGGATAATCAAATTTGAATGACTAAAGAGCGATTTGTTATCAAAGACTTGGCGGTCGAGTGACCAATAATTTCGCTTACTTGGAGAAGTCTCCTTTTGCAAAAGTGGACGTGAAATCACTATGTCGTTTGAAAGCAAAATAGATCTCCGTGCCGCAAGGTGTGATTGCCTGCGTGGTGCTATTATGTTTCATGTTTTAAATCTTATATGAAAGTTTTGTCCACTTGCTTGAATTTTCGTTTCCTGTGTTTTGTCACTTTTTTGATTATTGTGGAATTCAAAATAAATTATCCGGTTTAATTCGTGAATTTAAAATAATCCAATAATCATTCCGTTGTCAAAAAAAGTAAACATACGTCGACCGAATATGCATCTGAAACAAATACCTGAACAGCACGCAAGCTGAAATAAATAACTGACTAACTATTCCTACATGGACTCGTCATCGCACGAGGGCCGTGTTTCGACATATGTGCGAAACGTCTTATCGGATTTACTCCCAAAACAAATAAAATTGAAAATACTATATTCTCATCTCGCTAGGTTTACAGATTAAGTTTATTTGTAAATCGGTAGGCTTCGGCGACATTATCGAAATTAGAAAAGAATTTTTTCTTCCCGTCAAGTTTAAATGAAGAAGGCTCGGCGATGTGGCGCATCGTGCTAAGCGTTAGGAATACGCTCGCCACCGCATCTCTGATTACCCTTCGTGGGTTCGCAGGTTCGAATCCCATGCGGGGATGATCATGTGCGAAAGGATTGCTGGACTCCTCGCCGCCGTAGGGTGGTTCACGTAACCGCTGGTCGGTTACGGCTTCCTCCACCATCAAGTCCATGCTTCCGAAAACAAAATAACTGGCTAACTAATCCCATACCCTACCTGGACTGGTAACCGAACGAGAGGCCGTGGTTCACCATATGATTGAGCCGTCTTAACGGCTTTCCTCTCCCCCTGAGATAAATATATGTGAATCCTAAGAATCTGTTGTCGTGAAAAACAAAGATGCGTCGACCGGGAGTCGAACCCGGAACTATTGCTTGGAAGGCAACAATGCTAACCGTTACACCATCGACGCCGACGTTTCGAATACCTCTACCAGACAAATTAGTAGCGATAACGCGATAACAACGCCCCCAAGGGTTATTTACATAACATGGATACACTCGAGAATCACAAAATATTTGTTGTGAGAGAGGCAGATGAGACGAAACGAAAAGTATTCGAAAAATGTCTCCTACAATTTGGGGAATAAAATAAGCGTCCTACAAGGAATCACCTGATTTCACTTGTATGGGGATAATTGTGTTCAGTTTTTTCCGAGTTTTCTTGATTGCGATTAATAGAATAACACGGAATGATGGCCAGTCTAACCCCATTATGATCTAATAATCCTGTGTGTCGAAAGGCTGCTTTATTAGAGGTTAAGTGCTAATGTTTTAAGTAAGGGTTTTCGTGGTGTTTCTTCCAGAATTTTTTTTTAACACTAACAGTCGTGTAAATGTGTAAAATACCTGCACCAGATCGTAAATACATGTACAAGTACCCTGCACATTCGTGATTCTATTTTGAGAGAAAATGGAAGTAATTTCTCTGTGGAAGTAGGCCAATTATTGACTAAAATGCAAGGGACGAGCATTGAGTTGTAAATTGTGAAAGTGTTCCAAACACCGAATGAAAAATCTGGACAATTATTGTGAATGAAAGATTAGGGGAAGAATCTCGTAATTAAAGCTTGCTAAAATACTTCGATGTTTCAATCAGAATTGATTCGAATATTTTCCCGAATTGAACCGAATCCTCAAAATTTTATTGTTTGATTTTTTTCAGAGTCAATTGGTGCCTACGATCGCGGCTTTTCTCTAATTTGTCAGATGCAAATAAGATTCCCTCATGGATCGAAATGTCGGCGTCGATGGTGTAACGGTTAGCATTGTTGCCTTCCAAGCAATAGTTCCGGGTTCGACTCCCGGTCAACGTAAGTTCACGTATCAGCTCTATTTCTGACCATCGTCCGGTTCCAACGTTTTTTAGATTACACGAAAATTATTACAGCACCGGGCACTGCGAGAAAAATAAATAAATCGTATGTATCCTTTAGTGAACATGCCCTAATTTAAAATAGATCTCATTTTCAAAAATATTTGTTACATAAAATTCCGTGGAGTCGAAGCCAATACAGCGCCCTGAATTATTTGAAATTTCGCGTCGCTTTATGAATTGAAACTATATAGTGTATATAAACGCGCTGATAGTCAGAACAATTGATTCCGACGCGACTTTTACTTCTCCAAGACTATTCCTGAACCATAAATTCATTTTTCGCTTGAACTTACCAATTGCATATGAAATTTACGTATTTTCACCAGGCATGATTGCGTGTGAGATCATTGTTTGCTGCGCGTGACACTTATAGAAACCTATTGCAGACATAACTTTCTATTTTGAGCTGCTGCTATTGTAGGTGTTATTCAAAAGTTTAGAAAACCTATTCACTAAAATTCATCTTTGATAGGCTTGTCTAGCTGTAAAGAAATAGTTGACGTTTATATGTTTTATCGAATTTTTAAAGGTTTTTAACCAATGATTTTATGTAAGTAATGTAATTTTATTGGGAATGGTTGCATACGAGAGATTTTTCTACGCTCGGATTGTTGTTGCAGAAAAAATGGTATTTATCCGCAGCTAATTGAGACTGCATATGGATTATTTTGCCTATTTATTGTTCTTGCTGCAGAGGCGATTGTAATAGTTGTGAAAACGGATACATAATTGACTACATAAAATATGATTGGATTTACATATTTATCTCGCCAAGCCTGACGGCTCTTTCCGATTTGACGAGACGCTGCGCGAAACTAACGAGTTTATTTGATACCGCTAAAGGTAGGTACTTTGTTTTTGACTCCGTGTCCATATATTTGGGCATCGATCTCTTATTTCACATATGAGTAAAAAAAATAACTGAAATACTGCATTTTTTCATTATTTGGAGATGAAAATGTGGGAGCATTCGCCCCCAGGTGCCGTCTAGAGTTCCACCAAGCGATACTGGCTTCCAAGCGACTCCAAGGACTTCATGACTCGATAATCGTTGCTAATTCGTACTAACTACTGTAAGTACTTAGCATCACCGCTGCGTTACAACTAGTATAGAACATTATCATATCTATGTCTTTATTAGAACATCGAAACATCGGAATGAGCGAGCATTTTCCCATGATGAGCCCGGTGGATGCGGACGGCACCAAACCACGGCGTACCCATTGGCAATATATAATCATGGTTCAATTGTAACCTTTCATTTGTGGTGGTTACTTTTTGTCCTTCATAAACATGGGCGAGATGGAGGCGTGTAAACCGCAAATAAAGTGTGACGTAGTGCAGCACAGGTAATGCGACATTGCGAAATATCTGCAATTAAACGCACGCGCCACGCAAAACCAATACAAATATGGCGTTGGGTGATTCCCCATGTCTGATTTTGTTACGTCAAAATGTTGATTGAATAAAACTCGTTAACGGAATGACATACTATATATACCATACTACTACAAGTTTGTTCAAAGCAAGGTATCCAAAAGTGAAGTGAGGTACTGATGGGAAGGTTGCAAGTTCACCACTGCACTGGGCAAACAGATATGAAAAATTTTATCCTTGGATGTCTCAGTGGACCATAAATCTAACCGCGCGTGCGTTCACTTTTTAACCCTGAACTCGACTTATTGGACACGTTGGTGGACATAACGATCGTTTCAATATTACGTTGTTATTCTTGTTATTCGAATACTGGACCAATTGCTTTGAAATTTTCAGTGGTTAAAGACTGATTTTTTGCCATAATGCTATTACCGTATTTCTCCGTGTATAATACACACTTCCAGTTTCGGATTTCATTTCCAAAATTAGGGGTTGCGTATTATACATTGGTATAGGAAAATTTCAAATAATCCTGATCGATATTTTACACGCAATTGCCGAATACATATCGCATGCGTCCTTTCCGCCTTATTTCTATTAATTTTATGTGACAAAGTCCGTTATAACCAGATCATGCTTGTTGCAGTAGAATCACACCCATGGAATGAACTGTCTCGTCTAACAAAGGATAACGCATCTATTTCAATAACCAGTGTATATAAGTGATAAAAACTGCAATTTAAATCGATAGCTTGATTGTTGTTGTTGTCGTTATTTCTGTTTTGCTTTTCGAAACAACAAAATGAGGTCGACGCAAGTGACTGAAGTGAGTGACGGAATTCGGCCGTTCGTATTATGCATGGACCCTTGTATTTTCATACAATCCACATTCTAAAAGAGCCATGCGTATTATACACGGATAAATACGGTGCTTTTATTTATTCATAAATTTCGCATGGAATCTGATATTTTGTCCAAAATTTTGCTGTATTATTCTATCCATGGGAACACTGGCTGTCCGGTTTGATTCTGCAAATTCTTGATACACGAAACTCCGAAATATTTTGAGGGTTCCGGTAGCGTCAAAGATAAGGAATGCTTCGCCCTGGTTAAAGTGTCCATATATGAACATTGCTCTCTTGTCATAGTATAAGTATTTTAATCGGTATTTTCGACCGAAATTTATATTCATGAAAATTATAGTCGTATTTTAGCACGGGAGCCAATTGAAACACCAGGAATGGCTGGGTCCGAACCACGGGCCGTAATTTTCCCACCCCTGGTCTACAACAATCAGATACCCCGCCAATAAAGGGTACCAGGATAACACCGCAGCACGTAGTCCAAAAGTGAGTATATTTTATAAACCTCTCAGATAATGAGTGCTTCCTATGTTATGATATTTTTCTGGGAATGTCTAGTCAATCGAGGTATGGCATGCAAAAACTAGCCACCTCCATTTGTTATACATACCATTTACTGTAGTTACCATGGTTAGCCCACCAGCCGTGCCAGAGTCGCTCTCTCCCATCACCTCGAGCGATACTGGTCAGGTCGGAAACACCAGGTCGCTTAAACGTACTTGTACTTAAAAAGCCGGCTCATGCCAATAAATACTTTCGGCTTTTTTTTTTTTAACTTTGTATGTTTCAATGTTAGACTCCCTTTTAGGTGACGCTGCTTGACAACCATTACCATTTATCGCGTATCCCTTCACGCTGAAATAAATTATCTTTAATATTTTACGACAGTGTTTGTGTACTTTCGCATTTTCGGTATGTGAAAAAATAAACTACTGACTGAGCATAGGTACTCGTGCTATACACTATATTGAATATTCTGATTCAACCTAAGACTTTATTTTAGTTCAGGGGTCGGCTCGGCAAGCTTTTGTTGCTCGCGGGCCAAAATAAAGGGTTGCAAGTCATTGGCGGGTCGCACGTATTTTTAGAAGGTTGAAAACCGAACGGATGGAAGATGAATCACACATTTTCGCACAGATCAGAAGTTAAATTTCAAGCAGCGCGCGAAGACTGCGTCAATTCGTGAACTCAACTTCGTCGTCTTACTCGAAGAATAAAATTTACAAATGACATTTAATGTTGCATCACGCTTTTCTAAATGGGGCACTGTATGAAGCCAAGATTAAAACATTTTCTAAATGGAAATCACCAATTCGAGTTCTCAGCTCGTGTTATTTTTCGAAAATAATAGTTCGCATGCATATGTACTTCAAAACATCGATGTGAATTTTTTCGAATGGTTTGTCAAATTTGGATAGAGTTTTCTATGGACCATCAAACAGTGACACATCTTTCGAATAGAATATAGATTTATTTCCATACTGCATTGCATCTCAAAAAAATCCCATTTTTAATATTTTCTGCGCCATTGAACCCTTTGCACTCGGCATCAACTTTTCAGCGTTTTGTTGCCATCATAATTGCTATGTCTAATTATAATTAAATTAAAGGCTCATTAAACGAGTAATCGTGAATTATATACTTGTTAGGATATAATGTCTCACAATAAATTCTGTTACGTAAAGAATATAATCGTTAAAACAGCCGTTTTGTTACTATAATTCAGTGAAGCGTCGCGGGCCGGCCGTAGGTTGCCGATCCCTGTTCTAGTTGATGAATTTGTTAAGTTTATTCTGACTTATGGTGAAACAAAAGTTCAAAGATGAAGATATTAAACACATATTTTTATGTTCACATTCACATATGTTCGTGGACCCTCATTTAAGTATTGCTCTCTCGTTTATTTATTATAAAGACTCCGTGAAAGGGATACAATTCACATAGTATATTCATATTATGTATGATGGAAAATTAAACTTCTGAAGGTTGAAATTGTGCTTTTTCTTCGTCATTTGGAGATAAAAATGTGGGAGCATTCACCCCCTGTCGCCGTCTGGAGTTCCATCGGGCGTCAGGTTTTTTTTGGAGTCTGTAAGTGAGTATCGATCGTGAGCTTAGCCCTATGGGGCTTCGGCGGGCGCAAGAGCGGGCCCGGTGGATGCGGACGGCGCCAACCCATAATGTACTCATTGGCAATATATAACCATGGTTTAATTTTAATCTTTCATTTGTGGTAGTTACATTTTCCTGAAGAAAACTGGGCGAGTCGGAGGCGTGTACACCGATGACAGACGCAGTACATGAAATGTGACATTACCATTATCTGACATTAGGGGATTACCCATGCGTGAAGTTGGTTACGTTAAAACAGCGTTAACCTTTTTTGGTCGTGGACTATTTTCTCATCGGCGAAAACCTTTGCGGACTCAAGGTGCGTTTATTGCAACCGTACTCTGTGTGAAGAAGCAATAAAACCAAACACAACAGAAATTTAACGAATTTTAAAATCGGAAATTCGCCGCAATTACGCGTTCGTTAAAAGAGCCGACTTTTTTGGTGTATAATGATAGACTTTTCTGTCGCACAATATTCAATCCATCACGACGAGAATTTAAAATGTCTTCTATTTTAATTTTATTGTGTTCATGGTAACTCGTGGTTGCGTCGACTTACGACAAGATAAAAGCATTAGGCTACTTCTTTAAAATTCCACGGCCATCTGCGAACATAATAATGAGAGAATATATTGCCCGATTAAATTCAGCTTTGATACATATTTTTTGCGATTTTGCGAATTTGTTATAGCCGTTAAAAAAAATCCTACTATCTGCTATAAATTTCCAGAATGTACAACTTAATTTAGTATTAATTAAAAATATATTTAAAGTATATTAGTAAATCAAAAAAACAGATTCATCGCCTTAAAATTTTCGCGAACAACTTCTGAAGTAATCGTCGCGTATACGTCACTCGTTAAAAGAGCCGACTTTTCAATGAATTTTTTTGTTGCATAAAATATTCAATACATCCATATGTGTGATCCTTTTAATCTGCGTTTGTGTTGACTAAATTAGAGCAATACTACTCAGAAAATACCATGACAATTTCTGGACACAAAAATGCGTGGTAAAGTGCCCGATTATGCTTTGATTCGTATTTTTGCGAATTCGACAAATCTGAGCTGTTCGTACAACACTTACGACGCTCCATTACTACTGTAGTACTAATGTGGAGGCAGTAAAGCAAAGAACCCTAAAGGACAATGCCCTGGTACGTATACCACGGTAGCACTCGAAATTTTGCAGTTTGCGATGTCTAAAAAAGCGTCTTTAATCGGTCGCGGACCGCTTTTCGATCTAGAAAATTACCAGTCCTACTCAGTAACCGGTAATTATTGACCCGATTAATGTTATGTGAATAAACTGGCTTTTCATGTTTTATGTAAAATCTAACGTCAATCGTAACTCGGCTGATGGTTAATTAAGTTTCGCAAAAACGTTTGCGGCCCGCAGTGAATTTCTGGCTCGTTTCGCTCTGCGGACTCATTTGAGACCACGGACTCTGGTTGGGAATCACTGCGTTAAAACGTCGATTCAGTGAAACTCATCGGCCGAGTGACTACATATAAGTTTGTTCAAAGTAAGGAGTCCAAAAGTGGAAGAAATATCAATAATAGAGTTACAAGTGTAACTTATTAAGTGCTTCTTCGTTAGAGTGATTTGATAATTGGTTATTCCAAATCATAATTTCGTTTCAAAATAGTCAAATAAATGCCAAAAATATTACTGCCTGCTGCTGAGCTAGGTAACCAGATATGAGCACCGGTAAGTTTATTCTTGCGATATTTGCCTCCAATTCTAATTCCACTTCAAAATTTCGACTGCAACTCTCGACTCATAATATATTCTAAAATTCCGAATCCCAAAAATTAGAAAAATTCAATTGATTCCGATTCAATATCAACATAGAAAGCTAAAGTACAATTTCACATCAACGTTGGAGCCCCCTAAAGTGGTGCGAAGTGGTTTCTGTGTTGACGACTAAACATGAGAGCATTGCTCATATATATGGACAC
Organism: Styela clava; assembly: GCF_013122585.1. NCBI lineage: Eukaryota > Metazoa > Chordata > Ascidiacea > Stolidobranchia > Styelidae > Styela > Styela clava. Next base: position 1,099,328 of record NW_024102640.1, read on the forward strand.
GAAAGTCAAAACGAAATGGCATCAAATCTTCTATGTGGTCACGGAACCGCGACACCCAATTTCACTTTGGATGGCGTAAACAAATAAAACTTCGAAATAAAAAACGAATACCATACAGCCCCGAGATGTTGTTGAAATAATTGAAAGTAACAGCTTTTCAGCGACAACAACGAGCTTTACTCACTAAAAATTTCAGAGCAATTGGTCCAGTAGTAAGTAGTTGAAAAAGGCGATTTTTTCGCAACAACAACAAAATAATCCACGCCGTGTCCAATAAAATAAAAAGGTGGAAGCATATGCCCCCGGCGCCGTCTGGAGTTCCACCGTGCGTCAAGTTTCTTTTGTAGTTTGTAGTGTAGATGAGTTTGGCGATTTTGAGCTTAATACCATTATTCGATCACAGTGTGAGGAGTCGGCTTCAGCGGGCGCAAGAGCGAGCCCGGTGGATGCGGACGGCGCCAGCTCATGCCGTACTTATTTACAATATATATCCAGTATTCATCGAATGAAAAATCTGGAAAATTATTGTGAGCGAAATATATCGTGGATTAGGGGAAGAATTAATTAAGGCAATCAAGGCCTGCTAAAATACGTCGATGTTTCAGTAAGAATCGATTCGAATATTTTTCCGAATTGAACAAAATCCTCAAAATGTCATCAAAGTTCAATTGTCTGTTTTTCAGGGTCAATTCGCTCCTACGATAGCGGCCCAAGTAAGAAACAAGTAAGATTTCCTCAGGCCACGAGTCGTCGGCGTCGATGGTGTAACGGTTAGCATTGTTGCCTTCCAAGCAATAGTTCCGGGTTCGACTACCGGTCGACGCATATCTGTTTTTTTACGACAATGAAAACTGTATTTTAAACTTGAAGAAGTAAAATCTTTTTCAATTTTAGGAATGTCGCTAAAGCCGTTCGGTTTACAAATATCCTGTAAACCGGGCGAGATGGGGAGACCGAATTTCCATTTTCATTCCAGAGAAGAGAAAACCGATAAGACGTCTCACACATATGGCGAAAACGACCTATTATCCTGGTTACGGAGTTCATGTCGGGCATGGGAATAGATAAGCAGTTATTAGTTTCTGATCCATGAACTTGAAGGCGAAAGGAACGGGCCGTTGCGTTTACCACCTTCTGACGGCGAGAGGTCGAGTAATCCACCTCTAATTATTTATTCATCACTAGTTTCAAAAAGTGGACAAAATTTCGTAAAAAACAGTTTGATTGGCAAATCCAAAGTCAAGAAAACAAAGCTACACCCCCTAAAATCACATTTTAGTTCTTCTCTTCGCGGTAAATGTTTCAGCGGCAAAATACTCAAAAGACGTTTTTATGATGTCATGAAAGAATAACGAGGAAATTATAGACTATATTTATTTTAAACCATTATCAGATGTTTTGCAAAGTGGTAATTAAACGATTACGAGTGTTTAACTTGTAATTGATAACGCCGGAGGATCGCCAGCGTCGATGGTGTAACGGTTAGCATTGTTGCCTTCCAAGCAATAGTTCCGGGTTCGACTCCCGGTCGACGCAAGTTTACGTAGTCAGCTCTTCTCTGACCATCGTCCGGTTTCAACGTTTTATATTACACGAAAATTATTACAGCACCGGGCACTGCGAGAAACATAATCAAATCGGATGTATTCTTTAATGAACATGCCCTAATTAAAAATAGATCTCATTTTCAAAAATATTATTTTAGAATGTATTCGAAATAGTGTCGCATTCATAAGGTCGTAGACGAATACCAAGGACAAGACCACGGATTTGGGTTCATATGCAGGCTAATAATACGCCTTGAGGAACCTGATAGTTGTGAACATAAAAGTAATCAATATTTCAGTACGAAAAGTCTGCTTGAATCTGAGATGTTTCTTGCAGATTAATGTAATCTTTCAAATTTCCCGCAAAATTTATTTTTCTTATAAGATAGAATTTACATATTTATCCCGGGGGAGAAGAAAGCCGATAAGACGGCTTAATTATATGGCAAACCCCAACCTCTCAGCTGCTTACCAGTTCATGTCAGGTATGGGATTAGTTAGCCAGTTACAGTATTTGTTTTCGAACCACCCTTACGCCGGCGAGTAGTTCAGCAATCCTCTCGCACATAACTATGGTGAAAATGCCTAACATAAGATATTCTACCCTTCAATTCTTGTCTCCCGTAAATATGACGATCACATAACATCAATTAACGAACCAATTAACTCGCCAACACAAAATACAGGCGAGAAGAAAAGGGATACTACAAATAAGTGTGGGATAAACGTAATTTGTGTGATGGAAACCGCGGTACAACAATTGGCTGTTGAAATTTATTTTTCAAATGTATCTCAGAATTGCGCATATCCATACACCGTATTCGACAATTTTTAAAATTTTCTTCGCTCACAAGTGAGCCACAACAATCACTGATATCAAAGAAATAACTGGCTACCCCATACCCGACATGGAATGGTTCGCTATACGATGAAGCCCGGTATAAATATGTAAATCTTATCCTAAAGAAGCCATTATGTGTTTGGGAGAACCGGAATCTTTCCTGTACGGCATTGTACCCCCAAATCATTATACCCTACTTGGGTGACGTGGTGCGCGGAACGATAGTCAGGCGATTGGACCAACTAAAACAGTGCCCACCAAAATGAGTATTACATAAAGCCGAATGCCTATTGAATACCTCTTACGTGTTTTCGATTAGAATAGAATAGGATGGGATTTTTATACGTATGTATTGAGAGAAGTAATCCGATAATAATTGTTCAGCACGAAATGCTAATTTGTGAAGTGCTTTTTATTTCTCCTTCTAATAAAACTAAAATCCGATAAAGCGGCTTAATAAATATGATGAACCGCCTCCTATCGCCCATGTGAATAGTTAACCAATTATTTGTTTCAAACATTTGGGAATGATACTAAAATAGAGATGCCATTATTGTCATACCCGCGTTAGTAATCTATTTCATTCCATTCTTCTACGAGCGTTGTCGTCAAATAGATTGTATTGTTCGTTAATAATTCACCAAACGACTATGCCATTATTACGACACACTCTTATTTTTAAATAAAGCAAACATAAATATTCTTTACTACCGTAAGCTCTAATCTTCAGATTAAGCCATGGCGATGGTTACACAGCCGTTGTGCCTACATGATAGTAGACCGAACCTTTGAGGTATAGTATAACTATAGCATTGGAATTTTTACAGCTATTGAATCAAATATTGTTTGAAAATACTTTCAGAATTAGATTTAAAATATTATCCTTCTATCTACAACTGAATTGGGAGTTGCTCTAATTTCCTAAGAAAATATACTCAAAGCAAACTCACTCACTCAAAAGTAAAATAAGCTCATCTCTGCAATTGTAAGGGACCACTAAAAAGCCAAGAGCTAATGAAACCATATACAATTATGCTGGTGCATTATGTATTAGTTTGTGTTTCAGATTTGTTCCAGACAAATGGACTTATGGCGGGGGAAGCAGCAACCAGCGCTCGGTTCGCATGGAAGTGTGTTTGTCTGGGGGATGAGGCAGGAAACGGACGAGAGTTCACAGCCAACTTTTTTCATTCCTTCACGGTTATGCACGTTCTATTACAGATTACAGTGGAATATACATTCATTCTCGATTAACCGTGTCACTATGTAAACTATCGCAAGATAGTTAGAATCAATAAAGCAATCACCTGCCGATGACAACAATAGGCACGCGGCGCCAATTCTCGAACAAAAACATTTTACTGTTAAAAAACACATTGGATTTCGTATGTATTTAACATCATTGCTTTTTATTAACAACCCCTACAGTTTTATTTCAATATAAGACAAAACAGTCAGATTCATATAAACCAGTATTGCCTAATAAAAATTTAATACCATTTTCGGTTATACTCTATAAATAACTACGAAATTCTAGTAATTTTTACTATTTTTCATTACATTAAGAACAAATATACACACATACGTCCAAAAGTGAGTTATGACCGCATTTAGGAACAGAATCCAAATATTTGCAAGCCGTTCGTGACAGGCGCTGATGAATGTGTTTTGAGACTTTATATGGAAAGTAATCATTCTTTTGTTTTCGATGAGCGTGACATCATAAACTGAGAATTATTCATTCTTACAATGTGCTGGCTGACCTGTCCTGGCGCGGTTTACCCAACAGCATTTTTAATATAAGTTGCGATTTTTTTTAAAGCGCATATCTTCCGAAAAAAACATTAAATTTCAATTACTCCAACATTTTGCTTTGTCTCTCTTATATACAATATATCAAGTCATAGATATCGTAACACTGTCTATTAAAGTTAACTATCAAACAGGATTACTCGATTCTAACTAAACATCCTGATGGATGGTGAATCTGCTTGTGTAAGATGCAGGCATGCTGAAAAGGGCTGGGCATTTTCGAATACCTGAACATTTCAGAATCGAATATTTTTTTCCAATCAAATCTCGAATACTTGGAAGGTATGAAATTGTATGTAACTTTCTTATTGTATTAGGTCCCCCAGACACATAAATTAATGAAAACATAGAATACATCAATAACTCACTACAGAAAAGGGTCGTATGTCAGAATTACGTTGAAAAAATTTAAAAAAATAAGAAATTTACCTCGACAATTGGCGGAAAGAAAAAAAAAAGATGGCGGCGATTCGAAATTTTTCTCTAAACCGATTCGAATAATTTACGATTCGATTCGAAATGCCCAGCCCTAATGCTGGGGAAAAGTGAAAAAATAATTATTCTACGTAATGTAAGACAGCAGGCAGCTAGACTATCCTCTCCTTCTTCCTCGCTATCGTACTGGTGAATCCATATGCATTAATGCAAGGATACCTAAACCAGATATAAACGACTTTGTCTATTCCTGAAGTATGCGCACCAAGATGTCGCACAACCTGAATCCTAACCTGATACACAACCTGAGTTCAGGTTGTGCGCCATCTTGGTGTGCATACTCCAGGAGGTCCCGACTTTGTCTATCCTACGAAATCCAAATCTCCCGAATTATGTAGAATGTGTTTACTAAGACAAAATATTCTGCGTGTAGACTTTATATCATGTCAGCTATGTTGGACTTCCTAAGTTAATTAATATATGATGTAAAAATGGGAAAATTAAATTCTTTGATAGGGATATTTGTCATCAACATCACAGCGGGTTGTAGCAAAGATAGAAGGAAAGATTAGGAATGAAGATGGATATGTGATCCCAATCGTAATTTCAATGGCCTACTCAGTATGAGACTATTGTGATGTCATATAGCCTGATTAGGATTATAGATGGGTATGTGGCCTGGTTCCATTACATTTGAACCCACGTACATTTGAACCCATGACAATTGCACCTGTATGCTATTGCACCTATGGAATTTTTTTTGTTTCACGGATAGTTAAACCCATACTAACCCTAACCCATGGGTTTTAGCACCCGCATATAGATTGAACCCGTGGATATACGCATGGGTTCAAATGTACATATGGGTTCAAATGTACGGTCACCATGTGGCCTCAATCGTAATTTGAATGGCCTTCCTGTATCGGTCTGTTGGGCTGCCTCACAGTCCAGGAATTTAAATTTAGTGCAGCAATACACTATATGTACATTGACAATCTAGTGCAGTCTTTTATGATGAAACTTTCAGATGTCGATTTCGAAACTTTCGGTTTCAAATGTCTCTAGTTTAACTATACAACAAGACATAACCAGGCCGAGCACTCTGTGCTTTTTCAAGTCGTTCCGTGGGTTTGACGAACTTTGTGAGAGTTATGGCGAAAGCGTAGTAAAAAGTTTAACCTAACTAACCATGTCCGATTACAATCTCGAACATTGTTCCAGATTAAAATTGGCAGGGTAATGTCGAACCGCAAGGATTCCAAGCCCTACAAAAAAATAGAACGGTGTATAGTATGTGGGAAAATGTAAAACACGGGAAAACGCCAATTCTATAAAAATGATGATATTGACTATCCAGATTGTAAAAATTATCTTCTTTTTATAGATCATCACATATTCTCATATCGTGTCGCGAATCGCGTTCAAGCTAAAATCCGCGGACAACATTTTTATTGCCCACACAGGCGTCAATATCAATATCAACAAGTACTTAAAGAGTGCTCAGAGTGTATTGCGGTCTTCATCAATGAACAGAGTGCATTTATCTGTCGTTTGGTTAATTAACGATATGCTTTTGATCCTGTTGTTATACTTAGCCTAACTAAGCCTTTCAAAACCGATCAATAATGCACTTAATGGGGAAGTATAGAGAGTGCTTGAATGTATTTTAAAAGTTGTTATACACTGCGTGATTAGAGGAATAAATGATTTGCCCTTAACCGCTAAAACATCGCTAATGTCTTCAATGAATTGTGCGCTTTTACGAGATAAAACTTGTCCAATAATTGTGATTGTGATTCAATCCGAAATCTCGAATTGGGATTTAAACGAAATTCGAATTTACCTCCATTCGAAGAATATCTGACTTAAGACTAATATCATAATTGTTATTCTCTATTACAAAAATTTCATTTGTCAAGCTTTATGACAATTTCTAAGGGTTCAAACTTAACATATAAATCGATTTTTAAAATAGAATAGCTTTAAATCATGTCGATGGGAATATTAAGCATAAACGTGCATGTTTCCAATACTGTAATAATAGAGGAGACATGGACCAAGTATGTATCAGTAAACAATAAACATGCAAATTATCCCTCAAGAAAAGAGCAATAAAAAGCTCGACTATTCCCATACCCGACATCGACTGGTAATCGCCATATGATTAATGTGTCTTATCGGCTTTCCTTACCCCCGTGTGAAAAATGAAAAATCTTGTCCTATCCCTAATGTAAAACCGAATTTTATCCTTGAATGGGTGCTCCCGAAGTATGCGAACCAAGATGGCGGTCATCGGAACGTAACATGGGTAACAGGTTAGGGTTAGGCGATAGTTTTTTTCCAATTTTTCTTATTTTAGTCAGTCCTATTATCAGTTCGAAGACTAGCCAAGAGCCTCCCGTAGTATTTATATCTAAAATTATGGCCTAACCCTAACCTAGTACACATATTACATTCCGATGTCCGCCATCTTGGTTCGCATACTTCGGGAGCCCCCTTGAATGTCTAAACTCAAATAAATCATTTAATACCATATCAACATTAATTTAAAAGTTTTCGTACTTTTTAATAACAATTTTAATTTATAAAGGCAGATTGGATTCGCAGACGACAACAAATCAATAAAATCATGATTAAAACATCTTAAATCCCCAGACCGAGCGTTGAAAGGCTTGGAAATGTTGCAAAACATTGATTTTGAACCACAAAAGTACAGATCAAATCCCGAGTGGATTAATACGATTTATAACGCAAATAGTCAGCCAAGTTTTTCTCATACGTTTTCATACGCTCATCGATCGCTCGGAACAAGGCCCTGCCAAGAACCCACGTAAGAAGCTACTATTCATTCGGAAAGACCAATATCTTCCTGGTTCCGCATTTCCTACCCAATCTATTACGCCAGGGGTCGGCAACCTACGGCCCGCGACGCTTCGCTGAATTATAGTAACATAACAGCTGTTTTAACGATTATATCCTTCACGTAACAGAATTTATTGTAATACACGTGTAGACTGAGTTATATTATAATCTAATAAATATAAAATTCACAATTACTCGTTTAATGAGCCTATAATTTAACTATAACTCGACAAATGGCAAAAAAACGCAGAAAAGTTGATGCTAAGTGCAAAGGGTTCAATGGCGCCGCAAATATTCAAATGGGATTTTTTAAGATGCAATGCAATGAGGAAATAAACCTATATTCTATTCGAGAGATGTATCACTGCTTGATTTTTACTATAAAAAGTATCATCCGTTCGGTTTTCAACTTTCTAAAAATATGTGCGGCCCGCCAATGACTTGCAACCCTTAATTTTGGCCCGCGAACGACAAAAGGTTGCCGACCCCTGTATTACACTTTGGGTTTGGAGGCGAGGATGGGATTATACCGGAACCTACGATGACAACACAGTCAGGTCCAGCGCTTTCGCAACAAGGCCGTCAAAGCAACTTCGTTCACTTCGTACGAGACTATGTATTAGGATTTATACACCACTACCTTGTGAATGGAATGTGACGTGTTCCATTGCGCTGGCTATGAATATGGTTCTTATCTACAAGATCACCCACTAATATTAACATTAGCATTGGCACGTAATAATGCGGTTAAAATCAACTCCTCGAGTAAGGATCTGCGCTGGTAGCGCCACTTATAATTGTTTCAATTAAAATATTGATCGAATATTGCAATTTCCAAAATGATTGTAGAACTGTGGTTTTTACCCTTCTATGGCTCGTGGCCTCCTTCCGGAGGGTTCCACCACTAATGGCCCTCTGTTTATAACTCCAGTGGCATTTATAGTGTTATTTTGATTGGTAGATTCCAAACCCCATTGTGTTCAAACAATTCATGCTCAACAAAGTGGAAAACTCTGTGAAATAACTTTAACAAGAAATGAAACTAGGAAGAAAGGTTTTTTTTTCTTGTAGGGAAAAGTAAAATCAGTTCTGCACCGAGCATTGCGGCCCTCTTTGACTGCTCTGTGGCCCATTTGGCGGGCTACGGCCCCTCGACTGGGAACCGCTGCTGTAGGATTTCCATTTCGATATCAGGCGAGTTTTGTTATTTTGAAACTTGAAGCTTCCGGGTGTTTTCCGAGAGAACGTTGGTCTTTTGTCAAACATTTTACAAAAACAACACTGAGAATATCAACACTTCTCTTTTTTTAAGGTAGAAATAAGGACGACTGACGAATGAATACGACACTCATTAGGGTAAACAAACATAGCCTCGTGTACAATGATCCCGAAAAAAACTGGCGATGACAAACTGCTAGTCAACACCTCTATTTACAAGTGTATTGTTGAGATAAATGTCCCATTTTATCGCCAAATACGAACAAAAGATACTCGGTCGATTATTTCCTACTTCGCAGAAAGAGAAATTTAATAAGCCGGAAGTGCCCATCTCGTTGGTACGCTCTATTCCTTTTCTCTAGATTTCACTTGGAGAGAATACTTATGTTTCATTAATTTCGCCTCGAATTGAATTCCATATGCCAATGCAAACCATATCAATATCGTTTTATGAAAATCCTAACACAGAACATATCGCCGGATGAGAACAGAAGGGGCCTAAGGCCCCATTTTTGGAAAATTGACTTTTTTCAATATTTTGGGGTTTTGAGCCATGCTCTACAAGGTGGTGGTCTTGAAATCCTGAATTTCTCAATAATAAAAATTTTAGCTGGACTTAGGCCTAAAATATTTAAGAACAGAATGGGCCTAAGTCCAGCTAAAATTTTTATATTATTACTAAGATATTCTCATCCACATTAAAATAACCAGAGCTCAGGACTTTACTAAGTGTGAATATCTAGGAATTCGAAAATAAAAAAATTCCAAATTGTTTTTTGCGTTTTTCTCAAAACTCAAAATTGTGACTTAGGCCTGTTCTGTTCTCATCCCGCGATATTCAAACTATTTTAATTACCCCAAAGTACCATGCTTTGAAATCCTTTCCTGTGGCGAAAAATGTTTCAATCCAAAGAACTCCATAACTTTCTTGAGTTTTTAATACAAAACCGCATAATATGTGCCACTTCCATCTGTATTATTCGCTTGTCATTTACTGATAGATTTTATTTATAGGGAAAACGGGGCTGTGTACATCTTGGAATGTAATATGTGTACTAGGTTAGGTTTAGGCCATAATTTTAGGTATAAATACTACGGGAGGCTCTAGGCTAGTCTTCGAACTGATAATAGGACTAAAATAAGGAAAATTGGAAAAAAATTATAGCCTAACCCTAACCTGTTACCCATGTTACGTTCCGATGTCCGCCATCTTGGTTCGCATACTTCGGGAGCACCGGGAAAACTTATGGGTCCCATTAAATATAATGTGAACCCTACTTAATATTCTCACTCAAACCATATTCCTATAGTTTCATATCCTCCCTAACCCAGGAAATAACCATGGTAACTTAATTAACCAAAAGCGCTATGAATGGCGGGTCGCGCCCCGCAAAGGGGAGTAGACAAGCCTTTTGAGGGGACGTGAAACTAATTGAAAATTAAAATATTTGTCAGATTTGATCTTCCCTAACGTTTATTTCGGTATTTACATTTCTTTATTTTGGATATTTACGTTCCATCTACGTATTTTCAACATGTTTTTCGAATAAAACATACTTTCTTTATTATCTGTTATTTGTAGCTTAGTATTTTCAACGTGTTTTTCGAATAAAACATACTTTCCTTATTATCTGTTATTTGTAGCTTAGTATTTTCAACGTGTTTTTCGAATAAAACATACTTTCCTTATTATCTGTTATTTGTAGCATATCGTTAGCGAGTCATTTTTGAGGTGGGGCGCGAGACTTGACAAATTCCCCACCGAACCCCCCAACCCCCCCTGATTGTAGAACTGTGGTTTCTAACATTTTATGGCTCGTGGCCCCTTCCGGAGGGTTCTACCACTAATGGCCCTCTGTTTATTATTCCAATGGTATTTATAGTGTTATTTTGATCGGAAGATTCCAAACCCCATTGTGTTCAAACAATTCATGCTCAACAAAGTGGAAAACTCTGTGAAATAACTTTAACAAAAAATGAAACTAGGAAGAAAGTTTTTTTTTTCTTGTAGTGAAAAGTAAAATCAGTTCTGCACCGAGCATTGCGGCCCTCTTTGACTGCTCTGTGGCCCATTTGGCGGGCTACGGCCCCTCGACTAGGAACCGCTGCTGTAGGATTTCCATTTCGATATCAGGCGAGTTTTGTTATTTTAAAACTTGAATCTTCCGGGTGTTTTCCGAGAGAACGTTGGTCTTTTGTCAAACATTTTACAAAAACAACACTGAGAATATCAACACTTCTCTTTTTTTAAGGTAGAAATAAGGACGACTGACGAATGAATACGACACTCATTAGCGTAAACAAACATAGCCTCGTGTACAATGATCCCCAAAAGCCTGGCGATGACAAACTGCTAGTCAACACCTCTATTTACAAGTGTATTGTTGAGATAAATGTCACATTTTATCGCCAAATACGAACAAAAGATACTCGGTCGATTATTTCCTACCTCGCAGAAAAAGAAATTTAATTGGCCGGAAGTGCCCATCTCGTTGGTACGCTCTATTCTTTTTCCCTAGATTTCACTTGGAGAGAATACTCATGTTTCATTAATTTCGCCGCGAATTGAATTCCATCTGCCAATGCAAACCATATTAATATAGTTTTTTAAAAATCCTAATACACAGAATATAATCAAATTATTTTAATTACCCCAAAGTACCATGCTTTGAAATCCTTTCCTGTGGCGAAAAATGTTTCAATCCAAAGAACTCCATAACTTTCTTGAGTTTTTAATACAAAACCGCATAATATGTGCCTCTTCCATCTGTATTATTTGCTTGTCATTTACTGATAGATTTTATTTAGAGCAGGGGTTCTCAAACTAGGGGTCGCGACCCCAAATTGGGTCGGAGTGATAAGTAGGTAGGGTCGCAAACAGTTCATGGGGCCGGTGGGGTCGCTGGGGTATGGTAGAGGATGGATGTACGAAACATCTAAGATTTGACAAACCATGTTAAATTCAGCAGTTTGTACCATGGCTTACTGTAAAACAAGCCCATAACCATTGCTCTATGCTTATGCTATAGAAAATGTGGGTGATTATTGTGACATCACTGTTTGGTTTTAGCTTATTTTACTTAATTTTTTACCACCACATGACCAAATTCAAAAGTCCAGGGAAAGAAGCTCTGAAGTTTCATGATATATATATATATATCGACCTGGGGTCGCACTGGACACTTGAAAGTTTCGTCCTGAAAAAAGCCTGGGAACCCCTGATTTAGAGGCAAAACTTATGGGCCTCATTAATTATAATGTGAACCCTGCTTTATATTCTCACCCAAACCATATCCCTATAGTTTTATATCCACCCTAACCCAGGAAATAACTATGGTAACTTGATTAATCAAAAGCGCTATGAATGGCGGGTCGCGCCCCGCAAAGGGAAGTAGACAAGTTATTTGAGGGGACGTGGAACTAATTAAAAATTAAAATATTTGTCAGATTTGATCTTCCCTAACGTTTATTTCGGTATTTACATTCCTTTATTTTGGATATTTACGTTCCATCTACGTATTTTCAACGTGTTTTTCGAATAAAACATACTTTCGCCTTATTATCTGTTATTTGTAGCTCATCGTTAGCGAGTCATTTTTGAGGTGGGGCGCGAGACTTGACAAATTCTAAAAAAAGGGGGGGGGGGTTAAAAAGTTGAAAAAACACTGTATTGATGTTGCCCCGAAGTTTATTGAATCAGAAATCTTGAGGTTGGCTCACAACAAAAAAGTGAAAAGGGGGGGAGAGTAATATATACACAACTCCAAGTGTCCCAGTTCTCGATGTATCGAGATTTACTAATTTGAAGACCCAACATTGGTATTAGTATCTACCGTTGCCCAGAACGTATATACACTATTTTGATCACCCGAAACACAATACTTCAAATTATTTTCCTGCGGCGCAAATTTTTCCCGCACCCGTCAAGTATTCCTTGAAAGGCATTTAAGCGAAACTCAATCAAATAATCTATTGTGATTCCAGACTTCCCAATTAACATCTGTGACGACAAACAAATCGATTTTCCAATATTTCTCGCAATAAATCGATTAAATTTCCGGTCATGGCTGTATTTATTCACATCCAAGTAAACAGTGGGAAATAAAGTTTTATAAGACGATTCCAAACTTTGATTTCAAGGAGCATGCCATAAATATGTAATGAGCTGATATTTATGAAAAAAATAAAAATAAATTTGAGGGTATACTTTGAAGAGAATTCCTAGACCTCATTCGTTTAAACTTCATTTGACGTTTTACCATCTTCCCTGAATTTCCATTCTGCGTGTTTGTCTTGTGTATTGTCATTTTTGAACAATGGCTGAGTTCAAAATTTATTATCTCATTTATCTTATAATAGTTACAATGTTGTTATTCATCGTTAATAAACGTTCTGCGCATTGAGAGCAGTATTTTCCAATTCAAACTCATTTAATTTATTCAATAAATAGTCTTACTGCACACTGACACAAATATATTTCTGTAACGTTTCGTCTGACCAAGGTCAAACTTCCTCAGACATACATATTTCTTGTAGAAACCCAATCGATAACACACATCATTTGATTTATATCGAATCCAGTGCGCTATCTGTTCAACATGGCCTAATTTATAAAAATATTCGAAATTCTAGAATATCACTAATTAATGTACTTGGAATAATGAATTATCGGATTATGAATAACTGGAATCTTCGAGGGTATATTTATAAGAGAATTTGGATACCTCATTTGAAATTTTGACAACTTTCCTGGATATCCACCCAGCGTGTTTGCCCTGTGTTTTGTTTTTCATCTTTCACATCATGACGGAATTCAAAATAAACTGTCGGTACTCCCAAAGTATGTGAACCAACATGGCGGACACCGGAACGTAGTATGTGTACCAGGTTAGGGATAGGCCCTAATTCTATTCCAACTTTCCCCAACCTCGTACACATACTACGTTCCCATGTCCGCCATCTTGGTTCACATACTTCGGGAGTACCAAATTATCTCATCTTTCAGCAGATACATTGTGTTAGGTTGCTATCCACAAAAGTAACTATTATTGTCATGCATTTTCAAATTCAAGTCAATAAATATACGTTGATTCCTACAAAACATAATCTACGATAATTCAGGGTATATTCGATATTACACATTCAGAAATATCACTTTAAAATGTATTTGGAATAGTGAGTTATCAAATTTTGACATTTGAAATTCCACTAAAAGTAACATTATTGAAGTGAAACTAACGTTGAACAAGTTTACAACACTCGAATATAATTTCTCCTGATCAAGATCAAATAATTAAGACACATAAGAGGTTTAAACACTCGTGTTGGTAGTGCACTTGAAAGCACTTCACGAAAAAATGTCATTTATATCAACGGGAAAAAGTAATGACTGGCTGCCGATATGGAGGCCTAATATCCCTCGAAGTCCAGTCAACCAATATTATAAACCTACTGTCTATATCGCAGCCCAATGGCCTTATACAAAGAAAACCATTCAAATGCCGATTGAAGTATGAACACCAAGATGGCGCACAACCTGAACTCAGGTTGTGTACCAGGTTAGGGTTCAGGTTGTGCGACATCTTGGTGCGCATACTTCAGGAGTACCCTGCGGTCTATATGGTAGCAAAATAGCCCTAAAATGGTGGCTGTTGCCATACATCCATAATTATCTGTCCCTAATCATCGAATATGAAACAACTTGATAGAAATGGCCATAACCGGATAGTTCTAGTATTTTAGAATCTTGACTTACCTCGGAATTCGTATATCGAGATGTTTGTTCCAGGTATCTGGATTTTTAAATGAACTTGTTACCGCACATCGTTAAATACAATATTTTCGCTATTACAAGCGGATTGATTTTTATGGTATAAATCAGGGCTACTCAACTATTTTAATGATATTTCGGCATCCTTAAACGAGCACTTCCTCGATCGACTAATGATTAGTAGCAAATTGAAATTGTTTATTATGGTGTTATAGTTGTTTTCGTATACATTCAAAACTATGAAAGTCGTTTTATAATAGGAAATTCAAAAAGTGGGGCTAATGATCCAAAATAAATAATTAGGTGCGGTCCAAATCCAATACTCGAAAGGTCAGGATTCGGACCGCGGTCCGCCAGTTGAGTAGCCCTGGTATAAATAATCAAAATAATCAAATTTAATTCTTTGACCCGGAAATGCCCAGATTCATTGCTATACTTATCAATATATATCAATACCGCCAAAAACGTGTTTAAATAATCGTACTTCGACTATTTATTCTTCAGAGCAAATAACTTTCGAATAATAAAGTTTATGGAAATTGTATCCAATTTACGATTGAATTATTTGGTTAGGGCCATGCTTGAAGCATTGAAAATCGGTACATAATATCAACGGACCATATAAGGGGTTCATAAGTTATTTTACGATACAGATTAAGCTTTAAAGTAACGACACAATGGTATGTTTAAGATTGCCTATTGTGACGAACAAACGGTATTTTTACAATGGGTGGTTTTAATACTAAAGCAAATATATAAGAGCGATTAGTATGGATACTGTAACGACAGCAATGTGTGATATTTTTGAATTTTTGAAAACTGGCATCATTGGAAAAACTTTTGGCATAATTTTTTTTTTATCTAGTGGACATATTCACAATAAACGTATAAAAGCGATTCAAAAACCAAATTATGACGACATATTATAAAATATTGCAAGTGTAAGCCAATACGTACGCAGGGGGCATTCTTATATTGAGTGAGAATGATTGATTACAAATTAAATACTGTAAATGGGCCACTCGGAGTATCGCACACACAGGGATGCTTATCACTACGAAACTATACGACCGAAAGTCAACAATGTTATTTATGGGGAAAAAAGATTAGGGATTGTTTAAAGCCTTCAGTTTAAACAAACTCGAAATTATGGAGTCTATCCAAAAATTCGCGTATTTTTTGAATTTAGAAAACTGAAATTTCATTTTTTTTTCTATATGATTTGATTTGTCCATATATATTTAATCGATTAAATGTACATCCGAATTTTTTTTTCCCGGGTTTATAGGGTCCTTCAGGTGAATAGGCTGTTTAAACACCGTATGAATTTTTCAAGGTAAATAAAGATTAATATATCAAATTCTCTCAAAAATAGAACCATTCAAAATACCCGAAATAGAAAGTAATAGCATGTAAGAGTTGTAGAATACCAAACTATTAGGGGTGCTCCCGAAGTATGCGAACCAAGATGGCGGACATCGGAACGTAACATGGGTAACAGGTTAGGGTTAGGCGATAATTTTTTTCCAATTTTCCTTATTTTAGTCCTATTATCAGTTCGAAGACTAGCCAAGAGCCTTCCGTAGTATTTATACCTAAAATTATGGCCTAACCCTAACCTAGTACACATATTACATTCCGATGTCCGCCATCTTGGTTCGCATACTTCGGGAGCCCCCTATTATGAAATTGTTTAAATATGCATGTAACTGCTTATCGTGTTGTAGTTGAACTATGTATGTCTGAAGGAGTCTGACCTTGGTCAGACGAAACGTTACAGAAATATATTTGTGTTAGTGTGCAGCAAGACTGTTGAATCACTTAGGATAGTTATCTTGCTACACCATCCTTGCAATATACGCATACAGATCCACCGGCACAAAAGCATAGAAGAAGGATAAGTAGTTAGTCTCGCAGAAACCAAATAATCAGTGTGTTGGTTTGAAATGGTGTTTTTATAAACAGTATCGTTCAAGTATGGACACCATGAACCTTTCGTTAGTTATCAGTTAATCAATTTTGATTTAGCGGTAATCAAACAGACGGGCATCGATTAATAAAATCTATAGATAAATCGCAGATAAACAATAAGGCGTTTGCAAACAAATGCTACAAAACTCAGACAGTATTATTGCCCAAGGCATAATGTTGCTACTACGATATCTCTACAGGTCCACAGTTAAGCATATCAATATCAAAATAGCAAAAACAAAGTCTTTTATCGGTGGCTTGGATTACAGGATTAGCGTAACAAAATAAATATACATGGAGGGCATATCGATGATTTCAAAGGTTTGGTAAATCAGGACCACGCTCGGCGATGTTGAGTGGTTCGGAGGCCTATCATCAAATATTCACAACTTTTATTCTAAAACATTTCATCTGACAAAGGTCAAATATGACGAAATTACATGTTTGTAGTTATTGAAAGATATTTTACTCGAATTTTGATTTAAAAATAAATAGATTGCAAATTCGTAATCAATGAATATTTCAAACTATTTCTGTCTGGTGAATTCAACTTAACGTATGGGTTAGAATTACCATGTATCTTTGAGTAAACTCTGCCAAAAATATTTACAACCGTTATCTTTCGGCATTACCCCTTACAAACAGTGTAAATGAGGTTATTTTGATGGTTGTACGTCGCTGAAGACGAACTGTCGTTTCTCAATATTACGTCTTAATGCATAGCTAACAAGGGTGAACGACAGTCATGCGGAAATCTGATAATCTTGCGCACACAGTTCAATGAGTCCGATTATAGATAATGATTATGTTGGGTTACTTCGAGACATTGAGAATATCATTTAGCGCTTTACATATGAAATCATACCAGAAACCTGGAGAAATTTGTTTATATTCTTGAATTACCATGGTATTCAAAACTTTCGATAGTACGATTAAGATAACTTCAAAACTAAGTTTGACAAACTATCTGCATAAATAAAAATACATATAAAACCTTGTTAAAAAGGATTTTCATGCTTATAAAGAAAAAACAAAGTCGATAAGACACTGTCATGTCCATGGGACAATTATCTAGTTACCGACATAGCCAGGTAACCGGAATTGATAGAGGCCATATGTCGTCCTAAGCTGTCATATTAGTTCTCCTCCTCGCCCTGGGATGACTAAAAATCGTATTCTATAAAACGGTTAACGGATAATATGCGAACCTTGGTGTCTGACGAAATTACCGGTCCAGTTGTCTGACGAAATTACCGGTCCAGTTTGGCTAGTGAAACCGTGTTTTTAACTTAAAACTACACCCATAAAGACGAAAATGAGAGACTGTTAGTTTAATAGTCTTCAGTTTAAAATAAAGTTTTTAGAAATTCGAGTATGCATGGTTCTTGTTTAAAACGATTTGCAAACAGATCAAGAAATTCTTTCCCCGAAGGTATCTATTGCGCCATTATTAACAGACGACCCAAGGTATGTATCTATATTGTTGTTTTGGAAACATTGTGATGAAACAATTGTTGTTTAAAATTAACCTTTTCAAGCCTTATCACTAAATTTGTTTTGCTTAAAAGTTCAGCAAACAAAGCACAAAAGTGTGACAATAGGTTAAGAAAGATCAAAAATCTTAAAAACACAGAGTTCGCCAGGAGAAAACAATAAAGGTCTCGCGTTTTCGCGGACTATAAAAGCAGTTATGAATAGAGAGGGGATACTGTTCCTATTCCTGAGTTAGACAAAAGATAAACGCAACAATGAGAAACTCTTTAAGCCAATTACCCAGTACTTAGAACTATGATATGAGTACATTGTGCCATTCATTTATGAAATACTACAAATACTTTATTGACAAATCATTGGATATAAAAAGCCTATCTTAAACTGGACATACAGTATAGAAATGAACATTGATTTTGTTCAAACAAAATTCAAAATATTGCTATTTAAGGATTCGGATATCAAAAATACAACATTTCATAAAAAACGCATTCAATATCGTTTGAGTAAAAATTGTTGCATGAAATCAAATTTTATGCATATATCATAACATATTCTGAAAATAAAATTTACAAAATCTCTTTACACTATCCGAACATCGGAATTAGAGACAGATTATTTCTTGCTTAAAATTCCCAAACTTTTCAATCTTAATCTTTATGCTAAATTTATGATAGAATTGTGAATAGAATAGGCCTATATATAATAAGGTGTATTGTCCTATTATGTACTTTTATTAAAATACCAAAAACGCATATAATGCTATTTGATTTAAAATAATGTTTTAATGAGACATTTCTAAATATACCTATTGAGTAAAAATAACTTCTATTATATTTCCACGAAATTTCCACAAATCCTATTATGTTCATACAATTTATGCTCAACAAAGTGAAAACGCCCTGTGGAATACCTTTATCGAGCAATGAAACTTGTAGAATAGGGAATTCCTTGTAAAGGGAAATGCAAAAACAGTTCTAAGACTAGCACTGAGGTCCCCCTCCAACTGCTCTGTGACCCCCTCAGGGGGCCATGGGTGGGAACCTCTGCTCTATGCTTTTAACCAAACTCACCATTTCATCCAAGCTCTTGAAATCACAAGCTACTTTCTGTTTAGGGGGTTCCCGTATTATTTCCTCCTCCTGTTCCTCACACTCCTCCTCACTCTGTTCATCCCTCAAATCTTGCTCAATCTCCTCATCAATTTCCTCTTCCATTTGAATCAAAACCGGAGCCGGTACGCCGAACTTTGACCCCCGTCGTGCAACCTTGATTAATGAATTATTTTGTTTGATGAGAAAGCCCATTCCCATATTTTGCTCTGAACGAGCAGATTGCAAAACGCAGTAAAAAGTTGGACAATGAGTAGCTAAGATAAATTTGAGTCAAAGATATCGCAACGGTCGGTTTTCGTTTACATTCTACCCCCAATATAATTTCATGGACAGGAAGCTAATCAGGCTGTAAGGACTTGCAATTGCCCAAAACTTATTTTCGGAGTACTTCATTTTAAGAGACCACGATGTAAACTACTCAGATGTATATTGTATATTCAGTATCCCATATTCTAACTGAATTATTATTTTAGAATGTATTCAAAGGTATGGGCCATCACTAGTTTCAAGTTTATTATGTTGAACATCCTTAATAAAGAGACATTATCTTCCCAATAATATTTTAGGAAGCAAGGAAAACGCTTCTTATGATAAATATGAAAAATATATTTGAATTTCATGAAAAAATGAGTGGATTACACACATCAAGAAAACACAAAATGAAATTATTATTATTTTTCCTCAAGAGACATTATTTCCCTTATAATATTTGGTACATACAACAGGAATATTTGATATCTGAAAATATGATCTCACAAGTTAAGAGACTTTAATTTCCATAATAATATTTCAGTAGAAAAAGCAAAATATGAAAATATAATGAAACCTCATGAAAAAATGAATGAATAACACACCTCAAGTAAACACAATATGAAATTCTTTTCGTTTTTCCTCAAGATCAAATCATTAGACTCAAACATAACGGCTTCAGCGATTCTAAGTTCCTTACGACACCAACCAATGAAGTTGGCAACGTTGTCTCGGGCAAAGAAGGTACTTGCATGACGACCCTGTGAAAAGATTGTTTTTTTTTTCATTTAAAATTTTCGAATTCCAAGGGATTTTGCCCTATACCAGGGGTGAGCAAGGTTTTTGAACCAGGGGCCAAAAATTTTGCCCACGTTCACTGGCGGGCCATGTAAGTGTGACGTTAAAAGTAACATTTTATGAACAATATTTACAGTGTTACAAAGCAAAGGTGGTAAACAATAGACCACGTGCCAAAACTAAGTTTAACCGCAATCAACAAATTTCTTGATATATATTTTTAGCTAGAACATCAAAAATTAGGTTTTTGTTTGGTTGTAGCATCATCAGGAGGGCCAGATTGAATTACCCAACAGGCCGTACTTTTCCCATGTCTGCTTTGTACGCTTAGGATAGAAGATAGATAGAAGGATAGAATTTACATATTTATCCCGGGGGAGAGGAAAGTCGATAAGACGGCCACGGCCACTCGTCCGGTTACCATTCCAAGTCGGGTATGGGATTAGTTTTACTGTATTGTTTGTTTTCGGAAGCATGGACTTGGTGGTGGAGGAAGCCGTAACCGACCAGCGGTTACGTGAACCACCCAACGACAGCGAGGAGTCCAGCAATCCTCTCGCACATAACCATCCCTGCATGGGATTCGAACCTGCGAACCCACGCAGAGTAATTAGACGTGCGGTGGCGAGCGTATTCTTAACGCTTAGCCCGTTGAGCCACACCGCCGCGCCTTCAATAGGTCAACATATTAACTCAGAGGCAAAGAAGACTTATCTCTGAGCAAAGTTGCCAAGAGTCTGATGAAACTTCATAGAATTATGTCCTTAATTTAGGGGTTATGGCCGTAAAAAAATTTTCTTTTAAGTAACTAGTACCCTTTTCTTCAATTTTCTGCGGCAATAAGACCAAGGGGTGAAAAACAAGCAAACCTATTTGAACCCTCCCTCATTAATCATCCCGAAAATGCCATTACTATAACAATCAATAACGAGATGCTATCCATCATACAATTTCAAAACAATTATTTCATAAAGTTCACTTTAGGAAAATGTAGTATTCAATACAGATTTGATTTATGCCAGAACTATTGTTGATACTAGCACAGTGTTTCCTACAAGGGGGGACGAAGAAAATTTGTTGAGGGGGGCATGAATCTAATTAAAAAATAAATGAAATATATGTTAGATTTTGCCCGCCCCATTTTGGGTATTCACGTTCACTTATTATGTAAACGTATTTTCAACGTGTTTTTTTGAATAAAACATACTTTCACGTTACTATCTGTTATTTGTTGCCCACTGTTAGCTAGTTATTTTTGAGATGGGGCACAAGAATTGACAAATTATAAAAAATGGAGCGCTTAAAAAGTTTAAAAACCACTGTACTAGCACATAAAAAAATTTGCATCTTAGGCTCGATTAAATTGGGTTCAAATATAACCTTTAATAAATTAGAATTCCATTTAAGTTCCTTGGACTCCCATGCCCTTCATAGCATTCCCAATACAAATGAAATCAATACAGCAATCAGATTAAAATGGATAATCCAAACTAACAAACATAATTAGTAAAAACATATCAATGAAGGTCAAAGACATTTTCGACAGAAATAATATAAGAAAGGGTTCACATTCACGTAAGGGGGAGAGTAAAGTCAATAAGGTGGATAAATCAAACAATGAAACAATAGCAATATGCAAATATGATTATGATTTTAAAAATTTTCCTGGGGGGGAGACAATAAAACAAATTATTTTTGAAATTGAAAATTTATATTATACTATTAAACTATTCTGAAATGTGTTCAAATATTTGAGGCGCTTTATAGTTATATGTATTTTTTAAAATCCTGATCCATCCCATTTTCAGTCCATTTATCTGAAAAAAGCTTGAGTTGCCCTGTCAAGGTCACAGTATAAAGCCAGAATGGGCAAGTTTTAGGACTCGGGGCCAACAATTTTGCCTATCTAGACTGACGGGCCATGTGAGTTTGATGTAAAAAGTTACATTTTATGAAAAATATTTACAGTGTTACAAAAGTAAAGTGGAAATCAATAAGCATCGTCAAAAACAAAATTCAATCGCAATTTTGACAAATTCATTGGACTATTTTTCAGCTGAAACATCAAAATTTGGTTTAGTTTGGCTGTGGCAGCATCATGCGGACCAGATCGAATTACGCAACGGGTCGGATTTTGCCCATGCCAGGTATAAATACTTCAGATCCAAATCAAATAAATTCAAACTAATCATAATGTAAACAAATACATACCGGATTATAGTGCACAGTTTTGGATGGTAAGATTATTCGGTCAAGTATGGGATCCCCACGATGCAGGACTCGAAATTCATTGGCTTTTTCATTGACACTGTTTGCATGTTCACAAAGCAGATTTCCATCTTGTAAAAATTCAATGAAGTTATCGACATAAATGTTGACTTGGTAAAGTTCCTGTGGAAATTAAAAATTAGGTTAAGAGCAAAAATAAAGTCATACTAATATGGAGGTCAGGTAACTAATTTTGTTCGCCTACTTTGTATCAAGTTGTGTAAAGGGACGGGAACTTATTCACTTGGGTAACACAGACAGTCCCCGAACTCGTAATAGAACTAATATAAGGAAAATCGGAATGAAATTATGCCCTAACCCTAACCTGGTACACATACTACGAGAGTATCGTATTTTGTATTATAAACATGCATAGGTTAATTGTTTTTGTCTTATAAAAATTTTTGATGGAAAAAGAGTTATCTTCAGCTCACCAAATAATCAAATTTATTCCACAGAATGGAAAATGATACGCTTACATTATTATTCCCCATTTCAAAGGAATATCTTGATGGCATAATGGTTTTTCGTTCACTAAATTACTAAATCCATACACAATAAACAATAAAACAAAAGGATATGATATTTTTAATTACAAAACCAAAATACCTTAAACCATTCGGCCAAATCCTCTTTCATAGCATAAAGATATTCTTCATTCGTGTTGTACGGTCGTACGCTTTGATTCGCAGCAGAACTTATGAATTTCTGCAATTCTTCTTCGCCAGGAACAAACCTATACATTCCTTCAGGTAACGCCATTCTTTCTTATTATCTTGAATTGTTATTCCCAATAAATTCGCTCATGTGTTGCGTCCCTGTATCTCCAAGTCATGATAAATGTAAACCATGAATAAGCATTAATTTGTTTTCTACTGCACTTACAGTAATTTAAATAACGAACCTAAAAATAGTTAGTTTACTTTAGTTCAATTTGGCATCAGTATGAAATGGCAGCATTGATACCACATTGTTTAACCCTTTCCGTGCGGTGGGCACGTATATACCTACCAACGACAAAAGTCGCTAGATTGTGGCGGGTACGTTGATGTACTCCACTGTTTTATTTAGCAATCGGTCGCAAACTGTTGGTCTAGTTTTTCCGGGTTTCAGTTTATTGATAGGAAGTCTTCTTCGAGATTAACATAAGCGACGGTAAATCTCGCTTTCGTTTACGACAGGAATTTTATTTGCGGCGGAACGAGGGAGTGTTTTTGTAGTTTATGCAAATTTCGTTTCGTGTTTTTTGGGTGGTAACAGAAGACCTATTAAGGTAATTAACAGTAAAGGATTTAGCGAAAATTTCTATTTTTTATCACGGCTTGAAGTTTCAACTCCCAAGAAAAAAAATGCCTTTTTTCCATTCGATTTGTGACTCAGACCACCACTTTTGAAAAAACTTTTTTTTTTTAATCGCCAATTGCAAGCTCTTTAAATAAGCTTTCCAACGAGCCATCAGTGAGCAGCAGAGGATCATTAGTTTTTCGTTAGTCGATCGATTAGTTGTGGGGGTACAAATGCATAAAATCGGTGTAGAAAATACGATTATTTAATAAAAAATAAAAATCGCATGAAAAGGGTAAATACAACTATTCCGACTAACCACGCTTCATTGATTACTGTGGCAAAGAAATTTTTTGAATTGACATTCTTCTTCTCGTGATAAGGACTAATGTTCTAATATAGCTATGAGTACTCTATATCAGGAGTGGCCAACATGTCGATCGCGATCGACCGGTCGATCACCACGTCTTGAGTAGCCTCTGATGTTTGTAAATTTAATAACATAGCTAAAAAATTGCCTTGATCCAGATTGATGTAGAGCTTGTCGTATGTTTTAAAACAGGACGAATACATTACCGCACATGCGCAAAATATGATATACACATACATCATTTGTGTCTGAGCAAGCCCGATAAAGCATATGTGATAAATTTTATTTGCAACAGTAGCAATGGCATCACAATGCCCAATTTTTTTTTTGAAAATTTTAGTCGATCGTGGTTGAAAGCAAGTTAGCCACCCCTTCTCTATATCATAGATTCTCAAAGTTCTTCATACGAAGGGCTCCGCGATATAAACATAGAGAATCAAAAAGCTATTCGTCCACTAATCAAAACAATTTGAAATTCAAGGAATTTGTGTTTTGTCCATGACAGTAAAAAGAGTCTTTTAATAACCATTGAATCGTAAAATAGCGGCATTTGTACACCCTCATTATTATAGGATTATTCCGACAAATCATGGCTCACAGATTCCTGTGGAGAATAGTACTGAAGTATAGGCTAATATAACTAAGACAAATTATAAAACATTCCTCGGTTTCTTTTTTTAGAAAAATTTGCTCATTGTAGGTTCACTTACACTACCTTTAAAGTAAAGAAGACTTATCATCTCTGAATTAAGTTACATGCGACATAATGATGCTGGTATGCAAGAACTACTGAAACCATATGGGATTATTGTGGTAGGCCTTCATGACACACCAATAAATTTAAGACTTGAAGTTAAAGTCAACAGTATCAAGACTTCATATTTACTGGTAGGATTCATTATTTCAGTAGAAATATCTTGATCCAAATAATTTTACCATCTGAAATTTACCCCCATCCACCTGCAAAGCTATCTGGTGACTCCTAGGAAACAAGCGATCTATCTCTGAGCGAACCTAATAAAATCAAAATACATCCTATTTAATAGAGTCAATATGATCATAACTCTGCGATCACTTTTAACTCAGTAGGGAGTAGTATCTTGATCCAAATTTCACAATCTGAAATTCAGCCTTTTTCACTTGACTTGCAAAGCTATCTGGATATCCCTAGACAAGATTTTGATCGAAAACTTGCGATCTAGCTTTGAACAAACTTAGACAAAAATAAAAATCCCATTCACTGATATTTTAAATTTTACATCTGACAGATTTTAATTCCTATTAAATGGACAAACTGAAACAGAAATAAATCTAATCTGCCAGAATCAAAGCACTACATTTACAATTGAATAATTCTGACGACTGATGTTTTAAATCATAAGAACTTATGAATAACACTTCAGCATATGGCACTCATAAACTAAAAAATAAACATACTGTCAAACTAAATAAACTTAAATTCTAAGAACAATCTAATACGATATGCCATATTGGAAGGCAATTAAGAGTAATTAATTAATTGTCACAACAGACTGGACCTCATTAAATATTCAGCAACATAGAGCACTGTCTATCTGAGTCTGATTAAAATCAATATTGTCCTAATTCATTGGATAAATTGAATATTATATGAACAATACACAGTAGAAAGCCCCATGTGGATTTGAGTTTCTGTTTGTTTATTCATTTATATTGTCAAGAAGAATCAATGCCCTGGCTGGGATAATAAAGTTAATCCTATATTGTTTTATGTATGGGAGCATTGTTAGAATTCTTTTTGTTACAGGGCGGTTTCTTCCACTATTAGGGCCATGCCTCTGAAACAAAGTTTTTATTAGATACTAGGTAACCTAGTTGAGTTGATTCCCAGATCAAAGGAATAAGAAAGTTATATAATTATTGAATTGTGAAATATGTAACCTATAAATCTTTCTTAGTTTAGTTTGATTGAAGTTGAATATACAATCTACTACAACAGTACAAGGGTGCATATTGATGGGATGTTTCTAAATGTTGTTTTTCTGTCATTTCTACTTCCCTCAATCTAGTATATGGAAATCCTATCCCTAGCACTGTCAGACTGTAGCATGCTATCTGACTGTTATCATGCAAAATAATTAAATTAAATGAACACTAACTCAAATCAATAATTTTAACCTCGTTTTGCATGCAGTAGAAACAATTTCTAATGTTTATGATAAATTTTTCAGTAACAAAATTCTGTTAAATCGCCTCAATTCAATGTCTTTTTCGCTCTGATTCGAATAGTTTATATAAGCGCGCGGCGAAACACCACCGACCGCCACCGCAAACTGCTCACGAATGCGTAGTAGCGTCTTAGTTCTCAAGACAACCGATAATCCCACAAATTCAGAGCTCTTTAGCCCCATCTTTCGGAATTAAAATAATGTAGAACTTGAAGTTGAATTTTCATGTATAACTTATACGAGAGGAAATAGGATAGGATAGGATTTACATATTTATCCCGGGGGAGAGGAAAGCCGATAAGACGGCTTATCTATATGGCGAACCACGGCCTCTCGTCCGATTACCATTCCAAGTCGGGTATGGGATTAGTTTTTTACTGTATTTTTTTTTTTTTTTCGGAAGCATGGACTTGGTGGAAGCCGTAACCGACCAGCGGTTACGTGAACCACCCAACGACGGCGAGGAGTCCAGCAATCCTCTCGCACATAACCATCCCTGCATGGGATTCGAACCTGCGAACCCACGCAGAGTAAGTAAAGGTGCGGTGGCGAGCGTATTCCTAACGCTTAGCCCGTTGAGCCACACCGCCGCGCCTAAATATCGTTGCGACGACTTGAAGTACAGTAAAACTAAGTCCTTTAATTTAGATAAAACATCATTTTGAATTTTCTGAAAGCTGAACCAAAATCGTGTGAAAGTGTATTAGTATTAACATTCGCATTCCGTGGAGAAAACTTATGCACGTGAGGATAGCTAGACTCCACGACTTCCTCCACTATCGAGTCTATACATCAGAAAAATATAACTTGCAAATTGATCTCATACCGACATGGACTCATGTACGAGCGAGAGGCCGTGGTTCACCATATGATCATTCGGCTTTCTATTCCCCCTGTGTGAATATGCAAATCCTGTCCTATCCATTGAGAGACATAGAAATGGATGGAATAGTTCATAAGTCACAAAGGGTTACCAAACCCGCGCGTATCATCCCTCACGAAATTCGAGTCTGCAAAATCACAAATGTTTACCAGCAATAGATGACGCAAGGCAATGCTGAACCGGTTGGTTGAGCAAAGACTTATTCTGAGCAAAGGGCGTATAAACAAAATTGATGGCTAATTGATCGATATGGCATTTCCAGTTTAATAAACAAGAGCGCGATGCTCATATATATATTAACACGAGGCTAAAACGTACCACAAACTTCACGACCAACGCAAACGTAAACGACACCAAAGTGACTATAACATTATTTATAGACACTTTGATCGACACAAGGTTCGCAATTTTTTATGACGTTATCGCAAACAAAACGATTTCCCATAAAGCCTACGAATATTTTAGAAATGAATGAAAGTAATAGCCTTTTAGCGAAAAATGCAATCTTCGACCACTGAAAACAAGAGCGATTTTTTCACAGAAGAAGAAATATAATGCTAACAACAAGATTAACAACAATAGAGCAACGCTCAAATATATGGACACGTGGACTAGAGCGAAGCAGGGTTTACCTTTGACGTTACCGGTACCGTACCCTCAAAAAGTTCCGGGTTTTCAGTCGCAAGAACAGTCAGCCGTCACGCTTGGCGGATTAAAAATCGTGTTCCCATAATTAAAAATTAATACAGCGCAATTTTGGATGAAATATTAGATCTCATAAGATTCATAGAAAATTCAGGAATAAATGAAAGTAATAGCCTTCTGGCAAAAAAATCAATCTTGAACCACTGAAAATTCCAAAGCTATTGGTCTAGTATTCGAAGAAAAAAGCGATTTTTTAATGATAATGACGAAAGAAAATAACAATAAATAACAAAATTTTGAAACGATCGTTATGGCCACTAAACGCGTCCAATAACAAAATAATAACAAAATGATCCATAGGCCCATTTCGTGTCCGAATATTAAGAATCACTCCTAGAAGTTTGTAAAGAGGCGATTTTTCAAATTATATATGGCAACGGTGGGCAAACCACTGTAAATGCTGCTCGCCGGAGTTTTTGTGCGCTCTTCTCACTGGCAATAATTATATATTATCCTGTTGTAACTAAGAGAAACTGTAAAGTAACATTTTTTTTCTTTCATTCCTTAAGCGATTGAAGAATATATACCTTGCAATATTGTTATTATATGTTTGTGTAAAGTCCTTTTCAGCTTACGGTATTCTAATATACATAATTAATTTCAAAAATTGTGACTCGCTGCATGCGGCTCTTATATATACTAAAAAATGGGGGCTCCCGAAGTATGCGAACCAAGATGGCGGACATCGGAATGTAATATGTGTACTAGAGTAGGGTTAGGCCACAATTTTAGGTATAAATACTACGAGAGGCTCTTGGCTAGTCTTCGAACTGATAATAGGACTAAAATAGGGAAAATTGGAAAAATATTATCGCCTAACCCTAACCTGTTACCCATGTTACGTTCCGATGTCCGCCATCTTGGTTCGCATACTTCGGGAGCACCAAAAAATGTTGTCCACTCCTGATATATGGTCCCTATTATCTTTAGGATGCTCTACTCTATGTCTAACAACTCAGTTTATTGATATCAGTTCGCAATGTTTTTCAGTACTGTCACTGACTTGTGTTTGATGAGCATATGTCACTAGGGAACATAGTTACTAATGCTAAAGAGGCAATACATATATCATTTAAGTCAGGTTTCGGCAACCTTTTGTCGCACGCGGGCCAAATAAAGGTTGCAAGTCATTGGCGGGCCGCACATATGTTAAAAATAGAATAGATGACCGATGAATCACATTTTATCACACAGATCAGAAGTTAAATTTTAAGCAGCGCGCGAAGACTGAACATTTGAATATTTTTTGCGCCATTAAACCATTTGCACATAGCATGAACTTTTCTGCGTTTTGTTGTCATTTGTCTGAACCAGCGTTTCCCAAACTGTGTTCCGCGGAACACTAGGAGGACTCTTTCATCGTTAATTTTTTTACCGAACGTGAAATGATTTTAAGATTAGACCAATTTATCGTGAATATTAATATTCTGCACAATTCCCAGGATATGTTCAGCGCTTGAACATGTTATCAACATGAGCCTGGAAATAAAATCATTTTTATAACAAACTTCAATCGGATTATTCATGACACGGTCGGTCTTTTGACATTTGAAATTCCAAAAAAGACTTACGATACGATTAACCAAGCCATATTTCTTCTTCTACGGAAAAATCCTATTCTGCTTATAACTAACAACTTCCTAGCACAGGGGGTGTGTAAGGGGTGGCCCGCCGAGCCATTTACTGTGGCCCTTTTTAAACACTACATTTTTCCATAAGGAATAAAATCCTATTCCTACACTTTATATTTAAAAAGGCAGGGTCACATGGGTAAATTTGTTATAGGGCCCATCAAAATGTTAAACAACCCTGTTCAAGCATATGTAAATACTGAAAACGATTCATTCCTTATTTTCGAAAAAAGGATTTTTCCCAACTATAACTTATCAAAACAGCACATCTCCTTTCTGATAAAGCAGACATGCGCATCCAAGGGTCCCAAAGAAAAAGATTGTGCGGCTCACAAAAAAGTGCCAATTTTGAATTGCGTGTGCCCGCGAAACGAGTTTCCAATTTTGTTTTTTAATCTGGTACATCAGAGTAATTCCAATCCTTTTCCGTTGCGAAGCCTATATCCGAGTCCAATTTATTATCTATGCTTATGATGTTACAATTCCATAACAGCTAGCTTGTGTGATGTCATAAGATCAATAACCAATATTTTTGTGACTGAAACTACTAGAAAGCCTATGTTAAATAAAGCTGTTTGTATCTGGCTCTTCTGTATCCATAGTTGCAAACATCTTGATAAATCATTCAATAAAATTATATAACAGCATTTTATTCAATATAATGCAGCCAACGGCAACACCTACTTTCATCTAAAATATAATAGCAGAATAACCTCATGTTTATGATAACAATATTTGCTATCATCAATAAACAAACGATATGTGTAAACTACAATTATTTTTTTTTGTAAAATATCCCACTTTTTGGGTTTTTGACAAAAATTAGAGGCGCATAAGAATTGTATTATGCTCAATTTTGGCAATGTGTTTTTACGTCCAGCAGAGCAGAGGAGATCGGCATTTTTTTTTTCCAAGGATTAGAAATTTTACCAGACGGCCAAAATTCTGAAGAGAGTCCCTTTGACGTTTGAGAGTCGAAGTCAAAATTTTGAACACTGAGAACCAAAATAAAACGATTTGGAAGTGAAAATTCGAAAAGTCCAAAGTTCTAAATACAATTAAAATAATTTATAAGCTTAGAGTCAGAAGTAGAAATCAACTATCATATCAAAACAAATTATTTTAAGCAAAGCCCCTAGAAACAAACCAAAGGACTTTATGCCAAAAGTGGGAGCAAATATTTTTTATAACTTATTAAAATATTTTAAGCTCAGGGTCAGATCAATGTTCTTGGGAGGACAGTTAGTTTTTAGGATGTTGAGAATTGTCAATAAAAGTTTTCCAGCTCCGAAGCCCTGCTGTTCAACGTATGGAAATAACAAATTACAATAAACATAATAAAAACATAAAAATCGGGAATTTTCAGTTTTTCTGGAAAAAATTGAGTCGTAATTATTTGGTTAAACTATTTACGGGATTTTACTTTTTTCCCATTGGAATGGTTTGTACCATTTTGGGGTTTCCCCTTACGTTGTTGGTTGCCATTGACGACAGTCACGCTCTGGTGACCACTGCCTCCATCGTTGCCGTTAGCAACCTTGGCACCTTCACTTAATTCGTCCCCCTTTCCACAAAAATGCAGGAAGTTCTTTCGAATTTTTTCTCGAAGAACGATTCTTTCTTCTCGAATTCGATTCCTGTCTCTCTCGAACTCCGCAATCTCTTCCGCTGTTAAACCGTCGCCGTCACTTTCCTCGTCATCGGGGTCGTGACCTTCCGAACCTATTATGAAAAACAAACAAGCGTAAGTTTAAAAACATGATGAGATAATTTATAATCAAGCTTTAGCTTGTGGACTTTGTGATAAAGCTTGAATATAAGAGAACAATGGTAAAATAGACAGGCCTGTAGCCAAATACTTTTAAATGAGGGGGATCTTGAAATGCTTTTTGCCGAGTTCAGGGTGGTCCAAACCCAGGCCCGCGGGGCACATGTGGCCCGCTGCTTCATTATCTGTGGCCCGCGTCACATTCAGAGAGTAATCAAAAAATCGCATTTCGTGTTGTTTCGTCATAAAATTAATCAGAAAAATCTTTTGACATATTGTCATCACTAATGTCACTGAATTAAATAGTGTTATGGCTAGCTGGGGGAACTAGCGAAGTTGAATGATGTGCTTGGCAGTCTAATTTGTTATCTGGCTTTCTATATTTTTGGTCGGGAATATATGCAAACAATATATGCTAGCAATAGAAAACTAAAAATCAAATGCGGATTCTATTAGCCTAGGATGGCTATGCATGATAACAATGTGTTTGCACAATAAAAATGTTTGTATTGTAATGCACTGTTCACCTATTTTTAGTACTATTGTTGCCCGCGAACAATGCAAAAATAATTTTGTGGCCCGCGGAGCCGACAACTTTGGACCACCTTGGCCTAGTTAGACTAGAATGGCTAGCGGAACTGCCCGAAAGCCAGACAACGTGAGTTTCAAGAGTCTTGGAGGGGTCTTAAAAGTGTTCAAGCTACGAGGAATTGTTTTGTATCATACAGAAAATGCCGTTTTTCATTTATCAAAAGGGGGGAGGGGGAGGTCCCAACATACAAATTATAAAAAACAAACAAAGCACAAGTGATAAAAACATGAGATACTCCGTAATTGATCTCCAAGCTCGTGATAACGCTTCAATATAAACTATGTTAAAATAGACACAGTAGACAGGGGCGTAGCAGACTGAAATTTTCGATGTGCGGGGGGGGGTGGGGGTTCTTGAATTGCTAATTGCCTAGTTACACCGGAGTCTCTAGCTGAACCGCCAGAAAGCACGAAAACGTTTTGTAGTGCTTTGAAGGTCGGAAAAGTGTTCAAGCTACGAGAACTGTTATTTACGATACAGATTTTTTTTTTAAATATCCAAAGGGGGGAGGGGGGGGTCCGACATAAAAATCTTCTCCCCTCAAGGATTGCGCAAATTCCACCCCCCCCTCCATGTACGCCCCCTGCTCCCCGAATACACTGATTTATGTAAAAACTTTACTTACCATTTCCGTCGCCATTGACAACACCTTGTTTATCTCTTTGGCTTCGACTAGTGAATTTGTCAGGTTCCTATAAATGCACAAAGCAAAACATAACATTTTAATGACCTCCAGAAGTATGCGCACCAAGATGGCGCACAACCTGAACATAGTATGCGTGTACCGGTTAGGATTCAGGTTGTGCGACATCTTGGTGCGCATGTACTTATGGAGCACCAAGACGTCGCACAACCTGAACATAGTATATGTACCGGTTAGAATTCAGGTTGTGCGACATCTTGGTGCGCATACTTATGGAGCACCAAGACGTCGCACAACCTGAACATAGTATGTGTGTACCGGTTAGGATTCAGGTTGTGAGACATCTTGGTGCGCATACTTATGGAGCACCAAGACGTCGCACAACCTGAACATAGTATTAGTGTACCGGTTAGAATTCAGGTTGTGAGACATCTTGGTGCGCATACTTATGGAGCACCAAGACGTCGCACAACCTGAACATAGTATGAGTGTACCGATTAGGATTCAGGTTGTGCGACATCTTGGTGCGCATACTTATGGAGCACCAAGACGTCGCACAACCTAAACATAGTATGCGTGTACCGATTAGGATTCAGGTTGTGAGACATCTTGGCGCGCATACTTATGGAGCACCAAGACGTCGCACAACCTGAACAAAGTACGTGTGTACCGGTTAGAATTCAGGTTGTGAGACATCTTGGTGCGCATAATTATAGCTGATTTAGGTTTAATCCATTCAATACTACAACTAGTCGAATAGTCAGTTTTGCACGTCTTACATTGAATCATAATTGTTTTAACAAACACCCAGTGTTGAGGTCATAATCCAAATTTTAACGGTGCTCAGAGGCAGGAAAATTTTATAAATGAGGGGTGAATTTAAGTGTTTGGAATCAGATGAAAAATGTTTCTCATCCGAGAGAAGATTCAAAATTTTGCTCAACCGAAGTACTAGGACTGAGAGTCTAAATTTCTTGGGACTTGCAGTTGCGTACTAAACCAGTTTTCAAACTTTTTCATCTCGGAACACCTACGCTTTTTATCCTGCTTGTTGAACACTAAAAATTAGGAGCCAAAATTGAAGGATTGAACGGTTAACGATAACGACATGATTCAAAGACTGGCACGAGATTTGGATAGCTAGGCGTGTCCGCCTGTTTGTCGCCAGTTCGGTGACAAATTTACAACCCACCGAACTGTGACCGAGATCACCATAGCGATCAATTTAGTCGCAATCTCGATCTCTGTTTCTCGGAGCGCTCCGAAGAAGTTTGCGCAGAACACAGTTTGCGAAACGCTGTATTAAATAAAGAAAAGCACCTCTTTCAGCATTTCTAACAGTCTCGATTGAAAATTCCCGGATTCCTGAGAGGAGAAAGGTTTCCCAATGTTGTAGATGTTGCTCTAGGAAGAAAAAGAAATAAAAAATTAAACTGTAAATTAGCAAGAAACTCCTCTTAGTTTGAACAATGTTTAGAGCAGTGGTTCCTAACTAGGGGGGGCTCAGAGCGGTTAGAGAGGGCCACAATGCCAGGCGCAGAAATCGTTTTACTTTTTCCTTCACAAGAATTCCCTTTCTTTCTAGCTTCATTGGTTGGTAAGGTTATTTCACAGGGTGTTTCCACTTTGTTGAGCATGAATTGTTTGAACATAAAGAATACAATTACTTTTGCTGTTGGTCGATGTAACCGCATTTTACACACAATTAATATAGAAAGACATTTCAAATGCTTATATTGATCATAAATCGGATATTTTGCGAACAAAAACATCGGGGCTCCCGAAGTATGCGAACCAAGATGGCGGACATCGGAATGTAATATGTGTACTAGATGAGGGTTAGGCCATAATTTTGGGTATAAATACTACGGGAGGCTCTTGGCTAGTCTTCGAACTGATAATAGGACTAAAATAGGGAAAATTGGAAAAAAATTATCGCTCAACCCTAACCTGTTACCCATGTTACGTTCCGATGTCCGCCATCTTGGTTCGCATACTTCGGGAGCACCAAAACTTCATTATCTGGTGAAGTTAGCTGTTCTAAGGAGTGGCGCAGCGTTTTTATAAACCGTTGCATGGGAATTTTCAATCCCGATTTTGAACTATCCAACATTACAAGAAAAATCGAGTGGCAAACATTACAAGTTTTGTACACATTTCTGAATTCTGATTAACCGAAATTGAAAAAAAACTACACAAATACAACGCTAAACGAAAATGATAAGGACATCCCTATCCAAAGGAGAAACTTAAAGACTCACCTTTACTTTTTTCCCCTTTTTGCACTTCCTTCCTGTATCCTGTGAACTTTGACACTCGTCACATGACCCTTCTGCAGGTGACTGAGATGATATTGGTGGAGCACTTGACATCTGGCAGGGACGACAACCTATGATAGAAGAAAAGAAGTGTCATAAGCAAGGCTGTGAGAAGCTAATTCAAATTGGAGATTTCAAACTCTTTCATAAGGTCATAATTTTAGGTTTCGCCACGTTGAAAATTAAGATATGATAGGATTGACATATTCATCTCGAGGGGGAAAAAAAAGGTTACAAAGCTTAATCAACAGTGGAGGTTGCGTGAAACTAACTAACTTTCCTAGCTCTCTATGCCTTTGCGCAGGTGGATCCGTATGCGTATTACGCAAGGATGCTGTAGCAAGAGTGTAAATGAGAATATCGGTTGGAAACCGAAGACTTATGGATCGATAGTTAGGGGATCCCCCAAAACAGAAACTGCAGTTTCGATTCATCCGCTCTTGTAACTTGCGCACTGCGCATCGCACACACACTCGGCGGATCTCAAAATTCTCTCGCTTTACAAAAATCTAGATCACTATATCAATAATTGATTGATAACGCGCTAATTATACGACATGATTCGCCCAAAATCAATAGGATTCTGGTCCGAGATAAGATGAATGCACATGCAAAATCTGCAGCAGATTCAATCTTGCTTTCGTGAGATATCGCGTGCATCTAACAGACAAACATACAGACATACAAATACCTATCAACATACTTACCGATTAAAATCGATAAGTAATGACTATTCTATTCAAGAACTAACACAAATATATTTCTGTAACGTTTCGTCTGACCGAGGTCTGACTTCTTTAGACATAGTTGTAAAATGCTTGTTTGAAGAAGTCTGACCTCGGTCAGACGAAAAGTTACAGAAATACATTTGTGTTAGTGTGCAGCCCGACTCTTGAGTTGAATAGAAAAGCTTAATCATATGGCAAACCCTAGCCTCTTGTCCGGATGCCAGTCCATATTGAGTATTGAATTAGTTAGCCAGTTATTGCATAGATTTGGTGGTGAAACACCCTTCGGCAGTGAGGAGTCCAGCAACCTCTCGCACATAATTATTCTGCAGGATTCGAACCTGCGAATCCCCAAAACAGAGCCTCGATCAAATAAGGCAGGAGTTCGTGATCCCCCAGGGGTTCACGAGAAGATTTCCAGGGGTACTTGGACGGCAGTCGAGTTTTAGTGTGTTGCTGTTTTTCAATATTCTTCATTACTACCATGGGAAAATGCGTGTCGATCGAAACGTAGATTTTCCCCGGATGTTGCGATTGTGACGCAACAATGTGAAATTCACGGCTTTGCACGCAAATTGTGGAATCTCAAAAGACAGCGTGTTGCGAGCGCTGGAGGAAGTGATTATGCTTTTTAAACTTGGAAGAGATTTTAAGAATTCATTAGTTAGGCGGAGGACGGGGGCAATAATATCAACACGAAGATTTAATTTAGTTACATCTGGTCGATAAATTGTTGTTTCAACAAATCGTTAGTCAATATATCACAACTTTGTTCGATGTCTGATTACCGGGGGTTCACGTTGATTGTTTCGTGACTTGGGTGGTACTTGACAGAAAAAAGGTTGAGAACCCCTGAATAGAGGGTGAAAACACCCTATTAAAATATGTGAAACACCCTTATAAAATAAAATATCAATTCACTTACTTTTATGTCCAAACTCTCCACTTGATCCCTTATTGATTTTGTGAGGGAAAGCAGCTCTGTTTTCTTTCTCTGCACATTCATGCTCTGAATATAGACAAGAGAATACAAGATAATAATCTGAATACCGTATTTGCTCGTTTTGTAGCCAGGGCCCATATTTTTTAACCAAACATACTAACTGTGCCCTTATTCAAACCGGCCCTTACTCAAGCACGGGCGCTTATGATTTAAACGAGAACAACGAAAAAATTTTGACTTTTTCCACGCATCGAAGGTACAAATCCGCAAAAGAAGAAAAGTTTTGCGACGCCCTATCAATATTGAAACGACGTACTTGGGCGTCGCGACGCCCAGTTTGAGAACCACGGTGTTACGTAATCAATGCTATCTGTTATGTAATTGGACGCCTAAGGTGTGAGTGTTATCTACCAGCGCTTAAAATTCAACAGCGTTGTGACAAAAGCGCTTCTCAAAAAATCAGCTTCTACATCGGGCGGGTATTCAAGCACCAGCCCCTATTTATTTTTATGTTCTGTTCACACGGGCGGCTATTCAAACGGGCCCTCAATCAAGATCCGGCAATAAAACGAGCATATACGTTATAAGTAGATAATCCCAGGGTAAAGAATGTCTATAACAGTGGTGTGCAATATTTTTCGTCGGTGGGTCATATAACCAACTTCAGATATCTAGCAGGGCGACACATGTTTCATCTGAGTGTTGACAAGAACCACACTCCATGGTCCTTACCCCGAGCATTGACTTCCTTGTTTACTTCATGACATTGGCCAATCAGCAAGATGCTAAAAGTGACGTAACAATGCTCCCTTTTCGCATCCGCTCAGACACTTTTCAAGCGTGGTTGTAAACATTACCTCGTTTTCGCGTTTCTGAACTCTATTCGTTAGTTTTTAGTTGAGTTTTGGAAATTTAAATATAAATCAGATAATTCAATGATCACTCTGTCTTCTTAGGAGTTTCAATTTAATTGCAGTAATAAATAATTAGTGTAGAAATAGCTGTGATACCCTAGGCTAAAATTTTTTACCGGTTCTTTTAAAAAACAGATTGTTGAATGCTTTGAATCATAATGATGGTTTGAAACACATACCCCATTTTACAAGTGCCAACTCTCGAAACCACACTTAAAAACCCCGAAAATTTTGCAATGGAAAGGTATAGGAGGAATTATTTAGCGGTCAAAGGTCGGGGAATGGTACACGGCTTGGCGAGTTGTGGCCTGCAAGCAGCCTATTGCACACACCTCGTCAATAGAATGGCTTAATGACACCAATACAGATGGGTATTTTGAATCGAATAGTAAATTATTTAAATCGGTTCAGATGGGAATTTTTCGAATCACTGCCATCTCCCTTTTTTTGTCTTCCAGATATTCTAATTCATGTCAAATTTTTAAAATGCTGTTGTTACAATAAAAGCAACCCAATTACTCGTATAACTCACCATCGTGATTGCAGAAACCATCTGAGCATGTGACCTCGGACCCCTCTCTTGAACTGACGCTACTTTCACAATATCCTGATGAATATCCGAGATCACTTCCTTGGAAACCTGAAAAATGGTCACAGTAGCGATTAGTATTGGCAGGGAAATAGCTTGGAATTTTCAAAAGAAAGAATATGTAATTGCCAAGTTGAACCGAAAAAGACAGCTAAATGCGGGTTTTCGAAAGTATCGAGGGTTAAACGGAATATCGGTTGGAGACCGAAACCTTATCGATCGGAAGTTAGGGGATCCCCCAAAACAGCGCTCTTACTCCATAGTGACACCTTGTGTCCCATCACTAATTAATTAATAACTTGCTAATTGAATGACATAATTCATCCAAAATCAATAGGCTTTTGATCCGAGATATGATGAATGCACATGCAAAATTTGGAGCAGATTCAACCTCGCCTTCTTGAGATATTGCGTTCATCTAACAGACAAACAAACAGATAAACAGACAGACAAATACCTATCAACATACTTACCGATCTTAAGATCGATAAGTAAAAAGCGCTATGCATAATAAAAAATAGCTGTTTTTACATTTCAAAAGGGGTGGGGGGTGGGGGGGTCATAAACTTAGCTAGTCCGGCGAATGAACTTAACTAGTTGAGGAAGCCAACATACAACATGCCATATGTCAAAGTTTCAAAAGAAAGATTTTCTGCAATGCAGTGGTATATCTACGTATAATAATGTATGTGGCAAATTTTGAAAATGCACCCCTTTCAACGATGGTTGACAATTTTCATTAACAGATTTTATTGAAATGAGACACTCTGATGGGACCTCCTGAAGTATGCGCACCAAGATGACGCACAACCTGAACTCAGATTGTGTACAAGTTTAGGGTTCAGGTTGTGCGACATCTTGATACGCATACTTCAGGATTACCCTTCCATGTTGTTATTTAAATAAAAGACCTGATTATTTGTTTTATAAAAATACTACATTAACTCACCAGGACTTCTGTTGCCGTCATCTCTCCCACCTTTTCGACAAATGCGGTTGTTAGTGCACATTACACTGGTCGCAGGTAGGGAGGGGGAATCCCGGTTGTTGCATGAAGGAACCTTGTTGCTTGCATCAGAGTTTGGTGGAATTGTCTGTGAAATTCATAAATAAATATTGTAGACTACCGGAACGAATAGTTTCTTTTTAGACTGAAGCTTGGCAAAACTGAATTATTTAGTATACTGAAGGTATTTTGAAAAATTATTTTTAACCCTGCTAAAACGCTTAAAAACAGTGAAAAACCGTCAAAAAACACCAAGAACCCTGCTAAAACGCTTGAAAACAGTGAAAATCCGTCAAAATACATCAAGAATCCTGCTAAAACGCTTAAAATGGATTATTGAATGACCTAAGGAAGTCCAAAACAAATCGAATTCGAATACATTCATTATATACAATATGGTGAATTTTTGAATTTAGAAATGACCTAGAATATTGTTATTCAAAACTTAAGAATTTTAAGTCATCAGCAGATCAAACTGTAAGATATTCCAACTGGTAAGAAACAACACAGAGAAAACAATTTCATATTCATTTTGTTTTAGATGTGATCAACATGAAAATTTACATACTTTTTCTTATGCCCAATTGAGAATGTATTCAAAATTTTATATTCAGATATATTTTCTCCAAATGTATTCAAAATAGTAAAATATTTTGTTTTGGCGTGTACCCCTTCAAAGCACCTACTAAAATTATATAATCCATGGTGGGCAGTGGCAGATAAGTGCCAAGCGCTACTGAGACTACATAACGACATGCAGCGTTGAATTACACATTAGTAAAGACCCATCGACTCTAGACTGTGCAATATAATCAGAAAAATAGTGATGGAATGACTAGGGCTGGGAATTTCAGGGAAAACCATATTAACCGTTAACCGGTTAACCGCAGCGTGACGTTTTACATAATAATTCATAACTTTAGCTTGTTACGTCACAATGGTTACAAAGCAATTTTGCTTGACCTCATCCCGGTATCGGTCAAAATTATTCACGAATCGAGATAGTTTTATGA
Source organism: Styela clava (assembly GCF_013122585.1). Classification (NCBI taxonomy): domain Eukaryota; kingdom Metazoa; phylum Chordata; class Ascidiacea; order Stolidobranchia; family Styelidae; genus Styela; species Styela clava. The sequence goes on from NW_024102640.1 coordinate 1,139,299, forward strand.
TCGCTCCGCTGCAAGATATATGCAGCGTGGGTAGGACATATGGAAGTATTTTGGTAAAACCCGATTCCGTTATTAAATGTCATTTATGTGACAAATTTTCGGTGTTTGATGTGCAAATTCTACCTTGAGATATCACAAAGGAAAACAGCAACTACTACGCACTTGTTGGTTGACATTGAATATACGATTTTGAAAAAAATCGTGAACAATATATTTCGATCAAAAACTGATTCTGAATTTCTCATTGTCAAATTTTCATAATCTGCACACTTGGTACTTCAGTTATTTTTCACATTTATTATGTCCTCACCAATACTGTTAGCGATATTATTTTTAATTAAACACCACAGGAGATAAATTTGCGATGACGTAATCATATTTTAAAGAATTGTACAATATAAAGATGATTTGTACATGAGATGTCAGTTAACGGTTAAAATAAATCGTAACCGTTAACCATCTAAAATCGGTTAATCGGTTAACCATTCCCAGGCCTAGGAATGACACAAACCTCTGCTTCTTCTTGTTTCTTTGCTTCTTCTTTCCTTTTCTTCTGTCTTTTCTTTTTCTGTCGTTTCTTTTCTTGCTTGATTTCTTGTTTCCTGTCCTGTTCTTCCAATTCTTCACAAAGTGCTTCCAGTTTATCCATCCCTACTTTTTCTTCTATCACAATCTGGGATCATAAAAGTAGAATGGTGAAAAATATAATAAGAGCTGATGAATTTGATGTGCTAAGATGTTGGGCTTCAGACTTGAATTCAGACTTTTTCAGTATTTTTTTATTGATATTGGGATAGGATTCATACTTCTAAGAATCTAAACGTTGACTAAATTTAAACGTTGACGCATTTTCAACTGATAATTAGAGAAGCCTTGCATATGCCAAAACTGTTGTTATTAAAATCTGCTCAAAGACTAGTCTGCTTTATCCATAAGTGAGAGCGTGTGACCTTGATTAGGTGAATCATTTTTGAAAAATTATTCCCCTCAAACAACCCCGTACCCTAGCTTAGAATAGAAATAAGCCAAGTATTTTGTTTTGGGTACTCCCGTAGTATGTGCAACAAGATGGCGAACACCGGAACGGTTAGGGTTATAATTTCATTTTTTTTCAGCGCCCAGTTTCAAATCATACAGTGGAATTGGGGTCCTTATTAACGGCACATGCACTTTTGGCACGGCTATAAATTCTGACTGTTTGTTGTCAAGTAAGAGTTTCATTTAGTCCATCGACATCGATAAACTAAATTCCGACACAATTATCCCTCTACGCAGGTATTTCAGGTACAAATATTACACGAGTTACTTGGCATACTACGGAAGCGCCGTTTTTGTGGCCTATTACATTGCACAGAGATAAATCTCCTTTACTTATGAGTAGGCGCACATGGCTTCATTTCTCAAAAGAAAAGACATGTGTAAAAAAGAGTATTTTAACAAAACTTTACCTCAAAAACTTGTCTCATAGTTTCAACACTGACATAAAACAAGACTCTCCATGTCTGGCATTCAGCTCGTACTTTCTGCCACAATCGATGTAATCTCTCGTACAAATACAAACTAATACAAGTCAGAACTTCTTCTTGGGCTACGTCGATCGTTTTTGCATGTCGTTCACGACGTCTGAAATGAATTATAATTTTTAAGAAGCATGTTCACAGCTTCACTGAGAGCACCGGATTTCTCCTTGCAACTATAATGGTTATTACTTAACGATTTTAATCGGTAAGTATGTTGATAGGTATTTGTCTGTCTGTTAGATGCACGCGATATCTCACGAAAGCGAGATTGAATTTGCTCCAGATTTTGCATGTATTGCAGCCTATTGATTTTAGATGAATTATGTCGTAGAATCAGCAAGTTATTAATTAATTAGTGATGGGACACAAGGTGTCACTATGAAGTAAGAGCGCTGTTTTGGGGATCCCCTAACTTTCGATCGATAAGTCTTCGGTCTCTGACCGATATTCTCGTTTATACACTTAGTACTTAGCAACCTGTACAAAGCTTGTGCATAACATTGGCTACGAATCCTTTACAGCAGGGGTCGGCAACCTACGGCCTGCGGACCGAATCCGGCCTGCAAAGTAATATAATCCGGCCCTCGACGCTTCACTGAATTATACTAACAGAATAGCTGTTTTGACGATTATATTCTTTACGTAACAGAATTTTTTGTAGACTAAATTATATTATGATCTAACAAAGATGAAATTTACAATTACTCGTTAAACAAGCCTATAATTTAATTATAATTAGGCAAAACGCAGAAAAGTTGATGCTAAGTGCAAAGGGTTCAATAGCGCCAAAAATATTCAGATGGATTATTTGAGATGCAGTGAGGAAATAAATCTATATTCTATTCGAGAGATGTATCACTGCTTGATTTTTATTATAAAAAGTATCATCCGTTCACTTTTCAACTTTTTAAAAATATGTGCGCTCCGCCAATGACTTGCAACCCCTAAATATGGCCCGCGAGCGACACAAGGTTGCCGACCCCAGCTTTAAAGATTGAATTTTTTGCATTATGAGGAGGATAAAAAGCTTCACAATAGGACTAGACAAAGGAAGAATTCAATGAAGCAGGCTGGAAATCACTAAGACAGGGCTACTCAACTAATTTTATCATAGATTTACTGCGTACACCACTTCAAAATAATTTAAGTCCGATCTTTCCAGAAATTATATTTCGGCATCCGTAAACGGGCACTTTCTCAACCGACTTATGATTATTAGATAATCAAGATTGTTTATTATGGTTGTATAGTTCTTTTCATATGTATTTAAAACAATAAAAGGCAATTTATAAAAGGAAACTTCAAAAGAGGGGCTAATGATCCAAAATAAAGAATTAGGTGTGGTCCGAATCCAACACTCGAAAGGTCTGGATTCTGACCGTGATCCGCCAGTTAATAAGTAGCCCCGCACCAGTCGAGTGAAAACGTACAGCAAGAAAAAGATGCCATTGGCTTGTGAACAGGCTTTAACCATGTTGGCCTCACAGCTCTTTAATTATATTAAGGCTATAAGTTCATCATTTTATCCAAGAATTAATAAGTTGGGTGTTATATGCTACCAGGTCTCAAGTTAAGAATTCAAAACATCAAATATAATTAATTTGGAATCAATTCTAATTTTCAATTTGTTTTCAAATCCCTGGTGTTTTTTTCTACCAAATAATAATACAAATGAGGCATTGCATAAAATTAAGTTTGAAGAGATTTTATTAACAATCAGACAACCTAACCAATACATTTATAAATACCAATAAATATGTCCTCGTTTAAAAAAATCACGATAAAAACAAGCAGTCTCTTGTTAATGAGCTTGCTTAAATGAATGTGTTTCCTGTTTATCATATGTCGTTGTTTATTATTTATGCTGAATTAGTATTTTACATGTAATAGCTTGAGAAGTGGTGCAATCAGCAAATCGAGCGTCCATTATTTCAATTTTGTTATGAAGTCATTTCTCAATATATTTTAACCAGGTTTGTTGTTTTTCAATCAGTAATTATTGAAGTATTTTTACTTTATTTAATACAACTGTGAGGGCCAAAACAATATATGGTATCGATAAATTCCATTTGTAATTCTGAAAATTTTAGGACTTTATTATATAAGACAATATATCTTAACCAGGTTTGTTTTATTTAAATCAGTGTTTATTCAATTTTTTTTAACTTTATTTGATACTAAATAGGGCATCGATAAATTCCCTCTGTATTTTGCAATTTAAAAACCCTGTATTATTTGAACACATTCTGAATCAATATTTGCTAGTATGAAATAACAATAATATTATGAATTGAGCCACGTTCAGAAGAACGCAACGAAATGTTTATCAAGGTGCCACGTCAAGGATTCCCAAGTTTTTTTCAGGACGACCCCAAAGACAACTTTCAAGTGTCCAGTGTGACCCCAGGTCAATTTTGAGTTTGGTCATGTGGTGGTATCAAGTAAAATAAGCTAAAACCAAACATTGATGTCACAATAAGCACTTACATTTTCTATAACAAGAGCATAGAGCGATGCCTATGGGCCTGTTTTACAGTAAGCCATGGTACAAACTGCTAAATTTAGCATGGTTTGTCAAATCTTAGATGTTTTGTACATCCATCCTCTACCATACCTCAGCGACCCCATGACCTGTTTACGACCCTACCTAGTTATCACTTCGACCCAACTTGGGGTCGCGACCCCTGGTTTGGGAACCCTTGTGCTAGACTTTCGAAATGCATTCTTGTTAAAAGAGTATTTTTGAAGATCTTATTTTTCTATTATTCACAGTTTTCACTACTGTGTGATTCCAATTATTCAAATAGATAAATTTCTACATATAACTGTTTTGAAATAATTTTTTAATAATAAATAAGCAATAATGAAGCAAAACAGTCTCACCCTCCAGAAATCTCAGCTTCAGCCCTCGTCATCAGATGGGCGATATAATTAGTCTCACAGCAGACATGGATATGACGAGATTGGTTGCCTTGTACCAGTGGCTCATCGCTGTGAAAATGTATATTAATCAAAATTTACTCATTTTATAAACGAAAGAGAAAATAAAATTCATATGAGCAAAATTTTTTTTTGCTGGAATCTATTAAATAAAAGCAAAATCTTAAGATGAACGTCAAATTTAGCCTACTACTTACTGTTAAGCCTCGCATATAAACCGACCCTACAAATCGTAACACGCCGTACCTGTCACAGCAAATGATTCCAAAAGAGAATTAGTGCGATAAAAGTTGTGCATATAAGCCAAACTTACGATCAGAGTTATATAAGCTATGTATGTAGGTATAAGCCAGGGGCCGGCAACCTACGGAGCAATATAATCCGGCCCGCGACGCGTCACTGAATTATAGTAACAAATTATAGCTGTTTTGTCGATTATATTGTTCACGCAAAAGAATTTACTTGTAGACTTAATTATATTATAACGTAACAAGTTTATAATTCACATTTACTCCTTTAATGAGCCTATAATTTAATTATAATTTAGACGAATGGCAACAAAACGCAGAGAAGTTGATGCTAAGTGCATATGGTTTAATGGCGCAAAAAATTTTTAAATGGTCAGTCTCCGTGCGCTGTTAAAAATTTAAACTCGGATCCGTGTGATAAAATGTGATTCATTGGTCATCCATTCGATTTTTAACTTTCTAAAAATATGTGCGGCCCGCAAATGACTTGCAACTTTTAATTTTGGCCCGCGAGCGACAAAAGGTTGCCGACCCCTGGTATAAGCTGACCCCTTAGTTTGTCAACTCTTTTTTTGAGTTTTAAACTCAGTTTATTACGAGGATATACCGCATACAAAGACTGAATCCTTTTTTTTTTCCAGTTATGCCCAATACAAATAAATCCAATATTTCATATTCAAAAATATTTTTGAATGTTTACGAAATTGTAGTTATTCAGTTCGCTCATTAGACCTGCGAAAATTAAGAAACGAGAATATCGGTCAAAGACCGAAGACTTATCGATCGAAAGTTTGGGTATCCCCCATAACAGCGCTCTTACTCCATAATGACACCTTGTGTCCCATCACTAATTAATTAATAACTCGCTAATTATACAACATAATTCGCCCAAAATCAATAGACTTCTAGTCCGAGATAAGATGAATGCACATGCAAAATCTGAAGCAGATTCAATCTCGCTTTCGTGAGATATCGCGTGCATCTAACAGACAAACAGACAGACAAATACCTAACAACATACTTACCGATTAAAATCGATAAGTAAAAAGTGAAATAAAATACCCCAACATAAATGGTTCTATATGGTAGTACCTTGTTTCAGTAGATTTATCCACAGTATTTTTATCATCTTCCGATTCTGTATTTCCAGACGGCAGTTCCGCTTCATGATCACATTCATCGCTTGAGTGATCACAGCCTTCACATTCTGCAGAATCACAAGAAGCCCTTTCCTCAGCCTCTCGTTCGAGCGCAAGCTTAGATTTGGGGCCACAAAATCGAAGTCCAACGTACAGAGCGCTACAGTACCCTGTCTCTTTCTTGGGATCAATTTCGTCGACTAGAATTCCGAAAGCCCGAGCTACCTTGCTTTTACAGTCTTTACAAAATCTGTGGAAAGATAAAAAGTATTGACAGAAAATTTGGAAGTAATTACTGATATTTTAGGAACATGAACAGCAGGGGCTCCCAAGCTTTATTCAGGACGACCCCAAAGACAACTTCCAAGTGTCCAGTGCCACCCCAGGTCTAAATATATATATTTTTCATGGAACTTTAGAGCTTCTTTCACTGGACTTTTGAGTTTGATCATGTGGTGGTATTAAGTGAAACAAGCGAAAACCAAACAGTGATGTCACAATAAGCACGTACATTTTCTATAACAAAAGAATAGAGCGATGCTTATGGGCCTGTTTACATTAAGCCATGGTACAAACTGCTAAATTTAACATGGTTTGTCAAATCTTAGATGTTTTGTACATCCATACTTTACCATACCTCAGCGACCCCACCGACCCCATGACCTGTTTGCGACCCTACCTACTTATCACTGCGACCCAATTTGGGGTCGCGACCCCTGGTTTGGGAACCCTTGATGTACAGCTTCATTTTTGAGACAGATGACTACAACCAAAATCTGATAAAAGAAAATTTGCTAAAATCTGATAAATGCAAATTTGCTAAAATCTGATAAATGCAAATTAGCTAAAAAGAAGGCCAGGTCCTGTCCTAAAAGTGAAAAAAGTACCAAAATTAGAGTGACAAGCAACAACTTATGCTCTAACTGAAAGCTTCAACTTTGTTACATAGATTTCCAATGAAAAGCGTCTGACACAGGAAAGCTAACACTGCCAGTAAAATGGAGTTTTACAAAACAGAGTTTATGAAATTAGCACAAGATTTCAGAGCAGAATATGTGAAATGAGGAATTGGGTATTCGTTACACAATTTTTTTTTACCTGTGACGTTTCAAGTATTCTTCCATTAAGTCCAAAATTCCTTCGCAATCTAAGATGACAACTTCTTCCTTGCATTCGTTGGATAAATCGTTCCAGATATCCATCCAGGATCCGTTCCCATAGTAAGGGGTGATAGGAGGGGCGATGTTAGAGGTCGCAGGAGGCAAAGAACTTAGATTTGAACAAGCTTGACCGTTGTTTGGTGACATTGCAAGGGCTCTGAAAAGTTGGAAAAAATTGATTAGAGAAGGTGGTTTCAAATGTAGCTAACAAAAATCCAAACGCCCATATATATGTTTATAGGCCATGTATCAGATCTAGACAGGTAGTAATTTTTTTCGATTATTTTGCCCCCCCCCCCTCCCCGGTCGATCAACTTTGGGGATCACGGATTTATTTAATGCATAGTTTAATAAACTAAGAAGGCAATGCTGAAGCAGTTAGATTCCATTACTACAAAATATCTTGGGCTAGTGTAAGTGACTGGGAGCCCTACATGGCTCATACAAGGCTGTCAAAGCATCTTGGGGAATAAATTTACTGCGGGTGAGAACTTGAATAGTAACTGTTAACATGTTTGTGACATTGTGCTACCCATTAGGCCTATCTACTTTCCTCCACCTGCCCCAAGATAATAAGAATTGCTATTTACAAACCTTCCTAGCCTTGGTTTCTGCATTTCCAATGAATGAATGAAGCATCGTTTGTTTTTCTTGCTTTTTAAAATATTCTTGATTAATCCATGCATATGTACCCTGAAAAAAAGGGTTAAAGGTTAAATATTGTTACTAAAGCTATTAAACAAAACAGGCATGGCAGCAGCTATGAATCTAATACTCAAGTAAATTTAACTTATTTTAAATTCAATAATCTTCAAATTCAAATTGATTTTGGGAATAATTTACAACCACATATGATGGTGGCTCTTAAACTTTCAAAGCCGCGCCCCATTTTTATGATTTGTCTTGCGCCCCACCTCAAAAATAAATAGCTAACAAAAAGCTACAAATAACAGATAATAAGGCGAAAGTATGTTTTATTCAAAAAACACATTGAAAATATGTGAATGGAACGTAAATATCCAAAATAAAGCGGGCAAGATAAAATCTACTTAATATTTTTATTTTTAGCTTCCCAAAAAAATTGTCTATGCCCTTGTTGTGGGATGCCTCCCACCAGTCAAGAGTCACTGACATATGAGAGACAGTGGGCTGCCAGCAGGTTAGGAACTCCGTGAGCTGAAGATGCTATTTAAATGGCTTTTGGTACTAAATATTACACTGAAATATAGACATCAGATTCTTTTTTAATTGCCATAATCCTTGCTGGATTTTGTGCTATAGAATATATTTTATTAAGTGAATGTACATTAAAAAAGGAGTACTATGGTAGATAGTCGTTAACAGTCAAAATTAACCGTTAACCATCTGGAACCGTTTAACCGTTAACCATTGCCTCCCTAATTAATTCATTCTCCTATTATTGCTTTCCAATCAATGGTTTTGCCTTATTATGAATTAACAAATGGCCAAAGGGGATTGTTCAATACAATCAAAATAATTATATTAATAAGCAGTTCATCAACTAATTGAAAAGAAGAGATCAATCAAACGTAACAGCCATGGTTGAGTGATTCGGAATTCTCTCAAATGCTAACCAAAGTCCAGTTTTGCCTTTAAAATTTATGGATAGCATTATAGTTTTTTTAACGATTAATGCAAGATATTTATAAATATGGATATTTGAGTGCTCCAGAAATATGTGTACCAATATGGAGGTAACTAATTTTGTTCGCCTACTTTACATCAAGTTGTGTATAGGGACTGAAACCTATGGGCAGGGGGTATATTCACTTGGCCAACACAGACGGTCCTCAAGCCTGCAGTAGAACTAAAAAAAGGAAAACCGGAGTAAAATTATGGCCTAACCCTAACCTGGTACACATACTACGGGAGTGCCTATTTACCACACGAGTATTCGAACCTGCCAATATCAGCAAGGTAATCAGAACAGAGACTGGTATGGCTATCACAATGTGCCAACAGTTTATTGCAACGAAATAAATTTTCAATTGTATTTTACTTACACATCGTGATAAAACAACTTATACAAAGCTGTTGGGTTCGACGAAACGTGACGTTTGATTGACATTCCTCCTCGTGATGTCACAATCAATGGGTCGAGTGCTGGATGACCTTGGTCCGCAAGTTGATGAAACATTTGTTCAACGCTGAAAAGTATGGAAAAGTTGAAAATAATAATCAGGAACGCGGCCCAGAAAAGTAAGAAAAAAAATTATAACTATGAAATCGAGAACTTTAGGATTTTTTTTTTTTCAAATATTTTGGAAATTGAATCCCAATTCATATAATTGCTCTTGTAAAGTTTCGTACAAAGTTTCGATCTATTTCAGCAGGGGTGATTTTTGTACTCTAGGAACATGTCCATAACCTCGCTCAGTGATCACCTAAATCGCTGATGACAGATGAGTTTGTGTGCAGACCTTGCTTTGAGCCGATTTACCGATAAAAAAGGCAGCGCCAAAAATGAATCAAAAATTCGATTACATTCAAATTTGAAAAGATTTCATATACCCAGGACTGCCATAACGTCCTTATTTCTGTCTCAGAAAATAATTGTGTCCTTATTTCTAAGAAACGTCCTCATTTCGACATGTGTCCTTATTTTATGGGTAGAGGTTCTTATACCAGACACTTCGATTGGTCAATTTGAATGATTGATTTGTTAAAAATGCTATTTTACAAACTCATTGTTTGCTACGCGCTCTCATTACATGAAAACAGCAAATCAATTGACACAATGACAAAACAATCGCATACCAGTCAAAATCAATTTGTGTAACTTGAATCAAAATATACCTTAAAAATGAGATGGAACAGATAGTTTCTAAGAATAAAGAACTGCTGGAGGAAATCCTTTCTAGTGCAAATTATGATTAGATAGGGTCACATTGGCATGATTACATTTTGTTTAGAACATTTCGTTTTTTGTTACTTATCAATTTTAATTGGTAAGTATGTTGATAGGTATTTGTCTGTCTGTCTGTTTGATGCACGCGATATCTCACGAAAGCGAGATTGAATCTGCTCCAGATTTTGCATGTGCATTCATTATACGCCGGACAAGAGATTTTGGATGAATTATGTCGTATAATTAGCGAGTTATTAATTAATTAGTGATGGAACACAAAGTGTCACTATGGAGTAAGAGCACTGTTTAGGGGGATCCCCTAACTTTCGATCGATAAGTCTTCGGTCTCAGACCGATACTCTCGTTATTCTATCATTATGTTTCCCTGATGTCCTTATTTTTGGGTTCATATTGATGGCAGCCATAGATATAGCGGATGTTTCATTTACATACTGTCGTGCACAAAGCTCTGTTTGGAGTGAGATAACCTCATAAAAAATAAATTTATGGTTGTGGAAGGAGTATTTGGCACATTTGAATAAGTTTAGATGATTTATATCTCAAGGCTCAAGCCCTGACAAGTGACAACATTCGAGTTTACGTTCTGCACCGCTCTACCCCAAATAAAGGTATCCCCGAAGTATGTGAACCAAGATGGCGGACACCGGAACGTAGCATGTGTACTGGATTAAGGTTAGCCATAATTTCAGGTACAAATACTACGGGAGGCACTTGGCTAGTCCCCGAACTTGCAATACAACCAAAATAAGAAATATTGGAATAAAATTATGGCCTAACCTTAACCTGGTACACATACTACGTTCCGGTGTCCGCCATTTTGGTTCACATACTTCGGAAGAACCCAAATAAGTAGGCTATTCAAAAAGAAATTACACTCACCTTCTTCTGCAGCCGACACACGGAACCATGTGAGACAGAAATGTTGTTAAATCTCTCCCATTCATCATGCAGGCTTGTTTAACTTCTTCTACATTGAGAATGTTGTAATTCTAAAAAAAAATGTCAAAAGTTTTTCAGTTATAAGGAATTTACTTCACTGCTGTTTTCTCAATCATTTAAACTGCTTCAAGTCTTATATAAATTGCTATTCAATGGCATGCAATGAATGACCATAATCCCATATAGTTTTGGAGATACTGGCATTCAAATGGTGGTCTTCGACACTGTTTCAGAGATTAGACTTGTTTACTTCTGAGTAAGTAATGCGGCTGTTAGTGATTAAATTCTATTAAAATAGGTTCAAGTTAACGGTATATGTAACGGAATTTGCTATATGGAATATACCTTATAATGCAAAAATTTTATGAAAATCCTTACAAACCTCAATAAAAGTCCTGAGATCTGATTTAGCATTGTTGCTTTTATATCCAGGTTGAAGGGGGTCATCGAATTGTAGCACAAGCTGAAATAATAATACGAATAAATAAAATAGGTTTAAGATGATTAAGTTAGGTTTTTTTCATGTTCATCCCAGAGGTAAGTTGATAAGACAACTTGAACAGCATGATGTATCACGCAAAACTTCGTGGTGGGGGAAATCAAAACCGGTCTGCAATTATGGGCGCGGCGGTGTGGCTCAACGGGCTAAGCGTTGGGAATACGCTCGCCACCGCACCTCTAATTACTCTGCGTGGGTTCGCAGGTTCGAATCCCATGCCGGGATGATTATGTGCGAGAGGTTGCTGGACTCCTCGCCACCGTAGGATGGTTAACCGCTTCCTCCACCACCAAGTCCGTGCTTCCGTAAACAAACAATATAACTAATCCCATACCCGACTTGGAATGGTGACCGGACTAGAGGCCGTGGTTCGCCATATGGATAGGCCATCTTATCGGCTTTCCTCTCCCCCGGGATAAATATGTAAATCCTATCCTATGTGAACTACTCTATAACAAAAAAGACTACTGCAATTCACTCTCACATAATTATCCCAGACAAGATTTAAATCTGCGAAACAATGCGGGATAATCAGAGGTGCGATGACCAGCGTGTGCATAGCAAGATGCATCAATCGGCAGGCCGTTTAACTTTTTATCTACTGAATATTCCATCCAGTTGCCCACTATGTTTTCAGTGTTCAATTAATAATGTATTTTCATTATCAACTCAAACCCCACAAGGGTTTTCTAAAAATACATTATTAGGGAACTAAATACTGGATAAAAAGCAATGACCAAAGACAAGATGACCAAAACTGAATAATCAACTATTCTGCCTAAATTCTAAAGGTGTAATGGATTACGGTGGATGTAAACAAATGTTTAACAAGAGTAAAATTCTATATTCATACAGATAAAATTAATAAATGTTTTATTTAATTCTCTATACTTTTCAGGAAATAAGTTAAGGTTTTCAATGAGTATTTCCTGAATTATTCTTAAAATAAAGAAAACAGTACCATACTGAATACTTTATTTAATTTGGCATAAACCGGTCCTAACTATATACCATACTATCGGATTTCCGTCTCTTCCCCGATATAAATATGCAAAAATCTTAAATGAAGCTATTTAGCGAGCTGATAAAGTGAAATTATACCGAAATTTATTGAAAATGTAAAAAAGAGTTCCTCACCGTTAAATTTTTGTCAACATTGAGAGGAAGTTGTCGATTTTCGAAAGGATAATCCTCGTCATCTCTACAAACTGCGACAAGTTTCACCATTTTGTAAATTTATAAGGCTAGATAGAATATTGGTTCTGTGAAAATTAATTAGTATAATTCAATATTGGGGAAGGATCAAGTTTTTGATTGTTGGACTCTAGGGACCATTTATCAAAAACTGGAAGTGCCTTGATTCAATTTAGGGGAGTGTCTCGCCCTTCAACGTATCTTCTTACAGACTTATCAAAATCTAAGACTGTGAGATAAACAGAACCCTGGAACCACGATTAACGTATGTATACACAGCAACGCATATACCTGTTTGCAGGAGTCTAGTCAATGTTTTTTCTGTTCTGGCTTTCGTATGATGGTACTGTGGTACTGGTACGGGATATCTGGATATAGCGAAGTAAATGCTTTAATAAAGCCATGAAATAATGTCAGAATATGGTGTGAAAATACAGATCAAATTTTATTTTTTTTTAAATCTGCCTGTCGCAAAATTACTTTCCTGACAGACTTGTTTTCAATTTCGAAAAATTTACAGATTAAAGCTGAAACATTACACACAGCCAAACCAAAACTGAAATGGGCTTCAGCGTTTACTTCCCTAGATCACTCGTAGAGTCGTAGTCTATAAGTTTATTTTCACTCCATAATCAGCGTAAAAGACAATAAAATAATTGATAAAAATAAATGGCAGAACCCCATACTCGGCATAAACTGGTGACCGGGCAAGAGACCGTGGTTCGCCATATGTTTTAAGCTTTATTATCACCTTTCCTCTCCCCGGGATAAATATGTAAATCCTATCTTATCCTAAATACTGAAATAGTATAAATAAAACTTATTACAGAATGAGGAATAGTACGTATACAGTAATAGTATGTTTAGCACTGACAGAATTCAGAACTACATCAACTAACTTGGTTACCGAATGTCTAGATATTGGGAGTAATTGGACTATGCTACGATACATATCAGCAGAATACGCGAGATTAGCTAAATAACTATAAAGGTTAGTCACCGGTAACTGCGGGACTCGCTGAACAACGAACTCAGCGCGCCGAAGGTTGCAAATGAATAAATGGTGACGTCATTTGCAACTGACTGCTCATTTCCGCCGCCTAGCGTGCAGACTCGAATTAGCTCCGATCCGAGCTTTGTGGTTGGACCCAGGACTGATATAAGCGGATTATTTCATCTCATTCGTCTTAAATAAATTAATGGAACTAAATTTGCATTAAATGATACAGGATTAATAATTTATCAATAGGAAATTTGTGCCGTTTGCGTAAATGACATTGCGATAATTCCTTTGAAATGCAAACCTCGACTATTTGCAGTTGCGACAAACGGGCCAACTTATATCTTTCAGAATAAGGCGCAAATTATAAAATATTGTCTTGCCACATATTGCAATGGTCTGGTTGGCAAATCGGCCTAGATTCAAGCGATATTAAATTTCAGCAAAAGCTTAAGATTCTGATTCACTGACAATTTAAGAACTCTTAAATTGTTAATGAGTCTCGCATAGCCAGAACACAAATTAGTATAAACTGGAACGAGTAATTGTATCATTCTTTATATATCGCAATTAGGCGTTCGCGGTTAGAGGAGATTTAACGCAGCGACAATATCAAAAGAGCATCATGCGTTTTTATCCATGCGAGAGCCTTTTCAAAACATAAACTGTCGGATTGTTTATGCTTGATGGGAAAAAATCTTGAGTGTTGACAAGGGCCACTCTAAATGGCTTGGCGGGTCGAATTTTGGCCCGCGGCCGCCTGTTACAATCCTGATTTAGACCTTTTCAGCTCGACCTTTCTATACGGACAGGTTCATCTGTGTTGATTAGGACTGGGAATTTCGGGGAAAACACTTCAGCCGTTAACCGGGTAAAAAAAAAAAAAACGCGTGACGTTTGACGTATTAATTTATATTTCAGCTTGTTACTACGCCACAATGCTTATAGGATAGATAGATAGTATTTCGGAAACTCCATGACAAACATAAATTAAAAATGGAGAATTCTGGAGGGCGAGCAAAACCTATAAAAAAGTTTAAAACATGAGAAGTATCTCATGTGCCTGCCCACCAGCACGCACACACACACAAGCCCAATTAAATGAGGCTTGGGCCAAACTTAACAAACAAAATACACGATAGTATTGAACTTTCGGGCTGTCGTACTTTTAATAATTACGTTGATAATAACCAATACCTACAACCTCATGCAAAGATAATGTGCGGAGTGGAATGTAATAAATTTGCGACGATAGTCATACTCACGAGGCCATGAAATCTTTGAGAAAAACCAAATCATGAAAAACTACATGCTATATTGGGCCTCGCGGAGAAGGTGATAAGTGGTTTAATATACAAACGAACTCAAAACCATGGCGGCAAATTTGGTGTGCGGACACTCATAAAAGCAATTATCAGGAAAAACACTAATCACACGTGAGCAGGTCTGTAGCCTAATTGATACATTGACGTGGCCAACATTGTTAAAACAGTACCGGTATACACATAGAGAGAACAAATCAAAAATATGCCATTAAATGAATGTTTAAAAATGTTGCGCATTCATATGATCATAAGTTACACTACAAACTTTTTACACATATATATATATTTGAATACTATAAAGCAATTTCAAGTGTTCTTATCTCGGTATCGCTCATAATTATTCACGAGTCGAGATAGTTACATGATTGCTCTGCTGCGAGAATAGGCAGCGTCAGTGGCGTAGCAAGACTCTCGTGCCATAAGCTAAAACAACGTGTCGTGGACATAAGCTAAAACAACGCTTTTTTATTTCGTCTAAAATTTCCTGTTTATCTTGGTTACTTAAATGTTTTTCATACGTTCTTCCTCTTCTGCCCTTTTTCTGCATTTCTGTGCGCCACTGAGAGGTTTTACTTCCGACATCATTCTGACAGCCGTCGTAATTTTGCCAGTGCGATCAAACCACAAGACGCCGAAAATCGACGACTTCCTGGCATTGTTACGTAACAAAACGATTTGAGCAGAACTAACATCAACGTTATAAGATGTGCATTACTTGGTTTGCAATGTAGCTTTTGGTTTGCGGCTTAAATTTACAAATTCCAACCGCTTGAGCCCCTTTGCGCCGTGGGCCCTCCCGCGACCGCAGGGGTGGATGCTACGCCACTGGGCAGCGTGGTTTGGACATGTGGAAGTATTATAGAAAACCCGATTCCGTTGTTAAACGTCATTTTTGTCACAAATTTTCAGTGTTCGATGTGCAAATTCTGCTTCGAGATATAATAAAGAAAAAGGGCATCAACAGCGCACTAGTTTGTATTAAATATACGATTTTAAAATATATTCGTGGAGAAAATATTTCGAAATCGACCGAAAACTGATTCTGAATTCATTATTGTCAAATTTCCATAATCAGCATTCTTGTACTATACCATTATTTTTCACATTTATTGAGTCCTTACTCACACAGTTGGTAATATTCTTTTGAATTAAACGCCACAAGAGATGAATTTGCGATGACGTAATCATATTTGAAGAAATTGTACGATATAAAGATGATTTGTACCTGAGATGTCAGTTAACGGTTGAAATAAATCGTAACCGTTAACCTTCTGAAATCGGCTAACCGGTTAACCATTCCCAGCCCTAGTATTGATATACTTTCTGTTTTCAATAATGGGAAACACATTTGTTTTTCTCAGACTAATAATTACCTCCGTGCTTTTAAATGATTACCGAATTCCAATGACAACAAATCTCATCGTTCAACTTGTACCATGTGCCGAATAAGCGACCAAAATGGTTTCTGAAATTTGTCCAAAGACACGGGTAGATTTTGAGAGAACAAGCTGGAGAGTTGTTATTGGTAGTGTTATGATTGAAGGTTAAAATCGCAAGATAGTGGTTATAGAAGTAAATATAAGTGATCTTGAAAAGAAAAACGTAAAGGTCATGCAAGGTAGTATGCGTTAGGTGTACACCAAAATACGACACAAGAGTGCCAATTAATAAAAGTGCGACCAGACATTGGACAAAGTATACAGTTTTGGACGAGTTAGGTTATTTGTCAGTACGCTGGCAAACGACTTGGTTTGCCATGAATATCATGCATATTCCAACATTCAGTGCCTAAGGTTTTATATCTATCTTAAACCAGAACTAGCAACGAATCTATTTATCGACAAGCAGTATGCAAAGAAGCACAACTCAAACTGCGAAAGAACTCTGATAAAGCGTTTGACGAATAAATTGACTTCAAATTATCTTAATGCAGTAATGTTTCTAATGCATAAAGCTGGACTTCCATATTCAAGGAAGAAATATTTGTATATCCCGAAGATGCTTTCAAAAACTCCTGCGCAATTATGTTTCATATTTTCTGAACATAAAATTATATTCTCAGAATTTTGCAGACTTCAAAAACTATAATGTCCAATACTTTTATCATTCTCAGCTAGGTATTTCCAGTGCATCTCAACTTAAATTAGTCTATTATTTAAACTTTATTCTGCGTGGAGTTCGAATCTTGTTACAGAAGTAAAATGCGTTTCAACACCATAATATTATTGTTCGTTGCTTGTATTATGCGGGCGGAGGCGGGTGAGTTATTTATAATATCGGGCTCGGAGTAGGCTGCAGCAAGGCTCTTACTTCGTTATACGGCGTATACTTCAGCTCACAAGTACTTTGACTTTAGCTCAGCCTTGACTTTGACTAACCATAGTCAATGAAAATGGTATTAATGGCTTGAAGTATTTGGTCAAAATACTTATTTTACGAGCATTGGCGAGCTTATTTCGTCCAATCCACACTCCCCTATTTTGTATTATACTGCGATCGCACAACTAATTTTCTAACCTGCCGTCTTTGATTTTACTCATTGTAGGTTTGGTTAACACAATTTCTTTGGCTAAAGCAAAAATTTTCGATGAAGTCTGTTATCACACATATGTGCGCAGTTTTGTTCCATGCCAAAACTAACAAATCAAAGTTCGGAAGAAATACTAAAAAAATCATATAATATCGGACATAACCATCCTAGCAATTTAATTTTATGCTCCCACGTTGTCTACCTGAGTGACGAAATTTGGTTATAGATACCATATTAAGGAATTTCTGTGATTACATTTTGGAACAAGAGAGATATGCTCAAATATATGGACACGTAGCGCCGCCCAATGACAATAATTTTGATGACGTCATAGCGAAAAAAAAGTAATAGCCTTCTGGAGAAAAATTTTATCTTTAACCACTGAAAATTTCAAAGCAATTGGCCCAGTATTCGAAGAGAAAGGCGATTTTTTAAAAATGATGGAGACAAATAACAATAACAACAAAATTTTGAAACGATCGTTATGTCCACTAAACGTGTCCAATAATATGTATTTTTTCCACTAAATGAGGATTTCTGGGCGAGGGAATCTATGAGGAACCAATGCTGGTTGTCGAGCAGCGAGCGAAACTCTTACTTGTACTGCGGTGCAGTAGGTAGGTTACCGCGCCTCCAAGGCTCTCACCCATTTTAACACCACCGACACTTTCTATTTTAGCTTGGAACGGCTGCACAATATCACAAAAGTTGGACGTAGCGATTATATACGATGCCTCAGAGTCGATGGCGAACGGGGACAATTTGAAGAAATTGAAAGACTACATGTCCGAAGTTGTGAAGATATTCAACATTCAAACAAGAGACCCAACTCGTGGCGTTAGGGTAAGTCAATAGACCATCCGGACAAAATGTTGTCATCCTTGTAAAAATAAATTTGCTTTGTATTTTCTGTATTACTGATGACTAATATAAATTTAGTTCTCAATTATTACTAATACCTATTTATGTCTGCATTATAAGATACTTAAACCATACAAAAATCAGGATGCGCATAACACAAGCTAAAATATAAATTAATTTCGCCGCGAAATTTTCAAGTTTTCGCAGTTCGATTTGCCGCTAGTTGTCGTCACATACCAACAAAAATGCCTTTCGATCTCATACAGGCTAAGCCTTTTTTAATATAATGGTCTATATATAAACGACAGTTCGAGTCTGGGCTTTAAATTATTCAAAAACTAAAAATACTCGCAAATCTCAATCAAAGTTACAGGAAGTTCCCGAAGACTTTACGAAACAAATTTTCGAATCTCAGATTCATAAATTTTGTATTTGGCTGAGTAGCCGATATTTACTCGTGACATATAAAAGCACGCTTAGGAATAAAGAATACAAGAGCTGGAGACCTTATTAATCAGGGGGGGGGGGGCAAGGTTTTGGATCTGGGACAAGAACATTGGCCCATCTGGACTGGAGGGCCATGTAAGTGTGACGTAAAATTCACATTTTACGAACAATATTTACAGTTTTACAAAAGCAAATATTGAAAACAAACCTCGTGTAGAAACGAAATCAAAAGTCGAAATAGAGTCGCAATTTCAACGAATTCAGTTGGTTATTTTCAGCAAAAACATCAAAATTCGGCTGTCACAGCTTCAGGCAGGCCATATTGAATTACCCAACTGGCCGTATTTGGCCCACGTCAGTTATTGATGCTTGAATGTCACGTTTAACTAGGTAGTGAATCAGAAACTGCGCATCCAAGCGCAGCCTTTCGATATCTTGTCTTATGATTCGCTTCAAGAATTTTGGGCCATTTTCCATATAAATTGACCAATACTGTTATGTACAGAATGACCTTGAAACAGAACCTATAAATTTCATAATTACTTTTAGAAAAACGAAGAAAATTTATTTTAACACTTGAACTACTATTTGTGTATGATTGTCCTCGAAAGTTTTAGTAACCTGGGGTACTATGCACAAACGTTATGTTCTCTCTCTAGAACAGGGGTTCCCAAACCAGGGGTCACGACCCCAAATTGGGTCGGAGTGATAAGTAGGTAGGGTCGCAAACAGGTCATGGGGTTGGTGGGGTCGCTGAGGTATGGTAGAGGATGGATGTACAAAACATCTAAGATTTGAAAAATCATGTTAAATTTAGCAGTTTGTACCATGGCTTACTGTAATACAAGCCCATAGCCATCGCTCTATGCTTATGCCATAGAAAATGTAGGCGCTTATTGTGACATCACTGTTTGGTTTTAGCTTTTTTTATACTTAATACCACCACATGACCAAACTCAAAAGTCAAGTGAAACAAGCTCCAAAGTTTCGCGAAAAATATATATATTAACCTGGGGTCGCACTGGGAACTTGAAAGATGTATTTGGGGTCGTTCTGAAAAAAGCTTGGGAACCCCTGCTCTAGAACAGTGGTTCGCAAACGGTGGGACCCGCCCTACAAGTGAGGCGTAGTCAATTTGGGGAGGGGTGGGGGGGGGGGGGGGGCTGAAGGCGTGCAACTCAATAAAAATGAAGATAAATTTATTAGAAAATATTTGATAGATTTATTCTTGCTTCTTGCTTTGAAGGGGCATGAATAAAATTAAAAGTATGTTAGGTTTATTCTTGCCCGCCTTATTTTTAATTTTACATTTCTTTATTTTGGGTATTTACGTTCCATCTACGTATTTTCAACATGTTTTTTGAATCAAACATATATTTGCCTTAAAATCTATTTTTTGTAGATTATTGTTAGCTAGTTATTTTTGAGGTGGGCGCGAGACTTGATGGATTCTAAAAAGGGGCATGGCTTGTAATGTTTGAGAACTACTGCTCTAGGTGCTCCAGAAGTATGCGCCCCAAAATGTCGCACAACCTGAATTCTGACCTGTACACACATGCTATGTTCGGGTTGTGCGCCATCTTGATGCGCATACTTATGGAGGTCCATAGAATATGTTCCAAATGACCCGAGTTCTTCGTTTGGTCACCCTGCATTATTTTCTGTGTACCCTTAGGGGCCTATAAACCCTGGTTGGGGAACACTAACCCATCAGAACAAAATTTTGAAGCGTAAATTATATTTATAACGTCATTTTTATTGTTTCAGTTGGCAGTTTGGGGCTACACGTATACGCCTCATATCCAATTCGATTTTGAGTCGTGCGTCACCGTAGAACACGCTCTGACGGCGATTAGTAGGATTCGTCCTATGGGGAAAACCGGAGTACATGTTGCAAAAATGTTTGAATTTGCAGCGAATAACGTTTTCACTTCAAACCTTGGATCTAGAGTTACAGACCCAACTGTAAAAAAGGTGTGTTGATTTATATTAGGTTTTTCTATTTTGCTATGTGTTCGCTCTGAACAAGGCTCTTGTCAGACAGAAGGCATGAATTACTTCAAGCCCAGGGCGAAGCTAAGGACACCGCAACATATACGTACGTGATGGGCCTCGCACTTCCATAGTCTGATTTTAGGTGCGAGTTATCAAATGAAATTATATTCATGTAAAAGTCACCGTTTTTATTCTGTAAACGCAATACTAATAATAGTCGTGATTTTGTACTCAATCCCTATCTCTTCCAACACTTACTATACCGCATCAGCTAATGTAAGCCATCCCCAGACCTTTAGCAAAGTTATTTTTTCGATAGGTGGATGTCCAGAATATAAAATCTTAAATTGGGTTTACCGAGTGTCACCGCTTCTGCATATGACAATATATCCACCCCTATTTCTTCTATCTGCTGTTTATAATGGTTCCATTACATTTGAACCCACGTACATTTGAACCCATGACAATTGCACCTGTATGCTATTGCACCTATGGAATTTTTTTTGTTTCACGGATAGTTAAACCCATACTAACCCTAACCCATGGGTTTTAGCACCCGCATATAGATTGAACCCGTGGATATACGCATGGGTTCAAATGTACATGGGTTCAAATGTACGGTCACCGTTTATAATAAATGATAACCAAATAATCCTGTCCAGAGCAAACCATTCAAATGACAACTGGGATATATAACAATTATAATTTAAACTTAATTTGCACTAGGTGGCAATTTTGATAGTGGACTCGGAGTTGGTCCCTCATACGGTAACACCAGCAACGATAAAAGCGCACCTGCAGTCAAGGAAAATTGAGACTTACGCAATAGCTATAGAAGATGGGGGAATTAAAGCTGCTGCACTCACTCCCTATATGCCCACACCGCACTCAACACCGCTCCAAGTGGCGACAAAAATGGCGTTGGCGACGTTTACTGGAGTTCGGGAAAAGTAAGTTGTTACTAGTATGTTGATAGGTATTTATTTGTCTGTATGTCTGTTAAATGAACGCGATATCTCAAGAAGGCAAGGTTGAATCTGCTCCAGATTTTGCATATGCATTCATCATATCTTGGACCAGAATCCTATTGATTTTGGATGAATTTCGTCAAAAATAAATGTACATGAAGCAGATTCAACCTCGCTTTCGTGAGATATAAGCGTCACCTAGTTGTGCTCCGTGTTCTTTTACAAACGCTTGCGAGCTGGGCTTCTGAAGTTATGATAGAAATGGAATTGTTTTGTGTCTGTTGTTCCGTTCGAAACTGGGGGTAACTGGAAAAAGTCCGAACTTTCAATTATTTTCGCAATCCTTTAGTAGCGGTGGCTTAGCAATATAGAGCAGGGTGGGCCAAGGTTGTAGGCCCCGCGGGCCACAAAATTATTTTTGCATTATTCGCGGGCGCAATAGTGCCAAGAATAGGTTAACAGTGCAATACAAAACAAACACTTTTATTGTGCAAACACATAGTTATCAGACATAGCCATCCCAGGCTAATAGAATCCGCATTCGATTTTTAGTTTTCTGTGATGCCTATATTGTAAGCATATATTCCCGACCAAATTGTTAGAAAACCAGATAATAATTTAGACTGCCAATCACATCATTCAACTTCGCTAGTTGCCTCAGCTATTTAGTGACATTAGTGATGTAACAATATGTCAAAAGACTTTTCTGATTAGTTTTATTACGAAACAACACAAAATGCGATTTTTTGATTACTCTCCGAATGTGACGCGGGTCACAGATAATGAAGCGGCGGGCCACATGTGGCCCGCGGGCCTGGGTTTGGACCACCCTGATAAAGTGTAATAAAGTATTTGTGTTACATATTTGTTGTAATTTCAATAAAAATCGACGAACTAGGTTAAACGTTCCGATTCGAACCGACCAGGCACTGCATGCACCTTATACCACTCCTAAGCTTCGACGATAAAAAAAAAGTCCGGCTCCGTTTTCTTGACAAACCGGAAATTGTGGAAGTAATTTTGACAGCAATAATTGGAGCGATTATTATTTCCTTCACAGAAATAATTTCTCTCTAATTCATGTTTACGCAAGCAAGACCCATCCCTAACTTTAGCCTTCGATTTGATATTATTTACGCGTGGCCGTGCAGAATCTTTATTTGGATGTGGAACATTAGCACCATGCTGCGATTATAATTTTTTTCAAATCTGTGTTCCCCTTGTGTTTATAATTTTAAGGAAAATATGGCTTTTTTTGGTACTTCCGAAGTATGTGAACCAAGATGGCAGACACCGGAACGTAGTATGTGTACAGGTTAGAGTTAGGCCATAATTTTAATCCATTTTTCCTATTTTAGTTCTATTACGAGTTCGGGAACGAGCCGAATGACTCCCGTAGTATTTGTACCTGAAATTATGGTCTAACCGTAACCTGGTACACATACTACGTTCTGGTGTCTGCCATCTTGGTTCACATACTTCGGGAGTACCTTTTTTTATATATATAACTTAATAATAACTGTTTATTCCTGTATGGTTTCGTTTCGAACATAAAATTTCAGGTTTAATTTATTCGCATGGGATCACTGACTTTTGGCGTATTTGCATTGCATGCGAAGAATGGTCGTAAGGGATTTGGCCTGGTTAGGAAATCTTTCGTTTTCGATTAAAATTGATCGATTAGGGAATTCCGTTTAAATACCAATTATTTTAAGGAAAATTTCATTCTATAGTTCGTGTGGACAATCTCACGTATTTCTGGCACGGTGCTTGGGAAACGATATTAGGAAAGTCTGGATTGATAACTAGCATTGCTTATCGAGAGATTGTTCTGGGTAGACACGTCTAGCTATTTTGTGTTAATAGTATGCGAATGTTTTGTTTTTTATGTGGCTTGATAACAGTATTATATAAAGTACGTTTTAATTATTTTAAAGGTGTAATAAATTCGAATCTAACTTGGCGCAAGACTTGATTTGCCTTGCCGCATTGCTTGAAAGCTTGAGTAGTTGTATATAGCCTTATGAAAAGTAGTAACTTTTTTAAAGCCGAACGAGTTAAAATTAACTTTCCATTCAATCCTGAGTTTCCAGACCTCAAGAGAAAGTGATAATTTATTCTGAAGAAATTATCTAACTTATACCTTGATGTGTTTTTCGCAAATGTGTGTGTAATATGTGCAAGTGGCAGCATCGCGTTTTTCCGGCGCTATGGATTTGAGAGGCTATTAACTGACGTTTATGCTGTCGACATTCACGAAACGCGGTAATCGTATTTTCAAAAATATTCGTCATTGAGCTGATGTTAATTAAGTGGCTAATCAAACAATATCTTTCGAAAGGGAATTTTCCAGCGAACTTGAGGAGGCCACTGAAATACTTATTGATAGATTTAAATCTTTTACTGTGGATTTCCCTGGAACATCGGTAATCGAATTTTTTTTAAGTTTCTGAGCACTATCATGACGCGATGATGGTCTAATAACCCCCCCTCAATTGAAACAAAAAGGAAGGGTAAATGCTTTGGCAGATTAGATACTTCTATGCTATCACAATACACAGGAGGACCCAAATAACTGTGGATAACTGTTGTCCTACTTTTGGCCTGCCCTGTATTTTCTAGGGAAATATTTACGAAAGACTCGGTACCGTAATAAACTCATCATACCATAGTTTATAACTATAAATGTTCTTTCCAGTTTAAAACTTCGTCATGGTTGCAGTAAATGCTTTCCTAATCCATGTAAGAATAGTGCTCCATGCAAAGAAAAAGCGACTTCGCCGTTCTATAAATGCGAATGCATCGCAGGATGGGTTGGAACGAATTGTTTAACACAAGGTAGGCGAATAAAGCTGTCATATTTTTATACGTTTTCCATGCTATTTCTCTTAATACAAACAATCAGTCGCAGTTATGTTTTGGAAATGCCGTAATTTGGTCATTTTTCAATCCCGTGTAGTATTTTTTGAGCTATTGCAATAATTTACTATACCAACTTCGGAAATCTAATTTATTCAATTTATATATGTACCCTTTTTTAAATCTATAATATTTGACTCTGTGTATCAGGTATTTACATATTATAATGCAGACATCTGGAGAAGCAGCCATAGAAGTAAAATTTGATGTTTTGATGACAGCTAAATATGCCCTCTACGAAGGAAACCGTTTAAATGGCGTCTGGGACCCTCTATTCATCCCTATTCGTAACTATCTAAGATATTATATATATACATGTGTCATTGAAGGAATAAATTCCTTCAAAAACCTAAAATGCTTTTGCGTATCAGTGTATAGTTAGGAGGGGAAATCCCCCATAAAATATGTGACACTTGAGTATTGGCGGTGAATGTTTGCCAATGAATTTTTCTTTTTTTAGATCCATGCCAGCTCTGTCGTAGCAACAGGGGAACTTGCATTCCAAGTGGTTCCAAGAATGTTTTGCAAAGACTGTCCTCCCGATAAAATTGGTGAATACTGCCACCTACCGAACCCTTGTCATCCGGCCCCAGGACCATGTAAGAATAGAGCAACATGCAAACCGAATGTTCAAACCTTGAATGCCTATGATTGCGTCTGCGTGGGGGAATTCACTGGTAAAAATTGCGACAAGACAAGTAAGTGTTCAACTACTATAAAATAATGGCGATAGAGGGATTCAAGTGTTTTATCGTGATAATTAGCGAGCGTTCTTAGGATAGGATTGACATATTTATCCCGGGGGAGAGGAAAACCGATCAGACTGCTTAATAATATGGCGAACCACGGCCTCTCGTCCGGTTACCAGTCCAGGTCGAGTATGGGATTAGTTAGCCAGTTATTTGTTTTCGGAAGCATGGACTTGATGGTGGAGGAAGCCGTAACCGACCAGCGGTTACGTGAACCACCCTGCGGCGGCGAGGAGTCCAGCAATCCTCTCGCACATGATCATCCCCGCATGGAATTCGAACCTGCAATCCCACGAAGGGTAATCAGAGATGCGGTGGCGAGCGTTCTTGCATTAGGCTTTAGACCAGTGGTTCCAAACCTTTTTTTCAAGCGACTCAGATTAAAAAAAATTTTTTTTTGTAAAATCGCGTGACTCGGGGAAAAGCTTGAATATTAAATAGCATGTAATATACTTCTGGTCACAAATCAAACGATGTTAAGTTTTTACGCCGTGATACTTGTCATATATATATACAATTACTATTAAATCCACTCTTCAATAAAATCAGTAACTTTCAGGTTTTTGTTGAAAAAACAAGCGACCCAAAATATTTTTCAGTCGAGTAGGTTTGGAAACACTGTCTTAGTTAGACCAAGGTCCGAAGTTAGACGACCAAGTTAGACCGAATCCGGACCTTTCGATCATTCAATTTGGACCGTCTGCTTATTTATTTTGGCAGCCTCGTTTTATAGTTTTAGATGATTTTTGATACCATTTAAATACACAACTACACAGTTTGTCGTACTGGTACCGATGGCGACATTTGTATTCATATTTGTGAGGTATTCATTCCTCTTGTATTTAATTTAATATTGCATTTGAAGTTTCGTTTATTTAATGAAATAAATTTTCTGTAATGTACGGACCCCAGTAAGTTTTCTAAATAGACCTTTAGTGAAAATAGTTGAGTAGCCCTGAGTTAGACGACCGCAACAAATGCGCAATGTATCAGATCAATGTAGTGGTGGTATTCAAATTTTTTGTCAACCGGTTCCTTCACGAAAGTCATATTCTTCAGCCGGTTTTGTTACAAACAGAACTTTGACAGTAACCATGCTAACCGGTTCGCTGATCTCCTAAAATTCCGTGAGACGGTTCCTTTAGAACCGGTGGGAACCGGCTGAATCCAACCACTGAATGAAGCCTAAATCGTACCACGTTGATGCGGCCTACGTAGTGACAAAAGGAAGACCATTGTTAGTGAGTTAGCACCTCGACACCATCAA
The DNA here is from genome assembly GCF_013122585.1 of Styela clava. Lineage (NCBI taxonomy): Eukaryota > Metazoa > Chordata > Ascidiacea > Stolidobranchia > Styelidae > Styela > Styela clava. The sequence continues at coordinate 1,165,889 of NW_024102640.1, forward strand.
AATTCTGTCTTCGGAAATTTCTCCGGTGCCCGCTTTTCCTTGGTGCCCGAAGCGCGTGCTTATTTTGCTTAATCCAGCACTGTTCATACATACTAACACTGCGTTTTGAACTTAGTTTGGTTAGGTTCGTGAATTTTGAGTACTCCCGTTGCATGTGAACCAAGATGGCGGACACCGGAATATAGTATGTGTACCAGGTTAGGGTTAGGTCATAATTATATTTCAATTTTCCTTATTTTAATTCCATTACGAGTTCGTGGACTAGCCAAGTGACTCCAGTGGTATTTGTATCCAAAATTATGGTCCAACCCTAGCCTGGTACACATACTACGTTCCGGTGTCCGCCATCTTGGTTCACATACTACGGAGGTAACGAATTTTATTGAAACCAAAGAAACTTAGAAAAAACGTTTATTCATTATGTCTCGTTCTAGTATAAACAAAGCAGCCTCCCAGACAAAACTACAGATTTATCGTCTTTCACCGATAAATTTTATAAATTAGCAACGCAAAAGTATTCCAATGGTATTCAAAACATTAACTCCTTAAAATCCATTGTAATGGAACCGTAAAACGACTGTAAAAATACAAGAAATTTACGACATATTCGCGAAAAACGCAAGTCGATAACACCCCGGGCAATGATTTGTTACGTGTTTAAGTAAGCCATTGTTTTGCAATAAATGTATTTGCTGCTGTTTTGCGGCAACGTGGACGCCCGTTGAGTTTTGGCTTTCGACGATTTGCCGAAGTCGTGAAATACGGAAAAAAATGAATGCGGTGAGTGCATTATAAATATCATGTAGTTTTATTTTAATATTTATACAATGCGCAGATTGAGTTTAGTAACTTTTAAGTTGAATTGCCAATGTCGTGGAACATTGCAGCACCGGTAGCCTAGCGTTGGAATCAGATTATTCTGATTGGTCACGCTTTAATAATTGGCAGTGACGTAGGAGTTGCGGTGGTAATGGAAAGCAGACTTAGCCATGGCGATCTGCGTTAGTGTCTATTGAATAAAGGCATCTCAATTGATTGAACTAAACCCGGTGTAATAACTGTTTGAGTGCTATTGGTGTTTAGGTAACTGATATAAAAATAGACCAAGTACCTTTGTCGCAAAGATGCCCGCGTCTTAGGGCAATATTTTCGGGCAATTAAATAACATTTTGAGTGCGGCCACAGCTGACCTTTTCTTTTTCCAATTATGCTCATTTTAGGTTTGAATAATTTGGGTCATTGCTCCACCTAACTTAGCCACACCTATGATATGCAGAATTAAATAAATCATATTGGAAAATTGGGGGCGCGGCAAAAATGCAGTACCACGGATCTCATCCGCCCGTATTTTATGTTTTAAATTACAATAAACATACAAAATCCGCCACGTGTCACTCGCAGTTGACAGGCGACTGCCGTTACCATGGGTTCACTGACCCATTTCCGCGTGATTACCGTACCGGCACTGTACCCGATGGGGACAGGTCCTCTGTTTGCACACGTCATTTATTGGCCAATTTAAACATCAATAAATTCCGGTACCAGCGCGGGACAAAGGTGCCATAAAGCAGTGATGAAAACGGTTTGTTAAACACACATTGAGACCGATAAGTACCATGCATGTTGTATTTATAGTCCTCGCGCTGTGCATGTAACTAAACAGTGTTCCCTTTGTGTATAAAGCTAATTGCATGAACGAAAAATAAAAATTCCTATTGAAAAAGGCAGTTAAAGCGTAAGAATGTTATTTTGTTTAATCTGCAAATTTCGAATCGTATTATTTCACTTTGAAACAAGATTCTTTGATATTTTTTCTCTAAAAATGCATATAGGAACACTAAATACATTGCTCAAAGTTAATATGTAATCTTTGTTATTCTGCAGAAACACCGAAAGATATCTGCGTAGGGCATAAGTGCAGTGGATACAAATGCGTAGCGGTACAAGGCAAACCTACTTGCGCCTGTCCAGCAAACTGCAAAGCGAAGCCTGACTGCTCTGTTTGTACGCCGGTAAGTCTGAATTTAGTTAGTATCACACGCAAAAAATTTACGTTGGAAGATTTTTTAGAAAAAAAAATTGTATATAGCAAAGTCATGTGCACTTACTTAGAAGTAAGGGTGACAGTATGTTCCCCCAGCTTTTTGTTTTCAACTGGTCAACTTCACTCGCATCTAAGCCACTTCAGTGTCGGTATCTACTGATACTGATATTACAGCGGCAAATTGAGCGATATTAGAATGTTTGCGAAATGGGAATGAAATGATTTGAAAGTTTGTCGTCAAGAATATGGGAAATATCGTTAGATATTTGGGGACAGGAACTCATTTGGAGTTTCAATATAAAAAATAAGAAATAAAATCATGTCAGATAATGATAAGAGAATTTAATTTATTCTGTTAGCTAAAATATTATGTATATAAGAGAACATGTGAGAACACTCTCTCTAAAATTTCAAATACCCCCCCCCCCCTCCCTAACTTTGAGGTGATGCACCGTATCTAAATTTCTAACTTAACATAAATTTGTTTGAATATACAGAAAGTATTGTATGTACCAGTGATAGTCAGCCAAATAATACATAACACGTATATTTATAAGTTACAAATATTTCTATCGCTAATAGCAAAATAACAACCACCCCTTCATATGGAAACACCCCCCTAAAATGAAAAGCGGCAGCATGAGGAGTCCCAGTTATTTTATTGGACACGTAGTGGACATGACGATCGTTTTGTTGTTATGTTGTTCTTGTTCTTTGACACGTTTTGAATAAATCGCTTTTCTCTTTGATTACTTGACCAATCGTTTTGAAATTTTCAGCGAGTAGAGATTATATTTTTTGCTAGAAGGCTATTTCTTTTATTTTTTGCTATCACGTCATTATGTGAATCTACGTGTCCATATATTTGAGCATAGCTCTCTTGTTTACTTGACGTTCGTTTGGAAACGAAATCATACTAGCTAGTCGGCTGAATTTGTCACTTGAGAGTTGGCTTACTTGGTCTTTAGTTGTACATGAAAATCATAGGTTTCATTCATGGATCTCCAACGTATACGCATATTTGCGCTACTGTAAAAGGAAACTTTTTGGTACTCCCGAAGTATGTGAACCAAGATGGCAGACACCGGAACGTAGTATGTGTACCAGGTTAGGGTTAGGCCATTTTATTCCAAGTTTCCTTATTTTATTTCTATTACGAGTTCGATGACTAGTCAAGTAACTCCCGTAGTATCTGTACCTTAAATTATTGCCTAACCCTACCCTGGTACACATACTACGTTCCGATGTCCGCCATCTTGGCGGGAGTACCAACTTTTTAATATAAAAACGGGTTCTTATCATATAATAAGTGGTTTTTATGACGTTGGGTTCAACAAGCATTTGCATGTTCGTTTATTTCTCGGATGTACTGTTGAGAAAATCGTTAAATTCGAGTTTGTAATTACAGTAAAATTAAATTTCACCTCAGAATATAAGGTCGGATAACGTTATTTCAATTGCTATAAGCCAGTGGTTCCCGACCTTTCATGGCTCGTGGCCCCCATGCAGGAGGCTTTTGCCCCTGTTCATCATCCCAGTGGTATTTAAAGTGTTATTTTGATTGGTTGATTCCGAATCCCATTATGTTCAAACAATTCATGCTCAACAAATTGAAAACACCTTGTGAAATGACCTTATCAAGCAATGAAACTAGGAAGAACGGAGTTTTCTTATAAAGTAAAATCAATTTGCGCCTAGCATTGTGACTCATCCAACTGCCCGTGGTTAGGAACCGTTGCTATAAGCTATAATTTTGTCCAACTTAAAGATATTCTAGACCTCAGTCCATGCCGGACCAGTGTTTTATGAAATGGTAAATCGTTTGCCATATAACCATGGAGTATAATATTACCTAATATAGTTGGGTAATTTTGCTATTTTTTTATTTTATGTCAGTGCTAATGGTGATTCACAATATGCGGTTAGGTATGTTTATGATACAATAAACAATGGTTTTCGTTCAATCTATTAGATAAGCAATTCACTCACATTCATTTTCGGCCTCGCCCATTTTTGTTAAGCTTAATTTATTTTCGAAAAATTCTTCTTTGCGGAATTCAATTCGTCAATCTGCTTTCCTGGCAATAACGTTGAGTTTTTTCAAGTCAAATTATTTCAGGTGATGACTGCTTTGAGCGAACTATGCAATTTATTGTTGGTACCATTTGTTCAATTAGTTATTAAATATAAGACTGATCTTGACGAAAATAATTTGAATGTTCGAATATGCTCGACAAAAAATAACGTTGAAATTATAGTTATCGTTGCTTAATTGTGTCTTTGAGAATTACACTCGTTTAGGCGAACTTTTGTTGACTGTGACTCGATTCAGTAATTTAGCCTCAGATATTCGAGAAATTTTTTTTTAGAATGTGTTTGGAAAAGTGAATTATACGGCTTGATCATGTTGCCATTACCATCCATGTTGCTATATCGAGTTTTATGATTGTTTTCCCGCATTATCAAATTTTGTCAAAAAATGGCACTGCTTTGTGCAATTATCTGTTGGGCCCGACTCTTTAGGATATATTCGCATTAAGAAGTTCGAATTTTTTTTCCAGAATGTCTTTAAAATGGTTAATTATACGTGTTTGGCAATTCCTGGTATTTTTATTTTACAATATATTCCATATTCAGCATTTTTAGAATGTATTTATAATGTTAGATTATACGACGCGTCGTCCATGTTATGTCTATTGAGCTCCAGTGGTAATATAACACTGTAAAATTTATTAAGTGACACTATACAGCCGCAGTATAACCAAATTAGGACGTCACATATTGAAGTTTTGATAAAAATCTCATTTTTGTGAAAGTTTGATTCTAACAGTCAAAATTGAAAATGGTCACAAGGCACAACCCAAAATCAAAACTGAAAACAGGTACAGCTATGGAGCCCAGACCAAAAGATGGCCCAGGTTCACAATAACATAGAATCAAAGAAGTCGGTTTCGGAAAAACACAATTTGAGACAATTTGATTTTAGTGCGGCGATGCAAGCTGTCTAGAAAAGGGCGTTATTAAAGAAAACTTAGAGATTTTTCAATCAATCGATAATTTTCTTCCAAAATTATATCATAAGTTGTTGCATCACAATGATTAAAAGTATTTCTGGAAAGCATCCGGTCACGTGACCTGAATAACTTCGTCTGAAAATTCAAATTGATTGATGACAGTTTTCCCGCCTAATGATCGATGATATTGTGACGTTACAGAAGCATGATCTTTATTCATTTATTAGAAATCTTTCAACAGAAACGCCTAACAAGATAATTACCGTCCAATGGAGTAATGTACCAATTTCCAGACCACAATTTCTTAAAATTTGGAAATCTGAAATTATCAAAATGGAAGTTATAACGAAGACTTTCTGCGAACGGGCAATCAGCTCGAGATAAAGCATTCTGATTATTGGACACGAAGTATGTTAAAAATTCTCGTTAAAAAAAATCGCTTTTCTCATTAGACTGTTATTACTTTTATTTATTCCAAACTTTGTCGGCTCCATGTTATTCGTTTTTCGTTTCCAAATTTTGTGTGATGATGTATTCAAAATTAATAAAAATTATTTGTAGCGGTTCTTCGACCTCCATTGTGCTACTCCCGTGCTACGCGAAAATCGGAATTTTTTTCACCGTACCGTACAGCAAGGCGTATATATAACACACAATAGATCAGGCAGTGCTCTGTTAAAGGTAGGTAGACTACAGCTTCGCTTTGGCCTTCGTTTCCATATATTGGAGCATCGCTCTCTTGTTTGTATGAGGCATTCTACTCCTTCGTTCTAAATAAGGCATTAGACAAGCATATGCTGATACATAAAGAACTTTTGGTGCTCCCGAAGTATGCGAACCAAGATGGCGGACATCGGAACGTAACATGGGTAACAGGTTAGGGTTAGGCGATAATTTTTTTCCAATTTTCCTTATTTTAGTCCTATTATCAGTTCGAAGACTAGCCAAGAGCCTCCCGTAGTATTTATACCTAAAATTATGGCCTAACCCTAACCTAGTACACATATTACATTCCGATGTCCGCCATCTTGGTTCGCATACTTAGGGAGCCCCGAACTTTTTGTAAGAACCAGAATCTTATTAGGCATGTAGTGTGACAGGTTATAGTAAAGTCTTTAAATTTGACAGAGTCGTTAAATTAAGTAATTTTAATATAACCAGGGACATTAATCAGTAAGTCACAAAGTGTCTTTTTTATTTTTCATTCTTATACATTTCTTATAGCTCTCCGTAAATAATAGTCAACCTTTTCAGCGGATAATAACATCAGAACCCCTTAATTTCATTGGACACTGTTCCCAGTTTGGTGAAAGGTAAATTGCCACAAAAACCTGCTTGAAAGTGTAGTGAGAAGTGAATGTTTTTATAGGAAAACATCATTTATAAAATTGTTTGCAAGTTGAAAACTAGATCAAAATATTCCGCAAATATTATGACAAATAAAGGGTGTCCAGAGCTTTGCTCGGAACACGCTTTTAAGGGCGTTTCGTTTGAAGATTATTCATTATTTATCTATGGTTGTCATGAATTGTAAAAGATTCTCGTCCTTTCTTAAATACAGAGCTACTTTCCTATCAGTGATTTTCGAAAAAATAATCTCAGTGCGTGTCGTAAACCGCGTAGCAGACAAAAAAATTAACAATATAGTGACGTAATTGTACGAGCTTCATATTTCACGTATTGCGTAATTTAACTTATTGTATAATCGTAAAACTTGAAACGATTCGTTAAGTTGTTTTGTAATAACATTTAAGGCTCTCAACGGACTCGGACGCAAAATATCTGACAATTAAATTGGCTCAATCTTGATTCTATGCACGCGGAAAAAAATGGTTTAACGAAATTAAACTAATTTTGTTTGAAAATATTTTTTTCTATGATTTGTCATTTCAGGCCTTTGTTAGATCCAAGTGCCATTTATGTCTTGTTCGGATAAAAAGTGGAAATCGCACAGTGAAAACGCACAGCGAGTTAATGCACATAGTTTAGAAAAAGAAACACAAACGCTCACAAATTCGCTCCAAACATATTCAAATCCAGTCTTAACGCGCAATGAACCATCATTCTCAATATTGACTGCCTCACTTGCCTGCATCTACTCTCGGAGTACGAGTCTCCTTAACTTTGAGTGAATGCGTATTACCTCAAAAAATTATTAAAATTATATTTACCTATGCTAGCAATAGGTTCTCACTATTCGCGCAAATTTCGCAATATTGCTTCAGCGTCCAGAATATTGCAATAAATTGAAGTTCTTCAATCTTAATAATATTTGTTTAAACGATACAAGATAGACTTTGGTACAAAAAGCCCGCTAGGCTTCCTCCAATTTGGCATGTTTCATTGTAATATTCACCTGATTTTATTTTTAAGAAAATTCTTATTTCTCAATTAAGATGACTTCGCAAAAAAACTTCAGATCAGTTTGATTCTCCGCCACGCTATGACGACATAATGCATGTTATAAAATCAATGAAGCTTGGCATGAACTGGAATCATTTTTCAGTTTCGCTTATCAATTTGAAAATTTGTGGAATTTGATAGGAAATTCTCGCTGAAGAAAAAATGCGTGTAGATTTAAGTAGCAAGGAAATAGCTGTTTCTTAATAGTTGTAATTTAGGTATGGGCGACAGTTTGATGTTGTGACGTCATATAGTGGGACGTCATAGCCAGGAATTATATAGGATATACTCGCTTTGTAAAATAACGCCCGTAAATTTAGGCAGAGAGGAAATGTTATTCTATTAAAATTCTTTAAGTATGTATGGATGGTTGCTTGATGCTGTTACGTCATAAATTGATGACGTCTTCGCTGCTGACGAAATTTTAAAGCAATCAGTATATTTCTAACAGTTTTTTTAAAAGTGTTTCATCTGTTTGTATTGTGACATCACTCTATGATGACGTCACCACTGATGAATAAATTGTAATAAATTTACGAAGTTCATTGAATTTTAATTCAGTAGTAACGTACAAATGCGACCAACGAGTTGATCAATCTCGTCGGTCGTGAGAAGGTTAATATTTTATTCAAACAGATACGGAGTCACTTGAAGTTATTGTGTTGTCATAAGACAACTTGATAACTGACTGCTGATTTTACGGCTTATTCGAGCAGTTGAATGCCATTGGAATTAAGCATACGATTAGGTGTGGACGAAATTCAAATGTGCCAGCAAAGTGACTTAAAGTTATGACTAGTAGTCGTATTAATTACCCAAAGAATTAGTGTGGAAGGAGTTAGCAGTTTTTCTATCTGGGCGTAATATTAGTCTTGAGATACGATGAGCTAGGAAGGATGTTCAAGATAGACCAGTGCTCTTAAACAGGGTATACGGTATACCCAAGTGTATACCGGACCATGAGTTGGGTATACAACTGATAAAGGGTATACGAAAGGTGTACAACCTAAATCAGGAAATCTAAACTCTAATAAATAATAATAAACTATAAAATATTCAATTGGAGACAACAATGCAAACTCGGCGCACATGAAATATAAAATGTTATTAACGCTAAGAACCGACGTGAGCACGGTGTTACATCACAAATAATATAGATAATACGATCACGTGTCTGGGTTGGCGATTTCGGCTGCCATGAACCTCGTTTGATTTACGTTGAACATTAATCCCGTCGACGCTAAGGCAGTCAGTCAAATTTATAACATGCGGTCACTAGCCTATTCGATTGCATGATGATATTGCAGTACAATATGTGCTAAAAATTTTTTTTTTTTTTTTTGAGCCTTAAATAAACATTGGTATTCGCAAGGTATACGAAGTTCTTGAAAAACTGTAAATGGTATACTACGATAAAGAGGTTGAAGAACACTGAGATAGACTATAGAATCCTGATATTCGCGTAAAATCTGTTCTAGGGCTTAGTTAACTAATAATTAATTTTGAACGTTTATGAATGACATATATTGACTTGAACATGGGCTTAGCCAGGGATTTTCAAAGGGAAGGATTCTGAAATCTCACTGAAATAGGCAAGATAGACCGTAACAGCTATGCGGATCCTGGTTTGTCTTGAGGGTATGGAAAGCTTTTCGAGCAGATTTGTATGGTGACCGTACATTTGAACCCATGCGTATATCCACGGGTTCAATCTATATGCGGGTGCTAAAACCCATGGGTTAGGGTTAGTATGGGTTTAACTATCCTCAAGCCTTGGCGTGTTTTTATTAGTCTTGGGGTCTAAAAAAGAATTTAAAGCTACGGGAATTGCTATCTATGATACAGAAAAGTGATTTTAGTTTTTTTACATTCCAAAAAAAGGGGGGGGGGGGTTCGACCCGCAAAACCACCCACCCGGCTACGACACTGCTCTTGGATTTGAACTGTTCTTTAGCTTCTAAATTCTTTATCCCCAAACAATTTTTGCTGACGCGTAATAACCCACTGTAATTCGATATAACTGTGGCTCTTGGCATTCTAGCGGTTCTTATAAAATTGTTTCAATTCATAAAAAAACAAAAAAAAATCGGATTGTATTTTCTGCGTTTTATGTGTATTACTTCGAATTCTTAGTGAACATAACTAATTTTTCGGCATTATATTTTCTCCTGAGTGTTGACGCTGTCCAGACTACGTCGAGCTGATTCTGAAACATTAGTTGTAGGCAATCGTGGCACGAATAAAGAGCATGCCATCTATATTTGGCCATCATTGGCCTAATTTTTTTTAAAGAGGAGTTCAGGCCTGCTAAATAAAATAGGCGCAGTACTGTATTGGGTGTTACGCTTAGTTAAAGGTTTGTGCGTGTTTAAAATGCATAGTCATGCCGCTAGAGCATGGATTCTTAAATTGGGGGGGACATGGACCAGTTGCAGGATGAGGATGATATTTCAGATAACATTATTATTGCCATAAAAAACATGGAGATGTGCAGTACTTTTGTTTTAATCATTAACAATTCCAATTATTAATGTTCAAAAAATTCAGACATTTAAATTACTGCTGTTTTTGTTATAAAATTCATCAATTTGAGCCGAGCCGAGCCTGCAAAAGCAGCGAAACCTAACCTCGCTATGAATCAATTTTTGATACTTTTGAAGTATGCGCACCAAGATGTCACACAACCTGAACCCTGACCTGGTACACAACCTGAGTTCAGGTTGTGCGCCATCTTGGTGCGCATACTTCAGGAGGTCCCAATTTTTTTTATCTGATTCTTTATCTGATTCTTTCCATAATGTCAATCGTAGACTTGTTTCATATTTCTTGTATAGAATTATTACTCGGAAAAAATCCAGACATTCAAACCAGACATTCAAATTACTACTGTCATTGTTAAAGATCATTTGTTCATATTATAGAATAATTCAGTTATTCGGACCCTAGCCTGCAAAAGCAGCGAAACCTAACTATGAATCGATTTTTTAATCTGATCCTTTCCATAATGTCAATCATGAACTTGTTTCAGAATGTTCTGTGTATATTACCAGGAAACCGTGAAACTCGTTAACAAACTTTTTTTCTCATCTCGCCCGTAACTGTTGCTTATTTTGCCACAAACAATGAACGACCGGTGTCTAATTTCGGTAACAAAACATACCGGCTTTTCAACCGGTTTTTAAGTCGATTATGTGAATCTTTATCGCGTTGTAATTTGTAATTTTCTGAAAGATAAACAAGTCGTATATAATCTGATGCAACAAGTCAAAGAGGTTGGGCTTAGAGATCTTAATGGATATTTTCTTTAGCGGCGATTAAATTAAGTTAGTTTGTGTTTCATTTTCATTATAAATGCCCTTTTTCAACGATTTTTTCAACAGTGTCTACCCTACGTTAACTGAATGCAAACATAATCTAACAAGACGAGGAAATGTTTGACATGGCGACTTTCCGCTTTATTCAACTCTGCTTTGAATTACTTACCATTAGAAAGAGCTACTTTCTACTTGCCATACAGTAGTCCAGTGACGTATACATGACGGCATAAAGCCCTGAAAAAAAAATCGTTCTTCTAATACTTAGCTGGCGCTTGGGGGGATGAACTGTCAAAGCCCCAGGCTTCATGTTAGATTCGATTGGGAGGCCGAAATACGAAAATTCTATCTGAAAGTTATTGAAGAATTTATCAAAACACATGTTCCATATCACCTATCGCCAAGGGAGTTGTCTAGACAAGTAATCGCTAACTACACGAGGGAGTTAGTCAACGGTTTTCAAGGTTACGAACAACCTTGTGGTGTTAAGTTAATTATGTGTGATCGGGTATGTGTGGCCTATTGCGTAATTTTAGGTACAGTCTATATTTGGTGGATATATTGATCGTTGCAATAGAGCAGGAGTGTGTAACCTTCAATACAGGAGAACCAGATTGATATAACAGGATGAAACCGCGGCCGCACTTTTACTCAGCATAGGCTTTCTAGTAGCTGCAGACACAAACGTTTTGGTTATTGATCTTGTGACGTGCGTTGTTCGCTCTGCGCAAGCTCAGAAAAAGGCATGGCAACGCAAATCATTTGGAATTGCTCGCACATCCTAGATTAAATCAAAAACTCGTTTTGCGGGCCGCCACTATTCAAAAGTGGCGCTTCTCCGCGAGCCGCATTAGTTTTCCTCGTGGGCCGCATTTGGCCCGCGGCCGCAAGTTGCACACCCCTGCCAAAAATGCAAGAAAATTATAATTAGAATAGTGTAGTATGAAAGGAATAAATAATTGGCGATAATGAAAGCAATGTATATTTTTAGGAAATACGCAGTGAATTATATGTTTGCAAAGATTAAAATTTTCCGATTCGGATAGGTGGTGGTCATGGGAACCTAATACCAGCTATTTATTTTCTCATTTATGTTATTCTTAAAGTCTTGCGAGACGAGTGCTTGTGAAATGGTAGATACCAAAACTTTGCAGCCGCCACAAGACGTCTGCCTAACGGTTGAACTAAGACTTCACAACCTTTTTTCGCTGTTCACCACTAAATTTTTATTCAAAGTCATATGGACCCCTAAGTGTGTATTGGAACTATCCAAGTTAAATCACATGCTGTCTTAATAGAACTATTCAATTTTAGCATACTCGGTATTATTACCCTATTCAATTTTGGACAGCCAGGAGGGGGTGCTATGACAACTTAGCGTCCACCTGGGTCACGTTGAGGAGCCCTGGGTTAAAGCATTATTCTTAACTGTGTTGCCGTCGCAGGTCTCTGGTTCAGAGTTCAACCCCATGTTCACCATCTTACCCACTGCGTGATAATTGGGGGAGTTAATGCCGAATGGGAAAAAAATTAATGCCGAATGGGAAAAAAGTTCCTGTTCTAGCAGTTCCACGTTCGAGGCAAAGGGCGTCGTGTCAAAAAAATTGTAGCAATATTTTTGTTTAATGTGTCATCGTTCGCTGAGTAGTCTTGCATTCCGTACGCGTGAATAGTCTGATTATATTTACGAGATATTTTCTATACTTTGTTTCATAACAATACATGAGTAAGAAAATCATTGTTTTTATAGATTTTTCATTGATAGGTCATAATAAGGTATTGACGTAATTTATTTATTGAGTCATAATCAAAACCTGGAATGGAATTTTTTTAATTTGAATTTAATTTACATGGACGTGTAAAAATTGCGATTGGTCGCTGCGGTAGATGTTATCCAATGAGCGGTCCCGACTGTGTCCGTTAATATTTCCGCCAAAGAAGATCCACCCTTAAAATGGCTGAAATTTAGTTTGAATATTTCGTTGAAAATTTTTCAATGGCTTAAACATTTTGGCCGTATTTTTTGCGCGTGGAAATTTTTTTGGCACCTTTTTGACATGATAGCGGAACGAACTGTCTTTTATATTAATTATTATTTAATTGTCCATGTTCTTTGATCAACTTTGATTTTTTCCGCATGATCGGGTTTTCAAAGATGAAAGTGTTGTGCTTCTAATATTAGCATATTTCTGAATAATATTAGAAAATGTCATCAATTTGGTTTCTGTAAGACGAATCACATTTTATTCTCTGATTGGTCCCGTATGTGTTCAATGCAAGAATGATATAACGAAATAATAATAATCGTTTGAATATAAAAAAAAACATCAAACTTTAGCTTACTTTGAGGTTTTTCTAAAAACATGCTCTGCATTTTCCTAGTAATATTACTAGTTGGATCATAATACGAGGCTATTTATCGCTTAATTTATCGCCCAATTATCAAGCAATGATAAAAAAAAAAATTGTCTCAAACGGGTTTCCAAAGCGGTGTTTATCTGCGCATGTACGTTTTTTGCTATAATTGTTGGTTTAATCATAGCTGCATTTGAAACACTGGTGAGCTTTTCAGTTTGAGTTTTGCCCAAGTTCAAATTTCGTGGAGATAAAAATATCGTTTTCTAAGAAGGTTTTTGTCTAAATCGAATCTCTAAAAAGGCTACGTTGTGATACCGTAAACAAACATCTACGTTTCGACATGGATTAACTCCGTTATAAATTACGCTTCAGGCAATTAAACATTGTCAAAAACACGATAGATTTTTAGCAGGAACAGTTATTTAATAAGAAAACTTTTCTGCTTAATTTTTGTCACGCTGGGGGCACTCCTTTTACCAATCAAATAAGATTCACGAACGTCACGATTTTTAAAATATGACGTCAGAAATATCGGTATTGCGTCACAAATACGTATTTGGTAATGTTGAATTATAATCCAACAGAAAAATTATTATTACGTCTTCAATTTCCAGATGGGTTTTCAACTACGATTTGTATTTTTATTGTTTCGCAGCTGCGAGTTCACGTTCGCGCTTATTTCGAATCTTTTCTAGAAGCCAATACCACGTGTCTTGGGTCTAACCTCACATTAATCAGAATCATATACTCCGGATATATGTGCCATTCGCGATATACAAGCGTTCAGTTGAGGATTGCATTCATTTGTTAGTCAAATTAAGCTCAAACGAATTTCAGAATCAGTGGAATAAAAGAAGTATTGCAAAGCTGTATTATCGTTATAAAAACCAGTTTCAAGATGTTGAATTCGGCATGGTTATGATGCAGAATAGTGAGATAACAAATAAATATTTAAGTTGGGTGCGTTGGAAAACTACAACATAGTAATGTATTTATACACAGCAAGCAGACTCGTCTTGGAGATGCCCAAGATAGGTAATTAGACCCGGCCTGTTCGCAGAAGCGCAGCCAGAAATTTTCACAAAGGGGGGGGGTGAAAAATTTCTAATTGCCAAGTTAGATCAGTGTGGTCCAAACCCAGGCCCGCGGGCCACATGTGGCCCGCCGCTTCATTATCTGTTGCCCGCGTCACATTCGGAGAGTAATCAAAAAATAGCATTTCGTGTTGTTTTGTAATAAAATTAATCAGAAAAAATCTTTTTACATATTGTTACATCACTGATGTCACTGAATTGACTAGTGATATGGCTAGCTGAGGCAACTAGCGAAGTTGAATGATGTGATTGGCAGTCTAAATTATTATCTGGCTTTCTATCTTTTTGGTTGGGAATATATGCTAACAATAGAAAACTAAAAATCGAATGCAGATTCTATTAGCCTGGGATGGCTATGTCTGATAAGTATGTGTTTGCACAATAAAAGTGTTTGTATTGTATTGCACTGTTTATCTATTCTTGGCAGTTGGCACTATTGTGGCCCGCGAGCAGTGCAAAAATAATTTTGTGGCCCGCGGATCTGACAACCTTGAACTACCCTGAGTTAGACCGTAACATCCAGCAGGCCCCGCCAAAGGCCGAGTCACACAACGAGTCAAATTAAGCCCAGCATGACAACCTTTGCATGGCAGCAACTTTTATAATACATTCGAAAGGACGAGATTCGAGTTTTCACTTTGTTGTAACATATATTATGAATGTGTATCAGCGTTTATATTAGGATCACTATATGACGTCACATGTTACGTCATCAAATATTGTGTTACGCAAGTGACGTCATGTATGTATTTTCTGTATTTTACAGGTGACACCATGTACTCCTAACCCTTGCTTAAATGGCTGCCAATGCAAATTATCAGCGAGGCATGAAAGCGGTTTCTTGTGCTCTGGATCTAAAGCCAATCTTGGAAGACTATGTGATATTGGTAAGTAATTAAGTCGATGGCGTGGATTTGATTCCCGTCGGGGGTGGGAAAGGGGCAGTCGGGTTGACGTATCTAACGTTGGATCACGCTGCTGGTCTGTTACGAGTTTTTATACGATTTAGTTTATAGATATGCTGTGTTGCCTTTCCCCTAAACCAATATGGTCTGGTATCCGCACGAGAGGCCTTGTACCAATATCATTTAAATGGTTTCAGAAGCACTTTTAGTGGCTGTACGTGACTTTTCATGCACCTAACCGTACTTCACTCTCAAAGTTAGTTTCAGCAGATTTTATCATTTTATGTCCTGTAAGTTTGCAGAGAAATGAGTTTCCTTTACTTTTGAATGACTGTCCGTAACTTAACTCCGCTCAGAGATGAGTCTGCTTTAACTAAGAGTGAGTGACCGTAACTTTTCTCATAGATGAGTCTCTTTTACTTCTAGTTATGTGCCCGTAACTTTGCTCAGAGATGAGTCTTCTTTACATCGGAATGAGTGCCCGTAGCATTAACTACTGAGTAAGTGCGCATAATTCTCTATAGTTTTAGTGGTCGTCCGTAATTTTGCTTAGAAATGAGTCTCCTTCACTCTGGAGTACCAGACTCGTCAGAAAAGAAATGATTTCATGAAATGAATGATATTTTACGACGCCCTCGATATTTTTCTTCATTTCGCAACCTCTGGGTTAAATTATTTCTCACCGCCATAAATGGCATTCTTCTGAGAATTGCGTCTCCTAAAATCGCTGTGCGTGTGGGTTCTATTACTAGACTACTTCGCCAGAAATATTTTAGTTTTGTACGCATTGACCATAGATGGCCAGTGCTTGATTTTGATGTTTCATCTATGGCCATGCTTGGAAATTTTTAAATCAATTATTATGGTTCCAATTGCTTCCTAATCGAATCGCAACTTCGTACGCTAAAAAAGTTTGGCGTCGAGTATTGCAAACGTTCATAATGTGAAAACTGGTAGGACTCGAGCGATGTCCAAAATTGTTCGAATATAGTTAAATTCGAGTAAAATAGTTAGGTTTAGTGGATTCTTGGTTTTTGGATAAAAAATTGGATATTTTTTTTCAAATTTGTCGTTTTAAGCATTTGACATCAAATTGGCAGACAAAATTTGGATTCAATTATTTCTGAAACTGCGAAAACGAAAATTAATCGTACAGTAATGTTTGGCTTTACTATCGTCTGCGCGTTTGTTCGACGGTCAGTATATATTGGCGGGCCGTATTTCGTTAATGTGACGTCATAGTGACGTAATTGTTGGATGACGTAGTCAAGTTGGGGTTAGAAATGATATATTAAAAATTGTTGAGTCACACCCACTAAAAATACTTGTGGTGTTAAAATATACCCCAAAGGGACCTCCTGAAATATGCGCACCAAGATGGCGCACAACCTGAACTCAGGTTCTGTACAAGGTTAGGGTTCAGGTTGTGCGACATCTTGGTGCGCATACTTCAGGAGTACCCCCAAGTGTCCTGCATACTAAATACGATTCTTTGTGAAATTTTTCTGCTAACATATTTTCAATGTATTTTGGAATCCTGGTTATTCGTTTCTGCTCATTCCATTTTGATCGGTATATATTTCATCTAGTTTCTAATTTCATAATTCGTGATCTGATGGAAACTAAAAACAGCCTAAAAGTACCGTAAAAACCGAAAATTCCTACAAATTCACTTTTCTCTTGGAAATATTAACTTAAAAGTCGATTTAATGTAAATATGTATTTCGCGCTATTTAAAAAATATTCTTTCGATATTCGTTGCGTCACTCGTCACCAGAGTGTTAATAATTTCTCCCGCCAAAATCGCACTACATTGCCAACTGCGTGTTGCTGCGATAAGCAGTTTATTATTTCCGCCTTCTTTGAATTGTTCCCGGTTCAAAGGTTATCGTCAACCAATCATGGGCTATATATGTAGAACAATAAAACACCATCGATTCGAGCTTGGCCGGTTTATATAAGTTAACTGGCGTATCGCCCGGCTCCTATTTTAACAAACATTTTCCAATGTAATGTTTCTTACTTAGGATATGGTAGCAGGCAGGCTAGGATTTTGCGTTACTTTTCTATTGGTGAATGTTGGCTGTTAGGTTTGACTTTACGGCTGTTTTTATAAATGTAATTTCATATTACTATCGGTGAATTTTTGAGAAGGGATAAGGAAAGTGAACGTCCTTCTTTTTCGGAGCGGATAGGCAAGTCAGTATTCACATTAGGATTAAAAATGAGATAGGCTTTGGTAACAATTTCTGGAAATGTTTTTTTTTTTTTTAATTTGAGTTTTCGTCGGCATATTCTTCTACCCCTGTTTTACCGACTGCATTACAGATTGGGGTCTCCTTCTGTAGTTCCAAATAATAAAAAAATGGGTGCTCCCGAAGTATGTGCACCGAGATGACGAACAACCTTAACCCTAACCTGATACACATACTATGTTCAGGTTGTGCGCCATCTTGATGCACAACCTGAACATAGTATGTGCTCCCCCAACTGGAAGTCCAAAAATTGGTTGAGACGGTTTCTGAAATCCGATTTTAAATGAATTGCCGAGGGTATATTGTATTTAGTAACGCCATTGCATTGATGCGTTGTTTGTTTGAATATACAGAGCGCCTTTGAAATTATTTGAAGTGGAATTTTAAATAACTGAAGAATTCTTAACGTTCAAGATACTGAGTTAGCAATAAAAAGCACTATGCAGTAATTTGGGTGTATTAAATGTAAAACCATGTATGAAATATTACGTCATATTCGAATATGAATACACCTATAAATTTACCTATAAATTTTGTACGTTCAATATTGCGTCACATATTGGACATTACGTCATTAGTTTTTGGTGACGTCATATTCCTACATAAATGAATATTATGCAAACGGCCTCGTGATCTGTAGTAAGCATTTAATATTCCGAGTGAATCAGCCTTTGTAATGGTTTCTTTACAAAAGGAGTAAAATACAGTGCGAGCCTTAGTCATAGTAAAACTGCAACTTGGCAAATAAGCGCGGTTATAGTTTCCATACAATCTCTTCACAATTTCAATTTTGTTATGAAGTTAGTTCTCACTATATCTTAACCAGGTTTGTTGTCTTTTATTCAGTAATTGTTCAAGTTTTTTTTACCTCATTCAATACATCTGTGAGGGTCAAAGCAATATATGGTATCGATAAATTTACGTTGCAATTTTAAAAATTTTTACGAATTTATGAACACTCTATATTTCGATACATTAGGAAATAGGCTTCAAAATTCAGAGCGACTCGGAGAATTTGGCTCATACCTTGTGTAACCAAATTTATTCGCGTTCGGCTAGTTATGTTGCAATCCGAGAAAGAGATCATGGATAATTGTTATTTTTTCACAAGGGGAATATATGCAGAGTGGGATTTAGTCATGTAAAACTGCAACTTTAGCAAAATAAATATATTGATACATTTATAAGTAATAAGTGTGCTTCGACAGCGAATACAGGAAGACTGACTGACGTTCGCATTCGCATAAGGAACTCGTGATAAATTGTAAAGTGCGTTTTGGCTATATTTTATCACGGGAAAGATGTTTCGGGTTTGGATGGGCTACTATTCTATACAAAGTGTTAGATAATACTACAGGTAAACAGAGACTCGAAAAAGATTTTTTACGCGTAGGCCCATGCTCAGATTGAAACTAAGTTTTTTTGTCTTCGTTTTAAATTGGTTTATAATTGTGAGTGACAGGAAAACAATCTCAGGGTATCATGGTTTGTGCAAAGGCCATTTGCCTCCTTGTGTATTTCAGGAGGCAATCAGCTTTTCACACGCAATGTTCGCCCGATATCAACGACAACATAAAAGTATTCACATTTCTCCTCTAACTAAGGCTTCGAACTAGCATTTACCAATATCTATAAAAGAGCATATATATATATTCATTGAATAGTGTGAAGTTTTTTTTTTTTTCAACAACATTTTAGTGACAGATTTTCCATTGTTCAGCACGAAATGCTATTTTGCGAAGTGCTTTTTATTTCACTTTTTAAATAAAAAAAAAATAAAAAATAACAGAGGTGGGCAAGGTTTTTGAACCAAGGGCCAAAAATTTCGCCCATCTAGACTATCGGGCCATATAAGTGTGACGTAAAAAGTTACATTTTATGAAGAATAATTACAGTGTTACAAAAGCAAAAGTGGAAAACAATAATCCTCGTGCCAAAGCTAAATTTAATCACAATCTTAAACAAATTCCTTGAACTATTTTTCAGCTAAAACATCAAAATTTGGTTTTAGTTTGGTTGTGGCAGCATCAGGCGGGCCAGATTGAATTACCCAACGGGCCGGATTTGGCCCGCGGGCCATAGTTTGCCCACCCCTTGATCTATAATGACAAGGATCTTCCTATCTAGGTCTGCTGCTGGTGTAGGGTCTTGTTCGCAGCGAAGAAATAGGAAAACAAAGAAATATTGTGTTTATCCGGTCTCACTTTGGTACTGAGTGTTACATGCGCATTTTTATGTATCGAGTATTACGTCATAGATATTGTTGATGACGTCACATGTCATTCCTTTATGAGTGGTTATTGTGCGAGGAATCTTGTGATATCCAGGGCAATCATTAAGTCATGTTTCAGAAAACGCTACTGATTGGCAAATTGCCTAATTTGCTGTCAAACTACACTACAAGTAATGCTCCCCCCTTCCCCCCTCAAAAAAAAAATAAAAATAATTGCCTCCGTTGGATAACTCTACATTATTCCATGTCGATCATTACATTGCAAGAATAGTCCAACAAAAACGCCACTATCCATCGAAATTTTTGCTCCGCTGTCAAAATGACGAACGAAACTATGTACCTTATTCCCGAGTGTATAAGCTTTCCTTCAACAATCTGTTAGCATTATTACGTAATGTCTATGTATTATTTCGTAATGATCGAACAAGTATTCCTTTAATTCAATTAGCATTAAATTAGTTGTATTGAAAAAAACGTTATTTAGAACAAAATTTCGATGTAAACCTTTCCGCTCCCAAATGTGACAAGGTAAATAAATTGATAACGCCGAACGCGAAAGATTCCGTGGATCTTTTGTACAAAACCCCGCTATGAATTTTGAAATGGGTGTTCCTGAAGTATGCGAACCAAGATGGCGGACATCGGAACGTAACAGGTTAGGGTTAGGCGCTAATTTTTTTCCAATCTTCCTTATTTTAGTCCTATTATCAGTTCGAAGACTAGCCAAGAGCCTCCCGTAGTATTTATACCTAAAATTATGGCCTAACCCTAACCTAGTACACATATTACATTCCGATGTCCGCCATCTCGGTTCGCATACTTCGGGAGCCCCTTGAAATGCGAGATTTGAGAAAAACATCCCGCCAGGTATTAAAATTACAAACGAGAATATCGGTTGGAGACCGAAGATTTATCGATCGAAACTGCGGTTTCGATTTATGACTCTATAGTGACACCGCGTGTCCCATCACTAATTAATCAATAACTAGGTAATTATACGACGTAATTCATCCAAAATCAATACGCTTCTGGTCCGCGATATGATGAATGCACATGCAAAAATGGGAGCAGATTCAACCTCGCTTTCGTGAGATATCGCGTGCATCTAACAGACAGACAAACAGACAAATACCTATCAACATACTTACCGATCTTAAGATCGATAAGTAATTACTAATTATCCAGTTAGAGTTCGGGTTAGGAATGATATAAAAAGTTGAATTTTTAGCACGATCTGCAATCCTAACTCCAACTGGATAATTAGTATTTACTTAATCCATCTTAAAATCGGTAAGTGTGTTGATGGGTATTTGTCTGTTTGTTTGTTTGTCTGTCTGTTAAATGCACGCGATATCTCACGAAAGCGAGGTTGAATCTGCTCGAAATTTTGCATGTTCATTCATATCTGGAACCAGAAGCCTATTGATTTTCGACGAATTATGTCGTATAATTAGTTATTAATTAATTAGTGATGGGACACACGGTGTCACAATGGAGTAAGAGCGCTGTTTTTGGGGATCCCCTAACCTTTGATCGATAAGTCTTCGGTCTCCGAACGATATTCTCGTTTTATTATTTTGGGCGTTTTTTCTTGGGCTGGTGGCTTTGTACAAAAGATCCGAATGTAAAATGTTTAAAATTATGCCTAAATGCCTCTTGCAAGGTTGGCCCATGTTCCCCTATTATGCAAAAAACTCTCAAAAATACGTTCACTGGTTTTGACGGCGCACCAGAAGTGTGTATACCAATATGGAGGTAACTAATTCTGTTCGCCTATTTTACATCAAGTTGTATAAAGGGACTGAAACCTATGGGCAGAGGGTATATTTACTTGGCTAACACAGACAGTCCCCGAACTCATAATAGAATTAAAAAAAGGAAAAAAATTATGTCCTAACCCTAACCTGGTACACGTACTACAAGAGTACATTTTTAACACTTATTTGACTAGAGTCCGTAGGGAGATGTTGAAATACACGAAGTGTTGGATTGGAATTTAGCGGTGCAACACCAATATATGTTACAGTTGATTGATATGACATGCGAATGAAATTCTTTGTGATTCAAATTACATATACAGGGTGTTAAAAAACCAACGCAAAATCAAGAGAAGTTAAGATGAAATGCTACTTGAAACATTCAACGACTGACACTTTAACTGTATTGAATTACGGTGAAATGTCATTGAAACATTTTATGACTGACGCTTTTTAACAGTTACTTTTTTAACGTTGCCATGACAAAAATTTGACCTCAATTTTTCGTAACTTTTGTACCCTGTATATACCAACGGTTTTAAACCTATTTTGATAGGTTCCTATTCTGGATCTTTTTATTTGCCTTCCTTACTGAGTATAACGTTGTTTCTACTATTTGTCCAATCCTGAAATTAATTTTTCCCAATTCGGGAAATGCTGGAAATGTGGTACCTAGTTTCTAAATTAATTTATTCGATTTTTTTTTACAGCACCTGCCGATATATCATGCGGACCTACGGTCATTGAAGTGAAGATTCCCGAATCTGTCGTCAAAGCGTATGAATCTGGGGTAAAAGGAGCGATTGTGTATTTCTCTCCTACGGCTGGAAACACTCATAGGTAAGTAAGTGTGAAAAAGCTTGAATGGATGCCAGAGGCGTAACTAGGAATTTTTCAAAAGGGAGGAGGGGGAATTCCTAATCAGTGGCGTAGCCAGGGGGGGGGGGAGAGAGTTTGCGGGTCGACAGAATGAGGGGGGGACAAGATCGAATTTAACAATTTTTTTTAATTAGCTTCACGTCCCCTCAAAAAATTGTTTACGCCCTCGTGTGGCGTGCCTCACCGTTTGATAACCACTGTCATAGATTATTTGGCTCGGAAACAGGTTCTGAACAAGTCGATGTTAATTTCTATTATTTATATTTTAGTTGTGTAGCAGTCTATGATTCTGGTTCAAAGAAATATGTTCTGAAGATTCCGGCGCCATTTTCAACATGTGGAACAAAGAAAAATACCATCACTGGTAAGTAGGCGTGGTCAAAATTTGGCGCCATCTCGCGGGCATTTATTCTAGGCTGTTTTAGCTACTTTTCTTTTATTACTGCGTTACGGATTAGGGTGTTGTATGAACGGGGTATGTATTATAACTCTGTGTTGGAAGTAGGCGTTTCTTTGTATCGCCACTAAATTCGGGAATTTTATTTGAATTCGGAAGGAGTCTTTTCCCGGGTTATCGGGATTCTGGCGCTGTATCCGGTAACTCGTTCGTGTATTAATGGATATAAAAACAAAAAAGAAATTGTTATTCACCGATTAATGTTCCGAGTAAAAATTATTGGCTTATAAAACTGCGTGACTTGTATTCACCAGGGCAGATAGTCGGGTGGATGATACATAACAGATTTATGGAAGTTACCAATAGTAATAGCAAAATATCTACCATTCCCTAATTTTGGTCCCCCCCTCTCCATAATGAAAAGCTAGGGAGCATACCGGATCCGAGTATACTGTATCCGGAGCTAATTTAACTTTCCTCCGACCAACACCACTGATCATATTCCAGGAGGGTTTGAGTACACCAACAATGTATGGATGAATCGTAAGAGCAATGTGATTGACATGCCGGTACCAGTTCTGCAGTTCAAATGCACGTATGGTGGAAGTCAGACGGTTATCAGTACTTCGATACAACCAGCGTAAGTAAATATTTTTACAACTTTTCTCAAAGCGACTCAAATTAAAAGTCTCAGGACGTAATGGCAAACTGGCGGGCCATGTAAGTGCGGCGTGAAAAGTTACATTTCATGAACAATATTTACAGTGTTACAAAGCAACAGTGGAAAACAATAAGCCTCGTGCCATAACTAAATTTAATTTCAATCTTAACAAATTCCTTAAGGTAAGATCATCAAAATTTGGTTTTAGTTTTGTTGTGGCCGCATAAAGTGGGCCAGATTGAATTACCCATTGGGCCGGATCTGGCCCGCGGGTTGTAGTTTGCCCATGTCAGGACTGGGCTCTCCACAAACGTGGCATTGCTCACATATATGAATACTTGTCTACATCGGCGCGGCGGTGTGGCTCAACGGGCTAAGCGTTAGGAATACGCTCACCACCGCACCTCTAATTACTCTGCGTGGGTTCGCAGGTTCGAATCCCATGCAGGGATGGTTATGGGCGAGAGGATTGCTGGATTCCTCGCCGTCGTTGGGTGGTTCAGGTAACCGCTGTTCGGTTACGGCTACGGCTTCCTCCACCACCAAGTCCATGCTTCCGAAAACAAACAATATTACTAATCCCATACCCGACTTGGAATGGTAACCGGACGAGAGGCCGTGGTTTGCCATATGGATAAGCTGTCTTATTGGCTTTCCTCTCCTCCGGGATAAATATGTAAATCCTATTCTATCCTATGTCAGGACTAGGCTCTCTACAAACGTGACATTGCTCACATATGAATGGATACTTGTCTAGATCCGTATTCGGAAAAACTACCTACAGTAACCTCCTTATATCACTTCTATTCACAGGCTCCCACCCGCCAATGCCATGCCAGTCATCACAAACTCAGGCAAATTCAAAGTCATCATGAATGCGTACAAGAAAGCTCCTGGCGCCGCAGATAGACAGAAGCTTACTGGCGGATCTGTTTACACGGTTTGTATTTGCTAGTGTAACTTTCGTTCTGTAGGGGTTGGGGAGGTTTGGCATGATTTGATTCAGATTTTCCTTATTTTAGTTCTATTACGAGTGCGGGAACTGTCTGTGTTAGTCAAGTGAATATACCCCCTGTCCATAGGTTTCAGTCTTATTACACAACTTGATGTAAAGTAGGCGAACGAAATTAGCTACCTCCATGTTGATACACACACTTCTGGAGCGCCCATCACTGGCTGTAGTGAAGGGTGATTCACAAATCCGCTGACTACAGCTTTCCCATATAGTGATGTATTC
Organism: Styela clava; assembly: GCF_013122585.1. Classification (NCBI taxonomy): domain Eukaryota; kingdom Metazoa; phylum Chordata; class Ascidiacea; order Stolidobranchia; family Styelidae; genus Styela; species Styela clava. The sequence goes on from NW_024102640.1 coordinate 1,190,440, forward strand.
TATTCAGTGATGTAACTATTACGTCACCATATCGACGTTGCTATTACGTCACTTTATCGACGTTTCCCTCCAGTTCGCATAGCCGTTCACCTTACTCCGACAGTCATAATTGACATTATTAGCTGTTACGTCATCTTATCGGCTTTCCTCTCTTCCGAAATCATTATATATATTCAAAAATTATTTTACAGGTTGGCCAGACCGTCTATCTCACTGCAGAACTCGAGATTTCGAATAAGCCTACATCCGGGAATTTGGTGCTGAAGATAATCGATTGTTACGCAACACCCAGTCTTAACTCTTTGACAGGAAAATTGGATTTGGTTAAGCAAGGGTAAGTATTGAATATATAAAGTGGGGCAGGACGCTCCTGAAGTATGTATACCAATATGGAGGTAACTGATTTTTAACCGGTATTCACTTGGCTGACACAGACAGTTCTCGAACTCGTAATGGAACTACAATCGGGAAAATCGAAATTAAATTATGCCCCAACCTGATACACACACTACGGGAGTACCCATTCATACACACTGAGTTATATTTCATGCATTGCCCCACGCTGTCTAGTGTGGCTGTTATCGCGCATCGTGCGGGTGGAGATACCGAGCCCGTTATCACCACATGTACATCGATTCATGAAGAATATTTCTTGACTTGCACTCGGTGTAGATATTATTTTCAGTATGGTGAAGAAATAAATTACTGATTACCAGTATTTAACGTTAGTATGTATTGATTCAGACTTACGAGTTTTATTTCAGCACTGCCTCGAAATAAAATAGGGGGAATTCCCTAATTCTATAAATAACAGGTGTATTATTGCCTTGCAGCGTCATCTTGGGGCGATGCTGTTCTCGCATAAAAACGTTTCGCGCTTTGCAAATTTTGTATTTAAGTTTTAAGCTATTTTAAGTTTGCCACTGACAAGTCATTTCGCGGTTAACCTGCCATCCGGTACAAATATTTTTGTGATCTTACTTGTTTTCAATTTTGTTATGCTTTGCCGAGATGGCTAATAAAAACGATTTGATTGATTGATTTCGTCGAAGGTATTACTATCCTTCCTCGTTGATTAGGCACAGAAATTGATATGACATAGGATGGGCGTCTGTCAAAGATAATTTTGAGAAAACCTGTGATAACCTGTTCTCATACCTATTTCGCTGGTAGCCACCCGGTTTGCTATACGACTAAACCACTTTGTAAGCACGCTAAAATCCTTTCAAACAATTCACTTATTTTTTAGATGCCCTGAAAAGAGCGTTGGCGTTAAAATCCACGGAACAACACTGACTTCTAGCGCCACCGTCTGGTTTCGTACATTCAAGTTATCGAAGAGTCAATATGTCTACTATACCTGCAAAGTCGATGTCTGTAATACGTTGGAAGCAACATGCAAACTTCCTACCGTAAGTTATATTATTAGACACAAACAGGCCCAGATCATAGGCTTGACAAGGGGGGCCCGAGGGGCCATGTCCCTAACTTTAAAAGAGTGAGCGTCGTATTACGTCATGCAAAAATGATACTGATGCATAAACGTCATTGGGCGCTCCAGAAGTGTGTATACAAATTTTGTTCGAGTACTTCACAGCAAGCTGTGTGAAGAGACTGAAACATATGGGCATGGGGTATATTCACTTGGCTAACACAAACAGTCCCCGAACTCGTAATAGAACGAAAATAAGGAAAATTGGAATAAAATTATGGCCTAACCCTAACCTGGTACACATATTACAGGAGTACTGACCTGTTTGGGCAAAGTTTTGAAACATCTATAAACCAAAAGGCAAAAGTCTTCCTAATCGTATGTAATCAAATTTTATTTTCTTCTCACAGAACTGCGCAACAACTGGTCGTCGCAAGAGAGATGTCGAATCTGGCAACCCTGATGAAAATAAGAATCTTGTCAGCGTGGGACCTTTGATTATTCTTACCAAGAACGAGAAAGAGAAACTCTCGGAATCTCTCGCTGATCCAGACCAACCTGTTTACATATCTGGGGAGCTGATTTCCTTGGGAGGTAAAGGTAAGTCACTGTAGCAAGTACATTAGGATAGTTACTGTGTATTTTAATATTCTTTACCGCGTATTGTTAATAGTGCATGTTATTTTCCCGACACAAGGCCGTTGCCCCAAGTCTTTATGAGTATTATGACATTTCCCTCGCTCAGTATTACTCGTCTTTATGGTCAGAGACATGATGAATGCACATGCAAAATTTGGAGACGATTCAAACTCGCTTTCGTGAGATATCGCGTAACATACGAAAGTATCTAACAGACAAACGGACAAATATCTATCAACATACTTAACGATCGAGATCTATAAGTAATGATCACGGAAGCATCCATTTACCGGTTACTTAACCGATCCTTATTATTTTAGATCTGACGACAACCGGATCACCATTACCAGACACCGCATCTCATGATCTTCAACTAGTCCTGGTGTCCCTTGCCAATTTCGTTGTTTTAGTCTTATTCTCCATCTGCGCCCTTTGCCTCGTCCTTGCTAGAAAGAAGCGAAATCTTCCCGCCTAAATTCTACCGCCACCTAGTGTAAAATAATAACCATAGATTGCTAAAATGTCCTCGATATCAAATTTTGTTTTTGTTCTGTGTACTGTACAAATAATTATACATTCAAGACGTTTTGCAGAGCAATCTGATTTATTTCATCCATATTTTATTTCCTGTAAAATTTATATACCACTTGATTGATTTTGTCACCGTTTGTCACCGAAATTCACCGTTTGTCACCGAAATTCAATGCAAACTCAGAAATTAGTTATTTTTGTTACAAAATCAGTTAAAAATTTTAAATTATTCCCGCCATTTAGTCTTTTCCCGACGGTAGAATTTATTTCTTTTTTAATATTTTTCAAGGTACCTTATCGAATCCTCAGCCGCAACATATCAGGATGACGCTGAAATCTAAATTTAGATACATGATTTTTAAAACCAAAACTGATACTATTTTGGCCGTTTAGTTAGCAAAATACAATAATTATTCAAAGTAGAAATATGTAGATAAAAGTCTTACCATTGCGTGGATGTTGATCCAACTTGTTAATTTTTAAGATGTCACTGGAAAGCCAGCTTATCCGACTCTGATAACAATTTTGAGTAAATTTATCATTGTGATAATTTTATTGTGTTTTATTAGCAATGTTTTATCATTTTTTAAACTTTCTCGCTTTTATTGTTTTCCTGACTTGATTTTACCTATTTTCTTCTTATATTTATGGTTTTATTTCGACTTTTATCTAATTTTATGTATTTTCAGATATACTTTACACATCTGCAGTCTTTTTTCTTACTTTTATTCCTTTGTGTTTTCGTACCATTAACGTTAATGGTATCCGTTGTACCGTGAGAAATATAATGTTTTCTGAAAATTACCATTTGTACTGAATAGTATTTAGTCAGTTTCGTAAGTGTGACGTAACAAGGCTCATTTTGTGAACAATATTTACAGTATTACAAGAGCAAATGCGGTAAACAATAGGCCTTGTGCCAGAACCAACAAATTAAAACCGTGACTGACTAGGGAAGGGTAATCAACGGTTAGATTCAGGGGGTTCGTGAGCACTAATTAAAAATGGAGTATCAAAATAAAAATACTGTCCTCTCGCCGATTTGGATCATCTAGTAAAATATAAAAAATCAAAGGCAACTGTAAACAAGGTTACAGAGTATCTCGAGATCTTATTCCTGTAAACCAGGGGTTCCCAAACTTTATTGGCCGCGATCCAAAATTAGAATCGGAAAGATGTTCGCGGGCCGGAAGAATGTAGTGCCCAAAAGTGGTGCGCCCAAACATGCTCGTTTGACTCATAATAGCGCTCAATGTTGTATTCCTGCCAAACTGGAATAGTTCGTTGGCAAAGTAGACAAATCTCTAGAGTTTGATACTTTTCAATGAAGAAATACGAGCACTGCCATTTATTCAAGAAACGTCAGTTTTCTAAGTCTAGTTTTCGTTTGATTTCTGACTTCTTTAAGCTTTCCTATATGGCTGATAACTAAATTACTGTCCTTTGTAGTCCTAACACCGGTACCCATAATTGATATACTGGTATAATTGTTACGATAAACACGTGCTTGAACTCTGATAATGACATAAATTAGCGGTATCTAGATCGCAAAAAGGTAGAAATGAAATCTATTGAACACTATTTCACGTAAGCTCGGCGGGCATTTTAAATCGTTACGCGGGCCGGATTTGGGCCGCGGGCCGTGGTTTGGGAACCCCTGCTATAAACGAACAGGTTTATTCGCTTCGAAAGTTTATTCAAGTTGTTTGATCAATTTCGAAGCAGCGTTTGACATCGTTTAGGTTGCGCCGCCTGTACATATATACATACTATTAAAATACGCAATATTAAATTAAATCTTATTATTAACACAATATTGAAAGGGGTCGGCAACCTGCAGGCAAACTATCAAAATTGTAAGTGGCGCTTTACGCTTTAAACGCAAGCATAACAAACTCTTTTGGTCGATGTTGAGACTCGTTGCCGCATCGTGCAATCGCCGCGTGTTATCTAAATTATCTTTTTTTTTAAATAGAATCAAGCCGTTTTTTCTTTAATTGCTTCGAATCGATTCGAATTAAGTCTGATTCGAATCGCTTCGATTCAAAATTCTGAAACTTACAACCCTACAGTTGTGACTCCTTGGTTGAGGATGAAAGGTTTAATATCAACTTTATTCAAACTGACGCTGATGCTTGGATGTTTTCCCGAGCATCCATTTTCTGGTCTATTTCTGTAAAAATGGCCAATCAGCAATAAGTCAACAATGATGTAACAATGCCAATTTGTTATGTCGCTCAGACACTTCTTTCGATCATACAGATATCGAGGCATAATTGTAAACTTGACTCGTGTTTGCGGTTTAGTGTGTCATTTGTCAGTTTCTAGTTGAGATTTCAAAAATTATTTGCAAATCAAATAACTTATATGTCTTTTTGTCTTCGAAAAATCTTTAGTTTAGTTGACTTGCAATAATCAAAAATTAGTCCCGAATAATCTGCGATAGGCTGGGCTGAAAACTGCTATCAGTTCCTGTAAGCGGCGCGTGGTTAAGTATTTTAATAAAAATATTCATAGCTTCTGATCGAAAATTACAAAATTTTTACGATTTGCCATTTGTTCCCGTTATATTTTATATACCGTATTTCCCGGCGAATAAGTCTACGCGGTCAATAAGACGAGGCCTGTTTTAAGCCTGAAAAAATGGCTTTTCGCATATAACCTGAAAATAAGACGAGTAGTAAAATCGCATCAACATCGAAATCTCAAATTATCATGCAGAGGCTTTTGAGCGGTTGCCGCGTTTGCGCATTGGTTAAAATAGCCTATAATGATTTTTCTTGTAGAGTAATATTCAATCCATAACAACTACGAGAATTCAAACTGTCTTTCAGTTTCAATCTAATTATGTTCAACCTAACTCGCGATTGCGTGCACCATATAAGAACATTACCAATCTAAAACAAAACGGCAATGATGAAAACGTGGGCATGCTACTATTTGGTATTTTATGGTACGAGTTGAATAATAAGGAGACACCAGAAAAATTATCCTACTCGCCTAAGAAGACGACCCCCCAAAATCATGCCAAAAATTTGGGTCTAGACTTATTCGCCGGGAAATACGGTACATATAATGACACCGCTGTTTATACTTAAATATTCACTTCAGTTCGCCCCCTTCCGTTTTTTGCCACCTGTTTTTCTTTTTTTCCCCTTGGACGAAGTTCTGGTGTGTTGATGCAACGTTTGCGGTGACAACTTTACAACTTTTGATGACGCCATGGCACGCAAAAAAAACGAATCCAATGCGGCTCGCTGAAGTTTTTGAAATTAATGAAAGTAATAGCCTTCTAGCAAAAAATACAATCTTCAACGGCTAAAAATTTGGCCCAGCTATTGGCCCAGTAATTAAAGAGAGATCGTTTTTTCATAACGTTAAAAAGAAGAAAAATACGAACAATAACAATAACAACAAAATAATAATAAAAACGATCCATATGTACATTTATTGTTCAACAAACCATTGACATCTCGACGCTGATTGCTTTGTATGAGTTCATGTATCCGAATTCGGTGGGAGACGTCTATATGCGCGATAAAATTGCTCGCGAGAGGAGATACGAATAGACAGAGAAATCAGATCGCAAACGGCCTAACGTCTAGTTAGCAGCCCACGTTCGGTAACCAGTTATTTGTCTCAGACACTTGAGCTTGATCTTGCGATCAGAGGTTACGTAAAACAACCTTCGACGACAATGATTTCAGCAATCCTTTTGCTAGTACCGCTATCTGTTTAGGTATTTTCATACTCAAACCAGCAGGTGGAGAAGAAAGTGATTTTTAACAATAACAACGTGATAACAAAACTAGGTCCATTTTGTGCTCAATAAGCTTAATCATTTACCTGGTGAGAAGCCATGGCCCGTGATATTATACAGTGCTCAGCTCGACAGTGTGGCGCATCGTGCTAAGCGTTAGAAATGCGTTCGCCACAGCACCTATAAATATGTAAATATGTGCGAGAAGATTTCTGGACTCCTTCGTGTCGTAGGGTGATTCACTTTGCCGCTGGTCGGTTATGGCTTCCTCTACAAATAAGTGTAAAAATGGTAAAAGAAAGCAATTGTTCAAATATTTTTTTAAATCGATTGAAACTATCCGAGAGAACGAAAGAGAATTAGCACTGAAAAAGCGAAAAATTGCCAAACATAACAAAAAATGGAGAATTCTTGTAATATAATCCGAGTGATAATGCAATATGTGTCTATTATGATGAATTATTGTTATTGATGAATATTGTTTATTGCAATGTTGTTTTATTTTATAAAAACCTCGATTAAAAAAAAATGTTCGCGTCGAGTCCAATACCTGGCTAAATAATCCCATGTCCAACATGGACTGGTAACGGGACGAGAGGCCGCGGTTCACCATATGATTAAGATCTACTATAGGCTTCCTTTTCTTCTCGGATAAATATGTAAATCTTATCCTAAAGTCGTTTTTTGTTCCCCTTCTTATTTGGTGTAAACACCGCATATGTAAAAATGTAAAACCCTGCTCTTATTCACCACATGAGGGCCCCAAAATCGTATAAATAACGTAACAAAGTATTTTGGTCCAAAGTTCGCCTATTCATCGGCGACTGGCGTCAAATGTTTGCGAAACTCTGGTATCGCAAACAGAACTTTGAACCCTTTCAACTATTCAGTGAAAGAAATGTGTTTATAAATAGAACAAGATTTCAGTATTTATCTTCAAGAAAGCTGACAGGGAAGTGATGAATTCGCAGTATGAAAATTTCGTGAGAGGTGATACCTAATCAAAAGACGTGCAGCCTCGCTCGGTCATGTTCACTGGTCTGCTGGTCCGGTACCGTTCTGTTCTGGCACCGTACATGCTGACATGTCTTGTTGAACCGCTGCAGATGTCGTGATTTGCGATTGAAATTTAACCGTACACTTCATGGCATGAAATGCTAGAGGCAGAACTGCAGATGCCCCAACTTAAATGCAGAATGATTGCAGTGATTGATCATTTGCACTGTTTATGCTGTTATGACAGTACCACACTGCAGTACCGGTATGGATACCAAAAGCCTGAAAGCTAGCAGAACAGGAATTCATATGCCCGTATACTGGTAAAGCCAGTATTTAAGTAGACTATTTACAAAGTTCTGAAGTTGGATGTTTTTTTAATACTTTCAGACTTTACTGAATGAGCAAAGGTCCCCTCCACAGACAGAGCCAGAATTTTACTTGGGATTCATCCAGCCTTCATTCGCGCTTCATTCTATTATAATTTAGTAATTTATCTTTTCATTTTACAGAGCTAATAATAACATAGAAGTTTATCCGTTTCAATATTTGAGCAAAACAATTTTTGAATCAAAGATGGAAGTTGTAACGATTAGTTTGTCTGCGCTGTTTTTTAATGTGCTTTGTATTCTTTCTTTTATAAGTTATAGGTGAGAATATTTCTTTGCTTTCAATTCTAGTTCATTATCATTTTTGATTTTATTTTTCCAGACAAAACTGCTAAATTGCACTAAAAATTTAGTTCAATTTACTTTTATGATTTGATGTTTCTTTTAGCAAGGAATTCTTAACCCCTGCAACCCGTATGGTATTTTCTTTGCTAAAAATGTCAAAAGTGAAAATTTACAATTATCCATGTTGAATATAACAATCTTTTTTTAAATTGGCAATAAAACCATACTTATATACAGCTCTTTGCTTATTCATGGTAGCTTGTAACTTTCTAATTAGTTCTTTTTCAATCTTAGTTCAGTGACGATTTGCCAAAAAAATTTGTCTGATATCCCATATTACTGAATTCTTTTATTTCAGGTATTATAAACGCAGCAGAACAAGTGCCAGCAATCCAGAATCCACTGTAGAAAATGATAATTCAAAGGTAAAAGATTTTCGTGAAATCTCAAGACTATTTACAGAGCTTAGTTTCTCCGACATCATACTAACTTAGTCCTGGATTAATTATATATTTTCACTCATTCTTTGATTGTGCTAACTAGTCACACTTCATTAAACATTTGTGCTCAAAATATACTTCGATTATTCTGACAAATCACGCTTCATTGAACACTGGTACACAAAAATATGCTCAGATTTAGCCTTGTTTGTTCCAATATAACATTTTGCTGAACGAAGTAAAAAGACAAACTGGCTGAACAGTTTCATTTCATGAAATGATGTACAGATGTAATTTATGTTTAACAATTAATCAGTCATCGCTTCGTAGTTGATTATGCTGAACTTATACAAAAAGGGTTATTGGAGGGCATGTGAAGTGTGTTCATGTAACTGCTGGTCGGTTAAAGCTTTCCCCCACCTTGCGGCCTGGGTTTGTTATATGATTATGCCATCATAATGGCTTTGATATGAAAACCATATTTTATTCTTCATAAAGTTTAGGGCTAGGTTACTCCCCATCTTTTTCAGTTTATTTCACTGACCTAACATAGCTTTTCTAACCTAACATAGTGGTCGCTATTAAAAATAGGTTTGTTCTGGCCAGTTTAACAAGTAAATAATTTTTTGTTTAAATCGCTGATTTTTTACAGCTGAAAGAACAAATGAAAACAGAACAAACACAAAAAAAGAAGCAAATTTTCAAAAAACCAGCAAAAGTGAAACGAAAAAATGTGCCAAAACAACTCCCATCAGGTACGAGTACTATTTGAAAGTGTTATCCTGATATCTGCTATTTTGAGTTATATCTATTTGATTTCCGTTGAAGAGTTGCGATATTTTTATGAGGCCTTTTTACTCTGAACAGGGCTTTTTACCAGAAACCTTTGATATTTAACGAGACCTTATTTTTAGAAGTTCTAGGAAAATTCGCCGCATAAAAAATAACTGCCAGAGAATTTTCCTGTAAAAGTATTTGTGATAAAAACAGATAGATTTTTGAAGTACCTTATTTAAAAAAGATTCGTTATTTAACGGCATACCCTTACCTTAACTGTTTATATCCCAAATACTTGTTTTACAACAAAATGCTCTTGCAGCAATCTTCATGAAGCGAATTTTCCTATGCACCGAGACTTGCTGCGGCGAATTTGCCAGGCACAATATTTAGAATGATCAGAATCATTCAAGTTCGGTATTTACCAAATTTATTGCACCCTGGTTTGAGGCGTTTGGCACTCAAAATTTTTAACATTCGCATATTCCAACATAGGTCTATTTTTAACCACTTGACCATCTCGCCCGAAACTTTGACAACCTCGACTTTGTGATTTGTATCACAGGAAATAAACCTTTCGTAGGTTTGAAACGTTTGAGGAAACTGATCCGTATATTAAAAATAAAAATAATTAGAAGTTAGATATGCCATTACAGGCATATTTTGCCACAAGTTCACTAGACATCGTTCATTTTTAAAATAATATGGCGGGTTACCAGGTAATTCGAACAGAACGTGCAATTATTGGGAGGACCAGTGCTAAGAGAGCTGATTAGAATAGTGAAAAAATAAGAACACTACGCCCCATCTGCAAATAATTAATTAGCGGTGATCCCGAAGTATGTGCACCAAGATGGGGCACAACCTGAACATAGTATGTATACCGGGTTAGGGTCAGGTTGTGCGCCATCTTGGTGCACATACTTCTGGAGCGCCTAATTACCTAACGATGATTGACACATAATCCACCGGCGGGATGTGAACATGGCCCATTATTATTTTCTGTCTAATTCCTTTATCTGTGTTTTACGCAGACACAGCCAGGGATTCAGATACGGAAAGTTATACTTTGGATGAACAATTAGCTCAGGTATGCTGTGAATTCTTTCACTTTTTTGGGGAAAAGGGGGGGGATGAGAATCGTGAAATATATTATACATCGGGTCAAGCTCAGTATATACTTCTATTTAGAAAAAATGATTTTATTGATTATATTTTCGATTTGATTGATATTATTTTTGATTTTATTCGAGTCAGAAGTTGAATAAAGTTTATTTTGTTCCTGACAATCTATGTTAAATAGGCCTACTAACAGAATGATAATACTAAGTAAGAATAATGATTTTAAAATAAAAATATTCAAAATTATTACTAAAATCAAGGACTAATCACATCTAATTTTTTTTTATTCGAGTCTTATGCACGCTCGCCCTGTACTTGCAGGCACTTTGCACATTCAATTTATTATGTTCATCTCCCATCTGAACCATTGTATACCATTGTTTTTATAGACTATCATGAGTCAGCAGTTTACGCATGATGTCATCAATACATCAGCAGTTAATGCGAAACCAACTGTGAAAAAATCAATTCCTGAAACTTCTCAGGTGAGTTAAGTAACAATAGTTTTTCGGGGTGTCATATGTCAACTCCTCTATTGGGTACAATTTTTCTTTTAGGCCAAGGCCAGCTAACTGAGTGATTTTCATATAATATAATTCATTTCAAACTTGCCTTTGAAATTTTTGAAGTATAGCCTACTTGATGCTTTACATCAGGGGTCGGCAACCTTTTTGTCGCTCACAGGCCAAAATTAAGGTTTGCAAGTCATTGACGGGCTGCACATATTTTAGAAAGTTGAAAACCGAACAGATGATACTTTTTATAATAAAAATAAAGCAATGATACATCTCTCAAATAGAATATAGATTTATTTCCTCATTGCATTGCATCTCAATTGCATTCGCCGTCATTGAACCTTTTGCACTCAGCATCAACTTTTCTGCGTTTTGTTGCAATTTGTCTGATTGTAATTATTAAATTATAGACTCATTGAGTAATTGTGAATTTCATACTTGTTAGATCATAATATAATTTAGTCTACACGTGTATTACAATTAATTCTGTTACGTGAAGAATATAATCGTCAAAACAGGTGTTTCGGTACTATAATTCAGTGAAGTGTCGCGGGCCAGATTATATTATTCTGCGGGCCATAGGTTTTTGACCCCTGCTTTACACTCTTGGTGAGGTGTTGTGCTTTGGATGCCCACTTGGGGTCTTCAGCCTTCAATTCTAGAATAGTTATTTCTGATGCAGTAAACTATAATCTGGCATGCCCAAGCCAAGTAAAAGTGTTTTTGGATAATATTTTTTAATATATTAGGAATTATTCGACAAAAGCAACTTCAAAAATAATTGCAAATTCATAGGAGTATAATTTTTTTGTGATGAATAAATTACACCAGCGTTTCTCAAACTGTGCCAGAGCGTTCAGCGGAAAATGGATTGAGATTGCGATAAAGTAGGTCGCCTAGCGATCTCGGTCGGACTTTGTCGACTCGAAGTCGTAAATTTGTTTCCCAACAGTGTTTCGGGCATAAAAAGTTTGAGAAAGAAACGCTGGATTAGACAAACATCATTTTAATCGACAGATATCAAATGCTTAAAATAACTATTTCTTAATAAAAATATTCTAAGTATTTTCCAATATGAAATATTTTCGATATACTGGTAAAATATCACCAATTTCAAATTTGAATATTTAAGTAACATTGGATAATCCTTTCCCTCAAATTTTGTGTATTTAATCATTTTTTTCCATTGTACCACAGACATCAACAAAACCTAACCACAGAAGGAAAGGATTATTAACAAAAGAATCCGTTTATGAACGAGACGAGGATTGGTCTAACGTAATAAGCAAAAAACATAAAAAGAAATTATACCCCGTCACACAAACTTCTCTCGAAGACGACGAGCAAGCGAAATATGGATTTACTCTTGATGAAGAAGGCGGGATCGTGGAAATACCGATGCTGGAATTATCTTTTCCTTCTGAAGCTGTAATGAGGCCATTACAAGTCCACGTTCAAGTTGAAAAATATAAAAAGGTAAGAAGTGTATAATTTCAGAGGATATTGTTATCTGGAGCCATGTTTATGGATACTGAAACAGTGTTGGAAGCTCGACATGTTTTCCTGGGCGCTCCAGAAGTGTATGTATCAATATGGAGGTAACTAATTTTGTTCGCCTACTTTACATCAAGTTTTGTAAAGGGACTGAAACATATGGGCAGGGGGGAATATTCACTAACACAAACAGTCCCTGAACTAAAAATAGATCTAAAATACGGAAAATCGGAATAAAATTATGGCCCAACCCAAACCTGGTACACACACTACGGGAGTACCCGCCACCAGCTGTATTTCGACTCCCCATGGTAGAAATCATGTGTTATTGGCAGGGGATGAATTCCTCATTTGGACAGCTTTTGTGTTCTTATTTACCGTATACCCTTCCATATAAGCGACCCCCTAAAAATGGCCTCAAAACGGTGAGATTATAAATATTCGCATATAAACCGACTCTACAAATCGTAACACACCATACTCACCTATCAAAGCAAATGGTTGCAGAAGAGAATTAATGGAAATGATAACCATTATTGATTTATTGTTATGTTTTTCTTTTATAAATAACTGAAGAAATGTCTCAAAATCCTTTAAATTTATCCTCACTATCATTGTCAAACCCCTCAGAGTTGCGCATATAACCTCTTAGTTTGTCAACTTTTTTTTAGTTTTAAACTCCTTTATATGCGAAAATGTACTGTATGTGAATTTAATTTTATGTACATTCATTCCTTCATTTTGACTTTAAATGATCCCATTTTCTTTTTTCTATAGTTCGTTGACGATACAGAAGAAAAAGTCTACCTTACCCCGGCGATTCATTTCTCCACTGATGATCCAACGAGAACCAAACTCCACCGACAAGTAACTTTAACAGTGAACACTAAAAGAATGATGGGCAGAGGATGGGATGGGAACGTTAATTGTCAGGTGGGAATTATTTTTAATTTGATTTATTTTATGAGGTGTTTGCAATAGGCTTCGTGCAGGAATGCACTGCTATGAATATATATTTGTGATTGTGATTATTCTATAATTTCTCTTGAGGCTATAAAAAAGCAGAGATTTGCCATATGATTATCTTTCACATCTACTCTTTCCCCAATATAAACATGAAAAACCCAAATTTCATAGAAAGCTGCTGTCTTTTTGGAAGAATCAAATTTATTATGTTTTGGTCGCTTCTGCGAATTGCATAACATTGGTAGCTATTACAAAATCAACAAACAAGTGTCAAAGCAAATACAATACTAAGCTAATCGACGCCAACGCAACCGCTAAATTATATTCTGCAAATGATTTACAGCATTCTCAGTACCTGTCTGTTCCTTTTTTGGAATCTGAGTATATCTGTAATAAATTTTATAACATTTGATTACCTTTATGTAAGTTGGCTAATGAAGTTTGCCATTTGTTGGATGTGTCTTTTCATATATGGATAGTTTATAATTTTTAATTTACAGACAGCAGTACCTGTCTCCTTATTAATATCCGAGTATGTCTGTAACAAATTATTAGGTATTTGCATTTTTCTTTCGGCTCCAAAAGTTAGAAATTTTGTTGGCTCTGTCCGCAATTCTGATTTGCAATTAATTATCATATGGATATTTAAATGAATCTATCTAATAGCAAAAGTTTTATGATTTCCAAAACATTGAATACTTCGAAAATATTCTTGCTGTTATTGTGAATTGCTTCCTGTACCAGTTGAAAAGTGTCAAAATGTTTGCTAGAATTGCCTAATACCTTTTTAACTCAATGAAAATCTTGGAAAACAATCTTTGAAAGTCTTTTAAAATGTAATTGAATATGAGAATTTGTTTGAAATTACTAGTACAAACCAAATGTCCGGAATTCCTGATATAAGTCTCCCATCCACTAACCAAACAACACTTCATATCTGTGTGTTAAAGTCTTGAACTAATGGTCTGTTTGAAGGCTGAAAGTACCTCAGTACTAGGAACACTTTACAAAACCAGAAGTCCCAATTTCATTTCCACCTCTACTCATATCTTCGTTTATTTAAGTCATATTCGGGTATTCATAAGCTAAGTGGTTTAAGAGTCAATGGCAGTTATTTTATGAAAATGTGATCTTCCAATTGTGTGTGTGTGTGCTTGAAATAGCGCTCCAGAAGTGTATGTACCAATAGGGAGGTAACTGCTTTTGTTTGTCGATTTTACATCAAGTTGTGTGAAGGGACGGAGGCCTATGAGCAGGGGGGGGGGGGGGGTATATTCACTTGGCTTTGGCTAACACAGACAGTCCCTGAACTTGTAATAGAACTTAAATAAGAAAAATTTGAATAAAATTATGACCCTAACCTGGTACACACATTACGGGAATACCCTTAAAACTATAGGTGTATACGGCAAACCTGTTTGACACACTTTCTGACACTTGAGTGACTCGAATGCTGTGCTTGAAGGTTGCCAAAATCAAATAATTTACTATTTTGAATACATCACAAAATAATATTTTTGAACATAAAATATTGGGTACTCCCGTGGTATGTTTATCAGGTTAGGGTTAGGCCATAATTTTACTCTGATTTTCCTTATTTTAGTTCTATTACGAGTTCGGGGACTGTCTGTGTTAGTCAAGTAAATATACACTATGTCCATGGGTTTCAGTCCCTTTACACAGCTTGATGTAAAGTAGGCGAACAAAATTAGTTACCTCCATATTGGTACACATACTTATGGAGCACCAAATATTGAATACTTTCTGGATTGAGTAATGTTCAGTGTTTATCACTGAGATTGACTTTTGTAATGTATACAGGTTGTCCCAAAAATTTCGCCCGATTTTATGGTAATAACAATTGTAAGTTTAAATGAATTCCATTGTATGATAAATGAGAACTACAATCACTAAAAGAATTATTAATAAAGAAAGACAAAATATTTTTAATTGTTATCACTACAAAATCAATCAAAACTCTCGGGACACCCTCTGATAAACGGTAATTTTGTTTTTCAGAAATTGAATGAATTACTTTTTAGCTAGTTGAATTCAGTTGCCCAAAATGATAAAATAGCAAATAAAACTATTTAAAAGCATTCTTAAAAACAAGAGTATAAAATGTCAGATATAATTGATTTCATATTCATTTGAAATGAAATTTGTTATTGACTTGGCTTAGGCCTACTGGTTGCTCCAAATTAAACAATTCTAAAAATAGAAAATGATGGAAATTCCCAAAATTCTTAGACCGGTTTCCCAAGTCCTTAAAGTACTTTCATTTTCATGTTTTGTGTTTAAATCCTTGAAAAACCACTTTAGGATGGCAAATAATTCTTTATTGTTAACTATAGGATCAATGTAAATGCCTGAAGGTTGATTGATTCTAGTTCCTGCTTGTTGTTTTAATATTATGTAACCACAATATTTGCGCATAATATTTTAAACTAGTTTGAACTAGAAATAATTTTTTTGTTGCGTATTCATAAATAAATGACTCATTTGGATAATACTATAGTCTTACATAGTGTAGTATTCATATACTCTGAACAAGGCTCTGTAGAAGCTACTACAATATACTGTATATGCTCGTTTTACCGCCCGATCTTGATTAAGAGCCCGTTTGAATAGCCGCCCGTGTGAACAGAACATAAAAATAAATAAGGGCCCATGCTTGAATACCCTCCCGATGTAAAAGCTGATTTTTCAGTGGTAGAGAACAATAGGAAATAAGAAGCGCTTTTTGTCACAACGCTGTTGAATTTTAAGCGCCGGTATAGATAACACTCACGTCTTAGACGTCCAAGTACATAACAGATAGCATTGATTACGTAACACCATGGTTCTCAAACTGGGCGTCGCGGCGCACAAGTGCGTCGTTTCAATATTGATAGGGCGTCGCAAAACTTTTCTTCTTTTGTAGATTTGTACCCGCGGTGCGTAGAAAAAGTCAAAATTTTTGTTATTCTTGTTTAAATCATACTTGAGAACTGGAAATAACAATATATTAAATTTTGTAACGATCAAAAATAACAAGCGCCCGTGCTTGAATAAGGGCCGGTTTGAATAAGGGCCCGGTTAGTGAGTTGGTTGAAAAAAATATGGGCCCGGGCTACAAAACGAGCAAATACGGTAGATCAGACCAGTGGTGGACAAATATGACTAACCGAAGTGTTTCATCAGGCCCACTTGTGCCTGCTTAAATTACAACTATAGTTTTTAATGATATAAAATTGCATTGAAAATACTGATGGAAATAATGCGTAATGACCCTGATTGTTACACTGTGCTTATTATCATATAAAAAACATTCTATAACAGTGGTTCTCAAACTTTTTAGGGTTGCGATCCACCATTTATTACCACAGCTTATGGTGACCCATTTAATTTTTTTATGACATAATACAGAACACAGCAATGGCTAATCATCGTAAAACTACCATCCTCGAAAATAAGACCTAATTTCAATTTTAAAAATGATTTTAATTAAACCCTACCCTTAAAATGAATTTAAAATGTGTGGGAGAGGGGAGGTCCAATGACCTGAGGTAAAGTGAAGATCACACCACTATTCAACATTGTGTGATGTCACAATCACAATTATGATATTTGACACTTGATTTTTGTATAGGAAATACAAATAAAAACAATGGATGTCGGTTTTTTTATAATGTTTATTAAAAAATCTCGTGATTTTCTACAATGTAATTTTATTTTTGATAAATGAACTCAAAAGACCTCTTTCAAAAAAAAAAACCATAGTGTTATTCTTCAAAGAAAATAAATCTAAATCCTTCCTAAATTTCGGGGAAACACGGTAAGAAGTGCTTTACAGGGCACAAAACTGCTATGCGTAAAAAAGCCACATGGTCAATTATTGTGTAGTAAATTTTTGTTCCTTTGAGAAGATCGTAAAAAAGAAAACTTTGACAGATTAGAATTTAAATTCAATTTAAATTATTTTTTTTTTTTTTTGAAAATTTACGTATTCGAGTCGCCGCCGATCCCAATAACCAGTATAATTAATCAAAGCTTTTTACATCTTTTCACGACCCACTGGGATTCCTTCCCATAGTTTGGGAACCGCTGCTTTATTATAAGGTTTGTCAATTAAACTTATAATGACCTAACGGCTTGTTTTTTTAATTTTTGTACCTGTTATTCATTTATTCAATTAGTAATATTACATGCTAATCTGTAAGCCTCAAACCTATTTCCTTGTATTGGTCATCACAGACTGGCGTTACATAAGTCTTACACAGACAGATGCAGGTTATGTTGTTACATAAACCTCTATAAATATTTATTCAATGTTTCCAGCTTAGATCTGGTTTCCTTGATATTCAAAATGCGGCCACATTTTCATGTTTTACATATGTTAGGGTAGGAATGTCCAAATGAATGAAATAGGGAAAATGACGACTTCAACGGCCTCTATTCTGGCCTCTGACTTTAATTTAATACGAATAAATTAGGTTGGACACTGCTTTTCCGACATATTAGAACTAAATGAAAGCCTAACAAAACATATTGTAACGTCGTTCAGAATGATATAGACCAGGGCTTCCCAAACTAGGGGCGGCGGCCCTGGAAGGGGCCGCGAAACGAATTTTTGGGGCCGCGAAGAGAACGCCAATTTTACACAAAGGACCATATCTATTGTACTTTTTCAGACTCTTGATGCGAAATACAATTATTAAAAATAGTGTAAATTAAACATTTCACGATTCGGAGTGAATACTTCATCATAATACCGTGTTTCCTCGAAAATAAGACAGTGTCTTCAATTTTCTTTCGAAAATAACACTAGGGCTTAACCATTTCAAAAGTAGAAACGAGTTCTTGCTATCGACTGGAACTCAGTGGTTCTCGAACTTCATTGTATTGTGGCGCCCTCCAAAAACATGCTCAAGTTGCGACTCCCCGTGAAAATACGTAATGATCATATAAACAAACAAAACTTAACGACAGTCAGCGAAATCGCATTTGATGGCCCCTGGTAGAAAGGCTGCTTTATACAAATACGAAACGAAATTTTCTGTGAAAGTAGAATATATAGTTTGGTTGAAACATTCACGAATCACGAAATTTTGCGACGCCTTAGCAAAATTGAAACGACGCACTTCCACGGGATTAATTAAAAACAATAGTTGCGCTATCGACTAAGTAAGTCTTTTTTAAAGGCGAGCGCTTATATTACCACCCTTTGTTATTGTTATGTTTTATTGTTTCTCATTGTTGCCAATGATGTGTATATGAAGCAAATTCATTATACCATTTTATGTTGTTACTTTCTGTTACGTAGGGTCTCTTGTTACGTAAGATAAGAGGTAAACCCTACAAGGCCTACATGCTGCAATTTCATAGGCTGCAGTTTATTCATTTGCTGAACCGAGATTATCGAACATGAGTTTTTTTCAGCATTTTAAACCTGGCAGATATAAGAAAGAAACGTTAACCTTCTGCCTTTTTTCTTTAGACCTACATGTTTGAAAACATCAAAAGGTACATATTAACGATGACAAAATTGTGTTTGTCTTGTGGCAGCTTATTTTTCGTGTAGGTGCGCCATGAGTTTTTCCCCGGATAATTTGGCGTCGCACAAACCGCTGCCTTATGCTAAGTTTGATCTATAAGATTGAACAATTCAAGATGAGGACCATGTCGTCGGTGGCCAGACATCATAAATCATAATTCATCATTCAGGCCTGCCATAAACAAACATTAAACAACGGCTTGACTTGTACTATGCAGCAAATGCATTCGCACCCATCACACTGAATAATTGAGTAATGTTAATCTGAATAAACATGTGTTTTTGTTTTTTTTATTTGGTAGCGATATATAGTTGAGAATTAGCTGTGTCAATAAGACATCAAAAACGCATATTTTGAACTGTTTAGCATTATTAGCGTGGACAAGGGCCGCAAAATTTTTTAATAATATATTGAAAGGAGCCGCGAGCTCAAAAGTTTGGGAAGCCCAACCTTTATGGCTCGTGGCTCCCTTTCGGAGGGTTTTAGCAATCATGGCCCTGTTTATCATTCCAGTGGTATTTAAAGTGTTTATTTTGATTGGTTGATTCCGAATTCGATTATGTTCAAACAATTCATTCTTAGAAGGACTTTGTGCAATAAAGAAGGAATGAAACTAGGTAAGACAGGGAGTTTTCTTGTCAGGGAAAAAGTAAAATTCGTTTTGCGCTTAGCATTGTGGCCCCCTTCCGACTGCGGTGTGGCCCTCTTGGGTGACCA
The DNA here is from genome assembly GCF_013122585.1 of Styela clava. Taxonomy (NCBI): domain Eukaryota; kingdom Metazoa; phylum Chordata; class Ascidiacea; order Stolidobranchia; family Styelidae; genus Styela; species Styela clava. The sequence goes on from NW_024102640.1 coordinate 1,210,040, forward strand.
CGTGCCCCCGGTTTGGAACTGCTGATACAGACCGTGTAGCCTTTATCCGAATAACATTTCTAGTCACAAATATGCAGTATTAACTGTTATTATATCTGTATTTCCAGATTGAGAAACAAGATGCCGATAGCACTTGGACAACAACAGGGAGAACTGAATATATATTTGGAAAACCAGTGAAGATACAGACAGATGAACTTGGAAGGTATTTCCATATTTTCATGAAATTATTACTTATCGATCTTAAGATCGGTAAGTATATTGATAGGTATTTGTCTGTATGTATGTATGTCTGTCTGTCTGTCTGTCTGTGTGTGTGTCTGTTAGATGCACGCGATATCTCACGAAAGCGAGATTGAATTTGCTCCAGATTTTGCATGTGCATTCATCTTATCTCGGACCAGAAGTCTATTGATTTTGGGCGAATTATGTCTTATAATTAGCGAGTTATCAATCAATTATTGATATAGTGATCTAGATTTTTGTAAAGCGAGAGAATTTTGAAACCTGCCGAGTGTGTGTGTGCGATGCGCAGTGCGCAAGTTATAAGAGCGGATGAATCGAAACTGCAGTTTCTGTTTTGGGGGATCCCCTAACTATCGATCGATAAGTCTTCGGTTTCCAACCGATATTCTCGTTTTTTGCATTGTTTTATACATTTACTCTTATCAAAGCTCTGTAAAAATTTTCACAAACATACAGAATGTCCAAAAAATTTTGCCTAATTTTTTTATTGTAATAGTGATTGTAAGTTTAAATAAATTTTACTGCTTAAGAAATGAGAACTACAAGCACAATAAAATTGGTATTACTATGATATTGAACGAAATTTTCAAATGTCTTTATTACCATAAAATCGGAAGACAAATTTAATTGTTATTACTTTTAAATGAGTCAAAATTTTTTGGATACCTTGTATAAGACGCTACTTTGGTATGCGATCTCATTTGCTTGACGTGATCTCCATCGTATACCAATTGCAGCGCCACTCTGGTATGTGCTCAATCTCATAAAGACATTCACAAAGAATTTAGTTCACTAATTAAAATCACTGAGACCACTTTGGCTTGCTTAACATGATCTGAATCACATTTGTGAGTGGTACCAATTTCAGTGCCACTTTGGTATGTATGCATTCAATGCCATGAAGACAGAATTCAGTTCCTAATCATAACCTAAATCACTGATGAGGTTGCATACCAGAGTGACCACCGTAGCTTCGCTCTGAGAAGAGTCTTGGTACCCTGTTTTGACCTTTCTTGCATAAAAAACTTGGTGCCACTTTGGGTATTCGTTTGATCTCATAGAGTAGACCCATTCTCATAAAATTGAGTCTGTAACGAAAAATCACTGAGATCTCATACCAGAGTAGCACCCGTTTCAGTGGTAACCGTAACACTCAGAGTGGAGTCTTGTTACCTTTTCCTTGCATAAAAAACTTTGGTATTAGTTTGATTTCATTAAGGCATTCTCATAGAATTAAGTTTGTAAGTAAGAATCACTGAGATAGCATCCCAAAGTAGCATCGGAGCAACTATACTTAGAAGGAACGGAACTCTCACTGGTTTAGCATCGCCAATTTATTACACTTATAATTAGGGCTGGGCATTTTCGAATACCTGATGATTTCAGAATCGAATCGAATATTTTTTTCGAATCGAATCTCGAATACTTAGATATAAAATTGTATGTAACTTCCTTATTATATTAGGTCTTCCAGACACATAAATTACTGAAAACATAGAATACATCACTCAGGCAGATATCTGAGCGTTCACACACAATAAAAAAACACGTTTTCATCAATAACTCACTACAGAAAAGAGTTATATGTCACAATTGCGTTGAAAAAAATATGGCTTTAATAAAAAAATTTGAGAAATTTACCTCGACTATTGTCGGAAAGAAAAAAACAAGATGGCGGCGATTCGAAATTTTGCTTTGAACCGATTCGAATTATTTACTATTCGATTCGAATATTCGATTCGAAATGCCCAGCCCTACTTATAATGTATTTGCTGGAGTTGAGATCCATTATTCTCAATGCATTCTTAAATAATATTTTCAAATATGGAATATGTTTTAAGTTTGGGTCCGTTCAACAGTTACCATGGTCCATATATTAGTCATCATTTATTCATAGACTTTTGGTATGTAAATATACCCAAATATTTTCAAAATTATGAGTTAGTTATAGAATGTATTTGGATATTTAATTTTCGTGTTGGACATCCAGTTATTTGAAGCAATATTACCTCATATGCTTTGTTTTGAAAGCTTTTGCTTCGTTTTACAATACATCATATTAATGTTTTTTCAATTCAAATTTCATATTGAGGAAGAAGAAAGCCAATAAGTCGTATTATTAATTCATTCTATAGTGAAAATAAGGCGCTCCCGTAGTATGTGCAACAAGATGGCAGACATCTGAACATAGTATGTGTGTCAAGTTAGGGTTAGGCTATAATTTTATTCCAAGTTTTCTTATTTTAGTTCTATTACGAGTTCGGGGACTAGCCAAGTGACTCCCGTAGTATTTGTACTCAAAATTATGGCCTAACCCTAACCTGGTACACGTACCACGTTCTGGTGTCCACCATCTTGTTGCACATACTGCGGGAGAACTGAAAATAGTACCCTCTTGTCGTTTTGTTGAACTGACCATTAGACCTTGCTTGGTATCAACCAGGAAGTCGGTCAAAAACCAGGAAGTACTTGACGATGAAATTGCAGGTGGAAATGGTCGATTGCCTCGTCAGAATGTTGGTTTAAACTTCAAGCTATGAACGTAATGAACCATTTAAAATCCAAATCATATTATTTGTGATTGCCAAGATGCAAAAAGGTCAAAAATGGGTACTCCTATAGTGTGTGTACCAGGTTAGGGTTAGGCCATAATTTTATTCCAATTTTCCTTATTTTAGTTCTATTACGACTACGAGTTCATGGACTGTATGTATTTGCCAAGTCAATATACCCCCTGCCCATAGGTTTCAGTCCCTTTATACAACCTAATGAAAAGTAGGCGAACAAAATTAGTTACCTCCATATTGATACACACTCTGGAGCGCCCCAAAAATGAAATAAGAAAACTTGGAATAAAATTATACTCTTTTCAGAGTGTGGTTACAGTGGCGACTCTGGTATGCGACCTCAGTGATTTCGGTTATGATTAGGAACCGAATTCTGTCTTCATGACATTAAACGCATACTGAAGTGGCACTGAAATTGGTTATATTTATATTCAAAAATCTAGATTTTAGAATTAAAAAGCATTTGATATCTTATGCTCTTTCAGACTTCATTCAATTTCTGACAATAAAAAAAAAATCAAATATATCATAATTTCAATAATATGCAATTCAAGAGTCCTGCTGCACACTAACACAAATATGTTTCTGTAACGTTTCGTCTGACCAAAATCAGACTTCCTCAGACAAGCAGTTTACAAGCAGTTCATTGTTGTAAACTGCTTGTCTGAGGAAGTCTGATTTTGGCCAGACGAAACGTTACAGAAATATATTTGTGTTAGTGTGCAGCAGGACTCTTGAATTGCATATTATGGTATTTTATTCCTGCTACAGCATCCTTGCATTATACGCATACGGATCCACTAGCGCAAAGGCATAGAGAAAGGATTGGGAGTTAGTCTCGCGCAACCTCTACTGATCGTTATATCATAATTTCAGTGGTGTTTGCAGGTTTGCTCATGTGAACTTGCTCTGAGCGAATTCTCCTGAAAAAAAAAACAGATTTACATTTTAAATTTTGTTATGTCCTGTTTGCCAGACAGTTGGATTACACTTGGAAGTACTTGACTATAATCAGCTTGTTGTGTTGGCACTTGAATAAATAATGTTGTTATTGCGCCACTATGATGTAACTATGTTTGTTCAAAATTTAAATTCCTCTTCACAATAAGTAAATGTTACAACACAAGTGGAGTGCATGTTGAAAACATTACTGGAATGAATGTGCGACATGCACCCTTCACAAATCGGTACTCCTGTAGTGTGTGTACCAGGTTTGGGTTAGGCAATAATTTCTGATTTTCCCTATTTTATTTCTATTACAAGTTCGGGACTGTCTGTGTTAGCCAAGTGAATATACCCCCTACTCATAGGTTTCAGTCCCTTTACACAACTTGAAGTAAAGTATGCAAACAAAATTAGTTACCTCCATATTGGTGCACACACTTCTGGAACGCCTTCAAAATACCAACAGTTGAGTAGTAATACGGTACATGTGCAGCACAGCACAATACAAAACTGCAGGCTGCAGCACAATACAAAACTCATAACTACGCACAATAAGCATTTAATGGCAGGTCCATATCCCAAGTTCCATTGCATCAACCCTTCATGATGCAACATTTTGAGCATTTAGAAAACGAAAGATATTACCTTGGCTCGGCAGTGTGGCACATCGTGCTAAGCGTTAGGAATACGCCACCGTACTTCTGATTACCCTGCGTGGGTTTGCAGGTTCGAATCCTGTGGGAGATAATTATGTGCGAGAGGATTGCTGGAATCCTCGCCATCGTAGGGTGGACCATATGACAGCTGGTCTTTTACGACTTCCTCCACCATTAAATCCATGCATCTGGAACAAATAACTAACTAATCTCATACTCGAGGACTGGTAACAGGACGAAAGGCCTGGGTTCACCATATGATTAAGCCGTCTTAGCGGCTTTCCTCTCCCCCAGGATAAATATGTAAATCCAAATTATCCTGGGGCAGATGACCGCACGAAGTAGAATTACTAAACTACATATTTTCGCAGCGCAATTGCGCAACTCTTAAACTGATCAGCCTTGTAGTTTTTTTTAATATATCAGCTTAGACTTACATTTTAATGTTAATTTTTACTCCATATATATTTGAATCTCTATTGACAATTTATGTACTTCAATTACAGCTACCGAGTTGTGCTCACTAGAGGGCAGAATGGAGCAATCACTAGAGGGCTACGTGTGGCTGCGTACATCGCTAAACCGAAAGTTCAGAATCCAGACTATCATTTCATTCATCTCTGTGTCTTCGATAAAAGCATCGAAACTGAATACAAAGTCCAGAACAACATGCAAAAGTTTTTACTCAAAATGGAACCAAGGAATTGCAGTGTGCTGTGAGTAATCTTGAAAATTTTAGTCTAGATTGCTCAAAGTAATCTCGAGCGTTTAACTAAAAGTAGATAATACAGGTTGTTCATAAAGTCTCTTCGCAGTTTCAATTTTGTTATGAAGTCAGTTATCAATATGTCTTAACCAGGTTTGTTGTGTTAAGTGAGTAATTAAAGTATTTCAACTACAATTAAATATATCTGTGAGGGCCAAAACAATTTATAGTATCGATGAAATCCCTTTTTAATTGAACAAAATTTTAAGACTTCATGGACGCCCTCCACTATTGATATCATCTCATCATAAAATAATATCCCCATCGCAAGGTCAGGTGAACTCAATCAGAAGTATATTGCAGGGCTACTCAACTATTTTTACCGAAGATCCGCATTCAAAACTTTTAAAATATTTGGGTCTGGTCTTTCCAAAATATATATTTTCAACATCATTAAACACGCACTTCCTCAATCGACTAATGATTATTAGCTAATCAAGATTGTTTATTAAGGCGTCATAGTTTTTTCCATATATATTCAAATCTATAAAATTGATTGTATAAAAGGAAACTTCAAAAGTGGGGCAAATGAACTAAAATAAAGAATAAGGCGCATTCCGAATCAAATACCCGCAAGGTCGCGCGGATTCGGACCGCGGTCCGCCAGTTGAGTAGATCTGGTGTATGATACTCATCGTAATCCGTTAAAAAAAATTTTAGTGATTGCTGGAATGGCAAGAACTGAAACTATATAGCAGAGGTGTGCAACCTGCGGCCCGCAGGTCAAAGGCAGCCCTCAAGTAAAATTGTGCAGTCCGTGGAGAAGTGCCAATTTTGAAGGATGCGCGGCCCGCTAAACTAGTTTTAAATTTGGTATGTGCTAGTAATTCCGATCCCTTTGCAAAGCCAATACCTGAGTCCAATTTATTATCTATGCCTATGATGTCACAATGACTTAATAAGCTAGCTTGTGCGAAGCAAACAACCCATGTCACAAGATCAATAAGCTAACATTTTGTGCCTGAAACTACTAGATAGCCTATATTAATAAGGGTTCTACCCACTGTTTCACCAAGTTGTTAATATGTGGCCCTCCTGCTTTAAAGGTTGCACACACCTGTTGTATAGAATGACAATGGCGAATTATGTGACTGTAAACGTTTCCATTTTATCAAAATCGCTACAGCCGCTACCAAAATTTTCCCTTTTTTGGTAAAATTGCGATTAATGTTGAATTTTATGCAGTAAAATTCAGTATATATTGTCAATCTGCTACCATATCAAAGTTGAAATCAAAAGTTATTTACCTAACATAAATAGCTATATAATTAAATATTCGAACTTCGAACTCAAATATTCGACAAATTGAATGGTAATTATATGCCTCACCAGGCAGGAACCCCCCTTTTTGGAAGCGATTTTGCATTTACCTTCGGGAAGAGGAGAACCCATCGTTGCGTTTAAAAGAACATATCTACACCGCATGGATTTCCTCGTTTTCCTCGTAACTTGCATATAAACTATGGAGAGCATACTATCGTATATATGCTTTCCATATCATCTAGAAATTTGAAAATTCTGCAAACTACATTGTCTTGCCAACACCAGTTGTGCTTTATTTATCTCCAACATGAACATACCTGGTGGCAATCATGCAGTATTACATTATTTAGTTTTGTTCATCCCTGTGCAAGTGTATATAATTAAACAAGTTTTCCTTTTTCTTTCAGATTTGGCTCAGATCTTCAATTTCGTATAAAACCGACTCAAAAATACAGTCCCGATGAACGAGATGTTTTCATGAGATGGACTGAGATTTGTAAAGCGTTCGTTAATGTCCATTTTCAAATAAAACTCACAAAAAATGAATTTAAGGACCCAAATTTTGAGGCAGAATATCGTACTCAAGTGTTTTTGGACATTTTAAAAGTTTCTCCGAGCCAAACCACAACTCAGTCTGAATATTTTCATTTCTACTGGATTTCAGCGACTTTTTACCCGAAACGTAAAAATAAAAAAGGTTTAACATCCTCGAATGATCAAGAAAAAATCTCCGAAGATGATGGATTTGCATCTGGCTCGGAATCAACAAATCACTCAATTTCATCTCCGCAAACATCTCAAGCCGCCAATGTCAACTTTCCTGGTTTTACTCAAAGTAATCAAGTCACCCAATCAACGAATATTACAAATAAAAAACGTCGTAATCGTAAGAAAAAGAATCCAGTTCAAACCGTCCAATCAAGTTCTCCTATGCCTTCTTCAGCCCCCATATCTGCATCGACTGTAACCCCCCATTTCAAAGTGCCACTGCCCCCTAGTGGATATATGACTCCTCACTCCGATTCTGCCAAAACTACAATCACAAATAATGTGCAATCAACCGTAAAAGCTGCAGCAACTCAATCGAGCCAATCGCAGACGAATAATAAGAAGCCATCTCCAATGAAGCACGACACTTCAGCCAATCAGAAAGCATCTTCAACTCCTAAAAATCAGACCGTTATATCAGGGACCGGTAATGCAAAGCCACAAACTTTAAATGTGCAATCTTCTCCTCCCACTGTCCATACAGGGAACTCCCATACTGTCAAGACCAAAAAACCCCAAATTTCTTCAAAAACTGAAAAAACATCGAATTTTTCAATGAAAAACGGGCCTAAAAATTCTGTAAAACTGTCTAATGAACATACAACTGATAAACGTGAATCCCAAAATGCTAAAGAAGGTCTAAATGAAAGACCTTTCAAAAAAGTTTTTCGTTATCGATCACCGAGCAAAAAAAGAAGTCAAAATTTCAAGAAAAATGAACCACAAGATGGGGCTAATGGTACACCCAAAGAAGCTCCCACTGAAGTTGGAGAAACTACTAGAAAAGCCGCTCCTATGGATATGAAAACCGCTTCAGAGAACAGTAAAACGAACCGAAGGAAGGAAGTGAGATCTAAGGATCCAAGAAGTACAAATAAGGGAGATCATATTCCAGTACAAAATGGGCCTTCATCAAAAAGCACTTCACTGAAAAATAGGGGGCAAGGGACATCGAAACACATTAATGAGACGTCAAAAAATAGTGACCGAGGGTCACCAAAAGACATCGAAAAGCCATTTTCAAATACGACAAACTCTACAAAGCCGAGTTCACATGGAAATTCGAAACGAGGCCGGAATGATATGGCTGACCGATCACAGCTGACAAAAGTTTCATCCAACAATAATAAACAACGGACATCAGTAGACACACCCAGGCATAATTCTTCTGGGAGTTACAAGCGACAGAAGAATGATATGCATGACCGATCACAGCCTGTAAGCAAAGATTCACTTCAGCGAACACAGCCTGTTCAAAGCAAGCCTAATGATAAGCCATATACAACCAAGTCGAAAATGGGTTCAGTTGAAAATTCATTTAAAAGTGAAAGGGAGGATATGCATGGCCGATCACAGCCTGTAAGCAAGGATTTACATCAGCAAACACAGGCTGGGGTAATTAAGCCGCACACCAGTAAATCGAATTCAGCAAAGCCAGAAATGCGATCAGCTGATACTCCGATCGACCGATCACAGCCTGCGAGCAAAGATTCAAATCAGCAGGCTGATTCTGGCAGCATTCCACATCAGCGATCACAGGGTTCACGACCTCAAAACCAGTACCGTAACAAACAAAGACAATACAATCGGAATCGTTCAAAAACCCCAAACGAAAGAAAACCAACAAAGTCTCATTCAATCAATAGTACATCTACTAACGGACAATTCCATGCACCAGACCCTTCCAAATCTTCTGGGGACCACCCCGGTTCACCCATCAAACCCCGTCAATATATTCAACATCATCAACAACTAAAACCGAAGCTGCAGAATCCCAACACGCCGTCTCAAAATGACCAAAATCATCTTAAAATGACCAACGGAACTATGGAGAACGGCACGGCTTCATCCCCAAAAGAACAAAGGCAACGTCAGTTTAGAGGCCCTAGAAAAGGTGTTTAGACAATATAATGTATTAAATGAAATCAAAATTCATGAATGAAATTGAAGAATATTTAATAGGTGTTTTCAACAGACTAACACACGCCAGCTTTCATACACCAAATTTTATGGTCAAAATTTGATTTTCATCGCTCCAAATGAGAATAAATTTGTCTAACCTAATTTTGATGTGATGTTCTGCTGTCGCATGAAAGCTGTCTCCTAACAAGCTTCAACTTAATCAGATAATATCATATATGCAAGCTAGAGTCGCATCAATAGTAAATTGCATCTCATTGTGGATGGCACAAAATAATTGCAATAAAATTGGGTCGCCAACTGAGAAATGGCAAAAGTGGGTCAGGAACTAAAAAGGGCGGGAAGCACTGATTTAGATGACAATATCTCAAAACTAACTCAAAAATTCGAATTACTCCTGCAATCAAGTATTTACCATATTAAATACATTGCCATTTCGTTGTAAGTTGTTTATTCGATTGGTTCCATTATTACCCCGGCCAGACTCTCAAACCAACCTAATTTTATTTTATTTTTTTCAGCTCAATCAACAGAAGCAAACCATATTGAATCTTCTCACTGAAGGAATAGTCTCGAACGTCAACATGCTGCTGCTTTAGATAGGCCTTCGCTGCATATATTTTGTTTCCAAATAATATTCTACTATCTGGCTGTTTTCCTGACAATATTGTCGCAGATTCTTTCAAGTTTCTTGTCAACCTGTATATACTAATTAGCATATACATAGCTCAATATGTGACAGTGCTTTGTCCAACTTTCTGAAATGAATTTTTTTGTGCACTCTGAACATGGCCTTAAACAAGCTAAAATGTATAAAACTGTTATGCTCCTATTTTTAGATGCCATACTAGAAACATTCACATCAAAGCAAAGCCGTGGAAAATGATTAGGAAAATTTGGTATAGGCTGCAATGCTTTATATTAAGTAAGCTCTGCCTGCTGCTTAGAGCAAAGGTGTGCAATTGGCGTCCTACGCTCCAAAACCTGGCGCGCCAAGCCATTTAATGTTGCCTTCAGATTTTTATCCGACAATTTGTTCAATAGGGCAATTTTGTCACTGCTTTAAATCTTTCGTTGTTTTGCCCGGTACCTTTATTATTATAAGGCTAGGCGATAACTACGCTCTCTTTTCTTGTCTTTTCCGCGGGGTGGTGTACGTAGGCAAACTTAACTTTTTGTGTGGCCCATATAGATATCTGAAGTTGGTTATATGGCCCATCGACAAGAATTGTTTCACACCTCTAGTCCAGAGGCTCATTCACTATAAATGTCTTTATCACCAAAATCACCTCTCTGAGAAATTTAATCTCGTTTCCTGGCAGTTTCTTTTTGAACTGCTTCAAGTTTTGTTTATTCTGTACTCATAAGCATCTCTATCTCAATAATATGTCTCATGTGGATCTTCTGTAACCTGGGGTTTCATGTAACTAACTTCTTATGCACGTTTCTGGGTATTATTTATACTTTGAGTGAAACGAGTAAACCATCTCCAAACATACTAAGCTGACGATATTAATTTGAAATTGAAAGTTTAACTTTGATTGATAAAATTATTTTTGAGTTTTTAAATTTTAATTTGGCTGTAGTAATATATATTTGGTGCCTATTTTATGTATTTTAAAGATTTTTCTGTAAATTTAAGATTTTATTTAACAGCCTTTGAAAAAAAATTTAATTTTATTATCTCATTTATTTAACCTAAAAATGTAGCAAAAATGGTAAAAAAAAAAAAAAAACTCAAGGATTTACGTAAAAATATACTTTATTATATACTAATTTAGAACAAGTGCAATTGATCTGTCCTTACCTCTCCTGGTTTTAAGTACTAATATGGAAATTCCAGTTCATTTTTTGCTTTTTTCTCGATTTAAACTCAATTTCTAAAATTGGAAAAAAAAACAAATTGGGATCCTGAAGGCATACTTTAGAGCAGTGGTTCTCAAACTTTTTGAGCTTCACCCCATATTTGGCTATCTATTGCAAATCCAACACTTGCCTCTTGTAAGATGAGTATAGAATTCTCATGAGAAACAGACTTTTAGTCTTATTAAAAAGAGACCTGTTCATGATTTTTGTATTTCAAACACAAAATTTTTGTAGTTATTGGTGTTTTAGTGTTTCCCAAAACTTTATTCGGTGATGAGCCTTTTTTACTTCCTGAGTTAGCGAGCATAACCATGCTTTTGAGTAAATTCTCGTCCAAAATTTTTTTGTATTTTCACTCTAGGCATACCTATTGATCAAATATCAAGTCTTAACTTCAGCTTTTTGAATATTCATTGTAAATTGCAGAACCACCACTTTTAAAATGTAAAAAAAAAGCTTTTTTCTGTATCATGCTTAGCTATTTTTTGTAGTGTGAAACGCTTTTTAGACCCCAAAGACGATTGAAAACCCATGTTTCCCACTTTAGAGACTTTAGCAATTAGGAATTCCCCCCCCCCATTTTAAATTGCTAGCTACGCCCCTGTACAAATTGTTAATTGTTTGAAACTTATCAAGTAAAATTACAGATTTTGTTTAAGGCACTTAAGCGTAGTCATTCTCACACAAAGTTAGATACACTGCATCTCATCCTTGTTAAGTATATTTTTAAACATGAAGCATAGCTTATTCTATCTGCCTTATTAGTATTAGCCTTAACTTATTATCATTCCCCGAACTCTCTATTTCCCTATAACTTTTCCCAGAGATTTTTACTTCTGAATGAGTGCTCGTAACTTTGCTCAGAGATGAGTCTCCTTTACTCCTGAGTGAGTGCCCGTAACGTTGCTCAGAGATGAGTCTCCTTTACTCCTGAGTGAGTGCCCGTAACGTTGCTCAGAGATGAGTCTCCTTTACTTCTGAGTGAGTGCCCGTAACTTTGCTCAGAGATGAGTCTCCTTTACTTCTGAGTGAGTGCCCAAAACTTTGTTTAGAGCTGAGTCTTTTTTACTTCTGAGTGAGTGCGTGTAGCTTTGCTCAGAGCTGAGTCTCTTTTACTTCAGAGTGAATGCCGATAACTTTGCTCAGAGCTGAGTCTCCTTTGCTTCTGAATGAGTGTCTGTAACTTTGTTTAGAGATGAGTCTCTTTTACTTCTGAGTGAGAGTCCCCGTAACTTTGCTCAGAGATGAGTCTCCTTTACTTCTGAGTGATTGCCCATAACTTTGCTAAGAGATGAGTCTCTTTTACTTCAGAATGAGTTTTGAGCGTAATTTCCTCTACTTTCAATGGCCTTGACCTCGACCTAATATCAGTCCATGAACTTTATATTCATTAACGCCTCTATATATTGAAGCCTTATCGCATATTGCTGCCAATGTACATAAATGACGCTGTATTAGCAAATAAATGCTCCTTTATTAGTTTTGTTTTTGAACAAAAATTATTGCCTTGGTTTAAATTTAAGTTTTGAAACTGTTTATGTCTTGTGTTTATGTCTTGTGTATTTTATGTACTCGGTTATATGCGCTTGCTGGTTCCATTACATTTGAACCCACGTACATTTGAACCCATGACAATTGCACCTGTATGCTATTGCACCTATGGAATTTTTTTTGTTTCACGGATAGTTAAACCCATACTAACCCTAACCCATGGGTTTTAGCACCCGCATATAGATTGAACCCGTGGATATACGCATGGGTTCAAATGTACGGTCACCGTGTTTGGTTACTATAACCAAAAGTACCATTTGTCTATTTTGGTTTTGCTTTTGACCGGTATGTCCGAAATGATTCGGACATTTGAAAAACGTGTTAAATTAGTTATGGTATTCGATATTGTAATATTTGTTTCAGATAATTTGGGTAATTCAGAATAACTCCTAATAATTAATTTGTCATTTTGTACAGATAAAATAGACCTTGAGATCCCTGAGGTCTGTTTTTTGGAAAATATTGTTTTTTTTTAAACAACAATTCACATGCAAATATCTCGATCATGAAGTGCCTCGCAAATTTTCAGCCATTGCCTCATTAATCTGCCGTCAATCAATCCGGTGCTTTCGTAGTATTCGTACTACGATGGCGCACAACCTGAACCTAGTATGTGTACCATGTTTAATGTAGCAGGTTGTGCGCCATCTTGGACTGAATACTACGGGAGCGTCATCAATCCTGAATATATTTGTGCCTTGATTAGACCTTTGACCCCTTCCCTGATTTCTTAGTTTGTTTATTTTATGGATCGTTTTCTCTCTAAACAAGGCTTCATAAAAAGAGTCATTGATATGTGAGAGATGCTATTTTTTTTGTAGGACCAAAACGTTTCTTCGTTCAGCTTTCCCTACCCAATTTAACCTTTAGTGATGTGGTGGGCATGGCTTTTAAGCCTTCAGTTCAAACCTTATTTCTGCCTTTGAAGCAAGATACCGTAGAAGCTCATTTTTTACCAGTGGTTACGGCTTGGTAAGAATCGCTCTTAGAATAGCCAAGTTGCTCTGTATTGCGTAAAAAAACAGTGTAGCGTAAAAAAAACAGTGTACTGTTGAATTGTATTACATATACTAACAAGCCTTGTTTAATATAAAAAATGTTTACTTTTTTGTTAATTGAAAACTGCTATTCTCTGCCATGCATTAGTACTGCTCTTTATTCTAATAGTCCGTTATACTGTACTCTTAGTTAAGAAATAATTCAACTTCAAATTCTCCACAATCTAAATTGTCATATTTCCAGCGTAATCAAATGTATGCAAACTTTACTCCAAAGATTTGATATATCCATGATTATCAAAAGAATTTCAGAAACAGAAATTTACAGGGGCATAGCCAGTGGATGGGGGGTTTGAGTGGTCGCCCCCCCCCCCTCCAATATTCATTATTCTGTAGCTTAAACGCTATTTAGACCCTCAAGATTCAAAAATTCACTTTTTTCGAACTATGACAGGACCCGCTAACTGAGATACGACCTAACTTGACAATTAGAGATTTAAGAACCCCCCTTTTTGAAAATTCCGGGACACGATCCTGGTAATTTTAGTCGTCAGTTTCTTCAAAAAATACTCTCCGGAATTTGCATTACTTTTTTGTAATTGAACTAGTTGATATCTCTGCCTCAAATATCTTTAGTACCATCCTGATATTTTTTTTATCTACTATCTCTCTGTCCATATTTGGCCAGAGTTTGCACGCCACCACCAAAATAGGATTAAAACAAAATATTGGAAATGTGGCAATAACCTAACCAAGGGTGAGACAAATCCTAACTTCAGAAAAGTGAAATTGAAAAAATATATATAAAATTAGTGATGAAGAAATAGCAGGACGCCTTGTACAGGAAACAATACTTTCGTTTGATTCTTTGCTGTTGTTGTTTGATTTGTGTTGTGAAAAATTTATGTAAATTACACTGTTTTAGAATAATATATTAGTTCAATGATAAATCAATTGTTTTTTTGTAGTTTACTATCATAAGATGATTTTCCGATCGTTTCAATAGTATCTAGGGACTGGCATTTCGAATCGAATAGTAAATTATTCGAATAGGTTCAGAGCTAAATTTTGAATCGCCGCCATCTTGTTTTTATCTTTCCGCTAATGGTCGAGGTAAATTCCCCGATTTTTTTTTCATTGGAGTCATATTTTTTCAACGAAATTCTAACATATTCTGTAGTGAGTTATTGATAAAACGTGTTTGTTGTTCTGTGTGAACGCTTAGTAATCTATCTGAGTGATTTATTCTACGTCTTCAGTATAATTCATTTGTTGAGAGGACCAATTACTATAAAAAAAGTCGCTTACAATTATATATTTTCAAGTCTTTGAGATTCGATTTGAAAAAATTATTCTATTTGATTCTGAAATCACAAGGTATTCGAAAATGCCCAGCCCTAATAGTAGCTCAAAGACTGGTGTGGGGGTAAACTTACCCCAGGTCCCAAAGTCGTTCAAAAATAGATGAATAAGTATTTAAATTTTTATCCTGGGGTAGAAGAAAGCCGATAGGATAGGATTTACATATTTATCCCGGGTGAGAGGAAAGACGGCTTAATCATATGGTGAACCACGGCCTCTCGTCCGGTTACCATTCCAAGTCGGGTATGGGATTTGTTAGTTATTTGTTTTCGGAAGCATGGACTTGGTAGTGGAGGAAGCCTTAACCGCCCAGCTGTTATGTGAACCACCCAACGACGGCGAGGAGTCCAGCGATCCTCTCGCACATAACCATCCCTGCGTGGGATTCGCAGAGTAATCAGAGGTACGGTGGCAGCGTATTCCTTACGCTTGGCACGATGAGCCTAGCCGCGCCGCGTAACATATGGTGAACCAAGGCCCATCATCCGGTTACCAGTCCATGTCAGGTATCGGATTAGTTAGACAGTTATTTGGACTTGATGGAGGTGGAAGCCGTAACCGACCAGCGGTTACGTGAATCACCCCACGGACGCGAAAAGTCCAGAACACGCCAAAAAAAACCACGGAATTCGAGCGTGCAAACCAACGCAGGGCTTCTGCTTGATAAAAACTTTGACTACGGCTTCCAAATTCCAGAGAAAAACCAAGTTTCGACCACGAAAACGCCGATGCATGCAAACCCCATATTCAAGTGACTATTAAGGATACGTGGTCAACGTCATGCTTTTTGAATTTTCATGAGAAATTTATAAATTATGGCGGTTTCAAAGACATAATTTTGGAATTCTGACTCTGAAGAACTCGTTTTTAAAATGAAACTCCAATACCGATGAAAACATGCCAAACCGAGTTCACTGGTAG
Source organism: Styela clava (assembly GCF_013122585.1). Taxonomy (NCBI): domain Eukaryota; kingdom Metazoa; phylum Chordata; class Ascidiacea; order Stolidobranchia; family Styelidae; genus Styela; species Styela clava. The sequence goes on from NW_024102640.1 coordinate 1,225,869, forward strand.
CTGAATTAAATAAAAATAACTCAGCATGTGCATCAGCGATCTCGTTAAATCAAAGACTTTTTGTTTTGGATAATCCTTTTGTTTATCCGCCGCGCGCATACAGCGAGAGGTAAACAACCCCGACGGCAATTTATGTGCCAAGTATGTAAGACAAAAATGCGGCATTTTCCCCCAAAATAATGACCGCAATTCAATTCATCTACGATTCAAGAAATACATTGAAATATATAAGACATAGAGAAAAATTTTCTTTGCTGGCACTGCAATAATAAAAATATACAATAACATAAGCAAAGTTTTTCGGGATTGGAAAGAACGATACGGTCACCATCATCATCATCAGAGACAGTTACCCAGATATTGAAATATAACTGGTTGCTTTAAAAATAATGATAATTGAAGCAAAGCTAAGTTACGGTGACCATTAAAATTACTGAAACTGTATACATAGACTATGAATGATATGCATAAGTAAATTCAGGTGGAGCGCGACTTAAACTAGTTCTTGTCATTGCGGGCAGGAAAATAGATGAGGGATAGTGAATTCTATATAACTTAGCTTTTCAAGAAGTACTTTTAGCGTCCAAGTAATACAGTGTTTTGTAGCCAGCCATTTCCCGACCACTTTTTAACGAGGTCTTCACCGGCAGCTGAATTAAATGAAAATAACTCGTGTACGTCAGCAGGCTCGTTAAATCAAAGACTTCTTGTTTTGCATTTTCACTTTGTTTGCCCGTCGCACGCATACAGCGAGAAGTAAACAATCCCGACGATAATTTACGTGCCAAGCATGCAAGCCAAATATGCGGTATTTTCCCTCAAAATATCGATCACGTAAAATTTAACTACGGTGCCTTGTTTAACCTAACCTTGTAACAAATAATGATCATTACGATAATTAAAGCAAAGCTAAGTTATGGGCGATCGCTGAAATGCAGAAGCTACTGAAAGTATATCGATTTATAATGGTGCATTACGAATGAGTAAATTCAGGATGGCACGAGACTTGAAGCAGTTTACCCGTTGTATGGAAATTTGCTCAACGCAAAGTCACAAGCACTCGCTCTGAAATGAAAGGAAACTGAGCTCTTACCCAAGTTATGGCTGAGCACAATAGTTCGAGTCAACGGTCGGGAAAACAGTAGAGGGGTAATTCAACATACCTGAGGTTTTTTAGCATGGCCAGTCATTTTCCGACCGTCGGAACTTTCCAAACGTAAGTCTTCACCGGCAGCTGAATTGAATCAAAATAACTCATGTAGCCTACGTCAAGCGATCTCGTTAAATCAAAGACTTTCTCGCATTATCCTATTGTTTACCCGCCACACGCATACAACGAGAAGTAAGCAATCTAGATCTAGACGATAATTTACGTGCCAAGTATGCAAGCCAAAAATGTGGTATTTTGCCTCAAAATAACGACCGCGTAAAACTCAACTACGATGCCATAAAGGCATTGAAGTAAAAGTTGTTACGAAATAATGTCCATAATGGTGAAATTGAACTCAAGTACATCACAATGCATATACAATTAATTTTCATAGTATTGTTTTTAAAAAAACTGGGTAAAACAAGCAATAATTACCTCCATGTGACGTCATAGTTTATTTGGCAACAAAGACGAAATTGTCTTCTTCTGGCGATAAACAGTAAATATTGAACAGTAATGACGACATTGGGCAAAGAAAAAATCGTTTGTCGCCGCTAGGTTTGTTTACAGTTTTTAGGAAATGATAAATGCTAATTTTGGCTGGCACGGTATTTCATAAATTTTATCAGATGCGATGATCTGTAATGCAAAGCCAAAATTTCTGATATCGCTGAATCAAAGACGGCAATTTAAATTCTTCTGGAGCGGGGGTTGGATCAGTTACAGCCTTCTCTCTGCTGAGGTGGACCAATTAATTTTAAATGAGGGTGTCCTTAGATCAGGGGGGTAACGTTTTTGGACCCGGGGCCAAAAAAAATTCCCACCTAGACTGGCGGGCGATGCATGTTTTACGTACAAGTTACATTTTATGAACAATATTTACAGTGTTACAAAAGCAAAAGTGGAAAACAATAATACTTGTGCCAAAACAAAATTCAATAGCAATTCCTTGAGCTATTTTTAGCTAAAACATCAAATTTGGTTTTAGTTTGGTTGTGGCAATTGTCAAAACAGATTTTAGATGGGTATCGGTCAATTGCGATATGTGTTTAGAGTGAAATTTATCAGACTTAGAGTCTGTTCAATCACTCGTGTGGACAAAAATTAATCTTTAATAATTTAGCTATCAATCTTCACGAATTAGGGTACAAAAAAGGGATGCAGCAAGAGATTATTAGAAACCAGCGGGAAATGATCGAATGAGTTACATAGCAAGAATGCGTCCTTCCGGATATATAGCGGGTTTTTACTTACCTACTACGGCGCGAATAAGAAGAACGCCCCATAAAAACAACACCGCGCCGCCGAAACAATACTTTCCGTTTTAATAACCATGGAAAGGTGGATTTCAGTCAGTGTTTTAGCGCCAAAAACACTTTCAAATATTAATCGTGATCGAATTTCCACGCTTCGTCTAAAACCCAGACGAAAGAGAGTAGCTGACGTTAATTGATGACACATGTTGACCATGTTTGGAAAGTCTGGTATGTGGGTGAACAATTTGCCCCCGTGTTTATGACTTTCAAAATGGAATGCGAAGTATTTCGCTCTAAATTGGTGAAACAGGGATTATAATCTATGTACCCGAGTCTATATTGGGAAAATAGGATTCATGTGGGCGCTTGAGAGAGGTTTGTTATTTCTGCTGGTTGAGTATTTCGCGTTTGGGCGCTAAATAGGTCTAAAATTAGGCGGACTAATGGAGTTCAGTGTTAAAGTTTATTAGTGTTGTTAACATGTATAAGATGAGCGATAGTGTATAAATTTTTTACATTTTGGAAATGACTTTGCGAGAACGTCAGTCGTTATAGAAGTTGTATAAAATTAAGCGGTCTTGGTTGTGAACTTGTGGTAGTTTATCAGGTACTATGCTGTTATGGCACTGCCAATTATTATCCAGTTTGTTTCCTTTGTGCTTATGTTTATCATAGGATGAGTTAGGTTGAGTTTATGCCGCGTCCTCAATCTCATTACAATCTAACATAAACAGAACCGAAGTATACATATCTGAAAGTTAGAGATGAGGTAATAACAACGTAGTCGGTGATAGACGCGCGCTTGCACGTCTTAAACATTACTTTGAGTTTAGTATTTTTTCTAAGATTTCCCGGTTGTTTTTTGTTCGTTTTTGGCGCCTTCATGGAAAAACGAATAAATCTACTAGTTACGAATTCTTTCCACCAACAAGAAGTAGTGCGAATGTACGATTTGTGACGTTTATGATTTATGGCAACAACAAAGTTTTGACATAATCTCGGTAAAAGGTTCAAGTCTTACGCAATAAAATTCCGGCCTGTCACCGACGCGTCAAAAAGAGGTTAAAAGTTATGACATTCGTACTGTTGTAAACGTGTAATTCGTAGACTGTAAAGCCATTAGCAGCAGATGTATAATTTGCTAGTTTGACTTTGATTTGTGATTGAAGTCAAGAGAACTCGAAAAAGGCAAATTTACGCAAAACATCATGTGATTGAAAATGTTATACATAGCGATAGGTTAGGATAAGAATTTGTTTGAAGTGTTTGCATGAAACTTAGTACAAGTTTCAATCCATTAACATTTTGGCCTTGTGGCGCATTCAAATGGTAATATCATGTACATTTTCTGTTGCACGACATTTTTATAAATTCCTCCTTTATCTGATCTATAAAATAATCGTGTTGTGTAAATGGATTCAATAATAAGGCCCCAATATGTACCACCGTTTTGAAATCTTTTCTTCGTAAACCTGCCCGCAGGACTCCTCTATTTATATTATATGTCTGCCCCAAAAATCGAACCCACTGTCTATATGCCGGCCTAATATGCTTTATCGGAAGGCCATTCAAATGACAACCGGGAACATATATTCATTTCTACTAACTGTTTTGGTTTTGATCTGGGCCAAAAAGTTTTCGCTTTCATGATTTGAACCATAAATATCCTTATATGGCATCAGTCGTCGGAGTGTCATCCGTCGATAGTGACGACATAGACCATAATATGATTTGACGACAACGACAGTTCAGCGCAGACGACAGGTTGTTGTGTTTTCGTCTTCACAGACGTCATGTGTCTAAATCAAAATGATATCACGCGTCTGAAATATTTGGTAATGAATAAGCTATTAAAAAGTTGAGCAATGATACTAGCTTTTTATTGTATTTTAGTGTTATGGCTATAAAGCATATAAAGAGGTGATTTACTTATTCTGGCCTCGCATTCATGTACATTTTTAGACCGGTGCTTACAGCAATGTTATGTGGTACATTTTGACTGCATCAGATTTTAGAAGTTAATTTTTTTTTTAGATCTGTCCAATATTGTAAAAATTGTTGCGCAGGTCAGGTCAATGCTACAATATTTAGAAGGGCCATTGAAATTCAAGTTTATACAGAAACCTAGTCATATTATCTTAATTTGCGCCGAATATATACCGTATGTTGCCGCAACTAAGTAAGGAATTGCCCATCTATACGCTGGTATACCTCAAAATATAACCGGTGTTATTACAATAATCTTGATAGTCACACCACTCTTAGTCTAATTTCGTTTTAATGACACATAAAATCAAATGCTTTTACCGAAGTTTTCAACAGTACCATAGACGCAATAAATTTGACTAATACCTAGCCCGAAGGATTTTGTAAACTTTTAATATCCTTACCGCAGATTTATAGATAGTGAATATTGTTTTTCGAAATATCGGAATCTAGAAAATTCGGTAGAAGTATATATTTGGAGAAAGGTCTTTTGGAAGGTCTGCTTAGAAGTGGATAGATTGAGTTGTTAGATATATCATCGGGTTGCGCTTTTCGAGTCTGTTGTTCACGTGAGTTTGAAACCAGGAAAATCATGAATTAAGAATGTTGTAGGAGAGGTCTTCCCGAATCGGGTGTCGCGACCCCGTGGGGCGGTGCGTAACGATTGTTAAGGGTCGTGAAGAGTACACTAAGTACTATATTAAACTTAAATATAGAAACGATTCCGAGAAGCGGTGCGCTTGCAAAACAATGCGGACTTAACAGAACTCGCGGAAAGTTTTAATATATTGGAAGAGTTTAAAAGTTTGGGAAGTCCTGTTATAGGATTTATCACATATGCTGTTAAAAATAATAAGCTTCATTTAATTGATGAGGTATTCAGTTATTTGCAATTCAGTGGTCGCACTAACTCATAGTCTCTTCACTCTTAAACGAGTGCGCGTTATTATATTCCGAACAAATTCACTTTTAATATTCAAAAATGCGTAGTACGGGATCGCGCTTGTTATCAGAAATTGTACACTTTATAAGCGTATTCAGATCTTTCTTAACTTCTATATGTAGAGTTCATTACTTCATAGATGTTTCCATGATCTTTTTGAGTTCGATTTTTTTTTTTCCTGGAACTACTGTAATGAAAATAAATTTGAATTTATGAAATTTAACAAGACGAAGTTTCTGCGCAGGAATATCGGTTTACATTCAAGAGATATTCTTCGTCGCCCGTGCTGTGCTAATACTATTCAATTTTTTTAAATCAATCAAAACAATTTTTGTTTATTCTTGAATATATTACCAAAGTAAGTCTTTAAAATAAAAAATAAAAAGTAAATTAATTTAGATGTGAAGTATCATCCGCGCGGCGTGTGAAAATGCTAATTAATTTGCGAAAATCAATCACAATTTGCTATTTCTGAACATGTGACTAATGTATATAGATGTCGAAAACTTCAACGCTAAAATTATTTTAAAAATAAAATATGTTTTCGATTTCTCGGTGATGTTACAAACAGATTATTTACTAAGCTTTGTGTGATCCAATCATTGGATTATGTCGTCAGAAAGAAAGGTCATAGTTGACTGAACCTCATTCCGAGATTAGCTTTGTCTCACATATTTCCGAAGCTGAGTGTCAATCATAGGAAATTCAAGTCGGCGCGAAAATTTGGATTAGTTGGTATTTTTAACGTTTTTTAACTATCCATTATAACGCCCTGTAGCGCTGGGCTAGAAATGACAAGTCAATGTTCTATGCACCGAATTTTCTGAAAAGATAAGTGGACAAGCGTACGGTATATGGTCAGTCGTAACAGAATAAAAAAAAAATACACCTGTAACTTACGAGGAAATTTGGAATCAAATAAAACTGCTAAAAAGGGACTTTTTCTATTTTCGAGTACTGAATTTGAAATAAACTGATACATTAGTTGTGAACAAAAAAAAATTTTTTCTCTAACAAGAGTATTGTAGCAAAGCAATCCAAATTTATGATCCAGGTCTGAAATTGAAGGAAACTGCGCGATAAGAATCGCTAGATCCACGGGGCCATGACCAGTATATTCCACAGCTTTTTTTATGGGTGTGTTTCCAATTTTAGGTGATGGTAGTTATTTTGTTATTAGTGATAAAACTATTTGTAACTTATAAAAATGTGTTATGTATTTGGCTGATCATATGCACTGGCTGATGAGCCAATTTCTGGATATTCAAAAACAATTTTATTTATGTTAAGAATTTAAGTATGATGTCACACCTGAAAATTAGGGGGGTGTTTGGTGTTTGAAATTTTCGGGGGGGGGGGGGGGGTGTAGGGAAATTATTGCCTGGGACCAATTGTGATGAGATATAGGCTTAGCGGCGTATGTGTTTTGTGATATTGATCGGACCACAAAAAGCTTAAAATCTTATACCATCGGATTCTATTTTTAATCTGCAATGATTTTCCCTATCATATTTGATTTATCTGTTTATTACTTTTTTGTCATTTCACGGAGTAAATATTTACGTGTTTGAGTTGCGAGCACAAAACCTTAGCTTTAGGTTCAGTCTGATTCTCAAATATAAAGCGTCGTCGTTAATAGAAAACATCACTATCACGACTGTTATGACTTCACGGATGTGCTAGTAAATACATAGAATAAAGCCCGAACGCAATGGTTCTCAAACGGTGAAACTAATTAAAAATAAAAATATTTCTTAGATCTGATCTTGTCCGCCTTATTTTGGATATTTACATTTCTTTATTTTGAATATTTAACGTATTTCAACCTTTTTTTTAATATAACATAGTTTTGCTTTACTATCTGTTATTTGTAGCTTATTGTTAACAAATTATTTTTGATAAATTTGAGACTTGACAAATTCTAAAAAGAGGGCGCTATCTGAAAAGTTTTAGAACCGATGATATTATGTGAGTGTGTTTCAAGACACAACAGCGAATGTGGACACTTCAAAAAAGTTTCGAGCTGCCGCTGACATGCTAATGCAGACATGGGCAGATTACGACGGCACGCGGGGCAAATCCGGCCCGTTGGGTAATTCAATCTGGCCCGCCTGATGCTGCCACAACCAAACTAAAACCAAATTTTGATATTTTAGGTAAAAATAACTCAAGGAATTTGTTGAGATTGTGATTAAATTTAGTTTTGGCACGAGGCTTATTGTTTTCCACTGTTGCTTCTGTAACACTGTAAATATTGTTCATGAGATGTAACTTTTTACGTCGCACTCACATGGCCCGCCAGTCTAGATGGGCAAAATATTTAGCCCCTGGCTCAAAAACCTTGCCCACCCTTGTGCTAATGGATATATATGCGATGCAGATGTTAGTAAAGAGCGTTTGGCCGAGAAATGTTTCGAAAAAATGCGCAAGATAAAACGGTGCTTTACGAAATGTCTAGATCAGGGCTACTCAACTATTTTTATCGAAGGTCCGCAAACAAAACTTCAAAATTATTTGGGTCCGGTCTTTCCAGAAATGATATTTCGGCATCCTCAAACGAGCACTTCCTCGAGCGACTAATGATTGGTAGCAAATTAAAAGTGTTTATTATGGTGTTATAGTTCTTTTCGTATACATTCAAAACTATGAAAGTCATTTTATAATAGGAAATTCAAAAAGTGGGGCTAATGATCCAAAATAAATAATTAGGTGCGGTCCAAATCCAATACTAGAAAGGTCCGGATTCGGACCGCGGTCCGCCAGTTAAGTAGCCCTAGAAAATCTTCTTTCGCTCGTCGAGAAAAAAGTTCTCGGTAAGACGGTAACACAAGGTTGAAGCGCCCCGAAATTTATTCGAAACAAGAGATGAGAATAAACGTACGCAGCGAGATACTTGGATTTCGTTTCTGATATAGCATATCGCGTTTCTCGCTTAGCGAGGATAAATTTCTAGATCGGTCGAGGTAAACAGCACTACGATAGCCACTCAGACAGTTTAGTCAAGGCGAGCGAAAGTCCGAACGCTAACTTCTTGAATATTCGATTTTGATAGCAAGTGTATTATGACTTATGTGTCTAATTAGGTGCTTGCATGTACCCTTTGGGGCTCCCGAAGTATATGTACCAAGATGACGCACAACCTGGCCATAGTATGTGTACCAGGTTAGGGTTCAGGTTGTGCGTCATCTTGGTACACATACTTCTGGAGCGCCGGGACTTATACGGAACGAGAATAGTAATCTGTTTCATAGACTTGATTCACATTTCCTCATGCGCAGTTTTGATTTCGCCTAAGATGGACTTGTCTGGAGCTTTTTACGGAGTGGGCATAAAGATTATAATTACTGGTGTATTATGGTAATTCGACATTTGTAAAGTTACGCATGAGTAATCCAATTATGACAGATGAATAATGAATAACTATATATAGCATGTGCAGTAAAAACTTCGCCTTATTAATACATGGTAGAACTTCGCAAAATATGATTGATATGACATTCGGGATTTAAGAATTATGTAACCTCTGGAATTTGGCGTTTTTTTTGCAAAATTCTGCAATGTATGGGCACATGTATTTTGTGCTTAGATGCAGCGTGTTTTTATTTTAATCACATACCTTGGTGATTAGATTTATGGTACAAATTTTGGCGCTCCAGAAGTATGTGTACTAATAGGCGGTAACTAATTTTGTTCGTCTATTTACATCAAGTTGTGTAAGGCGACTGAAACCTATGGGCAGGGGTTATATTCACTTGGTTAACACATAATAGAATTAAAATAAGGAAAACTGGACTAAAATTATGGCTTAACCCTAACCTACACATACCTACACATAACCCTACACATACTACGGGAGTATCGAAATTTTTGCTGTGTTCTTCCCCAGATCTATATGTTTTCATATGCTTGGCAGTGTAGTAAAAGTTCATTTCTTTGATACTCAAGTCTTCGACAAGACTTTGCAGCATACGTATCGATGAATATTAACTCCAAACTGTAAGATCGGGCCATGTATGATTTACCCCGACTTTTTATTTACTCCGGGTTATTCATGTGACGTTAATACTATAAATGTGATAGATGACTCCACGACAGTAGGGAGGGTTTTAGAGTCTTGTTTTATGTTTGCAGGATTTGTGTATTTTGCAAACAAACACGTTTCACGAACAAATTTTTGTAAATTCGTGGGAGAGATGGCTTAGTGCAAGGATTGGCTAGGTTTTTGAACCAGTTGACAACAATATTGCCCACCTAGACTGACATGCCATGTAAGTGTGACGTAAAAAGTTACATTTTATGAACAAAGTTTTACAAAAGCAAAAGTGAAAAACTAATAAGCCTCGTGCCGAAACTAAATTTCATCGCAATCTCAGCAAGTGAGCTATTTTTTTTAGCTAAAATATCAACATTTGGTTTTAGTTTGGCTGTGGCAGCATCAGGGCCAGATTGAATTACCCAACGGACCGGATTTGGCCAGCGGATCGTAGTTTACCCATGTCACCCCTTTATTCCATTCCGTATACGATTTTGGACAAGTTTTGTCTGGACAATAATAGAGCCTGGTAACGCAATATTACAATATGGGAACAACATATACAATGTATTTCACTGAATTTCAGCAGCAAAAAATAATCTAGAAATATAATTGAATGCAAAATTTTTTTTTTTAGTGTTAAAAGCTATAATAAGTATATATATATATATTCAAGAGATCTTTATAAAAACAACATGGCCAGCACTGTCGCATCACGTGGAACAGAAAGACTCTCAAATGTGGAAACGCCAAAATCTGAAGGAGGAAGCCCGAAAATTACGAGAAAATTGCGCGGGAAAAGAGCAAAAATTGGCGGCAAAGTCGTTCTATCATGTGCAGCCAACGTTTGTGACGACACAAAGATAACGTGGTTCAAGAATGGCGCGGAATTCACTGTTCCTTTTGTGACATCACAAGAAGAAAATGAACACAGGGTTTATTCGACAATAAATGAAGGTAAAATTAAATGTATATTACATTGTTTAAACCAGGGCCGCGTAGTTTGGCTTTCAATGGAGCCGAAGTCGGGAATGCGGACTTTTTATTGTGGTAAAAGTACTACTACGGAACTCATTGCAGAAACCCGAAAAAAGTCTTATATATTCCAAAGTTTTTGATATCAAATTTTTTCGGAGTCGGAGTCAAAATTTTTACAACCCGGATCCGGAGTCGATTGTGAATTTTCTCCGACCTGGTTTGCATTGGACTAAAATTATGTCGAAACCGAATGATTTACTATTCCGAATACATCTGTAATCTTATTTCTTCAGATTGATTTATAAATTGAGTCACTTTTAACATAATATGCATTTACACATATTAATGTAGATTTATAATAAAAAAACAGAAGGTTTTAGGATGGCTAGTACCAACGACAACAACGAGTTAAATAAAGGCTGTAAATTTTCACTGTGTGCCAATGTGCAGCAGTTTTTTCACTTTTTCTCCAAAATTTACAACTACTTCATTCTTTCAGATGAAATTGAACTCATCATAGACAACGTGCAACGTGACGATGCCGGTTACTACTTATGCGTCGCCTCCAATTCACAAGGGGAAGCAAGTTCCATGGCTGAACTATCGGTGAAGGCTTTTTAGCAGAACAAGAGACTATGACGTCACGGTGACGTCACATTCCGGTTACGTCATCATTTCCAAAATGCACTTCACTGAAAACAACATTTCGTGTATATAAACTTAGTTATCACTGTACTCGAAGCTTCTTGTTATGTGCCTGAAAAGCACAGTGGGCCATGCCGAAGAGTTGCAAACTAAAGTTGGACGTCGATTCGACTCACGGACCCACAAGGGTCCACACTCACAGCATGAATTTAAAAGGATTCATGCAATATTATTCATAAATCCGAGGATGTCGGGCTGACGGCCCAAAATTTGCGATCGTAATCGTCTCATTGGCTCCCCCTAGCGATTATATTTATCGATTTTCAGTAATTAATATCAAAACGTTTTGTCAGTTTATCTTTATTTTTTTTAAGTTATTTTCTTTCAATTTTTCCTGTCGCTGAAATTTTATTCTGTAAATAAAGAAACGATGCAAATATGAGCGATTCTTATATTATTAATGTTGAGCCATCTGGTGTAATTGGACACGTAGTGGACATAACGATCGTTTCAATATTATGTTGTTCTTGTTCTTTGACACGTTTTTAAAAAGTCGCTTTTCTCTTCGAATACTAGACCAATTGCTTTGAAATTTTCAGTGGTTAAAGATAAAAATTTTCTCCAGAAGGCTAATATTTGTTTTTTCGCTATGACGTCATCAAAATTATGTGACTCTACGTGTCCATATATTTGAGCATAGCTCTCTTGTCTTAGTGCTTTTTATGTGTCGTTCAAATTTAGGGAGTGGTAAATATTTTCGTTATTAGTAATAAAACTATTTGTAAATTATATAAATGTGTTATGTATTTAATTGATCATCTTCATAAAAAATACTTTCTGAATTTTTTTCGGGGGGTGTTCACCCCCTATCCCGACCAAACATTACAGATTTATATTGAGTGCTGTGCTGTCATATTATGGAGAAGTTAGGTATGGGGATGGATATATGGACCCAACCGCCATTTGAATGACTTCCTCCGTATAGGAATATTTGGCTGCCATATAGACAGTAAGCAGGTTGGGAATAGTGATGGATATAAAATGGCCGCCTCCGTTGAGGGCTACTGAACTGCCACAATCAAAGGGCCTCCTTCTAGAGAGGGGGTTCCCACACCGCGGGCCAAATCCGTCCCGCGTAACGATTTAAAATGGCCCGCCGAGCTTAAGTGAAATTTTGAAACATAGTAAACTAGTGAAACACAGTAGTAAACTATTCGAATCGTTTCAGAGTAACATTTCGAATTGCCGCCATCTTTTTTTTCCTTCTCGCCAAAGGTCGAATTCCTCATTTTTTTTATTGAAGCCATATTTTTTCAACGCAATTCTGACATATGACTATTTTCTGTTGTGAGTTATTGATAAAAACGTGTTTTCATTGTGTGTGAACGCTCAGCAATCTGTCTGAGTGATGTATTCTATGTTTTCAGTAATTAATTTGTTCACAGGACCAATTACAATAAAATTTGTCGCGTACAATTACATATATATATCCCAAGTATTCGAGATTCGATTTTGAAATCATCAGGTATTCGGAAATGCCCAGCCCTAAACAGCTACAATAATTTAGCAAAACATTCCATAGATCCATTCTGTGTCCAAAAAAGTGGAATATATACCTGATAAAAATTATTCAAAACTCAACACGTCGCGGATGGATACCTCGAAACCGAGTAATGGAAATATACTTCCCCTAACTGTTAAACATTGACAATACCAGATCGTTGTCGCAATGTATCATTACTGGTTTCCTATTATAAGTTGAGTTTGAGTGTTTATTATTTGTTGAGTTTGTAATGTTGAGCGTGACATTTTGAGACAAATCTTAGAGCAATGATAATCCTTATTGCGCTATTCGGACACTGGTAGAAAGAAATGTAGGGAAGACAAGAGCATATCTTTGAGTTGAGCTATTCTGTTACCGTCTGGGCTTTCCGTCTACTCATGTATCAAAATAAAAAATTGAGCAATAAGAAATCAGCGAGCCGTATCTGTCCTTTATTAGATTTTGAGTACTAGATTTTAGTGCTTCGTGTTCGCTTTTTTTTATATAAACAAGTGCCGCTTTACATTATACAAAGTTATCAAGTCAGACGCAGATAGTGAACGCTCATATATTTTTCATATGACGTTTTAGTCGCTCAATACAGGCAGACACTGATCAGTAATGGATTGTTTTAGAGCAGGGGTGGGCAGCCTTTTTCGGCTCGCGTGCCAAAATCGACTAAATTTAGCGACAAAATTCTTCCGCGTTCCGACCAATATTAAAAACAATGCTTTGCTACTGTCAAAGCAAAAAACTTTACAGACAGATCCACTATTCGGTAAAATGTCAGTCCGGCAAATAGATTTGATTACTTTTCTTATTCTATATTAGTGAGACTTCTGCTGCTGCATTACCGCTGATAGACAAATAACATTGGTTTTATATTTTATAACTCCCAGAGAATACTACTGGTTTCATCTTTCAGGCTACTCCTATTACGAGACTCAATGAAGTTCATAACTGAGAACAGAGATATACAAGCATATGTAGATGAAAACATACATGAGTAATGCAGTTGCAAAGTTTTTAGGACACAAAACATTCTCGGCAATGGCATACCAATCACGCAATAGTTCGTTTTCTGCACTTCTCTCTGGTATTCCCTTCCCTACTCCCTTATATTTCTTTCGAAATCCATTTATAAAAGTAAGGTAGCAAGTAACTCTAACCAACATGAGCTATACTTCATAAATCAGGCAGAAATGAAGAAAAAGGGTGAACTATATTACTACATTACGTAAGAAATTTCTCGGGAACTCACTCGTTTGTTACGTCATGATATATTTCTTTGTAGCCATGTGTCATTAAAAGACAAAAAGATTTGAAATAAATAACGGATTGTTAACAAACGATAATGAATAAACGAACACCGAGTTTCATCAGATAATTTAGTCTTGGAAATTTTTTATCTGAAGGAGAATGATCTTGTTTTCAAGGCCTCGCTCGCGTGCCGAATAAATAGGCTCGCGTGCCAATTTTGGCACGCGTGCCAGGGGTTGCCCACCCCTGGAAAATGTTGCCGATTTGAAAGTGTATTTGCCCAGTAATATACCTCGGGGACGCATTGTTCATGGCCGAATGTTCCACCAATACCAGTTATAGGTTGAGATTATCTTATATCAACTTCTGTCGCAATCGACATGTATGTTTCCTCCGAAAAATCTCTCGATTTCCTAAAAGTCGAAGAAACAGGGGAACCAATGAAGTGGACGAATATGTAGAAAACGAAATAAAGACTTTCTGTGATGAGTGCTGCCAGGGTCGTTCTGTCTTAGAGGGAATAAAACTATGTGAATGTGATGCTGTTTTTTCGCGTTTTTCTAGGATGATGTATGTGTTTTAGGCTTCATTTTATCACCGTACAGCTAGCTGTTCTCCTGTTTTATGTCTCAAGTAAATTGACCTTTACTTTCTTCTGAGTGAGTAGCCTTTCTTTGTGCAATTGGTCTTAAAACCGCCAGTGACTGTGAATGAAATTTCGAATTGAGTGATTTTATTTTGGAGTCTTGTTGAGAGCAAAAAATAATTAAGATTGATCAATGTGGTTGATATTTTGATTATAATCATACGGACAATTATTTTTATTTAACGCTTAATCACGCCTTTCGATCCAAACAAGGCCGAACCGTCGAGCATAAGTTAACTATGCTCTTTTCCAGATACTCCTGTTGTATTTGTACCTAAAATTATGGCCTAACCTTAACCTGGTACACATACTATGTCCCGGTGTCCACCATCTTGGTTCACATACTGCGGGATTACCCTTTTCTATTCAATACATAGTTACACCTACGACCTCTGTGTACGTCATAAAAAAACTAGCGAGCCGGATCCAACTGTCTGCCTAATACAACTCTTTCATTGGTTACTGAATATGTTTTGCGTTTGCTCGCTTGTTATCTGAGTAAAGTTCCGCTTCACAAGAATAGGTTATCAAGTCAGTAGTTCTCGAACTGTGAGATTTAGGAAATTGTCTTTTGCTTAAATATTACTTCCCATTCGCGCGCTTTTGCGACATAAAATGATACTGTAGAAGAGTGGTTTTCAAACTGCGGGGTGCGCCCCAAAAGGGGTCAAAGACATTTTTTGAGGAGGCATGAAGCTAATCCAAAACAAAAATATTTGTTAGGTTGGATTTTCGTCGCCTTATTTTGAATATTTGTATTTACATTCATTTCATTATTTACTTTCCATCCACCTATTTTCAACGTATATGTCGACTATACCATATTTTTGTCTAAGTATCTGTTATTTGTAGCTTATAGTTAGCTTTGAGGCAGGGCGCGAGACTTGACAAATCCTTAAAAGGGGTGCGGTAAAAAGTTTGAGAACCAATGCTGTAGTGTAGAATAGGCTTGCACGTAATTGACAAAAATCAATTCCGTAATTACGGCAAAATCGATTACGTAATGACCCCGTAATTGCGATATTTTTTCACACATCATAACCTATCATAACAACCAATTGAATCCACTTCATTTTCGATTGGGACATCGAGTTTGGGTTTTCATATTCCTGGCAGTACTACACGCCGGCGACAGATGTTAAGACAAGAGTGAATTCAAATTAATTTTATTCTGATTTTTATCTTTTGTGCTAGCTTTGATTTCCTTTATCACCTTCGCAAATTAACCGTCCCAATTTTATGCGATCAATTTTATCATTACCGACACTGGTATACGGATATTTATGAAACGATAGTTGACTTTTTTAAAATCGTATTAAAAATAAATGTCGGGTTTCCAATTTATCAATGCCACGACGAGCGTATTCTCTCGTTTGATTAAACTTGCGCTTGCCTCGCGACGAAGACTTGTTATTGCACCGTTTTTAACATTATTCGACTTTACTACCTAGTCAGCATTTTATAATAATCATTGATGCCGACTTATTGACGTTATTCCGATTACCAATTCCGAAAATTCCAATTCCGAAAATGGTTCTCGCACAGAATAAACACACTGGCTCATACTTGATATTTGATAGTAGTTAAATTGAGAATATTGAACTGTTGAAACAAAAAAACGATTGTCGAAATTCTTAAATCTCGTTGCCTTGGTTAAATATAATCCAATGATCAGGACATTTTCAATTAAATACTGCACAAAGATAGTTATACCTTAAACATTTAGGCTACAATTTAGCTTTATTTTTTTAAATTTCAATCATGCATTGTGGTGGAGAAATCCCATTATTTAAATACGGGTAACTATAAAAATAGAATAGGATTCTCGATTCGATTCAAGTATTCTAAAACAGTGGTTCCCAACCGCCGGTCCGCGGACCGTCAACGGTCCGCAAAGGATTTTTACCGGATCGTGGGAAATCCCGTCATATTGTTGTTTCTCTGCCGTCTCAATCGCTTT
This sequence comes from Styela clava, assembly GCF_013122585.1. Taxonomy (NCBI): domain Eukaryota; kingdom Metazoa; phylum Chordata; class Ascidiacea; order Stolidobranchia; family Styelidae; genus Styela; species Styela clava. The sequence continues at coordinate 1,242,269 of NW_024102640.1, forward strand.
ACCGATGCCGAAAAGACGAAGTTGCGTTGGTTCATTACGCAATTTCTTTCCCGTCGTCATATTGCTGTTTGATAAGCGCGACATTAATTATCACGGTGACGTATTGGCAAGAGAGAGAAAAGGGAGAAAAACGGCTGCAAATACCGAAGCTCTAACTTCTTCTACTTTTTAAACTTTCACTTTTTACAATCGACGGAATTGACTGCTTTGAAGAGAGCTCGTTTCAATCGTGAAAGTGCTCGACCAATATTTACGACTTTACGTAATTCGTAACTTCCCTTCCGTAACTCGAAATAATTCCGTAATTCCGTAAATCTGTAAATTACGTGCAAGCCTAGTGTAGAAGTTCGGTTGTTCAAAATAACATAACCGAAAGAGGCTGTTACGAGTATAAATAGAAAAGAAAAGAGTGTTTTGCAGTCTCGCGTTTGATGTATCAAATGCCTAATGATGCAAATATACTCAAGGATATTACCTCTTCTATTTGTTCGAGCTGAGCAATTCGAATCGAATAGTAAATTATTCGAAGCTGTTCGGACGAAAATTTAGAATCGCCGCCATTTTGTTTTGGAATAAGCCATATTTTTGAAACACAATACTGACTTTTTCTTCTTAGTGAGTTATTGATGAAATTGATGGTATTAATGTTTCTTTTTGTGTATGGCCAACTCAGCGAACTGACTGAGTGACGGATTTATGTGTCAGTATTTTATGAATCTGGACGACCCATTACAAGAAAAAATCTATTACAATACGTCGTCTAAATAAAAAAAATTAAGCATCATCTAAGAATTCGAGATTTGAAAAAGTATTCCATTTGATTCTGAAATATTTAAGTATATATATTCGAAAATGTCTAGGACTGCTATTTCTCTTACTGTTTCGTTCTTTTAACATACCCTCATTCTAAGCAAAACTCCACTGGCATGTGAAGAGGTACAATTACTAGAATAGCCTTAATTTTTCGGCTTGGCATTTTTACTAATTTACCATTCTGGGTGGTTTAAATTCGAGAACATACCTGAACTCACAAAAAAAAAGTTCCAATTTGACACTTTAGAAGGAAAAACAAGCGCTACTCCATCTTTGCTTCGTTAAGAGCTACATGCAAATTGACTCCCCCCCCCCCCAAAAAAATGGCTGTATTATTTGATTTTGTATTAATTAAGTTGAAATAAGTTAGAATAGGGATGTACAAATTTGCCACCCGCTACTCATTCGCAATAAACCCTTTCAACGCCGTAAATATCGACTACTCGCCTTCTCAAGCCGTAGCGTAATGCGTCCGCAAAATGGTTGGCGGAGGAGTCGAAACTGATAAGCCATTACATGAACCACCCTGCGACTGCGAGTAGTCCAGCAATCCTCTTGCACAATGTCACATCACTCATAAGATTCAAACTAGAGCCGGATATACCATTAGGCTAAACCTCGGGGGCCTTGACAATTAATTTTGAACTATCAAAGTTTTAAATTGTAAAGCCTTGTTCCGAAATAATGATGATTTAAAACTTTACAGATTTGATATTTTCTATTTAGGTTAATAATTCTTTTAATTATGGTTTGAAAAGTAAAAAAATTGAAATAAGGACGAATGAATGAAATCGTATAACTTTGGAAAACTCCACCTTTTCTACATTAAAAACAGAGTCTGCTAATTTAAATTAACTAAACAGTTTTTACCGCAACAATGCTTTTATTTTATAAAAAAAAATAAAAAATATCGATATATTATAGCTATACATACCAATTTATCCATACAACAAAGAACGAAAGGGTTATTACATATAATTATTACTATGCCAGATCTCACTAAAACGGGTGCTATGATGTCGGGTTCACTGGCGCCATGACGTTTCGTATGTATGTATCTTGCCTGTAGCTAAAGTTTTGTGATTCACCCAATTTTAGATGAACTTGTGATGTCATAATATTTACATCAGCTCGAAATCCCTATAGTGACGCCATAATAGATTAGTTGTGACGACATTGGTACAGACTGGGCCTCACAATTAGCCTTCGGTGTCTCATCGACTAAATCCGGCCTTTATTTGAACCTATAGGTTGCCGCCGATCTAAATGTATTCTCCATCATTGTATCAACGCACTTGCTTGGACGAATTTAGGCGTTCAGCCTAAAAGGGTGGGGGTACTAACTTGGTTCCGATAATAAAACTGCGCGATAAAGCTGAATGTTTTTCTTACATTTTTGAGAATATTATCCGACAGCATGTGCAGCTGCCAGAACGCAACATTTCGGCGTAGTTTCACGTCGATGTACTTTACATCAAGTTGTGTAAAGGGACTGAAACCTATGGGCAGGGTTATATTCACTTGGATAACACAGACAGTCCCCGAACTCGTGATAGAACTAAAATAGGGAAAATCGGAATAAAATTATAGCCTAACCTGGTACACACACTACGGGAGTACCCTTTCGTTCTAAACAAGGCCGAACCATCGAGCATAAGTTTACATGTACTTTTCCATTCAATACATAGTTACACCTACGACCTCTGTGTTCCATTTCTATTGGGGGCTTTGTACTTATAACAAACGTCATAAAAAACAGCGAGTCGGATCCAACTGTTTGCTGAATACACTGAATGTGTTTTGCGTTTGCTCGCTTGTTATCTGAGTAATGTTCCGCTTTACAAGAATAGGTGATCAAGTCAGTAGTTCTCGAACTATGAGATTTAGGAAATTGTCTTTTGCTGAAATATTACTTCTTATTCGCGCTTTTGCGACATAAAATGATACTGTAGAACAGCGTTTCCCAAACTTTTTCGGTCACGGAACACTTGCACTTTTTATCTCGCCTCGCGGAACACCAAAAGTTGAAAGAGTAAAATTGATAAAGAAAAACGGTAGAATGTAGCGGTTCCCAATCTCGTGACGAGTTGCCAAACGCAACCACCAGAATTATGTTAAACATAACTAAAAAATGATTGAATATTTTGCATATTGCATTAGATATAAATGTATTATTGTTTATTAATCTAAATGCTGTGTATATAAATCAATTCATTCATTTCACCATTCTATGTCGTTTACTTTCCCTAAAGTGTTTGCCTCTAATGTAACGTCTAATGAAGATAGAAGTACTTGCAGCAGTTTATTTATCTACTTGATAGAGTTTAGCAAAAATGAGAAATTTTTTCAGCATTTCAAGGTAAAACCAGGCAAAGGTGAAAGAGGAATAGCCACGGTTATCGAAAATTCTACTACCCCACCCTGATTAGTCCACTTTAGGCCGACGGTGGCCGCGATATCGAAAGGTCAGTTGGGCGACCAGTCCACGTCCCATAGATCGTCATGGCGACCATTTTAGACGTATTTTTAATCTTTTTCCACGGAACACTTCGAAGACGTTCGCGGAACACTAGTGTTCCGCGGAACACAGTTTGGGAAACGATGCTGTTGAAGAGTGGTTCCCAAATGGCGGGGTGCGCCGCAAAAGGGGTCAAAGACAATTTTTTGAGGAGGCATGAAGCTAATCCAAAACAAAAATATTTGTTAGGTTGGATTTTCGTCGCCTTATTTTGAATATTTATATTTACATTCGTTTCATTTTTTACTTTCCATCCACGTATTTTAACGTATTTTTCGACTATACCATATTTTTGTCTTAGTATCTGTTATTTGTAGCTTATAGTTAGCTTTGAGGCAGGGCGCGAGACTTGACAAATCCTTAAAAGGGGTGCGGCTTGGAAAGTTTGAGAACCAATGCTGTAGTGTAGGAGTTCGGTTGTTCAAAATAACATAACCGAAAGAGGCTGTTACGAGTATAAATAGAAAAGAAAAGAGTGTTTTGCAGTCTCGCGTTTGATGTATTAAATGCCTAATGATGCAAATATACTCAAGGATATTACCTCTTCTATTTGTTCGAGCTGGGCAATTCGAATCGAATAGTAAATTATTCGATGCTGTTCAGACGAAAATTTAGAATCGCCGCCATTTTGTTTTGGAATAAGCCATATTTTTGTAACACAATACTGACTTTTTCTTCTTAGTGAGTTATTGATGAAATTGATGGTATTAATGTTTCTTTTTGTGTATGGCCAACTCAGCGAACTGACTGAGTGACGGATTTATGTGTCAGTATTTTATGAATCTGGACGACCCATTACAAGGAAAAAGCTCTTACAATACGTCGTCTAAATGAAAAAAAATTAAGCATCATCCAAGTATTCGAGATTTGAAAAAGTATTCCATTTGATTCTGAAATATTTAAGTATATATATACGAAAATGTCTAGGACTGCTATTTCTCTTACTGTTAAAATAATACGACTTTTCGTTCTTTTAACATACCCTCATTCTAAGCAAAACTCCACTGGCATGTGAAGAGGTACAATTACTAGAATAGCCTTAATTTTTCGGCTTGGCATTTTTACTAATTTACCATTCTGGGTGGTTTAAATTCGAGAACATACCTGAACTCACAAAAAAAAAGTTCCAATTTGACACTTTAGAAGGAAAAACCAGCGCTACTCCATTCCCCCCCCCCCCAAAAAAAATGGCTGTATTATTTGATTTTGTATTAATTAAGTTGAAATAAGTTAAAATAGGGATGTACAAATTTGCCACCCGCTACTCATTCGCAATAAACCCTTTCAACGCCGTAAATATCGACTACTCGCCTTCTCAAGCCGTAGCGTAATGCGTCCGCAAAATGGTTGGCGGAGGAGTCGAAACTGATAAGCCATTACATGAACCACCCTGCGACTGCGAGTAGTCCAGCAATCCTCTTGCACATTGTCACATCACTCATAAGATTCAAACTAGAGCCGGATATACCATTAGGCTAAACCTCGGGGGCCTTGACGATTAATTTTGAACTATCAAAGTTTTAAATTGTGAAGCCTTGTTCCGAAATAATGATGATTTAAAACTTTACAGATTTGATATTTTCTATTTAGGTTAATAATTCTTTTAATTATGGTTTGAAAAGTAAAAAAATTGAAATAAGGACGAATGAATGAAATCGTATAACTTTGGAAAACTCCACCTTTTCTACATTAAAAACAGAGTCTGCTAATTTAAATTAACTAAACAGTTTTTACCGCAACAAAGCTTTTATTTTATAAAAAAAAATAAAAAATATCGATATATTATAGCTATACATACCAATTTATCCATACAACAAAGAACGAAAGGGTTATTACATATAATTATTACTATGCCAGATCTCACTAAAACGGGTGCTATGATGTCGGGTATACTGGCGCCATGACGTTTCGTATGTATGCATCTTGCCTGTAGCTAAAGTTTTGTGATTCACCCAATTTTAGATGAACTTGTGATGTCATAATATTTACATCAGCTCGAAATCCCTATAGTGACGCCATAATTGATTAGTTGTGACGACATAGGTACAGACTGGGCCTCACAATTAGCCTTCGGTGTCTCATCGACTAAATCCGGCCTTTATTTGAACCTATAGGTTGCCGCCGATCTAAATGTATTCTCCATCATTGTATCAACGCACTTGCTTGGACGAATTTAGGCGTTCAGCCTAAAAGGGTGGGGGTACTAACTTGGTTCCGATAATAAAACTGCGCGATAAAGCTGAATGTTTTTCTTACATTTTTGAGAATATTATCCGACAGCATGTGCAGCTGCCAGAACGCAACATTTCGGCGTAGTTTCACGTCGATGTACTTTACATCAAGTTGTGTAAAGGGACTGAAACCTATGGGCAGGGTTATATTCACTTGGATAACACAGACAGTCCCCGAACTCGTGATAGAACTAAAATAGGGAAAATCGGAATAAAATTATAGCCTAACCTGGTACACACACTACGGGAGTACCCTTTCGTTCTAAACAAGGCCGAACCATCGAGCATAAGTTTACATGTACTTTTCCATTCAATACATAGTTACACCTACGACCTCTGTGTTCCATTTCTATTGGGGGCTTTGTACTTATAACAAACGTCATAAAAAACAGCGAGTCGGATCCAACTGTTTGCTGAATACACTGAATGTGTTTTGCGTTTGCTCGCTTGTTATCTGAGTAATGTTCCGCTTTACAAGAATAGGTGATCAAGTCAGTAGTTCTCGAACTATGAGATTTAGGAAATTGTCTTTTGCTGAAATATTACTTCTTATTCGCGCTTTTGCGACATAAAATGATACTGTAGAACAGCGTTTCCCAAACTGTTTCGGTCACGGAACACTTGCACTTTTTATCTCGCCTCGCGGAACACCAAAAGTTGAAAGAGTAAAATTGATAAAGAAAAACGGTAGAATGTAGCGGTTCCCAATCTCGTGGCGAGTTGCCAAACGCAACCACCAGAATTATGTTAAACATAACTAAAAAATGATTGAATATTTTGCATATTGCATTTGATATAAATGTTTTATTGTTTATTAATCTAAATGCTGTGTATATAAATCAAATCATTTCACCATTCTATGTCGTTTACTTTCCCTAAAGTGTTTGCCTCTAATGTACCGTCTAATGAAGATAGAAGTACTTGCAGCAGTTTATTTATCTACTTGATAGAGTTTAGCAAAAATGAGAAATTTTTTCAGCATTTCAAGGTAAAACCAGGCAAAGGTGGAAGAGGAATAGCCACGGTTATCGAAAATTCTACTACCCCACCCTAATTAGTCCACTTTAGGCCGACGGTGGCCGCGATATCGAAAGGTCAGTTGGGCGACCAGTCCACGTCCCATAGATCGTCATGGCGACCATTTTAGACGTATTTTTAATCTTATTCCACGGAACACTTCGAAGACGTTCGCGGAACACTAGTGTTCCGCGGAACACAGTTTGGGAAACGATGCTGTTGAAGAGTGGTTCTCAAATGGCGGGGTGCGCCGCAAAAGGGGTCAAAGACAATTTTTTGAGGATGCATGAAGCTAATCCAAAACAAAAATATTTGTTAGGTTGGATTTTCGTCGCCTTATTTTGAATATTTATATTTACATTCGTTTCATTTTTTACTTTCCATCCACGTATTTTTAACGTATTTTTCGACTATACCATATTTTTGTCTTAGTATCTGTTATTTGTAGCTTATAGTTAGCTTTGAGGCAGGGCGCGAGACTTGACAAATCCTTAAAAGGGGTGCGGTAAAAAGTTTGAGAACCAATGCTGTAGTGTAGAAGTTCGGTTGTTCAAAATAACATAACCGAAAGAGGCTGTTACGAGTATAAATAGAAAAGAAAAGAGTGTTTTGCAGTCTCGCGTTTGATGTATTAAATGCCTAATGATGCAAATATACTCAAGGATATTACCTCTTCTATTTGTTCGAGCTGGGCAATTCGAATCGAATAGTAAATTATTCGAAGCTGTTCAGACGAAAATTTAGAATCGCCGGCATTTTGTTTTGGAATAAGCCATATTTATGAAACACAATACTGACTTTTTCTTCTTAGTGAGTTATTGATGAAATTGATGGTATTAATGTTTCTTTTTGTGTATGGCCAACTCAGCGAACTGACTGAGTGACGGCTTTATGTGTCAGTATTTTATGAATCTGGACGACCCATCACAAGAAAAAATCTATTACAATACGTCGTCTAAATAAAAAAAATTAAGCATCATCCAAGAATTCGAGATTTGAAAAAGTATTCCATTTGATTCTGAAATATTTAAGTATATATATTCGAAAATGTCTAGGACTGCTATTTCTCTTACTGTTAAATTAATACGACTTTTCGTTCTTTTAACATACCCTCATTCTAAGCAAAACTCCACTGGCATGTGAAGAGGTACAATTACTAGAATAGCCTTAATTTTTCGGCTTTGCATTTTTACTAATTTACCATTCTGGGTGGTTTAAATTCGAGAACATACCTGAACTCACAAAAAAAAAGTTCCAATTTGACACTTTAGAAGGAAAAACCAGCGCTACTCCATCTTTGCCCCCCCCCCCCCCAAAAAAATGGCTGTATTATTTGATTTTGTATTAATTAAGTTGAAATAAGTTAAAATAGGGATGAACAAATTTGCCACCCGCTACTCATTCGCAATAAACCCTTTCAACGCCGTAAATATCGACTACTCGCCTTCTCAAGCCGTAGCGCAATGCGTCCGCAAAATGGTTGGCGGAGGAGTCGAAACTGATAAGCCATTACATGAACCACCCTGCGACTGCGAGTAGTCCAGCAATCCTCTTGCACATTGTCACATCACTCATAAGATTCAAACTAGAGCCGGATATACCATTAGGCTAAACCTCGGGGGCCTTGACGATTAATTTTGAACTATCAAAGTTTTAAATTGTGTAGCCTTGTTCCGAAATAATGATGATTTAAAACTTTACAGATTTGATATTTTCTATTTAGGTTAATAATTCTTTTAATTATGGTTTGAAAAGTAAAAAAATTGAAATAAGGACGAATGAATGAAATCGTATAACTTTGGAAAACTCCACCTTTTCTACATTAAAAACAGAGTCTGCTAATTTAAATTAACTAAACAGTTTTTACCGCAACAATGCTTTTATTTTATAAAAAAAAAATAAAAAAAATATCGATATATTATAGCTATACATACCAATTTATCCATACAACAAAGAACGAAAGGGTTATTACATATAATTATTACTATGCCAGATCTCACTAAAACGGGTGCTATGATGTCGGGTATACTGGCGCCATGACGTTTCGTATGTATGCATCTTGCCTGTAGCTAAAGTTTTGTGATTCACCCAATTTTAGATGAACTTGTGATGTCATAATATTTACATCAGCTCGAAATCCTTATAGTGACGCCATAATAGATTAGTTGTGACGACATTGGTACAGACTGGGCCTCACAATTAGCCTTCGGTGTCTCATCGACTAAATCCGGCCTTTATTTGAACCTATAGGTTGCCGCCGATCTAAATGTATTCTCCATCATTGTATCAACGCACTTGCTTGGACGAATTTAGGCGTTCAGCCTAAAAGGGTGAGGGTACTAACTTGGTTCCGATAATAAAACTGCGCGATAAAGCTGAATGTTTTTCTTACATTTTTGAGAATATTATCCGACAGCATGTGCAGCTGCCAGAACGCAACATTTCGGCGTAGTTTCACGTCGATGTACTTTACATCAAGTTGTGTAAAGGGACTGAAACCTATGGGCAGGGTTATATTCACTTGGATAACACAGACAGTCCCCGAACTCGTGATAGAACTAAAATAGGGAAAATCGGAATAAAATTATAGCCTAACCTGGTACACACACTACGGGAGTACCCTTTCGTTCTAAACAAGGCCGAACCATCGAGCATAAGTTTACATGTACTTTTCCATTCAATACATAGTTACACCTACGACCTTTGTGTTCCATTTCTATTGGGGGCTTTGTACTTATAACAAACGTCATAAAAAACAGCGAGTCGGATCCAACTGTTTGCTGAATACACTGAATGTGTTTTGCGTTTGCTCGCTTGTTATCTGAGTAATGTTCCGCTTTACAAGAATAGGTGATCAAGTCAGTAGTTCTCGAACTATGAGATTTAGGAAATTGTCTTTTGCTGAAATATTACTTCTTATTCGCGCTTTTGCGACATAAAATGATACTGTAGAACAGCGTTTCCCAAACTTTTTCGGTCACGGAACACTTGCACTTTTTATCTCGCCTCGCGGAACACCAAAAGTTGAAAGAGTAAAATTGATAAAGAAAAACGGTAGAATGTAGCGGTTCCCAATCTCGTGGCGAGTTGCCAAACGCAACCACCAGAATTACGTTAAACATAACTAAAAAATGATTGAATATTTTGCATATTGCATTTGATATAAATGTTTTATTGTTTATTAATCTAAATGCTGTGTATATAAATCAATTCATTCATTTCACCATTCTATGTCGTTTACTTTCCCTAAAGTGTTTGCCTCTAATGTAACGTCTAATGAAGATAGAAGTACTTGCAGCAGTTTATTTATCTACTTGATAGAGTTTAGCAAAAATGAGAAATTTTTTCAGCATTTCAAGGTAAAACCAGGCAAAGGTGAAAGAGGAATAGCCACGGTTATCGAAAATTCTACTACCCCACCCTAATTAGTCCACTTTAGGCCGACGGTGGCCGCGATATCGAAAGGTCAGTTGGGCGACCAGTCCACGTCCCATAGATCGTCATGGCGACCATTTTAGACGTATTTTTAATCTTATTCCACGGAACACTTCGAAGACGTTCCGCGGAACACAGTTTGGGAAACGATGCTGTTGAAGAGTGGTTCTCGAATGGCGATGTGCGCCGCAAAAGGGGTTATTACATATAATTATTACTATGCCAGATCTCACTAAAACGGGTGCTATGATGTCGGGTTCACTGGTGCCATGACGTTTCGTATGTATGTATCTTGCCTGTAGCTAAAGTTTTGTGATTCACCCAATTTTAGATGAACTTGTGATGTCATAATATTTACATCAGCTCGAAATCCCTATAGTGACGCCATAATAGATTAGTTGTGACGACATAGGTACAGACTGGGCCTCACAATTAGCCTTCGGTGTCTCATCGACTAAATCCGGCTTTTATTTGAACCTATAGGTTGCCGCCGATCTAAATGTATTCTCCATCATTGTATCAACGCACTTGCTTGGAGGAATTTGGGCGTTCAGCCTAAATGAGTGGGGGTACTAACTTGGTGCCGATATTAAAACTGCGCGATGAAGCTGAATTTTTCCTTACATTTTTGAGAATATTATCCGACAGCATGTGCAGCTGCCAGAACGCAACATTTCGGCGTAGTTTCACGTCGATGTATTTAAATAAGAAATACAAACAAAACTAAAAAACATTGATTTAAAACAAGCCCTTGTTTTAAAACATGGTATTTTTTTAGAATTGACAAAAAACAAAACCCTAATCACTACATAGTCAATAGTTCTACTTTTTACACTGGGCCCGTAAGAGCGTTATATTTATCGTCGCGTGAAGATTGTCACACAGATAACGTTAAAATATGTTTATATTCTGTATCAATTTCCGCGTGCTTGATTTTAGTAATGGCTAATGAGCAATTAACTGACTGAGCGGTGTCAATAAAATTATTTTATAAAAATTTTCGAAATTTGATAAAATCAGAGTGAGAGATCCCATACCATGCCTGTTTTTCATTTTATAAAATAAGGGATATAAATAACGTCTTTGGGGTAGAATATCAATCAATTTTAAGTTCCGATATTATTTTATTTAGATAATCTCAGATTTAAAAAATATTTCCTGCAACTAAATTATAATGGATGACATTGTGGTGTTGTTGATATTCGTTTGGAGTACTATAGCAGCAGCAGGGTGAGTCTATTGATTTCACATGATCACTTATAATTCAGGGGGTACAACCTGCGGCCCGCGGGCCAAATGTGGCCCACAGGAAGAAATTGTGCGGCCCGCGGAAAAGGGTCAATTTCGAATGGTGTGCGGCCCGCGAACTAGTAATCTAGTTTGTGCAAGTATCTGCAATTCTTTTGCGTTGCAAAGCCTATTTCTGAACTTGTGCGAAGCGAATAAAGCATGTCACAGAACCAACAATTATTAAAGTTTTTGTGCCTGCAACTACTAGCAATCCTATATCAAATTAAGGTGCAGCCTGCGGTTTCACGCAGTTAAAAGGTTGCCCTCACTTATATGTTCTTTCTTGGGATACCTTATATGGGGGAAGGCTCTTATTTCCGGACTTTCGCCAGACCCAGAAACTGTACAAACAATCACTGATATTTAACGATATGAAAGGAGTTACTATTTGTTTTTGTTTTTATAAAGATAGAGATCTTTGGGTTGCCAGGCAGGTTGGGTATGGGGATAAAATTCATTTCAGATACATGGACTTAGAGGGTGTGCACCTCTTATTATAAGAGAACCAGATATAAGTAACTGGATGAAGCCGCTGGACGCACCTTTAATTGAGATAGCCTTTTATAGTAGTTGCAGCCGCACGCAAAAATTGTTTCTTTTTGTTATTGAAATACGTTGTTACTTATCGATCTTAAGATCGGTAAGTATATTGATAGGTATTTGTCTGTATGTATGTCTGTCTGTATGTATGTCTGTCTGTGTGTCTGTTAGATGCACGCGATATCTCACGAAAGCGAGATTGAATCTGCTCCAGATTTTGCATGTGCATTCATCTTATCTCGGACCAGTAGCCTATTGATTTTGGGCGAATTATGTCGTATAATTAGCGAGTTATCAATCAATTATTGATATAGTGATCTAGATTTTTGTAAAGCGAGAGAATTTTGAAACCCGCCGAGTGTGTGTGTGTGCGATGCGCAGTGCGCAAGTTACAAAAGCGGATGAATCGAAACTGCAGTTTCTGTTTTGGGGGATCCCCTAACTATCGATCGATAAGTCTTCGGTTTCCAACCGATATTCTCGTTATAATTTTGTTGATTTTGCTAGCTAGTTTTACTATATGAACTGGTATAGACTTTGCGATGCAAAGAGATTGGAATTGCTTGCACATACCAGATTACCTAAACTAAAAACTCATTTCGCTGACACTTCTCCGCGGACCGCACAATATTTCCTTGCGTGACGCATGTTGCCCGCGGGCCGCAGTTTGCCCACCCCTGCCCTAGATGATGGACGCAAGCATAATCATTAATCAACCAGTGGTTGGACCGAAAACCGACCTGCCCTCTAGTTAAGGGTGTTCCAGTGTTCAGCAATGCCATGACAAATGTGTCTCTAACAGTATTTCTTACCTTTCCCTTTACAGGTTTTTGCATTACGTGTTCTCCAACTTCATCAGACACCATCAGGTTAGCTTTTCTTGGACGATTTTCAGATGATTCAAATATGATTTCCTCATATATATATATGTGAGGCAGAGGAAAGTCGATAACATGGCTTAATCACCGGCCTCTTGTCCGGTTACTAGTTAATGTCGGGTATGAGATTATTTGTTTCAAATGCATGGACTTGATGGTGGAGAAAGCCGGAGAAAGTCTGTCAGTAGCAAAAGTTAGGAGGTCTGCTCAGTTTAGTGTTCTTTCCATCGCTTGTCCAGAGCCTTCGTTTTAGCGAATGTTTGAAAAAAACTTCTACGAAAGTAAATGTATGTTTTTCAGTAATAAAGAATAATTTGCTTCATTGATAAACTTTTCAGGCACCAGATACTACAAAAAGGACTCAGGACGCAGATCATGAAGGTATTACTTATTTATCTGTTTGCTTGCCTATGCCTAGCTCAATACTGAGAGTGCTAATAGATATTAAAGATGATGACTCAACGTATTTTGCTTGAGCTCCTGCTGCTGGGATACTATAAGCTCTAGGTTTCATGATTCTCAAAGTTCGAAACTTTTATATCCTCCCCAGAGGAGAGGAAGGCCTATGAGGTGGCTTAACAAAATGTGAACCATGGCCACTCGTCAGGTTACCAGCCCATGTCTGTATGGGAATAGTTAACCAGTGATTCTAGATTGAATTATTAATTGATATGGCAAAATCTACGATTTTGAGCAATATTCCAAAAATTTCGTGCTTTACTTTGAAGAAAATTTATGAGACACATTTGTATTTCAAACACTATTGCTCACACCAAATTGACACATAATATAATTTTTTCGCGTTTGAAACATGCATGCAATTGCTTTTCTTGTTGTATATGAATCATGTTTTTTGAGAAAATTTGACTTTGATCAGGCGATACCGCGCAGAAATATATTAGCGAGTAACAACTAACAAGACTCTTGAATATCTCCTTTTTGCAGTCCATGATTCTAAACCAGAAGAGGAAGACGCCTCCTCAAAAGTAACATCAATTCAAGTTACTCAGGAGAATACGGAAATTGTGAATAGCGATGAGAAGGTTGATGCCACTTATGATGCCTAGTGTATATGATATGCCCGTGTAGTATCTTTTACATTAAACCTCAATTGATTATTTGGTAACTTTGATTAGTGATAGAGTCGCATTTCTAAGCATCCTGAAACCTCGAACATCTTGTGATTTCAGAATCGGATCGAATAATTTTTTCGAATCGAATACTAGAAAATATATAATTGTAAGCGACTTTATTATAGTAATTGGTCCTCCTAACAAATGAATTACTGTAGACATAGAACACATCACTCAGATAGATTACTGAGCATTCACACAGAATAACAAACATGTTTTATCAATAACTCTTTACAGAAAATAGTCATATGTTAGAATTTCGTTGAAAAAATATGACTCCAATGAAAAAAAAATTGGGGAATTCACCTTGACCATTAGCGGAAAGATAAAAACAAGATGGTGGCGATTCGAAATTTAGCTCTGAACCGATTCGAATAATTTATTCTTCGAATCGATTCGAATATTCGATTCGAAATGCCCAGCCCTAATTATGACTGCTGACTTTGTCGTCACTATTGAGAATGTGAAATTCTAACTCTGACTGGGAAAGTCAGAATTTAGAATTCCATGAGTTTAAAATACGACTCCAATTAAATCATGCCAAACCTTCACAGCCATTCTGCACAACACAAAAATATTACCGGCTAAAACACTAAAAATATTATCTCCTTTATTTAAGAACATTGCGGTGAACGTTCCTGGAGCTAAACTTCAAAGTCTCATTTGGGTAAGATATATTTGAATGGGGTTTCTTTATTGGTCATGTCTCTCTTCTCTCCGATATGCCATTTTTCAGTCATTTTTACATTCTGTATTACAATGTATTTTCAACATGGTAAAAAATGTGATACCGTGTGAGGAAAGACACAAGATGCTTAATATAATTCTGGCACCTAGCGACACAAGACTAGACCTTACTGCATTGGCATCGCGGATCATACATCTCGGGTTAAGTTCAATGCCACACACCGCGCCCAGGTTGTAATAAATTGGTTAGACAATGTCGAACCAATAAGATTTCGGCCCTTTCAAATAATGGTAGTTTCATACATATCGTTAGATACCAGTGGTTGCTTGTACAGGGTATTGTTCGGGGTGAAAGGCGTGAACAAGGTCATTGGTCCCCCATCCCTGACATTCATATTTTTTAGTTTCAAATCAAATTTCATTTTTTTTTTATTCAGGATGATGCTGTACGGAGAAGCGATAATGAAAGGCACAGTCCTTCTTCAGCTCTGAGGGATGATATTGATGACGACAGCTCTGAGCGATTCCATGAATATGAAGTATAAGCTTTTACTGATAGAAATTGGTTAATGTTACCTAGAGCCAATCCATGAGATGCCAAGTTTGATGTTGCTTGTAATGTAATGTTGCGCTTGTGCGTAATACAGGGGTCTCCATCTCAAAATATGCGGCGCGGCGGTGTGGCTCAACGGGCTAAGCGTTAGGAATACGCTCGCCACCGCACCTCTAATTACTCTGCGTGGGTTCGCAGGTTCGAATCCCATGCAGGGATGGTTATGTGCGAGAGGATTGCTGGACTCCTCGCCGTCGTTGGGGTGGTTCACGTAACCGCTGGTCGGTTACGGCTTCCTCCACCACCAAGTCCATGCTTTCGAAAACAAACAATACAGTAAAAACTAATCCCATACCCGACTTGGAATGGTAACTGGACGAGAGGCCGTGGTTCGCCATATGGATAAGCCGTCTTATCGGCTTTCCTCTCCCCCGGGATAAATATGTAAATCCTATCCTATCCTATATGTCATGGGCCACTTTTTGAATTTCATTGATGACGTGGCCGCAAATTATCTACAAAAAAAAGGTCACGGGTTGGAGACACCCGGCCTAATACATCAGGTGCTGCGTCATCTTTAATTATTCTCTGCTGGTTCGAAGTTAGAATCCTGTGGGGAATACTTATGTCATAGGGTGAATATTAGAGTAATCGCTGGTTGGTTACAGCTTCCTATACCACCAATTCCATGTTCTGAAACAACTAACAAACATTTTCACTTTCAACAAACTGATAACTGGATAAGAAACTTCCATCTATTGGATAAATAATAAACCCTATCTTTTTGCACTTACAGGTACCACCACCACCATATGTAGCAGAACAACCTCGTCAAGAAACACTCCCTAAGGCAGGCCTGGGCAAGTTGCAGCCCGCGGGCCACATCCGGCCCACGGCAACATTTCATCCGTCCTGCGAGCAGGTTTCTAGATTTAAACACATCCTTTTTTATTTACATATACTCCGATCAGGGTTCTGTGCCTGAATCTACTGGATATGTAAGCAGCTAAAGAAGTACCAAAATCTTTCAGTTCGTCATTATCTATCCAATTTGTTACACTCAGGGTGATGTGGTGTGCTTGATTTGAAACCCAGATTATTAACCTGGGTCACAAACATAGTGGTTTCCAATGGTCCTACCCTTCCCACCAACTGAATTTTTTCAAAACTTTTTTCAAATATACATGTGTCTTGCATTAAAGGAGGATTTTGTGTATGAGGACGAAAACCAACCACATGACCCGCCACCTTCGATAGCAGACACTGAAATAGAACAGGATTGTAAGTACCAAGCATCCTTTTTTTAAAACCCAATGCAGTAGTGTATGGGGATAGGTTGTTTGGCATTTTTGACGGTATTGGAATTGTACCTGAAGTTAGTGTTTATATTTGAACTTCTAGGAGTTTGGTGTCAGAGTCTGAATTTTGTTATAAATTGTTATAAAATGAAAATATTAAGAACCTTGTCCATGTTTTCAGTCATCGTACTCTGTTGTATAAATCATTTTTTGTGCAAAAAGTTGTTTCCAAAGTTGTGGAATTTGAACTGTTGCAGCTATGGTGTTGGTAGTAAGGCCCCTGGTATTTAAAACTTTGAGTTGAGTTATCCTTACCTTTGAGTGATTCAATATTTCTTCATTTGAATATTTTCATTTTATCAAACATTCAAAATGATTGTTTATCTTTTTAAATTCAGTTCGCAGTTCTTCTGTCATGAGTAAGAAGATAATGATAACAGTATATCAGGTAAGTTCTTTTATTTGTTTAATTTTGTGGATAGATGAGTAGATAGATGATTTATCCAAAGCAATAATATCTATCATGCAACAGGGCACATTGTATATTTAACAATGTTGCAATCTGCTATGTGTGATGACATTAGGTTATGTAATATTTCGTAAATTTATCCCGAAATGCGAGTTAATTTAACAATTGTTGGAGATTTCTGATTTAATCTATGCAAAAAAATCATCCCATGCTCTCATCCCAAGGCAGCCGCCAGGAAACCTTATTCTTAAATAAGATTTTCATATTTATCCTGAAGGAATAGAAAGGCACTAGGAGGACTTATCAATATGCTGAACCTCGACTCGACCTCAAAGTCATATTTGAACAGCGAGACAGATTAAATTCTACAGATTGTAATATCCTGCTCTGAACTTTGGGATCCCGGAGAGTTTTAGTGTTATGTATATTCTAATACTTTGACTTCGATCAGGGTTCTGTGCCTGAATCTACTAGATATGTAAGCAGCTAAAGAAGTACCAAAATCTTTCAGTTCGTCATCATATATCCAATTTGTTGCACTCAAGGTGAGGGTTTGGCTCGGTTTGAAACCTAGATTATTAACCTGGGTCACAATCATAGTGGTTTCCAATGATCCTACCCATCCCACCAACTGAATTTTCTGACCTTTTCAAAAATATATGTGTGTCATGCTTTAAAGGAGGATTTGGGGTTTATTTTAGATGTTTTGGGTTTACATTTTGTGTACTTGATTTAGGCTGAAGATCTCCCTATGAGACGTCAAACACCACCATCTTCCGATGACGAAAACAAACCTCATGACCCGCCACCTTCGATAGCAGACACTGAAATAGAACGGGATTGTAAGTACCAAGCATCCTTTTTTTAAAACCCAATGCCGTAGTGCAGGGATCGGGAACCTTTTTGGTCAAGAGAGCCATAAAATATACATATTTTCAATTGCATTTCCGTGCGAGCCGTATAACATTTCTTCACTTAATCAGGCCTGAAATGTTTACTCAAAAGTCAACACATACAATGTCAATATACATTTAATGTGATTTCTGATGCTGCATCTAGTCGCTGAGGGCCTTGAACAGTTGCTCACATGCAGCCCAAGTTGAAATCTACGATACTCATCACCCTTTTTCGTTTAGGCATCTCCGTAGTGTTTTTAAAACTCTATCGCTCTGTGATGTCACAATATATGTTTCGGAATCCCCTTATTCGTCACAATGCATGTCTGGTAATTATCTTACATAACATAGACATGTGCTGGACGCGCGTTCTCAAACGTATTGGGAATTTCCTGCCAAATTTGGCTATAAAAGAGTTTGAAATCTCGTAACAATAGTAAGCTCAGTCTTGGAATATTAGATTTTTCTGAGAGCCATATGCCGTCACCAAAAGAGCCATATATGGCTCGCGAGCCATGGGTTCCCGACCCCTGCCGTAGTGTATGGGGATAGGTTGTTTGGCATTTTTGACGGTATTGGAATTGTAGCTGAAGTTAGTGTTTATATTTGAACTTGTAGGAGTTTGGTGTCAGAGTCTGAATTTTGTTATGGTCAAAATAACTAAAACTATAGAATGGTTCCAAACATTAAAATTTTTGTTGTTAAAAATAAAACTCAAGAATCAAGAGCTGGAGCTGAATACTCAAAAATACAAAGCTCCATGTGAGTGACTACTTGTCTATAGCCTTGTGTAGAGAGTTATTTTGTATTTGCAAATAAGATAAACCATTGGTTACACACAATTATTGCAATGTTAGTCTGTCTGTCCCTTATCTGACTGGTACACCATCGCATAACGAGGGATAGATAATTTTACCCACAAAGTGATTAAGATTCCACTGTTATTATGCGTTTATACTACATTGAAAATGATAAAAATGTGATGCAGTTGTATAAAATGAAAATATTAAGAACCTTGTCCATGTTTTCAGTCACCGTACTCTGTTGTATAATCCATTTTTTGTGCAAAAAGTTGTTTCCAAAGTTGTGGAATTTGAACTGTTGCAACTATGGTGTTGGTAGTAAGGGCCTTGGTATTTCAAACTTTGAGTTGAGTTTTCCTTACCTTTGAGTGATTAATATTTCTTCAAATATTTTCATTTATTATACTTTGAAATGATTGTTTGTCTTTTAGTTTCATTTCCCAGTTCTTCTGTCATGGGTGAAGAAACAACGCCGAAAAAAGAAAAGCCAGTAAGTTCTTTTAATAATTCAATTTTGTGGATACATGATTTATCCAAAGCAATATATCTATCGTGCATCAGGGCACATTGTACTTTTAACAATGTTTCAATCTGCTATGTGTGATGGCATTTAGTTTAGGGTTGCCATACCGTCCGGAAAATTCCGG
Source organism: Styela clava (assembly GCF_013122585.1). Lineage (NCBI taxonomy): Eukaryota > Metazoa > Chordata > Ascidiacea > Stolidobranchia > Styelidae > Styela > Styela clava. The sequence continues at coordinate 1,261,477 of NW_024102640.1, forward strand.
ACATGTCCGGAATTTAGGGTTAACTTTTGCGTCCGGAAAGAATTTTAAAAAATGACTCGGTTTGAAACCTAGATTATTAACCTGGGTCACAATCATAGTGGTTTCCAATGATCCTACCCATCCCACCAACTGAATTTTCTGACCTTTTTAAAAATATATGTGTGTCATGCTTTGAAGGAGGATTTTGGGTTTATTTTAGATGTTTTGGGTTTACATTTTGTGTACTTGATTTAGGCCGAAGATCTCCCTATGAGACGTCGAACACCACCATCTTCCGAAGACGAAAACAAACCTCATGACCCGCCACCTTCAATAGCAGACACTGGAATAGAACGGGATTGTAAGTACCAAGCATCCTTTTTTTTAAAACCCAATGCAGTAGTGTATGGGGATAGTTTGTTTGGCATTTTTGACGGTATTGGAATTGTAGCTGAAGTTAGTGTTTATATTTGAACTTGTAGGAGTTTGGTGTCAGAGTCTGAATTTTGTTATGGTCAAAATAACTAAAGCTATAGAATGGTTCCAGACATTAAAATTTTTGTTGTTAAAAATAAAACTCAAGAATCGAGAGCTGGAGCTGAATACTCAAAAATACAAAGCTCCATGTGAGTGACTACTTGTCTATAGCCTTGTGTAGAGAGTTATTTTGTATTTGCAAATAAGATAAACCATTGGTTACACACAAATATTGCAATGTATGGTGGGTCCTTCATCTGACTGGTACAGCATTGCATAGAGAGGGATAGATAATTTTACCCACAAAGTGATTAAGATTCCACTGTTATTATGCGTTTATACTACATTGAAAATGATAAAAATGTGATGCAGTTGTATAAAATGTAAATTTTAAGAACCTTGTCCATGTTTTCAGTCACCGTACTCTGTTGTATAAATCATTTTTTGTGCAAAAAGTTGTTTCCAAAGTTGTGAAATTTGAACTGTTGCAGCTATGGTGTTGGTAGTAAGGGCCTTGGTATTTCGAACTTACCTTGGAGTGATTAATTATTTCTTCAAATATTTTCATTTTATTATACTTTGAAATGATTGTTTGTCTTTTTAGTTTCATTTCCCAGTTCTTCTGTCATGGGTGAAGAAACAACGCCGAAAAAAGAAAAGCCAGTAAGTTCTTTTAATAATTCAATTTTGTGGATACATGATTTATCCAAAGCAATAATATCTATCGTGCATCAGGGCACATTTTACTTTTAACAATGTTGCAATCTGCTATGTGCGATGGCATTTAGTTTAGGGTTGCCATACCGTCCGGAAAATCCCGGACATATCCGAAATTTAGGGTTAACTTTTGCGTCCGGGAAGAACTTTAAAAAATGGCTTAGTTTGAAACCTAGATTATTAACCTGGGTCACAATCATAGTGGTTTCCAATGATCCTACCCATCCCACCAACTGAATTTTCTAAACTTTTTAAAAATATATGTGTCATGCCTTAAAGGAGGATTTTGGGTTTATTTTAGATGTTTTGGGTTTACATTTTGTGTACTTGATTTAGGCTGAAGATCTCCCTATGAGACGTCGAACACCACCATCTTCCGATGACGAAAACAAACCTCATGACCCGCCACCTTCGATAGCAGACTCTGGAATAGAACGGGATTGTAAGTACCAAGCATTCTTTTTTTAAAACCCAATGCAGTAGTGTATGGGGATAGGTTGTTTGGCATTTTTGACGGTATTGGAATTGTAGCTGAAGTTAGTGTTTATATTTGAACTTCTAGGAGTTTGGTGTCAGAGTCTGAATTTTGTTATGGTCAAAATAACTAAAGCTATAGAATGGTTCCAAACATCAAAATTTTTGTAGTTAAAAATAAAACTATAGATTCGAGAGCTGGAGCTGAATACTCAAAAATACAAAGCTCCATGTGAGTGACTACTTGTCTATAGCCTTGTGTAGAGAGTTATTTTGTATTTGCAAATAAGATAAACCATTGGTTACACACAATTATTGCAATGTTAGTCTGTCTGTCTCTTATCTGACTGGTACACCCTCGCATAGCGAGGGATAGATAATTTTACCCACAAAGTGATTAAGATTCCACTGTTTTTATGTATTCATATCATATTAAAAATGTGATGCAGTTGTTTAAAATGAAAATATTAAGAACCTTGTCCATGTTTTCAGTCATTGTACTCTGTTGTATAAATCATTTTTTGTGCAAAAAGTTGTTCCCAAAGTTGTGAAATTTGAACTGTTGCAACTATGGTGTTGGTAGTAAGGTCCCTTGTATTTCAAACTTTGAGTTGAGTTTTTCTTACCTTTGAATGATTCATTATTTATTCATTTACCGTAAATATTTTCATTTTATCATTTATTCGTAATGATTGTTTATCGTTTTAGTTTCAGTTTGCAGTTCTTCTATCGTGGGTGAAGAAACAATGCAGGAAAGCGAAAAGCCGGTAAGTTCTTGTATTTTTTAAATATTTAGCACTTATTGGGATATTCCTGTAGTGTGTGTACCAGGTTAGGGCATAATTTTATTCCCATTTTCCCTTATTTTAGTTCCATTACGAGTTCGGGGACTGTCTGTGTTAGCCAAGTGAATATACCACCATAGGTTTCAGTTCCTTCACACAACTTGAATGTAAAATAGGCGAACAAAATTAGTTACCTCCATATTGGTTTTTGATACACACACTTCGGGAGCGCCCTTTTTGGTTTATTATTTATCCATTCCTTGAGCTCTTTCATATTCAGTCTTCCATTTTCTAGCATATTTAATAATTATTCCAGAATGAGCAAAACAGGTATGTCAGCTTATAAGTCAGATTGTGAGCAACAGCCTCCCATATGGTAACATTTTAGACGGGACATGGCAATAGATTCAGATAATTTATTTTCGTCCGTGCATGAAGATCTGTAACACAAACAATACTAAATCAAGGCAAAAGAAAACAGATTACACAATGTTTTCAACTGGCAAATCAACGAGGAGTCGCGAAAGACTGTAAAAGTCATCGTGTCAGCGACACCATGAATGCTGAAGTTCAGCAGCAGTTGACGTCAAAAAACGTCAAATAATTTAGCTAGAATTTAAATACGTAGCAGAGGAAATTTGGAAACGTAAATCGAAACGAGGAGAGTAAGTATAAAGAGAAATGTTTAAATTTAAAATTATGAATGGACTCGAGAGAGTTGGGAGAGAAATGTTTAAATGGGAGAAAAAGAAATGTACATCGTGTCGAGCAAAAGTGATTTATTGTCACATTGGTGTCCGGGTAAGTCAAAAAGACGCGTTTACGGCGATTCACATGTCAGTTTTGTCTCACAGCGTCATGCGCGGGTGAACACAGTAGCAAAAATAAAATTGCAGTCAAGCACGACGCCGCAAAGCCATGGTAATAGGTCCAACTTAATTGCCCAAGATGCACTGGCTGTTGGGGTAACAAGTTGGATTGGGGTAGGATGTTAGGATAAGCCATAATTGATAACTTTGAAATTAAACAACTTTTGACAGAGTGTCCAGCGCATACCCATCCATGCAGGGAAATCAACAATACTAGGCTGAAAATTTTTTTTACAGTCAACATGATGTGCCTACTGTTGGATTTATTGAAACAAGCTATATACGTGACCCAACAATATCTTATTCTTGTTAATTTCAGACTACCATTCCGTCATTCTTGCCCAGACAACGTGATGAATTTATAGACAATTCGTTCAATCCATTTTCCTTTACTGTCGGTCGTAATGGATGCGTTGTGAAGACTCCATATGCTGAAATTATATTTCCTTGCGATGCGGTCGATGAAAAGATAGAAATAACAGTCCGACCTGACTATTACAGATTGAAAGAAAAGGTAAATTACAAAGTCAACAATTTTTCAGAAGGAAAAGGAATATTTGACTTTGAATTAATTCTACGCCCATTCTCAGTGATAAAAGTTGAATTTTATGAGACTGTAATCCATAGGATGAGCCCTTAACAAATAGGAGCTTATAAATCTAAGGGCTGGAAAGGAAGGTGAGAGAGGGACAGCAAATCTTACCTTAAAATAGGTAACTCGATAATTGCTTTTGATCCATGAATATACAGTAGTTGATTCTAGAAGTCAGCTTGTGGTTACCAGAAGCTCCATCGCAGTATATTTTTCCATTGTTAATTATAATGATAGGACTTACATATTTATCCCGGGGAAAGGAAAACCGATAAGATGGCTTAATCATATGACGAACCACGGCTTCTCGTCTGGTTAGCATTTCATATCAGGTATGGAATTAGTTAGTTTTTGTTTTCGGAAGCATGAACTTGGTGGTGGAGGAAGCCGTAACTGGAACACCCAACGACGGCGAGGAGTCCAGCAATCCTCTCCCACATACCCATCTCTGCATGGGATTCGAACCTGCGAACCCACACAGAGTAAATATGTAATTCTTATATCAAATGCATGGGATTCGAACCTGAGATGCCAACATCGTTAAGTGTACGTTTCAACCACTAAGGCATCACACCGCTCTCGAAATTGGCATTTGTCTCTCAACACTAGGTGCTTGTAATCCCACAATTAGAAATATTTTACGGCCAACATAATTTTTGTTTTTTATGTTTCTATCGAACAGCTGATTGATGATTCTCGCATATACGTTTCACCAGAAATCTTTTTTGAATCAAAGGACGAGATGACGTTTAAGAATGAAGTGACAATATACCTGGAAGTCATGTACTCTGCAATTGATCCTGACGATCCACTTATTCTTAATGTAAGTCCTCAATGATATACCATGTTTATTGCTGTTTAACAAGTAAGATTGTTTAGGAGATGAGAAACATTCTAAATATTTCTTTCTTTCTTAGCTATTGTGGTAAAAAGCTATTTAGACTGTTCTTTCAGATTGAAATTTCAACTTCTGATTGTCACATCTCACATGCATTTTTTTAGTATTTTTCTCATATTATAATAATAACATGGACTCCTTTTCAGGTTGAGAGGATTGACGATGGTGTTGTGGAGAAATATTTGAAGTTGGAGCATGGACAAGGTACAAAAGCTGAATTCAAAGTTAAAACCTTCTGTGGGTAAGCATTACTGTGTTGAAAAAAATTAAGGATTTACGTATTTATTCTGGGCAAGGAAATATGGCTCAATCATGTGGCATACCACGGCATCTGATCCAATGAATCTGGATTCTATAAGGGTAAATTCTATTGTGCAGAGCGTCTCAGATTGCTGAAACGTTTGAGTACAATCATACACAAACAGAAGTTCAAGTGTTAAATAAATTTTCTTCATATTTTTAGAAGTAATTTTAGTTTTAATTTTATCTAAGGGTAAGAATTTATGGGTTCTGTGCAGTGGTGGAATTTTTTGTCAGCCGGTTCCATCACACAAATGTGATATTTTCAGGCAGTTCTGTTGCAAAAAGTCATGTAAAGCTAACCGGTTCGCTGATCTTATGAAATTCCGTGAGACGGTTCTATCCGGCTGAATCCCACTACTGGTTCTGTGTATTTGGGCCAATGTTCCCTCTAATTTTTTGTAGTATGTGTGCGCAGAAATTTTAGTGTGTGCGCACTTTTTTGGAAATGACTAATATTTGTGCAAAAACCGATGAGGAAATTCTGGCGTTCTAACCGGGTAATGGGTGGGCCAACAACAAACTTTCTCCACCTCCCAACCCAGAACATTGTTACATTATATCGAAATACGTCTGTGCGCAGTAAATCTATGCGTGTGCGCAGCCTCTGAAAGCTGTGTACGCGCGCACACGCGCACACCTTAGAGGGAACACTGATTTGGGCCATCCTATGTTTTCATATGATAGCCATTGTTGTGTTACTTACCGGTAATTGCTATTTGCTCAAAATAGAAACTTGTATACAATTGAACTCTGTTTATTGAGAACAGCGGCACAACTTTAACAATACAATAAAACAGCGATTATAAACAAACGTCTACAGGTTAACACAACTGTATATCGACTGGTGAGCCAGACGAATAGATGAGATGCATTGCGCCGCAACAATTAGGAGTTGTCGCGCTTTTCATCATTTGAGAAATCACATTACGTCACAGTCATTACACAACACTATAGCAGTTATTTTATTTTTACAATTATTTTCTAATTCTTACTTGAATTACTTTTGCTAGGTTCTGCATCTCTGCTCTGAAATCTGAGTATCCAAAAGCCAAACGGCATTTTTACTCAATTATTTGTCTTCGTCAACCTCCTAAAGAAACTCCAACGCATCATCATGTCCACTGGTATATTTTCGATCGGTGTGAGATTGAGGTTCGCAGCAAATCTGCTTCGATAAAAGACTTGGGTTTTTACACTCTGGGACTGCCTGAAAGTTTTGCTGTCAAGTAAGTTCTGTATGTTTTTTTATTTTTTTAATATTTCATGGATGTTGTCACATCTTTGATTTTGAACAAGACCTTGCAAAACATATGCAATCATACTATGAAGTTATCGGTTTCGAAAAGACAAGCGTTTTGATAAGCCATGGTTCATCTCACATCTGACGTCGAATAATTGACAGTCAGGGTCTAATCTTTAGCTTGCAAGACTAAGGCAGAAGGTGTTGATAGTAATATATATTGGCAGTTGGCATATCATGCTAAGTATTGAAATCACACTTGTCATCGCACCTCTGATTACCATCATGAGTTTGCAAGTTCGAATCCTGTGGCTGATTTTTATGTGCAAGAAGATCGCTACACTCCTCGCTACTGCAGGGTGGTTAGTGTGGGTGCCGGTCGGTGTCGGCTTCATCCTTCATCAAGTCCATACATAAAAAAAAAAACTGGTCAACTACTCGACATGGAGTAGACTAACAATTTTCTCACCTATAATCATCTTCCACAGGATTCAAACCTGTGATGTCAAATGCGATCCTAACACCGAGCAGAATGCCTAAAATTTAATATCCAATACATTTTTATATTCAAGGTACGGCAGAAATATTCGGCTGCGGTTCCAGTCGAATCGAAAAGTTCGAATTGCAAGCAGAAAAGTCGAACTGGTGCAATTTTGGGGTGACCCATTGAGCAGAGATGAAAAATTCACCATTGATGGCAATAAGATAGATCTTTCAGGGGGTGAAGATGATGAAGAGCCGGTGATAAAGTATACTATAACTGAGATAGATGCATCGAATGAAGACACATCCGTTGTACTGTATAACTCTGTACCATTTAGTTGGCTGGTCCCTGCTTACAAAACAGAGTTTGTGATGAAGGGTGATAACAGCGTTGGTGTTCAAAACACATACTATGAACATACTAGAATGGAAATACCAGCAAAGCAAACACCGCACAGTGGCCAAGTAGCACAAAATCCAAACGAAGGAAACGCTGTGGATGCAGTTTATCAAGGGCAGTCTTGTGACGTACAGGAACGAAGATTCAACCAATGTCCGGCTGGTGGAGCCATAGGTGGTCACAACCCTGATGATCACCGAAGAAATGCACGTATAAATTACGGAAGCATGCCCTCGCAAAGGTATAACCCCACATCTCAAGGTCAATTAACCTCAGATGATAGGGCCCACTCAAGTCAAGGCCAGAATGTGGTCGGTTATAACTCAACAGAGACTGTTGATTATAAAAATAATGAAGAGCATCTGCACAGCAATCAGCATCAACTACCAGGAAATCGGTCCAAAGATTTTGAGAATGAACAGCAAATGGGGGAATCAAGTGGTCAGAGAATCCCAAAGCTTAGCGATTCAAAAAGTAGTGGAGGGTCTAGAAAAAAAGAGAAAGGAAAAAAGGGTTGGAAAAGTATTTACGGAAGAAGTAAAAAAACTATTTCATGTCTACAAGAAAGTTTCCAGTCTCCAATAAACGAATAGATTTTATATATACGGTATATAAATGCTGATGGGATCTCAATTCATAAACGACTTTAGGCTTTCCTGGATGAAGTTCAGATGTTTGTCACTTTACCATTTTTATTATTTTGCCATTCAAAAGTTCTGAGCAATGATGATAATATTTGTATATATTTGATTTGTCCTTTAATAGTTAAAAATATTGTCAAGAATTAAACTTTCTGACGCCCTTGAAGAGCCCACCACAATGGCATTCTCCCAGAAATGTTGTGAGCCTTGAAATATAATGATTTGTGTAGTTACTTACACTTAGCAATTGCGGTGTATGTAATTACACAAAACTGTAATATTTCTTTGAATAGGATCTCCATATTTACCAATGTGGCTGTAGTTATCGACTGGCAAAATTTATTATACTGGTCATGATTGGATGTAACTGCAACGCTTGATTACCTTAACTTAACCATATTTAGACTAACCAGATTAGACTAACGCTTGATTACCTTAACTTAGCCATATTTTTATGTTGAAGGGTCCTGCAATTCTCCTACATATTATCGTGGGGTGGATACATAATGATTAGCAAATTGATAGGCAATCTTATTTCCAAGTAATTTTAAGCTAGTTGGACAGACACGAAGAGAACCTATGGATCGTTTTGTGGTTCATGTTGCTGTAAAAAAATCGCTTCTCTTCAACTGCTGGACCAATAGCTTTGAAATTTTCAGTGGCTAAAGATTACTGTTGTCGCTAGAATATCTATTATTGCTTTTAAAAAAAACTTGTGGGCCTTTTGTGGGATTATGTGTGAAAACATCAGCAAGATTGCGCACTGTGGAAGTTCGCATTCTTTGCTATCTGGTGATCAGCCGAAATTGGAAAGTCTGTATTTGCCGTAAAAGATTAGATACCTTACCAATTCGTTTTGATCTTTGTGCCGATATATTTTAGCATTGCTCTCTTTTTTTAACTTTTGAACTTTTATTATTTACCCGTATCTTTGAATCTATGAATATAAATGAGCTACATTAATCTGTGCAGATTTTAAATTTTTTCAGAATATAATTTTTAAAATTTGAAAGATTGTTTTTTCCTAGTGAATTAAATGATTTTATATTGTAAAAGACTACGAGTAGTTTGATTATAAACTGAAAACTAATTTCTAAAATCACTGTAGTCCCAACTCCCAACATACTATGCATGCCCAAAATGCTGTTGGTGGTAATGTATCAAAGGCAAAAGTTATCTAGTCAAGTCACGTTTATTTCGTCAAACCAGAAAAAATATGACACGAGCCCAAAATTATGAAAAAACGAGATACTCCCGTAGTATGTGTACTAGGTTAATTTTATTCCGAATTTCCTTATTTTAGTTCTATTACGAGTTCGAGGCCTGTCTGTGTTAACCAAGTAAATATCCCCCCTGCCCATAGGTTTTAGTCCGTTTACACAACTTGATGTAAAGTAGGCGAAAAAAATTACCTTCATATTGGTACACATAATTCTGCGGCGCTGAAAACGATAATTACAGTTTTACTGGAAAAGGAAATTCGCGAGGAACCAAAGCTATATTTTTAGTATTCTGGGCCATCTTGGGAAACCTTGATGAAGGAGTTTCTACAGCCAGATTTCTGTTAACCACTTACACATTTGCATTGGAATTTCAATGTTTTTTAGGAATTTCCTTTTCATGATTTGATGTAGGGTAGTATAATACCGGTATAGAGTTTCGCGAGTTGAATAGTCCATATCGGTTATGGGATTATTTGTTTCAGATGCATGGACTTGGTGGTGGAGGAAGCATTACGGTACCGTAACCACCCTATGATAGAGGGAGGAGCCCAGAAATCCACTCGTCCATAATTATCCACACAGCGTTTCTTCAACTTGTGAAATAGTCCAGGAAGCTTGTTACGGTATGTATACGCTTCAGCGCAGGGTAATGTAATCAGTGGGGCATACCGGCATGGTAAGTTATTGCCAGTCTTGTCACTTGATGCAAATGTATTTGATAGCAAGCTACAGTTTCGTTAATTTATTTGGTTCATATAGCAATACCCTATCTGTCCATGAAAAAATTGATTCTTCATTTCAATTTCTTCGCGTAAGATATACTGTGGTGCAGGGCCCACAGAAGAGTTCTGGGTGGCCCGCATATTTTTCAAAATTAAATAAACTAAACTTAATCTGCTATCTCCCACAAATTTGAGCCACAATTGTCACCTTTCATAAAAAAATATAGGAATTATTATTGAAAAATTGTACCTCGTCGTTCAAACGGGTGTTCGACTAAATGGAGATTTTCGAGACATCGCTTTCAATTTACTTCGGCTGTTGTGAGCAATGATATGGACAAAGTGACTATATAGTTAGGATAGGATTTATATATTTATCCAGGAAGGCAGAAAATCCGATGACACGGATTAACTATATGGCGAACCACGGCCTCTGGTCCGGTGTGGAAGTGGTGACTCCTCTACGGCCCACCAAGTTGTGTAAAGGGACTGAAAAAAAAAATCCGAAAATTATGTCCTAACCCTAACCTGGTACACATACTACAGTATATTTTTTTGGTTCGAATATTGACAATTTTGTAAAATTTGAAAATTTCGGTAAGATATGGGTAATTGAATTTTTCCTGATGGGGCCCAATAAGATGGGGGAGGGGGAAGGAGTGCATAGCTATCCCCGCATGGGATTCGAACCCACACAGAGTAATCATAGTTGCGGTGGCGAGCGTATTCCTTTGGCGCCGCGGTGTGGCTCATCGTGCTAAGCGCTAGGAATATGCTCGCAACCGCACCTCTAATTACTCTGCGTGGGTTTGCAGGCTCGAATCCCATGCAGGATGGTTATGTGCAGGGAGATTGCTAGACTCTTCGCCGCCATAGTCCCCCCCCCCAAGAGAAAAATATGTAAATGCCATCCTATCTAACGCTTAGCACGATGAGCTGAGCCTAGCTATAGTCACTATAGCCTAGAATCTAGATAGTTATATTCACTTTGGATATGGACGATTTATATATTTCAGCCTGTTGTGTTCAACACGTGAATTTTATATAGGGCAAGGTGTGTTTTCAAATCTTGCGCTGTGGTCGACATCGATGGACCGCGTGATTTGCTCAACAAAAATGAAATTTAGTAACTGCGTAAAAAAGCGTGTAAAAGGTATATTGTGTTGAGATATTCGGAATAGCTATGGGCAATACAAGTGTTTGATTCAGCGACGCGTCAATTCCAACGTGAAACAGAACTGATACGGTACGATACCAGTATACTGGTATATATATTAAGTTGGTGGGCCAAATGACATACCGTATTGGTGGGCCGCAATGAGTTTCCTGATGTGGCCCGCGTCACTGAAAGGTTGGACATGCCTGCCGTAGTGAATAGTAGTAGCGGTAATGAGTTAAAATATCATGGTCCTCCCAGCGTGAGTGCTGGTCACAGAGTATTATTTCCAATTTGGAGTTACCGGTACCGGTACCGTACTGGGTAACGGTACCGTACATCATGTGGCACTAATGTCACGCCACACTTTACCTGTTCATGTCAACGTAAATTTCACGTTTCTTTACTGATGAAAATGGCGGAGACGAAAGTTGCTCAAGAGCTCGTTCAGTTCTTACGGATTTCTGCGAAACCGGAGCTAAAGATAGCAGCGCTGGAGAATGTTGTTGGGCTCACAAATAATGCGACTGGAATTTCTTTCATTTTGAAGTATAAAGATGTTTTAGAGGTAAGTGAAATTCAATCATTACTTACCGTACGGTACTAAGACGGCGCCTGAAACTTATGCAGAAGTCAGAGCTTGGCTTTGCCAACCGACCCCGACTAAAGAATATTATTTGAACTTTAATATTCATTGGTTGATTAGATGTAGTGTCTATATCAGGTTGGTCCAAGGTTGTCTGCTCCGGTTGCCATAAAATTATTTTTGCATTGTTTGCGGGCCACAAAAGTGACAAGAATAGGTGAACAGTGCAATAAGAAACAATTTTATTGTGTAAATACATTGATCAGTATTTGTCATTTTTCACGCTAAAACATGCAAAAATCACCAAAAAAACTCACTAAAACCTACGTCTTTTTATAATTATATTCAGAGTAAGATTTTTCTCTCTTGACAGGTGATTGCTTCCACAAATGTAAGTGCTTTGTAGATGTAAAGCAAAATCCTAACTTTGAAAAATGTTCATTTCTTGCAAGATCCTAAAATGCCGTTATTATGAATTATCTTTCTTTCTCACCGACGCAACTTGGTGACATATCAATCTAGCATTGTGGTATATATGTCAAAAGTGTATCTATACAAGACCCCATTCCTCTCGATCAAACTTCCATTCATTATCTGTTTCAGGCTCTGCTTTCATTACTGAAAGACAAAGTTCGAGAAGTTGCAGACAACGCTTACAAGGCGGTGATAAATTTATCTGCAGATGACAGTGCATTGAAGTGTATCATTGATGATTATGACATCATAACAGATCTTATAAAAACAATATGTTATCCAGAATCATTCAATGCTGACGGAGCTTGCAAAATTTTAAATAATTTAACAAGGACGGAAAAAGGAGCATTGGAATTTTTGAAAAAATGTGAAAAGAAAATAGAAAATGATAAAAATGACAATTTTTCTGATTCAAAATTAAAAGAACTTATAGATATTTTCTGTAAAACTAAATTTAATGAAAATGGGTCTACGTTGGATCATATCGGAACAATTTTAACGAATGTCACGCAGACAGAAAAAGGTACTTTTTCTCAAGATAATTTTCATACTTCAATTATTACATGGATTCAAAAATTTGTTGCTTTTATTTGTTCAAAACTATTTTGGGTAAGCCATTATAGTTTATCCCTATTCTGAAATATTGTTGAGATCTGTCTTCAAAATTTCCGCTTTCAAATATTATTCTCTGTGGATTAGACTGTTAGAATGTTTCAAGTGTTAACCCTTTTTTTCCGCTGTATACAATCGACTTTATGTACCATTTTATAATATGTAATGACCAGTTAACCAAACGTACAAGGAACACCCCCAATATCTCTTTAAAAAGCTTATTTTCGCGTCTTCCTACTAAAACGCGCCCAAGTGACGTAGGCGAAACCGTTCGACCCTACGCGTGTAAGAAGAGAGAAATTTCAAAAATTTTTGAGAGAACGTTTCACACTCTTATCGCTTCGATGAACACGTGTTACAAAGAAACGAAATTCCAAGCGCTCTTCTGAAAGAGAGTTACGTCACCTTTGAAGAAAAACCAGACTCAGCTTCGCAAGCGAAGCGAAACGCGAAATAATCAATGATATGTGAGAGCATGTCCACGATAGTTGTCTGGAATCTTTGTTTGTTTATTATGTGCGCGAAATTGTTTCCCGCTCGTTCAAATGACTTATTTTTGAAGTAATGACAAATACTTTCGTGTATCTCTAAGCTTTGAAATACCTACACAAATAAAATTCACTTAGTAGTAAAATAAAAAATTGACAAAAAAACAAAATGTTGACAGATCAAGCACGGATCATAGTTGGATGCTCAAAATGATTTAGTTAGTGCGGAATACTTCACAAAACATGAACATAAACGTAAAATAGTCCGAAAATAACTATTATGACCAAGGATGGTAGTACGAATATATATGTTATACGGATCAAAAGAGTTAAAAATAATTTGGAAAATCAAAATTTGTGAATAAACAGTTAAAATTTCATTTTACAGGCAGGAAACTCTTACTGGACCATGAATCTCCTTTGATTGGACAATTACTTCCATTTCTCAATCCTGATTCGTCCCCCTTACTGAGGAGGCGGGGCATTTCTATGACCATCAAAAATTGCTGTTTTGATCATGGCAAGCATCACTGAATCTTTTTTTATTTTAAACGATAATGGCTATATTAGATTTGTTTAGAAATCTTCAGTTATTCCTCGTGTCACAGTTTTGTCCACTCTTTAGTTCATGTTAAACAAACTGGTCATCTATTGCAGTGGTCACCAAAGTGTGGGTCGCGACCCCAAGTGGGGTCGCCTTGAATATTTCTGGGGTCGCTGGCGTTGTCTTCTTCTCTTGGGTATTATCAAATCACCAGTAGACAGAAATATTACAGTTTATTATAAGCAAAGAAAGACGTCTGTATAACACAGCTTCGCGCTATATATTTCAAATTGAATAAATAGCAAGCACGTAAGTAAGTAAAAGCAATGCGCAATTACAAGAAAACAATTACGACATCATAATCACAAATCTAGTACACTTTGAAAAACGCCGAGCTATGACGCAAGTACACAACAGCGTGTAGTCTACATTGCACTTGTCTGACTAGCGATATTTTGAATTAAGAGTGATATCTTTTATAATAGGGCTATTATGTAACGACAATAATTTAAAGTACACCATTGTTGTGTTTTTCTGTAATGCACTATGACCGTTGCAACAATAGTCCACGATTTCAAAAGCTCGGCGAGAAAAGCAACCGCATTCTTCATACTTATTAAATATGTGATTAGTTTTTGGTTTTAATTATTTATTAATTGTCTGTAGTGTACATAGTGCTTATCGTATGTAATAATTTTTGAAACGGGGTCGCGTCTTAAAAAGTTTGAAGACCACTGATCTATTGCGATGATAATTGGTGTTCGGACAAGAGTTTTTGTATGCCATATCATTAGGTCACAAAGGATTCTAACAAGTTGTAATTTTGCAATTCAGAACATCATGAATGGCTTCTCGGAGAAGAAGTTGGAATACTGGAACATTTACTGTTACCATTAGCTGGGGGTGAAGAGTTTTCTGAGGACGAAAATGAGTCACTCCCCCTCGATTTACAATATTTACCTGAAGATAAAAAGAGAGAACCCGATTCCAGTATAAGGATAATACTTCTGGAAAGCTTATTACTTGTAAGTAATGTATTTCTCAGTGTATAATACACACTTTAAACAATAAGGAAAATTGGAATAAAATTATGGCCTAACCCTAACCTGGTACACATACTACGTTTCGGTGTCAGCCATCTTTGTTTGGATACTTCGGGGGCACAGAAAATTACGGGTTTCGGGCAGAAGCTTTAGTCATTCACTACCCAGTGAATTAAAAGTGATAAGACTGGCACTCTATGTTAACTTCTGTTGTTGTCTAAGTCACAAAATGTGATTTTGTTCAGTTTAAACTGTAAAGAAATAGTTTTGTGTCAGTGTGTAGCAAGTCTTTTGAGTCACTTATAATACTCTATCTTACTCGAAATTTATTTTCCAGCTCTGTGCAGACAAGCCAGGCAGAATGATCCTAAAAAACTCCGGGACTTATTATATTATCAGAGAATTGCACCAGTGGGAAATTGAGAATGGACCAGAGGAGAACGGAGAACAATGTGAAAAACTAGTGCAGGTAGGTTTTTGACATGACATTTTTCCCATCTTCAGTCATTTTTACTTCTGGTAGGTATTTATATGATTCGTAATTTTCCAAAAACCTGATGTCCGTCCGCTCTTCTATAACAAGACCTATTTTTTTATTAAGCTATTCCATTCTCATCAGATATCTTAGAGCCCTGTTCAATATTGAAAAGCCAATAACTAGAAGCAAAGAATAAATGCATTAGAGTAAAAAAATTCAACAAATCATGGTCAGTATTTATCGCAAACGGTACCAGGTGAAGGCCTTTCCTCATGGCCCTCAGAGGACCGCCCTGTGAACCCATACAGCAGGGGTGGGCAGGATTTTGGATTGGGACACCCAAAAAGCCGGATTTAGCCCTTGGGCCGTAAAGGGACGGAAGCCCAGTTTCAGAAGCCCTGCACAACGGCTATGCTATACTTACTTGGGCTGAACAGATCAGTACTGCTAAGTGATACAGTTACTGTCTACATCATGCCCTATATTATTAAATACCTTATAATTTCCTCATTATATGATAAAGCAGTAAAATATAATGCTCAGATATAAGGAACAATTGTCCCAAAGATATATATAGTATATCCTCGGCCATGTCATATGATTTTGATAATCAGAGTCTTATGGCTCTAGTTTTTGAAAGAATATGTCTTGGCCATTTTTGGTTTATGATGAAATGTGAGTTTTATGATTGGGAGCTTACTGACGTAGCCATCCTAAATCTCTAAATTTTGGGAATCCCCTTTTAAATTTTTTATCTTTTTTTTCGTACCCCAACTTCCACTCCGTCCCCAATTTTATGCTTTGCATTATGTACAAGAGTTGTAGCATTAGTGACGAAACCTCAATTATACTTTTATCTTGAATGTAGCTCTATTGCGCTACCTAGTGTAAGATTAAAATAGTTTTCAATCAGAAATGCTCCCTTGTGCAGTACAGCATAAAAATCTTTTTCCTAACATGCCAATGATGATAACAACGATCTTAACTTTTTTTGCTATACGAATCTGAGGCATCCCATGGCAGAAAAATAATTTACACATAAATGGTTCCCACTCGCCTCTCAAACGGCGAATAGCAAACTATACTTTTGGTCGTTGAATTCTAATTATGTCACATTCTTTCAGATACTGATAGCTGATGAACCAGAACCAGGAATGGAAAATTTATGGGAGATTCCAAATGAGAAGTTAAAACTTGATACATAATGGAGATCATACTGTTGGGCATCATTAAACAAACACATATTCACTGTTATGGACATTATATCAGTGATGGCAAGGATCGGACCCCTGACTCAGGCTTGAAGTGGACTTGATTCACTTTTTATTCACAAGTGCTTGAAGTGACCTAGAAGTGACCTTGAAGTTATCTAGGTGGAATAACCTAGAATTCTGCTAAATTTGTACAAAGCCGACCCTACAAATCGTGACATGTCGTACGCACCTGTCACAGTAAATGGTTGCAGGAGAGAATCAGTGCGATTTAGAGTTATCTGCGTAAAGGAATAATTTTTAGTGCGAGTATAAGCCAACTCCTTAGTTTGACAACTTTTTTTTTTGAGTTTCAAAATCAGCTCATATGTGAGGATAGATGAAGACAGAGGGCATGAGCTCAGAAAATGGGTGCTTTGACCATCAAAACACTCCCAAGTCATTCTTTTAATCCTTACTCTTGTAAAAAAAAAAGAAACGTTTTTTGGAACCCAATGTGTATTTTATAAAATCATAGTATCTCTCAATTACTGCCCTATCCAGAGTGAAAGATGCATAAGAGAGTTAAAAAAAATCATGACAAAAATGTTTTCCAATTGTATTTTTGTTCTTATCATTCATTTTAATAATCATTGAGTAATTCTTATTGCAGTGATATGGACTGTCTTTGAAACGTAGTAAATAGAATTCAGTCGTTTAAATAACTCTAATTTTGATTATGCTATGTGAATCTGATTCATTATCAAATCATGTATATGCCAGATTTTATGTGCAAATGTTGTTGAAACCATATCGTCATTATTAACTAATGAGTTAATAATTCTGATAATCCATGACTTATGTGTAAAGTGTGCTACGGTTATCTCTCCAGATTGATTTGAAGATGATTGATGCAAATATTTGTAGCTTTGGTTAATTTTACAATATTTTCTATTACCTGGTTTTCAAAATGAATATCTTTTGAACTTTTTAAGTTGTATATCCATTTATGCAATATGACTTGTAGTTGGAGATTTGGAATCAACCATTCTGACCCCATGCCCTTGCCCAGAGTGTAACGAATTGCGCCCACAATGCTGAATGTGAAAGATGGTTCCATTACATTTGATTCCACGTACATTTGAACCCATGACAATTGCACCTGTATGCTATTGCACCTATGGAATTTTTTTTGTTTCAGGGATAGTTAAACCCATACTAACCCTAACCCATGGGTTTTAGTACCTGCGTATAGATTGAACCCGTGGATGTACACATGGGTTCAAATGTACATGGGTTCAAATGTACGGTCACCGTGAAAGATACCCTCCTTATTAAAAAAATATTTTTGTAGTGAAAATGATAAAACTTTGTATAAAAAAATTTGGTGGAAATACTTACTGTTGTTGCCCTTTCTCTTCCCAGTCTAGGTTTTAGCCCCATGCCTTCTCTCAGAGTGTAAAAATTGGGAAATGCTGCACGGGAGAGATTCTTGTCATTTACAAAAACAGTTTTTTTGTAGTAAAAGATAAAAACAAAATAATTTGGTGTATATTTATACTAGATGCTGTCGTTTCTTTTCCCAGCCTAGATAGCAGTAGGTTTAAGCCTTAACCCGTAGTGTAACAAATTGGGTTGACAATGCTGAATGAAAGGAATTTCTGTCTATTAGAAAATAGTAACTACTTTCATATGAGTGACTGCTTTTAAGGAGCTTTTGCTCGGTGTTAAAGTGTGAAACAGGCGTACAATAATTTTTTTTCAAATCTTTGCGCTCCAGAAGTGTGTGTGCCAATATGGAGGTTATCATCCTACTTTACATCAAGTTGTGTAAAGGGACTGAAACAAATGGGCAGGGGTATATTCACTTGGCTAACACAGACAGTCCCCGAAATCGTAGTAGAACAAAAATAAGGAATATTGAAATAAAATTATGGCCTAATGCTAACCTGGTACATATACTACGGGAGTACAAAATTCTTTATTTACTGCTTTTTCTTTTTCCAGTCTTATTAACCTAGCTAAATAGTAGTTGCTTTAAGATGCCTCGGCGAAAAGGAAGGAAAAATCCCACTCCCAAGAAAGTGAAAAAGAGCAAAGATAAAGATGAACAGGATTACGAAGAACCCATGGATGTAGATCAAGATTCAGAAACTCAAGGAAATAAAACTATTGCGCAAGAACCAACTAAAATTGCGCTACGTTCAACCAATATTGCGCAATCTTCTAAAAATGATCGTTTGGATGTAACAAATAACTTGACAAGTGGATCAGAGCATGACGAAAAATCTTTATCACAATATGAACCCCTAGATAAAGTCATGCAGGATTTCTCTTCTCTACCTAGCGATCATATCGAACTGATGAATTTGCTGAGCCATATGCCTCCAGAATCTCTCTATAAAAAAGATGATATTGAAGTCATCAATCCGTCTGAAACGCAAGTCAGTGAAAAAAAATATGTCTGTCCGAAATGTGGAAAAGAATACCCTACAAAAAGTGGCATTCGGTACCATATAATGCAGCTTGCCCAAATTATTGCAACAGGCCTTTTCTTGTTAGTATGTCTCGATAAATTCAGTCGACGGAAAGATGTTTTGAATCATATTGCCACTGTGCATGCGCCAGCCAGTACTGCGTATAACACTCGGAAATCAGGCCTGAGTTTTCCTATGCAGAAGAGATTTCAGTTAGTACAGAAGAAGACTCTGTTACCATTCACACAGAAATGGAGAGCATTTCAACCCCAAAATCCTCCAAAAGCTCCAAAAAAACTGTTTCTGGTGATAGCAAGACAACTTTTGCGAATTTAGATAGACCATTACATGAAGTAATGCCGTGGCTTTATAATGTATTAAAGACTATCCAAGATCAGTTCAAAATTGTCCATTCTGAACTACTTAGCAATGAATTGGTACCCGATCTGAATTTTGATTTTTCTGGGATGCAGCGTTCCTCTCCATTTTTTATAAAGCGGGAAAATAAACCTGATTTTAATACAGAGTGTGAAGGATTAGATTTGTTTTCTGCTGTTCAAGCAACGAAAGATTGTTTAGATATGACTTTTAATGTCGGCGGACCAGTATGGGCGATGTCATGGTGTCCAGAAACTTTGACGAACACAAATTCGAAACAATATTTAGCGTTAGCTACTCACACCGGTCTTCATTCACCAGAATCAGTTTATTCTGAGCCAGGGATGATTCAAATATGGAATTGTGGGGTTTTGGGGTTACATGAACACCAAAATATGACCCCTACTATTGTTTATGGGTTTACCACAAATGAGGCCCCTATTTGGGATCTAAAATGGTGTCCTGTGGGGGGAAGAGGAAATATCACCACCGCAGAGGGGGCAGATAAAAATCGTTTAGGTATATTAGCAGCGGCTTGTGCGAGTGGGAAGGTTCTGATTCTACCTATTCCTGAACAAGAGTTGCTAAAAACTGAGGTAGAACACAATGATATGACATCGGGGAAAAGTAATTATAATTCTGCCAGTATCATATATAAAGCCAATCCATCAATGACTCTTATACCTGCTTTTGGTGATAAATTTGATGTTGAAAATTTGTTTGGTCAATGTTTAAGTGTTGATTGGTCTCTTCATGACGGGGCTGAATGGGTCGCAGGGGGTTTTTCAAAAGGTTTAGTTGCTTTGTGGAAAGTAAAGGACCCTTCGAAATTGCTCTTTACAGAAGATTTGAACAATGGGCCTTCTACTCTAGTTGCTTGTCGAACTTTTCATGCCCATATTAAATCTGTGAAAAGTGTTCACTGGTGCCCGTTTGCTTCGGTTCTTGCGACTGCAGGTTTGGATCGGGCTCTTAAATTTTGGAATCCGGAATACACAGAGGCTCCTATCATGGAGTCTAAAACTAAAGGAAGTCCATACACACAAATATGTTGGCCTAGGTTATGGTGTGGGGTATTTGTGGCAACAGATGAAGTTTTTGCGGCACCACATTGCCATGGTGTCGCATATCATTGTTTGATGTCACGAATGCCTTACAATACAATTCCTTTTAAATCAGCATGCTGGTCTGTGTCAAGCTCTGATTGGATGAATTGTGTCGTGGGCGGGGATGCAACCGGCCAATCAGTGATTAATTCTTGTAGTAATTGGAGTCGAAAAGTTAAGATATCAAAAGCATTTCCAAGAATTGCGCTTTTTTCAACAGAGGTAGAATGGCAGGATTTTTCTTCGCAGGAAAATGGCGACGCTGACTCATCTCAGAGTGACAATGATACCTCCAATGATACCTCCATGGTGATTCATGAAGTCACTGAAAACTCAGAAGAATCTTCAAATAAGCATATATCAAATCAGAACGGTACATCTTCGAATCTTTCTGAAACAAAAGACGCAGATTCCGAGTATCCAAAAATAGCGGGTTGTAAAGGAAATGAAATTGCTGTACGACGCAACGTGCCGAAAAACAGTTGCGTAGCCCCTTACAAACTCAAATTTTTTGACACGAATATGAATGATGTCAAACACACGGAAAAAAGGAAATGCCATAAAAATGTTCGCATTCACGAATTCTTCCCTGCAACAAATTGTAGGCATCCATTAGTTGCTTCTGTAAACACAGTGTCCTGGAACCCTAACTTAGGAAGTCATACTTGGATAGCCTCCGGAATGGAATGTGGAATTGTTCGATTGCATTGTGTTGATACAATGCATTCAGATGCAATGGAAACTGCCTATCATAACTTGTTTTCCTAATTAGTTTATTGATCCTCTTGCTCAGAATAAGGCTTTAAACGAGAATATCGGTCGAAGACCGAAGACTTATTGATAGAAAGTTAAGGGATACCCCAAAACAGAAACTGCGGTTTCAATTCATCCGCTCTCAGTCCATAGCGACAACCTGTGTCCAATAACTCGCTAATTATATGACATAATTCATCCAAAATCAATAGGCGTCTGGTCCGCGATATGATGAATGCACGTGCAAAATTTGGAGCAGATTCAACCTCGCTTTCGTGAGATATCGCATGCAACTAACAGACAGACAAATCCTTATCGACATACTTATCGAGATCGATAAGTAGTAAGCGTTCATCACAACATGGCGAGTCTTTCATGGTCCAGTCTAGTTCAGGTCCACTCAAGCTGAATTCTCTCCCCATCCTGAATCCAGACCACAAGAATTTGACATTCATATGCAATTGATACTGCCTATTATAACTTGTTTTCATAATTAGTGTTTTCTGTATCCAGGTTAATTTTAATACAATTTTCACAATGGACAAAGCTTTTGTCCCAATAAATATTTTAGAATCCAGATCACAAAAAATTGATTTGAAAATCTTTAATCCTTTTGAAATTTTCTGACAACCATGTGAAATGCAATCAATCGGAATGTTGCAATGCGAGTTCAACTGTTCTACTTCTGTATTCCCAGCTCTTTTGGTGCTGTTTTATATGATTATTTATATGCTAATGCTTGTGGTTTCAAAAATTTTACTCTTCCAGAATATCAGCTTTTGAATGAATCCCATTTCTATATTCCATATTTTTAATTAAATTCGTTTATGAGGCAGTTTTTAGAATTTTCTCATCCGTTGCTCAATATCTTGCCTCTGTTACCTAGCTAGGACTACTAAGATTATGATTGAATTCTATTCCCAGAGTGTTCTCTTTTTCTGAATTTCAAGTTTGAACAAATAACTGATTAACCAATTCCATGGTTCTAGGAAAATTCGCTGTAGGAAATCTCGCCACGGGAAATTTCGCTGTATAGAAAAAATCATTGCATAAAAAATCACTGCAAGAGCATTTTTCTGTAAAACAAGTAATTGTGAAAAAACATTTAGGTTTTTGAAGTACTTTTTTATTTAAAAAAAGATCCACGTTTTATGAGCATACCCTCTAATTCTATGTGGCGAATTTTCCGGACAAGTTTCCCGTACCCGACATGGTAAACGGAGGACTGATTAATTTTTCATACGATTTAGCTGTCTTTCCATTCTGGGATGCATTATAAAATTACTTTCCTTTAGTGAATGTCATTGCCCTCTGGTTCAACAGCACGATAGTAAAACTTCTTGTCTCTTTTTTGTCCTAACCTTAAAAAATCCAATCAAACATCAAACGGCAGCATTCTCTCTCCTATTTAAAGATATCATTATTCTGACCAGTCATGCTTGATTGATTTCTATTTGACATTAGATTAGTGTTGGTATGATTTGACCTATCTGGGAAAATTATTCAAGCATAAAGCTGCAGCATTGACAGTCTCATTCCGGGACACAATTATTACAGGGAAAGCTCAACGTGCTAAGCGTTAGGAATACGCTCGCCACCGCATCTCTGATTACTTTGTGTGTGTTCGCAGGTTTGAAACCCATGCGAGGATGGTTATTGTGGACTCCTCGTCGCCGTAGGGTTGTTCACGTAAATCCTATCCTGACCAGCCATGCTTGATTGATTTTTCACCAATACAGACCAGAACTTGATCCGAATAATGTTATTAAAGCATCATCTTTTCTTAAACGAATCATTCATCTCATTTCTTTACTTGTTTTTTATATTTTTACTTACTCAGCATAATTATAATTATGTCTGATGAAGAAGCCGAAACTTCTGAACCAGAAATTGAACAACAGGCAGAGAAGAAAGTCATTTATCCGTTGAAAGTCTTCTATTGTCCAGGTTGGTATTTTTGGACACAAAGTGGACATAACGATCGTTTCAATATTATGTTGTTGTTCTTATTCTTGTTCTTTGACATGATTTTAAAAAGTCGCTTTTCTTTTTGATTACTGGACCAATTGCTTTGAAATTTTCAGTGGTCAAAGATAAAAATTTTCTTTAGAAGGCTATTACTTTTTTTTTCGCTATGATGTCATCAAAATTATTGCCATTAGGTGGCGCTACGTGTCCATATATTTGAGCATAGCTCTCTTGTTCTTACAGTACTGGCTGGTTCAGTGATTTTGGGGTAGAAACATGGCAATTTTTATTTGTCGTTCTCACGTTTACAGGGCTTCTAAGGCTATGTACAAAGCGTTCACTGATCGCTTTTATGAATATTTTGATTCAATAGTAATTTTCTGATGAGTATATAAATAGTACTGATGAGTTATTCGGTAATTTTAAAGAAATAGGCTACCATATTTTTCTTTTTGGAGCGTTTTTGGAGGAATTTTTCGAACAAGCATTTGCGTAGCAAGGCGAGGAGTTCAGCAATCTTCTCACACATGGTTATCCCCGAGATTTGAACCTGTTAACCAACGCAGGGTAATCATAGCAAGCGTACTCCTATTGCTTAGCACGATCGGTTATTTCACCGAGTCTGGTGACATTTTGTGTCAAATCTCCAATAAATTGGTGTAAATGTAATAAATTGGTGATGCATAACTAGAAAATGGCTGGATTTCCAAAGGTATAGTTTTTAAAAAGTCAATGATTTGCTTGTAAGGACATTGTTTAAAGTTAAAATGTTGATCTCATAAAAAGGCAGAAGGAGACTAAATAATAATCAGTTCATGTTGTTTTTTTATATCAGAATGCACCCTCCCTCTTGAATACTGTGAATTCATGCCAGAAGCTACTCGACAAAGATGTAAGGACTGGAGAGACAACAACAATGATTTGTTGATTGCTGAAGGAATTGATATGGAAAAGCTCTCACTTGGTAAGATTTTTTGTGGCGATGGGAACCTTAGACTGGTGACTGTTCTCAATGCATTAGTGAAACAGCTTCCTAAAGCAAGCTTATTTATCCCGGTAAAATGGTAGCATGGTGTAATGAGATGGAGCACCATAAGCTCTTGTCTTGTATTTTAAATAACTTAGTTATTAATGGGGGTGTAGCCAGGTACTTTTAAAGGGGGGTTCTGAAATCTCTAATTGCCGAATTGGACTGTAACAGATAGCAAATCCGGCCGGAAGAAGTGGGTTTTTCAACAGTTTTCAGGGTCTAAAAAGCGTTTCAAGTTATTAAAAATTGCTCCTGAGTATGGTGCAGAAAAAGGCTTTATCACAGGGTGGTCCAAACTACGGCCCGCGGACCGCATGCGGCCCCCAGACACATTCTGTGCGGCTCGTGCATTGGCAGATATTTGTATTTATTGGCAGAAAATGTTGAGTTATTTTTAAACTCTTTCAACTGGGAATAGTCCTTCTCGTATTCCCGATGTCGGGATTAATGTTTGTTAAAATCATGGAATTTCAATGTTGTATCTATGAACGTCGAGACGGTGCCAATATGGGAATAACATCCTGTCCTTGGTACCAGGATAATGAATCATCTTGTGTATACAGAACCAAGTCATTGAGACGAGTCGCGCTTTTATCTAAACCTCAAACCTCGGCAAGCAATTTAAAAGCTAAATAAAGGCTTTATATATCCTCCTCAAAAAAGAAGAGCGGTGATAAGAGCGGTAAAATCTCATTCTTAAATATATTTAAAGCGAGCTAATTCGCGATGTTTTGATCACTTCTGGATTTTTTTCGACTATGGTCCACAAGACATTTTCAAAAGTTTTTGCGGCCCGCCAACCTCGCAACCTTGGACCACCCTGCTTTATCACATTTCAGAAGAGGGGGAGGTTTGACCTTGAAAAAAAAAACTGACCCCCAATTATCAATCTGCTAAAATCATGTATCTTTCTATATGTGCCAGTAGGTAAATGTATGCTTCCAATTCCTTAAACTCATTCAGATTAACGCTATATTATATCTTCACTTCGGGAAAAATAAACTTTTTAATAATTTTTTTATCAACATTTTTAACCCAATAAAATTACAGGGAAGCAACTGGGGAAAATGTCTTCGAATTATTTTAACACCAATATTTTTGTTTTTCAGAGGAGACATCCGGTGAAAAGAAGAGACAGAAACGGGGAGGAAGAGGGAACGTTAAAGCAAAACAAAAGAAAGAACCGGATAAAGTTCGAATCGCTAAGATTCCGAGGGGAAAGAAAAAATTTGTAACAAGAGTTCAGGGATTAGGGACATTCGGTGAGAAAAATTATGGAACATTTTGTTTTCCTGACATTGTAGTTCTGGACCTCCTGAAGTATGCGCACCAAGATGGCGCACAACCTGAACTCAGGTTGTGTACCAAGTTAGGGTTCAGGTTGTGCGACATCTTGGTGCGCATACTTCATAAGTACCAAAAATTGATTCAAGTCTTTGTCAATACTAAGCATTATAATTAAACCATCGAGTGAGTATATGTCAAGATTATATCTGGTTATCTTCGCCAATTAGAATTTATTTATTGGTGAGCAATTACTTTTGAATCCTAATTGTCAAATTAGGACACCCTCTTCTCTAATGTAAATTTATGTCTGAAAAATGATAAATTGCCTGCCATCGGTAAAAATAAATTAATAGAATAATAGCAAATAACTTGTATCATAAATGATGTGTTTGTTGATGGGGACACAATGAATCTCCATTTCAATCTTTCATTTTTGACGCTGCATTTTTTGGTCGTTTGAATTGCATAGTATGTAATGTTTGTTCCCGAACAGCATCCTTGCATTATACGGATCCACTAGCGCAAATGCATTGAGGAAGGATTGGGAGTTAGGCTCGCGTAACTTTTACTGATAGTTTCAAATAAATAGTAGCTCTTTACATATCATGAGATATCTGGGGTCTGGTATAGTTTAGTACAGGGGTTCCCAGGCTTTTCTCAGGACGACCCCAAAGACAACTTTCAAGTGTCCAGTGCGACTCCAGTTTAATATATATGTATTTTTCATGAAACTTTAAAGAGCCTATTTCACTGGACTTTTGTGTTTGGTCATGTGGTGGTATTAAGTAAAATAAGTTAAAACCAAACAGTGATGTCACAATAAACAACGTGCAGACGATCGATCACCTGAAATCGAGCAAGCTGTTTATCTCGTCGCAACGATGTCGATATAAGAGAGGTCGCCAGCGTCAGTGAGTTTGTTATCGGCGGAGCTGATGCCATTTCGGGCAATTGTAGGTCTACCTTGACAAGCTCTATGACCTGGTTGTGACGTAATTTTTGGATGACATGTCAGGTGGGGGTCAGGATTGACATGTCATGTGCAAAATTTGTTTTGCTTTGCCCACTGGAAGTACTTGTGGTATTATACTATACTAGACATGATAGCTGTAGGTCTTGTTCGGATTGAAAGGTGCAAGTAAGCGTTGTATGAAAAATTTTACCAGAATTTTCATTTTTGATTTACAGATGTCAATCTAAAGAAAGCATCAAAATTATTTGCTCAGAAATTCTCTTGTGGTTCTTCTGTGTCTGGTCCTGATGAGATTATTATTCAGGGAGACTGCACAGATGAATTGTTTGATTTGATACCAGAGACATGGAACGAGGTAAGAAATTTTGTTTAGTGCGGAGCATCAATAAATTGTGAGCTGTCAATAAACTGCTTAGATTGTTTTTTATTCATACATGAGGTGCATGACTATAAGACGAAATGGTTTTCAATTAAAGTAATGCCGGTACTGGTTTTGACTGTAGATAATAAAGCACTACCTGATCCATATATTAGGCGCGCCACCTTACAAGGCCCCTGATCCCCGTTCTGAATGTCAATAAATTGCTTGGACTGGGTTTTCATTCATACATAAGGTGCATCGGGCTATGAGACGCAACGATTTTAAATCAATGCCGGTACTGGATATGAGTGTAGAACAGCGGTTCCTTACCGGGGGCCACAGCACTGTAATTACAATACCACTGTAATTACAAACAGGGGCCATGAGAGCTAAACGACTCCGAAGGGGCCACAGGCTATAAAAGGTTGGGAACCATTGGTGGGGTCGCTGAGGTATGGTAAAGGATGGATGTACAAAACATCTAAGATTTGATAAATTATGTTAAATTTAGCAGTTTGTACCATGGCTTACTGTAAAACAGGCCCATAGGCATTGCTCTGTGCTTATGCTATAGAAAATGTAGGTGATTATTGTGACATCACTGTTTGGTTTTAGCTTATTCTACTTAGTACCACCACATGACCAAACTCAAAAGTCCAGTGAAAGAAGCTCTAAAGTTTCATGGAAATTATATATATTGGCCTGGGGTCGCACTGGAAACTTGTCTTTGGGGTCGTCCTGAAAGAAGCTTGGGAACTCCTGGTGTAGACAATAAAGCACTACCTAACCCATACATTGGGTGTACTTACTTATAAGTCACTCGCCCCCCTTTTGAGAAAAAATAAGATTTAAAGTGCGCTCGTGCTTTGAAAAATACGGTACTTGTAAGAACTAGTTGTATAGCTGTCTGTCGTATGGTCGTTAGTGTGTGGTGGGTCTTATGGATCACTTTGAATTCTTGCCACAACATCCCTGCATTATATGCATACAGATCCATCGCACAAAAGCACAGAATAAGCAGCTGGTCCCCCAGAAACCCAATTGATAACAATAATTTTTACTCTTAGATTGAAGAGGACCATATTGAAGATCTTGGTGAAGTTAAGAGGTGATCTATCCATGGAGAACAAGCTAAACAAGAGGACAGGAGTCGAAAACTCGCTGAAGTCACGATGAAAAAACTACAAGAACAATAAAGTGACTTAAATTAGACATTTTGTCAACTATGAATTATGCATGAAATAAGTTTTTTTGCTGATCTCAGCATAAAATCTTGCAGCAGCTCAATAATAAAAAATGTTTATTCTATTTACTGTGAGATTGTTATATGGTAATAAATGAAAAGCAGGGGTTATTTTATTTTAAAGTTGTAACAGGATTCTTATGAGCAGCCTTCCAGAGAAGAAATGGTTTGAAGAAGTTGTGCAGTCACCTGGATAGCGTTTCAAAAGATAAAGTAATTATGTTATGTAGGCTAGAATAGATCATAGGCTCAAGTGCTCTATACGAAGTGGCTCTACACAGGTCACAGGTCAAGGAAAGACTTCCCAAAGTTGAGCGTGATCCCTTCCAATTTATTAAAATTCTCTGGGAGCCCTTTTTAAATTGGCTTTGTTATGCAAGCCCGTCGCTTCTCTGATTCTATGTGTTCTCTCAAAATTGTGAAATTTATGTTTTGCAATAATTTTAATAATCATGTTTCGAATCATAAGTCTTAAAAGTACAATGGGTGTAGTACTTTGATTAAAATTGTGTACTGTTTAGGACCACCAAAATTTACTGCAAGCCTAAAAACCTCATCGCAAACTATAATCAAAGGGTAAAATTTGACAAATTTTTTTTTTATTTTCTTGAGTTTTAAAAATAGGCTCAGCACGTGTACAGGATATATTTCTCTTCTTTAAAGAGTGTCGATCACAGAGGAAAAAATTGAAGTCAACTCATTTCAGGAATCAAGTAAATACCAATTTTGTTTAGTACGTGTCTGCTGTTGGGTGTTTAAAAACATGAAGAGACTAAAGTTTCATTTGTCATTGAACATCTGGTACTCCCGTAGTATGTGAACCAAGATGGCGGACACCTGAACGTAGTATGTGTACCAGGATAGGGAAAATACTACGGGAGTCACTTGGCTTAGTCCCCGAACTCGTAATAGAACTAAAATGAGGAAAAAAATTGGTTCACATACTACAGGAAGAAGAGTTTTTAACAGAATTCTTGAGCGTATCCAATTTGTTTAATAAAAGGAAAAATTTGTGGTGTTGAAGTTCTACAAGTTTCAAATTAAAAAGACAAACATTTTATAGGGTTCAAATAAATGGTTTCTGTTGGCTATTTATATTTTCGAAAATATTCTTTATGGTTCAAAGTCTTTGAAATCCAAACACTTAGAGGCATAATTTCGAGTTCCACAAAAATGGGGGTACTCCCGAAGTATGTGTACCAGGTTTGGCCATAATTTTATTCCGATTATGAGTTCGGAGACTGTCTGTGTTAGCCCCTGCCAATAATTTCGGGCTAAAATGGGGGGAACTCCCGAAGTATGTGTACCAGGTTTGGCCATAATTTTATTCCGATTATGAGTTCGGAGACTGTCTGTTAGCCTAGTAAGTATACCCCCTGCCCACAGGTTTCAGTCCCTTCACACAAGTTGATATAAAGTAGGTTAACAAAATTAGTTACCTCCATATTAGTACACACACTTCTGGAGCACCAAAATGGGAACCAGAGTCTAAATTTTCAACAAATCGGGAAGACACATAGGTAGTCCATACCTTAAATCTAAAGGACATGCATTCGCTGAAGTTTTCCTGATTACAATTGGGGTCTGGGGACTGAAATCAATTTGTTACCTAATAATCACAAATTTTATAAACACATGGAAATACAACATTTCTTTGATTCTCCATCTCTGAATTCTGACAGTTGTATTTCCATTTCAGGTTTACGAAACACAATTCAAGTAATTATGATTCATTTTTTTACATAGCTTGGTTGCAACGTTAGATATTTTAAGAGATTGTTGATACATTGGGAATTCAGAAATAACTATTTTGGCAAGCTTGCATTGACCAGCTTTCTTAGAATCTGGCCATTCTGATTGGAGAATTATCGCCTTAATGCTTTTATCCAGATTGATGCTTGCAATACTTTAAATAAATTCACTTCTTGTTAGGGCAGGGCATTTTCGAATACCTGTTGGTTTTTCGAATCGAACCAAATGTTTTTTGAAACTAATCTCGAATACCTGGAAAATACATATTGTAGGCAATTTTTCATTGTAATTGGTCTTTCAGACATATAAATTACTGCAAACATCTATCACTCAAGACAGTTTGCTAGCTTTAAGAAGAAGTCTTTAATAAATTATTGATATTGGTGCCAGACTCGTATATTTAATAGCCCAGAATGGAAGTTTGAATTATGACAAAATAGCACTATGTTGACTTAGAATTACCTGAAGACAATTAAAGGAGAGTTGCTTACGCTAAACTTAATCCCGAATCAAATTTTTGTTTCCATGAGTCGTTTTTAAATGAATCTTTGAGCTTCATTATTTGTGCACCCGGTAGTTCTAATGAGACATGGAAGTCTCCCTCATATCATTAATACAAAATGTAATTTTTTATTGAAGGTGAAATTTCGAAGCTTGATAAAGTGTGAATACTAACAATGGACCAATATACTGAACATTAAAGTAATTCGTTTTAATTTATTTAATGTCGTACTGGGATTAGCCGACTTGAGTACAATTTGATCTCTGACTGAAAAGCCAGAAAGCGTGAAATACAGTGTTTTTCCCCGAAAATAAGACCTAGCCTGAATTTTAAGAATAATTTTAATAAAAGCCCTTAAAATAAGACCCAGGCAATAGCAAGAAATCTCTCCCACATTTTTTGAATGATTAATTCAAAACGTGTGAGAGAGGAAGCGTGTTATTTATTAGTAAATGGATATCGGTTTTCACATTCTGTATATTCGAAAATCTTCTAATTCTCTACTTTGTCATTTTGTTTTTGATGGATGAAAATAAAAGACATCCCCAAAAATAAGCCCTGGTGTCATTTTTCAGAAGGAAATTGAAATAAGCCACTGTCTTATTTCCGGGGAAACACTGTAGCAGCACCGACGTTTTTATTTTAGGATGACATTTTCCGAATACAAATTGTACTTGAGTTTACCAGGCCTAAGAGATTAAACTTCTAATATGCTATATTGGTTTTGGGGATGGATGAAAATTTTTCACCAATCATGTTTCAAATTTTTCAAAGCAAGCGCCACTACTGCTATAGTTCTCTTACTTGACACCGGGCTCAGATTGCACTAAAATAACTACCCAGAACATAAGCTTCTATAATAATCTAATTATCAGGCCCCAACATACTTTGGAATAGGACAGGATTTACATATTTATCCCAGGGGACAGGAAAGCCAATTAGACAACTTTATCATATGGCGAACCCAGTCCATGTCAGGTATTGTTTTTGGAGGCATGGGCTCGAATATTCAATCTTATTCTATCCTGACATTCGTTCTAACATGGATTCGCATATACATGAAACCTATACACACAGATATAGTAAGTCAAGGATGTAACTTATTGCTTATTTTTGGCAAGATCTGGGTTCAGATTTGACTTGTCCCAACCCAGAAAGCAATAGGTGTAAATCAGAACAACTTGTGCTAATGTTACATTGATTAATTCTGGCCGGTCATGCTGGGTTGAACGCCAGTCATCGAGAATTCTGTCTAGAATAGCAGCAGGCAAAAATTGAGTTTGATTGGTGTACCTGGGCAGTCCACCTTTGAACATATATGTAATGCTCAAATTAAACTTTGAATTGATGGTTTGCATGTTCTAGTTCAGGGCTACTCAACTGGCGGACCACGGTTCGAATTCAGACCTTCCAAGTATTCGATTCGGACTGCGTCTTATTTTATTTTGGAGGATTGTCTCCATTTAACTTTGGATATGTAAAAGGATGTGGAATATTTTGCGTTTACTCGTTTTCCACAACTCGCGTTTCCTTTTCAACAGAAAAGATAGAGTTACTAAAATATAGTTAGGCACAGTATGAAATACATTTTCTGGCCAGACCGGAACCCAACAAGTTTTGTATATGGACCTTTAGCGAAAATAGTTGGGTAGCCCTGTTCTAGTTTCCAATGCATGCTAATTTCGAGCCCCGCGCAAAAATCTATAACTTGGATTAGTGCAATTCTGCTTCTGTTAAAAAGGAAATTGTAAGCCTTTGCGGGATAATTGTTTTTGAACTAATGTCGCCTCGTTTACACACTGTATTGCGTGACAATTACATAGTCTACCTGCATAGTGATTGGTCGGAATAAACTGGAAAATCCGGTTTTAACGCTGGTCACATCACTTCTTATCCGAAATCAATCCCGCTCTACTTACTTTATCTACTTTGGGAAGGAGACGCGCGAACGCTGTCTCCACTATCATAAATTACGTGATCGAGTTGCTCGCATTTGGAGCAATCGCGAAGGTCAACTGGGCCCAAGTGCAATGGCCCAGCCTCGCCCCGGCAGCACGGCCTGCTTGATCGCCGTAGCTGCATCACCAAGTAAGTATGCTTTACGCGGGCGAGTTTGAACAATAGAACTTCGCAAATATGCTAATATTTGTGGTATATTTTTTTCTCGTTGCGCTTGATTGCGCGTGACGTAATTACAAAAGTGTGAGTCGGTTGGGCGTAAATAATTGCTCTGGCGCGTCAGATGAATGTTCAAAGCCAGCTGTGATTTAACTTAGTTTCTATGCATGTTACGAGGAAATCCGCGCGATGTCGTTGTGTTTTAACGCAACGATGGGCTTTTCACTTCATGGAGTAAATACCGAAGTAGCTTAGTAACATACCTTTTCAGTCAAAAATCGTTTCCTTCTGATTACGAGCAAAGCTCAAATATATGGATACGCAAACTAAACCAAAATAGCACCAGATCTTTCACAGTACAGGTAGTCTGACACTCAGATCACTGAGATGTGAAGTTGTGGAACAAAACTTTTAGGTGGAATGAAAATCCCATAGGTCGCACGGATACTTTTGAACTAAATAAATATAGTCTACTAGCCACTACAACAACTTATAGGTTATGGAATTTTTTGTGCACTTGGCAGCACTGTTGTTAAACAGAAAAGCAATTTCCTCACAACAACAGAATAATCCTTAGGTCCATTTCGTGTCCAAGAGACACTGCATTAAATCAGGTTTACAACTAATAATTTGTCAGAATTGCTTCATCTAATTTTAATATTAGCGTATTGTTTCTGATTTAACTTTCCGTTCAAAACGAAATACGTTCAATCCAGTGGTTCATAAACTTTCATGATGCGTAGGCCCTTTTCAAATATTTTTAACACGTTTACCGTCACAATGAGAATAGTTAAAATCCTATTAGGTATTAACCCATCACCAGGACACAAAACGCTATAAACCGACGGAACATACTTAGTGGTGCATCGTTTTGCGAACACCGGTTGTGCTTCACTTATTATCCATACTAATTAGTGGATGATAGATGCAAGGTTGACTTTCTAAAAAATTCGAGCCTTGCAAACTAAGTCCACCTCTTGTAATCGGTAAACGACTTAAAACGGTAAAATACCGGTAACAACGGTAAAATACCTTCATTATTTATATAGAATCACATTCATGACAAAAAGTTTTTTTCGCGATAACCCACATTCAAAAATAAAATTGTTTAAGCCACCCTAGGTTTTTTCCGCGTGGAATAGGTTTACCTGACCTTTATGACATCACACAGATGTCACGTGCTGCGACGCTACGTCCATTCCCGCCATTTTTCTGTTCAGGCCCGAGGACCGTTTTAAAGTTGGTTTTTATAATTAGATTTTAGATCGAAATGGGCTTTGCTATACAGAAGTATGATAACTACAAGGTTGGTAAGTTGTTTGCTTTTACCGGTATCCGTTCTATTTTCAAATAGACTTAGGCTGTTTTTGCTGTACCGATATCGAGAAACTTGTAGTGTGCGCCCCCAAATTTAGACGCTCTAAAAGTAGTCTATGTGTACCAATATGGCCATTGTAACTAATTTTGTTCGTCTACTTCACATAAAGTCTTGCAAAGGAAGAAAGCCTATGGATAGGGGGTATATTCACTTGGCTAACACAGACAGTCCCAGAACTCGTAATAGAAATAGGGAAAATTGGAATAAAATTATGCTACAGGAGTGGTGACTCTTCTACGGCCATTGGGCTCGGGCCACAGCCCATCTAATTTGGCCACATGGGCCGTGGCCCATCACGCTATGGGCCGCGGCGCCTTCAGGAAAAGTTCAATTATCTTACCAAAATTTTCAATTTTCACAAAATTGTCATTATTCAAACCGAAAAGAATCGAGGTATGCCACCAAATTTTTTTATTACGATAAGCCTTCATATCATCATACAGTCATAAGGCAAAATACCAAGCAACAGAAAAGGATACTCTTGTAGTATGGTACCGTATGTGTACCAGGCGCAGGTTAGGGTTAGGACAAAATCCTGTTCAGATTTTTCACATTATGTGATAAGGTGGCTTAATCATATGCCGAACCACGGCCTCTCGTACGGTTACCAGTCAATGTCGGGTATGGAATTATTTAGCCAGTTATTTGTTCCCAGAAGCATGGACTTAACGGGGAGGAACTGACCAGGGGTTACGTGATCCACCCTATGACGGCGAGCAGTCCAGCAATCCTCTTGCACATACCTATCCCCGGATGAGATTCGAGCCTGTGAACCCAAGCAGGGTAATCAGAAGTGACGTGGCGAGCGTATTCCTAACGCTTAGCACGATGCGCCACACCGGGTAAAGTGAGGCGAAATTCGTTATCGCTGGTATAAAAATCACAAGATCTGCTATAAAATCCCAGACACTACAATTTAATTGAGGAAAATACATATGCATATAAAGTGTATATATCAAACATTCATCTTCAACACCTCAATAGAAGTGGGTTGCCTAATTAATTTAATAGTGAATATAAATAGTATCACTACTCCAAATACCACGGCAATCCATGGACATGAACACGTACGATTAAATATTGTTTTGGTTCGTTTTTTTGCTATTTAAAAACATGGCTGAGCTGTTGCTGCAACACTTATCCCGCTCCATCGCAATGCTGCCACTCATTATTTTGAGGATATCACCAAAGAAAAAACCTTCAAGTCTGCGATGAAATCCCACGTTGTAAAAATTTATTTCAAAGATGAATTGAATATACTTCACAATAATTATTATACATATATCATTATGAACTGGGGAAACAGTCGCGTCAGGCCCCGTCGCTAGTTGTTTCTCTTTAACATCTTCGCCGATGTGAACTCACAATTTTGTCAGAAATATGAAAACCAAACAACGATCTACGCTGTTGCGTGAGAATCAATATTTACTTGTTAATAACAAAGTGCTTCAGTATAGTTTACCA
Source organism: Styela clava (assembly GCF_013122585.1). Classification (NCBI taxonomy): domain Eukaryota; kingdom Metazoa; phylum Chordata; class Ascidiacea; order Stolidobranchia; family Styelidae; genus Styela; species Styela clava. The sequence continues at coordinate 1,296,641 of NW_024102640.1, forward strand.
GCATTAACTGGAATGTCGGCCGCTGAAATGATCACAGCGATAAAAAATAATCAGCGATTATGAAAAAATTATGAAATAAAAATGTAGTAAATTTCGAAATTAGTTTTGACAATATTTCACAATCCCGCATTCGTTGAACATATTCGATTGGAAAAAATCGATTTGCCCACCAATAATTATGGCTTATGTAAATACTCATTGAACGGCAATAAAAAATCGACTTGATTAACATTTGATATTGATTTTCACGATTTTTATATTTTATTTCTAAATGTGGGTACTCTGACTATGGATCAATGGTCGATGATTAGTAGATGTTCGAAATAGGACTAGCAAAATATTCACCAAACACCGGCAGGCAAAGAGAGGCGACTGGCAAGCTTCTTGTAGCCGCGGAATTTCGCTGTGAACGACGCATGCTTTTTAGTTTCTTAAAGTCTTACGTTGTCATGAATTAAACTTTTGGCGCACTCTTTTACCTTCACTTGGCAAGCCCCCTGTTAGATAGTTGGATAAAAGAGAGAAACAGGGTGAGAAAATCAATCGGACACTCTCTTGGCAAAACAGAACGAAGAAGTTAAATATCTCGTCGAATGCGCAATCAGTCTGCGATTGACTATCGCGTGACGTATGACATCACGTACTCGGGTAAAATCATCAAAGGCTTGGGCCAAATCCGAGTATCAAATTAAGAGAGATTCGGCCACGAATATGAGCACTAATCTTGTCGCATCCCTAGTGATTTCATGGTTGAAATTGAATGATAATAAACCCGAAAAAAAAGAAAACTACTATACTCACCCAATAAGACGATCCTCCCGAAATCAGGCCAAAAATTTGTGTCAAGAAAAGCGACTTATTCGGTGGGACATACGTTAACTCCATATTAACTCTGGAATTCAATTCCAAAAATATCACTTGGCCTGGCCTTGGCTCGGCGGGGTGGCGCATCGTGCTAAGCGTTAGGAATACGCTCGCCACCGCATCTCTGATTACCCTTCGTGGGATCGCAGGTTCGAATCCCATGCGGGGATGATCATGTGCGAGAGGATTGCTGGACTCCTCGCCGCCGTAGGGTGGTTCACGTAACCGCTGGTCGGTTACGGCTTCCTCCACCATCCAGTCTGGATTTCATGGCCTTTTTGAACGAGAAATCGGGCGTGCAATCAGAAATTCCCGCGTGCAAATAAGAATTCCTGGCGTGCAATTATAGCTCACGACGTGCAAAACAACTGCACTCGCGTGCAACTGACTTTGACATCAGATACCTCTCAATACATCCGCGTAAAATTACCGGTATCGGATAAAAAATACTTTAAATCAGAGAAAAAATGGACGTTTGACCTTTGACCCCAAACATTATTTCTACAGTTTGTCGCTAATTTTGAGAGTGTTTGTGCGACTTTGGATACCGGTAGTGTTCAGTACATCCGCGTAAAATTATTGGATAAAAAATACGTTGAACCAGAGCAAAATGGACATACTTTGTCATTAATTTTGTTAGTGTTTTTACGTAGAATTAATGGATAAAAAATACGTCAAATTAGAGCAAAAAGGACGTTTGAACTTTGACCCCAAACATTATTTTCATACTTTGTCACTAATTTTGGGAGTGTTTGAGCAACTTTAGATACCGGTACTGTTCAGTACATTCGTGTAAAATTATTGTATGAAAAATACGCTGAATCAGAGCCGTACTTGGCCATTGGTGCGGAGGCGATCTTTCCGTCCATAACTATTCTCACGGGATTCCTATTTTCTATCATTCAACACGATATAGACCTTTCCCCGAGCATCGACTTCCTTGTTTACTTCGTGACATTGGCCAATCAGCAAGATGCAAAAAAGGACGTAACAATGAGAGGAATTTTTCGCGGGTCAAAGGTTGGGGAAAGGTCCATGGTCTTTTTGCTTCGCAATATTTCAATCAGACCAAATCTTGCAGACTGGTATTTATCGACAATTGTGGAGTTATAATATTTTGGCATCTTTATATTACTGGATTATTGATTTTAAGACCATTTAAACCGATTTACATTGGTGAGCAATTGCAAATTTTCGGCGTGCAAAATTGATTTCGCTCGCGTGCATTTTTGCGGAGCGCTAGCGCCCTCGGGCGTGCACCTGCCATGGAATCCAGTCTGGTCCACCATCAAGTCCATGCTTCCGAAAACAAACAATACAGTGAAACTAATCCCATACCTGACCTGGACTGGTAACCGGACGAGAGGCCGTGGTTCGCCATATGATTAAGCCGTCTTATCGGTTTTTCTCTCCCCCGGGATAAACATGTAAATCCTATCCTATCCTATCCTCGTGATTTGGACATTTTGTCAAGCGCACATTATGTCGGAATGAAAGTTAGGATTTAGGATAGGATTTACAGATTTATCCCGGGGAAGAGGAAAGCCGACCAGACGGCTTATCCATACGGGGAACCACGGCCTCTAGTCAGGTTACCACTCCATGTCGGGTATGGGATTAGTTACTTAATTGTTTTCAGAAGCATGGACTTGATGGTGGAGGAATGGTGAACCGCCCTTCTGCGGCGAGGAGTCCAGCAATCCTCTCGCACATAACTACCCCGCATGGGATTCGAACCTGCGAACCCACTCAGGGTAATCAGAGATGTGGTGGCGAGCGTATTCCTAACGCTTAGCCCGATAAGCCACACCGCCGCGCCCAACCTATGTGTCGCCTGGAACCAAGAACTGTTATTTTTCTCCACCTAAACGGAATTCAAATAATGCAATTGTATTCCGAACCTGATATTCCACTTGACAAAAAAATATAAATTTAAAATATAATGATTGGCTTCTAAATTCTCGATACAAAAATCCCATCATTTGGCAAAAAAAAAAAGATGCCTAGATGCGAAGTTCCGTCTGTCTAGCAAACGACGGCGGCGATCCATTTGCATGGGTTAAAGGTCAATTGAACTGCACCAACGGAACTTTGTGATGGACAATTTCGTAACTAGTCTAGGCCAGGAAAAAAATCCTATGCGAAAATTCCGATCGGCATTGAAATATATCCAAAAATAGGGAAAAAAGGGCCTCAAGTTTCAACAGAGACGCCTTAAATAAAGTTAGAAATCGGCATCAGTTTGGGTCAATTTGTACTGTACCGGGGTAAGTACCGGTACCGGTAATGTTAGTATGGTAGCTTTTTCCAGTTTGTAATATCGAAATATTGTAACTTGTCAGTACGGTACTGTTTTTTCTGTTATTGGTGGCTGTTTTATCCCACCACTTTTTAACCGTTTGACTAACAGATACCGTATACTGGATATAACTGTACAATGATGAACAATCACAATTTTCCCTGCAAAATAGATTTCGCTCGCATGCAGTTTTAGGGAGCACTATCATACTCCAGTACTCGGACGTACACTTGCCATGGAATCCAGTCTGGGGCCGGTTCCTGCACTGCTAAACGGTATCGCTCCGGTACTGGTATCGGTACCGGTACGTTACCGTACCTATAATAGAAAACGGATTCAATATTGAGTAATCCAAAATATCAGTCTCAGGAATCATCTGATCATCAACACTACCGCTACGCTAACGCTTTAGGGTTGCCGCTAACAAGTAGACCGAATGGTCATTTCGTGGTTATCCCGTCATTCTGTACAAATGTTTTTTTATTTTTCTTGTTTTCATTTTGTTATATTTTATCGGAATGACAAATAAAAAACGATTTGATTGACTGATTGATACCGTAGTTACCAAAATTCAAATTCATACCAAATTCATTTGTTTGCCTATTATAGATTGACTTGCGGTCATATCAGGTCAGTGATTTTAATGGTATACGAAAGGCCCTATTCTGAATACATTCAGACTTTATAGCACAGTTCACCTCTAATTTTCTAATGAATTGCTTAGATCAGGATGGTCCAAACCCAGGCCCGCGGGCCATATGTGGCTCGCCGTTTCATTATCTGTGACCTGCGTCACATTCGGAGAGTAATCAAAAAATCGCATTTCGTGTTGTTTTGTAATAAAATAAATTAGAAAAATCTTCTGGAATATTGTTACATCGCTGTTTACCAATTCTTGGCACTATTGTCAAGAATGCAAAAATAATATTGTGGCCCGCGGAGCCGGCAACCTTGGACCACCCTGGCTTAGATAAAAAATTGTATGTCGTGAACATAAATCATAGAAACCACTGGCAGACTGTTAGCCAAGGGTGGAAGTACAGAAGTATGGAATACGAGAACCCTGGAATCGGAATAAATATTACAGTCTCTTTCTAGAGAATCCCAATTTGCCGATGAACAGACGAATCATTTGAGAATTCACAGAAAAACCAATCAATTTTGGTCATGTCTGCATGCTGCGGGCGCGATTAATTTAGTTTTTTATTTATAAGCATGGTGCGTTATGGCCCTTCGTTTGTGAGAACCTAATGATTATTGAACCAAATGACGGGACATTCTTGGAATTTGCAAACTGTGCCCTACTGTTTTTCGGTACTGTATTATCAATATATTTACAAAATATTCCAAATATGCCCATATTTGCTGAAATAAGATGGAATTCACATATTTATATCGGAGGAAAGGAAAAGCTACCTAAACCATATCCATCATCGGCGAACCACAGCCTCCTATCCGGTTACCAGTTCAAATTAGGTATGGCTATGGGATTAGTTAGTTTTGCTATTTATTGTTATCTGCTTTGGTTGGGATCAAATTGTACTTCAGTTAGATGTACAGTATATTTTTATAGAAATAACATTCTGATAAAATCAGAATGAATGTTATGTATTCCAGAAAATATATTATCGAAAATATCAACACATGATTGGGCACAGTTCTCCAATTCTGAGTTACCAATGGTGATGTTTTACATTGCGCTTCCTTTATTTTATTGGGCAGTACTGGTTTGCTGATATGGAGGCCAAGACTGTCTCGAGAAAAAGGGGGCGCACTTACTGTTATAACAGTATAAATGATATCTTTCAATGTGGGGACTATTCTTGCAATCGGAGAACTGAGCCGTACTCATACCTGGCTCTTCAAAACAAAAGACTATTACAAAATATTATTATGAAATCAAGCTGTTTGTCACTGTCACTTTCTAAATGTCTAACTTTGGACCATCCTCTGCCCTTCACTGCCCCCAACTTGAACAGGCATTTTTGAATTTTAGGTACAAAGAGAATGATGATGATGCGCATGATATAATCACAATTGTGTACAAATACTAGTAGATTAATTAACACGATCAATAAGATAAATGAAATATGTATAGACATTGATAGCGTCCTTTGTTGGACGGTGGTATTTGACAATGATGGTGGAAGCAACGTGTGGGTATACAGTCTTTTCACCACACTGACTTTACCGACCACCATCATTATTGAAAAGTGAGCAGTAATTCTTAAAGAATATGCGTTTTTTACAACAAATTAGCAAGAATAATATTTATTGACAAATAATAATTGACATTAGGTAACTACCGTATATCCTCGCATAAAGGCCGGTTCTACAAATCACCGCAAATAGTTGCATAAGAGAATTAATGAAAATGATATCCATCATTGTTGTTTTACTTTTATTGATAACAGTAAGAAGTGTCTCAAAATCCTTCAAATTTATCCTCATTGTCACTGTCAAATCCATTATGTGTGTAAAAGCCAAATTTTAAGTGCGATCAGATTTATGCAAGTATAAGCCAACCTCTTAGTTTGGCAACTTCTTTTTATGAGTTTTGAACTCATTATATGCGAGGTCGAGGATATACGGTAAAGCACCACCTTGTGATTTTACACCCGCCCTGGTTATAAGAACTAATAATCATTTTCAAATATATACATTCTAAAATTAAATCCACATCTAAAAAAAAATAAAAACTTGGACATGAAATTGATTGTCTCATGAGACACATGACAGAATAGTTTTATATTTTTCAAGTCATTCGATTTCTTATTGGTTGGCATTGCGTTATTCAAAGTACTGCTCCCGAATGAGAACGTCACCTGGAAAAGTAAAATAAGAGAGATCAGGGGTGAATGTAAAATGACTTTACATTCCATATTTTCCTGCTGCCCTGAATCGGCAAAACCGAAGGGTCATAAATCAATCAATATATCTTGTGATAATCGTTTTCTTTTTGAAGTACCGATATCAGGACTAAACAGAGATGGTTAATCGCACCGACAAGATTTTTATAATGAATAAGATAAATAGCAGCTGGCAAAGTCGATTTAATAATGTGATTGGCAGACTTTTAGGCATCTAATACATTATAAAATACATAAATCCAGATACAAAGTTTACACAAATCATGTTTGAAAAGGCTCATGCGAAAAATAAACCAACGCCAAAAAAAAAGATGCCGATAAATAGTATTCGACTCACTTTGGTTCTTCAAGTATCCGCCATCCTTTGCCTTCTTTTTGAGCTCCGTCAAGGAGTTTTGTACAGATTTCCCTAAGATAGGAATTGATTTATTTTGTGATACATAATAACTTGAAACAAGATCATGTATGTCACCATGATTGCCAAACAAAAAATCTGATACTATGAAAGTGATATATGATTTTACCTATGAATTCCCACCACCATTCCAGGAAATGCAGTTTCAGATCACTGGTAATCTCCACATTTCGAATGTCTCTGTACTCTATATTGCGAACTCCAATTTCATTTTCTGCGAAGTTACGCCTCTCCCTTATTGGAATCGCTTTGATGAGCTCGTATATAATCTCGACAAGAAGATTTTCTGTTGTGAATAGGCATAATTATAATTTATTTCAAATTGATATTTTTTAATTTTATCATATTTCCTAGGTTGCTAGGCGATAAAAAAATATGCATATATTGTACTGAACAGGTTCAAACATACCGTAATAACTTGCTAGTCAATAAAAAAGGTTTAAAAGTAATAGAAGTAGATATTGGGATTATATTGCAAATGGGAATGGATATATATGTACTTATTACTACATGATTATGAATGAAAGAGAATGGGATTAAATTCAGTCATCAACTGAATGGAATTATCCAGTGTTTGTTATGCTTCTCTGGTAAGTGATATTTTTTATCTTAAGTAGCAAGAATTTTAAACATTCACACAGTTTTATTATGGTCATACCCACCTGGTAAGAACCCATACAAACCCAAATGATAAAAATTTATTAGATTTTGTTTGATCGTGATTGTACCCAAAATTTTTAGTAGTCACCGTCGCTTTTCTCAAAAGTTATGTTATGTAGGTCAATTTACCTGGAATCTCATTCCTATCCTGCCTGATGCATCGATCCATTTTCCAATATGTATGAGAGTTGATTTTTGCTCTATGTTTTCTCACAGTTGCTATGAACAGTTCACTATCTGAATGAAATCAGATAGTTTAATTCTGAATATCAGACAAAATTATTTTTAAAAAGAAGCAAGAAGAGTTTAGTACAACTTGTCTCTTGAAATTTATTTAGGAATAGCATAGTTTGGATTGATGAGTAGCATTACATTTAATAATTGTGATAATGATGAGATTTAGTTTACCACCAGAGATACATCTAATAACACATCTATCCTGCAAATTGTAGTGGGGATATCTTAAAAGTCAGGTGTTTTTCAATATATTTATCATAGTCAAAATAATTTTTTATCATTTAAAAAGGGCTATTTTGAATTGGAATCATGCATTCTACTGAAACTAAGTGGTTTATTGATAGATTTACAGAACTGTTATTTGCGGTTGTAATAAGGATACGATGTATATTGTATATATAAACATAAATACGACGTATTTATGTTTACGACGTATTTATGTTTACTTACTTGTATCATATGAATCTCTCAACATTCGGTATAGATCTTCCTTGGAAAGATTTTGCCGCAAAATTCTGTCAATGATTCTGTCAGGAACATCCAAAAACAGCCGAGCAAATTCTAGGAATGTGTACTCTTCAATGTGATCTGCGAAGATTTGTATCTCTGGAAAAAAAAAATTTTATTAGACAGTTTTCTAAATATTAATAATTTAGCACCCTGTCTCTAGGATATATATAACTGTAAGCGGTAAGGTTCGTTTTGTCATTAGGGACATAATTTTTATCTTTGCATTGTCACTATTAAAATTCGCGAGTTGATAACATCAATCATTACATCCATTTATACTAATGTTTAGAAAATTGTTCAATACCCTATCTAAAAAAAATTGTCCACCTTTACTAATCTTTCTGTTTTCCTTCTCTTCGAATAAGTTGAGTTGAAATTTTGAGGTCTCTAAAAGTATAATTAAATGTTCAATTGCATTTTTTGTAACTTCGAAAAATGGTACAAAAAATTTGATCAACATTTTCAGAATTCAAATTTTCAGGCCTTGTTTGTCTCAGTTAATTTACCAGTATTTTTCTACATTGATAATGTTTTATATGCTGTACACAAGTCCATGTCATATCAAAAAGATTAATTTGAATTTCACATGGCAAAATGGTGTTTGTGCTTTGATAGTTTGTTCCACATGTCCTAACATTTAATATTTATTTATCATATTATGATTATAAAATCTAAAATAAATGAATATAAAATTATCACCTGTATTATCTGGCATTGTCAGTCACTATTTTTCAGTAATTATGAATATTGAATCTAAGACCTACACTAACCTAGGATGCCTATTAACAATATACACATGATCAGTATTAATTTTTGACTTATTGAACAGTAATAATGGTTGAGAAGATTTTAGAGGGTTATTTTAGGGTTATACTATCTATGGTGGGCAACAAAAAAATTCAGCATGGCAAATTAGTTAATTTCACAGTAGGGTTTCTGCGTCAGGGATGGACAAAACTGAAAAATGTATCATTCCTTAATAAAATTTTTGAGTATGGAATGCCGAATATATATGTTCTTGGATCAAATCCAACAAAGAACTCATAGAAGCTAAAGTATGTTGTTGGGTTTGAATTTGGAAATGCCTAGAAGTTGATATAAACAGTGAATTGACTGTTTGTCTGAGTCGTACATATTTCAGATATTGAATGAAGGCCTTTTTATCATACTGTGAGATTATTATTTCCAAAATCAGGAATTTGTAATATTGAATTAAATTAATTCTGAATCGTTCTGAACATCCCTGTATTGCAGATTGTGATCATTTTCGTGAGATACTACAAGAAATTAGGTAATTATGAAAATCAATATTCTGGAATATTTACAGTTTCGATAATTGATTCTGTGAAATAAATAAACTTTAAAAATCCTAAAATTAGAATTGTTAAGGGATTAGGACAATCAAATCTAAACATTGAAACAAGTTTATTTCATGCCGCATTAGAACAAGAGTGGGTAAGGTTTTCAGCTCAGGGACATAGAGGGCCATGTAAGTGTGACGTGAAAAGTTACATTTTATGAACAATATTTACAGTGTTCTGAAACCATAAGTAAGTGCAAAACAATAAACTTGAGCCAAAACTCTATTTAATCGCAATCTCAACAATTCCTTGAGCAATTTTTTTTAGCTAAAACATCTAAATTTAATTTTAGTTTGGTTGTGGCAGTATCAGGCGGGCCAGATTGAATTACCCTCGAAGCACGCTCATCTAATTTTTGAAGTTGGGATTTCAAATAACTGTATAGCATATACAAAACAAGAGTCGACAAATAGTTTAGAAATGCGGAAAATCTTCAGGCATGTATAAAATATCGATGGAATAACAAGATGAATTAACTAGTATTACTTATAACTTGTGGAATTATATGCCAAATGAATTCGTAAATGCATTCATATCATCAAAATAATGTCCAACAACTTTTTAATTATTTTCATCTGATATGTCTGAACTATCTCCATCATGTCGTAGTTCCCACTCCTGACTGCATGGTTCTTCCATTTCCTGTAAATAGTAGGAAGAGTTACCATACATATCAATTTCAATTCTTCACCTTGCACCTTGATGTATTTTTCTAGCTAAATTCAGATGCTTTTTGATAGTTCAAATACAGTAGTACTCAGGTAGTGAATTTCGGAAATATCTTCAAAATAAGCAACTAGAGCAGGGTGGTCCAAGGTTGTCGACTCCGCGGGCCACAAAATTATTTTTGCATTTGCCAAGAATAGGTAAACAGTGCAATACAAAACAAACACTTATTGTACAATCAGTCAATCACATACGGTAGTTATTAGGCATAGCCTTTCGATTTTTAGTTTTCTATGATGCTAATATTATTAGCATATATTCCTGACCAAAAAGTTAGTAAGCCAGATAACAATTTAGACTGCCAAGCACATCATTCAACTTCGCTAGTTTCCCCAGCTAGCCATAACACTATTTAATTCAGTGACATTAGTGATGAGACTATGTCAAAAGATTTTCTGATTAATTTTATGACGAAACAACACGAAATGCGATTTTTTGATTACTCTCCGAATGTGACGCGGGCCACAGATAATGAAGCGGCGGGCCTGGGTTTGGACCACCCTGAACTAGAGTCTTGTATCGGTAATCAGTATAAGGGGGGAGGGGGGATGATGGACGTATTTTTCTTAGTTGAAACTTGAAGGAAAAATTCATTATTTATAGTGAGGTGGTGAAACGACTAGCCAAGTTGCAGTAAGATACTCTTGGCTAATAACTACGGTAACTAACTCTTTTCTGGTTTTATTATCTGATGACCCATGACTCTGGAAAAGGAGTATTGTGTGTTTATATTTAATATTGGAGCTGTAGTTATATTTGCATACTTTTCAAAGCCATGAGTTGAAATTTTATGCATCCAATAGTTTGATAGTTATTAAAAAGGCATTAGCTTCACAAATAATTCTCAACAGATTCTCAATTTAAAAAAGGCTTCTATGCATCAAATTCCATTCCTTGTGCAAACATGCATTTGTATGCGTCAAGTTGCAGGTGACATGTTTTGTTTGTTTGGAGTTGGAGGTTAAGTCATTTTAAATGATTCAAGGTTCGAAATCTGATGTAATTTTTCAAATTTTGCGGCTTTGTAATAACGACATGAAGTTAATTAGCAAGGAGGTTTTGTAACATGTAAGAGGGTGTAATGAAAACCAGGTTTCGTTTTTGGATATGTCAATGCCACCTTTGTTCATGTTAAGCAGAGAAGTCAGGAGCTTCTATTCCAGTCAGAAAATGAGTTATTCTCTGCTTAATGAATAAGATTACAATTTTTTGTAAAGTTTGCTACTCACCTCTTGCTGTAGCTTCTTGATAAGCTGATACTTGAACTCATCACTGAACTCTCCATGTCTCCCGATGATGTTTTCTATTTCTTTGTCACTGAGCTTCAACTTTGTACGAGAAAATTCCAACCAATCCTCGTCTAGAATCTCTCCTAACACAATGCCATTGATGAACTTGATGTTCCGGTTTTCGAATGCGTCATCTGAAATTCAGTTTTGTTCAGTAATACTTAGAAATTAGTACCGGTATAAGTTGGCATCCATATAGTGGATGTTTTTTGTTTTGTTTTATTTTTCTGCCAACGCAAGTGACAAACTTGCCAGGTTATCGAAAAAACAAAGTTTAATTTTCTTTGCCCTGGTTACTCTTCCCTACAATATTGGTTACTTTACAAGGGTACATGAGTTATGATGAGTATTATTATAATATCAAACAAATGAACAACTCGTGAAGTAACAAATATTGTTTGTTTCAAATTTTTAAGTATAAATGAACTTTTTGAAAGACTTGACCTGTTACAGTTACAGAATTATTATTTCCATTTGCATTTCTTTCAATATTTTGTTGGCAGGCAAAGATTATTTTTAATGCTGGTCACCAGTGAAGAAAGTTGACCATTATTGAAACTTACCTCTTGTATTTCTACCTATGAACAGCTCTACAAGTCTGAGCAGTTCTTCTCCGAGAGACTCTTTATCGTGATTCTTGGCTAAAATATAATTTTTACTTAGGATCTGGTTTTCTGTAACACTTGTGTTTACTTTAGAAGTCTCTTTTGATATTGATAAAGTTAATCAGGTGCGATGGCCGAGAGTGTTTGAGCATTGGACGGACCTACCTTTTATGAGGTTGAAGATAGCAGGTTCCAGTTCCACCAATTGCGTGGAAAAAATTAGATCTGCAATGCGCAACCAGAAATTTTTAATAAACAGTGGGAATATGGTTCTGGATTTTTCATATATAGTTGCTCATAGGTTGCATCTCTAGCAGATCACAACACTAATTTTGAAACAATATTTCGTTCAGTATAGTACAACCTATTTGCAAGTATATCACATGATATGTTAAGGCCTGTACTTGCGGCCACTTAAATAAATTTTAAGCTATGATGCTCAATTAGATTGGAGTTTAGTCCAATTTCTCTTGCTCTAGGCTCGACCATAATATAAGCTTGTTCATATAATATATAAAAGTCATACCATGATGTGGAATAGGTTTGTGCTTACCATGCTTCTTCATCCAATAATCAAGCATTTTCAGTTTGATTTTTTCATTGATCAAACCACTGTGAACAATCATTTTTCGTTGCTTTTTAATTGGTATACCCGTTGTAGTTCTTACGAGGCTCCCCCAGTTTCTTATTTTTTCAATCGTTTGGTAAATCTTAACCAAAAACGAAACATTGTGCAATCAGTTCTCTTATAGTAGCAAAATGCGCAAGGTTGCACCCCGGTTAGTGCAAAATAACAGGTAATCATGGACATGTATAGTTGAACAAACTTTGATAGAAAAGGGTAACATCGACCATGTGTTAATGCAGTGGCTCCCATAGGGTGTGCCCGAAAGTTAACAGAAGGGTGTGAAACATAACTAATATACGATTGGATATTTTGCAAATGGTTTTTTGTTTCTTATTTTGAATGCTGTGTATATGAATAAATAATTTCATTTTACCTTCCTATGTTGTTTACTTTTTAATATGTTTAATATAGAAACAATTACCAGTAGCGGTAGCCCTTTTGATTATCTTGCATGAGCTCGCAAGTTTGAATTTCATTGGTCACTGACCCTATATTATAGTTAACTTCCTATTTCATTATCATGGACTTGGATGGTTCTATGAAATTATGCTAGACCAGTGGATATTTGAGGTATCATGAACAAAAGCAAACAATCAAACAGGTTTGGGGCTTTGGGATTACTTTCATAGTGCAACTCAAACTAAACTTGTTCACTTTTATCAAGTTAGGTATGAAACAGGTCACACGAGTTGAGTTCTGCATTTAAAATAGAAAACTAGTTATAAAAGATGCTATTTACTTACCGTACTGGCATACAATTTTCTAACTTTGAAATAATTTATTTTATCGTATTGTCAGTATGTATTACCCAATTTGTGCCTCTGGGTATTGAGAGAATATAAGTTAATCTACTTGCTTAAAAAATAAACTAAAGAAATTACAGTTTCCACTAATGTACTTATTCGAATTCCTATTTGTCAAGTGGTCAACTTGAGTGGCTGGATTACAAAAAAATTTCAAATGCCAAATGAGTAATATTACACTTTTTTTTTGGTGAAAAAATACATGTCACTTGTCTCATAGCAGAAGCTTGAAAACTGGTGTTATGTCCAGAAATACATGTCAGTAAAGGTATTTGAAACTTTGTGCAATTGTAATTTTTTGCATTATCGAGGAGGGAAATTTTAAAATTGACAAACAATTTGTGTGCGAGTCTAAAGTTAACAAACAAGCTGCGTGCGAGTAATTTTATAACCTAATTTTGCATCACATAACGATACTTGCTGAAATTATGAATTGTGTGAAGCAGACATGGAAGATAAAGCTTTGTCATTAATCACAAAATTCTAGTTCATAATATGCTATTTTATACAAGCATTCTCTCCTGCAAAAACGCCAAGAAATAGATTCTCCCAAACCAAGTATTTAAACTGAGAAAATGAAAACTAGTTACGAGGGAGTCTAATTACCTCTTTCACTGTTTCATTTGTTTTCTCTATTTCTTCTTTCAACTGATTGAAAAACAAAAAAATGTTTAAAAATAAAACATATCAGAAATGGACTAGGGGCCTTCTGTAATGTTTAATGTGTGTTTGTGCTTGCTTATGATAATATAGTAAAGTGCTAAGATTGCACACAAAGTGGCAGCTTCCATGGAGCCTTGTTCAGAGCAAACACGTAGAGTGTCATATCAAAACCATTAGCCCTTCTGTCTCTCGTGGCCAAAACACGGCCAAAATGCCTCATTTAAATAAAAACACCAGCGATAGAGAGGCCTGACCCGGCCTAAATTTCGGGTCTTCTTTCGGGCTTCAGATCTTAGCTCTACAAACAATCAAATAAGTTTGAGACTTTGGGTGAAGTTGTGGGTTACATTTATGGTACATCTCAAACTACCGGTAAGCTTGTTTACTTTTATAAAGTTAGGTATGAAACAGGTTACAAAAGTTAAGGGTTCCGCATTTAAAATAGCAAAACTTCAATTGTTTGATAGCTATTATAATATAATTAGCTTGAGTAATAATTCTCAACAGATAATTAAAAAAGGCAAAGACAAAGTTTTCGTTTGTTTGGAGCTAAAGTTAGTTTAAATGGTTCGAGGTTTGGGGTCTCAGCTTTGTAACAACGACATGAAGTTAATTAGCAATGAGGAGTTTTTGTAGCACGAAAGAGGGTGTAATGAAATCAGGTTTTGTTTCGAATATGTCAATGCCACCTTTGCTCATGGTAAGCAGAGAAGTCGGAGCTTCTATTCTAGCCAAAAAATGAGTTGTTCTCTGCTTTACAACTAAGATTACAATTTTTGTATAGAGTTTGCTGGTTACCTCTTGCTGTAACTTCTTGATAAGCTGATACTTGAACTCATCACTGAACTCTCCATGTCTCCAGATGATGTTTTCTATTTCTTTGTCTCTGAGCTTCAACTTCGTACGAGAAAATTCCAACCAGTCCTCATCGAGAACAGTTTTAGACACAATGCGACTGATGAACTCAAAGTTGCGATTTTTGAATGTGTCATCTGAAATTCAATTTCGGTTCAATAACACTTCAGTAGGAAATTAGTAGTAGGTGCCTCCCAAATAGTTTTTTTTGTCAGTCTCTCAGGAATTTGTTTTATTTTTCTGCCGACGTAAGTTGTCAGGTTACCAAAAAGACAAAGTTTAGTTTCCTATGCCCTACAATATTGATTACTTTATAAGGGTACACGAGTAATATTGTAATAGGAACAAGCAAACAATCTATTCATAAAGTAAACGTTTTTTTTTAACAGAACAATATCCCGGCAATCAGTATAGCTAGGGCTGTCCAAAATCGAATAATTTTTTGATTCGAATCGAATATTTTTGCCGAATCGAACCGAATAATCGAATATTATTGCGCAATCCTAAATCTGTCTCTATTATACAATAAACGCCTGCCCTTCGATGTTGTGGTAACGTATGTGCAGTTAGTTACATCTTACTGACTGCTGGTATTTTGTAATAAAATGTTTTCAGAGGGCACACGCTTGTATGAACTGGTCAAAAATATTGGAGGACTCCAAAATTTGGGTGCTATAAACCAATTAAGCCGGGAGGGAGAGTGGTCTAAGCTCGAAGCACCGCCGCTTGTCCGATGAAAAACGTCCTGCAAAGGTGGTTTCCGCTTTCTGTACCTAATTTTAGCGATTCGGAAATAAGCCGAAAAACGATTCGAATAATTTGCGATTCCATTTCGAATATTTGGTTCGCTTGGACAGCCCTAATTATAGCTAATATCGTTTCCGAGTAATTCACAATTTCACTTACGATTTTCTAATTATTAGTGCAAAAATGTTCGAAATATAACGAATGTAATCATTTCCGATGATGATAGGCGCAACAATTCGCAAACGAGACAGTGTGCATTGTAACATCGAAATTCACGATTTATTTTAGGCCTACTCTCGTTCACGATTTTATCCCTTAACCCGCCATGCATGGCCGAGTGGTCGAATGTTCACATTTTCGAAACATTACTTGGTCATAGATGAAAGGGATCACTGAAGAGCTCATAGAAAATACATTAAATGGAGTTTGGCTTGTCATTTTTTTCTGATTATAGCTTATAAGCATCATACTCATACCATGTATAGTATCTCGAAAACGTAATTTCAACTTTTAATTTCGTTAATCACTTTTATGTTTGAGTCATGCATGAAACGGCTGATAACCAGCGAAACAGGTTTTTTGCAAAATAGGGAATTGAAACGATATGTTGGGCGCAAAAAGAAAGCAAATCACACCACAACGCAAAGACAGCGCTGTAGGTGAATTCTCGCGCGATTCACGATCGATTTCGAGAGACGCGAGTTCCGTGTCCAAGCGAAGCGGCGCAGGTCACGTGGTACCGGATATTCGAATAGTAAATGCCATTCGAATAATTTAATATCTGATTCGCTATTCGAATTTTTTGCCGAATTTTTTGCCCAGCCCTAGTCATAGCTCATATTTTTTGCCTAATAGTTCTGCAGATAGCTGTTGAATCATATTAGAAATATATTTTCCCTCTATCTTGGCGGCCACAATACAAACCTGAACGTGGGTTAATATGCGCCTTGGTTGTGAACTGGATTTCCAGCCCATCACCTTCTGTTAATTCTGGGCGGCTATTTAGTAATTCTTACATGTCGGCGTCGCTATGAAAAATAAAAAGCTTTTGACTGCAATGGTTCCCCATAATTCCAGATCTTTCTAGCCGTAAACTTACTATGTTTTATGCGCAAATGGCAGAGAGATGCCACTCGTCAATACAATGAGGTACATCTGCTTGCAATTTAGTAGTTCATATGAAAGTTCTAATATTCTACATGCTTTCCATTTCTCCCTTTTTAGGGAAAAGATTTTGTTACTGTTCTGCTTTATTCATTTCAAGCACTGCATTCTTTCACTTTCGTTTTGCTTCATTTATCATGTTCGCTCAGGCGTGAATAATTTTCTATTGTGTTTGTTGTCTGTTTTTACTGTTTGGGCAGCATGCTCATTATTAGTTTGTGGTTTTGGTAATCTGTATTAATCGATGTATTGACTTTGAACTGAGTTGTATTGTCAACTTTACATGGTAGCAGAGGAAAATGACTTCCAGACAAATACCACCACCAAGGTTTGGAGGCGGTACTAGCTATGCAGAATGGAAAAATAAGTTGGACATGTGGATTTCCATAACAGAAGTGCCAAAGGAAAAGCAGGCAATTTTGGTGCGTCTGCAGTCGCTTGATGGAAATAATAAAGCTGAGAAAGCTGTGTCAGAGTTAACTAGTGAACAGTTGAAAGCTGATGATGGGTTGGACAAACTTCTTGGAAAACTTGATGGAAACTTGATGGTGCATTTCAGTCAGAGAAAACTGATGAGGCCTATTTAGCCTACACGCTATTTAGTAAATATCAGAAAAGTTCTGATATTTCAATGGTGGATTTTATCCTGGAGTTTGAACACCGGTATGCTAGACTTGTAAAATATGACATGAAGCTACCAGATACCATTCTGGCTTTTAAGATATTAGATGCTGCAGGCCTAACTGATCAACAGCGCCAAATGGTTCTTACTGTTGGAAGCGACTTGAAGTTCGAATCTATGAAATCAGCCTTAAAAAGGATTCTTTCAAAGCAAGATGGCGATGAAAAGAATTGTGATTTTGATGAAGATGATGTTGCATCGAATATTAAAAAGGAAAATGCATTTGTGACTCGTGATACCGGTACTGGTAGGCCAAAATCTAAGAAAGAATTTTTCAAAGAGAGATCGAGATACGCCACCGGTAGTGGCGGAGGAGCAAAGCAGCGATACAAGCATCATGAATCGACAGTAAAAGCTCAACTGAATCCACGGGACAAATACGGAAATATATCTAGATGTGCAATTTGTGAATCAAAAATGCACTGGGCCAAACAATGTCCACATGAGAAGAATCAAGTTTATTGTTCCGATGCGCAAAATGGTTTTGATAACAGATGAAAATTCTTCAGATATTTTTGTAGTTGAAGCTGCCAAGGCTGCAATAATAGATACTGCTTGCACGAAGACAGTAGCTGGTAAAAAATGGTTCAGGAATTATCTTGGGCTCTTAAACGAAAACTTGTCGAGCAGAGTTGAGATTTTTCCTTCAATAAAGAGATTTAAATTTGGAGATGGGGAAGAAATTCAAGCTGAGAAAAAGGCTATAATTCCTGTACAAATTGGCCGAACGTTGCTGAGAATGGAGGTTGAAATTGTGAATGAAGAAAACTTGCCATTGTTACTCAGCAAAAGCACACTGAAGCGTGCAGGCACTGTACTTGACATGCAGAACGATCGTGCGGTAATGCTCAAGCAAGATCTCAAGTTGCATTTATCTACCAATGGACATTATGCGGTAGATATACTGCCCAAAATGAAGGCAGAAGTTGGTTGTCGTAATGAAATCCTTGCATCAGAAAGCACTGGGCATAAAGAATTTGGGAAAGCTGAAATTACAAAATTGCATAAACAGTTCGGCCATGCGTCACAAGACAAATTAAAGAAGCTCATTCAGAATGCAGGAAAATGGAATGCAGATCTTTCGAGCCTGACTGTGAAATATGTAAAGTTTACAAAAAACCTTCGCCACGTCCAGTTGTAGGACTTTCATCAAACAGTGGCGGTCGATCTACATCAGCTAGGTTCTGATATGTGGTATTTGCATATGATTGATCACTTCACTCGATACAGTAGAGCTGCCATTGTGAAAAATAAACTTTCATCAACAATTGTAAAGAAATTCATGCAAAATTGGATCAGCATTTTTGGAAGTCCGGCTCGTATTCTGAGTGACAACGGCGGAGAATTTGATTCTGAAGTGTTCAAAGATATGTGTGAAAATTTTAATATAACATTCACGACGACAGCTGCATACTCACTGTGGTCTAATGGACTCAGCGAGCGACACAATAGGACATTGACAGAAACATTGATGAAGATTAAGGCAGCTGAGAAATGTGATATGGAAACTGCACTTGCTTGGGCTGTTAGCGCAAAAAACTCACTTGTGAATAACAATGGCTTCAGCCCTAACCAGCTCGTGTTTGGAAGGAATCCGACTTTGCCATCAGTTACTCATGATGACCCACCTGCCTTGGAAGGTGAAACTGTAAGTCTCACTGTAGCCAATAATATATTTGCAATGCAAGCTGCCAGAAAAGCAGTTATTGAATCAGAATCTTCCGAAAAAATAAGAAGAGCATTACGAACACAAACCCGACAGACTCGGGATGAATTCTTCACGGGAGAAGAGGTTTATTATAAGAGAGAGGATCAAAAACGTTGGAAGGGCCCTGCAAAAGTAATTGGGCAAGATGGACCGGTTATTTTTATACGACATGGCGGACAGCTAATCAGAGCACATTCATGCAGAGTCCAGCATGCTGACCGTTATCTTCAGGATTTTCCTCAGACAGAGGAGGTTTGCATTCCAACAGATTCTAATGATGGAATTGACGCTTCGTCTAATGGTAATGATCATATAGTGGAATTGACGCTTCGTCTAATGGTAATGATCATATAGAAGATGAGGAACAGTCTGTTCCAGAAATTTCAAATGAAAGCAATGATTCTGAAAATATGGATAATGACCAAAGTGCAATTGGCAATCCAGTTCAAGCAGCAACTGGTGGCAGACGTAATTTCAACTTGACTAAAGGCAAAATTGTCTCTTTTACATTAGCTGGTGAAGACTATGAAGCCAAAATCCTTAGTCGTGCAGGTAAATCAACCGGGAAATATGGGAAAAGCTACAATGTTGAATATTGTAATCCAGAAAGTTTTAGAGGAAAATCTGGGTACGTAGATTTTGATAAAGTGGAAAATCTGAACGAGAAGGAAATAGATGAAAACACTCATGAAGATGTGTTGGTCTTGGAAAATGTTGACTTTCTAGAAGCAAAGAAGTCAGAGTTGAAAAGCTGGAGACAAAATAAGGTCTACAATGAAGTCGAAAATGTTGGTCAACCAACAATTTCCATACGATGGGTGTGTTCAATGAAAGATACTGAAGATGGAATCATTCCCAAAGCCAGACTTGTCGCAAGAGGCTTTGAAGAACAAACTGACGATATTGCTAAAGAATCGCCCACCTGTTCAAAAGATTCACTCAGGGTTCTTATTGCCATTGTCGCACAAAAGAAATGAAAGCTTCATACGATTGACATTAAAACAGCTTCCTTACAGGGAAATTGTGTGGATAGAGAAATATTTTTAAAGCCTCCCAAAGAGGCTGGAACTACCAAGCTATGGAAACTAAACGAATGTGTTTATGGATTAAGTGATGCATCACTCAAATGGTACAATCGACTAAAGAAGTTTCTCGTTGACCAAGGAGCAAAAGTATCAGCATCTGATTCAGCAATGTATACTGCAATGGGGAATTACAAGGAATAGCTGGGATTCATGTTGATGATATTCTGTGGTCTGGCACAGAGTATTTTGAGAACAATTTGATTTCGAAACTGAGGTCAACATTTCTAATTAGCTCGGAGAAAAACGAGGCATTCAAATATTTGGGACTAGACATACAACAATCAGCTGATGAGATATTGATCAATCAAGAATTGTATGTAAAAAACCTTGAGACCATAAAAGTGACCTCAGATGATGCAGAGTGTCTTTCGTCTAAGAGCGAATATTGGCCGTCTTCTTTGGGCAAGCAATCAGACACGTCCTGACGTGAGCTATGATGTTTGTCAGCTTGCTTCTAACCTTAAAGATGGGAAGAAAAAAGATTTGCTCTATATGAACAAGATAATAAGAAGACTGAAAAACCAGCAATTATCATTGAAATACAAAAATTTAGGAAATGATGAATTATTAAAGATTATCGTCTTCGCTGATGCTGCTTATGGTAACCTGAGAGATGGTGGCAATTTGGTGTTCTTGGTTGGAGAAAATAATGAATGCTCTCTGCTAAGCTGGCAGTCCAAGAGGATTCGTCGCGTTGCCAAAAGTACTCTCACAGCGGAAACACTGTCATTGTCAGACGCAGTTGACAATGCTGTTTTTATCAAAGATATGTTTGCGGAGATATATTTTGGAAAACTCAAAAGCCTACAACTCGATGTCATAACCGACAATCGATCACTATGTAAAGCACTCCGATCCAGTAAATATGTTTCCAACAAACGCTTACGAGTTGAAATAGGGATGCTGAAGGAGATGATTCAAAACAAAGAAATCAACAGCATAAGCTGGGTCGAATCGAAAAAACAATTGGCTGATGTTCTTACCAAAAAAGGGGCATCTCCTGAACGACTCGTTCAAACGCTTACCCTCGGACAATTAAGTCTTTCCTAAACTTAAAATAAAACACAGTGAATTTGTTACTGTTCTGCTTTATTCATTTCAAGCACTGCATTCTTTCACTTTCGTTTTGCTTCATTTATCATGTTCGCTCAGGCGTGAATAATTTTCTATTGTGTTTGTTGTTGTTGTCTGTTTGGGCAGCATGCTCATTATTAGTTTGTGGTTTTGTTAATCTGTATTAATCGATGTATTGACTTTGAACTGAGTTGTATTGTCAACTTTACAGATTGCACGTAATAAACTCGATTTAAAGGAGATATTGTTGAAATTACCCCCTGGGTTGATTCATTTAATTTTAAGGCGAATCGAAAACTCAAATATTGCGCTAACACATATTTTATTGTTCACATGTATACCAAAAAGAATAGATAGTTCGAAGGCGACTGGCACGACATTAAGCGATCAATAGTTTTCAACATGCGTTATATTATCTGGATATCTGTCGTCGTTTTCATTAAGAATTTTAACTAGTTGAGGCAGGGGTCACCAACGCGTTGCCCGCTGGCACCAAGTCGCCCGCACAAGAAGGGCGCTTATGAGTAGGCTACATCAAATAAATTGTGTCCTGCTATTCTTGTATAAATCACACTTATATGGGAATCAGGAATGGCACTATATAAATTATTGTAGCTATCAACCTGATTTTTATTTGACCTCAGTAATGTGACGGGTCAATCAACACTCTTCCGATTGTGACATCACACTGATATCACTTACCACGAACCCGCGCTTTTTCTTGTCCGTTGGTTTGTCGAAATATTTATTGATTCCAAAGAAAAATGGTAGAAAAACGATGAAAAACCCACCATTTTCACGATGAATGGGGGTTGATATATTTTTACCACCATAAAAACAGCCTGCGCGTGTCTCATTTGTGGGGCGATTGTAGCGACGGCAAAGCAAAAAGATATTTCACGGCTTGTCACGCAATCTACCGCGCTAACTGTCCACTGGTCAGCGCAGTACGGGCAGAAAAAGCTGGCGGTTCAAATCATACAGCAATTCTATTTTACGAGACCATTGTTTCGTTTAATCTATCTCTGTGAATCAACATAGGATGGGATTTACATATTTATCCTGGGGGAGAAGAAGATAGCCGATAAGACGGCTTAACCATATGGCGAACCAAGGCCTCTCGTCCAGTTACCATTTCATGTCGTGTGGCGAAGGAAGTCATTCCAACGGCGGCAAGGGGTCCAGCAATCCTCTCGCACATACCTATCTTCGCATAGGATTCTAACCTGCGAACCTAACGCTTAGCACACTAACGATGGCCACACAGCCGCGACTTTTTAGAAGTGTACATTGAATTGGTAGACCGCGGCTTAATCTGTACCCAGAAAGTAGCCCTCGGCCTCGAGAAGGTTGGTGACCCCTGAGTTAGGGTATGTACTGAGATTTATAGGGGTAAAAGTACAAACATAGGTGCAAATTAGTAAAAACAATTGATTATAGACTCGTTAAAAATGACGTGGACTCAAAAATCGAATCCGAATGCAAAAAATGCGTGGAATCGACTCTAATTCAAGTCTCGTCCAATCCCTACTGATAGGTGATCAATGTTTGTATCCATAAGCAACTTGCTGCATCTTCTTATATTGCGAATCTTATAAGCTTCAGTTGGTGTTGTGTAGTTTTGGGCTTTATTTGTGCTGCACTTCTATCAGGGACTACTAGACTCTTTATAGCACTCGATTTTATGTAATTCGTGTACGAAAACGTGTATATGGGTTACCGAAAAATGTTTAGGGTGATGCGGCAAATTATCCTACGTTTCTAGAGAGTTTGTATTGTAAGGGAATTCCTGTCTGATAGATTTATATTTTTTGATTGGCCCACTTTCACACTGCCCCATTATTATTTCAGATTGCTAGGTCTTTATTTTAAGTCCAAAAAATTTTGTTTTTCCAAAGTGGCATCTAGTTCTTGTAAAGCCTATCCCCCAAAACAGTCTACAGTGCTTTTTGGTTCATGCACTTCCGAAAGGGAACGCTGTAACAAGATGTTGCGAGAAATGAACAGATCAATTGTATTGTTATGTCATAAACGATGTTACAGCCAATAGCTGCATAACGGTATACAGGGGTGCAGACATGTGTCCAAGATTTGGAGTTTTGAAAATAGCCATACCGACCCGAAAATAAATAATTTGAATTTGAGCGATCGCAGCCCTTACTGCCGAACTGACGATACATTATAATAGTTTATTTATTGTTAAATTTAATTGGAGCCGGTTTTATCAATTTTTATCACTGGACTTAGCTCTACATTTTGGTCTATTTGCCTTATCTCTAGGTGCTCTAGATCTCAAGACAGCTATGGACATAACCCTGCTTTTTTTAGGGCATTTGAGAACTAAACAGAGCTGTGTCTACTATAGTGGACTTAGCTCTGGATAACTGCATTGTAAGTTGGGGCTAAGTCCGTTTTTTGGACATAGCTCCTCTCAAAAAATATAATACAAAGCGCTAAGTCTATACCAGCCTCTATAATAACATAATAAAGGGGCCCTAAGTCCAATAAAATTGTTTCTGGTCCAGATTCTGGTCCAAAATTGAGAACCAAAAAGGGTTAAGTCCAAAAACCCCCCCCCAAAAAAAATTGGGGTGGAGCACAAATTTTTTTATACCATCAATATATGGCCTTCATTGTAACTTTGGTGGACCATAAAAACTAGACATCCTCGATGTAAGGTATTAGAGCAGGGGTCACCATCGCGTTGCCCGCGGGCACCAAGTCGCCCGCGAAGACCATATGAGTCGCCCGCAGGTCTGTTCCAAACTAAGCTTAATAACGGCTCTTATAAGTAAGCTAGATCAATTATATTTTGTCCTGCTATTTTAGTATAAATCACACTTATATTGAAACTAGAAATGACACTATATTAATTATTGTAACCATCAACCTTATTTTACTTTGACCTCAGTAATGTGACGGGTCAATTAACACTCTTCCAATTATGACATCACATTGAGGTCACTTTCCACGAACCCGTGCTTTTTCTTGTCCGTTGGTTAGCGAAGCAGTTATAATACAATTATTGATTCCGAAGAAAAACCCATCATTTTCACGATGAATGGGAGGTGGATATATTTATACCACCATGAAAACAGCCTGCGTGTGTCTCATTAGTGGGGCGATTTTAGCGACGGCAAAGCAGGGAGATATTTCACATCTTGTCACGTAATCTTCCGCGCTAACTACAACTGGTCAGCACAGTACGGACAGAAAAAGCTCGCGATTTAAATCATACAGCAATCCTATTTTACGAGACCATCGTTTGTTTGAACCTATCCTTTCGAATCAACATTTTTGACAAAAACTCAGGATAGGAGGAGATTTACATATTTATCCCGGGGAAGAAGATAGGACGGCTGAACCATATGACAAACCACGGCTTCTTGCTGGTTACCATTCGATGTCGGGTATGGGATTAGTTAGTTATTTGTTTCCGAAAGCCTGGACTTGATGGCGAAGGTAGCCTTAACCGACCAGCGGTTACGTGAACCACCCTACGGCGGCGAGGAGTCCAGCTATTCTTTCGCACATAACTATTCCCGCATGGGATTCTAACATGCGAACCTAACGCTTGACACGATGGGCCATAGCGCCGCGACTCACTCCACCAAGAACAAACATGGAACACGCCTCACTGATGAAAATCTGCAAGACTCGCTCAGAGTTACAGTGTCAAATTACACGTCGGAGTATAATACTCTTCAACATTTGATAGTACAACTGTTAATTACATTTTATCTTAGACTTGTGCAGAGTGTTGAAAATCAATTTGAAAACACTCAGTTTTGAAATACAAGTGTTATTGATAGAAATTTATTTGCAACGTTGTGATAATTGTTTGATTTCCTGAAGAATTCTAAAGTTTATTAGTGTCTATACTTCACTAAATACCAGTAATTATATCAATAATTGAAGCTTAATCGAGCAACTGATTTTTTAGAAGTGTACATTGAACTGGTAGCCCGCAGCTTAATCTGTACCCAAAAAGTAGCCCTCGGCTTCGAAAAGGTTGGTGACCCCTGTATTAGAGAAATAAAAAAAAGAAACAAAAAAAAAACGTTTTTTGCGTTTTTCTCAAAACTAAAAAAATGGACTTAGCCCAATTTGGATTTCATGCGTCGATATGTTAGTATGTTTTTTCATTTGTGCCTTGGCAGGTCACCGAAAGAGCGTGGTGGGTCACTTTGTGATCCGCTGGTCAGAGGTTGGCCATCCGTGTGCTATGTAAACGCAGGTTATTATTTTCATTTGCATTTTTTTCAATATTTCGTTGACAAGCAGTGATTATTTTCACTGCCAGTCACCAGTGAAGAAAGATTGACCCTTATTGAAACTTACTTTTTGCTGTTTTTCCGATGAATTCCCCTACAAGTCTGAGCAGTTCTTCTCCGAGAGACTCTTTATCAGGATCCTTGGCTAAAATATAAATTTTACTTCAGGATCTGGTTTTCTGTAACACTTGTGTTTACTTTAGAAGTCTCTTTTGATATTGATAAAGTTAATCAGGTGCGATGGCCGAGAGTGTTTGAGCATTGGACGGACCTACCTTTTATGAGGTTGAAGATAGCAGGTTCCAGTTCCACCAATTGCGTGGAAAAAATTAGATCTGCAATGCGCAACCAGAAATTTTTAATAAACAGTGGGAATATGGTTCTGGATTTTTCATATATAGTTGCTCATAGGTTGCATCTCTAGCAGATCACAACACTAATTTTGAAACAATATTTCGTTCAGTATAGTACAACCTATTTGCAAGTATATCACATGATATGTTAAGGCCTGTACTTGCGGCCACTTAAATAAATTTTAAGCTATGATGCTCAATTAGATTGGAGTTCAGTCCAATTCCTCTTGCTCTAGGCTCGACCATAATATAAGCTTGTCCATATAATATATAAAAGTCATACCATGATGTGGAATAGGTTTGTGCTTACCATGCTTCTTCATCCAATAATCAAGCATTTTCAGTTTGATTTTTTCATTGATCAAACCACTGTGAACAATCATTTTTCGTTGCTTTTTAATTGGTATACCCGTTGTAGTTCTTACGAGGCTCCCCCAGTTTCTTATTTTTTCAATCGTTTGGTAAATCTTAACCAAAAACGAAACATTGTGCAATCAGTTCTCTTATAGTAGCAAAATGCGCAAGATTGCACCCCGGTTAGTGCAAAATAACAGGTAATCATGGACATGTATAGTTGAACAAACTTTGATAGAAAAGGGTAACATCGACCATGTGTTAATGCAGTGGCTCCCATAGGGTGTGCCCGAAAGTTAACAGAAGGGTGTGAAACATGACTAATATACGATTGAATATTTTGCAAATGGTTTTTTGTTTCTTATTTTGAATGCTGTGTATATGAATAAATAATTTCATTTTACCTTCCTATGTTGTTTACTTTTTAATAGGTTTAATATAGAAACAATTACCGGTAGCGGTAGGTGGTAGCCCTTTTGATTATCTTGCATGGGCTCGCAAGTTTGAATTTCATTGGTCACTGACCCTATATTATAGTAACTTCTTATTTCATTATCATGGACTTGGATGGTTCTATGAAATTATGCTAGACCAGTGGATATTTGAGGTATCATGAACAAAAGCAAACAATCAAACAGGTTTGGGGCTTAGGGATTACTTTCATAGTGCAACTCAAACTAAACTTGTTCACTTTTATCAAGTTAGGTATGAAACAGGTCACACGAGTTGAGTTCTGCATTTAAAATAGAAAACTAGTTATAAAAGATGCTATTTACTTACCGTACTGGCATACAATTTTCTAACTTTGAAATAATTTATTTTATCATATTGTCAGTATGTATTACCCAATTTGTGCCTCTGGGTATTGAGAGAATATAAGTTACCGTATATGATCGCGTATAGGCCCAGTTTAAAACTCAAAAAAAAAAGTTGCCAAACTAAGGGACCGTCTTATACGCGCATGACTCAGATTGCACCAAAAAAATCGGCTCATTCACGTATCAGAATTTGTTCACGCAACGAAATGATATTATGCTGACTTGCCGGTAATTCCAAAAGCTTCAAACCATACCAAGTTCTCACGATGAGGAGCGTCGCGCACACACACACTCGCTTGTGAAAGTGGATTGTCTTATCATACAGCTGATGGCTTGTACAGTCTGTGATTGGTTGTTTACCACGTGACGCTTGTACAGGCTGTGATTGTTTGTTTTCGCTTGTGTTTCTTTTATATAACAGCAACAGTGTCGATTTACGGCCAGTTGTTTCGTGGTGAAAACTTCATTATTTGGTAGACTTTCGCCGTAGAGGCAATTAACGGCGCACGACTTTTAATCGCCTTTACGATATGGATATGTTGGGGCGGTGATAAGGACTCTTATCGAAATTAACCGCGTTGTGGACGATCAAAGGAATTTGTTTTATGCTGACTCAGGGACTCTCTTAAACTCCCGACAACAATCCCTTCCATTAATACAAATCACGACGCATGAAAAGCAATATAGACTTTATTAACATGAATTTACAAGTAAGAGTTACGAGTAAGGATCTACTACGGCCGTCGCCAACAAACATAAATGATAAACGTTAGAAATATTTGTGTTACAGTGATTTTGTTTTCTTTCTGCGCCTTTCTTAAGGCGTCTGGCGTGTTGAGATTCGTAGCGATTTAAAGGAATGTGTTAATACAGCGTTATTTCTTTCCTTGAAACAGACGACAAGGAACGAAATTAATCGTCGTTGTGGCGATCAAAGGAAATTGTTTTATGCTGATTCAGGAACTCTATTTTAAACTCCCGACACAATGAAAAGCAATATAGACTTTGTTAACATAAATTAACAAGTAAGAGTTACGGGTAATAATCAACCTTACGGCCCTCGCTAACATGAAGAAACGATAAACGTGAGCAAAAGTTTGCGTTACAGTAATTTTGTTCTCTATTACGTTTTTCTTGAAGCGTCTGGCGTGTAAGTGAGCAAAAGTTTGCGTTACAGTAATTTTGTTCTCTATTACGTTTTTCTTGAAGCGTCTGGCGTGTAACGATTCGTAGGACCGGCTTATGTGCGATTTTTTTTTATAAAATCGTTGTTTTAAGGCCGTTTTTAGGGAGTCAGCCTATTCTCGATATAGGCGCAATTTCGGGAAAATACGGTATATTCACACAGACATTCCTCGAACTTGTAATAGAACTGAAATAAGTAAAATCGGAATAAAATGACGGCCTAACCGTAACCCGTTACCAGGGAAGCAGCCAGAGGGGTACGTGGGTCGTAACTCTCCAAGCCCCCTTTTTTAGGGGGGGGGGGGGGATTTTGATGCAAAATTTTTTCTACGAAAGGACAACAGCGTCGTTTTGTGATTGTGCATCACGGTTTTACGGTCAGAGCGGTATTACTCTGTGCGTTATCACTGTAACGCAATTAACGCCGCCAGACTTTTTTGTCTTTACGATATGTTTAGGGAGTCAGACTATTCTCGATATAGGCGTAATTTCGGGAAAATACGGTATATTCACACAGACATTCCTCGAACTTGTAATAGAACTGAAATAAGTAAAATCGGAATAAAATGACGGCCTAACCGTAACCCGGTACCAGGGGTACGTGGGTCGTAACTCTCCAAGCCCCTCTTTTTTAGGGGGGGGGGGGATTTGGATGCAAAATTTTTTCTACGAAAGGACAACAGCGTCGTTTTGTGATTGTGCATCACGGTTTTACGGTCAAAGCGGTATTACTCTGTGCGTTATCACTGTAACGCAATTAACGCCGCCAGACTTTTTTGTCTTTCTGATATGTTATCTTTATTAGTTGGCGCTGATAAAGATGAATAAGAATATGTAACTGCTTTATTGCAATTCCGTAAGTCGCATTTCTCTTTCTCTCTATGACAGACATGGAACGAATTCAGCCGTTCTTATGGGCGCTGAAAAGGAGAGAAGGGTTATATGCTGATTCAAGTACTTTCTTTCCCAGACTCAAATAACTTTTATTAATACAAATCACGGTTGTTTGACTGTTTCACAATGATAAATAGGTTTTGTTCGATGTTAAGAATTCCATTTTTTTGCTTCAAATAATTTATTGTCAGTACTTATTGTCAAGATATCATACACAAAAAGATCAATATTTGAAAAGGTTTGAATCTTATATTCAAATAATTTAGATTGGTTTCTTTATGAGAATATAGTAAAGTGCTAAGATTACACACAATTCGGGTCTTTTACAAGAAGAACTGACAGTTAACCATCCAGGATGGTCTAATCTCACATTGTTAGTATTTAATATCCAACAAGCAAAGTTAAAAGATTAATTTCACAATTTTTTCAGATTCTCATTTTTCTAATTGTTCACTTGATAGCTTGAATTACTAAAATAATCTTTTCAAATAAAATACAGATAGACATGTTCAGTGGCGCAGCCAGGGGGGGTCGATCAATTTTTATTGTACTGAAATAAATTTTACCTCGTGAGAATTTACAGCAGATTTACAGATTTTTCGAGAGATTTCATATTTTGAAATACTCGAAGTGGCAGCATTGCGATTAAGCAGAGCCAGTGTTACAAGTACATCTCGAATTCGCCGAATAGCGAAAATACGGATCAAAACAATATATAATCGCGCAGACCACATATTTTTATGTCCGCGGATTGCCGTTGTGTTAAGACTTTTTGGCGTGGATTTCGAGGCGGTGAATTTGTATTGTTGATTTACTGGTATATTTACATTGTATGAAATAAAAGTTAACTGAACCGTTTTTTTTATATCAGATACCAAGATTTTACTAACGACGATAACGAGTTCGCAAGATTCCAAAAATAAGTCAAAATTTAATACACCAGGCAGCTCGTCGTAGTATTTTAGTATGGTAAGGTATTTATTTTGTCGTAAGAATTTGCAACTACGAGTTACGTTGAAAACAATTAAACTAATACATAAAGACATTTTGGAATCTCGTAGCTGTCGTGAATTGAATATATTTTGAGTGTCAGAAAAATCATTATATGCTGAAAATGCGGCTCTTTCAATGAGAGCGATGGCCGTTACAGATGGCACTGGGAATTTCCGATTTTGACCCCCCCTCCTTTTGAAAATTCTGGCAGAGCGTTTGATCTGACCGTGGCCTGTTTGGTATACTATATGTTCCACTTTATAGCTTTATTTTATCAGTAGTAGTACTGTTATACTACTATATAATGTTTTTTTTATGTTGTTCTAATTTTGGTTTGGCTAGGAAATGCCAAACCTTGAAGTTTCTGTTACTTACCAAATATAGTAGCTCCTTCCAATTCTAATTGCTTGCATAAAGCCTTGTTCAAAGTAGATGTATCAAAATTTACGTTTACATTCACGCAATTCTATTATGATGAATCTTTAGTTATTTATTATCATGGTTCAGTGGCTTTTCATAGTTTGTATAAATAACTGATGTTTTTCATTCTACAATTTTCAAATATTTCAGTCTTATGTTTAAAATAAGGAGGTGGAGACTAGTGACAAGGAAGGTTACTTACCACCAAAGGGGGCGGTCCAATCATCAAATCGGGAGGCTGCTGAATAAAAAAAAATACCATGTTAGGAAATAAAAATCAAAATTGACTTAGATGCTTTCTGCATACTTTTCTTACACTCATTTAACAATTTAAAACCTGTTTAGTCCAGTTTGCTTTGTCAGTATTTATTACCCAACAAGGAAGCTAAGAGATCAATTTTCATTTGTCACTTTTCGTATTCTCATTTGTCTAATCGTTAACTTGTTTGCTTGAATTACTAAAATAATCTTTTCAAATATACTACAGATAGACATGTTTCGATGTTTGTTTATCAAATTGGCCTGTTATCTTATACTATATAATTAGTTTGGTGAATCGTATCAAAGACCTGCTTGGTGGTGTTATGCCCATATATAGCCTACTTGTTATTAAAGTCACCGTACTCGAAACATTG
Source organism: Styela clava (assembly GCF_013122585.1). NCBI lineage: Eukaryota > Metazoa > Chordata > Ascidiacea > Stolidobranchia > Styelidae > Styela > Styela clava. Next base: position 1,327,812 of record NW_024102640.1, read on the forward strand.
TGCGATTTAGTTACTCATGGTAATATAGTAAACTGTTATTATTGCACACAATCCAGGTGTCTGAGGCTGTTTACAAGAATACCTAGTAGCTTCTTATCTATCATAATTTTGGTTGCTTGTATCGAACCTTGTTGAGATGTGTGTAAAATGTATAAAAATAATCAGGGTTTGTATTAATACAATTCTAGTCAGAAGAGTTTTTATAATATTTCAGTAGCTTTTCATAGTTAGTATACAAAATTGATATTTTTCATACGATTTTCAAATAATAGAGTCTTGCATTTAAAATAAAGTGATAAGGTATGTTACTTACCGAAACATCATGCATCCTCGTGGGGCTCATAGGTTGTCTCCATGAACTGGCCTGAAAAAACAAATATATCACATTATGAAATAAACATTAGAATTGACTGAGATGCTTTCTGCATACCGGTACTTTTCTTATACTTGTTTAACAATTGAAAACCTGTTTAGTCCAACTAAATTATCAGAGGCGTTAAATTTCGTTTTGTCAGTATTTATTGCCCAACAAGCAAAGCTGAGAAATTTATTTTACACCTTTTTGAGATTCTTATATGTCTATTGTTAGCTTGATTGCTTGGATTCCTAAAATTATATTTTTAAATGGATTCATTGAACCAAGAACCAACCTATGAATAAGATAAGTATTCTCAGAGATCTATAAGCTATTTTCATGAGGTTGAAAACACTGCTATAGTCAGGGATACCATCGATCTGAAACCAAAAATCAAGACGACTGGAAAAATACGATTTTTCTACCAAAAAAGAAACAATTATTTCCGCCTTAAAATTATCATTTAGTGCGATAGTCGAGCGTGAACAAATGGTTGATAGTTACAGATATTATAACTGTTTTCTTACAGTATTGTACACGGAGCGCCTTCGGAGCACCTCACATTATTTTGGAAGATGCACGAGCAATACGTTGTCGCACCGGCAATCACACGCTTCGGTTTTGCTCGCGTTAGGCTATTCTCACGTTTGCACAACCTAATTCATTTTTGTTACATTTTAATATGTTTCTTCCATTGCCGAAATCATTCAATAGTGTCATTGTCGGCACTTGCGAGAAAAAAATAAAGAGGAAAACAAACTGTATTTCATTACAACAATTGATTATTATCGCTAAAAACACTATATAGGTTCAAAGAAAACTCTAGTGCGATTTTCCAGACCGCAGGAACTATCCAAAAAAATTACCGTTTTGTGATAGAGATATGAAATAATCGTCAATTCCACCATGCTTTCGTGAATTAGTGCAAATTACTAAATTTAATTCGAATATTTTTAACGAATTGTCAAAAATTGGGCATTTTTAATTTATATACAACAGGCATAGAGAACTGTGGACATTGTAATGTTGGTGAGAAGACAATACAGAAGTCATAATGGGCAATGGTGCAACTCCGATTGGAGACATTTATCAATTCTCTTGGGTTTCGAGGTACCTTTGAATTTTTCTGAAAACTGTAAAAGTCGCCAATAACGCACGCGTGCAATTGCCCTTTGCTAAATAAATCGCCGATTGTTTTCATCAGCGTGCCATGTTGTTTAGGCCGTTATCGCATTTATATTGGTGTTTATTCTCTTTAAATCACAAATTTTCTACAAATTTGTGCCACGATAACGATGCTGATTATTTACTTTTTGTACTCGCACAGAACTGTCAATCGTGGCGGCAAGATGCTAGAGACAAAAAAGGAGTAAATATGCGATCTAAAATTTATAAACAATATAAGATTCGTCGAGGCCCGCGACAGTACAAAAATGCTTTTTTGTAGGCAATAAAAATCGCAAAATTTTGTTTGGTCAGCGTTTAGAAACAAATCGTCACTAAAATCGAAGCACTGGTAATTATGGGCGGGATTTGCCTTTTTATCCATTACTTTTAAATTTTTTGTGTTACCATTATAAAAGGTTGGAAACGCGACTTTTTCCCAGTTTGTGATGATATATAAGATACTTAATTGTAAGTATATCCGATCAATTTTTATTGTACCGAAATAAATTTTACCTCGTGAGACTTTACAGCAGATTTACAGATTTTTCGACAGATTTTATCTTTTAAAATAATCGCAGTGGCAGCATTGCGATTAAGCGGAGTCAGTGTTACAAGTAGATCTTGAATTTTTCGAATTTCGATTTTATTAATCAGTGACGAGGGTTTTCTCTGGCGACAATATCTCTCTCATTCGATTGTACTTATGTTTTCCTGCAAAGGCAGCAAATATCTAACGAGAATATCGGTCAGAGACCGAAGACTTATCAATCGAAAGTAAGGGGATCGCCCAGAACAGAAATTGCGGTTTCGATTTATCCGCTCTTACTCCACAGCGACATCGAGTGTCCCATCACAAATTAATTAATAACTCACTAATTATACGACATAATTCAACCAAAATCAATAGGCTTCTGGCCCGAGATAATATGATGAATGCACATGCAAAATTTGGAGCAGATTCAACCTTGCTTTCGTGAGATATCGCGTGCATCCAACAGACAAACAAACAGACAGACAGACAAATACCCATCAACATACTTATCGAGACCGATAAGGAATAAGAGCATTATTTTAGGCTTATATTAAAATGCACGATATGCTACCGTTCAACTGTCTATTGGAATCACTTGGAATAAATTCTGGAATGAAATCTCTTCGAAGCACACCAAAATCATGTGCCGTGGCATGGCGGTTGCAGAACAAATCAATAATCAAAAAGGTTTGAATCTCAGGTATAAAACGTCATAGTTGTCATAAGAGAAGCCGCAAGGATTTACGAATCTAGTTTAATCCCGCAATATCATTCATGCTGTGTTAAATTTGGTTTGGCCAGGTAATGCCAAACCTTGAGGTTTCCCGTCCTTTCTAAATATAGTAGCTTCTTATCTACCATAATTTTGGTTGCTTGTATCGAACCTTGTTGAGATGTGTGTAAAATGTATAAAAATAATCAGGGTTTGTAATAATACAATTCTAGTCAGATGAGTTTTTATAATATTTCAGTAGCTTTTCATAGTTAGTATACAAAATTGATATTTTTCATACGATTTTCAAATAATAGAGTCTTGCGTTTAAAATAAAGTGATAAGATATGTTACTTACCAAACCCACATGCATCCTCGTGGGGCTCCTAATTGAACTCAATGGACTGGCCTGAAAAAACAAAAATATCACATTATGAAATAAACATTAGAATTGACTGAGATGCTTTCTGCATACCGGTACTTTTCTTATACTTGTTTAACAATTGAAAACCTGTTTAGTCCAACTAAATTATCAGAGGCGTTAAATTTCGTTTTGTCAGTATTTATTGCCCAACAAGCAAAGCTGAGAAATTTATTTTACACCTTTTTGAGATTCTTATATGTCTATTGTTAGCTTGATTGCTTGGATTCCTAAAATTATATTTTTAAATGGATTCATTGAACCAAGAACTAACCACACTAAGATAAGTATTCTCAGAGATCTATAAGCTATTTTCATGAGGTTGAAAACACTGCTATAGTCAGGGATACCATCGATCTGAAACCAAAAATCAAGACGACTGGAAAAATATGATTTTTCCACCGAAAAAGAAACAATTGTTTCCGCCTTAAAATTATCATTTAGTGCGATAGTCGAGCGCGAACAAATGGTTGATAGTTACAGATATTATAACTGTTTTCTTACAGTATTGTACACGGAGCGCCTTCGAAGCACCTCACATTATTTTGGAAGATGCACGGGCAATACGTGGTCGCACCGGCAATCACGCTTCGGTTTTGCTCGCGTTCGGCTATTCTCACGTTTGCACAACCTAATTCATTTTTGTTACATTTTAATATGTTTCTTCCATTGCCGAAATCATTCAATAGTGTCATTGTCGATAGTTGCGAGAAAAAAATAAAGAGGAAAACAAACTGTATTCCATTACAACAATTGATTATTATCGCTAAAAACACTATATAGGTTCAAAGAAAACTCTAGTGCGATTTTCCAGACCGCAGGAACTACCCGAAAAAGATTACCGTTTTGTGTTAGAGATATCAAATAATCGTCAATTCCACCATGCTTTCGTGAATTAGTGCAAATTACTAAATTTAATTCGAATATTTTTAACGAATTGTCAAAAATTGGGCATTTTTAATTTATATACAACAGGCATAGAGAACTGTGGACATTGTAATGTTGGTGAGAAGACACAATACAGAAGTCATAATGGGCAATGGTGCAACTCCGATTGGAGACATTTATCAATTCTCTTGGGTTTCGAGGTACCTTTGAATTTTTCTGAAAACTGTAAAAGTCGCCAATAACGCATGCAATTGCCTATTGCTAAATAAATCGCCGATTGTTTCCATCAGCGTGCCATGTTGTTTAGGCCGTTATCGCATTTATATTGGTGTTTATTCTCTTTAAATCACAAATTTTCTACAAATTTGTGCCACGATAACGATGCTGATTATTTAATTTTTGTACTCGCACAGAACTGTCAATCGTGGCGGCAAGATGCTAGAGACAAAAAAGGAGTAAATATGCGATCTAAAATTTATAAACAATATAAGATTCATCGAGGCCCGCGACAGTACAAAAATGCTTTTTTGTAGGCAATAAAAATCGCAAAATTTTGTTTGGTCAGCGTTTAGAAACAAATCGTCACTAAAATCAAGACACTGATAATTATGGGCGGGATTTGCCTTTTTATACATTACTTTTAAATTTTTTGTGTTATCATTATAAAAGGTTGGAAACGCGACTTTTTCCCAGTTTGTGATGATATATAAGATACTTTGTGTAAGTATATTCGATCAATTTTTATTGTACCGAAATAAATTTTACCTCGTGAGAATTTACAGCAGATTTACAGATTTTTCGACAGATTTTATCTTTTAAAATAATCGCAGTGGCAGCATTGCGATTAAGCGGAGTCAGTGGTACAAGTAGATCTTGAATTTTTCGAATTTCTAATTTATTAATCAGTGACGAGAATTTTCTCTGGCCACAATATCTCTCTCCTTCGATTGTACTTATGTTTTCTTGCAAAGGCAGCAAATATCTAACGAGAATATCGGTCAGAGACCGAAGACTTATCAATCGAAAGTAAGGGGATCGCCCAGAACAGAAATTGCGGTTTCGATTTATCCGCTCTTACTCCACAGCGACATCGAGTGTCGCATCACAAATTAATTTATAACTCACTAATTATACGACATAATTCAACCAAAATCAATAGGCTTCTGGCCCGAGATAATATGATGAATGCACATGCAAAATTTGGAGCAGATTCAACCTTGCTTCCGTGAGATATCGCGTGCATCCAACAGACAAACAAACAGACAGACAGACAAATGCCCATCAACATACTTATCGAGACAGATAAGGAATAAGAGCATTATTTTAGGCTTATAATAAAATGCACGATATGCTACCGTTCAACTGTCTATTGGAATCACTTGGAATAAATTCTGGAATGAAATCTCTTCGCAGCACACCAAAATCATGTGCCGTGGCATGGCGGTTGCAGAACAAATCAATAATCAAAAAGGTTTGAATCTCAGGTATAAAACGTCATAATTGTCATAAGAGAAGCCGCAAGGATTTACGAATCTAGTTTAATCCTGCAATATCATTCATGCTGTGTTAAATTTGGTTTGGCCAGGTAATGCCAAACCTTGAGGTTTCCCGTCCTTTCTAAATATAGTAGCTTCTTACCTACCATAATTTTGGTTGCTTGTATCGAACCTTGTTGAGATGTGTGTAAAATGTATAAAAATAATCAGGATTTGTATTAATACAATTCTAGTCAGAAGAGTTTTTATAATATTTCAGTAGCTTTTCATAGTTAGTATACAAAATTGATATTTTTCATACGATTTTCAAATAATAGAGTCTTGCATTTAAAATAAAGTGATAAGGTATGTTACTTACCGAAACATCCTGCATCCTCGTGTGGCTCATAAGTGGACGCCATGAACTGGCCTGAAAAAACAAATATATCACATTATGAAATAAACATTAGAATTGACTGAGATGCTTTCTGCATACCGGTACTTTTCTTATACTTGTTTAACAATTGAAAACCTGTTTAGTCCAACTAAATTATCAGAGGCGTTAAATTTCGTTTTGTCAGTATTTATTGCCCAACAAGCAAAGCTGAGAAATTTATTTTACACCTTTTTGAGATTCTTATATGTCTATTGTTAGCTTGATTGCTTGGATTCCTAAAATTATATTTTTAAATGGATTCATTGAACCAAGAACTAACCACACTAAGATAAGTATTCTCAGAGATCTATAAGCTATTTTCATGAGGTTGAAAACACTGCTATAGTCAGGGATACCATCGATCTGAAACCAAAAATCAAGACGACTGGAAAAATATGATTTTTCTACCAAAAAAGAAACAATTGTTTCCGCCTTAAAATTATCATTTAGTGCGATAGTCGAGCGCGAACAAATGGTTGATAGTCACAGATAATATAACTGTTTTCTTACAGTATTGTACACTGAGCGCCTTCGGAGCACCTCCCATTATTTTGGAAGATGCACGGGCAATACGTGGTCGCACCGGCAATCACACGCTTCGGTTTTGCTCGCGTTAGGCTATTCTCACGTTTGCACAACCTAATTCATTTTTGTTACATTTTAATATGTTTCTTCCATTGCCGAAATCATTCAATAGTGTCATTGTCGGCACTTGCGAGAAAAAAATAAAGAGGAAAACAAACTGTATTCCATTACAACAATTGATTATTATCGCTAAAAACACTATATAGGTTCAAAGAAAACTCTAGTGCGATTTTCCAGACCGCAGGAACTATCCGAAAAAGATTACCGTTTTGTGTTAGAGATATGAAATAATCGTCAATTCCACCATGCTTTCAAGAATTAGTGCAAATTACTAAATTTAATTCGAATATTTTTAACGAATTGTCAAAAATTGGGTATTTTTAATTTATATACAACAGGCATAGAGAACTGTAGACATTGTAATGTTGGTGAGAAGACACAATACAGAAGTCATAATGGGCAATGGTGCAACTCCGATTGGAGACATTTATCAATTCTCTTGGGTTTCGAGGTACCTTTGAATTTTTCTGAAAACTGTAAAAGTCGCCAATAACGCGTGCAATTGCCCTTTGCTAAATAAATCGCCGATTGTTTTCATCAGCGTGCCATGTTGTTTAGGTCGTTATCACATTTATATTGGTGTTTATTCTCTTTAAATCACAAATTTTGTACAAATTTGTGCCACGATACGATGCTGATTATTTACTTTTTGTACTCGCACAGAACTGTCAATCATGGCGGCAAGATGCTAGAGACAAAAAAGGAGTAAATATGCGATCTAAAATTTATAAACAATATAAGTTTCATCGAGGCCCGCGACAGTATAAAAATGCTTTTTTGTAGGCAATAACAATCGCAAAATTTTGTTTGGTCAGCGTTTAGGGACAAATCGTCACTAAAATCGAAACACTGGTAATTATGGGCGGGATTTGCCTTTTTATCCATTACTTTTAAATTTTTTGTGTTACCATTATAAAAGGTTGGAAACGCGACTTTTTCCCAGTTTGTGATGATATATAAGATACTTAATTGTAAGTATATCCGATCAATTTTTATTGTACCGAAATAAATTTTACCTCGTGAGAATTTACAGCAGATTTACAGATTTTTCGACAGATTTTATCTTTTAAAATAATCGCAGTGGCAGCATTGCGATTAAGCGGAGTCAGTGTTACAAGTTGATCTTGAATCGATTGTACCTATGTTTTCTTGCAAAGGCAGCAAATATCTAACGAGAATATCGGTCAGAGACCGAAGACTTATCAATCGAAAGTAAGGGGATCGCCCAGAACAGAAATTGCGGTTTCGATTTATCCGCTCTTACTCCACAGCGACATCGAGTATCCCATCACAAATTAATTAATAACTCACTAATTATACGACATAATTCAACCAAAATCAATAGGCTTCTGGTCCGAGATATGATGAATACACATGCAAAATTTGGAGGAGATTCAACCTCGCTTTCGTGAGATATCGCATGTATCTAACAGACAGACAAATATCTATTAACATATTAACCGATCTTAAGCTCGATAAGTAACAATATAATCCAGCTTGCGTATTCAGAATGCGATGACATGTTATCGCTCCATATTTGCGTTTTAGAGTTTCACTATCTAGTTCGCTTATATTAATCAATATTATTGGTGCCGATTTACTGGCCGTTTGTTCGATTACCTGATTGCAACAATCTTAGATTTTCATGAACATCATCCATTTTAAATTGAATGACTTTTCGGGGCCTTGTTCAAGAATTAAAAACCTGATTAGTCCAACCAAGATTATCAGAGGCTTGAAATTTTGCTTTGTCAGTATTTATTACCCAACAAGGAAGCTAAGCGATTAATTTTAACCTTTTTCGTGTTATAATTTCTAATCCTTAACTTGGTTGCTTGAATTACTGAACTATTCGTTTCAAATATAATACAGATAGACATGTTTTGATGTTTATTTATCAAATTGGCAATTTATTTTGTACTATATAATTAGTTTGGTGAATCATATCAAAGATCTGCTTGGTGGTGTTATGTCCTCATATACTTAGAGCTCGACCGATATATCGACCAACCGATATATGGGGCCGATATTGCGTGTTTGCCGATATATATCGGCAGTACTCGGGCAAGCGTCGGGCTGCGTGCTCCAACGACGCTCACCCTGCATAACTGGTTTCTTAATATTTCTCTCGCTTTCATTTTGCGTCAAAAATGTGTCTCTCCTAATGCCCGTTGTCATATGATTAGCCATTTCATGCATGGTCATAATTGAAAAATTATTATCCGGAGCAACATTTAAATGCTTTTTCGAGAGAGTACACAATGAGAAAAAGGCAAATTTAGTACCGACAGAAAACGGTAGTTCTATAAATAGAATCGATTTGAAGCTGTTGAATTAGTAATCACAGAAACATGGTACAGGTAGCTCAAAGCAATAATGTCATCGAAGTAGTTCCGAATTTGTGACCTTCCCAAATTCAATTTTAAATTTCCGAGTAACAATTTTATTTATATTGATGGTTGTTTAACATTTTGATGAGAATTACACAGAAAAAACGCAATCCATAATAATTGACTAAATGAGGTACCGGTATTGAGAGTCTTTGAAAACATAGTTATTGAAAATATCAGCAGTATTCCACATGTAACTGCACATACTATCACATTATCAACGGATTTCATCTTGATTCACTTTAAAATATATCAATTTTTAATTTTTCAATAGCATTGACATATGCCCACAGCAGGGGCGGACACCCGGGGGGGCGGTCGCCCCCCCAATAATTTCGTAAAAAAATTTGATACATGTTGTTTCCGCCTTACAAAATTATCATTTCCGAAAAGTGTGATAGTCAAGCGCAATTAAACGGTTAATAGTTACCGATATTATAACTGTTTTCTTACAATAATGTGGACCAGAGCGCCTTCGGAGCACCTCACATTTTCGTGAAACATGCGCGCCCGCACGGGTAATACTCCCTCTTCAAACGCACCGCCGATCACGCGCCACGGTTTTGCACAACTAATTCATTTTTGTACAATTTAATATGATTTTCTCATTGTCCAAATCTTTCAATAGTGTTATTGTTGGCACTTGCGAGAGAAGTGAAAGAGGCAAACTGTGTTTCATTACAACAATTAATTATTATCGCTAAAAAATTAACTAGATCTAAAGTTAATATAAACAATTTTCACCGCTGGACCTATCTTTCCACGTTATGGATTTCGTGCAAGGCCCAGCATAATTTGCGGGCAAAGATCAAAGCATTTACTATGTCGAAAAGTTGAAAAGCGGCAATATAAAATACTGAAAATATCTGTAAACAATATAAGTTTTGTTGAGGCCCGCGACAGTCTAAAAACGCTTTTCTAGGCATCGAAAATCGCAAAATTTCGTGTGCCTACGGCACAAATTATGTTTGCTTGACCCTTAACTTAAAACATTTCGTCAATAAATTCGAAACACGGTCAATTGTGAGCGGGATTTGCCTTTTTATCCGTTACTCTTAAATTGACGTCAAAAATTTTCGTGTTAACAAACAAAGCTGAGAACGCGACTTTTCCCCGGTTTTTGATGATTTATAAGATAAATAAAGTATATTCGATCACTTTTTGTATTTATTTATGTATTTTTATTGTATTGAATTAACTTTTACTACGTGAAAATTGACAGAAAATTTACGGATTTTTCGAAAGGGGTTATCTTTAAAAATAATCGGAGTGACAACATTGCGATTGAGCGGAGCCAGTGTGACAAGTACATCTCAAATTTATCGAATTCGCAAAATAGCAAAAATACGGTTCAAAACATATATAAACGGGCAGTTTACCACATATTTTTATGTCCGCGGATTGCCGTCGTGTTTTAGAGTGGCTCTTGTTTTGTCGACTCAACCGCAGTTTAAATTGAAGACAATTAAATTAATAAATCAAGACATTTTGAATATGCCCGTATCGGTCTTTGATTGATTACTTTGCACAAGTGAAAAATCATTTTTCGTTGAAAAAGTCGGCTCTTTTAACAAGTAGCGTAATCGCGGCGACTGTTCCGCGTGGATTTCGAGGCGGTGAATTTGTATTTTTGATTTACTAGCATACTTTATAACTATTTACATTGTATGAATTAAAATTGTACTATATGGGATTTTATATCAGATATCGAGTTTTTTGTAACGGCGATAACGAGTTCGGAAGATTGCAAAAATAGGTATCAAAATTAAAAACATCAGGCAGCTTATCTCATATTTTTATGTCCACATATCGCCGTGGTACTTTAGTTTAGTAATATTTTTATTTTGACGTAAGAAGTCGCAACCGCGAGTTACGTTGCACACTAACGTTGCACGCTATTAAATGAATATATAAGGACATTTTAGAATCTCGTGGCTGTCATGGATCGACAGAAAAATCATTATACGCTTAAATAGGCGGCTCTTTTAACGAGCGCGTAATCGCGGTGCTTGTTGCAGACGGCAATGGAAAGTTCCGACTCTGATCCCCCCCCCCCCCTTTTTTTAAATCCTAGCTGCGCGCGCCTGAACTTGTGCCTGTTTATTTTCGTATTAAATTATAAATAAAAACCATGCAAAGTCATTGCGTGAATCCTGAATGTTATTTCGAGTTCAAATGATGATTTAATAAATCAGCAATAATGGCAATTCTATTAGTCAAAAGATAATTTCTTGGTAAAATTTAAGAAAAAAATTCGCACAATAGCTGGTTACCTTGTTTTGCATTTCTAATTTTACGAAACGGCGTTAGTGCGCTTTATGCAGAACTAGGAATTGAAACAATAACCTAATACGACTCCTCAAATTTGTTATTTTCTGTTTGTTAGCAAGAGCCGTGGGCTAATTCTCGCGGAATTCAAGAAATTGGTTCAGTGACGCGCAAGTTCCGTGTCCGAGCAAAGCAGCCTAGGTACTCGATATATGAGTAGCAAAATGACATGCTAATACTTAGAGAATGACATCGACAGGTTATTGTTACGTGACGATACACGGCGCGGTGTTTTTCGGTAGGCGATCCGAGTTCGCCCCCCCAAAATTATGAAAAGTGTCCGCCCCTGGCCCACAGTTATATTTAAAAACGACAGATAACAATTCTTTTTTCTGGAAAAGGCTAGACTGATATTGGAGTCGCAGGAAAAGTTAAAGAATAACATATGTTCAAGCATTAACTAGAGTTGGTTAAATATAAGTATACATCATCATCAGACATAAGTAAATACATCATAAAAGCCCATTTTGTGGCTTATATTGGTATCGGTTATCGGCCACTAGTTGGCCGATATATCGAAATCGGTATCGCCGCCAAAAAGTGATATTGGTCGAGCTCTACTCGTTAGGTATTGAAATCACCGTACTCGAAACATTGTGCGATTTAGTTACTCATGAAGTCATGGTAATATGGCAAACTGTTAATATTGCACACAATCCAAGTGTCTAAGGCTGTTTACAAGAATATCTTGACAGTTAACCATCTAGGATGCATCATGCATGGGCATGAAAGGTTGAATAAACATTACATAATTAGAAGCTAGTTTAATACAGAATATTACCATTAAGAGATACATAGGCTTAATTAAGGAGTTTTAGTTTGGCTCAACATATTTGCATGAATAATTTTTTTCTAAAATGGAACTCTTGGAATCTGGAAAATACATTTCGAATTGCTAGCACTTACTAAAGCAAATTTGAAAAAAGTAGTTGGGAAAAAATTAAATGTAAAGAGTTGAATGTATGAAAAGGTTAGGTTTGTGTTCACACAATTCTAGTCCGATGAATCCTAGGTTATTATTATTTTTCTGTGGCTTTCCATTGTCTGTATTTGAAAACTGATATTTTTCATTCTATAATTTTATTATAAAATGTATGAAAAGGTTAGGTTTGTTTTCACACAGTTCTATTCTGATGAATCCTGAGTTATTATGATACTTCAGCCAGAGTTTGCGTTTGAAAACTGTTATTTTTCATTCTATAATTATCAAATAATCGAGTCGTACGTTTAAAATACAAACTAGTTACAAAATATGTTATTTACCTCTTCGAAATGTACTTCACCTCCCCTCATCTCTTCCCAGCTCTAATTGAAAACAAAAATATAGTGTTAGAAAATAAATGTAATAATGAATTTATTTATATCAATAGGGCCTTTTCAACAAAAAACGTCCTCGAAGTCTTATAAGTTTTTCAAGTCGGCGTTTATCGAAATTCTTTCATGTCAGCTGTAATATATTGCCGAACCACACGTGGACAAAGACGCTAAGATATGTGCGCCATATTCGGGATTATTATAAACACGAAAAAACAGTATTTGAAGTTTGCGATATTTGAATTTAAATTCGATTTGGACATCCCTGCATTAAATTAGTCAGTTTTTAGTTGTGTTTCCAAAAATTAGTTGTAAATCAATTATTTTAATTGTTATTATGTCTTCCGGTGAGCTTCAGTTTAGTTTAGAATTTTTGCTGGGGTTAGGGTCGGGAAAAGGTCCATTCGTAAGAAGTGCATTTTGTTTTTAGTCTTGACGAATTCACCCAACGAGCAAGGCGCGGCACGAGGGAAACACTGGAATTTATCCAAGCTGTGTTTCACTATCCACGAGGCGCAAAGCGAGGGAAACGTTGAAAATAATTAACAGCTTTTCGTTAGCAATTCGCTGGATTGTAATGAATGGCGTTTTGCTACCCACGAGGTGCAAGACATAGCGAAGCGCCGTTAATGAACGAGTACAAGGTAAGCGAAAGGCTGGGATTTAATCGATGGCGTTTCCCTTTTAACCACGAGCAATTTATGGTGTTTCAGCGGGGCGACACCTAGTGGCGTTGCGACTTACGTCGTGGTTGCACTGTGTAAATTCCGGTCAGACACCCCCTTTGAAAACGACCTGGTTGCGCCACTGACTGTCTCATCATGCTAATATATGATAACGGATGCTACTTTTTTTCATTGAACAAGCCGGGAAACTGAGTATCTGCCACATACCGTAGTTAATTCAATCCAAAGAATGCAAAAAAGAGTTGTTAAGAAGGTTCACGGCGTCACCGAATTTTCAGTGCTTGGCTTATAGACTAGTATGACCAAATAACTGAACAACTTAGTAAATTACTAAATTTAATTTGAATATTTTTAACGAATTGTCAAAAATTGGTCATTTTAAATTTATATACAACAGGCATACAGAACTGTAGACATTGTGATGTTCGTGAGAAGACACAATACAAAAGTCATAATGGGCAATGGTGCAACTCCGATTGGAGACATTTATCAATTCTCTTGGGTTTCGAGGTAACTTTTACTTTGAGTTTTTCTGAAAACTTAAAAAGTCGCCAATAACGCGTGCAATTGCCCTTCGCTAAATAAATTGCCGATTGTTTTCATCAGCGTGCCATGTTGTTTAGGCCGTTATCGCATTTATATTGGTGTTTATTCTCTTTAAATCACAAATTTTCTACAAATTCGTGCCACGATAACGATGCTGATTATTTAATTTTTGTACTCGCACAGAACTGTCAATCGTGACGGCAAGATGCTAAAGACAAAAAAGGAGTAAATATGCGATATAAAATTTATAAACAATATAAGTTTCGTGGAGGCCCGCGACAGTATAAAAATGCTTTTTTCTAGGCAATAAAAATCGCAAAATTTTGTTTAGTCAGCGTTTAGAAACAAATCGTCACTAAAATCGAAACACGGGTAATTATGGGCGGGATTTGGTTTTTTATCCATTACTTTAAAATTTTTGTGTTACTATTATAAGAGGTTGGAAACGCGACTTTTTCCCAGTTTGTGAAGATATATAACAGGGATGGCGAACCACTGACCCGCGGGTCACAAAGTGACCCACTGCGTTTTTTCGGTGACCCGCCAAGGCACGAATGAAATAAAACATACTAACTTGTAAGTGATAAAAATTGATAAAACCGGCTTCAAACAAATTTGACAGTAAGTAAACTACATAATGTAACGTCAGCTGGGCAGCCAGACCTGCGAACGCTCAAATTCAAATTTCCGGATCGGTATGGTAATTTTCAGAACTCCCAATCTTGGACGCACGTGTTCACCCCTGTATACCTTTAAGCAGCTATTGGCTGTGATATCGTTTATGACAAATCAATCAATTTGATCTGTTCATTTCTCGCAAGGTCTTGTTACAGCAGTGGTTCTCAACCTGTGTGCGCGGGGGCTTTGAATTATTGCAATAACCGACTTTTGAGGTGGCTAAAATATGGCAGACACGCTTTCTATTTATCTTCCATTACTGAATGCATTCGATGAAAAGTTTATAGCGTTACCAGTCCTTCTCTTTAATGAGCGCTCTCGCCCGCTACTGCCCACCTAAAAAGAAACGAGACGGGCATATTTTCGCCCGTTTTACGTGTTACGTCCACAATGCATCACCATTGAGAAATTGGCAACGAAGGGAGCGTTCGGACTTCGGAGGGGTGATTGACGCGTGTCGAGATACCCTGATAGAGCCTAGATACATCATAAAGATGTTACTATTACTGACTGATGTATGTGTTGGCTGATCGGCATAATCTTGATTTTTGAGTCCAAATAATTTGAAGACTGGGTTAGGCAGTTCCGGATAGCGGCTAGTGCTGAGCGAAGTGTATTTGTCCGAGTTTTGTGATAATTCAGTGGTGACGATGATTAGAGCCGACGATAAACGACGCAAATTCTCTCGTGATTTTGCACGCAATTATTTATTACGTTGTTACTGCATATAATTGATACGTTGAAACTGTGCACGAAGCTCTAAAAATGGATGTAGTGCCACATAAAATACTACCATAGAGCGTTTCTTGTGCCATTGTTCCCCGCCGCAAAAGCGGTTTTGTCGGTGGTATGCGGCCATGGTAAAAACGCGGGTGGTACGCGGTCAGTAAAAAGTTGAGAACCACTGTGTTACAGCGTTCATTCACATGAACTAAAAAGGCAATGCAGACTGTTTAGTTTAGAGTATACGAAAACTAGATGCTACTTTGCATTTATCACTTTCTCGCCTACAATGTCGTGGAAGAAACAAAATCTGTTAGACTCAAAATGAGGACCTAGGAATCGGAAACAACAATGGGGCAGTGTGAAAGTACCTTAATCTGGTTGAAAGCCAATCGAAAAATATAACTCTATCAGAGTGGAATTCCCTCCAAACTCTTTGGCGCGCAAAATAATTTGCCGCATCATTCTAAACGTTTTTGGGTAATTCATAATATGCGTGTTTTTGTACACGAATTTCATAAAATCGAGTGTCAATAACAGTCCAGTAGTCTCTGGTTGAAGTGCTGCATAAATAAAGCCCAAAACTACACAACACCAATCGAAGCTTATAAGATTTGAAAGATAGGATGCAGCAGCAAGTTTCTTATAGATACTAACATTGATTAACTATTTGTGACCCACACTCTTCTGTTCCGTGATAAAAATATAATTTTTGACCCATTCGTCGAAAAAGGTTCGCCATCCCTGATATATAAGATACTTAATTGTAAGTATATTCGATCAATTTTTATTGTACCGAAATAAATTTCACCTCGTGAGAATTTACAGCAGATTTACAGATTTTTCGACAGATTTTATCTTTTAAAATAATCGCAGTGGCAGCATTGCGATTAAGCGGAGTCAGTGTTACAAGTACATCTTTAATTTTTCGAATTTCTAATTTATTAATCAGTGACGAGGGTTTTCTCTGGCGACAATATCTCTCTACTTTGATTGTACTTATGTTTTCTTGCAAAGGCAGCAAATATCTAACGAGAATATCGGTCAGAGACCGAAGACTTATCAATCGAAAGTAAGGGGATCGCCCAGAACAGAAATTGCGGTTTCGATTTATCCGCTCTTACTCCACAGCGACATCGTGTGTCCCATCACAAATTAATTAATAACTCACTAATTATACGACATAATTCAACCAAAATCAATAGGCTTCTGGTCCGAGATAAGATGAATGCACATGCAAAATTTGGAGGAGATCCAACCTCGCATTCGTGAGATATCGCATGTATCTAACAGACAAACACCTAAACAGACAAATATCTATTAACATATTACCCGATCTTAAGCTCGATAAGTAACAATATAATCCAGCTTGCGTATTCAGAATGCGATGACATGTTATCGCTCCATTTTTGCGTTTTGGAGTTTCACTATCTAGTTCGCTTATATTAATCAATATTATTGGTGCCGATTTACTGGCCGTTTGTTCGATTACCTGATTGCAACAATCTTAGATTTTCATGAACATCATTCATTTTAAATTGAATGACTTTTCACGGCCTTGTTCAAGAATTAAAAACCTGATTTGTCCAACCAAGATTATCAGAGGCTTGAAATTTTGCTTTGTCAGTATTTATTACCCAACAAGGAAGCTAAGCGATTAATTTTAACCTTTTCGTGTTTTAATTTCTAATCCTTAACTTGGTTGTTTGAATTACTGAACTATTCTTTTCAAATATAATACAGATAGACATGTTTTGATGTTTGTTTATCAAATTGGCAATTTATTTTGGACTATATAATTAGTTTGGTGAATCATATCAAAGACCTGCTTGATGGTGTTATGTCCTCATATACTTAGAGCTCGACCGATATTTTCAACCGAGGTTGAACACACTGCTATAGTCAGGGATACCATCGATCTGAAACCAAAAATCAAGACGACTGGAAAAATACGATTTTTCTACCAAAAAAGAAACGATTGTTTCCGCCTTAAAATTATTATTAAGCGCAGGTATAATCAAACGAGAGAATACGCTTGTCGTTGATTAAGAACTTAGAAACCCGAAATTTTTATTCAATACGAAAGTCGATTTAAAAAAAGGGAACTATCGTTTCATAAATATCCGTATACCAGTGTCGGTAATGATAAAATTGATCGCATAAAATTGGGACGGTTAATTTGCGAAGGTGATAAAGGAAAATCAAAGCCAACACAATAAAACAAGATAAAAATCAGAATAAATTTAATTTGAATTCACTCCTTGGTATTTGTCTTTAATAATCTGTCGCCGGCGTGTAGTACTGTCGGTAATATGAAAACCAAACTTCGATGTCCCCATTCGAAAAAGAAGTGGATTCAAATGGTTTTTATGATAGGTTTAAACGTGTGAAAAAATATTGCAATTACGGGGTCATTACGTCATCAATTTTTCCGTAATTACGGAATTGATTTTTGTCGATTACGTGCAAGCCTAGTGGGGACGCAAAATATTCGAAAGCGAGGATTTTGCACCGCACGAAGAGATAAAAAAGAGAGAGAAATTTAGAAGAGAACTCTCTGTTCATTGAAAGGCAAAATGAGAGAAGCGAAAAAAGAAAACGCTCGGCCGCAGATATTTCCCAGGAAAAAATACTCATTTTTTAGAACGTGGAAAAGCGGCTAACGCTGATATATATCGGTCAGATATATCGGCCGGTTGGGCCGATATGATATATAGGCAAACACGCAATATCGGCCCGATATATCGGTCGAGCTCTAATTACAACAATTGATTATTATCGCTAAAAACACTATATAGGTTCAAAGAAAACTCTAGTGCGATTTTCCAGACCGCAGGAACTATCCGAAAAAGATTACCGTTTTGTGTTAGAGATATGAAATAATCGTCAATTCCACCATGCTTTCGTGAATTAGTGCAAATTACTGAATTTAATTCGAATATTTTTAACGAATTGTCAAAAATTGGGCATTTTTAATTTATATACAACAGGCATAGAGAACTGTAGACATTGTAATGTTGGTGAGAAGACACAATACAGAAGTCATAATGGGCAATGGTGCAACTCCGATTGGAGACATTTATCAATTCTCTTGGGTTTCGAGGTACCTTTGATTTTTTCTGAAAACTGTAAAAGTCGCCAATAACGCGTGCAATTGCCTATTGCTAAATAAATCGCCGATTGTTTTCATCAGCGTGCCATGTTGTTTAGGCCGTTATCGCATTTATATTGGTGTTTATTCTCTTTAAATCACAAATTTTCTACAAATTTGTGCCACGATAACGATGCTGATTATTTAATTTTTGTACTCGCACAGAACTGTCAATCGTGGCGGCAAGATGCTAGAGACAAAAAAGGAGTAAATATGCGATCTAAAATTTATAAACAATATAAGATTCGTCGAGGCCCGCGACAGTACAAAAATGCTTTTTTCTAGGCAATAAAAATCGCAAAATTTTGTTTGGTCAGCGTTTAGAAACAAATCGTCACTAAAATCGAAACACTGGTAATTATGGGCGGGATTTGCCTTTTTATCCATTACTTTTAAATTTTTTGTGTTACCATTATAAAAGGTTGAAAACGCGACTTTTTCCCAGTTTGTGATGATATATAAGATACTTTGTGTAAGTATATCCGATCAATTTTTATTGTACCGAAATAAATTTTACCTCGTGAGAATTTACAGCAGATTTACAGATTTTATCTTTTAAAATAATCGCAGTGGCAGCATTGCGATTAAGCCGAGTCAGTGTTACAAGTAGATCTTGAATTTTTCGAATTTCGAATTTATTAATCAGTGACGAGGGTTTTCTCTTGCGACAATATCTCTCTCCGTTGATTGTACTTATGTTTTCTTGCAAAGGCAGCAAATATCTAACGAGAATATCGGTCAGAGACCGAAGACTTATCGATCGAAAGTAAGGGGATCGCCCAGAACAGAAATTGCGGTTTCGATTTATCCGCTCTTACTCCACAGCGACATCGTGTGTCCCATCACAAATTAATTTATAACTCACTAATTATACGACATAATTCAATCAAAGTCAATAGGCTTCTGGTCCGAGATATGATGAATGCACATGCAAAATTTGGAGGAGATTCAACCTCGCTTTCGTGAGATATCGCATGTATCTAACAGACAAATATCTATTAACATATTAACCGATCTTAAGTAGGCTTACCATACGTCCCGGTTTAGCCGGGACAGTCCCGGATTTGACAAGCTGTCCCGGCGTCCCGGCCGGTTGACTCAAATGTCCCGGTTTGTCAGCACGGTTTTCATGGGTAAAAAATTCAAATTCATTAATATTACAAATTTTTTTTAACGGTGACAGCCCATTTACCACTGTTTTGCGACACACTTTGCTAATTCAGAGAGAGAAATCGCTCTATTGTTATGTCACAATTGGTATATGTTTTAATGCGTTTTCTGGCGTTAACTGCAATGTCGTTAAGTTGTCGAAATGCCAAAAAGAAAGTACAAGTTTTCTGATGAGTTGAAGAAAGATTTATTTACCTTATTTGAAGCAAACTGAAGGAGGAAAGGTACACTGTACGCATTGCAGATCTGTTTTTCTATTAGTCATGGCGGACGTTCAGATGTCAACGATCATATCCAAAGCAGGAAGCACAAAACAATAACATTGAAGCATCGACTCGACTGACCAATTTTGCGATAACACATTCGGATGATTCTGTGTCGTTGGCAGCCGACATTTACCTATCACACTGCTATTCATGACCAAAGTTTTGACTGCACCTCTAAATTAATTTCAAATTTTTTTGGGGCTAAATTTGCATTAACTTGTAAATATACACA
Organism: Styela clava; assembly: GCF_013122585.1. Taxonomy (NCBI): domain Eukaryota; kingdom Metazoa; phylum Chordata; class Ascidiacea; order Stolidobranchia; family Styelidae; genus Styela; species Styela clava. Next base: position 1,347,927 of record NW_024102640.1, read on the forward strand.
GTTAGAATTTCTGATGTCCGCTGTTTGATAAGCGGATTCGCTGATTTTGCACGTTTAGCCAGAAATAAATGAGAGTTGGTGCATTGCTCCGTTGTTCTCCTCTGAATTTAATGATGATTTACTTCAAGCTCGAATGGCAACAAAACGCAGAAAAGTTGATGCTAAGTGCAAAGGGTTCAATGGCGCTGAAAATATTCAAACAGAATTTTTTGAGATGCAATGAGGAAATAAATCTATATTCTATTCGAGAGATGTATAACTGCTTGATTTTTAATATAAAAACTATCATCCGTTCAGTTTCAACTTTCTAAAAATATCTGCGGCCCGCCAATGACTCGCAACCCTTAATTTTGGCCCGCGGGCGACAAAAGGTTGCCGACCCCTGCCGTAGATGTTGCAAATATTCTGTCAGAGGTGAAGCTAAATTTGCAGGGAAAAAATTTGTATTTAAAAAGAATGTTTGCGATTTTTACGAGAAATGTCTATCGTATATAAGGCTGCACGATGAAGCCTAGAATGCTGCCAGGCCACACATATGGACAAATTTGAAGAGTGAAATAAACTGGACTGAAGTGTTTGGTCTGCAAAATTGATAAATGATATATTTGGTTAGCTGATCAGATTTTGAATAGCGATGCACTTTTACGAATACTGATAAAGAGATATTTATCTGAGCATGGTTCAAATGCAATTTGACTGCCGGTTGCCGGTTGAAATTAAGTGGACAAGGATGTTTAACGTTTTTTCTAACAGAAATATTAGCATTTCGAATTTGCAGCAAATTGGTTGATTTTGTTTTTCGGAACATCGGCATCTGTTAAAAGGATTTTTTCCATTGTTAAAAAATTTTGGTTCGAAAGCAGGTGCAGATATGCCAGAAGAAAATATAAAACCACTCCGTAACCTGCAAATTTAATCGTGATGTCTCTTGTTAACAGTTTAATGACAAAATCAAAACAAGAATTTTTGAGAAAGGTTCCATCTGCGGACAAATACTTTTGGTCTAAATGAATAATACAAACTAATTTTTTGTGTTTTTTCTAATTCAATGATCAGTAGAGATTTACAGCCGTATATACCCGCAATGGCATGGTAGACGTTCCAATATTATCAAGACTGGCCGAAATGACATTGTAGGATTGTTGCGAAGACATTTCACAGCCTCAAATTGGCGTATCTCTATAAAATCTTTGAAAAAATGACCAAAAATGGTTCTACGCTGTGTTTGTGGTCAAATTTAACGCATTAGATAGTTTTTTTTATTCCTAATTGCATTATATATTCAGATAGCATACCCTTCGGTTTCATTCTAGCCCTTATAACAGCGGACTTATTCGATTCGGTACAACAACACGACGAAAATGTATGTATGTTTATTCGTCTCGTAATAGTGATAAAAATATATATGAACGAATATTATTAAGTAAGACGGAATGCATGCACAAGACCGTACTGGCCTAAAACACAAATGTGCGGCATGCACCCTTTTTTAACAAATATAAAACAAAAAACATTAGATTAAATATGTATAGTATGGTCTCGTATATAGACAATTTTCCATAGGACTCCATTGTTTTGCGTTTCCTAAATATGGCACAAGATGGCGTCCATGAACTTGTTCAACATTAGGCAAGTTGGTTGCCGGCATTTGGGGTTGGCAGGTTCTTCGACCGAATGTTTGCCAAATCGCACCGTCCCGGTTTTTTGTTTCAGATTTATGGTAAGCCTAATCTTAAGCTCGATAAGTAACAATATAATCCAGCTTGCGTATTCAGAATGCCTTGTTCGATTACCTGATTGCTTGGTGGTGTTATGTCCTCATATACTTAGAGCTCGACGGATATATCGACCAACCGATATATGGGGCCGATATTGCGTGTTTGCCAATATATATCGGCAGTACTCGGGCAAGCGTCGGGCTGCGTGCTCCAACGACGCTCACCCTGCATAACTAGTTTCTTAATATTTCTCTCGCTTTCATTTTGCGTCAAAAATGTGTCTCTCCTAATGCCCGTTGTCATATGATTAGCCATTTCATGCATGGTCATAATTGAAAAGTTATTATCCGGAGCAACATTTAAATGCTTTTTCGAGAGAGTACACAATGAGAAAAAGGCAAATTTAGTACCGACAGAAAACGGTAGTTCTATAAATAGAATCGATTTGAAGCTGTTGAATTAGTAATCACAGAAACATGGTACAGGTGGCTCAAAGCAATAATGTCATCAAAGTAGTTCCGAATTTGTGACCTTCCCAAATTCAATTTTAAATTTCCGAGTAACAATTTTATTTATATTGATGGTTGTTTAACATTTTGATGAGAATTACACGAAAAAAACGCAATCCATAATAATTGACTAAATAAGGTATTGAGAGTCTTTGAAAACATAGTTATTGAATATATCAGCAGTATTCCACATGTAACTGCACATACTATCACATTATCAACGGATTTCATCATGATTCACTTTAAAATATATCAATTTTTAGTTTTTCAATACCATTAACATATGCCCACAGTTATATTTAAAAACGACAGATAACAATTCTTTTTTCTGAAAAAGGCTAGACTGATATTGGAATAGCAGGAAAAGTTAAAGAATAACATATGTTCAAGCATTAACTAGAGTTGGGTAAATATAAGTATACATCATCATCAGACGTAAGTAAATACATCATAAAAGCCCATTTTGTGGCTTATATTGGTATCGGTTATCGGCCACTAGTTGGCCGATATATCGGTATCGGCGCCACAAAGTGATATTGGCCGAGCTCTACTCGTTAGGTATTGAAATCACCATACTCGAAACATTGTGCGATTTAGTTACTCATGAAGTCATGGTAATATGGCAAACTGTTAATATTGCACACAATCCAGGTGTCTAAGGCTGTTTACAAGAATATCTTGACAGTTAACCATCTAGGATGCATGGACATGGAAGGTTGAATAAACTTTACGTAATTAGAAGCTAGTTTAATACAGAATATTGCCATTAAGAGATACATAGGCTTAATTAATGAGTCTTAGTTTGGCTCAACATATTTGCATGAATAATTTTTTTCTAAAATGGAACTCTTGGAATTTGGAAAATACATTTCGAATTGCTAGCACTAGACTAAAGCAAATTTGGAAAAAGTAGTTTGAAAAAATGTTCGAATTTAAACTTCACACAACTTCATTCATGCTAAGTGATTTAAGAGTCTTGCTGCACACTAACACAAATATATTTTTGTAACGTTTCGTCTGACCAAGGTCAGACTTCTTCAGACATACATAGTTCAACTACCATGCTGTTTTAATTTTTGGGTTTGTCTGGATAATGTTGAACCTTGAAGTTTCTGGTTCTATCCAAATATAGTAGCTCCTTGTCTAATTGTGGCCTTGTTTAGAGTTAAATGTTTGTGTTCACACATTTCTATTCTGATGAATCCTGAGTTATTATGATACTTCAGCCAGTGGTTTTTCAGAGTTTGCATTTGAAAACTGTTATTTTTCATTCTATAATTATCAAATAATCGAGTACTGCGTTCAAAATATGAACTAGTTAAAAAGATGTTATTCACCTGAAGCCACTGTGGCCATGGTTCAACTCTTTGATTCACCTCCTTGGAGTCATTTTCGCCTCTCTCTCCTCCAATGCTCTAATTGAAAACAAAAATATAGCGTTAGAAAATAAATGTAATAATGAATTTATTTTTATCAATAGCTTATCATTAGTGGCACTAGCAGGGCCATCGAAAAGCGCGAGTATATTGATCAACCAAATGAACCAATATGACTCATCATTTATTCATTTACAATTTATAGTTGCCTCTAAATTTGTTGGTCAATTTCGAGATAGATTTTAGGCTCAATCAATTATATTATGTTGAAATAACTCCAACATAGTATGACATTTCATAATAGTGAATCATTCAATGACTCTCTGTTTTCAATGTTTTTGTGAAGCCGTAATGTACGAAAGGATAAAACCTTAATCACCTTTTGAAAGTATTCTCTGATTAATTTAAAGGAATTTGCTCTCGAAACTTTTTTTTATTTACTTAGCGAATTAATTTATGTTTGACCACTACTCAGATGACATACTGGTCTGTTCATTTATGTATAATGTTTTGCTTACCATGTCTTGAATATTCATTTTTGCGACTAAATTCCTCATGAAATGAATATACTGTGATTGTTACTTAATATCTGGAAAATTAAAATTGGCAATTTCATTTCTAAAAATATTTCAAATAAATGAAATTTCACAAGTCAGATTTACATCTAACCATATTTTAAATGATGGTATTTTGGGTGCTTTAATATATTATCTTCATTTAACACAGAAAACACTTATCTAGAAAGCCAAATATGGTGCGATTCAAATTTTCATTCAATCAATTTATGGCTAATCCAATTTATTTTCTACAGTCTTGTTCTATTGTTTAAGTTAAATTGACAGCTCAAAAACGCTGTGCAAGAGAATGATTTAAGGAAAAAAGTTATGAAAGCAAAATGGAGATTGATTTTGATATTAGTTTTCGAATAATATAGTTGCAGTGGCCTATTCTGGTCTGTTTATTGCACGAACAAAAGTATATATATGAGTTATATGCCCATGCCACATTTAGCTATAGGATGGACCTTCTATTTGATATCTCAATTTAATTATCTGTATTCTATCAGTTGTTGAATTAACTTCTTTCTTTCCTTTTTAGGTTCTCAAGAAGATAGAGGCTTAATGCGACAGGTCATGGAATGTTCATTCCTGTCTCGAAGAAAATCACCATAAGTGCAAATATGTTACTGCAGCTATGCTAGACTGAAAATTGAATCATCGAGGCTTACTAAGAGTTGCTTATGGTTAAAACAGACTGGAGACTACACTAGCTGCCTCCCTCAAAAAGACTGCTCTCTAAATTAATTCAATGATGATGAAATTCATTATCGAATTAAACAATATAAATAATTTCACATATTATTGCAGATTGGATTTCAACATTCCATTGATTGAATCATGTCTTTGAAATGGAAGTGATAAAACATCTTCCTCAAGATTGCGATGTCAATATTCCTTATCCATGGAACCTAACCCAATCCTGTTTTAATAGTTAATAGGATTGCGCTCGAAAATTTCGTATGATTAGGATTCATAGCCTTTTCAAGTTCAATTGTTTTCGAGAGCATGACCAGAATTTATTCTCCCTATGTCACAAATTTCCCTCGATTTACCGTATGTATTTCTCTCGACTTGGAGGACGACCGATAAGAAAAAATTTGACCTCGCGTGGATAAAGGTGTTTTTTCCTAATCGTCAGCGACGAGATGGTTTAGGCCAAGGAGTGGATACGCAACCCAAAATTCCTAGATTGAAATGACCAAAAAAACGAAACATAAATAAATTTTGTTTTCGAGGCCCGCACGGACAGACGAGTCTTAATTAAACATATGAATTGCAAAATCTCGTATTCCTATGACACATAGATTGCCTTTCGAAGCCATGTCGCAGCCATTTTGGTCGACATCGCCCCATCGCGTACGGCGTGGCTCACTTCGTTTAAGTCGCCGACCCATTGCGCATGGTGTGATTATTTAAACCGTGAACATCCGTACTATGTCGGTCAGTAAAATGTATTTCCGCAGATTCTTCCGAGTCTCACAAGTAACCTTCGTCACATTTACTTCTCCTGCCGCGTGGACTTCAATAATAATTTTTTAGACATTTTAAATTGACAAAATTTGGAGTAAACATTATGCAGGGTTTTAAACTATAAAATTGTTATTGAAATATGTAAATCCCGGGATAAATATGTAAATCCTATCCTATCCTAAATTGAACCAGTCAATTGTGCGCCCGATGTACCTACTTATCCATCCTATTGTATTAACGATCAATATATTATTACTTGTACTAAAATTAATTTTACATTTGGGCATTTTATCATAAATTTTGGTACTTTTTTAAAGGTGATATCTCAAAATGATAATCATAAGTGACAGTCAGTGTTAAATGCTACCTGATTTTATCGCAAAAACACCAATCCGAACTAATTATATTCGGGCAGTTCAGCACTCATTTTATTACTGCAGAGTGCCGTGGTATTTCGAATTAATAATGCCTATTTTAATGTCGTAAATCGATCACGTTACTCCGAGCACAATTTTTAATAGGGAATATGTTCATGTCCGCCTTAGTTTGAATATTTCACGCTATAGAAAATCATTACCCGTTAAAAAAGTCTGCTCTTTTAACGAATGCCCTGATGCAATTTCAAAAGACGTTACCTGGAAATTTCCGATTTTGAACCGATTCCTATTCGCAAGTACTTCTAATGGGCGTACCATAATCATCTTTGCGTCTATTATCGCTAACCTGCACCTGAAGTCACAATGACTAATAATACCCGCCAAAATATACGGACTGTCGTACAAAATGCGCAGACGATTTAACGAAGTCGAGCAAACGATCGTATACAAAGTCATATTATCTCTAGTTTTTCGTCGTTTTTTGTCTAGCGTTTCGACGTTCATAATTTTACAGAGATCCCTGGGATTGGTAAGTTCGTTATCTTCGGTGTAGACTGCATTTCATGCAATCATAGCTACACTTTGCCGAGCCATATGCGTCGCAGTGGCGTAATTTTTGGATGACATAGTCAGGTGGGGTTATAGCTTAAAAAGGTACAAAAATCCTGTCTGCGCCCCAGCCGGAATGTACACGATAATCATATGCGGTATGACAACCATAGCAAGATGCGCCAGCGGCAGGGCCATACATGCTCAGAATCTAATACCATCTCAAAAGAATACCTGTCTTAGATGCGTCGTGATACCTTGCGACCTAGTCATTAACGAAAACACTTTTTGCGTGGTTCATTTTAAACAAAAAAATCTTCTTTTTTTTTATATCAGACAATGTTATATAAACTATTGCAACGATCTAGCTACCAGGGGAATCCCCTGGTAAATGGATCAGAGCTCACATGATAGAACATGCCCATTATACACCCCCGGCATTTACACGAAAACAGTAAAATTATTACATATAAACATTTACCCTTGAAGTAGGTATTAGTGAGTAAAGCTGTTACAAATATTAGACATTTGCAATAATCATGTCTCCTCAATTCTTAACATTCTGGATTGGGATATTTATCATCAATGAATTATTTAGGTGATTATATGAGAAATGAGTGGTGGTTTTTCATAACTTTTTTTTTATTTCCAAACACTAATAAGTTGTATTATTTTTTTTAATTAAATTTCTCCCTTCTTTTTATGCATACCTAATCTATTCTATGGGGATAATTTAAATTTACTGTAGGAATGTATTATGTATGCCCGAAAATATGGCATGCTATTTTATATTGTCAATTTAGTTCTTTAGAAATCAATTTCATGTTTATGTTTTCATTTACGTTGAACAATAGAAAATTTCAAACTAAATACTGTAACGAATAAAGATTATTATTCATAAATGTTCCAGGCATTGGTATTTTTCCTTTTTCGGTCAGATGTTTTATATCAAGACTCCAGATTGTTAGAAATTTGTGAGCAAAATGGGAGAGCAACGGTCATAGAGATGCAAGATAATACAAATGTGCTCCATGTTCTATAAAATATGGGAAAGTTGAAGTTCGAGTTAGCATTTTTTGTAACAAAGATCGACACGTTAGTATTCTGTAACGTGTAATCCCTTCTTAATCAGCTTTTCCAACAGTGCATTACATAACCCGTTCGAACTACCGTCCAAAGTTCGAGTAAACATACAACGGTCGTCGTATGATCATGCAACTCGTGTCGTCAACAAGTCTGTAACTGCAAGACCCAATCATCATCGAGTGGGCAAATACCCACCTATATTTACCCTAGTTTCTAGTCACGCAAGTTCCCTATAGGCCTATACAGTATATGATTTGAGTTGAAATTTTCCAGGAAGCGGAGTCCGACTGAGGTTAAACACAGTAACAAAGAAGGGTCCAAAAGTTCGTTTAACAGTTCGCCAACTTTGTAACGTACGCTTGAAATTAGTAAAAAGTCAAATATTGTTTTGTCACCTGCTGAAATCACTTGATCAGAACAAGTTTGCATATGCAATTTTTCTATTGTAGGATGTGAGATGAAACAGTAGATATGCGTTATTTCGCCCTTCATTCATATTTATGATGTGAACTACTAAATAATTTGCATATAAATTTTAAATCCAAGGTGTGAGGACGAATAACATCCGCGGATAATTTGTTGCAAAACGCCTGTTCCTTGAACGCGCATGTGCTGCCCCATACCCTCCTTTTTATCATTCATTTATTATTAGTTTCTCCCAACAAAATCGTCAAATGAGTCTCCTGAATAACTAGTTTCATTACCAGTACTAAAATATCTTGTCATATTCATTTGTGTATATGGAATGAATAAAATAACATGTTTTTAAAAGTGTTGTAAAGAAAAGAAGAAAGTAAACTGGGCAACTGAAATCTTTGTGAGCATAGCAAAATATCAAAATGATATTCAACTTATAAAGGCTGTCTCGTTATTGATGTGACTAGCCGACTTTTGTTCGATAATAATAGCAAATTGGATTTTTAAAACAAATTTCGGAGTCAATAAGGACGAAATATAGTTCTTCGCCACTTTGTAGTACTTCATACGTATCAATCTTTTTCGGCCGCTAATGGGATAGAGTCGATCAATGTTTACTTCTTTTTGGTAAAGATTTGTTATAATAATTTTGTATCTGATATATAATAGTTTTGTGTGTCCAAAAAGGCGACGGTTGTTTTATGTAATGCCTATGTCCGCCCACCTAGTATAATTATGTATAACCGCGTATATTCAAGCTGTGCAAGTAGATGATACTTTTGTGCTAAAGCTATCGGCGCCATATCTTGTCTAGTGCTCCCATGACTGTTTTTACCGGCTTGGATGAAATTCATAAATTGAAAGCAGTCGTGATGCTTGTGATTTTCAATTACGGGAATCGTCGCACCTCTAGCGCTATACAGCGTACGTTGAAAATCTGTTTTCATTCGCCATTTTGTTTCCAAGTTTTTTGAATCCGTATTCAACGTAAAGGCGGTGAAAATAATGATCCGAACAAGGATTCAAGTACGCACAGATATAAAAATCTCTTGAGTGTAAATTGCGCAAGCAAAATTAATGCAAATTAGGAATTCCAAATTTTATTTACATTTTCACAAGTAGGCTTCGCCTGGGAATTTTACTTTCTCATGTTCACGTATGCTGTCTATTAATTTATTGGACACGTAATGGACATAGCGATCGTTTCAATATTATATTGTTGTTGTTCTTGTTCTTTGACACGTTTTTAAAAAATCGCTTTTCTCCTCGAATACTGGACCAATTGCTTTGAAATTTTCAGTGGTTGAAGATAAAATTTTTCCCCAGAAGGCTATTACTTTTATTCATTTTAAATATTTCTGTTAGCTCTGTGAGATTTGTTTTTGTTTGCTATGACGTCATTAAGCGTTCTGCGGCCATCGGACGCCATTTTGTGTCCTACTGTACTGCTTCGCTTGGTGTGAATATATTTGTAGACTGTGATCTGACGGTACGGTAAACCGTACTGCGAACAGACGTGTCCATATGTTTGGGCGTAGCTCTCGTGTTGTTTTTAGTATGATTATCGTGGTGTGTTTTTCCACTTGTGTGGGTGAATGGGCAGAAATGCTGGTTACGTTGCTATTTTGCCCATTTTTCAGATTTTTCCGTCGCCCTTGTCTGAGTTTTTTTTTTATTCGGGTTCTGTGTTGTAGACGAAAGATAGAAATAAAATTGTATTGTATTATGGGACCGAATCGGTGTGTCAAAAAGAGACGATTTTAATCTCATGTTTATGTTTTCATTTACGTTGAACAATAAAAAATTTTAAACTAAATACTGTAACGAATAAAGATTATTCATAAATGTTCCAGGCATTGGTATTTTTTCATTTTCGGTCAGATGTTTTATATCAAGACTCCAGATTGTTAGAAATTTGTGTGCAAAATAGGAGACCAACGGTCATAGAGATACAAATGTGCTCCATAGAGGAAAGTTGGCAAGTTCGAGTTAGCATTTTTTGTGAAAAAGATCGACACGTTAGTATTCTGTAACGTGTAATCCCTTCTTAATCAGCTTTTCCAACAGTGCATTACATAACCCGTTCGAACTACCGTCCAAAGTTCGAGTAAACATACAACGGTCGTCGTATGATCATGCAACTCGTGTCGTCAACAAGTCTGTAACTGCAAGACCCAATCATCATCGAGTGGGCAAATACCCACCTATATTTACCCTAGTTTCTAGTCACGCAAGTTCCCTATAGGCCTATACAGTATATGATTTGTGTTGAAATTTTCCAGGAAGCGGAGTCCGACTGAGGGTAAACACAGTAACAAAGAAGGGTCCAAAAGTTCGTTTAACAGTTCGCCAACTTTGTAACGTACGCTTGAAATTAGTAAAAAGTCAAATATTGTTTTGTCACCTGCTGAAATCACTTGATCAGAACAAGTTTGCATATGCAATTTTTCTATTGTAGGATGTGAGATGAAACAGTAGATATGCGTTATTTCGCCCTTCATTCATATTTATGATGTGAACTACTAAATAATTTGCATATAAACTTTAAATCCAAGATGTGAGGACGAATAACATCCGCGGATAATTTGTTGCAAAACGCCTGTTCCTTGAACGCGCATGTGCTGCCCCATCCCCTTCTTTTTATCAATCATTTATTATTAGTTTCTCCCAACAAAATCGTCAAATGAGTCTCCTGAATAACTAGTTTCATTACCAGTACTAAAATATCTTGTCATATCCATTGTGTATATGAAATGAATAAAATAACATCGTTTTCAAAAGTGTTGTAAAGTAAGAAGAAAGTAAACTGGGCAACTGAATCTTTTGTGAGTATAGCAAATAATCAAAATGATATTCAACTTATAAAGGCTGTCTCGTTATTGATGTGACTAGCCGACTTTTGTTCGATAATAATAGCAAATTGGATTTTTAAAACAAATTTCGGAGTCAATAAGGACGAAATATAGTTCTTCGCCACTTTGTAGTACTTCATACGTATCAATCTTTTTCGGCCGCTAATGGGATAGAGTCGATCAATGTTTACTTCTTTTTGGTAAAGATTTGTTATAATAATTTTGTATCTGATATATAATAGTTTTGTGTGTCCAAAAAGGCGACGGTTGTTTTATGTAATGCCTATGTCCACCCACCTAGTATAATTATGTATAACCGCGTATATTCAAGCTGTGCAAGTAGATGATACTTTTGTGCTAAAGCTATCGGCGCCATATCTTGTCTAGTGCTCCCATGACTGTTTTTACCGGCTTGGATGAAATTCATAAATTGAAAGCAGTCGTGATGCTTGTGATTTTCAATTACGGGAATCGTCGCACCTCTAGCGCTATACATCGTACGTTGAAAATCTGTTTTCATTCGCCATTTTGTTTCCAAGTTTTTTGAATCCGTATTCAACATAAAGGCGGTGAAAATAATGATCCGAACAAGGATTCAAGTACGCACAGATATAAAAATCTCTTGAGTGTAAATTGCGCAAGCAAAATTAATGCAAATTAGGAATTCCAAATTTTGTTTACATTTTCACAAGTAGGCTTCGCCTGGGAATTTTACTTTCTCATGTTCACGTATGCTGTCTATTAATTTATTGGACACGTAGTGGACATAGCGATCGTTTCAATATTATGTTGTTGTTGTTCTTGTTCTTTGACACGTTTTTAAAAAATCGCTTTTCTCCTCGAATACTGGACCAATTGCTTTGAAATTTTCAGTGGTTGAAGATAAAATTTTTCCCCAGAAGGCTATTACTTTTATTCATTTTAAATATTTCTGTTAGCTCTGTGAGATTTGTTTTTGTTTGCTATGACGTCATTAAGCGTTCTGCAGACATCGGACGCCATTTTGTGTCCTACTGTACTGCTTCGCTTGGTGTGAATATATTTGTAGACTGTGATCTGACGGTACGGTAAACCGTACTGTACTGCGAACAGACGTGTCCATATGTTTGGGCGTAGCTCTCGTGTTGTTTTTAGTATGATTATCGTGGTGTGTTTTTCCACTTGTGTGGGTGAATGGGCAGAAATGCTGGTTACGTTGCTATTTTGCCCATTTTTCAGATTTTTCCGTCGCCCTTGTCTGAGTTTTTTTTTTATTCGGGTTCTGTGTTGTAGACGAAAGATAGAAATAAAATTGTATTGTATTATGGGACCGAATCGGTGTGTCAAAAAGAGACGATTTTAATCTCATGTTTATGTTTTCATTTACGTTGAACAATAAAAAATTTCAAACTAAATACTGTAACGAATAAAGATTATTATTCATAAATGTTCCAGGCATTGGTATTTTTTCATTTTCGGTCAGATGTTTTAAATCAAGACTCCAGATTGTTAGAAATTTGTGTGCAAAATAGGAGACCAACGGTCATAGAGATACAAATGTGCTCCATAGAGGAAGGTTGGCAAGTTCGAGTTAGCATTTTTTTGTGAAAAAGATCGACACGTTAGTATTCTGTAACGTGTAACCTCTTCTTAATCAGCTTTTCCAACAGTGCATTACATAACCCGTTCGAACTACCGTCCAAAGTCCGAGTAAACATACAACTGTCGTCGTATGATCATGCACATCGCACGCCCAAAACTCGTGTCGTCAACAAGTCTGTGACTGAAAGACCCAATCACAATCGAGTAGGCAAATACCCACCTATATTTACCCTGGTTTCTAGTCACGCAAGTTCTCTATACAGTATATGATTTTTGTTGACTGAGGGTAAACACAGTAACAAAGAAGGGTCCAAAAGTTCGTTTAACAGTTTGTTCAACTTTGTGACGTACGCTTGAAATTAGTAAAAAGTCAAATATTGTTTAGTCACCTACTGAAATTACTTGATCAGAACAAGTTTGCATATGCAATTTTTCTATTGTAGGATGTGAGATGAAACAGTAGATATGCGTTATTTCGCCCTTCATTCATATTTATGAAGTGAACTACTAAATATTTTGCATATAAACTTCCAATTCAAGGTGTGAGGACGAATAACATCCGCGGATAATTTGTTGCAAAACGCCTGTTCCTTGATCGCGCAGGTGCTGCCGCATATTCTCCTTTTTATCATTCATTTATTATTAGTTTCTTCCAACAAATCAACCGGATAACTAGTTTCATTGCCAGTACTAAAATATCTTGTCATAACCATTGTATATGGAATGAATAAAATAACACCGTTTTTAAAAGTGTTGTAAAAAAAGTAAAATGGGCAACTGAATCTTTTGTGAGCCTAGCAATAATCAAAATGATATTCAACTTATAAAGGCTGTCTCGTTATTGATGTGACTAGCCGACTTTTGTTTGTTAATAATAGCAAATTGGATATTTTAAAACAAATTTCGAAGTCAATAAGGACGAAATATAGTTTTTCGCCACTTTGTAGTACTCCATACGTATCAATCTTTTTCGTCCGCTAATGGGATAGAGTCGATCAATGTTTACTTCCTTTTGGTAAAGATTCATTATGATAATTTTGTATCTGATATATAATAGATTTGTGTGCCCAAGAAGGCGACGGTTGTTTTATGTAATGCCTATGTCCGCCCACCTAGTATAATTATGTATAACCGCGTATATTCAAGCTGTGCAAGTAGATGATACTATTGTGCTAAAGCTATCGGCGCCATATCTTGTCTAGTGCTCCCATGACTGTTTTACCAGCTTGGATGAAATTCATAAATTGAAAGCAGTCGTGATGCTTGTGATTTTCAAGTACGGTAATCGTCGCACCTCTAGCGCTATACAGCGTACGTTGAAAAGCTGTTTTCATTCGCCATTTTGTTTCCAAGTTTTTTGAATCCGTATTCAACATAAAGGCGGTAAAAATAATGATCCGAACAAGGATTTGAATACGCACAGAAATAAAAACCTCTTGAGTGTAAATTGCGCAAGCAAAATTAATGCAAATTAGGAATTCCAAAATTTATTTACAATTTCACAAGTACGCTCCGCCAGGGAATTTTACTTTCTCATGTTCACGTATGCTGTCTATTAATTTTTAGTATGATTATCGTGGTGTGTTTTTCTATTTGTGTGAGTGAATGGGGCAGAAATGCTGGTTACGTTGCTATTTTGCCCATTTTCCAGATTTTCCCGTCGCCCTTGTCTGTGTTTTTTTTATTCGTGTTCTGTGTTCGTGACGAAAGATTTAATAAAATTGTATTGTATTATGGGACCGAATCGGCGTGTCAAAAAGAGACAGCTACGACATATCAGTCAGAGATTCACAGTAATGCTCCAGTGGTTCCCATACTTTTCAATATCGTTACCCTCAAGATAGAAGTGCCAGAAGCTCAATTACCCGTTTCAAAAAAGTTCACAGCTCTATTTTTAACGGTATTACAATCGCGTCCACAAATCACAACTTTAAGGTGCTGTGCTGGCGAAGCGTTGTAGAATACAATCTGTACGACGAATCATTGGTATTAAGTTTCTACTGAAGACGCGACTGACTGCATTGTGACGTAAAAATGCTCTGTAACTAGATGTGAACACTAGACCAGTGTTCTTCAACCTTTTACAATTCTTCAAGAACTTCGTATACCTTATAAATACCAATGTTTGTTTGAGGTTTAAATAAAAATTAAATTTTAAGCACATATTATACTGCAATATCATCATGCAAACTAATAGGCTAGTCCGCAAGTTATAAAATTGACTGACGGCCTTAGCGTCAACGGGAATAATGTTCCACGTAAATCAAACGAAGTGCATGGCAACCGAAATTACTAACCCAGACACAAAACTGCATTATCTATAGAATTTGTGATGTAACAATGTGCTAACGTCGGTTCTTTGCGAAAAAGACATTTTATATTTTATGTGCGCCGCGTTTGCATTGTTGTCTCCGCTTGCTGTTTATTGCTGTTTTGATTAAGGTGCTAAAATAAAAATAATAACTTAAACATCTACGTCAAGAACTGAACAATGAATCCACCAAGAGAAAAAACACCTTAAAAACTAAGAAAACATCTGTGAAATTACCAAAAACTACCAAACATTAGGGTGATGGAGAGCAAGCTGAGGAATATGTACCCAAGGCTGACTCACCGCAATATAACGAAATCGTGAGTGGAATATTACCTGTCATCCCAAGAAAGAAAAAGGGTAACTACACACAATATAAAACTTATAGTAATTTACTTAAGACTCTTATAACTAAAGCAAAAAAGCCGTGGCGGCGCGTGGTCATTTTGACAACCGGGGCAAGCTACTGCGGGACCAAGTCACCCCCATCTACGGGGACAGGATGAGCGCTGTAAGTTCTCCCATCATTTTATGAGTATAAAAACCATTCCATCGGTAACAACCAATCGGCAAAAGCGACAATTTTTAACGATAAGAAAGTGTCTTTAAAACCGGTCCAAGTCAAGGGATTAATAAATATAGACATAGTTTATTTTGAAACCTCTTTCAAAAGGAAAGGCAATATTTACCCAGATAAATACAATGACATATTAACAGAAACTTCGGGAAAGCAGACAAAACCTAAAATAAGGTTTAAAACGTTACTATGAAGAAAGGAAAGTAATGCAAAGATAAGGACATGCGTCGCTCACTCATAGATATATATGCTGCTAGACTTCTACTGCTTGAACATATATGCAACACGCCGCGGTTTCTTGGAAGCAAAATGCTCAATAACGCGCTGATTAAAGTCATGCATCCCAGAAATAACGTCTCTGTGAATGGATAAAACAGCCAAGGAATTTAATCTATCTTGCTTCATTGTGTTTCTGAGATACGTTTTAATACGCTTCAGCGTGCTGAATGTTCGCTCTGCGTCGGCGGAAGAAATAGGCGTCGTCAAAATGATGTCCAGAAATTTTGCAGACGCCGCAAAGGTAGTTACTAGAGTGTTATCTATGAGGAACCCATAGAGCGCGCAAGTTGATGTGATGTTCAAAAAAGTTTGATTGGTGTATATACATCGCAATTCATTTTCCAATTTACCCACGTTTATCATGGGGTTTTGGATGGGAAATTGACGTGCAAATTTTGAAAAATTTTTGGGGTTCATCAAAGAGAACGCGGCAAGGTGTTCAGTGCGCAGACGATCGCCTATTTGATTCACCAGAATGTCACAGCATTCCTTTGCAGACAAAATCAAACGCTGCGTTGTTTGCCCGCGGCGTAAAGAAGCATGTGTCGTCGTATTTTATTGTTTCCCGGATACGAGATACAGCATCGCAGAAGTCTGAAATACACGACTGCACAGACGCTCCATCCATTAGCCTTGACTGCAATGCGCCGTATAATACATTGATAGAATATTGTGGAGAAAAAATGAAAACTCACCATCTTCTAGCAGACGCTTTAGACCTGCCGCCTCCCTCACAGAGCGTTCGTCCCAAACCGGAGAGCTCTGAATGCCATTGAAACACTCAATGAGCTCAGACCTAATTTCGGACACGCCCTGCACCACGCGTGATTGGAAGTTCCAACGTGTTGGTGCACAAGCTGGGAGACGGCGGCTACATATCTGGCGAAGGAGGTCAGAGCGCTTCGGCGAAACGGAAAAAAATGAAGAAAACCCCGAAACATTTGCAAAAAATATACGGACGAGAGGGGTATCAAGACACATATTTTTAATAACGAGGTTAAATTGGTGTGCATAACAATGTAAAAAATGCGCATGAGGAAAATCTTCTTTTATATAAACTTGAACACCATGTTTCGACCCACTCATGACTGCCGCGCCGTCATAAGTTTGAGCTATCAATTTTGACTTCGCGTTGTAAGGCTGTAACACTTCTTTCAGTACAGCCGATATCCCGCAAGCCGTGCGATCAACGATTGGTACAAAGCTGTGAAATCTCTCGGTAGGTTTACCATCTTTCACAAACCGAAAAATCACAGCCAGTTGGGAAACGCACGTGATGTCAGTTGTCTCGTCAGACTGAATCGAAAGGAACTGGCAATTCTCAATTTCCAGAGCCAAATGTTGTAAATAAATTTTATACATTGAGTCGAGCAAATCATTTTGGATATCCTTAGATGTCCCTTTCGAAACAGTTGCGGCATCAAGATGATCTCTCAATACTGTATCTAGGGATGCGGTGTATTCCACCATATCCAAAAATACCCCTCTATTAGAAGAGCCAGCCCGTTCATCGTGCCCACGGAGGGACAGCTCGTGACAACCAATGAACTTCAAAACATCTATCAATCGACCGAGAACATGGCGGTTTTTCTCGACGTTTTGGTTGTGCCGACGAATAGAAACCGCGCGTCCTTCATCCAACTGTGCTGCAATATTAACATTTCCGAATGTTCGGTATTTTACTGCATTGTCCAGATGCTCCATAGAAGATTGATGATCCCTGGCACGCTCGGAAAGATGTTTAAGATCTCTAAAACCAAATTTACACCAACGTGAGTCACGGGCGGTAGCAAAAAGTAGGCAATAAAAACAAAAAAGTGCATTTTTGTCCTCGCTGTAACACAACCATTCGTGTTTTTTATACCAAGTTTCTGCGCAGAATGTACGCCGACGCTTTCCTCCGTCATGGGATTGTTCCAGTGAACAATTTTTTGGTTGATAAGGCCCAAGACGTTGTACCTCTAATTTTTGTTCCAGCGGCAGCTGCGAAAACGGAGTGCGAAGTAGTGCATCAACCTTATTCATTATGAGGTCTAAGGCTAAGAAATGCGAAGCCGGAAAGAAGTGAGGAGCTCAAAAGGAATGTGGAAAATCGAAAGCAAATGGACTAAAGGTCTCTAACTGATTCAAATAGCGAAACAAGCGACAAAAACGAAGGCGAGGAAACTATCAACTCTTCAAGCAACCAACGAACGAGAAGGAATGCGTGAATATGTCAACACGTTGTTGTAAGAAACGTCGGCATTGTGTCGTCATAATTTCGGGGCTAGCCCCGATGATTTAGTAAAAGAAACAGAAAACAAACGAGACAAACGCGGCGAGTGGAAGATAAAAGAGAGAATACGATATACAATGAGCAACCGGGGCAAAATCGGCGTCGCCCCGTCGACGTTCGGCGAAGGCTTTGCAAGCGAAAAATGAACCATGTCGGGAGAATATGGCTAGTGTAGACAGTCTGTGCAACCGATATTGAGGTATTTTTCGAATATTTTTTATTATACCGAAAAAACAACCTATTGACGCGCCGCCACTGCAAAAAAGTTGTATTACCTAAATAAATTCCAACAAATTTGTGGTGACATTAAATCCACTTGGAAATTGATTGGGCATTTAGCTATCATCAAACAAGAAAAAGAAGTTCAATCAAAGCTCTGAGAACTGACAATGGGACTAAAGTAAGTGATCCAGTGTGCATTGCCAATTACCTTAACAATTATTTTACCTCTATAGGCCCACAACTGTCTGGAAAGATTCCACATTCTAATGACTCGTTCGTGACTAATCTCAAAAATCCAGTGAAAGAGTCCTTATTTCTTAGACCAGCAACAATCAATGAAGTATTTGGCACTATAGCAAGCCTTTCAGATGGCAAAGCAGTGGGATATGACAATATACCTACCAAATTTTTGAAACATGCAGCTGACATAGTGTCCCCCATGCTCTGTAAGTTATTTAATGCCTCCCTAGACCATAGTATTTTCCCCAACTGTTTGAAAATTGCAAAAGTCTCACCGGTGTTCAAAACTGGGGACAAAGAATGTGCAACCAACTATCGTCCCATTTCAGTTCTTTCAACCATGACCATAGTATTCGAAAAACTTTTACACACCAGACTAACACAATTCATAGATCAAATAGAATCATAAATAAATCTCAATTTGGCTTTCAAAAGAAGCACTCTACCAATCATGCTATACTAGATATGATAACTTACTTTTATGACAAACTTGAGAAAAAAGAACATATCGGCGCAATATTCCTCGACCTTAAAAAGGCGTTAGATACTGTTGACCATCACATACTAGTTAGAAAGCTGAGCCATTATGGCATTCGTGGTCATGCATTAAAATTCTTCCAGAGCTATTTAAGCTCACGTCAGCAATATGTCAAAGTAGGGACAAATTGCTCCACATTCTTAACTGTGCAATGCGGAATTCCACAGGGCACAATAATCGGCCCATTAATGTTCGTATTATTCGTCAACGATCTTCCTCATGCCACCAAATTAAACTCTTCGCTGACGATACCGGATTATTCGGTAGTTCAGTTTCACCAAACAACTTGGAAATGCACATGAACTCTGAAATGCAAAAAATTGCAACTTATCAATAAACTAACTATAAATATTGCAAAATCCAAATCCCTTTTCATTAACTCCAATAGAAATGACAGAAATAGGTTCTTGTTCCAAATTTCCATTAATGGCATTTTACTTGATAATGTGGACTTCTACAAATACTTGGGCATACACTTGATAATCAGTTAAAATAATGGCAACACACACAACTATATCGCGGGAAAGCAAGGTAGAACTGCAGGTATATTATTTAAACTTAAAAAATTTCTCACCACATCAGCTTTACGATTAGTTTACTTCTCACTCTTTCAGTCATATCTTCAGTATGGTTGTAGCATGGGGAAGCGCATCCTCCAACTTACTTCGCAGATTGGAGTGTTGCAAAATAAATCGATCAGAGCTATAGGTGATGCACCCTTACGATCCAGACTTAACCCCTTGTACCGTAAATTTAAAATAATGAAACTTTGCCACGTCCATGAATTCGAGGTATTGAAACTTATCCACCAGTACTTTGACGGCAAACTTCCAAAAGCATTTGTAGGTTATTTCACCAAGCAAACTAGCGTTCATTCGTATTGCACAAGATCGGCTTCACAAGGTGCCTTCCATTGTACCGAGATACATCATGTAGCACGCAGAAATCCATCAAATACATTGGTTTGAAGTTATGGAACAATATATCAGGTACCCTAAGATCACTGTCTTATCATGGTTTTAAAAGAGAACTAAAAATGAAGTACATTAGTGACTACCTTTCTTTGAATTGATAATTAACCACTACCGGTACCTCAACCGGTACTGCTTTTCTTTGCAACTAACCCCCCCAAGCCCTATTTTTCTGACCAAACATTCGATTCTGTCTATCCACGCTCTGTTCTGAGGGAAATCAGATGTGCGTGGAGTCTGACTTTCTGAGAATCAAATTTTTAATTGCTTGCTTACGCCATGCCGGTGATCAGGACAATGGCTGATCCCGTTTGAGTAAATAATACAGTATATTATTTTATATTTATTACTTATCGATCTTAAGATCGGTAAGTATATTGATAGGTATTTGTCTGTATGTCTGTTAGATGCACGCGATATCTCACGAAAGCGAGATTGAATCTGCTCCAGATTTAGCATGTGCATTCATCTTATCTCGGACCAGAATCCTATTGATTTTGGGCGAATTATGTCGTATAATTAGCGAGTTATCAATCAATTATTGATATAGTGATCTAGATTTTTGTAAAGCGAGAGAATTTTGAAACCCGCCGAGTGTGTGTGTGCGATGCGCAGTGCGCAAGTTACAAGAGCGGATGAAATCGAAACTGCAGTTTCTGTTTTGGGGGATCCCCTAACTATCGATCGATAAGTCTTCGGTTTCCAACCGATATTCTCGTTTTCCTTTCTATATATCTGATGAATTTATACAGTGCATTAAGTTGCATCGTTGGTTGTGGATTTTAAGAAACATGCTCATAACTGTAATGTTTTGCTTTTACAAACCACTCATGAAACATATTTGTTAATATTTTGTTTTCCAAAAATGCTGCTTTTTTTCTTATAATATTTTTTTGAAGTGTTTTGATGTTTCATTAACTTTTTGTGCTCACTAACCTGAATCAGCGAGCTTTTAAGGTGTCGCTGCCTGAAGACCTTATGAAGTCCCTCACGACTCCTGTCACACAACCTAAGTTCCTATTGTGTTTGAAATGTTTTTTTCTTATGATATGTTTATTTTGTGCTGACGAATAAAATGATGATTGATTGATACTGAGGTCGGAACGAATTATTATCTTAATCTCTCACAGTACCGCTGGTCTAACTATTCCGATCAGATGAGATGTTATCACGGCACGCAATTTCTAGTTTTTCTAACGTCATCACACAAAACTTCGAAGTGAAAAACGAATCTCTTAAAGCCCACGGATATTTTACAATGAATAAAAGTGATAGCTCTCTAGCGACAACAACAAACTTTGCCCACTGAATTTCAGAGCAATTTTTCCTGTAGTTGAAGAGAAAAGCGATTTTTTTTAAACAATTTCAGCAACATTATAACGAAACGACTCCTATGTCCACTCGATGTCCAAAAACGATTAATAGTCCATTGCGTACCCAATAAAAACAAAGGAGCGATGTTCAAATATATGGACACGAAAGCCCGAACGAATTAGTGCGATGTGTCACAGGATACTACCTGTAACGTATAGAAGATTTATACTTACGCGATTGCGGAACCGGCACAAGCTGCGCAATATTTAAATTTGATGACGTCATCACACACACAAAACAAATCCCTTAGAGCAGTGGTTCCCAAATTGTGCGCCGAGTTGCTAAGTGCGACGCGAAAACTAACCGAATTGTGTTGATATTTTACGTATTGTATTTATTAAAACTGTTGTATTGTTTCTTATTTCAAATGCTGTGTATATGAATCAATAGATTCTATTTCGTTTACTTTCTGTTACTTCTCTTGCCTCTATTGTTACGTAACAATAGAGATAGACACTGCAAACTGTAATTTCGCGAGCTGTAGATCATTTATCTGCTGAAACGAGTTTGGCTAACATGAGTGATTTTTTTAGCATTGCAAACGAAAATCAAGCAGACAGGAGGAAGAAGAGTTGACATTTTGGCTTCATTCATTAGGCCTATATTTTTAGAAACTTCAAAAGGCATAAAGTACACATTAACGATCACACAATTGAGTTTTATTCAAAAGCAGCACTTTTATCGTGTAAGAGCGCCGTGAGTTTTTTCCCCTGGTGATTATGCGCCGTACGAACCAAAAGTTTTGGAACCGCTACCTTAGAGCCCATGGAAATTTTTGAAATAGAAAAAATTAATAGCCCTCTAGCGACAACCACAATCTTTGACCAGTGAAAAATTAAAAGCATTTTGTCCAGTAGTTAGAGAGAAAAAGCGATAACGCTTTTCATAACGATAAGAAGAAAAACACCAAAAAGAACAAAAACAGCAACGGAACGAAGAAAACTCGATCGATGGCCACGACCAGAGCTGTGAAGTCAGGTAAAAATACTATCGCCAATGACTTTTTTTTGCCGAATCGAATTCAAGAGCCAATGTGGAATTATTCAATTATACTTATTTTTTTTTATGCCAATTGAAGTGCCAATTTTTGTTTTATACAATTTTTTTTCTATTGGAAACCAATTGCATGTATTGAGTTCCAATTAATTGTAGAAAAATAAAACAGTTGTATAAACAATTACCAATGTTGATAATACAGTAATTGTCATATATTAATTGTATTGAACATTGTCCACATTCCACCATAAGCAGAGCATTATAATGTAGATGAATAATTATTTTTTAATATTAGCATGGAAAAAGAGAAGATTTAAAATGATTAGACAGAAAATTTTAAAAACCTATCATGCTACATGCTACTCTTTTTTTTCTTGGTGACTCCTCTGTGGTGATAAATTTTAAGGAAAACGTTTTGTAAATCGCTAGAACACGTTTTGTAAATCGCTTGAAGGCGTAAGACGCACATTTTGAGCAGGTCTTAAAGGCGGGAAATGTAAATAGCAATGTGTTGATATTCCTACGACTAAATTTAAACTAGTTTTGTGAGATTTTTCGCTATATTACGGACCCAGTAATGAGCCGTGGAACTCTTTCATCATAACTAGGGGTCATGGTCAGTGAGTAATGAGAGAGAAACAATATTTGTAGGCGATCTGAAATTTTCAATTGCCAAATGGGACCTGACAGTTAGCGGGGGCCTAGGTTACCAAGAGCCTTTTATGATATGATATAGATAAATGTCATTTTTTTACTTTAAAAAGGGGGAGTCCAACTCTTGACCCGTGGTTCGCGAGAAGAGTCCAGGGGTACTTGGATTGTACTTGAGTTTTCACGTGTTGCTATTTTTTTAGTATGCGTTACTACCAGAGGAAAATGCGTGCCGATTGAAACTCAGCGTAGATTTTCCCTGATCTTGCGTTGTTGTGACGCAAAATGTGAAGACCACGGCTTTGCAGCCAAACTGCGAAAGCTCAAAAAACAATGTGCTACAAGCATTGCAGAAAGTGATATGCTGATTGAACCTTAAGAGAGAGGTTTTTAGAATTCATTAGTTAGGCGGAAAAAAATTGTTAATGTATTACAACTTTGGTTTGGTGTCTGATTACTGAGGGTTCGGGTTAATTGTTTTATGACTCGGGGGGCAGTGGCGTGTCTGGGGTGTGGCAGCCTGTTTGAACAGGGGCGCAAAAACGGCAAAAAGTATTAACTATAAAAAGTTTCAATGAAATAATTAAAAATTGGGAATAACTGAAACTCGTATTTTCACTCAAATAATAACGTACAAGTACTCCAATTCAATAATAGTCATTATAAATTGTCAAACAACCATCAAGAAGCGCATTTTTAGACTTTGCCATGGGCGCCATTTTACGTAGATACGCCACTGCTCGGAGGTACTTGACAGGAATTAAGTTGAGAATCCCTGACATAACGCATCCAATTGGTGAAGCAAGACATGAACCCATTTTAACTTCTGTGACACTTCAAGTTATCATTTCCCCAATGTTCTATTGTTATGTAACCCTACACCACGAAATGCGCGCGTATTTCAAGGTTTATTGAAATATCAATCATCTGCGTTAAGGTCAAGATATTGCGCAAGTTAGGCTTTCCGTCAATCACTTAAAAACCCACGGCAGACTATCGCAAAGCAATTATATCAGTGGCTCGACGATTATGACGACACAAGTTTCAAAAGCGATTTACGCACAATGATGTCATAAATATTATACGCCATTAGTTTTGATGTTCACCTCATAATCAATCCTACTTCAACTTGTCCTTCTAATGATGTCATAATGGTGACGCCATCAGTTTTAATATTGACTTTGTAATCGATCCTACTGTGTACTGATGTCTTCAGATTTTAATGTTGACCTTCTAATCGATCCTACTTTCTAATGATGCCACATTAATGTTTGAATGTTGACCTCCTATTATCTATCCTACCCTCTCTCTTGTCATTTGAGACTTCGTGGCTGATGAACGACAATTCGAGAAATTAGGAGAAATCAACTTCAAGCTTATGTAATCGTCTATATTCAAATATTTGGAGGTTTTTACATAAATAATTCAGTAATATTACGATTTTTTGTTTTTTATGGCATGGCAACAATTTTTCTTCACGAAATGCAACATTCCGATCTCGTTGCGGTGTCGCATTTAGCCCGAGGTTGGATTGAATGATATCAAGACCGGCCTTGTTTATAGGACAGTCAAGGTTTTTATTTGCGTGTAACGCATCGCTAAAATAATTTTGTCTAGGCTTCAGTTGCTCTCGGCATTCGAGTAGTTACCAGTGGCTTTGCACAGAGTAGGGTCCTCTTTACTTCTGAGTAAATGCGTGTAGCTTTGCTTAGAGATAGGTCTCGTTTACTTCTGAGTGAGTCCCGATAACTTTGCTCAGAGCTGAGTCTCTTTAACTTCTGAGTGAGTGCGTGTAGCTTTGCTCAGAAATGAGTCTCATTTACTTCAGAGTGAGTGCCCTTAATTTTGCTCAGAGATGTGTCTTCTAATTCTGAGTTAGTGCCCGTAACTTTGCTCAGAGACGAGTTTCCGTTATTTCTGAGTGATTACGCGTAGCTTTGTTTAGAGACGAGTCTCCTTTACTTCTGAGTGAGTGCACCTAATGAACCATCAAAGTAACTTTGCATAGTTCCGATAGTTTATGTTATTTCAGTGCATGGTCGCCCATATATGCTAGCCAAAGTATGGGTAGGCGAGCTAATTAATTTACTAATATCAAAGGCAAAGTGCACCGCCCTAATTTTATATAGTTTCTGTAGCAAATTAACTATTCTCCCCACATTACATTTATATTATACTTGACACATTTTCACGGTTCTGTTACCAACAAAGGACGTAACGAGCCGACGATTGATATTAAATAGAAACAAATAATCAAGGATAAACATCGATATGTAGAGACATTCGTTTGTGTCGCATTGCGTTGCTAATAATGTAAGAGCCAGGGTTGAGGGCCCGAACCATCCAAATGTGACTACTATGAAATGGCCCCATTTCCCTTTGCAAGCGTCGTACCCCCCCCCCCCCCCCCTCCCTCCACAAAAAATGGGATGGCTACGATCTTGATAAAGCTATCGTGTTTCTAATTTTCAGTATTTGCTTCCCAAGTTTCGGTGTCTCTTGACCGATTCTTTTCACGGTTCTTTGAGTGGGTTTGTGGCAACCTCAAATTAAAAATAATGGAATAACTCATACAGAATATGTTATGTGACCTTCCGTATTGCCAACAATTTGCGTGAATATGCTACCAAACATCTGAAACGTGACATTTGGCGGAAACTCGCATTTCCAAAGATTTGAACCCGAAATTGAGGCGTAAAATTCACGGATCATATAAGTTATAAAAACATGTTTTCACACGATGTGGTATTGACAGCTACCGAAGTGGTTATGTTTGTGGCTACGGGTATAGCGCAAGTGGAAGTTAGAGGAAGAGTAATTTATTTTAGGTAAGTTTACGATCTATTGATAAAAGAAACGAAGTATAGGATGATGTATGTAAGGCAGGTTTTATGTGCCCAATCGGTCGGCTTTTAGATGTTGTAATGCATCGTTTCTCAAATCTTTTTTGGTATTCCCGAATTATGTGAATCAAGATTGCGGATAGCGGAACGAAATATGTGTACCGGGCTAGGGTTAGGCCATAATTTCAGGTACAAATACTACGGGAGTCACTTGGCTAGTCCCCAAACTCGTAATAGAACTAAAATAAGAAAAATTAGAATGAAATTATGGCCTGACCCTAACCCTGGTACACATACTAAGTTCCGCTGTCCGCCATCTTGATTGACATACTTCGGGAGTACCTTTTTTGCCTCAGAACACCTACGATTTTTATCTCGTCTCGCTGAACACCAAGAAATTAGAAGGTAACACTGGTAGGTGATTTCAACGGCACGAGGCCCGTCAGCCTGTTTAGATAGCAACCGTACGCTTGTTTGTAGCCTGTACGTCGTCATTTAGTAGACAAACGATGTCATAATTATGACGCCACAAGTTTCAAAAGCAATTTGCGCACAATGATGTCATAAATGTTACGCAATCAGTTTTGATGTTGACCTTATGAAGTTATAATGATGACGCAATCAGTTTTGTGTGGTATATTGTGGTATCACAAATTTACGACCAAGAGTCGCCGAAGTACGGCCATGGCGACCACTTTAGTCGCAATTTTTATCTCCGTTCTGCGGAACACTTCGAAAAAGCTCGCGGAACACAGTTTAAGAAACGCTGTTGTAGTGCAACGTTTCTCAACCGACAAAATTTTCGTCAATAAGTTTATAGTGTTAGAGAAGAATTGTTTGTATTTGGATCATCATAGCATTTTATTTGTATGATCTTCACTCATTCGGAAATGTAATAACACGTATTTGTCAACATGCAATATTATATTTAGACTGCAAATAAAGGCTAATATCACTAAATAATAATAAATGATATATACATTAAAAACAGTCAATTTAGTGAGAATGTAGAAAGGAGGGGGGTTACAAAATAAGCAAAAAGTTTTTGTATTGAGAGGTTCGGGACTACTTGTGTAGCGCGTTAGTATATTCAACAGTTCGACCGCCTGGAAACGCGATAATTGGATTCGTTGTAAAAACGGCATTCGAGTTTGGGCGTTTTAGCTGGTATATGAGGTCATAAACAAATGAAAACAACTATACTGTATATACGTGCTTCGTAGACGGTGGTTGGAGTCATTTTTTTACTCGGAGTCTGTATTCGGATCCGGAGTCGCTGCAAGTCCGGTGAGGTTATTTTCGAATGGGGGATTATGCTTGTGGCTCCGATTATGATTTACCAGTTTTGTTTAATAGATTTCATGGCTGTCAAATCTCGATAATCTTATTTTCTAAACTATTCATTACGTCACAACAATAAGGACAATGCTTTTATTGTTATCTCACAAACGATCTATGTCTCAAAACGTCCGGTTTATTGTTACAAAACAGTAACTATATAACACCACCGTGACAATAACATTGCCTCGTTCCAAAATTATATATTCTCCTAATATGTTACGAGTTCCAACATTGTCGGAAATTTTTAAAAAATAAAGTATACTGAAATAACATTGAGTAGAGTAGCTAGAGTAGGGATACGTAACTGGCGGACCGCAGTCCGAAACTTTCGAGTAATTTATTTGGATCTCACCTGAGTGTTTATTTTGGACATGCTAAGGTTCCCTTTTATTGAATTACTCTTATTGTTTTAAATGCTATTACTTCATTTACCCATATTTACTGCACTTGACCATATATAAAAAGAACTTTAGCGACATAATGGACAATGCGAATAGGGTTATCTTGATTGGGCAATAATCACTCGACGGCCGGACGACCGGCCGAGGAAGGATGTTGAAATATAAAATTCTGAAAAAACTAGAATTTTGAAAGTTTTGTATACGGTTCTTTGATAAAAAAAAAGTAGACCTAGAGTATCGTATTCTTTGACAGACGAGTATTCATATGAATTTAGATTTGCGCAATTGGGACATATGGGAATATATCAATGAGGTGAAATCCAAATCAAAAGCCAGTATTCGCCAGTTTTCGCCGCAGATGCAGCTAAAGTCTATTCTGGTAATAAACTTAAGGATTTGTCCGCATTACATTTTCTAACGATAATTTCCATTAGAGATTTATCACCGCAAAGCACTAATCTGTCATTTGTTTACCGTTCGAGGAATTTCCGAGGCCAAAAAAGATAATCGCGGTTCCGGATAATTGAAAAAGTAAATAAATACATCGAAGGATTAAGGTCTAAATCGGTGCCGAAATTATTTAATTCTAAGTCTTGTATAAACTGATAGTTCAGTGAGTTACAGATATTAATTGGGCGCTCTAGAAGTATGTGTACCAATATAGAGGTAACTAATTTTTCTCGCCTACTTTACATTACGTTGTTGTAAAGGAACTCAAACCTATGGACTGGGGGTATATTCTCTTGGCCAACACAGTCCCTGAACTCGTAATAGAACTAAAATAAGGAAAACCTGGTACACACACTACGGGAGTTACATTAATTGTATATGGATTGAGCATATGGATCGTTTTGCAGAAATACTGTTGTTATTGTTGTTATGAGAAATTTATTTACCTCTAGGCCAAATTATAGATTGTTAAGATGCATTGTTTTCGGAAAAAAATCACTTTTCTCCTCAACTTCTGAACAGATCGAAATATTTAATTCTGGGTTTTATATAACCTATGGGCGGAGATTAGTATTATTAGAGACATAAATCGTTTTGCAAAATTGTTGTTTTGTTGTTGTGAATAAAACGCTTTTGAACATAACTAAGTTGGAATGATAGTAGTGTTTACAGAAGCCCATTACTTTTATATGTTTTTTTTTGCTGTATCCTCTTTCTTTTTCGTCTAAAATGTTGTTCATTTAATCAATCATGATGTCACTATATAGTTTTTTCGCATCAATGATTTTGATGACCACGTGATAAAGGAACGTTCAATCGTTAGATACAATTTTTGATAACAGAATATGTACAAATAGAATTGCTACTCCTGCATGACCCATTGCCAAATTCCATCAAACATAGTATTAGACGAAAAATTGGACGCCCATGCATGACCAATCGCACAATTCTGCCAGATCTAATTAACCTGAGATGCCATCCATGCATGGCCGTTTGGATTACACCAGACCTGACATGTCGACTTGTCAATCAACGGAAATTTGTGTCTCACTCCGAGATGAAACTCGTTTATAAAAAAGTTTTATGTTACTGATTGCTGCATCTATGTAAATAGAAGTTTCATTCATGCATGACTGTTTGTACAATTCTGCCAGGCCTAATTAATTCAAAATGTCACTCATGCATACCCATTTGTACAAATTCTGCCAGGCGCGAATTATCTGAGATGTCACTCATGCATGATCATTTGTACAATTCTTCCAGGCGCAATTAATCTGAGGTGCCACTCATGCATGGCGGTTTGTACAGTTCTGCAAGCCTAAAAAACCCAAGATGCCATTCATGCATGACCTGGCAGCAGAACCACAAAAGGGACTAATTAGGTCCAATTTGTCAAAACAACTGATTACTGTCAACATAATTAGAGAAATTGACAGGCAGACAGGTATTTGAGAGTAATGCTTCTATTCCGACTGTGTGGCTTGTGTATCGTATGTCTATCGGGTTGAGATATCAAGAGTGAAAAAGCCGATAAGATGATGATCTCCTTTAAATAACTAGCTAGCTAGTCGTTATAGGTATACATGCTCATGTATGTTGGTATCTAAATTTCGATGAAGGCGTAGATCAGAGATTTTCAACCTTGTGTAGCCCGTTGCTCCCTTCCGTAGGCTTTTAGCACTCACGGCCCCTCTGTTTATCATTCCAGTGGTATTTATAGTGTTATTTTGATTGGTAGATTCCGAATCCCATTATGTTCAAACAATTCAGGCTCAAAAATGTGAAATAACCTTAAAGCAATGAAACTAACAAGAACGAGAAGTTTTTCTGTAAAAGTAAAATCAGTTTTGCGCGTAGCACTGTGGCCTCCTCCAACGGTTTTCTAGCTATATCACATATTATTATGCCATCATGTGTGTTCCTATGAAGTCAACTCATTTAAATTTTATTCTGTTTACTGATTTAATATAATAAAATATTGTATTTCTCACCGTGAAACCATTTCTATAGTTTCTTCAGCTAGAAAATTCTTTTTATTTTTATTTTTACAGTATTACATGGCAGTTAGTCCATCACTGGATGCTTGTTTTGAGCTTTGCTTGGGATCTGGAATGACTAATATATCACCTTAGTCACGTGATTGCGTTTCTAGAGTCCTATATAAAGAGGCGGCGTTGTAAATCATGAAAATACAGTTTGTGAATTCTAGCTTCGGGTATAATCGTTAAGCCCCATTAGCCGTTAAAACCGCCATTTAGTCTCAACGGAGACCAATTCAGCCTAATCCCTCAAAGCAGAGATAATGTCAGATAATTAGGAAAGTTGGCAGACGAACAAAGAATAGGACCCGTGGTCAAGGAGAATAGACGAGTAGATAGGCCGGACTGTTTATTTACATACCACTCATGCATGGCCGTATGTGTACAACTCTGCCGGGTATAATTAATCCAAAATATCACTGATGCATGAACATTTTTACAATTCTGTCAAACTTCATTTTGACGAACAAAGGATGTAACTCGTGGCGAAGTAGAATAGACGAGTAGATAACTTGAATTGTTTATTCATATTCAAACGAGGGTAGCTGGTTTGATAGATTTTTCGGTGCTCCCGAAGTATGCGAACCAAGATGGCGGACATCGGAACGTAACGCGGGTACCAGGTTAGGGTTAGGCGATAATTTTTTTCCAATTTACCTTATTTTAGTCCTATTATCAGTTCGAAGACTAGCCAAGAGCCTCCCGTAGTATTTATACCTAAAATTATGGCCTAACCCTAACCTAGTACACATATTACATTCCGATGTCTGCCATCTTGGTTCGCATACTTCGGGAGCCCCGATTTTTCTCTCGTGATAGTTTGGAGCATTCGTTTGGATCAGTTAGTAAGTTTGGTTTTCCGTTTTAAATGCGATGATGTTTAAATTAGCCGTTGTTTTAGCAAAGTAATCAAACGAGACAGATTTTGGTTAAGAATAATTACAGCGTTGGCCAGGGATGGCCATTTCCGAATACTAAACTATTCCGAATACATTCTAAAATAATGTTTTCGAATCTGGAATTCCGAATACATTCTAAAATCGAAAATAACACATTTTTGTTTTAGTTTAATAAAACCCAGTAAAATAGGAAATAAGCTTCAATAGAAATATTAGAATAAAGCCACAAACCAACAGTATATGTACACAAAGTAATTGATAGTTTATAGCTATCAATAAAAAATAATAGCAACTTGTGACACAGTCAGTTTATTAAAATTATTCACTTTGTACAAATGACCATATGAAAAGATAGCCAAGGAGTTCTAAGTCTATTGACAAAAATACTACTTGTATTCAGATAATTGTGTATATTTTCTGAGAGTAATAAAATTTATTGGCAATACAGCCAACAACAATCGAAAATCCATTATGCCTTTAAAAATTCTAATATTTAAGCCTGAGGTATTCTACTACCTACCAGTATATTTGTATATTAATTTATGTGAACCCGATTGTTGTGTTTGGAATTAGAAATAAATTAGTAGAGTATAGATGACCACCACTGCCACCACTTTCGAAATCGGAAATTCCCATTGCCGCCTGAAACACCCACCGCGATTTCGCGCTCGTTAATTAAAATAGCCGTCTTTTCAGCGTATAATGATCATTCTGTTACGTAAAAATTCAATCCATGACAACTACGAGATTCTAAAATATCTTTATATAATAATTTAATGTGTCCAACGTAACTCGCGGTTGCTTCTTCTTAGGTCAAAAAAAAACATTACTATTCGGTCCACGGCGATCTGTGACCTAAAATTAATAGATAAACTGCCTGATGTATTTAATTTTAATACGTATTTTTGCAATCTTGCCAACTCGTTATCGCTGTTGGAAAAATCTCAAATAATTATATAAAATCCTGTTAAGTGTAGAGTATAATTCATTTCATACAATGAATATACATATAAAGTTTAGCAGTGAATTAAAAATACATATTCATCGCCGCGATTATGCCACCTGTTAAAAGAGTCGACTTTTACAACAAATAATATAACAACGAATATATATTTTTCTGTTGTGCAAAGTGATGAATTCATGACCGACACGGGCATATTTAAAATGTCTTGCTTTATTAATTTAATTGTCTTCAATTTAACCTGCGGTTGCGTCGACAAAAGAAAATCCTCACCACTCTTATATACCATTGCAATCCGCGGTCATAAAAATAAAAACGTGAGGTAGACTGTTCGATTAAATATTGTTTTGATCCGTATTTTGCGAATTCGGCAAATATTTAGATGTACTTGTTAACAGTGACTCCGCTCGATCGAAATGCTACCACTCTGATTATTTTAGATGAAACCGTTCGAAAAATTCATAAATATGCTGTAATATCTCAGAGTAAAATTTATTTCATCACAATAAAATTGATTGAATATACTTTAGATTAATTATATTATATACAACCTCACAACCCGGAAAAAAGTCGCGTTTCAAACCTTGTATCGTGTTAACACGAAAATATCGACGGCAATTTAAAGTAATGGATAATCAGGCAAATCCCGCCCTCAATTAGTGACGATATGTTTCTAAACGCCGACCAAACAATGTGTGCCAGAGGCACACGAAATTTTGCGATTTTCACTGCCTAGAAAAGCGTTTTTCAAATTTTCGCGGGCCTCGATAAAACTTACATTGTTTACGATTTTATTTTCAGTATTTTAAATTGCCGCTTTTCAATCAAAAAGTTGCGTTGTCTTTAGAAACTCGCCGCCAATGAACGTATTTACCAGATTCACAATTCCGTGCGCGTACAAAAATAAAATAAATGTTATCGTTATCGTGGAACAAATTTGTGGAAAATTTTCGTTTTAGAGAAAATAACACAATCGTAAAGGCGTTTACGGGCCAAAATAACACGTTACGCTGATGAGTGATGAAAACAATCACGCGCAAGTTTCTATCGAGAATGTTTTCATTCAACGGAAACGTCTTGAAAGCGGCGTCGAAAATGTGTGACGTCACACAAATATCCGATATTCTTATGAACGTGAATTCCGATATTCGAATGACGAGATATTCGAATACATTCGAATACTTTATTCGAATTGGCCATCCCTGGCGTTGGCAATCCTAAATAATATTGCTTTTTTGCTTACCGCGCACCATGCTGGTTACGGTAAATTCAGACTTTTAAATCAAAAAATTTTGTGTCTCTTATCAAGTGTGGTCAGGAATGGGGGCCAGTTTTCCTATCTCCTCATGTTTAGACATGAGATGCCTAACGAGTTGAAATTAACGTTAAAGTACGACTTGATACATTGTACAATCAGCGCCCTATGGCCGTTTATGTGCACAATGTCCCTATATTATTAAACTTTATGCTGATAAAATCAACATTTTTACGATGAAATGCGAGTAGATTTACTTCTTTTTGTTACTTATCTTCAACGGAAGTTTACATTGGCATAGCTGACTGGAAATCTTAACAAAAACATCAAACAGAAGATACGACCTTATATATTTTGATTAATTTGATATTGTTAGTGTCGTGTTGGTTTAGGATACGAAAACAGGTCGAAACTGTTTGTTTACGCACGCTCTATCGGCCGTGAACCTTCATATGTGCTCGGTGTGACCATAAAAAAATCTTGCGTTTCAGAAGTGTGTATGTACCAATATGGAGGTAACTGATTTTGTTCGCCTACTTTATATCAAGTTGTACAAAGGGACTTAAACCTATTAGCAGGGGATTAATTTGGTCAACACAGACAGTCCCCGAACTCGTAATAGAACTAAATTAAGGAAAATAGGAATAAAATTATTGCCCTACCCTAACCTGGTACACACACCACGGGAGTGCCGAAAATCTCATACCTCAACATGCAGTAAGTTGGAGTCTGGGTAAGGTTTAACAATAACAAATGATTAATCGCTTGTTGTAATAAGATAATATGATATTACGGAGAAAAAATAGCCTTTGTATGTTCGCTTGATAAAACATATCGGAGAAGTATTTCGTTTGAATTTTTGACGCTCCAGAAGTGTGTACCAATATGAAGGTAACAAATCTTGTTCGCTTACTTTACCTAAAATTGTGTAAAGGGACTGAAACCTATGGGCAGGGGGATAAATTCACTTGGCTAATACAGACAGTCCTTGAACTCGTAATAGAACTAAAATAAGGAAAACGGAATAAAAGTATAACCTAATCTTAACCTGGTACATACACTACGGGAGTACCATGCTGTCTTGTATATTGTAACGATACGCAGCATATCCCGCAGATACATTCCCTCATGTTATGACTGTAGTTTGGTCACGGTCGTTGCCGTTTGTTGAAATTGCGATCAGTGACCTTGTCAGCATTATAACAATTACATCATATTTATAGGGTTGGATTAGAAAAGGGGGGACTCCAGAAGTATGTGCACTAAGATGGCGCACAACCTGAACCCAGTATGTGTACCAGGTTAGGGTTCGGGTAGTGAGTGCGTCATCTCGGTGCCCATACTTCAGAATCGCCGAAAAGGGCGCATTCGAATATCTCTTATTCTAAAATACTTTTCTGCTGCCGTAGACTCGAGGAAGAAAATACATTTATCGAGAATGCGCGATGCGATAGAAGACAAGGACCGATCGACGTTATTTAATACTTCGTTTATGGAAGCGGATTAAATCGTTATTTAGTTATTATTATTATTTTGTTAAAATATCTCGTTACCACAAGTAACGTAAGTGGAGGCGAATTTCCAGCACAAATGAAACTAGATATCGATCTTCCGCACGTTCAGTCGCTCCGACTCAATAGCGACACCGCGTGTCCCATCACTAATTGTTTAAAAAAACTCGCTATTTATACAAAATAATTCATCCATTTTAATTTAGTTTAATCTGGTTTGTACGAGCAATACCAATACCTTTGCGTCGTAAAGCCTATACCTGAGTCCAATTTATTATCTATGCTCATGACGTTACAATGCCCTAACAGCTAGCTTGTGCGAAGCGAACAATGCATGTCAATAGATCAATAACCAAAATTTTTGTGACTGCCTGAAAGCCTATGTTAAATAAAGGTGCATCCGCGGTTATACTCAGTTATTTGTATCTGGCCCTTCTGTATTAAAAGTTGCACATCCCTGATCTAGATAAAACGAGATCCTATCTGTCGGACATTTAGTCGTTAGAACAGATGCATAGATTATGTTAGTATTTTAATACGAATGGTTTTTATCAAAACAAAGACGCTTTCGTTCTCTTGTGAGGTCAGGTATAGTAGTCTTTTTTCAAGAGACTCCAATTTTTTTTAAATAAATTTTATAAAATCTCGCAACCCAAGGATATACTAAACGACATGCAGTACTTTTATGGCCGCAAAATTGAATATGATTTGAAACAATCATTTTAACATAGCATTTATTTTCCTAGAAATTACGTCAAAGTAGGGAAGGTAGCGCTTGTTTGCCATCGGCGAGTTTTTGAAATGGTGGCGTTGCTAATATATTTAAATTTAAACAAATTCCGGGACTCTGAAAATTGACAGGTACTTCAGGGTATGAAAACATTTAGGCAGAAAGGGTTTTTGCTCGTCGTTGCCAATTTCAATGACAATAATCCCTCATAGTTTCGTTCCAATCAATCTTAAGGGTCTGGCATATTTTCCAATGATTTTGCCGTCTAGACAGAATTACGAAGTTTACCTTGCTTTGGCTCGGGTTGTGTACGATTGAGACATCGTTTATCCTTGGCGCCTTGATTGAAGGCTAGAAAGCTTATCGAATTCCGGAAGTCCGTAGTACAAAAGCAATTTATTCAAATATTTCTGATATGTGGAATTTATTACCAGTGCCTTGCTGTATTTGTCGCGTATTAACAATAAGACTCGCGTGTATTCGGGGTTTATATTGTCCGAGGCGGAAGACAATCTTCCCAGAGAGGAATTTGAATCATTTAGGGGGGAAATTTTGCTTTGTATTTGCGTGTAGTTTTACCGATATTTTTTACCTATTGTATTATTATAATGCATATATATGCATACATTGTACATTATCCGAATTGCAGAAAGGAGAGTGCAAGTCTTACTTATTACAAGCAAATGTTCCGTTCAAAATTGTATCATAAATGCAAATAGAATTTGGTTTATAGTTTATTTCTTTGTTAAAAACGTCGATTTCCAGTCTTTTATGCCGAGTCAAATAATAGTAAATTATTTACGTTCTGTGCAGTGTTGAAATTCCACACAAATATTTCTAGATCTCACTTTTATTTTGGCCAACTAATCAGAATGAAAAAAGGGAGTTTGCTAGGAGTAAAACTGCGATATTTCAACTTGAGAATAATAAACAAAGTACATGGACGTTGAAATGAATGTGACAACAATTTGATTCCATAGCGTTTATGGTTTACTACGATAAATTGTCGAACAAGGACACAATTATTTCAAACAGCACAGATCAACCTTGCATGGTAGCGGGTTACAAACACTATCAGCCGAGGGGATATCGTATCACGAGTTTGAACTCATGGGCGGTTAAGTATGAGGTCACGCTGTGTATTCAAACTTGTTATCAAAACCTATATGGGTGTTGTATTTCAATCATTTGCCACACATCAGACTATGTGTGACGCTTAGACTAGAGCCTTGTGCATGGCTTTGGTACCTTCAGGCTATGCACAAGCAGTTACCGGTGTGTAGGTGACTATTAACGGGGCGTATCCAAAAATATTCGAGGGGGTGTGTGAAGTTTTAAATTGCCAAGTTAGATCGTGACAGATAGCGGGCTGTTGGAGGCCGAAAAAAGTGGGGTTTTTTGAAGGTCTGAAACATATCAAGCTAAGGAAATTGCTCCGCATGATACCTATAAATGTTTTTTTTCTCAAAAGAGGTGGGTGGGGGTCTGCCCCTCAAAACCCCCTATGGGAACGCCCCAGGCTGTTCAAGCCGGAATTTTTCTTTGACTGACGTACAATACAACGGCTGCCATATTGTCAACCAAAATACTCCTTGAATAAATAAATGCGTTTGAATAATTTTAATTCTTACACAATACTAGTATAGAAACTCTGTTAAAAACTGTCATTTATAGTCATACTTGCAACATGTAATTATAATTCGTAGTTTAAAGTCCGTGATATTCTCGGTTCTGATACAGACAAACCCAAATTTATATCTCGAAATCCCTCAAAAATATATGTGTTTTTGTGTTTGCCGTATTTTGTAAACCAAGCTTACTGAAATGTATTTTTAACTCAATCTCGATTTTAACCCGAATCAATTTGCATATCACGTCCGAAATCAAAAAATCCCTTGAATTGCTTTTTAACGATCGACAAGAATTTTGTGTTTTACGTTGTTGTTGCCAATTTTAAAAATAGCTTTGCCAAAATTGGGATGACGCGTTATGTGCGCCATACCGCACGCGGTAAAGATTTAAATTTGATCCCACACGGCCCAGACAAGGATTAAATCATAAGGGGCTGTGCAAATGTGGCCAATGGTTGTATTTGTATAATTTAGTGGCGATTACCAATTCGAATTATGCGTCTCCAAAATGTCGTCTGCGGAACGAGTGAGTGATTATAGTGCGGTCACGCTTGGTTGAAGATTTTGAACTTTCATTGTTTGATCACAATCTCAAAACAACGAAGTTGAGGTTTGAGATCATTTGTTGAGTGAGCGATTGACAGAAACAGATTTGTTTTGATAAAAAGAAAAACGAAATCTTTGAAGAGTTTTCTAATGAGAATTTTGAGAATAATCAGTGAAATTACTTTATTTTATAGCTATTTCAGCTGTTCAGTGGATAATTTTCACTATTTGTCAAAAACTCAAAGTGGCTGTAATCATCTTGAATGAATTGACACGTACTCTGCTAACCTCTTGAAGGTTTTCTTGGGAAATCTAACTGTGAGTAAAATGGAATTCAATATGGTTCTAGTAGTGTGTCGGAAACTATAAGTAAGTATGTTGATAGGTATTTGTCTGTATGTCTGTTTGGCTGTTAGATGTACGCGATATCTCACGAAAGCGGTGCATGTGCATTCATCTTATCTCGGACCAGAAGCCTATTGATTTTGGGCGAATCATGTCGTATAATTAGCGAGTTATTAATTAATTAGTGATAGGACACAAGGTGTCACTATGGAGTAAGAGAACTGTTTTGGGGGATCCCCTAACTTTCGATCTATAAGTCTTCGGTCTCTGACCGATATTCTTGTTTTGTCTATTTACCGTATATTTTTTGTAGACGCTGTTTCATGCCGTCCGCTCCGAACGAGGACGTGTATAAGAATACAGTGATCGATAGGATAAATATAATATATTACTTATCGATATAAAGTATATCGTTTATGGTGATATGGTAAAAATCATTTCATCAGAAGCAGTAATCAGTATTTTTCCACCATACTCAAGTACACTTTATAGATAAACAATACATAAAAGATGAAAAATGGTACCTCAGGTTGAAGGGAGGAGCGAGACACCATTTCTGGTTATGAGCAGCGACACCCGTGTTTCAATTCTAACAGTATTAGATAAATCAAACGTAATTATTGAAAGAAGTTTACGTCAAAGTAGAAGCTGCAGCAAACTGCAAGAACTTGGTGATTGACTTCGACACAAGCCATAATTTAACTCAATATGATCTGACTTGAACAGAATAAAAAATAAATCAGACCATAAAACAGTGACGTAGCATCAACCCAACTTGGGTTATGTTATTATTGATTATGTTTTCGCTGCAGATTGAACAGAAAAATGGGCAATAATACTGCCTAATCTACAATGATGTGATACGAAATTTTCAAAAACGGGTTCATTTTCGCTTCAAACTTGGTTAAAACAAGTTTCCTCGTTTCATGAAGTCATGCCGAACTTATAGCTCTGAAAACAAGTAATGAGATCGCTAATATAACAACATTCCTATCACGAGTTCGCGCGGACCTCCTGGATGCCATCACTTTCAAGCTTTCACAAAACCGAATCAGAGAAAAATTAGGGATGAGACAATATAGGATAGTACTAATAAAATTATGCCGATAATTATAAATTTAAAATATCGTGCGACGCAAAAAAAACAATGTTCGAATGACATTATTACATTGCGCATGAGAAATGCAGGACAATTGTTCTGGGAAAATTTATGTGTTGTTTTTGACAAAAAGATCAAAGTCGTGACTGAAAAATGAATGAGGTAACCGCGGTAGGCCACAATCTAAGCGCTCCGTTAAGTAAGCGGGTTTGCTAGCTTCTTAAATGCAAATGGAGGTCGTAATTTATGGACTGCTTGTATGTACTTCAGATAGGCCGTCGATTCTCAACCAGCGGGCCATGGCCAAAAATTATGCTGTTTTTGCTACCGAACGCTACTCATTTTATTTAATAGAGTATGAGTGTCTATCTGAGTGGTGAATTTTTTTTCAAGTTTTTCCCTTGCATGAGAGAGGTAATGGGCCACACAATTTTTTGAACAAGTGGGCCAAGAAGGTTGAGAACCACTGAGCTAAGTGCAAATCGACCCGTAGATCCAACAATATGCTTAGTTAACAGGCTGTTTTACGTAAGAGTCTTGCAAAACCCGTCAAGTGAAATTCATAAATGCAAACGAAGGCTCGTAATTTACGGACTGTGTTTTGTTGTGGTTAAGAATTTTGCTGAACTTCTGAGTTTACGCTAAACCCCAATCCCTTAATCAAACCCTATTTGCTTCTGACTCATGTGCAAGTTGGTCAGAAATCCCCGGAGTTATGGTGAAAAAATTGAAACACGACGCAGAAGGACACAGTAAACAACTCAATAATAATATTTGCGAAGATTTAGAATCCAAATATGAGAAAATATTATTCACATTTTGCCCGCTCCCTCACTCACCTCAAACAAAAGAGAAAAATTTTACGCTGGAGAAAAGCAAGTAAACAACTCAACAGCAATACTTGCACGAATTTGGAGAACAAAAAGGCAAAAATAAACTTGTTTTCTAGAAATCGAGAGATAAATTAGGCAGATTTGGTCAAATTTTCGACACTTAAATTTAGATGAAATGAATCGCACAAAGAATAGTGGTTTTCTGGGGGAAAATCCGAAAGTGAGCAAACAAGTATTCCGTTAGATTCATAGACGAGACTTTGGTCAGAGATGAGTTCCTTTTAAGTGAGTGCCAGTAACTTTGCTCAGAGATGAGTCTCCTTTACTCTTGAGTGAGTGCCTGTAACTTTGCTCAAAGATAATTCTCTTTTACTTCTGAGTGAGTGCCCGTAACTTTTCTCATGGATGAGTCTTCTTTACTTCTGAGTGAGTGCCTGTAACTTTGCTCGGAGATGAGTCTCCTTTACTTCTGAGTGAGTGCCCGTAACTTTGCTCAAAGATGATTCTATTTTACTTCTGAGTGAGTGCCCGTAACTTTTCTCATGGATGAGTCTTCTTTACTTCTGAGTGAGTGCCTGTAACTTTGCTCGGAGATGAGTCGTCTTTACTTCTGAGTGAGTGCCCGTAATCGTTCTTTTTGAGCAAATCCATATAAATTCTAGCTCTTGGAATTAAATTGGTAACTACATAATAATGTTGCAACTGACTTTTGTAATATTGCCTTTGTTAATGAACCTCATCGTGGCCCCAATGACGCGACCTAATATGATGATGTCATAGGAATATAAAAGGTAGAGTATGCATATTGAATGTTCGAACGTTGAGAATAATGTTCGGGAAAACTCGAAAATAGACTTGTTTTCTAGAAATCGCGAGATGAATTAGACAGATTTGGTTATATTTCGACGCATAAATTTTGATGAAACGAATCGCACAAAGAATAGTGGTTATCTGGGAAAACCCAACTGTGAGCAAACAAGCGTTTCGTTGAATGTTGTATGAAGTCATAATAATATCGTGCAGCATGGGGTATATATAGCAGCGTTGGAACAGCTCGAATTATTGACTTTACTCTATCCGGACTTAGTCACCAGTTGTCAAAGACATATAGAGACTCGAGTGATTAAAATTAGGGCTTTCCGAACTGGGGTCATTACCCCGCAGGGGGGGGGGGGGGACGAATTTATGGATCGCAAGGAGTACACCTATTTCGCACAATAATACAATTCGAAAGACAATTATCAAAACTAGTGCAAAACATAAATCTTAAGATTCCGAGAGAATAAAGAGACCGCGAGCTTGAAAATGTTTGGGAAGCACTGATATAAATGAAATGATTGAACTCACCACCAGTGGGTTAACTTAGTGAATTATATATAGAATATCTTATAAGCTGATCTATACCGGGTGGTACGAGACGTTTTCTTCCGCGGAAGACGGAATTGCATAAAACGAGGCAATTTCTCAATTTTTTTTTTTTTTTTCGCTTCTCGGCCTTTTGTCTAAGATCAAGTGTAGTGAGAGTTCCGGCGCAACAAGAGAAAACACGCCGGTCCTAGGGCTATTTTCTCAATATCTAACTTAGATAGCGAGCAAATACATAGTAATATTGGGGGCGGACGGAATACGTCCACCAGCTAGATAAGTACTAACTAAGAGTTTAATGTTGGGTTAACACTAGCGATATTACTGTGAATTATGTAATCTAAGCTTTATGGTAGTCGTCGATATCGCATTCATTCATGCGACATCAATTCAATGCGAACGCAGCGAGCTATATCACCCAGATTAATGTTGTATTATGACTCTGATTGTATTTGAGCTCATTTTATTTGTATGTCCTTAGAATTTTCGTTCGTATTTCTTATTGCTATCAATGCTATGTATGAGCTCTGAAATCGTATTATACTTCAGAGGGCCACACAGCCGTGCATAAGTGTTATTTAATGACTCGGGATTTCAAGCAGCTCGCGTCGATAGGATTTGCAAAACAGATATGAGCTGGTGAATCCCACACAACAGAAAAAAAAATTAGATTAACAATTTTGGTCCTACGAGCAAAATCAAACTATCGCTTTCAAAGTTGGCCAATCCTTCTCAATGAACAAAATACTTTACTACAGATCAGAGCTAAGATCTGAAGCCCGACCCGAACCGAAATTCGGGCTGGGCTTCTCTATCGCTGACATTTTTGTTTTGAATAAATATATGTTTATAAATATTATATACTGAAACTATGGGTGGATACTAAACTAAGGAATACTTGTTATGAAATAAATAGTATTATTACTGCTCGTAAGAACTCCTAAATAAAATATGAAATTTCGGGTTTGCTTCGGACTCGGACCTGAAAATCCAGTTAATTAATTAGGCTTAGTCGGGTCCAATACCCACAGGCCTGGGTCGGGCCCCGCTGGAATTTTTGGGCCCGATTTTACCTCTAGTACAGATATGTCCGATTGGATTACCTTGCATCGCAGACTATTCAATTCTGCGTCCGCTGTATATTTACGTCTTGTTTTGTAAATGAATAGTGATGACCATTTCGTGAGGTCAGAAATAGAACGGCTATCTGTTTACAAAATAAGGACAATGATAAGAAAAATTGAGTTATTTTACTGAAAATGTGTTATTTTGTAGTATCCGATTTAATCGAAAACGTCGACATTTTCAGAGTAAGACTAAAACGTGCCGAAAACGCATTTCGGGAATTTGGTGGCGGCCATTGATTAGAAAGAAACAAGAATTGTGACGCCATATTATGAAAGTGAGTTCATTTTTGTATACCTTCTACGGCAAAGTAAGTCTGTATATTGATTTTTTTAATATATTAATAGATATCTGTGGCTGCTTTATCTAGCCATGTTCGGAGCAAAATGCACAAGTAAGCGTTTTATTACGTCATTATACACCCCCCCTCATTTGAAGCTGGTTACGCTGTTTAACTCATTGTCTACGGGAGTCTGGCGGAAAAATTTTTGTAAAATTGCAATGCTTTTGAGTCAATCTAATTTTGCTCTTACAAATGCCCGGGCGGGAACAAACGTATGTTGTAACTTACTGTTTGCAAATCTATTGCCGATAGTAATTAAATACTCCATGTCAAGTGGCATCTTGACTTAAATATAGTTTTAATTATCGGAAAAAGTCTAAATTTGCATTTTTAAGAACAGAAATGTTATTTTTACGAAAACTTTTTATGACGGCATTCCAGAGACGTAATGAGACCATTACGGGATTTTTAACATTTCGAAAACGCATTTTTCTAACTTTTCCGGTCAAAGAAATCAGTTAAATCACTCGTTTTCACATGTTCTATGTCATTCATGTTCTGCTGTTGTCGTCAGTTACAGTATAGAAGAGACATTGTATGAGATTTTCGATATTTCGAGTACGAATACACGCTTCTTGGGACACGTTTTTTATCAACTCTTCCGGCCAAAGAATTCAATCCATTTACTTGTTTTCTCATGAGCTATGTCTTGTTTTTCTGTTGTTATCATTAATAGTAATAGGCGTTTCCCCGACCCTTGACCCCTGAAAAAATTCTTCCTATACTTTACCAATGCAAAATTTTTAACGCTGATTTTGAGAGTGTTTTGGATAGTTGGCGCTTACAGACTGGTTCACTTGCTCAAAACTATCATTTTTTATTCAAAACAATAAACCACCGCTGAGACCCCCAAAATCAGCTGAAGAACGGACTTCGTCATAGACCGACAAAATTATCTGTGTTAGCCGCGGTATCAGCTTCAACGTACCGCCAGTAAGAGGTCTATATTCCCGATCAAAAATAAAATTTTCAATGGTGGGCTATTGGTCTTTATTTCAGTGTAGGTGTGATTAACATGTGAGAACTAATCTGTGTTAAACTCAGTGATATATTTACAAAGAGGCGAGAGAGTAGCCAGCCCGGGATTTGGGGAGAGGGCAAACTTTTTTGTATAATGACGTAATAAGACGCTTACTCGTGGGTTTTGCTCCGAACAAGGCTAGATAAAAGCAATTTCAAAATAAGTGTTTTACAATCTGTAGTTTGCGACTCAAAATTAGGTCGCCTGAAAATTTTCTTGCAAAATCTAAAAGTTACTACTTCTATTCTCTACAAATTTATAAAGTTATTGTAATTGTATATAGCAAGTATCACAGCGTAAAAAACTTGGCATCTGTTGGTATTAGTTTGTCAGTTCATTTTGTAATTAACCATTTAAAGCATAAGCACTACACATGGTCTAGTATTTGAGCATATACCTGGGAAAGAGTTAGGGATTTTTTGAAAT
The DNA here is from genome assembly GCF_013122585.1 of Styela clava. Lineage (NCBI taxonomy): Eukaryota > Metazoa > Chordata > Ascidiacea > Stolidobranchia > Styelidae > Styela > Styela clava. The sequence goes on from NW_024102640.1 coordinate 1,392,020, forward strand.
TTATTTTTCATAAAATTCGTGTCCCTTGAAAAAAAGGGGTTGGGAACCACTGCTTTTGAGGTAGGGAATTACCTCAAAATAGTTTTCTGTTGAGATTTCAGGTCTCCCTTGCGAACATGCCTATATGTAGGCAGTCACTTATTTATAGACATGTATGTGCCATACATGGTTTAGGGGTAAATCTAATACTAGGAACACTCAAACTGGCTGTGTGTCAAAGCCCAATTGTCTACAGTTAAGAAATTCTCTCAGGGAAACCATGAATGCGCGCTAAAACCGAGAAGTACTTGATTATAAAAGCAATCGAGGACACTCAAGGAGCAAGATAAGTGGGAAACGGTCTTTAATACTTTGCCCTAGGAATGTTAAAAAGGTAAACTTCAGGACTTTGGGAAGTGCAGAGCGTTTTTGCTAGATTTGTGCTTTGAATGAAATTATGAAGTATTGGGTTTTTAAAAACATCTAATAGTGTTACTAGCTTAATATCGGCCAATGTAGATAGCACTGGGGGTAGATATTATCGTACAGTGTGGGTTTTGCATTTTGCAGTTACTGGAGTGAAATTATTTATATAAAAAATGACTTTTGGGGGAAATTTTTTCTAGGTTTGTACTTCGAATGGAATTATTCAGCATTCGGTTTGCAGAAAATAATTTTATTATAAAAATTTGATTACAGTTCCTGAGTAAAGTAAAATTACTTTTTTCAATGACTCGGATGTATTTTCTGCTTGTCAAATTCATTATTGCCTTTGGTTGATTTTTTAGTTTGAACAGTTACAAAATTAGCCAAGTCAGTATTTTGATAAGTAAACAAAAAGCGCGGAGGCCCTAGATTTCTTTCACGAAGCATCCGGGCTCTGTACGGAGCACTTTGAAAACATATGGTGCATATTGCAAAAAATATTGATCTCAATTTATTACATTATTATTGGGTATTGTAAGATTGATGAAGTGGATAAATCGAACTTTGGCGTTTTTACTGTTATTAGGGATTTGAGTGAGATCTGGGAATGAAATGTTCGTTGAAAACGATTTCTTGGTGACCGTACATTTGAACCCATGTACATTTGAACCCATGCGTATATCCACGGGTTCAATCTATGAGCGGGTGCTATAACCCATGGGTTAGGGTTAGTATGGGTTTAACTATCCGTGAAACAAAAAAAATTCCATAGGTGCAATAACATACAGGTGCAATTGTCATGGGTTCAAATGTACGTGGGTTCAAATGTAATGGAACCCGATTTCTTATGTGTTTAGCATTTAGCATTCTTAGCCTGGTATTTTTAACCAGGGATGCAATCTTAAAGTCTGTAGCCTGGCATGTTCTTATTGACATTGAATTATTCAGAACCGCAGTAAAGGTATTTTTAGTCGTACTATCGCGGAACCCCTTTATTATTAAGCGTGCTTACCGTTATTGGGGACGAATATTAAATATGGTCGGATATAATTTTTTTTGAGTTCTAGTTTTCTGAGCAAAAAATAGAAATCGAAAATTTAAAATTGCGTAACCAAAACGTCCTAGCTTTCAATGTATAAATACTGATAAAACTTGCATTATAAAAATGTTAATTTAAGGAGTCGTGGGAAATTAGTTATCAGCAACAACAGTCATGCGTACAGTGATAAAATTGTTTATCTTTTGGAAATTTCGACATTCTTTCTTTTGGAGTATGAGTGACTGACAGATCTCTAACGCAATCCGTGGAATTGCTAGGGTTGTATTAGGTTTACTTTGCAATTTTTATTGCAGCTGCACTGCTAATACCGGTACCATTCCTAGATAAATGTTTATGGGTGTGTCGGATCCATAAAGACGCTCTGGAACAGTCTCTAAACAAGCCGTCACTGAATAAGCACGGAATAACCATTTTATTATTTTATAACAGGGGGGGGGGGGGGGGGGTAGTACTTGCGCTGATTATTTGGTTTTTGCGAGACTAACTACTTATCCTTCCTCTGTGCTTTTGTGTCGGCGGATCCGTATGCATATATTGCAAGGATGCTGTAGCAAGAGTAGAGATAACAATCCTAAGTGATTCAAGAGTGCTGCTTAGTGTACAGCAAGACTCTTGAATCACTTACTATGTAGTACAGGCAGAATTGGTTGAAAGCAGAAATTTATTGTCACACCTGGCGGACCAGATTAAATAATCTAACGGGCCGGATTTGGAACCAAAGTCTGGACACTCACAATTTCATCACACCCTGTATAAGTTGGTGAAATTTCGATCATAATTTATTTATCGAGACCATGCTTCCAAAATCACGTAACTGGCTAAATAATCACATGCCCGATATGGACTGGTACCTAGACGAGACGCCGCGATTCGCCACATGATTAAGTTGTCTTATCACCTTTCCTCTTCCCGGGATTAATATGTAAATCCCATTCTTATTTTTTGTGCAGTTATGCCTAGTTCACATACAGAAATGTAGGCCGAAAGAAAACAAATATTTTCAACACTCTATTTTTATGCCCTTTGCGGCTCATTCCCATGCGAGGAATTGAAATAACCGTCTTTATTTGGCCACGGACGACAAGGAGATAACCAGTGCCTGCTAAGATTAAAATAAACTACCGTCTCAGTAAAAGAACGATACCCATTCAAAGGCTTAGTCATCAAAATACATTTGTGCGTGCACAAGACGACTACTCAGAAAGCCGAGAAAAATACTATTAACCAGAAACAGACATCTGAACTAAGTGCAAACTACGACCCGTACAAGTTGTTTATCCCCATTTCGTGAACAAAACAACCGGACCCACAGGGCATAACTTGGCCTCACAGACAATCCGGAGTTTGAATAAACTGACTCCTAGCAATACCGCGTTACATACTTATCCTGAAATAAACTGCACTCTGAAAGCAGAATACGGATTACCCGATTTTTCACCATTCAATCCTGTATACAGTTCGGATATATATAATTCAGCCTGGGAAATGGATTTCTACAGCATCCTCGTCTTCATTGCGAGTTTCATCGTCGGGATCGAGTCGATCAAGAAATCCTCAATGTTTATGTCGGGTGAGAAGTTCTTCCGTTTATTCATTTTAATCTACCGGGAATCTCCACTACTGCATTTAATATGATAGGATTTCAAGAATTATCCCGGGCACGAGGAAGGCCGATAAGGCGGTTTACAGGTGCGATAAGTTCGCGGTCTCTCGTTCAGTTAACAGTCCATGTCGGGTATGGGATTAGTTAGTTATTTGTTTTCGGAAGCACGGACTTGGTGGTGGAGGAATACTTATCCCGGGAGTCCGGAAAGGGAATAAAACGTTTTAGTCTTGCGGTAAATCACAGCCTCGCCTACGCTTACCAGTTCATGTCAAGTATGGGATTAGCTAGACAGTTATTTGTTTCGAATACATGGACTTGATGTCGGAGGAAGCCGCAACCGACCAGCGCTTACGTGAACCACCCTATCGCGGCGAAGAGTCAAGCAATTTCTCACACATAATTATCCTCCGTGGAACCAGATCTGCCAAATTTGATTTTAATTTAATGAAAAAAAACGGAAATTTGTGACATCGAAAATGTAAATTCGCCAGATGAGAAACAAACCCACAAGAAATCGTGTAAAATCGAGCACGCCAGGATTCGAACCTGGAATCTTCTGATCCGTAGTCAGACGCGTTATCCATTGCGCCACGCGCCCGCATGTCCACTCTGCGTCCAACCATGAAAACATTGTTAGAAGCTTACTGACGACCACTCAAATTGTGAGAGATTGTTGTGACAGCATCTTCAATTAGTATTGGTTTTGGCCGGATTGTTTGTTATATTTGGCATGATGTTTTAGATGTTCAATAATATATTGTTGGGATGGGTCATCCGTCGTCAGCCCCGGTGGCCTAATGGATAAGGCATTGGCCTCCTAAGCCAAGGATTGTGGGTTCGAGTCCCATCCGGGGTGTTTAGACGTTTTGCGAACTCAGATTTGGACTTATATTTGACCATCTTGAAGAACGTGAGCTCGCAGCCAATACTTATGGAACAAGATTGCAGTAAATTTGCACATCGTATTTTGCAATAATGATGATTCTGGATGTGAGCGCAATAGGAGTATCTGACCTTTAAACTTTTGATCTAATGGTTATCGAATGAGTACCATACCACATTGCAAAGAGCACATTGTCTTGTACTAAGCATCCGGCGCTTACACCGTATCGCTATCGTTTGTAATAATTATTGTCAACGTTATTTAACTGCGATGGCAGACGCTCGAAATCGTTTAAAAACGAGCACGCCAGGATTCGAACCTGGAATCTTCTGATCCGTAGTCAGACGCGTTATCCATTGCGCCACGCGCCCGCACGTATATGGTCATTCCAGACCAAAACTACTAGATTGCATTCTGAATCTGAACGCCCTTCTACGGGTAGAAGCCCCCACTATAGCCAGAATGTCTGCTGTCAAGGCGGCCATTTGAAGAAGTGAAAAATAGGACAACAGAAGCTAAGACGAAATCTACAAAAGAGCGAGAAGAACACCCCGGATGGGACTCGAACCCACAATCCCTGGCTTAGGAGGCCAATGCCTTATCCATTAGGCCACCGGGGCGGATGTACCCCCTTCTTTTTTAATTGTTTACAGAAGGCACCCCGTACGTACATGCACACCAAAACTCTGTTATCGTCATCTTTCCTACTACAACAACAAAATCAATTTTGCAAACGGCCCACTTTGTGTATTCCACTTGTGTGACTGGAAGTTTATTCAACTGCAGCGCCAAAAAAAACATGGACCTCGAGTTGTGTTGTTTTTACCTTTTTGACTCGATGCCAGATTTTATGTACGATCTACTATGGTAGACTTTAGACTTTGGCAGTGTGAAAACATTTCCAATATATTTGACGCGAATTAGCGTGCGGGCGCGTGGCGCAATGGATAACGCGTCTGACTACGGATCAGAAGATTCCAGGTTCGAATCCTGGCGTGCTCGCTTTTTCACCACCTTGTACCAAAATTCAGGCGACAATTTTACACAAAAACATAGAAAGAGCATAAATTTCTGAATATTCTTCTATTCGTGGCTTCAGCAAGTCCGTACATCTGAAAACAAATAACTAACTCCATACCCGACGTGGACTGGTAATCGGGCAAGAGGCCGTGGTTTGCCATAGGAGTTTAGTCGCCTTATCGGATTTCCTATAAGATCTTATTCAAGATTGGGGCACGGAAAAAGTAAAAGCGAGTCGAATTAACTTGACTTTAAATTTGACCACACGAATGGGATGAACAAGGACATGGAGGTTTGTGCCTCTGAAAACAAATACCTGACCTGATCGCATACCCGACATGGACTGGTAACCGTGCGAGAGACCGTGGTTTGTCATAGGATTTAGCCGCCTTATCGGATTTCCTCTCCCCCGGGATAAATACGTAAATCTTATGTAAATAATTTTATCTGCTACGAGGCAGTGTTCCATTGTTTTTTATTCTTGCATGATGAAAAAAGATCACTGAACCTAAAACCCGTGTAATACATGCGTATATGCCTTGTTTTGGCAATTTTTATTTTATATTAAGCGAGTTTTAAATCATTATCTTCAGAGCTCGTGTATTTGCCGATAAGTATTAGTGGGACCATATGTACTCAGACTTTGTTTGAGTTCTTCCTTTTTTAATCAAAGAATTTTTCAAATGATTTATCGCGTGGTAGGCTGGTTATTTATTTAGTTTATGTTTTTATGTGTTTGCCTCCTATTAGTACGTGCACGCCAGAAACTAAATATTTCCGTTCGGTGCGACGCCACACGACCGCAAACGTAGCGGGTGGTCGCGTCGCATTAATTCCGGGTGTTTGACCTTTTTTTACGACAAGGTCATTAAATCAGCTGTTCTTTTCAAACTGCGGTTTGTGTTGTCCGAGTCTGGTGACCTTTCAAGCAGGTTTGTGATAAACTTTAACCCCTGACAGTCAAAGATCAACCGAGACAGCCGCTAGTGGTGATATAATTACCAAAACTCGGATGGGTCGTTTTCCGAATTATACCTCGGGACCTACAATTGTGCTCGTTAGTGTACATGAATATACCCCATGCCGTTATATTTCAGTCCCTTTACACAACTTGATGTAAAGTAGGCGAACAAAATTAGTTACCACCATGTTGGTAAACATATTTTTGGAGCGCCCCTAGAGCAGTGTGCCATTTTTAAATCTATTCTTCGATGCGGTAGATGCAAAATGAAGTGTTAAATCATTTCCATAGATACAAAAAATCTATCTTTTTATTACGAACTCCTTATAATTGTGCTACAAAAAACGCTTCGATACATCCGTTGTTATATGCTAATGGTCCCCAGCCTTTCATAGGTCGTGGCGACCTTTCAGAGGCTTTAAGCACTCATGCCCCCTGTTTGTCATTCCCGTGGTATCTATGGTGTTGTTTTGATTGGTAGATTCCAAATCCCATTATGTTCAAACAATTCATGCTCAACAAAAGGAAAACACCTTGTGAAATAACCCTATCAAGAAATGCAATTGGGAGTTTTCTTGTAAGAGAAAATCTAAAATTGGTTTTGTGCCCAACATTGTAGCATTGTGGACCCCGATTGGGAAATGCTGTTATATGCGCTTTAATAATAACAATAGAAAAGTAGAGTCTCTCACTGAAAACACGTTCAACAATTTATGTCAGGGCATAATAAGTTGCGTAAGCGTTTCCGGACCGGATATATTCCATTTATTGCAAGAGAATAGCTTCTTCAAACAATAGGTTGCTGGTGCAATGACTTATTCGGAGTGAAAGACGTATCAAATAATCATATTGCATTTCTTCTTTAGAAGTTGATCTACTGAGGGCAGCCAGAAGTGAAAAGTCCGCGATCCGAGTGACAGAAAAAGTAGCGCGGACGCTTACGAAAGCACATACAATTTCGTTGGCGTTTGAACTCAAAGTCCCGCCAGAGGAGTTTGTTTCCGTATTTGCAATTTATGAAAAATCCGGACCGAGAAAGTATTTTGAAATCACTGTGAACGGACGACAGGACAAAGGTGGGTATCGTATATAACCCATGTGGAAAATACGCGAACGAGAAAAGCTTATATCGGCGACCACCACAAAGCTTAGCTTACTTTAGCCGCGATAATAATGCAAATGATAAGGCAGAATTAAACTCTTAGTTAGTACTTGTCTAGCTGGTGGGCGTAACGCGTCCGCCCCCAATGTTAAAAATTTGTGTTCTGAATGCCCCTAATTTGCGTTTTTTAGCGTCTTCCTATGCTTTTGCTTATTTGCTTAGCCTGTGTTAGGTAATCGAGAACTGATAGGTCTTTGTCAAAATGCTAACATTGGGCTTAACTTACTTAAGACTCACTAATAATGCAGATATCGAGACAACGTTAAACTCATAGTTACTTCTTGTCATAGCTGGTAGGCTCAATGCGTCAGCCGCAATCTGTAAATTCTATCATGTTTGCAATGTTTTAGCGTTGTCGCCTTCTCGTTAACATCACGTGTTAAAGAATCAGGGTCCCGAGTGTTCTTTTCCAATGCTAACATTGTCCGAGCGATTGAATATCAATTGCTCAGAAAATAACCTAATACTACGTTTTTAGCGTTGGTATTTTGGTAAGATCAATTTCTATCCTCCTTCCACGCTTTTGCTCTGGTAGATCCTTCAGCATTTATTGCAACAAATTCCCAACAAAATTAATTTAATATTGATGTGGGGAAAGCTTCGATCATACAAAACGTCCCAAAAATATATTTGTGTCAATGTGCAGAAAGATTATTAAAACTACTTTTGTCTTTATTCCAGTTTCCATTAAGTCACGTGATGAAAGCGACGCCGATGACGACGAGTTGCACGTGACCAGTTTTCGTAAAGTTGGCATTGCTAACGGACAATGGCACACAATGCTCATTCATTTCGTCATAACGGAGTAAGTGATTTTTCTGCAATGCAGGGTTTATGTCATCATCGCTTTTTGTAGAGTACTCAGCCAATGTGGCCGCATTTTTATAAGGCGTTTTAACACTTTCACAACAAATAAGGGTCTATTTGCTGATTCAAAATGAACATGTATGCTTTGTTAAAAATTTCTCGAAGATGAAATTTCAAAATTTACCTGTATGTTAACTGACTGTGAACTTTTTTTATTCTCGAGTCGGTCAGTATTTATTAACGCTCAATTCGCCACTGTAATCCTTTAACAGGGCTTCCAAAATATTTAATTAAGATGGTGACCCCTTCCAATATATTAAAATTGGTACTCCCGAAGTTTGTGAACCAAGATGGCGGACACCGGAGCGTAGTATATGTACCAGGTTAGGGTTAAGCCATGATTTTATTTTTTCAGTTCTATTACGAAAAAAACCCGAATCGAATATATTTTCTAAACTTTTGCAATATAAAACCTACTGTGACGTAACCTGCAGAACAAGCTTCTTATATCCTAATTTTACCTGTGATTATGCGGATACAATTTTGGATCTTTTGCACAAAGCACCCGCCAATATACACCTCTGTTACTGTTCAAAATAGGAAAATTAATAATTATCCAATTAGGGCTCTGGTTGGAAATAATTTGAAATTTTGAATTTTCAGCGCAATCTTCATTCGTATCCCTTGTTTCCTTATTTTGAGCGGTAGCGGGAGTGTTTTTTAGCGGGGGCTTTGTACAAAAGATCCAAAAATTGTATCCGCATAATGTAATCACAGGTGAAATTAGGATATATATATATGGCTTGTTGTGCAGGTTACGTTACAGTAGGTTTAATATTGCAAAAGTTTAGAAAATATAGTCGAATATGCGATTCGGAATTTTTTCGTAATGCAATACTAGAATTCCATAAATATTCGAGTTTGTATAACATGAATTCATTTGTCAAGGCAATTTGCTCGAAGCAAAGCCATGCGCACTCACTCAGAAATAAAGGATATCATCTCTGAGCAAAGTTGTCAGAATGTCCAAAAGTCATGTGAAACGATATTTTGTTGCGAATGTCACCGTGAATTCTTAACGTAATTTGCCGCAATTTCAGGATAAATTTTCCGGGGTTAAATTACTTGGCAAAACTACAAAGAGTTGGCGAGGTTGTTCAAACAAAAATATTTGATTACCGAAACCACAACTGGCATCGTTAAATTGTAAATCTAGTCTTCGAAATCACTTGGATTGTGCTGAATCCTGCTGTATTATGAGCTTGATGTCTCTAGGGCTGAGCTTTCTCTAATACCAGGTCGAATCGAATATTATTTTCGAATCGAATCTCGAATACTTGAAAGATATGTAACTGTATGCGAGAACTGATTTTGTATTGTGATTGGACCAATCACAGACATATAAATTACGAAAAAACATAGAATCCATCACTCTGTCAGTTCGCTGAGTTGTTCCACACAATGAATGTTCCATCAAAGATGGCGGCGATGCAAATTTCGTTTCAACCGATTTGAATAATTTACCATTCGAAATGCCCAGCCGTAGATGTCACGGTCTGAATTACAAATCGAATAACTGTTTCTTACTTTCTCTGCGATACTGATGCCGAAATACAGAAAGTAATTTTGTTTATTTCCATATAATAACATTTATGGCGAATTTCTCAAACCATCCAACCACTGCGTTCGTGGCGTGAAATAGAATGGTATTGCGTCAGTCATCCGCAAGTTTTTCACTTTTACGCGCATATACCCATATACGAAAGAAGATTAGATTTCTAGTTTCCAAGTTAGACCGCAACAGCTAGCAGGCGGGAAAACGTGGGTTCTAAGAGTTTTGAACAGACATGGGCAAACTACGGCCCGCGGGCCAAATCCGGCCTGTTAGGTAGTTCAATCTGGCCCGCCCGATGTTGCCTCAACCAAACTGAAACCAAATTTTGATGTTGAGCTAAAAATAGTTCAAGGAATTTGTTGAGATTGGGATTAAATTTAGTTTTGGCACGAGGATCATTGTTTCCGCTTCTGCTTTTGTAACATTGTAAATATTGTCCATAAAATGTAACTTTTTACGTCACAATTACATGGCCAGCCAGTCTAGGTAGGCAAATTTTTTGGCCGGGACCCTGCAATCCTTGGTCTTACTCTTGAAGATATAAAAGCGTTCCAAGCCGATCCTCAGCCGCAATTAGCTGTATTATGGGTGCAATAGCCGTTGTGAAGATGCAAAATGTCTCGTGTAAGAACAGTAGCTTGTGGGAACTATCTTATTACTACAAACCACTAATTATGTGATCTTTTCTTTGCTTCTGTTTAGGTTAGTTGATTAGGACAATGAGGTTAGGTTATTGTCCCATCTTAACCAAGATAAACAAAATCATAGGAGACTGCTCAGGAGATTAGCGATGAGATGATAATAGGATAATGCCGTCTCGCTATACTGCTGTTTTACGATAATGCCTTGACCTTTAACTGTTTCCCTCAACGTGGAACAGTTCCAACCCCCTTTGTGATGGAATTACAGTAATTATTTAACACTTCAAACCGGTCAGTCGCCATCTGTTTTCGAAAGCATGGCCCAGACTTGACTATGTTAATTTCGTAACGCTACTTTGAGCGAACTGACATAAAATGTGGCAAGGCCAAAGAGGTATTTCGTCGCTGATCGTGTTTCGGATGCGATACAGCAACGATCAAGTTCCCGATGCGGCGACGTTCTTTGTGTTTTTGCCAGCTAGTCTGATTACAGGAAATCAAATCTTGACTTTATCGCTTTGCTGCATTCGAGCCAAACATTCCAGAAATAAACGTACCTCCGAATTTATCCAGACATACTTTTTTAAGATGAGTTGTATTTCGGACCAACGACGGTGCGATAAATAAAATGATTTAATATTGTAAACTCAGCCATTGTACAAATATCGCAACACACAGGACAAACGAACACGCATGACGGAAAGCCATGAAAGTTTCCAAAACTTTGAGACATTATGGGCAATTCAAGTTGTGAAAGATGCGCTTTTCATACGGCGCGTATATGGTCGTTTCCTTTACGTTGCGGAGAAAATAAACAATTTGTAAATGAGAAGAACATGTTAGCTTGAATATTCGGTCATATTTTTTTTATTTCGTCCTGTGTTGAGTTCATACAACTGAAATGAATAGCTGGTTAGTCTTTCCATACTGTACCCGACATGGACTGGTAATCAAATGAGAAGACTTGGGTCGCGACTAATTTGGCTTTCATGAAAAATGTCCTATTTCTTTAAACATTGTAAATATATTGAAAATTTTCAAAACTGTAACACGGTGCCAGTTTCAATCACATTTAAATTTAGAATAAGAATGAACGCGATTATGCTTATTACTGCGTATAAAATGATCGAAGTCAATATTAATTGCGGCCTAAGCTCATCTAAAAACTAGTTATATTTGATAATAAAGCTTTGACGGTTGTTAGAAAATGAAAAATTTAAAAGCGAAAAGTTAAAAGCTTGCTGTGACCAGGATTCGAACCTGGGTTATCACGGCCACAACGTGAGGTACTAACCACTATACGATCACAGCTTAACACGATTCGCCATTCGACGACCGCGGCAGAACGCTCCGAGAATTGGAATATATAATTCTCTCGAATGATTGGAAGCGCTCTCGAATTCAGCATTCGACAGTGCTGTACTGAGCATTGTGTAAACACGTGCACTACGTACCGCGTCTCCATACGCCATTTACATTTTTCTGCTAACCCCTTTTCTAGTGCATATAACACACATAACGGAAATTCAAATCAGCTGCTAAAACTTTTAAGTCAGTGCAATTGAAACAAATAACTGGCTAACTAATCCCATACCTGACATGGACTGGCCGTGTATGCCACATGATTAAGCCGGCTTACCAAATCCCATCCTAAACATGTGACAGAAAAGACCTTGTGACATAGAAAAATAAGTTAAAAAATGCGAAATGCTCTCTAATTTAGTTTAAAGATTGTGAGCAATGTTATAATACATGAATATAAATGAAAAATACGATGAGACAATCGCACACGTACAATAGTATGTACCGCGTTTCCCCGGAATAAGACCTAGTCGATAGCAAAAAATCTCTCCTACACGTTTTAAATGATTAATGTTTGAAATAATCTATGTTTAGCAGTTATTTTAAATAAAAACCTGTTAATTATAAGTAACAATATTGGTTTTCAAATTTTGTATATTCAAAAATCTCGTGATTCTCAACTTCGTACTTTTGTGTTTGATAAATGAAAATAAAATACATCCTCCCAAAATAAGCCCTAGTGAACTGGTTCTCAACCAGTGGGCCATAGAGACATTTTCAAGGGGGCCACAAGGCTATTAAAAATTACTATGATTATTGAAGAGTTTAGTTTCGTTTGTGTCATTATAGTCAAATATTTTATTGTAGTAGCAATGAATGATGCTGCTGCTTTTTATTCTAATTCCTAAAGTGAAAGTTTTTATTTTTGCAAACAGAGTCTTGTTTTTCTTGTAGTTTTTCCCTTGCATGAGAAAGTTAGTGGCCCACGAAAGAAAAAAAGATTGATAACCACTGCCTAGTGCAGGGGTGGGCAAACCCTGGCACGCGTACCAAACTTGGTTTATTTTTGCGTTGAAAGTAGCGAAGAATTGTTTTTTAATTTTGGTCGGCACGCGGAGGAATTTTGTCGTTAAATTTATCCGATTTCGGCACGCGAGCCGAGGAAGGTTGCCCACCCTTGGCCTAGTGTGAGAAAGACAATGTCCTATTTGCAGGGAAACACGGTTTGTATGTGGTCGTGTGTTTTAAACCAAAATTGACCAATCAGCATTCTCAAACCCCCTAGTCCTCACATCTGGCAAACAACCTAGGTCTACGCTTTTATAAATGCTGTTTCTCCTTCAGTTCAGGAGTTGCTGAAACTCATTTCATACTTGACTGTGCAGAGAAGGGAAGGGCCGAACACCCCTGGATCGCAGATCAAATCCGGAAGAGTCGAAACAGCACTCTGATCGTCAAACTTGGTACCAAGAGTACAATTGATATAAAGGTTCGTTTGTTCCTTCGTTTGTTCCATATTCCTGACATAGAATCACTATACTAAAGGGTCATCATTCGCCTTTTCGCTTTCAAATATGTAATTCATTTACTGATTCCGACACAGACCCAACAACAGAGAATAAAAAATATATATATATCCCAATCATTTACACATACCTATCAGTAGAGTTCACAGTTACACGACACTAACTCCCAATCCTTTCTCAATGCCTGTGTGGTAATGAATACGTATGCATATAATGCAAGGATGTTGTGGCAGGAATAAAAATACCATTTAATTGCATTTAAATACGTTCGGATCTTTTGTGCAAAGCCCTGCCACTAATGCAAAAATATGAGATTTGAGAAAAACACTTCCACCATGTTTTAAAATAATTAATTAGTAATTATTCAGTTAGGGTTCGGATTAAAAATAAGTTAAAAATTTGAATTTCTAGCGCATTTTTGGGCGGGCGGGGCTTTGTACAAAAGATCCGTTATACATTATTATATATCTCATTTTCTCGTAATTTGAATAAAATTGATTTTCTTTCAACTGTCTGGTTAAAATAAACGTCAATTGCTAAATTACCTAATTTTTCTATGAATAAACACAGTCTATTCATAATCAGACTCACATGCGAAAGGCGGTTCTACTCCATGATGAGCAACTTCCAATAGTGCGGAGGAACTATGGCGGTTACTGCACTCAGGCTGACATGGGCACAGGGTCTGATCCGACTCTGTTGGACATGATGAACAACTATGAACCAGTGTCGGAACTAATAATTCAAATCTCAGGTAAGTAAATTTTACTGAACTGCGTTTCCTGTAATACAATAATACACTAACACGGATAGTTTTAAAGTTAAATTATCGCTGTTGTTCTTGGTGGCATGGAAAATTACCTTCTCCCGCATTTTATGGACTTATCCGATTCCCAATATTTAGTACTTGGAGATGTAAGAAGTAGGTCAATTTAGGTTGGTTGGGTGCACATCACATGGTGTAGTTATCAGTGTAATTCCCTAAATTCCGAGACCCGAGTAATCCGAGTGAAGAGTCGGGTCAATCACTGAGTGGAGTTTCATCGGCTGTTAGTTGTTGAAGAGCCCGAGTCATTCCATTTCGAATAAATGACTCGAGTCACTTCGATGTATGAGTCGAAGCAATGACTAGTGCCTTGTCAACATTGGTACTGGTAACGTTACCCCGTGTCCATTACATTTGTGCGGCTCTCTCTCGCCTTTTACTCCGATTCACTGCAACATTACTTTCAGATCTTGCATCGGTCCTCCGAGACATCCATGCAGGAATGAAGGCTCAAGCGATAGAGACGAAAGAGCTTCGGCGAACTTTGCAACAATGTAGTGCATGTACAGGCGAGAAAAGTAAGATTTAATATTTCTCAACTTATGAGTCGCGACCCAAAAACCTGGTCGGATAAAAATCTTCTTGGGTCGCCTTCTTTTTTAACAAACACTTGAAGCTATTGATTTAATTTTTTTTGTAAATTTTATTGTTTATTTTATATTTGTAATGAAGTGTTGCTGAATAGTAATTGAATATGTGGGAGTATCACAGCGTAAGAACCAGGCAACATCTATTTACCCACGATTTCAAAAACTCGCTGTTGGCAAACAAGTTCATCTTTCTCACTTTGAAGTGATTTATGGAAAAATAAATGTAAAATGATTGTTTAAAATTAGTCATTTAAATTTTCTTCCACAATTGCGTTTGTTATTTGAGCCTATTCTTGGGACTTGGGCTTGGGTGGTTTAAAAAAGGGTTAATAACCACTTTTCTAGTTATTGTTTGAGGCATACATGGGGCTTCCTTTTCTTTTATATAAGTGTAGCAAGTGTACTCATTTGCATAATACCAGGGTGCCTTAGCAAAATGAAATATGTTTGTTCTAAAAATCTAAATGGTTCTGATGATGATGTGCAAGAGGATTGCTGGACTTCTCGTCACCGAACGGTTCCAACTCCGGAATTCCACCTATTCCCTACCTGGACTAGTAACCATACAAGATGCCGTGGGTCAACATATGATTAAGCTTATCTACATTCATCTCATATTTTCAGGTCTGTACAGTCAACCTACTCAGCCAGTGTCGCCAACTCAAGGCCGTTCTCAAGTTACAGAGCCTCCCCAGCCTAGTATCATCAAAGTCGAGGAACCAACAGAACCCCCGGTGATAAGAAAATGCAGCAGCAACCCTTGCGATAGTCAAGTTGAGTGTGAAGATACAGAAGACGGGTTTACCTGCGGCAGATGCCCGTCGGGATTCACAGGTAAGGTGTAGAGAAGTAGGAGGAATTGCTAGTTAAAACGCTATTCCTATTGTTTGCTAATGTCTTCCGAATGAGGTACTGCCCCAAAAAACAATGGCCCGTACCGCAGCTGGCAAGCCAGGTTTCTTAGCCCGTTTATTATCTAATAAAAAGCGGTTGACATGGTTACTCCGCCTGTCGTGACTGGAGTTGCTTGCTTCCTTTGTTATGAACGATTGTTTTTATTGTTTATGTTATATATTTATTACGTCATATTTCAGGTAACGGGATTCACTGTGATGACATAGACGAGTGTGAGACGTCGTTTGATCCCTGTTCAGCCATAGCTGGCTGCATTAACACCCAGGGCGGATATTACTGCAACCTTTGTCCTGAGGGCGGATTCGAACAATCATATAAGGAGATTGAGGTGGCGGAAAGAATTATTCAGAAACAGGTATGTGTTGTTCAATTAATCGGTGGACGAAATATCCTATCCATAAATGCCTCCTAATGTGGGTTAGCGTTGAATTTTGTAGGAGTTGTCCATATTTTTTATTGGCTAAACTTCCCGTGGAATTTTCTGGTTTGTTTGTCTATGATCGAAGTTAACTCACAAACCCTCAACAAATGACTGTGTTTGGATGGGAATTAACATATGCCCAATCAGGGACGTTTCAAATTTTTCTGCTGCCCGGGGCGAGTTTCTAAGTAAGGATACTCCATTATAACCAACTTCAAAAATAATTTTGGAATAAACAACATTATAGATGTTGGTATACATAAAAATAAAGGACCTCTAGAAGTATGTGCACCAAGATGGCGCACAACCTGAACATAGTATGTGTAACAGGTTATGGTTCAGATTGTGCGTCATCTTGGTGCACATACTTCTGGAGCGTCAAAATAAATAATGTAAAAGTAAAATGTTTGTAATATTATTATTTAAAACATACTAAGCAACAAACTCAGCCTTATAACGTGCTGTTAGGGCGGCTGCCTCCATGGCCCCCCTTTAGAAACGCCCGTGTGTCCAACGAATACTTTGTCTTTGTGTATGTAAATCTGAGCTGCATGGATACTATTGTAAGAATCAGAACAATTAGATTGAGTAGTTCAAATTTCTTGCATCACACTTTCATAAATTATATTCTGTAACGTTTCTTCGACTAAAACCAGACTTCTTGTGATAGGATAAGCAGTTTATTTGGGCCTGACGAAACGCTTCAGAAAATTTTTTTAAACGTCTCAATAAAAAGCATCAATAAACTTTTAGTATTTCGCTATAATACTAAAAACATTCTATTTCAATTTATTGATAAGAACATTTTTGTGGCGCCAAGGCAACAGAAACTCATGTCATTCTGAGCGATTATCTCTGATTGAAGACGCCCACATAACAAAGTGTCGTCTATGACTTCAACGCAATGTTTGTTGTGTAAACGGGAGAGTTGACGCTGCTAACTAAAAATGACTGGTGAAATTGGAAATGATATTTTTAGGTTTATTATATTTAATGGGAACTGTGACCTATCGTCCGATTACCTGAACAAGTCAGAAATGTTAGATTTATTATTTCGCCGAGGCATATCTGCTAACTTCTGATTGGACATGAGCCAACTGTCTTGAAACAAATTGTCAGATACCGCATTTGTTATCAAATAATTAAATTTACTGAGCTCGGAATTCAAGATTTGTCTCCGCTGCGTCGTTCCACTCCTATCAATTCAAATCACTAAAAATTAAGTAGGTAATGTCCAGACGGATCTTTCAAAAGGAGCTCCCTATATATATATTAATTAGTGTGTGTACAGAGTGTTTTTCATGAATATTTTGTACAGAGACTTCGCCACTAATGAAAAATGTGAGATGTGAGAAAACAACCCCACTATGTTTTAAAATAAAATAAACAAGCCGGTAGGCACCCAATTTGGATCTCCGCCCTTTCTTGAGGCCCGCGTAATTTCAGTTTACTAGTTTGCTAAGAAGGGTAATACGCCCTTGTATCGAGAAAATTGTACCAGAACTGCCAGTTCATTTTGATCGCTGTGCGGCTCATCGGTATCCATGTGCATGGTTATGCTGTGGCTGTTAATTAAAAAACGTTCACTGAAATCCATAAGGCTTCCTTAGTTTATGAACCATCCAGATGTAAGACGACTTGTTAGAAAAAGTATTTTCTTCCGCGGAGGGTAGAATTCTCGGAATGGTGATATTCGATTTGGTTGACGGGAAAATTGCGAAAATGTAAAAGAAAATGGGAATATTTTCAACGATCAAAGGATTTTTTGCTGCTGCCATGAAAACGCAACATCAATCCGGACTTCCGGTGAAACGCACATAACTAGGGTGACAAGATAACACACGTGTGAAATTTCATACAAATCAGTCCAGCCCTTAAGACTCTACGTCTACTGCTTGGACACACAGACAGATACACAGACAGACAGAACGACTGATAATAAGGGTCTTTTAGAGCGGAGATCCAATATACAGCTGGGCTTGAAAATGAATTTCAGCGCAATCTGCATTTTCAACTTTAACTGGTTATTACTAATTTTCTTATTCTGAGCGTTGGAGACGTTTTTTTTTCGCGGGGACTTTGTACAAAAGATTCAGTGACTGTATGTACAGATCGTTCGTTCGCCCTGAACATCGAATATGTCGTTTAAAAAAAACTAAATAATCAAACACGTATCTTTTCTCACAGATATATATTTAGCTCATTATCAGCGGTTTCATCATAATTACGTAATAATAACAACTCTATTAAACATGAGATGCTTAAGCGACGAATAGCCGATCACAAAAAAAATGTGTGAATTTTCTGACACGTTGTTGATCAATAAGCTGTTTAGTTAAATTGATGTTGTTTTTGTAGAGTTGGTTGTTGTTGTGAAAATAGTCGCATTCCTCCATATTTTCTATACTTGAATATGTCTTTAGAAAGCTATTACTTTGTCATACGAGTCCTTAACACTCACTCGGAAGTAAATGAGACTCATCTATTAGCAAAGCTACGGGCGACGGCGCTTGACGAGAAGATTCGATTGGCGTAAAAATTAAAGTCAATAGATTGATACTTTGAGTTTTTTGGGGTTGATGAATTTCACAGAAAAGAGACGATAGTGGTATAACGGAGTCAGGTCTATTTTGTCACCCGTTCGGAAGTGTTATTTTTGCTTTGTTCGTGTCCGAAAATTTCGCCGTAGGAAATCTCGACTCAGAAAATTTCGCCGCATGTGAAAATTCTCCGCATGAAAAATCGCCGCAAGAGCATTTTGATGTAAAACAAGTATTTGTGATAAAAACAGTTAGGTTTATAAGGTTAAGATATGCTCTTAGATTGAATAAAAAAAGCCTAACTGTTTTTATCACAAATAATTGTTTTACAGCAAAATGCTCTTGCGGCGATTTTTCATGCGGCGATTTTTCCTATGCGGCAAAATTTCCTATAGCGAAATTTCCTGCGGCGAATTTTCCTAGAACCGTTTTATCATATATCACTACGATATGCACGATACCTTCTCACAAAATTTTCGCTATTTAAATTTCATTTGAGGTTTTGCTGTTACTATTGCATATTCCTGTATGTTATACATAACGAAGATACTAAATAATTTATTTTTCGATCTATTTGGTTACCCAGGTATGCACGGATATCGACGAATGCAAAGTTGACAATGGCGGATGTGCGGAATTCTCTAAATGTATCAATACTGCGGTGAGTAGTTTTATGCGTCGGAGTAAAGTTGGGGTCTAAAATTATATGATTAGTAACTCTACAAATATGGTAACTTTATGAATTGTAGACAATGCTATGTAGTTTGATTTATTATTACAAAAAAAAGTCAACACTATTATAAACATAATCCAATAAAGAAAATATTTTGGCGCTCCTGAAGTATGCGTACCAAGATGGCGGACACTGGAACGTAGTATGTGTACCAGGTTGGGTTTAGGTCATAATTTTAGGTACAAATACTAATGGAGTCACTTGGCTAGTCCTCGAACTCGTAATAGAACTCAAAAAGGGAAAATTGGAATAAAATTATGGCCTGACCCTAACCTGGTACACATACTATCGTTACGGTGTCCGCCATTATGGTACGCATATACTTCAAGAGTACCCATTTTTCGACAGTAATAACAGTGATTGATTATTGCTTTGTGTGGGTCGGTGTGCAGGACCGATCAAGGTCATCTAGGCTCCCGGCCATTTAAAATAACTTTGATGCAATTAATTACAATCCCATAACCGACCTGGATTGGTAACCACGCGGAAAGTTATTGTTTTCCATATAACTAATCCGGCTTTCCGGGCTTGCTTTCTCCGATTAAGTATCCAATCATAAAAATTAAAAATACAGCGAGTTAGGCTTCTTCTGTCTCGTTAATAGTTAATTTCCCACCACAATGTTGTACATACTCACTTTTGCAGGGTTCATATAAATGTGGAGCGTGCATTCCCGGTTACCATGGAAACCAGACAGCCGGGTGCGTGAAAGTCAGGCAATGCAGCGACGGAGGTAAAGTTTTTGATCCAGTATTTTCTAATGTCGGATCTTTTGTACAAATTATTTATAAAAAATGCCCATAAAATTTTAATTTTTTTTCAAATTGAAAAAGGAATTTATCGATACCATATATTGCTTTGGCCCTCACAGATGTATTAAAGGAAGTAAAAATACTTGAACAATTACTGATTGAAAAACAACCAACCGCTCCGCGAGCTATTCCATTTACCTAAAAAAAATACTGACTTGGTTAATTTTGTAACAGTCCGAATAAGGAAAAACGACATTAATAAAATTTGACAAGCAGCAAGTACAAGTAGTTTTAGTAAGTAATTTTAATTTACTAACATTAATCTGTAAATACCATATGTTTTTATATTTATAAATTTATTTTTGGGCGCTGTAAGTAATGGTCAATCTCCTCACCGGCTCTATAGGTTTGAGAACCCTGACTTAGAGATCACAACACATAATTCGGTGCTCCCGAAGTATTCGTACCAAGATGGCGCACAACCTGAACATAGAATGTGTACCAGGTTAGGTTTTTCAGGTTGTGCGTCATCTTGGTACAAATACCTATGAAACGCCCATAATTCGAATCATTTTCATATTTCCGTGACCGTATTGACTTGAAGTGATTCAATTCTCGCGTCAATCGGCATTCAGGATAGGGTTTACATATTCATCCCGGGAGAAAGGAAAGCCGAAAAGATAGCTAGTCATATGGCGAACCACGGCCTCTCGTCCGTTCACCATCCATGTCGGGTATGACATTAGTTTGCCAGTTATTTGATTTCGGAAGCATGAACTTTCTATTTAGTTTCAGTAGTATTGGCATACTGTCAGTGGCGTAACAAGACTCTCGTATTAAAAGGCAATGGTAACCTAAAATTTGCCGTTCATCTTGGTTACTTTAATTTTTTTCATACGTGCTTCCTCTTCTGCCTTTCTGTGCGCCACTTAGAGGTTTTGCCTTCGACATCATTCTGACAGCCTTCGTAATTTTGCCGGTGCGATCAAACCACAAGATGCCGAAAATCGACGACTCCCTGGCATTGTTACGTAACAAAACGATTTGAGAAGAACTAACATCAACGTTATAAAATGCGCATTACTAGTTTTGCAATGCAGCTTTTGATTTTGCGGCTGAAATTTCTAAATTCCAACCGCTCGGGCCCCATTTGCGCTTTGGGCCCTCCCGCGACGGCGGGGGTTACGGGGGTGGATGCTACGCCACTGCATACTGTTCTCGCCCATAACTTTGGTTAGAGATGACATATTATTCTTCTTCGGAGTTAGTGCGCGTGAACTTGGTTTAAACATTTTTTTTTAAATATAGCTTCTTGCGTTGAGAATTAATACAGCCATTGATGTGGTATGGCAACATGTCGCGCCCAAGAGCGTCTAGTGGAAACGCGTAGGCTGACTAATAGTATTTTGTAAATTTTACGCAAATTATATTTTCGCTTCGCAGACGACGCATTGACTGGTCTGTCATCTTCCTATTATTAAGTCATAAACAATTTCTTAAAACAACACTATGATCGAACGATATTTGGCCAACGTTGCTTCTAGTCTTCTTATGTATAAAACCAATGACACGTGACGGATTATACGCCCTGATGAGGAAATGATCCCGGAAATAGCGGATTAACTTTCACCTATGACCCTTCCCACTCGACTTATGACAATGGATACGGTCGGAGGTGATAAATGCGGTATTTTATTACGAGACACTAGCACGATTTGGCCTGTCTTGTTTTTGAATCAAATTAACAATTTTATGAATCTGAAACAAACAACTTGTTAACTATTCGCAAACCCGATATGAACCGGTCAACGAACGACCGGCCGCGGTTAACTGTGTGATTGAGTCGTCTTAAGTGCCTTCATTTCCTCATGATGAATTTGGAGTTTATATGCTATATTGCTTTCCTTAAAGTCGCTAGGCCCAGGGATGGCAAACCTTTTTCAATGGGTCAAAAACTATATTTTTATCGCGTAACAGGAGAAAGTGGGTCACAGATATTCAATCAATGTTAGTATCTATATGAAAAACATCTGAAACCAATTTTATAAGCTTCTGTTGGTGTAGCTTTGGGCTTTACTTATGCAGCACTTTTTTATGACACTCGATTTTATGAAATTATTACGAAAACACGCATATGAATTACTATAAACGTTTAGGATGATGCGGCAAATTATTTTACGGTTCCAAAGAGTTTGGAGGGAATTCCACTCTGATAGTGTTATGTTTTGCAATCAGCTTAAACCACATTAAGGAACTTTTCACTGTTCCATTGTTATTTCTGATTTCTAGTTTTTTTTTCAAATCTGAAAAATTTTGTGCAGACAGCGGGGCAGACATGTGTCCAAGATTAGGCGTTTTGTAAATTACCATACCGACCCAGAAATTAACAATTTGAATATGAGCGATCGCAGCCTGACTGCCCAACTGACAGTACATTATAATAGTTTAATTATTGTTAGATTAATTTAAGGCCGGTTTCATCAATTTTTATCACTGATATGTTAGCATTTATTTTTATTTTATTCGTGCCTTGGCGGGTCACGAATAAAACGCAGTGGGTCACTGTATGACCCGCGGGTCAGTGGTTCGCCATCCCTGCGCTAGGGTGAGGGAAGCAATCCTAATAGCCATTGGAATGAATCTTCTGCAAGTGGAGTGCGGTGCTATTTGTCCTGATTCTATACGCAGGGGCTTGGTTGTTAAACCAGTGTTTCCCAACCTTTTTTGTGGTCGACATCGATTACCTAAGCAAAATGAATCGCAGGGGACTCATAACACGAAAATTAAATGAACGTTTTCGAGATTTATTTAGAGCAACTATAAAAATACCTACTATCTATATTTACCATTGTGAAAATATACGATGTAACCAAAATGTTTTCGGACTCATTTGAGTCTGTGGCCTGGGAAACACTGGGTTGGTGTCGTTGGGCCTGACTTTGTTCGCATGAAAGCTATTCCACTTGCGATAAAATTTAATTTCTAAAACCAACATTTTCACATTTCAGCTCTTAATCCATGCGACGTGAATGCAGAATGTCTGGTAATAAACACTGCAGAAGAATATGCATGCGAATGTAATGCGGGATATTCTGGCAATGGATATGTTTGCGGACTGGACGGAGACTTAGACGGATATCCAAACGAGCAGATGCCCTGTAATGTTAAAAACTGCAGACAGGTATATTTTACTAATAGCCCAGCGTTTTCCAAACTGTGCGTCGCGACCCACTTGTGATGTCCAGAGGCGTCGCAAAATATCAATCAAACCGCATTTTGTACTTTGCATAAAAAGATGCGGTCATTTCCACAAAGCAAATATCAAAATCAAATAATTTATATACATCATGACTTTATTAATGCGTAACTACTATTATGTTATGTTCGTTGTTTATATATGCATACAATCTCTCCTTGTTATAGTTTAAATATATATATTCGTCCACGGAAGTCTGATTTTGGTCAGACGAAACGTTACAGAAATATTCTTGTCATTGTACAAACAAGACTTACATAGAATGTATAGAAACCTATCTCTCTTATTACATAGGACAATTGCCCTGAAGTACCCAACAGTGGACAAGAAGATTCTGATCTGGACGGCCTTGGTGACGCGTGTGACAGTGACGCAGACGACGACGGGATTTCCAATGATGAAGATAATTGTGTGTTGGTGCCGAACAAAGATCAGCAGGTTTGGTATTTATAAACTAGATATATCAATCAATGCGTGTCCGTAAAATTTGCCGCAAGAGCATTTTGCGTTAAAGCAAGTATTTGTAATAAAAACGGTTAGATTTATATGGTTAGAATATGCTCTTAAATTACGAATCTTTTCTAAATGAAAAAGTACTTCAAAAACCCAACTGTTTTCATCATAAATGCTTGTTTTACAGCGAAATGCTCTTGCGGCTGTGCTCCATGCGGCGATTTTTTTCTATGCGGCAAAATTTCCTGTGGCTAGATTTCCTACGGCAAATTTTTTTAGAACCATGAACTCTGCCCCAGTGATTAACAAAGACCAACATGCTTGATTTGGATTATATTGTCTCAAAGATCTTAATGGTACTCTATTGGGCGGCAACGATTTTGAGTAATCCGTTACGCCAATCGGATGTTTACCAAGCCTTAAAACTTTTATTGCGCATCGTTATGGTTAGTAAAAAATATTAACAAGATTTATAAAAACATAGTTTTTTTCCCATGGAGATATATAAAATCCTAACCCAACCCTTTGCCTGATTCCGGTTTATTCGGCGATGCATGTGATATATGATCAATCCACCCTAATTCAATAACTGTTACAGAACTCAGATTCGGATCTATTCGGAGATGCGTGCGACAACTGTCCCAATGCGAACAACCCTCAACAGCTGGACCACGATGACAACGGGAAAGGAGACGAATGCGATACTGATATAGACGGAGATGGTAAGTGGATATGTGTGAGCTACAAATAACAGATAGTAAGACGAAAGAATGTTTTTTTGGGGGCTCCCGAAGTATGCGAACCAAGATGGCGGACATCGGAATGTAATATGTGTACTAGGTTAGGGTTAGGCCATAATTTTAGGTATAAATACTACGGGAGGCTCTTGGCTAGTCTTCGAATTGATAATAGGACTAAAATAAGGGAAATTGGAAAAAAAATTATCGCCTAACCCTAACCTGTTACCCATGTTACGTTCCGATGTCCGCCATCTTGGTTCGCATACTTCGGGAGCACCTTTTTTTTCAATAAAGACGTTGAAAATACGTGAATGGAACGTAAATAAGGAAATAAAGTTTTGAAATGTAAATATCCAAAATAAGGCGGGCAAGATCAAATCTCATGAATAATTTTAATTAGGTTCACGCCCTCTCAAATTTGGCTACGCCCCCTTTTTGGAACGCGCACCACCGTTTGAGACCCACTGGTTTAGACGAAATATATTTTTTTACACACATAAGTGTAAGAAATTTTTTCGGGCCTCCTGAAGTATGCGCACCAAGATGGCGCACAACCTGAACTCAGGTTGTGTACCATGTTAGGGTTCAGGTTGTGCGACATCTTGATGCGCATACTTCAGGAGTACCATTTTTTCTTCCGTGACATCCGTATCTGATCGTCCTAGCCTTTTTAAAAATTTCAAGATTGTCGCAACGGTAAATGTGGGCGTATACACAAGTAAAATCCTGTAAACTCGATAAATTTTGTGCGAAGTTGATGAATTTTTTTAAAGTGGCTGAGTCTTTGTGCAAAAAGGGAAAGGACAACTCGCTATGTTTTGAAATAATCGCAGCTTTTTAGTCCTCACATATTGGATGGAGTACCAAGATGACGCACAACCTGAACCCCAACCTAGTACATATACTATGTTCAGGTTGTGCGCCATTTCGGTACACATACTTCGGGAACACCAAATATTCTTGGCCCCTGGTCTAAATCACCTCGCCCACCCTTGGCCGAACCACTAAGCTGCAAAGGTTGAATCCCAATAAGTAAATAAAAACATTCCGTCTACTCAACTTGATTTTTTCATTCATGCAGGCATCGGAGAAACCTTAGAAAACTGTCCGTTCGTTCCTAACGTTTCACAGGACGACATGGACGGTGACAGCGTCGGTGATGCGTGCGATAATTGCCCAACTATGAGCAACCCTATGCAGGTGAATATTTATTTATTTTTTATATAATATTGCAAAGTTCAAGATGAAAACGTCGCTTAGTTTTGAATTAAGTATTCTCATTGGTGGGTGAACCGGAACTTTAACTTAACGCTTCCATCTATTGATCACACCCAAGTAAACTTCCGAACAAACGCAACAACCTAGATTATTTACTAGAATCTCTGTCATGACATGAGCCCCCAGTTTTGGACTGAAACTGTTATTTTACCATTTTTTCCACATACAGAGTGAGCATATGCTTTTACGCGATTCACATAATGACAGCCATTTGAACGCGCCTGGCTAAAAGCTTGTCATGTCAGCAAAATAAAAAAAAATAGTCAAATGTCATACAATGATTTAGAAAACGCAGCTAACTTAGGTTGGAATATTGATAACCATAGCTGTGGTACTTGTAAAATATTCGAAATTTGAAAGCCATTAACAACCTTCCATATAGTTTTATTACCTCTTGGCATTTTAGTGGTCCCAGCTTTTGGCCATCCCTATTTTTACACGCATCGACCGCATTTTGCCATCCCTATTTTGACTTATCGACCCTATTTTGCCAACCTTAATTTGACACCCATCGACCGTATTTCGACATCCCCAATACGACTTTTATGCTACCACCACTATAAGACTCATTTAACTCCGCGGCCTTGATGTTGGGATACACTGGGTTAGTGTCGTTTAACCTGTCTATGTTCACATGATAGCTATTTCATATACGGTACATCCCAGCTTTTGCCAAATTGGCCCAAAATAGAGCGCTTTCTTACAATTCTATTACTTTTTAGTCTGACTCGGATCATGACTCGATCGGTGATGTTTGTGACACTAACACTGACTCGGATGGCGATGGAAGACAGGACAATATGGATAACTGCCCTCATGTTCTGAACTGCGCTCAGTTGGATACGGTGAGTGAGACCAAATAGGATTTCGGAAGATAGGGGAGATGTGAATTCCCTGCGCGTCACCATGAACCTAATTGGAATGAATAACAAATAGGCTAATATTGCCGAGATTTACAGACATAGAAATGCGCTCCAGAAGTGTGTGTACCAATAATTGTCAACATATATGCTGAACTGTGCTCAGTTAGATACGATGAGTGAGACGAAACAAGTTATGAAAGTTTTAATTTAAATTGAAAGGTCGCGAATAGCTGAATTAAAGCTTGGCATAGGTAAATTGTATTTGGTTATTTTGATTGGGATAAATAAAATATCAATTAGATTTCTGGACGTATTTTATATTCCCGGTTTTTGGGAAGATAAATCATTCGAAGACGTTGTTTAAAATTGTAAAAATGACTGTAACAAACAACCAGGAAGTAAAAGCGGAGGTAGTTTCGCAACGTATAATTGACCTTTCACTCTTTATTCCTCACAGGACAACGATGGTAAAGGCGACGCATGCGATGAAGACGACGATAATGATGGGATTCCTGATTACGGGAAACGAACAGATAATTGTCGTCTGATAAATAACCCGAATCAACTTGATGACGATGGAGATAATATAGGAGATGCGTGCGAAAACGATCAGGTTTTTATCTTAGATTTTTGTTGTGATTTCCCTTAACGAAGCATAATGTCATGATGCTGTTTTTTTAACGACATTAGCCTTTTTCCTTACAAACATGACTGGTATGTTGAGACCTGAAATTTGAAAGGTCGTAGAATTTCCGGTACTCCCGTAGTATGTGTACCAGGTGAGGGTTAGGGCATAATTTAATTCCGATTTTCCTTATTTTAGTTCTGTTACGAGTTCGGAGACTGTCTGTGTTAGCCAGGTGAATATCCCCCTGCCAATAGGCTTCTGTCCCTTCACACAACTTGGTGTAAAGTAGGCGAACAAAATTCAGTAGGCGAACAAAACACTTCTGGAGCGACGAATTTCCAGTCCTGCATTATATACCTAATTTATATTACACCATGGAAATCGATATTGGATCTCCAATCTAGCAGGCCCTTCTGTCAGTCTGTGTGTCTAGCTGTAGCGTGTAAACGGCTGGACCGATCTGGATGGTATTTCTCACGTGGGTTGTTTTGTCTTTCTAGCAATGTGCGTTCCACTGAAAAGTCCGATGTTTCGTTTCTTTTCCATGGCAGACGCGAAAAAACGCCCTGTAAAAATTTTACAATGTTTGCCTTATTTCAGGATGGTGACGGGGTGGTCGACTGGAAAGATGTTTGTCCGTATAATCGGGATATCAGCGTCACCGACTTCAGGTCTTACCAGAAAGTCATGTTGGATCCTGATGAAAGCGAGGTCGAGCCAAGCTGGATCGTCGCCAACGAAGGAATGGAGATCACGCAGAAAACTAACAGCGACCCTGGACTACTAGTTGGTGAGTGATATTACGGGCGCTCCCGAAGTATGTATACCAAGATGACGCACAGCCTGGAACCTAACCTGGTACACATACTATGTTCAGGTTGTGCGCCATCTTGGTACAAGATTACGTTGGATATAACTTGACAGTGGCGTACAATAGCGCTGTAAACCGTGAAAGTTGGGAGAGAGTAATGGCATAATGCTTACGTAGAGGTTCGACCTAATCACAGGGGCGTGTCAAACTTTTCTGCTGCTCGACGCGAGTGTCTGATAATGCTACCTCTTATACCTAACTTCAAACAAAATTCGGGGGATAAACAAATTATAGATGTTGTAACACATGACAACAAATAAGTTAAAGGCGGGGTAAGAGTGAAATGTTTGTATTATCAGTATTTAAATTATCAAAACTATGCAACAAACTCACAAGTACAACGTGATGCCTATGGAAGGCTGCCTCTAGACACGCCCTTGCCTAATCATGTTCACAACGCCAGTTAAAATCTCGACACCCAGGGTGTGATATATTAAGTAGGATATGAAGAAGTGGAAAGATTCTACTTCTCCCAAAAATAGTAGCCCACGGATGTTCCCCAAGAGCTGGGAAAGCGTTCATGAAATTTTTGTGGCCGCCTATACAGGGCCGTGTTCGTCGAAAAACATCGCATAAAAATTAGTTAGTTTATGACGTTACAGTTGTACACAGAGCCCCTTTCGACGGCGAAAAAAGTCATTCTGTGATGCCTTGTTTTCTCTGATTATTTTTTCTCCTCTACTAATTACCTTTAACTGAGTCTGAGTGACGCTTTTGTCATATAATAGGGCTTCTCATATACTTTCCTCGTTTTCAGGTTTGGACTCATTTGACGGCGTTGACTTCAGTGGAACGTTTTTCGTCAACACAGCGAGCGACGACGATTATGCCGGGTTTCTGTTCAGTTATCAGAGCAGTAGGAAGTTTTATGTCGTCATGTGGAAGCAAACCAGCCAGGAATTCTGGGACGATAAACCGTTCAGGGCTTTGGCGTTATCGGGACTTCACATAAAGGTAGGCTTATCATATATCTGACCCAAAATACCGGGACAGTGCGGATCGGACAAAATTTGATTCGACTCCGGGACTTAGTTACATCTGAAAGTTATATCTGCCTTTGAGAGTAGATACCAAGCATCAAATTAACTATAAATTAGTTTGCACGCCAAACATTTAAGAGTATGGCATCATCCTTGAAAGTTAAAACACCTTTTCAAGCCTTCTCAGTCGTTGATATTTATAATGACAAATTCGCAGAATGATTTCAGTTATGTTGATTGAACAAAGTGAATATAAATATATTAGTCAGTGGTTCTGGCACCGTGAATCTATTCAGATATTAGTTTTTCTTCTTTTTTCCATATTTATCAATATATGAAACAAGTTGACCGGTACAGCTACAGCGTTAATCACTAATCATAAAAAAAATCACAAGTATAATCATATAAATACCATCACATATATCTTGAAATTTTCAATTTTGATTATGATTCTTTATTTTGCGATTACTGTATGCAATAAACCGTTAAATTTCCCTCACTTAATTAATACAGATATGAGTTTTGTTATAACGCGCCACCATAATGCTGTATAGCAGCGGTTCTCAACCGGGGGCCCACAGAGGAGTTGGGGGGGCCACAAGGATGGGCTGAAATCTAAATTTACTTTTCACTTTAAAAGAAATCTCAAAGTTTTTCCTAGTTTGCTGCTCAACAGGGTTATTTCGCAGGGTGTTTTCGCTCTCTTTTGTGTAAATGCTGCAAATGCAGCGCTAAAAGCCTCCGAAAGGGGGCCACGAGTCATAAAAGGTTGAGAATCACTGCTGTATAGTTTCATTATCTCTTGTCATTCCGGTTGTGGGACCGTAGCATTACTCAGAGACGAGTCTACTTCACTTCCGAGTGAGTACGTTCAATGCACCACCATGCTTCTATATAGACTTAGTAAACCTTGACAGAGGCATAGTCAAGTATTTTCAAATGTGGGGGCTGAAATTTCTAATTGCCAAGTTAGACCGAAAATGTGGGTTCCGGGAACTTGAGGGTCTAAAAATCGTTTCAAGCTTCAAGCTATGTATGATACAGGAGAACGCCCTTTTTTTTTTTATACATTTCAAAAAGAGGGTCCGACTCGCAAAACCACCCCTTGGGTACGCCCCTTGGTATTGCATTGCATTGGTTGCCCGTAACATCACTCTGTGATAATTTAAGTCTCATTACCAAGCTGTGGTGGCTTGTTCATACCCTTATTCTGAGTCAAAGGCGCGGCGGTGTGGCTCAACGGGCTAAGCGTTAGGAATACGCTCGCCACCGCACCTCTAATTACTCTGCGTGGGTTCGCAGGTTCGAATCCCATGCAAGGATGGTTATGTGCGAGAAGGATTGCTGGGCTCCTCGCCTTCGTTGGGTGGTTCACGTAACCGCCGGTCGGTTACGGCTTCCTCCACCACCAAGTCCATGCTTCCGAAAACAAACAATATCACTAATCCCATACCCGACTTGGAATGGTAACCGGACGAGAGGCCGTGGTTCGCCATATGGATAAGCCGTCTTATCGGCTTTCCTCTCCCCCGGGATAAATATGTAAATCCTTTCTTATCCAAAAAATCCTATCCAAAGGCGATATAGTCTCAATGTTCAACAAATAAACTTAATTTTCAGGCAGTGGACTCTGCAACCGGTCCAGGGCCAGATCTCCGGAATGCTTTGTGGCATTCTGGTGACACACCGAATCAGGTCAGGACAATATGGTCGGATCCAAACAACGTAGGTTGGAAAGATAAGACTGCTTACAGATGGGAATTGAAACACAGGCCAGAGACAGGGTATATAAGGTGTGTACAACAAAGAGTCTATAAACCTGCTAAGTCAGAGCAGTGGCGACTAACTATGTGTGTATTTTTCTCTTCTTTATTGGAAACATTAGTGGGCATAACGTTTTAACACTGTGTTGTTGTTCTTGTTGTTTTTTTTTCTTCTTCGTCATGATAAAATCGCTTTTCTCCCCGAATTGGGGATCAATTGCTTTGAAATTTTCAATGGTTGAAGATTGATATTTTTGCCAGAAAGCTATTACTTTTATTTATTCCTAAATCATGAGAACACGGGTTTTAATCCGCCAAGCGTGACGGCCGATTCCAAAAATCCTCGCTACTCGAAACTCGGAAGTTTTTGAGGTTACCGGTACCGTACCGGCAATGCTAAAGGTAAGGTAAACTAGTGCAGTACTGCTTCGCTTGGTGTCAATATATTTGTAGACTGTAGTATCTGCTGTATCGTGTCCATATATTTGAGCATAGCTCTCTTGTTGTTAATGTACTACCTTTAAGTACTTTCAGTAGATATTGGCGTTTTAGTCACCAAACATAACGTATTTACTTCTGAGTGAGGGCCCGTGATCTTGCTCTGAGAGAATTTTTCGAGAATCTTTGAGCGACAGTAGATAGATAGATAATTATTTATTTCCGAATATTCCATAACATATAAGTACATATTGCAGTAAAAAAAATCAATAAGCATGAAATATAATCGGAAGACTTCAAGGTCATCGAACAGGTCGACCGACCAATCAACGCAAGACTTAAAATCCATCTAAGTCCATATTGTCAGCCAAGTGGTAAGAAGTTACTTGTTTCTTGTTTTTGAAGAAAAATTCGTCTTGATTGTGCATTGAAAGAAAATGGATGAAATCTCAGAGTAAAGCGATAAACGATTAACCAGTTCCAAATTTATTACCCGCTCACCTTAAACTTAATACGCATTTGTTCAGGGCGGAAAACGAATGTACAAACAAGATAATCCCGCTACGAAATCCAAGAGTCCTGCTGCACACTAACGCAAATGTACATAATGCAGTAATACATTTGTGTTATTGTGCAGCAGAATTCTCGAATTGTATAGTGTGATTATGTTTATTCCCGCTAAAGCATTCTTGCATTATATGCATTCACTACCATAAAGTCAAAGAGGAAGAACTGGGAGTTAGTCTGACCCCTAGACTAGCGCAGGGGTGGGCTTGATTTTTTGACCAGAGACCAAAAATTTTGTCCACCTAGACTGGCGAGTCATGTTAGTGTGACATAAAAAGTTACCCTTTGTGAACGATATTTACAGAAGCAAAAATGGAAAACAATAAGCCTAGTGCCAAAAATAAATTTATATGCAAACTCAACAAATTCCTAGATTTTTTTTCAACTAGAACATCAAAATTTGGTTTTAGTTTGGTTGTTGCAGGATCAGGCGGGCCAGATCGAATCACCCAACGGGTCGGATTTTGCCCGCGGGCCGTGGTTTGTCATGTCAGCTTTAACGTAACTCCTATTGATAGTAAGATAATCTCTGATGCTTTTTTTTTCTTAGGTTGAAATTCTATGAAGTCAACAAACTAGTTGCTGACACAGGAGCAATCATAGATAACACAGTGAAAGGCGGAAGACTTGGTGTGTTTTGCTTTAGCCAGGAAAGAATTATCTGGTCCCATCTGAAGTACAAGTGCAATGGTAAGTTATGGTATCTCTTCCCAGAAAGACATAATCCAGAACGTAATGAATGTTTCCTCGAGAATCGATTTTCTTTTTTATTTCTGTAACAATGACCAATCTGCAATAAGTGTACGATGATTTTTTGTAGTCACCCAGAGACTTCACTTCGTTCGCTTTGACAGATATTCAAGCATGATTGTAAACATTGGCTCGTTTTCGTTGTTTTTAGTGTAATTTGTCAGATTTCAGTTATGTCTTTTAAAATTGAATGTAATTGAAGTAATTTAATTGGTTGGTTTAGTTGCAGTAATCAAAAATTAGTCTCGGTTTTGGTCATGTAACTCAGTTTGATAGTCTAGCTCTCCAAAACATTCGCAAAATAAGCATCCGAAACTTTTGCCATAGTATATATAGTATACGAGGAATTGTTCAGGAGTCAACGGTAGGGGAAACACCCATTGCAATTGGTGCTGTGAATAAAAATTCAAATTAGGGCATAATCGCAAGACTACCCGGTTCTTGTTGTATTATTTCATCTTCTCGAGTTAACCGAACAGCTTTTCTATTTTAGAGGCTTACCCTGAGGACTACTGAAGACGATAATTCAGTCATTACATTGTGACGACATACCTTGTGTGATGTCACAATAAATCACAACGATTTGCAGACGACAGGACTTGTCTTCCGATTGTCAGACGAAGAAAGCTAAATGATTCAGGATTTTGGCATACGACAACAAGATAGATTCATGTTCAAGACGTGTAAACGAGTTTGGTTGCTGCTTTTTTGCGCGGGAACGTTTTGTTAAAGCCATCAATATTTTCATTTCAAATGCTCACTCAAGCATCCCGAGTCCCGTTTCCTACGAAACCATGTTCAAGTCAATTCGTAGCTGAAAAAAATGTCACTCCGAACAGGTCTTTGTACAAGCAGCCACTAGAGCGTAAGTAACTGATTTTTGAATAACCCGTCTCTGCATTTCTACCCCATTCATAGCAACCTGAGTGAGGTGATGGGCATGAGCTATGCACGATTCTTTAATAATATGAGACACAAACATAGTCAGGTTCAGCTACCTAACCTCTAATCCAGAAGTTCCCAACCGGGGACAACAGAGCAGTTGGAGGGGGCACAGTGCTAGACGCAAAACTGATTTTACTTTTCTCTTTGCAAGAAAACTCCCCATTTTTTCCACTTTCATTGCTTTAAGGTTGTAGTCATTAAGGTTAACATAGTCAGGTTCAGCTACCTAGCCACTAAGCCATCGCGTCCAGAAACTTCCAATTGACATTGGATTTAACTGGTGAATAGTAACCCCCGTTCTATCCAACATTCCACATTTTGAATGTTGATCGATTAGGTGTATTAGCATTGCGTCATCTCTTTGAATACCATGTGTCATACACAAGCGATGTGTTGGTGAGGGAATTTATCGATACCATATATTGTTTTGCACCTCACATATGTATTAAATGAATAAAAATTCTTAAACAATTATTGATTAAAAAACAACAAAGCTGATTAAGACGGATTGAGTACTAACTTCATAACAAAATTGAAATTGTGAAAGGACTTCATAGACACCCTGCAAAAGATGCATTTATTCCAATTGCTTTCGTTGTAATAGGGCCCTTTTTTATGTCCTAAATAGAATAGCCAGTTAATCAGTTGTAAGATATTCCCCATCTTCAATTTTCTTCATCTTTAATGATATCAGAACATAATTTGAATAGAAATCGTTAGTGATTTGCAAACAGAATTTCATGAGCTTAATTTACTTTTATTTGACTTTTTATTTGTCTTTTATCGTACAAAGGACTGTTTGGCCATGGATATGCGGTAGCCCGACAATTACTAATTATCCGGTCCACTTGTGTCTGCTGAAATTATTACAATTTATGTTGAAAATGTCGACGAAAATAACGTCACAATGACCCCGATTGTTACCATGTGCCTCTCATTATTATATAAACTTGAGCAGCCCAACTTCAGTAAATAAACTGTTTTTATTCATTGTTTTGCATATTCAGTTTTGAGCCTCCGGCCCAGTAACCAAGTCTATTATCTATAGTATTTGCTCCCTGTACTAAACATATTCTACAGAAGTCTTTCCACATAGATGTTTTGTATTTCCTTTTCTGAATTTATTTTATTTTTCCTACATGCCAATTTGTTTTCCATTTTGTGATTTTTTTTCCATTGTTTTTATTTGCCTTTAATTAATACACCTCACATACATATTACTTATTTGTTTGAGTTAGTTTATCTCGCTATCTTATTAAAAATGTGGATATATAGGATGTCAATGAAGTCTTGAAATGTTTTAAAATTGCAAAGGGAATTTATCGATACCATGTATTGTTTTGGCCCTCACAGATGTATTAAACGAAGTAAAAATACTTGAACAATTACTGATTAAAAAACAACAAATCTGGTTGAGATATATTGAGAACTGACTTTATAACAAAATTGAAATTGTAAACGGTCTTTATGGACACTCTCTATGTCGATGTAGTAGTTTATGGGGAGGTAATTCAACTCAGGTTAAAGTTTTCATCTTCGCTGTCATACACCGTGATTCTTTCGAACTTAATATACGAGCACTAATATGAAATCAAGGGCGCTGTAGCAATAATGATGGTAACCATTCTAAGTACGCGCTTAAGGCACCACATAAACTTTCACATACAAATTTTTCAATGGTGCCTTAGTGCTTTACAAATGATTCGAGTTGGTCAGATGATTCAAACCTTAAGAATAAATTTTTGATTTTTTTTTCTTTCTCAAGTATCATCTTATACGCCTTAATATTAGGCATGAGAACTATTTCTGAAAAATATCAAATTAATCATACCTCAACCTTCAATTGGTAGTGAATACCGAGATAACATGGAAAAAAACAGTTTCAATATTTTTATTTTATACACATAGGGCACAAAAATCTTAAGTGCTTAGGGCCCCTAATAAGCATGGTCAGGCCCTGATTCTAAGTGACCCTGGCAGACGAAACGTTACAAAAATACATTAAGTTAGTGTGCAACAAAATTCTTCAACAATATACATTCAAAATATAAACTGCAAAACAGGGTTTGTTGATTCATATTCTTCGTGGCTTCTGAGCAATAGTTCTGCTGTTGCCTGGATCAGTTGAATAGTCAGCGTAAATATTTTTGCCAACCTCCGGCGCAGCTTTAATTAGAATGTTGCTCCCACTTGAAGATGCGATGCTTGATCCAGAACCAAAACGTTGGTGAACTGAGGTGATTGGTCTTTTAAATCGACTGAAGTAAAAAGGGTTTCAATATTTCTTGTTATTTAAAATTCACAAGGATATGTGGAAAAAGAGAAAAGTGAACCACGTGAATTATCCGTCTTCAGTGTGTCTGTTAGATTGAGACTAAAATATCATATATGAAGCTCAGTTTAAAGTTTCGCGGCGATAATGACATATCGCCTTTAACCAATTAGGTTACTTGATTTACAACTAAATTTTAAGAAAAAAACTAATAACTGACAATTAACAGTCAAAACCAGTATATGATACAAATTTCATAACCACGCTTGAATATCTGTCTGAGCGAAAGAAGTGTCTGTTGCAATTAATTGTCACGTCATTTTTAACGAATTGCTGATTGGTCATTGTTACCAATATAAACGAGGACATCGATGCTCAAAGAAATATCCATATATCACCTGCTGTAAACTGAGACACTTTCAGATGACGTTGATAGCGTTGGAGCCATTCTTAGTTTCCTAGACTTTGCCTCCTGAAACAAGAAAAATTTAATAAAAAAGAAAAACAGATGAAACTGGAACTCGGTAGATTCACGTTGGCAATAGATAAGGCAAGACGGACTATGGGCTTTTTAATTATTCCCGACTCGACCTGATAATGAGTCATAAAAGACAATTTAACGCAAAATGCGCGTTACTTAGTGGAACATCCACGACCTTTGACTCGAAGAATTTGAAATCACTTCATTTAATTGAGTCGAGTAACAGCATAAAATGGTTCGACTCGCGAACCTTAACCAAACAACTCCATAGATTCTTCAAGATATTAGATAATAGTGAATAATAGAGCAAAAGGCACGATTATGAGTCGTATTACGTCATTATTACACCCCCAATTCGGAGCTGGCTACGCTCTTGCTTATAACTCTGTTTTATTTCATAACATTCTAAAAAAATGTTGACAAAAATTTTACATTTCTCGAGTTCTTCCCCTGCTCTTTGGTAATCTTCGACAATCTTCTTTTCAACAACAGCTTCGGTTCGCCATTTGAAATCTTTTTATGATATCGTCCTTTCTCAGAAACAGCTGGGGTGTCGTCTTCTTTATTATCTCCAAATTGTGGCGTCATAATCCTTTTGTTGCTCGCAAAAGACACTTTCGTCGTCTGCTTCTTCATATTTAAAGCGCATCGTTTCAGATTTTCTTATTCAGTTTTTAGACAGAATGATATTGTTTTTCAAAAATCTCTCGAGTCCCAGTTCTGACTATTTCCCGCTTCTGTGAACTTCTCCTTCGGGTTCATCGCTTTTGTCGTTGCATTGCATATCTTTCCATGCATATTTCAAAGGCTTTTGATCATTCGCAAGACCGTTTTGGAGGAAATTTTTCAAACCAGGTCGCATGTTGCCTTCGCATTTCCTACTTTACGTTGTGTTGTGCGCGGAGGTGTTGGAAGTAAACCACTGCATTCGAAGGGATTTATTGTATTGTGCGACGGGCACTACTTTGTTTTTCAGTAATTCCATGGTTTCTAGTTTGACGTCGGAGAACTGGTCCGAATGCACCGTGTTCTTTCGTAAGTTTTGTCGCCAGCGATGTGTTTTTAGTAATGCTTCCTTGCTTTGAAGAATGCATTTTGATGTAATAATCCGTTTGAGAACAGCAGATGACTCTTTTCTAGCTTCTACATCTTGGGTCGCTTTCGTTACAGCTTTGGCAGGTCTAGTTCTAATAAATTTGAAATCTTTCTTTTCTACAGGGGGAGGTTTGGGATGGTCGATACGGGGCGTTTGTACTTTTTCTGGAATTTTTTCGTCATGCTGAATTTTTTGAGACTGATCGCGAGCGCAACCAACTGCAGTTTGTGGCATATTTTTATAGTCAATCCTTGGAAGTTCAGATATTAGTTTCCTTATAGAATGGATACTGGATATAGCTCTGACATTGTATCGTGATTTTACGCCGGCGATATCAGTCTTATTGCTGGTAGAATCTCCATGAATTGCACAAGGCAACGCCCAGAAACGCTTACTCGATTTGATGTCTGATTTGCGACGAATGTTTGCTGAACTGTCTTCTTCGCTGACGACACCACTGTCTGTTTGTAACTGTTAAATTATTACTGTTATTGATCCCGGAATGGTAATATGCTGATAAAGCCCCACCACCACGATTTTCAGATATGTCCTTCTCGAATCCGCCAACCTTAGTTTAAGATAAGTTAAGGTTATTATCCCATCTTTCCCTGTTTATTCTTTTAATTTATCCCGACCCAAAACAAACAGAATTAAGGAAAACAGATCAGAAAACTAATGGTGGAGCAAAAACATTATAGTGCTACTAGAAGCGACGCGGGGTACATAGTCGTAGCCAGGGTCATGGCATTTTTTTTTTTGTGAAATGCAATTTTGCGGCATTTGCAGTGAGACGTAAATTCTTACGTCTGTTCTCTTTTCCAGCACCATTTTACTTTATTCTTGAACGCTTTACTGAAAACTGACTTGGATAACTCCGACAGCGAAGTTCGTCTGTCGAGAGATTCTTCAAGATTTTACTAGATATTTGTGGCTGCTTTATCTAGCCCTATTCGAAGCAAAAGGAACGAGTTAGCGCCGTCTTACGTGGTTATACAAAAAAAATACCCCCTTCCTCCAAAAAAACTTGGGCCGGCTACGCTTTTGGCGGGGTATCTAAAAATGTAGAAGGAACTATGGGACCAGAATAAACATAGCATAGCTATGAAGGAAATCACAAAAAAAGACGAAATTACAGGGTGCGATAAGTAGGGAAATAAAAGTTCTTTAAATATAATAAAGGTAAAAACCTGATCTGGATTGATTGTCATCCATGGATGATTCAGAATCTCGGTCACTGTGATTCGTTCCAGTGGATGACACCGTAGCATTTGACGGATTATGTCGCAACAATCTAATTAAAAAAAATAAATTAGTAAGTGAATGGAAAATATTGTTGGCGTATTTGTGCTCTTGGATTTCTAAGATTTGAAGCGATTTTTGTTTTAAGTTGAAAAAACGCTATGAATGGGTCTGTGTTGTTTTTAATGCACGTAGATAATCAGGGATGGCCAAAACCGAATAATTTTGTATTTCGAATACATTCTAAAATGATCTTTTCGAATATGAAATTTCGAATTTGTTCTGAAATAGGGTCTGTTCCGCAAGAGAAAATTCGACAAAACAATTGTAAATTCGTAGAAATTATATCCGGTTATACAGAATAATTGGGAATTGGTATTAAAATTGTGACTTATCGATTTTATTACTTATCGATTTTAATCGGTAAGTATGTTGATAGGTATTTGTCTGTCTGTCTGTCTGTTAGATGCACGCGATATCTCACGAAGGCGTGGTTGAATCTGCTCCTGATTTTGCATGTCCATTCATCATATCTCGGACCAGAAGCCTATTGATTTTGGATGAATTATGTCGTATAATTAGCGAGTTATTAATGAATTAGTGATGGGATACAAGGTGTGACTATGGAGTATGAGCGCTGTTTTGGGGGATCCCCTAACTTCCGATCGATAAGACTTCGGTCTCTGACCGACATTCTCGTTTCTATTTTATTCTGTCAGAAGTTAACTAATTTTTTGTCTATCATGAGAGAATAAATGCATAAAAAAACATTTTCACATAAAAATATTCGAAATTCCTTCCAAATTCATGCATTTACTAACTCGAATATGACTAATTTCGAATGTATTCGAATCATCGATTCGATTTGGACATCCCTGGAATACAATTATCTGTTTCGCGATCATAGGTTTCACGAAGCAATTCTTGTGTTCTGGATAACACTACACTAGGCTTGCACGTAATTGACAAAAATCAATTCCGTAATTACGGCCAAATCGATTACGTAATGACCCCGTAATTGCGATATTTTTTCACACATTTAAACCTATTATAACAACCAATTGAATCCATTTCATTTTCGATTGGGACATCGAGTTTGGGTTTTCATATTCCTGGCAGTACTACACGCCGGCGACAGATGTTAAGACAAGAGTGAATTCAAATTAATTTTATACTGATTTTTATCTTTTGTGCTAGCTTTGATTTCCTTTATCACCTTCGCAAATTAACCGTCCCAATTTTATGCGATCAATTTTATCATTACCGACACTGGTATACGGATATTTATGAAACCATAGTTGACTTTTTTAAAATCGTATTAAAAAAAATGTCGGGTTTCCAATTTATCAATGCCACGACGAGCGTATTCTCTCGTTTGATTATACTTGCGCTTGCCTTGCGACAAAGACTTGTTATTGCACCGCTTTAACATTATTCGACTTTACTACCTAGTCAGCATTTTATTATAATTATTGATGCCAACTTATTGACGTTATTCCGATTACCATGCTTCATTTTACATTAAATCATTTCGCGGTCTAAATATTGTAACATTATTTGCGACAAATTTAGATCAAATATTAATTATTTGCGCATAATTTAAATACCGTACTTATATGACATGGCTTTTCCGAAAATACAAAGTTATATCGCAAAAAAATGCATATTGTGACATTTATTTTGCACTCACGAAAAAATGAACTTATTTTTCTAACTCAAGTCGACGATCCTATCGGCCAAGATTGACACAAATTTGGTCGAGTGTCGGTGGTATTCAAGAATCAAAATAAGTTGCCGCATTTGGTAAAGACATTTTTATCATATTTGGCCGAAATATTGCGAGGCATTGTGGAAAATATATTGAGCAAGGACAAGTCCGGACTGATATAAAACGATAAAACCGATATCAGAACATCAAGGTTTTGTAATTGAAAATGGTTCTCGCACAGAATAAACACACTGGCTCATACTTGATATTTGATAGTAGGTAAATTGAGAATATTGAACTGTTAAAAACAAAAAAAACGATCGTCGAAATTCTTAAATCTCGTTGCCTTGGATAAATATAATCCAATGATCAGGACATTTTCAATTAAATACTGCACAAAGATAGTTATACATTAAACATTTAGGCTACAATTTAGCTTTTTTATAAATTTTATTCATGCATTGTGGTGGAGAAATCCCACTATTTAAATAGGGTAACTATGAAATTAGAATAGGATTCTGGATTCGATTTAAGTATTCTAAAACAGTGGTTCCCAGCCGCCGGTCCGCGGACCGTTAACGGTCCGCAAAGGATTTTTACCGGATCGCGGGAGATCCAGTCATATTGTCGTCTCTCTGCCGTCTCAATCGCTTTACCGATGCCGAAAAGACGAAGTTGCGTTGGCTTATTACGCAATTTCTCTTCCATCTTCATATTGCTGATTTTTACCGGATCGCAGGAAATCCCGTCATATTGTTGTCTCTCTGCCGTCTCAATCGCTTTACCGATGCCGAAAAGACGACGTTGCGTTGGTGCATTACGCAATTTCTCTTCCGTCGTCATATTGCTGTTTGATAAGCGCGACATTAATTATCACGGTGACGTATTGGCAAGAGAGAGAAAAGTGAGAAAAACGGCTGCAAATACCGAAGCTCTAACTTCTTCTACTTTTTAAAGTTTCACTTTTTACAATCGACCGAATTGACTGCTTTGAAGAGAGCTCGTTTCAATCGCGAAAGCGCTCGACCAATAATTACGACTTTACGTAATTCGTAACTTCCCTTCCGTAACTCGAAATAATTCCGTAATTCCGTAAATCTGTAAATTACGTGCAAGCCTACACTACACTATACAGATTTATCGCTTTAGCTATAAAGATGGTACTTGAATTGAAGTTGTTGTCATTGATCAAATTTAAATTGTCAAACAGATTTGTTTGAGGGTTATGTTCTAAATCAGGAGTGTGCATCATGTAATACAAGACGGCCAGATAGAAATAACTGGGCGAAACCACGGGCCATAGGTTATTCGAGTTGTGACACAAAAATTTTGGTTGGTGATGGCGTTGTTCGCTTTGCACAAGCTAGCTGTTAGGGCATTGTAACGTCATAGGCATAGATAATAAATTGGACTCATGTGTTGGCTTTGCAAAGCAAAGCTGCCAGAGAGTTAAGATAAAAACTCGTTTCGCGGGCCGCACATCATAAAAATTTGGCACTTTTACGCGGGCCGGACAATAACTTTTCCTTGTGGGTCGCAGGTTGCACTCCCCTGTTCTAAATGAACGTATGTACCGGTGACTGCCAAACTGCGCTTCTCGAATTAAGAACAGTTGAAAAACCGCGAAAGCATCCTTACCGTCACTGAGTCTGGATGAAAGTTCCAATTTCCGTTGAATACATTCACTTGATCGTTTGTTTTTCAGTTTTCGACGATGACACAGAACATACAACACTGCTCCTCTGGAGGAATAAGATCGTTGTTAATATATAAATAATTGTATAATATATATAAATTTTGAAACGTCAAAACACGTTTGTCTGAATCCTAAGTTCATTGGTGCGTTTATTGCGTAAAACCACAACAACCCCACATAACCGAAACCATCACTGATATAATAAAAGTGTGTAGTTTTGAATCCTTAGAAGATGTAGTTTTGAATCCTTTGCAGATAGCCCTCGCCCATAAAAACACCCTCTCCAAAGCTCAAATTAAGAAACTTAGCTATTATTCAGTTTGGGTGAGGAATAAGATAACGAGCGCTCGGAATTCAAATGTTCAAATCATTCCGAACCAGACAATTACTAACGTTTATATTTTCGGTTTTTACTCAAATCTCACATTTTTTCATTTAGTGGCGGGGGCTTTCTACAAAAGATCCCAAGTTATTTTAAATAACGTTTCTTTTATCACTTCGCTCCGAACAAGACCAAAGACGAGGGGCCACTGATATCCAACGATATATAAGAAGGAACGACCGAGGGGTGAAAGCAGGGGCGTAGCCTGAAATTCTCAAAGGGGGTGGGGATCTGAAATTGGCGCTCCCGTAGTATGTGTACCAAGATGGCGCACAACCTGATAACCCTAACCTGGTACACATACTATGTTGAGGTTGTGCGCTATCTTGGTTCACATACTACGGGAGTACCCTGAAATTTGTAATTGGCAAGTTAGACTGTAACAGCTAGGTGGTCTGTCCGGAGGCCGCAAAACGCGAGTTTTGAGAATTGATGTTTTCTGACGTGAGCACATTGTTACATCACAAATTATATAGATCAGGGTGGTCCAAGGTTGTCAGCTCCGCGGACCACAAAATTATTTTTGCATTGCTCGCGGGCCACAATAGTGGCAAAAATAGGTAAACAGTGCAATTCAAAACAAACACGTTTAGTGTGCAAACACATAGTTATCAGACATAACCATCCAAGGCTAATAGAATCCGCATTAGATTTTTAGTTTTCTATTGTTAGCATATATTCTCGACCAAAAAGGTAGAAAGCCAGATAATAATTTAGACTGACAAGCACATCATTGCCATAACATTAGTCAATTCAGTGACATTAATGATGTAACAATGTGTAAGAAGATTTTTCTGATTAATTTTATTACAAAACAACACGAAATACTATTTTTTGATTACTCTCTGAATTTGACGCGGGTCATAGATAATGAAGCGGCGGGCCACATGTGGCCCGCGGGCCTGGGTTTGAACCACCCTGATAAAGACAATGCGGTCACGTGTCTGGGTTGGTGATTTCGGCTGCCATGCACTTCGTTTGATTTACGTTGAACAATATTCCCGTTGACGCTATGGCCGTCAGTGAAATTTGCAACTTGCGGACACTAGCCTATTAGATTCCATGATGATATTGCAGTACAATATGTGTTTGTAAATTTTATTGTTTAAAATGTTTATCTAAGCCTTAAATAAACATTGGTATTCGTAAGGTATACGAAGTTCTTGAAAAATTGTAAAATGTATACCACATAATAAAGGTTGAAGAACACTGGTATAAACCCCACTATTGAATGATGATTTATTTCTATCAAAATAAAATAAAAACTTACAAACTCCATACATCTGCAGGTTGAGCTCTATATGCGTACGAATGACTTGATTTGAGTTCTGGTGCAGCGTAGTGAACTGTTCCGCATTTACCTGTCGTCACATCATTTCCACCCGGAGTAAACTCACAAGCCAATCCGAAGTCGCAGAGTTTGATTGTGCCATCTTCACCCAGTATGATGTTCTCAAGTTTGAGATCTCTAGGCGAATATGGAAGAGGACACCAAGGTTAATCTAGTCTGAACCACTATACAGCCATACCAAAAACTATTAACTGAAATCTTGTTATTTTGTGAAACATCGCTGTGCTAAGCGACAGGTTTCAAACAGCTAATCCATCTCATAAGTGCTCGTATATCATTCCTCGTTACAAATATGACAATTTTATCTCGATAAAAGGGATGCAACAATTTGCCGTCGAAAACGCTTCTTTATGTTGCTTTTAGGATATTAACTCCCAATATAACTTACTAATGCAAACAAGTTCTAGTAACCTTACGAACAACCTCCGCTTACCTATGCGCTACTCCCTTTCCATGCAAATACTTCACCCCGTTAACAATCTGAACGAAGAAATTTCTCGCCATTTCTTCAGAGAAGAAATATTCTTGAATGCATCGAAGGAGTGAAGTTCCCGCGTATTCTTGAACAAGAAAAAGTAGATCTT
This sequence comes from Styela clava, assembly GCF_013122585.1. NCBI lineage: Eukaryota > Metazoa > Chordata > Ascidiacea > Stolidobranchia > Styelidae > Styela > Styela clava. Next base: position 1,436,126 of record NW_024102640.1, read on the forward strand.
TGGCGCGAAAATGGTCAAGAAGTGTCACCTGTGAAATACAGTTCACTTTTTAGGTGTACTGAAAACGAAGCATATAGGATAGGGTTTACATATTTATCTTGGAGGAAAAGAAAGCCGATAGGACGGCTTAACCATAGGGCAAACCACGGCTTAATTATAGACACGAGATTCAAGGACTTGCCCAACACTGTCGAATCATACGATGGAGAAAATAGTCATAACATAAATGCGAAGTAAAAGACTGCCTTCAAATGACGGCCTTAGAGTTCGACTTTTTCCTCCATTTGCCAATTTTGGACAATCTTATTCCCCTCACTAAGCATGAAATCTCTTTTTCCCTCATTTGTTCAATCCTAATGAGCCTCACGCAGAGGCTACACAAAACTCGCGCTCTAGCTTTTGCACAGATTGAACAGTTCATAATACAACCAGAATTATGTATCACAACAAGAGAGCTACGCCCAAATATATGGACACGTCTGTTCGCAGTACAGTACGGTGTACCGTACCGTCGGATCACAGTCTACAAATATATTCACACCAAGCGAAGCAGTACAGTAGGACACAAAATGGCGTCCGATGTCCACAGAACGTTTAATGACGTCATAACAAACAAAGCAAATCTCACAGAGCTAACAGAAATATTTAAAATGAATAAAAGTAATAGCCTTCTGGGGAAAAATTTTATCTTCAACCACTGAAAATTTCAAAGCAATTGGTCCAGTATTCGAAGAGAAAAGCGGTTTTTTAATATTTCCACTAGGTGTGTCATTCTGTGTCAAATAACAACAAGGACAAGAACAACATAATATTGAAACGATCGTTATGTCCACTAAACGTGTCCAACAACAAAACTATCGCTATGTCCACTACGTGTCAAATAACTTTGTGTTAAACCACGCAAAGTACAAAATGAAATCTCACCCCAAGAACATCAAAATTCCCCCACGGTTGGGAAATGTTGGGTCATACCAGGGGTGGGCAAGGTTTGGATCAGGGGCCCAAAAGTTTGCCCACTCAGACTGGCGGGCCATGTAAGTGTGACGTAATAATTTACATGTGATCGCAAACGAGGCGATGGTGTGAAAAGCACGTCGAATCGTGTGAGCAAGAAAACGTAGTTTTGTTACCGTCCCCATGAACATGAGGTCTGTGGCAACCTAAAATACAACTCACACAGACTACGATCATAATCTAACAAGCCTATTGCATACTGAATCAACGGGACGGATTTGCACCGCGGGCAGTAGTTTTCCCATGTCAGGTTTTCTACTGCAGACCAAATTTTACGTTTGCAGCGTGCGAACTGGTCAAACAACGCGCTGCGCATCATAATCAGAATAGACTTGCTTTTGCTTCAGCTGTAATCCGACAACAGACCAGAATAACATCATGTTTGTCAGTTGCAGCTTGAATTCAAACAACAAATCTCCAAACACAAACAATTTGTTACCAAAACTTTTATTACGAAAAAAGCAAAAACAGTTATCAATAACAGTACATCGAACGAACGAAATGGAAAAAATTTAAAATCACATCACACATGATTACCCTGGCATAATCAAAAAATAACATCCTTACAAAGTTACATGCAACCACTGAAATAATATTAAGAGTTGATAAATCATTGAAACAGTGTGATGGAGCTAATTTATCAAACAAAAGAGGAATCTTTGCACCAAAGATGTGAGAATCTAATTAGCTAAGTGATCTGCAATCTTATATCACAATTATGATGTAATTTTAAAGGGTATGGTGAAATTTACTCGCAGAAAATCATAAAAGAAATCCGGAATAAAAATCTTAATATACATTAAATGATTTTGGTCCAATATTATTATAGATGGGGACATATTTCGGAAAATCAAAACCTATAATTTTTTCAGAGTTTCAGATTCATTTAAATTGAGTTCCTCAGACATTTCCATTTGCACCAATTATAACACACACATAGATAGTTAGAAAAATGAAATTAAGCTAGCAAAATATCTAAAATATTGACACAAGTCACAGAAAATCCGATTACATGTAAAATACAATATCAAAATGGAATAATCAAAGCACGTACAATAGAGTAAAAAGAGCCATTGAATGAGTTGATGTGACTACTATGTGATTGTTGCATTTTGTTTTAAAGTACTTTTACATCTTTTTCTAAACGCACACAGACAGTGGAACTAAAACAGCATGTTTGTATTGAAAATGTGATTGCGTTACAAACTTCCTTCCAATACAAGTAATGTGAAAATATTGGGATGCTGTTCCATCCACTAACCATGATGGAAGTAATTGAAACATGGTTTCTGATCCAAATCAAATCAATATCCTATTCCTCAGTACAACAGATAGACAGCAAAAACCATTTTGAAAATATAAATCAGGTAACCAATGCCATATCTTAAAATGGAGGACAGTCATGTTCATACTCGAAAAAAAATTGAACATGGTTTTTGGATGAACGCGTGTGAAACACTAGCTTGGTGATAACATGCGATAATAAATCAAATATGAAAAACAGAGTCGATGTACAAGTAAAACACAGATGTTCTTACTTGAATAGTTCAAAATTGCAACCAAATTCAATTTTAAATATTTTCTCACACTTTTACCGAAGATCCGCATACAAAACTTCAAATTTATTTGGGTCCGGTATTGCCAGAAATTATATTTCGGCATCCCTAAACGCACGCTTTCTAGACTGGCTAATGATTATTAGCTAATCAAAATTGTTTATTATGGCGTTATAGTACTTTTCATATCTATTCAAAGACATTTTATAAAGTGAAACTTCAAAAGTGAGACTAATGATCCAAAATAGAAAATTAGATGTGATCGGAATCAAATACTCGGAAGGTACGAACTCGGACTGCGGTCCGCCAGTTGAGTAGCCCTGCCTTAAACCATAAAAAGAAATTGTAACAGCTAAAAATAATTATATATGACAGTGCTAGATGTTTCAATTATGTATACTGTATACAGCTACTAAATCCAAGAAGCATTTTGGGTGGTCAAACATGAAAACTGATCCACGCCATTTCAGAAAATGTCATTACAAGCAGGATTCAATACAACTAATGGATCGATATTTATAAACATTGTTGAAAATATCCAACAAGTACCGTTTTTCGAAATCACATACAGATTTGTAAAAACCGTTTATTAATTTTTTTCAGTAATTTGAAATTACAGAAGACCAGTCATGTTTACACTTGGCAGACAATGACTGATTGAAATGAGTTAAACTCACTTACATATCAGTAACCTAACTTTGTAAAAATAGTGCTAATTGGTCAACAGCAGGGGTGTGCAAAGTGTGGCCAGCGGGCCGCATGCGGCCCGCAATGGAAAATTGTGCAGCCCGCGGAGAAGTGCCAATTTTGAATGGTGCGCGGCCATCTAAACTAGTTTTGAAATTTAGTTGGATCTGGTTTCCTTTGCGTTGCAAATCTCATATCTGAGTTCAATTTATTATCTATGCCTATGACCTACAGCGTCCTAACAGCAAGGCGAACAACTCGATTCACAAAGCTGTCCCTTGCTGAGCAGTAAACAATTTAAGGAAAATGCGGAGAATACGCTAATGAATTTGTAAGAACGGGCAATTGAAGATTAGGCAACTGGAAAGCAGTTTAAAAAAATTTAATAATATATAGATACAAAAGCTAAATGAGTTTTGGTTCCAGCATATCAATTGATTTGGTCTAAATCTAATCTAGAATAAGATTTGACAGAAAATTATTTGACAAAAATTAAAAAAGTCATGGCCTCAAATATGGCACTTTCCGATAACATATTTATTTCTAAAATGCGCTATTTTGTGCCTGCAACTAATAGAAAGCCTATGTTAAATGACGTGCGGCCCGCGGTTTCACTCAGTTATTGATATTTGGCCAGCCCGCAAAAAAGGTTGCACACGCCTGTCTTAGAGCCCACGGAGCACCCGAAAGGGGGCCACGAGTCATAAAAGGTTGAGAATCACTGGTCTACAGTATTAGAAGTAATGACAATGACAATACTATGGAGATTTCTTTGTCAATCAGAATTGTGCTGAATACAACATAGGCAATAGATTAACCATTGAAACTATCAACAGAATGTAAAAGAAATATAAAAAAAATTATCATCAGGACAGTATCATTTTTTTATTGCTACACTACATTATCAGCTGTACAGAGATATAAGAAACATACAATAAGGATTAACAACATGCCCGAAGGCAAATCACCATATCTGGCTGTACAAGGTAAATGATTCTCCTGTGATAGGTAAGTGAATACTAACACATACAGAATTTTTCGTTTAAATTTGGATTGTTCATTTTGAATAATCATAAGAATGTAAAAATTGAACGCCAATACTATTTCATTGTACTACTTTCCAACTGCGCTAAGTTACGATATATGAAAAAACGCTAAGTCATAGAAGTCTTAATTTTTTTTAAATTGCAAAGTAAATTTTTCAATACCATATATTGTTTTGGCCCTCACAAATGTATTGAATGAAGTAGAAATACTTGAACAATTACTGATTAAAAAACACTAAACCCGTTTAGAATATATTGAGAACTAACTTCATACCAAAATTGAAATGGTAAAGGGAATTTTTTTGGACACCCTGTGTGATATAACTGTATTCAAAAGTTACGATTGTGTCACTGGACAGCAGATCACAAAAAAGATTAAAACTGTACTGATTGATCTATGTATATGGACCTACTATTTATTTCAAACTGATTAAAAATTTATTCAACAACGAAGTCTTTTTTGATTGTGTTGAGATTGACTAACCAGTCATGTCGAATATAAATGAAATACCCGAATACATTTGAAATTGGTTATATTTGATATCTTAAATTCTTTATTTTAGAATATTCTCAGTTGTTATATTGATCTTTATTATAGCATCTTAAAATCTGAAAATAATATTAAAAAAAGTGTTTTGACATAATCGAAAAGGTTTTGCCTCAACTATCTGCTTTTGCCAAATAACATACATAACAATTTACGATGATTTATGCAGAAAATGTTACAATTCGGAATATATTCAATATTCCAAATACTATTGCAAACTATAAGCTTTTGGGAATCCATGATTCTTTGTTTGATTTTCCATAGCTAGCAGATTTGCTATAATCATATACACTGCTGAGCTCACAAAAATATATCAATAATACGAGTCAAATAAAACAGTAAATAGACCTGTACATGGATTGGTTATATATGTCCATGTATTTGAATAAAATTACTGGATAACTACTATTATACCTGACAAGAAATGATCATAAGTCAGTGAAAAGGCCGTTTTTGACAATAGAATCAAGCGTTTTATGAATTTGTTTACCAATGGGATAAATATGAACAACTTTATCCAAAAAAAATTTCTGTTTGATATTTCAGAATCAATACATTTTAAAATGGCACAAATCCATCTCATATATAAGCTAAATTTCAGAACTATACAACAAGCTGAAATTCTAGAGCAGTGATTCCCAACCGTTATGGCTCGTGGCTCCGTTTCAAACGCTTTAAGCACTTATGGCCCACTGTTTATAACATCAGTGGAATTTATAGTGTTATTTTGATTGGCAGACGTCAAACCCCATTGTGTTCAAACAATTCATGCTCAACAAAGTGAAAACACCCTGTGAACTATCCTTATCAATCAATGAAACTAGGAAGAGCTGGAAGTTTTCTTGCAAGGGAAAAAGTAGAATCAGTTTTGCGACTAGCATTGTGGCCCCCATTGTGTGGGGGTTAAAGGCCCCGGTTGGGAACCACTGTTCTAAAGATTCTATTCTGCTATTCTAAATTCAATACATTTCAAAATACCGGTAACATAAACTCTTATCCAAGTAACAGAATCAGTTTTATTCATTCCACAGTAAATTTTGACATCCGAAGATTAAATTTTATTTAAGATATTGAACCTTAAATCTTGGCATCCCGTTTGACATTTCCTATGCAAGAGTAAAAGCTATAGAAAAGCAGTTATTTTCAATATTTAAGAATGTTGAAGTTAAATAAATTTTTCATTTGTTTTCATTTCCAAAGTCACCCACAAATGTGAGGCCTTCGAAAGAAAAAGTGATTAACAAGCCAATTATGCACGAGAGTTTCAGAATGCAGAGTATCACAATACAGAGATAATATCACACTTTAAAATCCATTTTCAAGTTAGACTTTCTATAAAGCTCATCGTGGTTTGAATACACAACTATTTTCAAGTATAATGGTTGTTATCAAGTAAAATATGGTGTGTATTTTGCAAGGGAATAGATATAAAGCCTCAGCAAATAACTAGAGTTTGTATACAGAGTACAAATTATAAAAAAAAATAGGTGCTCCCGAAGTATGCGAACCAAGATGGCGGACATCGGAACGTAACATGGGTAACAGGTTAGGCGATAATTTCTTTTCAATTTTCCTTTTTTTAGTCCTATTATCAGTTCGAAGACTAGCCAAGAGCCTCCCGTAGTATTTATACCTAAAATTATGGCCTAACCCTAACCTAGTACACATATTACATTCCGATGTCCGCCATCTTGGTTCGCATACTTCGGGAGCCCCAAAAAATAATTGTTCGGTGCAAATTGTTTGTAATTAAAAGCAGAATTCCCTTTACAACAGTGGTTCTCAAACGGTGGGGCACGGCCCACAAAGGGGGCGTAGACATTTTTTGAGGAGGCGTGAAGCTGATTGAAAATAAAAAATTTGTCAGATTTGATCTTTCCCGCCTTATTTTGGACATTTACATTTCTTTAGTTATTATTTACGTTCCATTCATGATTTTCATGAATAAAACATACTTTCGCCTTACTATCTGTTATTTGTTGCTTATTGTTAGCTGGTTATTTTTGAGGTGGGGTGCGAGACTTGACAAATTCTAAAAAGGGAGCGCGGCTTAAAAAGTTTGAGAAACACTGCTTTACAATGTTGCGGTGGATGATCCGAATTTTGATGCTACCGAAGTATGCGAACCAAGATGGCGGACATCGGAACGTAACATGGGTAACAGGTTAGGGTTAGGCCATAATTTTTTCCCCAATTTTCCTTATTTTAGTCCTATTATCAGTTCGAAAACTAGCCAAGAGCATCCCGTAGTATTTATACCTAAAACTATGGCCTAACCCTAACCTAGTACAAATATTACATTCCGATGTCCGCCATCTTGGTTCGCATACTTCGGGAGCCCCATAAATTTTCTGAAGCAACTCAAAGAGTTTGCATACACGCTGTTTGCAATAAATCAAAAATATAATGAAATAACACACAAAAAAATTTGGCAAAATTGCCGTAAAACAAAAAATTTAAGACTGCTTTCACGTGGCATGGGCAGCTGGTACTAAAAACATTTCGCTCATATATGAAACTGATTGGTACCATGATTTACTGAATTACCAATTGGCAAATTTGACGTGGCACGAATGAAAAGGATTAATAAAGGGCTTGAATTCATTTATAAAGAAACCCACAATGATATATATAATACCTTCAATACTTCAAACCTCAGAACATTGAAACAAGAATTTACAATAACATGGTGACACAATAATATATCAGAATATATCCTGGAAATTCACACATTCTTGTTAAAACCCACAAAAACCAGTCATAACTGGATAAAACCGGTCTAAAAGAGATATGACATTACTTCAAAGAATTCATTTTTGTACTGAATAAGAATGTTTTTTATAATATTTCTACAAAAATCAAATTAAAAGCTACATGTAACCTGATAAAACTAATATACATATGAAATATCTTGTAGTGTACATGAAAAAGTTTATTTGTATTCGTGAGACTTTGGAGAATAATGCTATTCATATATGAACTGGTACATAAAATCACCTAGAACCGGCTGAAACAGGTATAAACCGGCTGAAACAGGTATAATGTTAATAATTTGAAGTTTGGTTAAACACGATGTGGGCCTATGAAACCTTTTGCTAAATTGCTGTTGCTGTGTGAAAAAAAATTTCTGCAAATATGGAATATTTGATTTAAAAATTTTGTTTTTTTCTCAAATTTGTGCATAATAATTTATCCCAAATTTTGCGTTTTTGTATAATTATCTCCTTTATGCGGCATTCAGTATATATCTTTCAATAGTTGATTGGAATTGTGCTTACATTGCGGCAGCCATATTGTTCTCTTATTTCGGACAAACTATGAAGATATTAGCAGAGATAAAAACATACACCGATTAAAAACATCAAATAAAAACATAAAAGTAATAAGCTTATAAAAAAGCTTTAGAGAAAAACACAAGCTGGCAAATGATACCAAAAGTGAATAATTACCTCTGACAAGGTTACAAACACTCACTCTGAAATGAACAAGACCCATCTCTGAGCGAATTCGTAGCAACTGCGGAAATGCTAAACATCGCACCATTCATCAAATATTTGGGACTCGAACCACAACGATGAGTATAATCAGATGTTCCTCATTTAAAGAGCAAAACGCACAAAATTATCAATCTCTTCAAAATTCATAAAAAGCGTCACATATTGAAGCTGGCATTTGTAACAAAGTTAGAATATTTGTGCAAACTGCAAGTGACATTGAACAATGCAGCTCGTGATTTCTTACTCATAGAAACACCCAGATACAAAAAAAAAGTACTGGACACTGGACAGACACATTTGTGAAAAGTTACATTTACATTACATTTTGTGTACCTGTAAAGAGACTTGTTAAGAATGAAAATGACTAAAAGAAAATAAAAAGAACCTCTATCCCCGGTTGAAACCTGTAATCTATGATAATCTCAACAATGCAGTGGTTGTTCGATCTCCTTATTTCCAGTGGCTGCTTACAGAGAACCTTGTTCGGAGATAATGTCCAAAAACTGCTCATAAAAATGGCTATTCAAAACAGTCAATCACATCAAGCTATTGTGAAGTTCTAGAATGGAACATAGTATATTGTAACGAGCCTTATTTGAGGTGAAAATGACCATTGTGGAAAAAAAAATAGTATAATGCAGTGGCTGTGTGTTCTCCTCTTGTATCAGTGGCTGCTAGTAGAGAATCGTGTTTGGAGATAATGTCCAAAACTACTCATAAAAATTGCTATCCATACCAGTCAACCTGTTGTAAAGTTCTAGAATAAAACATACCGTAGTATATTTGAAAGAGCTTTGTACGAGGTAAAAATTCTTGAGAACAACTTCACGATGCCGTGGATTATTCTTAGGTATCAGTGATAAATGTCTCAAATAAAAAAAAAACACAATGATGTTCATACCGTCTATAAAGCCTGATTTCCAGGAATATACTCAGAATATTGTCACATAAAAAGTGAGTTCTAGAATGAAGTGTTTCAATTGAATCCATTTAAGATTAGTTTCATCATTTCTGGTTTTAGTAACCCTAGTAATTCGACATAAGAATAGGGCTGTCCAAAATCGAATATTTTTTTGATTCGAATCTAACTGACTAATATTGCGTGATCCTAAATCTGTCTCTATCGTTCAATAAAAACTCCCTTTTTGATAACGATTGCTGATATTTTGCATAATTATTTCATTTCAAATATTCGATTCACTTGGACAGCCCTACATGAGAATTGCAGAATGTATAGTGATTTGTCCAGTTTTGCCATTTATGATTCATCATTATGTTCAACAATGCAATGGCTGCTAGTAATAAGCGTTGTTTGAAATATAATCAATGCATAAAAACACAGATTAAACCAAACCATAAAGACCACTTTCAGTGTACTTTTCACATCCTCACTGGTGTCAAACAATAAAAAACAAATGCCGCGGATTCAGAAAGTTCAACTCAATTTAGTATTCAAATCTATTTAAAACTTGATCGAAAATTAAAAATTTTAAAAATTAAAAAAGTTTTTCCAATGTTCTATTTTAAGGCCATTTTCAGAAATAAATCATTCTCGATTGAGTTGTTTCAATTCGAACATCAGAATAAAAATTCATATTGATTTAAAATTGGTGCTAAAAACTAAAAACACTTTTCAATGTTCTGTGTTGAAGCCATTTCCAGAAATAAATCATTCTCGATTGAGTTGTTTCAATTCGAACATCAGAATAAAAATTCATATTGATTTAAAATTGGTGCTAAAAACACTTCTTCTATATTGCAGATCATGATCAGAAACAAATCAAGATAGGTTCGAGATTCAAATATTCCAGTCCAAACATCAAGTTGATGTTACAAAAAAGGATGTCTAAATGGAATTGAATCTCGTATCGATTCAAAACAGGAAATATTGATCGGAATATTGATTAAAAAAATTTCTTCCAGTGTTTCAGCCCACATTCAGAAAATAAATCAAGTTATTTTATCAAGATTGAAATGTTCCATGAGACATCAGAATCAATGTTACAATTACAAACTATGATATCCAAATGAAATTGAACAGTTGAAACAATTTAAGAGGACATCGATTCAGAATTGAAAATGTCGATCAAAAGTTCAATGTAAAAAAGTGAAAATGTTTTTTGTTATCGATCAAAACTGAAACAATCAATACAAAATCAATATTACAGACTTCGATCCATTTCCCACTTAGGTTAAACAACTCATTCCTCCATTCCATCCTTGATCGACTTGTATTTCTGCATCAAGATTTCCATTTTTCTTTCATGTTCCTTTTTTTTCATTTCATGCTCTTTTTCCATCATGATCATTTTCGTTTTGTGAGCATCCGACGATTTCCGGAACTTGTCTTTCAGTAATTTCATCTTCAATTTGTGATGTTGACGTGCTTGCTCCGATAATATATTAACGAGATCCGAACTAATTGCGCTCTTCTCAAAAGTTGATGTTCGCCCCATTGAGAAATCGTCAATATCATCAAAAATGTGCGGCTCCTCTCGTTCTGGGCTCATCATTGGACTGCCTTGATCAGTACTACTGAGATAACCTGTAATACAAGGCATATTTATAAACCAGTAGTTATCTAAGTAGAAGCAGAAAAATAAAAGTGGGCCAGAAGAGGGAAGCGCCCGCAAGGGCCATTACCGGTACGTAAAATTGAAATACCAAATTGTCAATTCCCCAAAATAAAATGGCTATGAATAAATGTGTGGCTCTCGAAGTATGCGAACCAAGATGACGGACATCGGAATGTAATATGTGTACTAAGTTAGGGTTAGGCCATAATTTTAGGTATAAATACTACGGGAGGCTCTTGGCTAGTCTTCGAACTGATAATAGGACTAAAATAAGGAAAATTGGAAAGAAATTATCGCCTAACCCTAACCTGTTACCCTCCGATGTCCGCCATCTTGGTTCGCATACTTCGGGAGCACCGTTATTTCTATCAAGTTCGATGGGCCATATCAAATCGTTACGAGGGCCATAATTGACCACGGTTTGGGAGCCACTGTTCTAAACTTTAGGCACTTTGCGTGAAAACTTATGCACGAACAGGCCATTTGAAACAGTGTTTATAGGAAAATTGAATTTGATGTTCCGCTTCAGGATAGCTAAAGGACAAATACTATTCAAAAAAATCTTTTTCAGGAAGTTCAAAATCAATTATTTCGCGCTGAAATTATGATGCGAAGAACGATCAATTTAACATGTAAAATTCCAACATCTGAATATTTGAAGCAAATATACTTCGGAACGCTTGTTTTATGTACTTGAACTTTTCAAATTGAAGATGTCGTCGAAACGGGTATGAAGTGAATTTCAAACTCAATCCTTCATTATTTACTACATGACTCACTGGTTCCAATTTCTGTGAATTCCCAAGATTTAGGAAGATCATCAGCCAGAGATCGATATTCATCCGTATGTTCTGAAGAAGATCCCAAGTAACCACTAGAGGACGATGATGAAGCAGTTGAAGACTTGGGCTTCTTAACTGGAGAACCGAGAGCTGAAATGAAATTGATCATGTTGAAAAAGAGAAAAATATACTTTATAGGCACATGATGATATATATTGTTTATGAGGGAGAATAATCCAAATTCTTAAATATGTGTACATATTCGGAAGTAAAGGAGACTCATCTCTGAGCAAAGTTACGGGTACTCACTAAGAAGTGAAAGGAGACTCATCTCTGAGCAATGTTACAGGCACTCATTCAGAAGTAAAAGAGACTCATCTCTGAGCAATGTTACGGACACTCACTCCCAAGTAAAGGAGACATCTGCAAACAAAGTTAAGTCACTCACTAAGAAGTAAAGGATACTCATCTCTGAGCAAAGTTACAGGCACTAACTCAGAATTAACGGAACCTCATCTCAGTGCAAAGTTACAGGCACTCACTGAAAATTAAACGACTCATCTCTGAGAAAAGTTATGAACGCTCACTCAGAAGCAAAGAACACTCATCTCTGAGCAAAGTTACGGACACTCACTTCTGAGCAAAGTTACATGCACTCATCCAGAACTAAGGGAGACTCATCCCTGAACAAAGTTATGGGCACTCACTCAGAAGTAATGAAGACTCATCTCTGAGTAAAGTTACAGGCACTCACTCAGGCGTAAAGGAGACTCATCTCTGAGCAATGTTACGGACACTCACTCCCAAGTAAAGGAGACATCTGCAAACAAAGTTAAGTCACTCACTAAGAAGTAAAGGATACTCATCTCTGAGCAAAGTTACAGGCACTAACTCAGAATTAACGGAACCTCATCTCAGTGCAAAGTTACAGGCACTCACTGAAAATTAAACGACTCATCTCTGAGAAAAGTTATGAACGCTCACTCAGAAGCAAAGAACACTCATCTCTGAGCAAAGTTACGGACACTCACTTCTGAGCAAAGTTACATGCACTCATCCAACTCTAAGGGAGACTCATCCCTGAACAAAGTTACGGGCACTCACTCAGAAGTAATGAAGACTCATCTCTGAGTAAAGTTACAGGCACTCACTCAGGCGTAAAGGAGACTCATCTCTGAGCAAAGTTATGGGCACTCACTCAGAAGTAATGAAGACTCATCTCTGAGTAAAGTTAAGGGCACTCACTCATAATTAAACAAGACTCGTCCCTGAGCAAAGTTATGAGCCACCATTGAAACTTTATAGAATTATTGTGGTGCATTACGGTTCATTGTTGCATGAGCTAAAATCGAATTTAATGTTGCCAGGTTTGCGATAATCAACAAATACAAAAAATTCAACAAAATGGTGTGAAAATGCAAATATAAAAGGTGTCATAGCAGAATTTAATCAACGAAAAAATTTAAGATTTTATTTGTTTTATGATTTAATATAACTGTAAATATTATTCTAGGATATTTATGCATTTTCCCCCTTCCTCCCCGAAAACTAATATTTTTTCTGTTTCTGTGGCTGAAATAAATTTTATGTTGTTAAATATGCCTCCGCCCTTCAGTGGTTGGTTGCCTGCAACAGATGGAGTTCTGTTCAAAATAGTTGGAAGAGATGGGGACTTTAGTGCAGAAAGGGGCGACAGGTTTCATGCAATTAGGCTAAATTTCTTCTACTTTTGAAAATGATAGAGTTCTTACATCTAACATTCTTGCACACGATGTCAGCAGAGCTCTGAATTTGAAGAAGTGAAGTCGTTTGAGAATCTATGAATGACGACGACTGGCTTTCTGAAGACGGCCGAGAATCTCCTATCGAACGACGACGTTGTTTTATTCTTTTTGCCATTTTCATTTTTTCTTCCGATTTTACTGCCAAACTGCGATTCTTGCGTCTCAAATTTGAGGCGTAATTTCTGATTTGCTGAGCCGTTCTTTTACCTCCTTTCGTCGTTGCATTGAATGCGTTTGCGACTTGGCGATACATCGCCATCCCGTGTCCGTAACCATGTTCCGGTTTTCCGTGAATCAACAATAAATGATCGATCAGTTTACAATCTTCCTTAGTATTATATATAGGCATCGTGCAAAATTGTGTTTTCACTTATAAAAATGAATTTTACACCTATTGCTAAATTCATAAGAATGAATTCATTGTTTTATCCATGTAAAATTTATCCAATTTCACAGAGAATAAATCTATCAATAAATTATCAGTCAGAAATTTTTATAATCAATTCAATTTCAACAAAATTCAAAAATATGCGTTGGAGATTGAAAACAGCATATTCCAACAAGATAGCATTACATATTGCTTTTCATAATCGTGTTAACCAATGTAGGTAAGTGTTTATGGTTAGCAAAATATAGTCTGACAGCGAAGAGCCTAATTAATCTCTGTACTAAAATTCAAAATTGTGGATTGTTCAGAAGTCATTCTCCATAGCAAGAAATTTAATATACTGCTTGGAATGTGATTTCCAAAAGTCTATTTTTCTGAAAAAAAACTTTCAAATAATCCTTACAATTTACTCCTGAAATACTGAATGTAACTAATTTCGAATGCTATTCCAATTGTTTTTGGCATTCCCTAGATCAGGGCTACTCAACTATTTTTACCGAAGATCAACCTATCCAAGATCCATACAAACCTTCAAAAATATTTAGGTCCGGTCTTCTCAGAAATTATATTTTGGCATCCTTAAACGAGCACTTCTTCGGCCGGCGAATGATTATTAGCTAATCGAGATTGTTTATTATGGTATTATAGTTTTTTACATATATATTCAAAACTATAAATGTCATTTTATAAAAAGAAACTTCAAAAGTGGAGCTAATGATCCAAAATAAAGAATTAGGTGCAGTCCATCAAATACTCGAAAGGTTTGGATTCGGACTGCAGTCCGCCAGTAGAGTAGCCCTGCCCTAGATAATATAAACGTTACCAAATTTTGTTGCGGTTCCCTGAATGATATACTCTGTAAATTACCAATTGATTGTCCCGCCTCTTCCATGATCAAGCCCGAAAAAAACACACATCCTGATATTAATTTATTATTGAAAAATCATTTTAATTATGAAGCGCCATCAGATATATTTTATTCTACCAATCCATTTTCATCAAACACCAAGCAATAAGCTTTATCTTACACCAGCATCTCACTAAACAATGGCATGCCCCTAATACAACCAAATGCTAATATTAGCATTGGGATCATCTCCACAACAGAGAGGAGTGACCAACATTTCACAGCGAATAATATCAAGGAATGGACAAATTCAAAAGTGATGACACAAGACTATATTTCACTCTATACATTTTGGAAGTAAAAGTTTTAATCTTAAACTTCAGACTTGCGAATAGTCCAACACAGCGTTTCGCAGAGTGTTCCACAGGACAGCGATCAAAATTGCAACCAAATTGGTTACTATGGCGATCTCGGCCATACTTTGGCGCATCCTGATAGGCCGGTTGTGCAAGTTGATGCACAAAGTGAACCCATTACAAAATTTTTTGACATCAATTTGACCTACTAATTTCTTGGTGTTCCGCGAGGCGAGATAATAAGCATAGGTGTTCCGGGACAAAAAAATAGTTTGAGAAACGCTGTTTTATCAGACGTATTTTGAATGATGCCCACTCACACATTTGATTCTGAACAAGGCCCTGTAAAGCTTTCACTTATATCTAGTCAACTTAAGTTTATTTTTCCAACCAGTCAAAAATAATACGTAAGCACAAATTGGGAAAAAATGATAATTACAGTTTTACTGGAAAAGGGAAGTCGCGAGGAACCAAAGCTGGATATCGGAGAATCACCCCTGGGGTTCAAATATCTAATTCAAAAGTCATAAATCTAGAGTTTTGAAACTGATATTGACGGTAAGTACCGTATGAGTTATCCAACTAACACCGCTTACTAATTAGTGGAGTTTATATTAAAAGTAACAAGACCAACAGATGGATGGGGAATTCCACACCTCAACAAAATCACTTGAAGCAAGTGCTATTCCGAAAAATAGTCTAACGGTATGTTGGAACTACTATTTACGGAGGATTGGAATCTTTCTGTTTCAGCATTGCGTACCCAATTTATGACACCCTGATTTTACTCACCAATAAAATCCAGATTGTTTTACAATGTTTAGATTTTATTTTTGACAGGTTTAAAAATTAAATGAAACCATTTTTTTTTTCTGACTGTTACCGTAATTTGGCTAAAATAAATAGTCTAACCTTTAAATAAAAATGTTCCTAAAATCAAGAATTTAATAACTCACTCAGTTTCATTAATATACCCAAGTTTCGTTATTAATGCAGTTTATAAATAATCAAATTATTTCGAACTTTTCCGGTCCGGAGGAAAAAACTTGAATTTATCTATGAATAGAGGACTATTGTTCATTGTCTGATTAGATCTGATTATCATCTTTCCTCTTCCCAGGTAAACTATAGACTGGTTATCGTACAAGAGACAGTGGTTTACTATACACAAATTATTTTGTTCATCTCTGCTACAATGTAATGGATGAGGAATCCGATATCGCATTGAGAAAGCATTTCAAAGCAGAAATTTTAGGTACTCCTGAAGTATGTGCACCAAAATGTCGCATAACCTGAACCCTAACCTGGTGCACAACCTGAGCCATCTGGGTGCACATACTTTAGGAGGTCCAAATTTTATTTGCAAACTGAAAAGTTACTCTGATTAGTCTCAGAAAAAATGAAGCACGTCATGTTAAAGAAAATATCAATGAAAGTTATGGAATCAATAACAGAATGAAATGATCATTGGAAATGAATCATTGATTAAAGAAGGAAATAGACAAAATCTGGTTACATTAGTCTGAAGCAAATAATTAGTTGCTGTATATTCTCGCATAGAGGCCAACCGCCTAAGACTGTAAATTCACAAAAATTTGCATATACGACCCTACAAACATGCAAGCAATCATGTGTATGAAAGACAATCACAGACTGATAGCGTACCAAGTGCAGCGTGACATGTGTGCTTGCACATTCTCATCGTGAGGACAGTTAAGAGTTTTAGCTGTTGGAATTAAGGTAGGATAATCAATCCACTTTCACAAGCGAGTGTGTGTTTGTGCGCGCGACGCGTTTTATCATGAGAACTTGGTATGGTTTGAAGCTTTTGGAATTACCGGCAAGTCAGCATAATATCATCTCGTTGCGTGATCAAATTCTGATACGTGAATGAGCCGATTTTTTTGGTGCAATCTGAGTCATGCGCGTATAAGACGGTCCCTTAGTTTGGCAACTTTTTTTTTTGAGTTTTAAACTCGGCCTATACGCGATCATATACAGTAATAATATACCGTATTTACTCGAAATTACGCCTATATCGAGAATAGGCCGACTCCCTAAAACGGCCTTAAAACAACAATTTTATAAAAAAATCGCACATAAGCCGGTCCTACAAATCGTTACGCGTCGGAGGCCTCAAGAAAAAGAACAAGAACAAAATTACTGTAACGAAAACATTTCTCACGTTTATCGTTTCTGCATGTTAGCAAGGGCCGTAGGTGGATTATTACCCGTAACTCTTACTTGTTAATTTATGTTAATAAAGTATATATTGCTTTTCATGCGTCGTGATTTGTATTAATGAAAGGGATTGTTGTCGGGAGTTTAAGAGAGTCCCTGAGTCAGCATAAAACAATTTCCTTTAATTGTTCACAATGCGGTTAATTTCGATAAGAGTCCTTATCACCACCCCTTAGCGGATAACATATCGTAAAGGTGATTAAAAGTCGCGTGCTGTTAATTGCCTCTACGGCGATAGTGCACCAAATAATAAAGTTTTCACCACGAAACAACTGGCCATAAAACGACACAGTTGCTGTTATGTAAAAGAAACACAAGCGAAAACAAACAATCACAGCCTGTACAAGCGTCACGTGTTAAACAACCAATTACAGACTGTACAAGCCATCAGCTGTATGATAAGACAATCCACTTTCACAAGCGAGTGTGTGTGTGCGTGCAGTGGCGCAGCCAGGGGGGGGGGGGTTTCGGGGTCGAAACCCCCCATTTTGAATTTTCTGAAAAGTGAAAAAGTTGCCGATAACACGTGCAATTGCCTTCTGCTAAAATCGCTGTTCGTTTTCATCAACGCGGCATGTTATTTATGCCGTGAACGCATTTTACATTGGTGTTTATTCTCTTTAAATCACAAATTTGTGCCGCGGGAACAATGATAATTATTTTATTTTTGTACCCGCACGGAAATGTGAAAACTGAAAAAGCGTGCAATTGCCTTCTGCTAAAATTGCCCATGTTTTCATCAGCGTGTTATTTAGGCCGTAAATGCCCTTACGTCGGTTTTTATTCTTTCTAAATCATAAATTTGTGCCAGGATAAACATGATAATTATTTTATTTTTGTACTTTGCACGGAATTGTGAATTCGTGAGTTATTATACGTTCATCGGTGGCGAGGTTCTAAAGACAAAAGAAGGAGTAAACCGCGATCTAAATTTGATTGAAAAGCGGCATTATAAAATACTGAATATAAAACCGTAAACACCGTCGCAAAAGCGCAAAATTTCGTGTGCCTACATTATGTTTGGTCGCCGTTTAGGAACATACCGTCACTAAAATCGAAACACGGTTGATTGTGGGTGGGATTTGCCTTTTATCCATTACTTTAAAATTGTCGTAGAAAATTTTCGTGTTATCATTAAACAAGGTTGCAAACGCGATTTTTCCCCGGTTTGTGATGATATATAACTAAGATAATTAATCCGAAGTATATCCATCAATTTTTATTGTACTGAAATAAATTTTACTCTATGAAAATTTACAGCAGATTTACGGATTTTTCAGGAGGTTTTATCTTTAAAAATAATCGGAGTGTCAGCATTGCGATTGAACGGAGTCAATGTTACAAGCACATCTCAAATTTGTCGAGTTTGCAAAATAGAAAAAATACGGAACAAAACAATATATGATAGGCGACGGACATATACCACAAATTTTTATTTTTATGTCGGCAAATGGCCGAGGTATTTTAAAATTGTAAATTGTAAAAAATTGTTTTGTTTTGTCGACGCAAACGCTGGTTAAATTGAAGACAATTAAATTAATAAAGCAAGACATTTTAAATATGCCCTTATCGGTCACGAATTGATTACTTTGCACAACAGAAAAATCATTTTTCGTTGTAAACATCACTCTTTTGAATAGTGGCGTAATCGCGGCGATGAATATGTATTTTTGATTTAACGATATACTTCATATGCATTTTCATTGTACTTTTCGGGATTTTATATCAGTTATTGAGATTTTTCTAACGGCGATATATATAACAGGTTGGCAAGATTTCAAAAAATACGTATTAAAATTAAATACACCGTTTATCTCATATTTTTATGTCCACCGATCGCCGTGGCATTTCAGAGAACTAATGTTTTAATTTTGACGTAAGAAGAAGCAACCGCGAGTTACGTTGGACACAATTAAACTAATATATAAAGACATCTTAGAATTTGCAGTTGTCAGAGATTGAATATTTCATGCGACAAGAATAATCATTATATGCTGAAAAGACGACCCTTTAACGAGCGCGTAATGCAAAGACTTACAGACTGCAATGGGAATTTATGATTATGAAACCCCCCCCCTTTTGAAAATCCTGGCTGCGCGCCTGTGTGCGTGCCCGCTTTTTATCGTGAGAACTTGGTATGGTTTGAAGCTTTTGGAATTACCGGCAAGTCAGCATAATATCATCTTCGTTGCGTGATCAAATTCTGATATGTGAATGAGCCAATTTTTGGTGCAATCTCAGTTATGCGCGAATAAGACGGTCCCTTGGTTTGGCAACTTTTTGTTTTGAGTTTTAAACTCGGCCTATTCGCGAGCATATACGGTAATTAAAATATAAAAATCAAATAGTTAAAAATGTCAGACCTAACCGGCGTTTAAACATCTCTCAGAATACAAGAGCTCTTACCTTAGCAGTGAATGCTGGCAGAAAGCCTTGTTCAGAACAAAAGATGCATAAAACATTAAAAAGAATAAATCATTAAACCTTTGAAACCTGGTTGAAGATCTTGGGTTCGAACCACAAGACTATAATCTCACCAGTTTTTTGAGGGGGCATGAAGATAATTAAAAGTACCGTATTTGCTCGATTTGTAGCCCGGGCTCGTATTTTTTTAAACAAACTCACCAACCGGGCCTTATTCAAGCACGGGCGCTTGTTATTTTTAAAGTAAAATTGCGACGCCCTATCAATATTGAAACGACGTACTTGGGCGTCGCGACGCCCAGTTTGAGAACCACGGTGTTACGTAATCAATGCTATCTGTCTTGTACTTGAACGCCTAAGGCGTGAGTGTTATCTACCAGCGCTCAAAATTCAACAGCGTTGTGACAAAACGCTTCTTATTTCCTATTGTTCTCTACCAATGAAAAATCAGCTTTTACATCGGGCGGGTATTCAAGCACCGGCCCTTATTTATTTTTATGTTCTGTTACACGGGCGGCTATTCAAACGGGCCCTTAATCGAGATCGGGCGGTAAACGAGCATATACGGTATGTTAGATTTGATCTTGTCCGCCTTATTTTGGATATTAACATTTCTTTATTTTGGATATTTACGTTCCATTGACATATTTTTAACGTGTTTTTCGAATAAATCATACTTTTGCTTTATGGTACTATCTGTTATTTGTAGCTTATTGTTAGCTAGTTATTTTTGAGGTGGGCGCAAGACAATTTCTGAAAAGAGGGCACTGCTTAAAAAGCTTGAGATCCACTGATCTATGATATTCCGTATTTTAAAAAATTAATACTTTAAGAATGTGTTTGAATCAAGAAAAACCAATAACAAAGCTTAATCATATGGCGAACCACAAATTTTCTTCCACTTACAGGTCTATGTCAGCTATGGGAACAGTTAACAAGATATTTGTTTTAAATGCAAAGACTTGATTCGAAGATGCCAACAAATACATTATCCCTACTGCAATGGTGCAGCGTCTTGCTATTTTATCACAAAGCAGATTTTATCTCAAAGATAAACAAATGTTATCTTAAAGATAAGCAAACGATGGATAGGGTATTTTTAAAGCTTAGCACGATACACCAACCATTGAGCTAAGTGTTTGATTGAAGCATGGCAATAAATCACTCTCAAATGGAGATTCACCAGAGCAAAACATCCAGAAACATTAAGCCATTTATTGCAAAATTATTAGTATTATTTAAAGCAGGGCTCTTCAGAAGAAGGGTCTCCTCCCCGGTGAAAACAGTACTAAGACCCACCCATCACCAAAGAGCTAACATTCGATCTTTTGTGCGTGAATATGCAAGCACATCGGTCTCATTAAACATATTAGCAATTTTTTTAATATTTTCCGTAACATCTAATTTCACTTTTTAAAATTTACTTTCTGAGGGTCGCAAAAAAATTTGGCTTGCCAGGTGGGTCATGATGAAAAAAGTTTGAAAAACACCGATTGAAATCAATAAGCAGCTGATACTAGTTCGCAGTTTGTTTCCACCAGGCTATTACAAAGAAACAAATTCTATAATTCGCCAACGCTTTTAAGTCAGTTAACAAGCCAAATTGAGTTCAGGATAGGATATACATATTTATCCCAGGAAGAGGAAAGGCCAGCAATCCTTGCACACGCAGGGTAATCAGAGGCAGTGGCGTAGCCAGGGGGGTGGTTTTGCGGGTCCCCCACCCCCTTTAAAATGTAAAAAAAATAATAATATTTTTCTGTATCATAGATAGCAATTTTCCGTACCTTGAAATGCTTTTTAGACCCCAAGACTACTGAAAACACGCGTATTCCAGCGTTCGATCGGACACGCTAGCTGTTTCGATCCAACTTGACAAAAAAAAATCTAGAACCCCCCCTTTGAAAATTTCTGGCAACGCCCCTGATCAGAGGTGCGGTGGCGAGCATATTCCTAACGCTTAGCACACCGTTGAGCAGAGTTTCATTGCGGTATTTGTGGTTTTTCAATGACATCATGAAACTAGTCAAAATCATGATCAAACGCAAGGCGCAATATTTAATCTTAATATTATTTCAAAAACATTATGAAAAGCTGCTTTTAAATAAAGCATGAAAATTTGATGCCACATGAGAGTAATAATGAATAATTCTTATTTGTGATAGTTTTACTAAACACTAACGCAAATATATTACTTTAAAGTTTCGTTTGACCAAGATCATACTTCCTCAGACAGGCATATTTCAATTATGAACTTGTGATGAAACTTGATCAAGTGGTGATGAAACACGATCAAGTGGTGAAAATAAAGAGAGAAACCTGCATGTCATCTATATGAAAGTAGCTTTGATTACACTATTCAAAATCAGTAACTAGGCCAATGGTTCTCAAACTTTTTGACTTGTATTTGTCAAGTATCACACCCCACCTCAAAAATAACTAGCTAACAATAAGCTACAAATAACATATAGTAAGGCAAAAGTATGTTCCTTCCAAAAAACATATTCAAAATCATGTGGATGGAATCGCAATCTCCAAACAATAAAGATATGTAAATACACCAAATAAGACGGGTAAGATAAAATCTGACAAATAATTTTATTTTCAATTAGCCCCTCAAAAAATTGGGAGCGCGACGCACCATTTGAAAACCACTGGGCTAGACTCAAACAACTAACCCTTTAGGTGTGGACATGCAGATTATGCAGTCATGTCATATTATTGTCAAGTTAGTGAGCAGTAAGTCAAATTTATGAAACATCCATTTTATATAACAAGACAAGAATGAAATAACGAACACGATGGCCAAATAACCAATGAGACCGCTGAAACACCAGTAAAATGTTAAAAAGAATTGTCATATGAAGTTGTCATCGAAATATCCTGCAGCAAACAGCGAAAATTAAAAAATGAAACTTTTTCCATTTTCAAAATACTGGAAATTGATTGGTCAGTATTCTTGAAGAAAGTTTTTTTTGTTTTAATTTCAACAAGAAGCACCAATAATTTAACAGAACAACCATAAATATTAGATTAGATTCTCTCTAAGTCACCAAACCACATTTATATACACACCAATGACAACAATATAAAAATGTAAGCATTATTGGAAAGATTAACGACACATGAAAAATGAAAACCTGGCAACATTAAATTGATCTTAGCTCATGCATTGCGGTTTTTATCTAAAGAGGTTTACAATTTATTATGCGGCAGAAATAAAGCAGAGAAGCATTTTGATTAAATGAAGCCATGCAATGCTAGTA
This sequence comes from Styela clava, assembly GCF_013122585.1. Classification (NCBI taxonomy): domain Eukaryota; kingdom Metazoa; phylum Chordata; class Ascidiacea; order Stolidobranchia; family Styelidae; genus Styela; species Styela clava. The sequence continues at coordinate 1,459,137 of NW_024102640.1, forward strand.
CTTCAATCAAAAAACACCTGCAAAGCAAACACTATTTATGGAAGTTATTGTGGCTTTGATTCTCAATCGTTTCATTGATTATATATGATCAAGAACATACATATGTTTAATAACTGTCATTCTACATGGTATGGTATTTAGTGTATTACTTTGTGTGAAAAACTTCGAGCCTGAAATGCTGTATTCACGGTAAGTATATGCCATGAATAATATCATTGAGGCGAATGGTTACACAAAGCACAAAGAATTTACAGCAAAATAGTTTGGTTTGCCAAATAGTGAGGATTGTGGGAAGGTGATATGATTTTATTTGATGATATGTCAAACAATTATTTCTTCCAGTTAAATCTACTTCAGTTACACATTTTTCAACTTATGTTCGAACTGCCTTTTAATTTTGTCTCCTACTAAACAAGACGAATCTTAACATTTCCTAAAACAGTACTGGGCACAGTTCTCCGATTCTAAGAAATGCCCTACATTAAAAGACATTAATCATAACAGTTAGTGCGAGCTTTTAACAAAAAAACAGCAATTTTAGACATGTGACGGCCGCGATTAATTTAGATTAATATCAAGACAAGCATGGTGGATACGAAGCATTTGCCGTCATGCCGGACGCCCTTGTTTGTAAGACACATGCTTGTTTTATTGAACCAAAATGACATGACATTCTTGGAATATGGAAACTGTGCCCTACTGAAAAGCTTACTATCTTTTTCCTCGTCAGATTGTAGAAGATGAAACTCATCAGGTGGTGGAGGGAGCACTAACTGATTCCTTTGAAGATCAATTTCATCATTGTTAGTTTCAGATTTGATAGGATATGACTCCGCGCACTGCCTTTGATCGTTGAAATATGCTCGAATCTGTATAGGATTGCGTTTAGCGCTGCTCGTAACTGCGTTAAAATCATTGCAAACTTTTTCCCAAAACTGTGATTTTTTCACTTTGCTTGCTTGGCCATATTTTGTGAATAAAATTTGCAATGTTTTGTGATCTTCAGCCGTATAATAACTAGGTTTTGTTCTACGAGCAATTGGCATTGTTCTGTTATTAGAGTTAACACTAAAAAACAAGGAACATGGCATAATTAATTTCAGAAGACAGCAAAATAGATCGAATAGATATCTATACAGAGTACCATAAAACAGGCTAACTTCGGATGCTTATCGTTAATATTTCGACTAAATTACGTCATATTGTGCTTCTGGCAGTTTCTATAGCGAGGCCTTATATATCTAAATCTGTTATCATATTCAATCGCACAATTTAATTTATTTTTTGATTAAAAAAATCACGTTTTAACATAAAATTGACACTCCGATTTCGAACAGCTCAAATCGTGACTTCTAGTGATGCTAACTTCCTTAAAATACTGTCATTCGATAGAGGGCGTTCAATGTATATAGAAAATTAGACTGATTGCGAGATGTCGCAGGAAACTCGAGAAAAAATTAAAATTTAAATAACTTTTTTTATCAAAATATTAGCATCTGTCGCAAACGCTGAACTTGACGTCACTCACCTCAAAGACGACGTCATGTTGCGTCGCCGTTATAGATTTGACGCCAGACATTCAGGCGCCGACAAGTTGGGGTGGATTTGAAAACAGCAACGATATTTTGTTTGATTGGATCAATATATAACATATAAATCAACAGTTTTCTGTAGATCTTGAATTCATGGCGCCAAATGTTGGAAATGTAATTTAATTAAATTTATTAAAAATGGCAATCAACGAAAAGCATTTTCGTTCGATTTGACAATTTCAAATTCCTCCATTTGGAACGGCAGCTTGGTTCGAAATAGAAAATTTGTGAGCAATCATGAAATACTGCGAAATTATAAAATATATTACCAGCGATAAATTGTCGCAAATGAGTTCGATTTCATGAATATAACAAAAGTAATTTAAATCAAAGTTGCCTATTGCCAAATCGGTGTTTTGTCATGATTTATACGCGACCGACATTTAAATAAGTCAATTTAATGAAGAAACCATCATATGAATGCTGAATAACATTTATCGTGCGACTATTTACGAAGTGGAGTTTGCAAACGGTATCAAAACATTATCGGCTATAACGAAATCGGCTTTGATCCGTGAATATTCGGATCTAAAATTACGATAATAGAAAATATACAGAGACGTTTTAAAAGTAAAAAAAAAGAAAGTGCCGCACCGGAAACTCAACGGACGTCATTATCATCGCCACTCGCGACGTGGATTGAACAACTGGCATTTACGCAACGACGTAAAGCGCGTTTTGTCTTCACGCACGCACTTTTCGCTCGAGTTGCGGTGACGCAGGGAGGTGATTCCGTATCCGAAGTTAGATATTTAGTGGCGTAGTGAAAAATGAGACAAATAAGACATAAAAAATGATCCGATCAACGAGAAAATTAAAT